>BQXV01000008.1:0-1401666 GCA_022836555.1 Colletotrichum tofieldiae | reverse complement strand
CAACACCTCACAGGCGCCAGCCAGGGGTATATCCATCACAGCATCCGTTCCCTCGTTCCAGATATTCTTCCAATTATAGCCTCCCCCTGGCAGCCGGTTGTCCCTTTTGTCCCTCGACCTCTTCTTCGGCCCATCCCTCAGCCGCCCTTTGCTATCAATCACCCCGACCTTGGAAGCGTCGTCGACGACTGTCTCGATGGAGCTCAGCGGTAGCGTCAAGATCTCCGTGTTGTACGCCGCGAGCGCGATGTAGATATACACGCCTAGCATGGTCAGGAAGGCCGGGATCGCGAGCGACCACCACCGGTTCGGGTAATATTCGATACCCAACGCATGCAGAAAGGGCGAAGGAAGGTAGGACCACAGCAGGTAGACGAGGAAGGTCAGGGTCGAGAAGAGATACAGCACGAAGCCGTAGTACTCGTAGGTCGGTACCTGCGGCGATGCGCGGGGGACGGGCTCGAAGTCGTCGTCTGAGGCATCAGGGGTCGTCGGTCGTGAAGGGCGAAGGAGCGACGTCAGTGACGGCGAGGGTGGTAGAGGGGTCGGCGGGCGACCGTAGAAGGGGGGTGCGAAGTAGTTGTGATGCAGGGGTCGCGGGGGCAGCTCCTCACCATCGCTAGACTCGGACGCAATGGATTGGTTGTCGGAGAGGACTAAGTCTTCGTCGTCTGAGGAAAGTGACATTTTGGGCGGGAGCCCGAGCAGTCGGGGCTCTGCTATCGATGTTGCGGCAGTGTGGAAATGGTGTGTGTAAGTGGCAGAATTGCTTTCCCCAGGCCAGTTCCAGTTGCAATATGGAACTGACCCCGTTGGTTCCACTCCTGCCCGGGATGTGGACGGAGTAGTGGGGCCGCATTGTGTCGTAGCTCAGCGACGATTACATAACTCATCTTAACCTCCTTCCTCATCTCACCGGCTATACTCCTTCCTCTTCCACAATCTGGGCCGATGGTCTTTCGAAACAAAAGTTTAAAAAATAAATAGGAAATATTTTGCGTCAAATTTATTGCTCTGGTAGTGATCTGGTCATATAGCAAGAATGAGCATTAACAATCCTGACGATATCACTACAATAACTCCAACCCGATAATAATCGGTATGAAGGTCGACTTAGTCCAACTTTTTCCCTCTTACGAAAGCAATCGCCAACAACACGCAAAAACTGAATTTCAGAGATGGAATTGTTGTCATTGAGCGATTTCAATGGCCCAGTGACTGCGGTGTACCTCCAGTCAAACAACACGATCGAGGTGTTTTGATCGAAAAGCCGGCAAATCAACAACACAATCAGCTTTGGTCAAGCTCGAAAGCGTGATATCAGAAGAAGAAAAAAGATCTAATTGGAACGCGGCATATTCCGAGGCAACAAACGTCAAGCTGCCCATGCCATTACGCAAAGTCGGCAGTGCTTAAATATTTGAACTGTTTATGTAGCAAACCCGGAAGTACAATTCATCACTGAAACGTTCATACCACAGGTTCTGCTCATCGCTGTCAACAGAATAGAAAACCATCCACGACAAAGGTACCACACGAGGCATTGGGGGAGATCTCTTTTTAGATTGTGAGGTGAGCACACACGTCAGCATTCCTGAGACGCCGGTTCGTTACTTTCTTCCTCTACCATCCTCCAAGCCATATATCACAACTTCAGGGGTCCACCTGCGTTTCGCTCGCGACAACATAGTCTCGCTCGATAGCCTATGCCAGAAGCAATTTTTTTCCGTCAGCTATCCATGGTTTAGAGTCACCGGAGCCAAAGAGCTTGTCGGAGCCAGCCTGCATTCATTTGTGTCAGTAGCATCCACTCTGAAAAGAAGCAAACCAGCTCAGGCAGAATACCTACCCCTTCTGTTCCGCGGCTCCTCGAGCCAAACCCGATTCTGCAGCTGCCCACGAATCCTCACCGCCTGTGCCCACGTCAACCCGAACCGGACGCTACCATGCATGCTGCACGCCACGACGCCGCACGTCTGGCACCGAAAATAAACGGCCTCGTCCCGCGACCTGCAGAAGACGCACTGCGGTGGTTCCAGTCGGTTGTTCATGTCCTCGATGCCCCACGACGTGGGGAGGTGGTGGCTGCAAAGGGGGTCCTCGGGGTGAATCTCGAAGACGGGCCACGCACGCGCGCCGCCTTCGGGTCTACGCCTGTGAGCTCTGCGATCGGCTCTCCAGTATCGAGTCTCGGGCTAGAGGTCGTCAGTCAGCGGACTGCCATCAAGTAGTGCGAGGGAGGGTCAAACTGACTTCAGTGTTGGACCCGTCTGCATAGTACATCATGATGCTATACCGGCCTCGACCTTGCCGAATGCGGTCTTCTCGGTTCATGTCCTCCATATTAGGCTGGTACATCACCCGAAATTCTTGCAAGGGCGCCGCCTGAATTAATTCTACAAACTCAAAGTTAGTAGGCTGTCCCCAGGCCCCGTCTAAGATGGCGGGCGGAAACTCGATTCGGTCAGTTGCGATCAGTTGAAGCGGCGCGAACTGCCAAACGGGCCGGGCCAGAGCTGGGGCTCTTCTTATAAGTATTGCATACGCACACACACATACAAACACACGTGTCCTCTTTCTCTCTCCTTTTCTCTGTTTGACTGGGATAGGAGTCACTGACCTGGAGGTATAGGTTCCCGCAAACCATGGGCCGCTTGTGGATGAAGCAGCTCATCCTGCGGCTGCGGCTGCGGCTGCTGCTGTTGCGGTTGCGGTTGCGGTAGCGGCGGAGGCATAGGTCGAGGTAGGTCTTCCGGCCGCACAATCGCAGGAAACTCGTCCGGGTCTTGCACCTGACGGTATCTCTCCTCTCGCTCCCGCACCGGGACGCGACCTTGCCCATCCTGTGAGTAGAGTCCGCACCCCCGAGTACATCGTCCGCGCCAGGCGCCGCCACATTGGAAGCAGAACTCGTACCCGCATGGGCACCTTTGAAAAGTCCTACGTTAGCCTCTTGAGGGTTTACTTTGCGCATGGCTTTCGACACTTACGTGATGTGATGACACCCACCCGCAAGGTCGATGATCCGCCGGCACCGCGGGCAAGGCGAGAGGTTGTACTCGTCCATGGCGTCCATCAGAAGCTCGTCCTCGTCCTCCCCCTGCACGGCCGTCCGGGGTGCATGGTCTGCCTGCACCGTTGACACGTCCTCTCGCCACACGCAGGACACTCCATCTCATCCCCCCTGACATGCGGCCCCCGAGACGGTATAAACGCCGCACACGCTGGCCTAGCACAATACACTCTCTCCTCGCCGTCGGTCTCGTTCTCCTCCCTGATCTGGAGATACAATCTGAGCAGCCCAGGCCGGTCTCGGCCCGCCCGCTCAATGTTCTCTTGGTGCAACGGCTCGCAGCACCGCGGAGGCCAGCCTCCCGCCCGCAGACCCGCGCGGATACACGCCCGCAGACACCGCGGGCACATCCAGCAGCCGCAGGGGAGCCGGTTCTTGGGCTGCCGACCGCCGATACAGACAACGCACTCCGGCCCCTTGTCCTCGTTGTCGTCGTCGTCGGCCTCCGAGGTTGCTGCGCTATTGGGCCTGCTCTCGGCGAGGAGGCGGTTGCGATCCTCCCATGTGATGTACCCACTCGGGCCGGGGTCGCGGGGGTCGTCGTTGTCGTCGTCATCGGGTAAGTGTCGGTTTACAACGGTGCTCTGCCGCATGGCAATGGCGAGCTGCATGTCGGGGTCGACTATTCCTAGGGCCAGAGCTGCTGCGTTCTCGACTTCCTCGTTAGTGGCGAAGCGCAGGGTATCCAGGTTTAGGAAACCATGGCTGATGATGAGGTTTGAAACATCCTCGTCAAGGCGTTGGAAGAGTTCCATGTTTTTTCATATAACTCTTCTCTGGGTATCTGGCGTATTGGCCGCTTGAGTTTGAGGTCTTGCTGTTTTTGGACCTTGTTTCGAGGTCACAACTTGGGCATGGTTTGTCCTTTCGATGCGTTGAGCGTTGGACGTCTTCCACCGCCAAGTGATACCGGTTGTAGAATTATGCGCAGCAAGAGCGACAGACTGTGAGTGATGAGGGAAAATCGAACAGAGAATCCAAAAGACGCAGACAGTAATTTTGTTTGGCATACTGAGAGAACCAAGTCAGTGAATTCGTTACTCATGGCTGGGGTCCAGTCACGGAGGGCGGATCCTTTGCCACTCTTTGCGTCCCAAGAACCATGCAAAATATCCTGATCTGACACTGAGTTCGGATCAAGGTTGTCGAAGTGAAGCTACTTCCAAGCACGTTCAGAGGGGGGGCAAAGTCTTGTTCGTCAATGATCCGGCGTCAGGCTCGTCACTGCAGGAACAAAAAGCATGAAATCGCAACATAATATTGATGTGTTAATAGCTCGGGACAACTCTTGAAAAATATACTTTCTCGAATGACACATGTTTACGACAGCCTTAGATAGAATATTATCCGTGACGTTGGAGATTTATGGTGTCACAGAAATAGAGAAGCGAACTGGTGCGAAGTTGGACTAACTTCAGTTAAATTCATAGATGACGAGGGAGCTACTACGCCCCTCCATCTTCTCAGCCGGCCAAAGCCGCCCTTCTCCCACCATCTTGCTATATTAGGGTTCTTTAAGCCCGAAGAGGTGGGTTTGATATACCATTGGCTCCCTTGCGCCATAAAAGGTGACTCCATCGTCAAGACATGATGGGATATTTTCGTCAACGTTGACCGTGATTTCTTACTTCCCTGTCCAAGCGAACGCTGCAATGTAGTGGCATTTCCCATTCCGCCAGAATGATTCCCAAGAAACCAACCGCCCATCGGTGGTTGTGGCCAAAGAACCCCCGTAAACTCCGTACATCAGAAACTCCGACGCTGCTATCCGGGATATGATTTGAAAAAACAAGAAAAAAGAGTGATAATAGTAACAGCAGATATAAAGTAGATGGTGGGTATAATGATCAATAGCTGAAGTCCACATTGCCCATTTGGGACAGCATCTTCGCTTCTGCTGAAGTCGAGTTCCCGGTAGTGCCCGTGTTTGTTGATGTTGCTGAATTCGAGTTTGTTTGTGATATTTGTGTCGTTTGCGTGGTTGAATTGGTCTGCGTTTGCTGCAGTTCGTGTTCTGGAGGGGGCTGGCCGCTTGGTGACCAGCCTTCGTCCAGTATTTGTTGGAAGCTCCAACTTGGTTCGAACCTGGTGCTGTTCCAAGCATAGTCGACACGCTCGTACATTTCGTCAATCTGCTCCAAGCTGATCTTGCTGGTCTCGAAGACCATGCACCACACAAATAGGACAGCCAATATGCAAAAGGCGCCCCAAAGGAAGAAGATTTTGGGGCCGATGTCAGCCGAACCGGCCCCTTGTCCAACCATGAACGGTGTGCCGTATGCAATACCGAAGTTAAGCAGCCAGTTTGAAGCGGTTGATATCGAGTTGGCCTTGGCACGGACCTTCAGGGGATATATCTCCGAGGTAATGACCCAGCATACGGGTCCCCACGATGCTGCGAAGAAAAAGATGTTTATGGCGCAGAATACGATGAGTATCGTCTGGGCAACCTGCTGCAGGTTTTCGCCGGCTGCCGTGGTAAAGGAGGCAATGAGAAGCTGGCAAACCGCCATACCCATGGCACCGACCATGAGAAGCTTGCGTCGACCCCAAGATTCGATGACGAGGAGACCCGGGACAGTCGACACAACATTGATGATGTTGATGATGAGAGCCTTCAGGTAAGGGTTCTCGACCTTGGCGCCGTCGAAGAAGGACGTGCTGTAATACATGATGAAGTTGATACCTGTGAGCTGTTGCAGCATCTGCAGGCAGCATCCAGTAAGAGTTCGTCGGCCGAGATGAGGAGACCCATAAAAGATTTCCTTGTAGGAGTCCGGGCCAAGTGTAAGTTCATATTCGTGGTTGGCGACAATTTCCTGCAGCTCGTCGAGCAGAGCGGGATGCGTAATGTCGAGACGTCGAAGGCGACTGAGCGAAAGACCTGCTGCCTCTGGTTTGCCCTGTTTGACGAGAAAGCGTGGTGTTTCGGGGAGGATGAGAAGGCCGATGGCGAGGACGACGGCCCACACCAGTTGAAGGCCGAGGGGTACCCGGTATGCAGCGGCCGTGTTCAGCTTCTCAGTCAAAATGTTGACAAAGGACGCAGACAAGAGGCCTATAGTGATGGAAAGCTGGTAGGCGCATACGAGAGTGCCTCGAATCCATTTCGGGGCCATTTCCGACTGGTAAACGGGCACGAGGACCGAGATGGATCCGACTCCGACACCAGCAAAAAACCTGCATGTTTCATCAGCGACGCGCTCCACGGCAGACCGACAATGACATTATCCCCCCTCGGCATACCTTCCGACCAAAAGCATTGGAATATCGTGCGCGCAAACTTGGAAAATGCCGCCAAAGCTGAAGACACCGACGGACAAGATAAGCGAGATGCGACGGCCCCAGCTATCGCCGATGGGGGCGGCCAAAAGGGCGCCGAGGATAGTACCGGCACTCAGGATCGCAACAATGATGGAAGATTCGGCGGGCGAAATGGCGGGCAAGCCGTTTTCGGTGTAGCCGGTCGTGAAGTCTCGTCGGAAAGCCGTCATGGAGAGGATGCCGTTGATTGTTCTATTGCCCCCATCACGGATCAGTCTCATGATCTCCAAAAGAAGTCCACAGTCACGGGCGCCCATCGGGTGCGTCCCATTCTTCTTCTTCCCCAAACACACAGTCGTGAATCGGGTTTCGGAGGGCAGCTTACCCAGTGTCATAGCCAAAAAGCAATCCGCCTGAGGCGACAAACAGGCCGACCATGATGGCCGGGGCCGACGAGCCGGCGACATTGTCGGGCTTCTGCCAGCCCATGGCTATCGCCATGGTGAATGGGACGTTGGGCGACGTCAGTCCAGAATGGGATCGTGGTACTACGAGAGGGCGATTCTCTCAGATGTCGTCGGGAAGCGAGGTCGAAATGGGCCGGCGACCATTTGACTGACGAGCGGCGGGCGAGTTCGAGGTGGTGAATCGACAAAGTGTGGGTAACGATGGATGGATAGGATGGGATGGGACAGGCAGGCAGATGGGTGTGGAGAAGGAAGCAGGGAGACGGACGGGCGAGGGAAGGAGGAAAGTCGGACGGCCGGGACCCGGTTACTCAGGCAGGCACAGGTCAGTTGGAAGAAGGGCCAGAGCCACAGCGAGCCCAGAGCACCAGAGAAGCGTGAGAGCCTGCCAGAGGAGCCTGCCCAGAAAGGACGGCACAGACAGAAGAAAGTGAGCCAGCGCGAGTCTGGGGTGTGTGGGACTCGGAGGGGGAGATGAGCCAGTCAGGGCGACGAATGGGGGGTGAAAACTATGGGGACGACAGGCGAGTAAAGCAGCAGACAGGGCGACCAACAGAGACGGGCATTCAGCACTGTACTGTCAGGACACATTCCACCCGGAGGAGAACAAATGCAGAAGGAGCGGCCAGCAGAAGGACAACGGGGGAGGGGGACAGCGATGGTGCTAATGGGACAAGGTGCGAAGCCAGGCGAGCGGACCTGGATCAGCGCTGTTTTTTGGGAAGGGGGCCCCCTTCCATTGTCCGTCTTGCGTCTCCTCTGGCTCCCCTGGCTTCCCATCATGCAGTCTCTAGTAGTACATAGCAGACTCCTCTTCTCAGGCCTCGCTAGTGTACTGGATCTGTACCACCGTACCTACTCCTTTTACCAGGCCCCAGGCCGGTGGCTGCGGCTATGATTGGCCCATTCCTTTCTTAGGATGCGCTGAGAGGAGCATCCGGCCATTCTCAACTCGCCAGTTACCCACCCCTTTCTCGCAGCTATACCTGATGAAGACGTAGTGTAGTAGTCCTTGTTCCCCCTCCGTGCACGAAGGCGGGAAGGAATGTGGAATGTGGATGAGGGCTTTTTGTACCGCCTTGTCACTGCCGGCCGTGCCGTTCCTCTGTTCTGTCGAGTCTCACGGACAGCCTCTTCGAATGGTAGAGTGGCTGAGGCGCACGACTTGTTGGCATCACAAAGAACATCAGTTCGAGTCTCGGATGCATTGCTGGCGGAAGGTACTTCCGGGCGACCGGATTGTGGCTGATACCAGTCTGGTGAATGGAAGCATTGGTCGAATGTCTGATCACCATCTAGGAGGCTCACAGTCGCAAAGTCGGCAGCAGTCAGGGGACGACAGGAGGGCACACGGACACTTGACGCCTCCCAGGGTTGCATTTGCAATACGGTTCAGAGATGCAGCAGCATAGGGGTCGTCTGGCCTGATCTGACTGGCTCGACGTGTGTCCCGAGTGTGAGGAACGCATCCCAAAGTCTATGTGCCTTGAGCTGATGCCAGGCAAGGTACGGACAGGACAGTGCAGCACTGTACATGTACCAGCCTCGAACCGACGCTCTCTTGTCCTCGGGATCGAGTCCTTGGCTTTGGTTCCCTAGTCTCACAATGGAAGACACAGGCAACTTTACATAAGCGGGGGGACAGGACTGGCCAGCCGGGCAGGCGAGAAGCTCGCATTTCCCAACACTGTGTACTGGGCGCACTCGCCTCAGCCAACTTTAGCTCAAGTATCCGCGCGTACCTACTTCCTTACCATGCACATCCCACAGCCGTCATCATGGTCTGTCTAGACCTGACAACGCTTCTCCCAAGACCGACTCACATCAATATATTATTGCTTACGGGCCGCACATTGCACGGTTTCCATGCATCCCGCCTACTTTGCCTTAGCCCAGCACCTGCTGCATCTTGCAACTTGGCGAAAGCCACGAGACCGCGGGCAGTCGATGGCTTGATTCCACCGCAGGCAAGGTCAAACGGGATGGAGAGTTTACCCAACTAACATGTCTCCTTCACGGCTGGACTAAGCTGTCGCTTGTCCTCTGCTGTGAGTGATATGTGACTTACTTGGGACCTTCCCCAACAACCATGGCGACGATGGAACAGAACAGCTACAGTACGTCTTCAGCACCCGGCACACCCTCCATTGCCCAGACTTTGGCAACCTTTGCGGCTTGCCATGGACTCTGAGCTCTGTGGCGGTATTACGCTGCGCACGAGCGGGTGCTGTTTGCCTTGCTACCCCTGGGATAAGATGCAGGAAACGGGAGCTATCGATGCTGCCGAGTCTTACACAACTGATTATGCTCAGGAGCGACACTTTGTGTCCGTCATACAGGCGTGCTGTTGCCTGACACGGCGATGTCGAAGCCATCGTCTCAGCGAAGGGGAGCTGGAGGTGGGCATGACGGCACGATTCCAGACTCCATGTCCGCGACAGGCGGTCGCAACTCTCCTAACCTAAACGCCATGTCTTGGGAGGGCGACCCCGAGCCTTGTCCTCGTCGGGCCTCGCGTGTCTGCATCCTCGAATGTTTGTTTGGAATGGCTGCACCGTTGAAGTCGGCACACACAGTGTTAGCTCAAGCTAGGGCAGACTTGGTGGGAGCATTGGCAGCAAGACACACTGTGTTCCCAAGCCCGCTGCCGATCATACCACCAGTTTTACTTGTGGGATCGGCGATAAGACACAGTGTGACTACCCCACAGTCATCCGACAAAAGCCGGGCGGCAGGGGTTGCGGGCAAGGAACTGGGCAAATGGACTCCACGCGTGCAGGCATATTGCGGGGAGACTCCGCCTGCGGTCTGCCAGAGCAGGCGCGTACCTGGAGGTACAGCCCAAGTGAGTGCCGGCTAGGAACCCCCCGAGCTGCTGCCCAAGGCACTTCACGGTACTAGCGCTACGTTTCGAGGAGTTGCACCTCGCCATCGTTCTCGTCTGCTAGCTGTGCTGAAAGCAACGTACATTTTCGAGCTCCCCGGCCAAGGAGCTGTTCAGCGGCAATCGTCTGACTATCCAGCACATGCCCTGGCAAGTTTGCTACCTTGACTATTGTCGGTACGTCTTCCTGCCGGCTCCAGTCTTTAGACTCCGTCCACTCAGATACCCATCTTCTGCGAACTTGGTCTTGCAACTACAACGTACTCACAACCTCACCCCATGACCATGCCGATGTGCGGCACAGCTCTTCTCACCTCGACCGCTTCTTGCGGCCAAGTTGGTTTGGTTCTAGCCGCCTCGACGCCACGGTGCCTGTATGCAGTATACGGAGACCTGTCATCTCTTGGCTGGACATGCACCTTGGTCTGCTGTCCATCCCGCCGGCATTGAAGGTTGCAAGCCTGCCCAACTTCCCAAAGAGAAGGACCTTCGTCCGCAATCCCCTGGTCGAAGGTCACCCAGAAGCCCCCATGGTATTCCTGCATTTTTGAGCCATGATTGATATCGGTCTCGAGCAACGAACGCCAAACGACTGCCGAGAAGCATTACCGCCAAGTTGGTAGGCCGGAGCTCCGTGAGCTTATATTACACACGCCGTGTTGGGAGGAGCATCCTCTGCGGCCACAACTGTTAGCTCAGCTCTGCTCACGCCTGGTCCGATGGTGCAGCTGCAGCTTCTGGGTGGCTGACGAGCGATCAGGTTCGACTGCTTAATGGAATTGAAACAACCGCTGAGATTCGAGACAGAAGGGTGTTGTCTCACATCCGCTAGCAAGCCACAAGCACCATTCAGCAATCTTATATGCAGGCATCTATGGTTCCGCTCCACTCTACACGAAGCTGCCACCAAGGCTCACTCATCCTAAGTGGCCAGGCGTGTCGCCGTGATGAGATATGGTCCGAGCCTCTGATCAAATCAACTCCTCGAAGTGTCACCAATAGAACTCGATCTTCTAGAATTCTGTGAGCACTGCCCGCTACGCCGTGTAGGGGGTAAATCCAGTCGATCGCATGCACCCTGTTTGACACTCGTCCGCTCTACCCTTACAATACTCGGAACTTTTCTCTTGCGCTGAAGCAGGATCTAAACCTGTCTGTGGGCGAGACATTTACTAGGACGACGAGGCGGCGGTTCAGAAACCGTTGGCGTCGCACTCAGGAATCCTGCCTACTTTGGTTTCAGGCGTTCGCCATCGCCCAAGTTGTCGTCGCAGCGCCGCAATCCTCGACTAATCAAGGGGCTTGGCAACAGGAAAGTCAATCTCCCATCGGGGTCCCCTGTATTGCTGTATGTACAAAGCCCGGTATTAACAGCACTGCCTTGGAAAACACAGAGGGCAGCTTGCTTCTTGTTTCCAAATTGAGATTGGATGCCTTGCTGGTTCGTCCAGTGTCTGGACTAGTTCTATTCGGAGCAACTTTACCAACCTTGGCTCCTTTGCACGGACTTTGTTGACTCTGTGTTCAGCCTCTTACTCCTCGTTGACAGGATGAAACGTTATTTGGAAGTGATGAACTCTCAAGTAGCCAAGAATCATCTTGTGCAGGGCTGAAATTTCGAGTATGGCACCAAATCACCTTGGGTTGACTGAGCCGTATAATCGTCACATCGGACGCGACTGGCACAAGCAGATCCCGTTGCCCGGGAAGCAAGAGGGCTGGCCCTGATGACAGATGCACCGAGATGCACCACTATCGACGCAGAACTCTTGTCAAACGCATCGCGACGAGCGGGCGCATTTCTTAGACTGCCGCTTGGCCCAGAATCTCCCGGCGGGTTTCCTACTTGACAGCATATCTGACCTCTCTCTCTCACTCAGACCAACTTTTGCTCATTTATGTCAAGAAACTAGGCGAGTGACTTCGGCAACCATTTTGCTGGAAATATGGTAGGGGCCTCTCGGCTGGAACAGTTGTTCAAGCAGCAACCCTCCAAGCTGTGAAATACCTGCAATGGTCGATCAACTCATTGTCCGAGGTCGACGCAGAGATATTCCTGGGGCCTGGATGGAGACCGGAGCGGGTACGCCCAATGACAGGTTGATTCCCACTGATACGCACTGGGCGGTGGTGGTTTTCCTTTTATCTTTATTTTATTCTTTTAATTGGCGATGATCTGATCCTCGGGATCGGCATGCAGAGATCGACGGCACCAACGTGGGCCGCCGCGCGGAACGCGAACACCTGGCGAGCCTCAGGCTCCGACCCTGCATCGAGTTAGAATGGAAGGAAACTGTCACCGACCGCCCCGTGGTATTTCTGGGTCGGCTTCGCGGGTGCGGAACCCCCCGCTGTTAGGTTCCACGCACGAAGCGCGCCTGGCGCTTTTGCTCTGGGTACTACTCGCGGAGTGAGGGGTTTAGTGGTAACTCGCACTGGCGTCGTGATGGATTTCAGATTCGTGGTCGGAGATGTTCATGCTACATGCGGCTGACTTTGACGACAGTGAAGATGCGCGCCAAGGTACTCGGGACGTGAATACATGCTTGGGTGAGTATATTGACTATGGAATAGGCGTCTTGTACAGCGGTTGGATAATAGCGACTGCGCCTTCATGTATGAGCGAGTTCATCTCTGGCGCTCGCATTATCCTGCACTCCAGCCTCGTTGCCACGGCACAGCCATGAGCAACCCTCACGCAGGGTGGCATACACATCGTGGACGCCCTTCCACCGACCGACATGGGAACTCGCCAGCGACTGTTTGGATACATCGGCGGATCGATCGGGATGCCATGCAACCGGCGTACACAACCGTCGTACAAAAAGTAATATAAAAAGCAGACGTTGCCCGAAAAGTGGCACAGTCGACAAAGCTCGACGGGAACGCTCTTCTGTGATGCGTAAAGCGGGCAATTCCGGCGAGTATAGATGCGTCCAGCGCAGCCTGGTTGGGTGGAGGGAAGCATGGGGAGCAGACGATACTATTCTCGTCCCGGGGAGCGGGACGGGGGTGCGACGCTGGGTTCCGTCCCGAGATGTGGATGCGGTGACATTCGCCGCGCTCCGGCTT
The DNA here is from genome assembly GCA_022836555.1 of Colletotrichum tofieldiae. NCBI lineage: Eukaryota > Fungi > Ascomycota > Sordariomycetes > Glomerellales > Glomerellaceae > Colletotrichum > Colletotrichum tofieldiae. The sequence goes on along the minus strand of BQXV01000008.1, from coordinate 1,388,906 downwards.
CGGTTGTCGTGCCGCGGCCGCGGCTGCTTTTGTGTTGCTCTTGAGACGAAGAACAGCGCCGCGTGTGGCCTGGGACGACGCCGAGATGGCTTTGATGTGGCACTTGAAGAGTTTCTGGGAGGCAGGGTCCTATTTACGGTTCCGTGCCGGGACTTGAGCCGAGTGTGCCACGATGCTGATCGCTTTACCATTGATTCGATCTAGACACAGAGAGCCCTGTGGTAGGAAGCCTGTTCGAGGAGTAAGTCATTGTATTGTTTCGAGGAAGGTCTCGCGGGACATGCTCTTCCATCCGAAGGGCAGCGTGAGCTGTGAAGCTGTCGGTCGGTGTCGTCGGCCAAGGGCCTCGACGGATTAGGATGGGCTCCTGAGCTCTGAGCATCGTGCCGGCTGGTGTTCAGACCATGTCTGCCCGTCTGGTCTCTCCCTTCCTTCCTCCCCAAACCTAGGCGCTGGCGCACAAGAGTGTGATAATACGAACCATAGACAAATGCATCGCCTCTTGTATAGCTGTGCAAATACGAAAGTGACGATGAATACTGTGTGTGTTAAGAGACAGTCTCCCGGTCGAACAGGAGACAAACACTCCCATCACTACTTGATGCGGTCATGATCTCAACCCATCCTGCCATCCCGCCATCTACCCCTTGGACGTCCGCTCGTCATATCGAATTGAGTGGTTTGTCGGGCGCCGACTCTCACCATATCATTGTCACGACCTGCGTTAGAAACCGACGGTACCATGATCGAATATGATCGAGCGGGTAAGCGAGTTTGCGAAACGAGGAGCAGATCGCACCGTTCGGGCTCGGCCACGGGCCCTCGCGTTGCCCAGAGAGACGCGTATGAATCTCACGCCAATGACTGTCTGAGATACGGGTGTCTTCTTTCTCCTCGGGGTTTTGCCTCTAGGACGGAAAGAAGAGGGGTGGTATCCTTTCGCCCGTCTACCAGACGCCACGGGCCAACCCGATCAACTCACTGCAGGACAGCCACCAGGGTTTGCGAGACTCCGTGGTTCCGAACAACTTCCCATATTGGATACTCTCGGAATCGTTGGCAGACACGATGGATGGGAGAATGATTTTACTTGGATTTCCGATGTTGCTCATCCGGGACAGGCTTCCTATCCACCGTGAATGCGCACCGGATGTAGCTGGCAAGTGACGGGTAGAGCCGTGCCTAACGGTAACGCAACTCGTTAGGAAACTTTGTCAGTCATGTTGTTGTAGGGGAAGGGCAGTATTGCTACATAGACTGGTTCCGACCAGAAACGATGGGTTGACCAGGGGTAGGGCAGACGAGTTCTCAAGGGGACGGTTAACTTGAACGTAGTGAAATGTGTTCGATCGCTCTTCTACTGTACCCAAATGGGTTTCGTCAAAGTATAAAGGAGTCAGGAAGGAGGGGAGAAGTGCTCCGGTCCATGACCAATGGGTTGGTTATTCTATGACCTTCCTTGCTTTTTCCTACTTGTGGAATGGTATTGGGCGTTGGAAAGATTGGCGCTGACCCGGAAACAAAAAACCAGACTTGAAATAGCTATAGATGGGATGCTCTCTATCGCGATTGTAATGTCATTTTGTTGGACAAAGCACCCATGGTTTTCCGCAACCGAGACTTGGGATTGTGCCAAAGATAGAAGCTGTCAGTTTATTAATAAATTGTGTATGCAGCCTGTGTATCTCGGAGAGTATAATGGCTATCCGAAACCCGACTTCTTGTTCGAGTATTCTTGATTTCGCCAGGGGAAACCGAACAATTGTATCTCCAGCCATGCGCAATACCATATACCGTAATCCACCGCTCTCTCCTAAGCCTCCCCTCTCGTCAACTTTATTCGTTCGTGTATAAACCCATCGAGCCTCCAGCCATTGACGCGTCGACATGCCGAGAACAGCGTGGAAGGGAAAACAGACCCCAAACGGTTGACTCGTATACCAATAGGGCGCCTCGTTTATCCAATTCTCATGTCCACCGGTTGGTGCGTCTTCGTCAAAGCAGAGCACAGCTGTTTCACCGACCACGTCGTTGAGGATGGCCTGTGAGCTTCTCCCATGATCATGGAGGATATACCTCAACCAGGACCTCCGAGGCTACCGTCAACAATGCCAGTGCCACCCCGCAGGCCACCCGTTTTTCACACGCTCGTAATCGAGATCTCACTCGCAACCCTAGCCGCTGTCGTCGTCTTCGGTGGGGGCATCGTATTGCTCCTGGCTCCTGCCGCGTCTGTCCACGTTCTCGCAGCTCTTGTTGCCGACGCAGCTACCGAAGACGAGCCCCCTGCAGCCTTCCATCGGGGACCAGCAGAAGTTCCTGATGACGTCGATGTACACCGTCTTGTTCGGGACGTGGCCGCGGTCCATGACCGGGTTGCAGTGCGTCAGGCGGACGCGGGTGAGGAAGGTGCAATGAGGACAAGAGTACTGCGCGATGTGACACATTCTCGGCGGGGTTCGAAGGGTCTTTAGTAAAGCTTGTGGTTTTTTTTTTGCGAATGTGCGCGTGTGAGTGTGATGCGCATGCGAGTCGTGTGCTTTGCTTCCAGCACCGAACTCGTGGCAAGGGGTGCCGCTGATCATGATACATGTACGGCTCCGAGTTGCCATCTCCGCAACATCCAGAGCATTGGTGGTGGCTAACAAGCCTCGACGCATCTCCATCACGGTTTGAGCCACCAGAGGAGGACAAGTTCCAATGCTTGCAAAACTGTGTAGAAGGAGGGAGTTGACCTTTTCTAATGCACATCTAGCCACAACATTGACCTGACGGGCAAAAAGCCAACCGGGACGAGTGACATGTTTGCCAATATCTTCACAGACCTCCCAATGGGGTCGTTCCGGGCGCTCGCAAAACCCAAAGACTTTGACCATGTGTTGAATCCAGACCGAGCCGTCCGCTCTGTCATGATTCCATGGCACATACTTGTGGGGGTCTCTCAGCACATATACGTGACAGTCGAGAGCAGCCACGCACGCCTAGGGCCGCGAACGAACAATCAGCAATTTCGATCCCACGCCGAGCTGAATTGATCGGATTTCTAGCCATCGAAAATTAGCCACGGGAAGAGTCCTGTTTCACGATGTCAACGTTGGTGGCCTCTACATGCAACAACCGTGGACCACAGGCATACATACAACTAGCAGGTGCGGATCAGATGTGGCGCGCAGTCTGATGGCCCATCGCAAACGACTGCTTTGAGGTACGCAAAACCATCCCTGCTTCATACAGCGTCACTGAAGATGTCCTCGCGACGCTCTTCTCAAGATCCAAGCTGGCCGGCCCATATCCACCCTCCATCCCTTCACCTTCTCTGCCAGCCATGAGCCAGGTTAGGGGGTATGAGGGACCAAACGAATCAAAAATTTACGTCCCAGCTGCAACGAGAAATCGTACCGGCGCGAGGCTGCTCTGTCCGCTTATAAGCGGTCCACCTGATAGCAGAGCTCTCCCACGGGCTGAAATTGAACTGCCACGCATCCGATCAGGCCAAACATACAGTAATTTCAACTTGGCGGACAGTAGGGAATGGGTTCGATCCGCGGGCATCCGAGTCGCATTCCCTCATGTCGTCTTCTCCACCCCTAAACCATTTCTCAATGTTTCCCAATCAAGCGGTGTCTAGTTCTCAAGACCTCCAGCGCCGAACGAGGCCATGTCCAGTGCTCATGGCTATCTATCCAAGCCGGACCATCAATTCAGCTCTCACCCCGCTCCCCTCGCTCGTCACCACCTCTGAAATCTTCAAGAGCCGAGGCTTGGGGTCATCTGCACCCTCCAAGCCAGTATTTCGTATCGTGGCACAACTTACTCCCTCGCCCTGCACTCATCCAGGACTACCCGGAGAAGCCATCCCTTGCGCGTGCCACCAGTCACAGCAACGTTGACGAGATGGCGCGGCCGAGACGCCCGCGGTCGTTCCCCATTTCCGCGCCTCATGCGTCTGGATGTTCGCGAGTAAGTCGGGTTGCGGGTGAGGTGTGACGTGCCATCGGGAAGATGGGCGTCGCGATGGCTCGGTGGTGGGGGATGAGGTAAGCTGCGAGTCGGCGCGATCGCCAGCGGGGACCCCGGATTGTGCACGTGTAACCTCAACTGATTCATCAAGGGGGGCCACGATCGCGGGATTCACGGCGTTGGTAGACATTTGCATGTGAACAGAGATGTATGGAGGTCCATTGGATCCCCAAGAGACTACAACATGTATCTATGAATACAATCCCGAGATAGTGACTACTCATGAAGAAATGCCCAAATTCAAAAGTGCGCCAATGCGCACCCGTTACTCCGGTTCTCACTGTTTTACCCAAAGCCAAGTTCCATCGTGCCCGCGTCGTAGATCATCCCGCATCCTAAATCTCCAAACTTGGCGTCTGGCCCTTGACGCGGCCAATCACCTGCTGCGGTGCGTACTTGGGGATGACCTCGTCGTCGTGCAGCATCTCAAACTCCTCGGTGGCGTCACGGCCCATGAAGTTCATGATGGCCTGGGGGCCACCAGGGTGCTCCTCGAGCCAGTTGGACAGGTCCATCACAACGCCCTTGACGACGACCCACAGGTCCTCCTTGGTGTTGTGCTTTGCGACCTCCTCCATGGTGAACTCCTTCTCGGGAATCGTGAACTCCTTGGGGTTGTTGGGCTTCGACGCCTTCTGGCCGTCCTTCACGGGTGTGGGGCCAGCGGCCGAAGTGGTCTGCTGGGCAGGGATGCCCTGACCGCCGGCGCCGCCGGCGTTGTTCCAGTCAATCGTGACACGGCCAGGCTGCGCGGGGTCGAGGTGCAGAGAAATCTGGCCAAGACGAGATGCAGCGCCTCCTGCGCCGCTGAGGGCCTGCTGGAAGAGGTAGTTGCTGGCAGTGTCACCGGCAACACGGCCGTAGACGACACATCCAAGCAGGGAGGAACCACCGAGACGGTTGGCACCGTGGACACCACCGGCAAGCTCACCGCAAGCAAACAGACCGTCAAAGGGCTTCTGCTCAGTGTTGAGGACCTGGGCCTTGTCGTTGATCTCGATACCACCCATGGTGAAGTGGAGAACGGGCTCCATCAGCGCGACGTGGAAGTCGTCGTTGATGTCGAGAGGCAGGTTGTGGAAGAACTTCTTGCCCCAAGGGTCCTTCTGCTTGCCGTCGGCAATGGCGTTGTAGGTGGTGAAGGTCTTCTGGAGGTGCTCGGGCTTGCAGCCGATCTCCTTGGCCAGCTCGGCGCCGGTCATCTTCTTCATCAGGCCACGGCCGGAGTAGTGGCGAGTGTGGAAGTCAAGGACCTTGGAGGCCTTTGAGTTGAGAACAAGTCTAATGGGGAACTTGCTCTTGTCCTTCTCCTTCCACATCATGCCAGAGACATAGTCACGGTGACCAAGCTCATCGCAGAAGCGGTCGCCGTCGGCGTTGAGCAGGAGACCACCCTCACCACGGAGGGCTTCGGCAGCCAAGAATTTCCACTTGGAGCCAGGGTCCTTGGGGTCAACCAGGCCAGTGGGGTGGACCTGGACCTTGTCCATGTCGATACCGTTACCGCCGATGGCCATGACCATCTTCTGACCGTCACCAGTGGCGTGAGTGCCGTTGGTGGTGGCGAGGCCGTAGGTGTCGGGACGGTGCTTCTTGAGCAGAGACGTCTCGCCAAAGTCGGCGGCGTAACCACCGGTAGCGAGGATGACGGGGCCATCGACCTTCTGCTCCTCTCCGTTGAACTCGTATGTGACACCGGTGATGGTGTTGCCATCCTTGTTCAGGCCGGTGACGCGGGCCTTCTTGATAATCTCGACACGACCGGGCTCGGTCTCGGCGAGCTCCTCGAGTCTCTGCATCAGAGCATAGGTGATGGCCATACCGGGGAACTTGGCATCGTGTCCACGGTGGGTACGGGGCTGGGAGTGACCTCTGTGATGGCTGTTAGAGTCTGCCTCACTGGGACACTGGGTTCAGCGTTCAACTTACCCTAACCGCGAGACAAGGGTGAGGTCCAGGTTGAAGACATCCTGGAGCCACTCGACAGCGGCGGCAGACTTGTAGGTAAGGACCTTGATCAGGTCGGGACGCGCCTTGTCACGCGCAGACTTCAGGGTATCATCGTAGAACTGCTTGACGCTGTCGGCGATGCCGGTGTCGACCTGTGTCCGGGTCAAGGCACCGTTGATACCCGAGGTGGCCTTGGTGGAGTTGCCTCCAAAGAAGCCTATGCGACAGGTTGTCAGCTTCGCGGCAGGCGGAAGCAAGGAGCAGCGGGCTGTGACTTACCCTGCTTGTCGAGAACGACAACGTTGCCTCCAGCGAGGTAGATGGTGTGCGCGGCACTCAAGCCGGACACTGGTGTCGCAGGTTAGCATGTGAGCGTGGCAAGACGAGGCGACATTGGCCGCCATGGGCGAGCGGGAGTGAGGGACAGAGAGTGGAAGGGCGACTTACGACCACCACCGACGACGATAACTCTGGGTGCCATTATGGTTGATGTGTGTTGATGCGCTCCAAAGGACAGGTATGGAGAACAAACAAAGAAGATGGGGGAGAGAAGTTTGTGGGGGAGGAAGAGAGTTTGGATGGAGAGGTTTAAGAAGAAAACGAGAAGAGGAGCGTCCCTTCGTCGTTGCTACGCCGAGGAGGGATGGTACAAAGGGCGTGGGCACGAGGTATCGGCTTTGGGGCCGAAGGCTGGCTCTGGTACTTCTTGGGGGGTGATTTGGTAGGCACAGCAGTGAGGTACAGAGCCCGTCGCTGACACGGCGAGTCGTGAGCCGAGGTCGAAGCGCTGGAGAGCAAGCAGGGGGATTAGCATTGGAGACTTTCATGGGACACGACTGGGCCGGCCGCCGTGCTAGTGGGTTTTGGGCCGAGTTTGGGTCTGGGCCGGGGGTCGGGGTAGGGGAGGGAGGGGACTGGTCTGGGGCCCTGGGGACGGATTTGGGGGACTCGGGGAGGAGAGTTGGCGTCACCAACTGCGGACGTACCAGTAAGAACGAGGCTTTTGGTCAAGCGGTGGCAGCAGAGTGGCAGTGGCCGAGGGACACAAAGGGCGGGAACAATGGGCACTGGAGACTAGCCTGGAGGAGCGGGCTGCGTTGCTTGGGGGCGACTGTGGGGAAACGATTTCACCAGGAATGTTGTCTCGCGTCCGTCGTCCGCCGACCTGTGCCTTTGTTTTTGTTCCAATTGCAAGAGCTGGAAAGACGGAGAGAGGGCAATAAACCTCCAGTGTCGAGACACCGCGACAGGCAATTGCGTCCGGTTTGCGGAGGTTTTATATAACAGTACATGCTCTGGCAATTGGCGCGACCAGGCCCCTCTGCCTGCTCGCAGCAATTCTGGCCGAGGAGGACCTGCCTTCGCTCCCCTCGGTGGTGGGCCGCGACGTGCAAAACTGGGGGAAGTGTGGGGTGTGACTAAAAGGGTTGAACTACGCTCAAGGTCTGGCTCCAGCTGCTTCTTGCTTGCTGTTGTCCAACGGGAGAGGGCGCATTAGGGAGATGGACTGTTCGTCGCGAAGCCGTTCGACCCAGCCCTCAGCATCACACTTGAGGCTCGAGAAGGGATGGCAGATGGCAATTCGCTAGCCCTAAGCCGTGGAGGACTGTCACAAGACAACTGCCGCAGAAAAGCTTCTGAAGAATTTTTGGGCCAGTTTCAGGCCGTTCCCTGGACCACGGTCGTCGTCTTTTGACATGTGAAGGCCGCTTGGTCACGGGCGTCTCTCTGCTCACGCTGACCGTCTCCCGTCCGAAGCTGAGGTATCCCGCCCACCTTTGGACAGCACAGGCTGATTGATCCCTCTGGCCGGCCCCCACAGACGTGGACGAGACGCAGACTAGATGCCTCGTGTCAAAGGTGGACGGGTCATGGAAGACCCAGGTGAATCTTCACGGGCATCAACGCCATCCATGGGACACGTTCTAAAACCCTTCTCCAGCCCCTTCACGCCCCTCTCGCCTGTGCACTTGCATCGAGCCTGCGGCTGCTCGAGCAAACCGGCGGCGTCTGCCTCTTCACAAGCTACGAGCGAGACGAGCCTAGTCTCGCCCACTCACACAAACGCCTCACACACTCCTCTCGACTCTTGTCTCCCCCACACAGATGCGCGGCGAATACCTCCTGGGTCAGATGATGCCCGGTCCGGAACTTTTAGCACCTGACCGAGGATCTGCCTCTGCATCTTCCCCAGCCGGCCGCCACGCATTGCCGTCCCCTCTTTTCGCCGCTGCTGGGCCGACCACGACGTCGCATTCCAGCTTTCCTGCTCCGCACTGCACTCGTAAGAGTTCCCTCCTCCCGCGTTACCGCGTAAGGCCATCTCTCCGGTCTGGGGGATCCTCTGGGGTTTGCTTGGAGGCTGGGCTGGAGTAGGGAAGCCATGCGGCACCCAATGCCCTTGCATGTGATGGGGGGTCTTGGGGGAACGACGAGCACGGGCTGTGCGAGCAGTCTGGGCGGGTCAGATGCTCTTCCGCTGACGGTAAGGCACCCGGCTTGCCACCTGTCCAGTCGAATTCGTTTCAATTTCTCTTTTCATGATTCATGAAAACCTGTTGGTTCCTGAGGATGTTGATGTAGATGTCGGTGCTGGCTGTTCTTGCTGGTGTTGGGGGTTCCCAAAATGCCCCCTTCGAATACAGCAATAAATCCCGAGCGCTCCCTCGCGCATCTTCACCCTGCCCCGACCGAAATCCGCAATTCGAGCAGATGTGGAGATTTTGTCGTCTCCGCAATCGCGCGTTCCTGCGAGACAAAAGACTCCGGAGGTCCCAGAAGGCCTAGAGACATCGCGGACGTCTTCGGTGTATCTCGGCGAGTGCGCCTATCCTTCGGGAACGCGAAAAGTGAAGCTTTGGTCAAGCGTAACATCACGATCGCATCCTCGGGAATTGAGCGTTTTCCCCGTGCGAAGGGCAATTGTTCTTCGTGACGCGGTGTGAAGCTCAGTTTCGTGCTCCGTCTGACGCAGTTGGTATTGGCGCGAAGAGTCCCCAGTACCACTGTCGGCGGAGGCTACGCTGCGCTGTAAATTGTCGGGGCAGGGATGATGTCATGTGTGCGGGCAGCCAATCAATGATCCAACATTGTCCAAAAATCCGGTCCCGTGGGGATTTTCGAGCCGCAGAACCGCATCATTCCTGTGGTAGTCTGACGGCTCGTGAGGTAACGCGCGCCATCTGGTGGTTCACAAGCATAGTGTACTGTGTTCGTGAGATGCAGCCGGCAGGAATTCTGATTCGACGCACACACATATCTTTAACCCAGGAGCTACCATGAAGCGGCCCGCTGCCCTTTTGCTTCTTCTCGCCTGCTCCGTGGTAACGGCGCAACTGAGATCACTCCCCGTAGAACGCTCCGGCCCCTACGCCCCGCGCTTCTTCCGCCAGAAACCCCTCGTGGACCCCGTTCCCGTCGGCCCAGTCATGCCGCCCTCGGACCCATCCGACTCCCGGCCGCCGCCGGCTCAGGATGGTGTGCGGCTCTCCGACGTCATGGGCCGTGACCGCAGCATCAACGTCTTCGCCGGCTTCACGCGCGACATAGAATCGGCCTCCCGCCGCCTCGATGACCAGGCGCGCAACACCACCGTGCTGGCGCCACTCAACTCTGCCGTCGAGAAGCTGCCCCGAAAGCCATGGGAAGACCCCAAGGACTATCAGCAACTTGGCGAGAATGTGTACGAGGGCGATGACGGTCGGGACAGAGCACAGAAAAACATCCAGCGTTTCGTCGAGGCGCACATGGTTGCCATGAGCCCTTGGCCTGAGAACAAGAAGGCCAAGACGATAGGTGATGATGGGGATGTTTGGTGGGAGAACAAGGACGGGACCAAGTTTGTAGGTTTCATACCGACGCTTCGTTGCATGTGAGCGGAAACTGATAGAACGCTTAGATCCAGCCTGGCAATATTGAAGTTGTCAGCGTCGCAAGCACCGTCGCCAACGGCGAAGTTGTGAGTTGTCCAAGCACCACGATCTCTCACAAGCATATTCTATCGAAACGTTGGCTAACTTGTGTAACCAGTGGATTATCAAGGAAGTCCGTAACTATGTTTAGACGTTTTGAGTTTGCGAGGAGGGCCTGCAGGACTGGCTTGGGCACGAGCGGACGAATGATGAGACAGTAAACGAATACCCGGCCAGCACCTCTAAATAAAGAGCCATGATATTTCTCACAGCACACTGATATTTGATACTGGTTCATGGTTCACGAGTTGGTATGCTTATCTAGGCCTCCAGAGAGCCGTGGCCGGCGATTGCCATGCCAACCTGCCAGTTCATATTTGAGCCTTGCTGCATGACGTATGGCCAGTGTAACCCGTTTCTATCCCTCCATCAGTAATTAAGCAACCACGCGACTGGATTCTACAAAACCTAAAGTAATCAACCACGGCGCAAGGAAAATCCTCAGAAAGCAGTTCGGCACATTGGTGAGAGTAGTGTGCAAGGGACATCAGATGAAAACCAGCCATGCCAAATCTGGACCGGATTGTGGACCCATGTTGATAACAATCTTATCACCACGTGACACGGCTTCTTCCGCGCTCGGCGGCTCTGATTCCAATCAGCCGGGAAGGGGTTTGAGCAGCAGCTACCAAGCTCGTAAACCATCACGAAATTTCTCTACAGGACGACCTTGTAGGCCTTCGATACCACATTCTGGGATCAGTCGCTTTATCCTCATGTAGACATTATACCTTCTGTAGCATCAGTCTGTAAGTTTCCGATCTCCTTCCGATCCCTGCCTACTGCAAGCCGGTCGCCGACGCAAAGCTTGCGCGGTTGAAGATCCAGCCCCCCTCAGACTCTTCATGGCGCAAGCTCCCACCACAACCCCTCCCTCTCCCTTCTCATGCCTCCCATGCGTGCCTGTCGCTGACTTCCGAACGATAGAGGACGATCGATCTCAGGATGATGAGCGGTAAACCCGCTGACGAGGCTGACGCTTACGAGCGCGAGGCTGAGAATCGTCGTCGTCTCGCCCAGGAAGCCGACGAAATGGAGCGACGCGAACAAGAACAAGTCGACCGCCGTCGCCGCGAAGGCTACCCTCCTGGGCCTCCTCATCACAGCAACGCCGGTTCGATCCCCATACACCAACCTGTTGCTTCTCGCGCGATGGGCGCTATCCACAGCCCCGGCGGCCTTCTCGCGAACCATGGCTCAGGGTCTTCTGCCCCCCCAATGCCTCTTGGTGCTCCATCGGGGCCTGGCGCGAACTTCGGCGGCCCCCTTCAACCCGATAACAGCAGACCTCCGCAGCATGGCGGACCGAACAACCCGAATGCTCAGCACCAGATGTTCGCGCCGATCCCGCATACGACCGTCCCTCCTAGCAATTCTCTCGGCGCTGCCAGCGGCGGTCCCCCTGTGTTCGGAGGCCCGTTGCAGCAGCGCGACGGCCAGCAGCAACCAATGCAACAAGGGTTATACGGTGGCGGGGGAGGGAACAGCGGCAGCGGTGCTGCTGGCGCTCCTGGTGGTCAAGGCCAGACGCAACAACAAGGGCAAGGCGGTATTGCTCATGGCCAGCAACCGATTTTGAACGTAAGTTGAAAACCTCATTTATGAGTTCGCGTGACATTGGGCCATGTTTTCCGACGCTTTTGCCTGTGGCTTGGTCATTCAAAGTGGAAACCGGTGTGGGCTGGTGCGCCGATACGGCGCAGGTCTCCCAAGCAGGATGCAGCGCCGCACCGCCCCGCGTGAATATTCTATCCTCAATCACTCCATGTCCAATCGCGTCTCTCCTTCATCATCTCCCATCATACCCGCTGCCCCCCCCAAACAATGCTATTTTCCTCGACCTGCTCGTAGCCCGGAACCACTCGCGACCGCAGCCATGGCGGAGAAGGCGGACATGGTCACTGTAAAGCTTGGAACCGAGTTGATCACTTGTGGTTGAGAGCAGGGGCTAATCATGGATGACAGGACGCCTTGACCTATCTGGATCAGGTCAAGGTACAGTTCCACGACCAGCCCGATGTGTACAATCGCTTTCTCGATATCATGAAGGACTTCAAGAGCCAAGCGTAGGTGCTCTACCAGCCTCCTCGTTGGCACGGCTGACCATAACAGGATCGATACTCCCGGTGTTATTAACCGCGTCTCGGAGCTCTTCGCTGGCCACCCCAACCTGATCCAAGGCTTCAACACATTCCTGCCGCCTGGATACCGAATCGAATGCGGCGCTGGGAATGATCCGAACACCATCAGGGTTACGACGCCGATGGGTACCACCGTTCAATCCATTGCGGGTAGAGGCACGCAGGTCGAGGGCCACGCGCATCCCAGCGGTGCCTCACAACCGCTCTTCCCCCAGCGCGGAAACAACTGGCAGCAACAGCAGCCGCCGCCTCCTCAGCAGCCTCAACATAGCATTGAGAGCCCCGAAGCCAACTTCAGCGCGCCTGTGCAGAACGGCCCCGGATCCTTTGGACCTGCTGCCCAGAATCTGGCTGCGGCTTTCGAAGCTCAAGGGACCGCCCAACAACGTGGTCCTCCCTTGCAGGGTGCCGCCCATGCGAACAACGCGCAGCAACCGCCTCGCAACGCGCATACACCAACTCCGGTTACTGGGCCCGCAAATGTCAACGGTACTACCAACCAGCAGCAACAGGCAAATATGGAACGCCGCGGTCCAGTCGAGTTCAACCATGCTATTAGCTACGTGAACAAAATCAAGGTCAGTCTACCTAGGCTTCTTCGGCACCACTTTCCCAAAGCTGAGACCTCGCGCACTAACCACGCCGCAGAACCGCTTTCAGGATAAGCCTGAGATTTACAAACAATTCCTTGAAATTCTCCAGACGTATCAACGGGAACAAAAACCCATCCAGGACGTCTACGCTCAGGTCACGACTCTGTTCCACACAGCACCTGATCTGCTCGAAGATTTCAAACAGTTTTTACCCGAATCTGCTGGACAAGGAAAGGGAACACCCGGACGACCTAGCGATGAGCTCCCCCCCGGCCCTGGCCCGAACCAAACCCCTCAGCCTAGTATGAGCGGTCAGAAGATGCCTCCCCTCGGTAGCTTTGCGCCTCCTAGTGCTTCCAAAGAGAACAACAAGAAGCGAATTCGGACTGACAAGCAAACACCTATCCCTGTCCCGGCTGTCGTCGAGACCGCGCCTCCAGTCAACAGAGCTGCCCCTGGCGCCCCACCCCCTGCCGGCGCAAATAACAAGCGGGCGAAGTTGGTGCATAATAAGGCACTTGCCTCCGATGCCCCTGCAGTCGAACCAACTCTGACACCAATCCTGCCGGAGCCTCTGGGACCTCCGGCTTCTTCTACGACCAACTCAGATGAGATCGCCTTCTTCGAGAAGGTCAAGAAGTATCTTAGCAACAAGACTGCGTTCAACGAATTCCTCAAGGTCTGCAATCTTTTCAGCCAGTCGATCATCGACCGGAACACAGTATTCCACAAGGGGAGTATCTTCTTCGCCGCCAACCCCGAACTTCTGGGTTTCTGGAAGGCGTTCCTCAAGTACGAACCGCACGAGGATGTTGTCGACAATCGACCTGCTCCGCCTAGCGGTAAAGTGTCCTTGAGTAACTGCCGAGGCTACGGCCCTAGTTACCGCCTGCTACCCAAAAGGGTACGTCTGGCCTACTTCCGTTGTTACCTACCATTACTGACTGTCCATCAGGAGCGCCTTAAGCCTTGCAGCGGTCGTGACGAATTGTGTAACTCTGTCCTGAACGATGACTGGGCCTCGCATCCCACTTGGGCCTCTGAAGATTCAGGCTTCGTCGCCCATCGCAAGAATGGATTTGAGGAGGGTTTGCACCGCATCGAGGAAGAACGCCACGACTACGACTTCAACATCGAGGCGAACCTCAAGTGCATCCAGCTCTTGGAACCCGTGGCCCAGCAAATCAGCGTAATGTCGCCATTGGAGAGGGAGCACTTCCAGATGCCACAAGCCTTGGCTGGGCATAGCACGTCGGTCTTCAAGCGTGTCTGCAAGAAGATATATGGCGACAAGGGCCCCGAAGTTGTCAACGACTTATTCTCGAACCCACTGAACGTCGTTCCGATTGTTTTGACACGCATGAAGCAGAAGGACGAGGAATGGCGCTTCTCTCAGCGTGAGTGGGAGAAGGTTTGGCACGCTCAAGTCGAGCACATGCATCTCAAGAGTCTCGATCATATGGGCATTCTCGTCAAGCAGAACGACAAGAGGAACCTCTCGGCCAAGCATCTTGTCGATGTTATCAAGACAAAGGCGGAGGAACAGCGGCGCCAGCGTAGCTTGAAGGGCAAAGCTCCTCGCCATCAGTTGGTCTGGGATTTCTCCGACAAGAAGGTTGTCGTTGAACTACTTCGTCTGATGATGCTCTACACTGTTAGTAGCGGCCAGCACAGTGTCCCAGAGAAGGAACGCATTTCCGACTTCTTCGAGACCTTTATCCCCGCATTCTTCGATATTCCCGAGGAAGAGATCGACGGGCGCTTGCCTAGGCTCCAGGACGTGTCAGAAGAAGATGATGCCGAAGAGACTGTACCCACCGAGCTTACCAATGGCCGCAGTCGTCGTGCCGGTAGAAGAGGCGATCTGCTTCGCGGTGTGCTTGATCCCGGTCGCAATGGCTCTAAGCCTCGTGCGCAGAAAGAGGGAAGCGCAGCATCTGGCAGCAAAGAGACGACTCCCGAAGTGGGCTCTGCCAACGAAGAAGAGATGCCCGATGCCCCAGAAGATGGTGCCGGCCCCGACGTGTCGAACGAACGCTGGATGCCCATCGTGCCGCAACCTATTGTCACGACAGGAGACGATGCCCTTCTGACTGCTGATGGCGAGCTGAAGGCCGACGGGTTCTTCTCCCGACCCTGGCACAACTTCTTCTGCAACCAGACCATTTTCGTCTTTTTCAACGTGTTCCAGACGGTCTATACACGCCTCAGGGACGTCAAGGAGAGCAAGGCGAGTGTTCTCGAAGAGGTCAACCGTGTCAACCGGCCACGCCCAGCGAAGGATATCGGCTTGGCCGACAACACTCTGAGCTACTTCGGCCCGAATGACGATCCTTCAACCTTCTGGCCGAAGACCCTTGAACTCGTCGAGGAATACATCACTGGTGATATCGACGAGGTCCGGTACCAAGATGTTCTGCGTCACTACTACCTTAAGAGCGGCTGGAAGCTGTACACCATTCAGGACCTTCTCAAGACGCTGTGCCGCCTCGCTCTCACCTGCAGCAGCACTGACGCAAAAGAGAAGACTCCTGATCTCATCCAGCAATACCTTCACAGCCGTGAGAAGGAGGAGACGAACTACCAGGCTGAGATCGCTGCTCGAAAGTACGCAGAGAAGTGTGTCAAGGATGGCGAGATGTTTGTCATCTGCTGGGTAAGTCCAAGCATAGACCATTCCACTTAGCACATCTAACATTCAATCCTGTAGTTCCCACAAAAGTCAGAAGCCTCGGTCCGTTGGCTGCAGCGCGAAGATACCACGTTTTACATGGACGAGATGAAGGCCAAGGACCGTTGGCAATACTACATCTCATCATTCATCCAAGTGGAGCCAACAGAAGGTGTGCCTCGTCACAAGCTTCAGAAGACGGTTCTGGCGCGCAACCTTCCCTCTAGCGATGAGAAGTTTGAGGACAGCCAGATCCCCAAACCCATCTCTTTCGACGAAGATCTCTCCATCAGCATTTGCCTGAACTCTAGCAAGATGGTATGGAAGGCGGGCACATCCGAGTACTTCGTCTACGACAACGTTCCCAAAGACAAAGAAAGTCGCGAGCGACACCTGGAGAGGCTCAAGAACGCAAGCAACAAGCGTGACACCAAGCTGCGGGAGAAATTTGTCTTCAACAGCCCTTGGATGAAGGGTATGAGCCAGGCCGATGTCCAGAAGTCCAACGAGGGTTGGTCGAAATGGTTGAAGGAGGGCACAGTCCCTTCTTCTTCTGACGCCGGAGACGCAATGGACACCGCAGAGTAAGACAGCGCTCTGCAGCGTACGTTGTTATTGAGGGGCAGTTCCTGACCTCAAGGCTCACACGATGATGGCAGCGGCATTTGCGAGACGGAGATGGGAACGGCGAAGACTGAAAATTCACATTACGAAGATACCAGGCGGCATAGCGGTGCAGAGCGGCATGACTGCCATGTTACCCAAACACTTACATGGGTTTGTCTCTTGATGCCCCGACCACAGTCGGTAAAACGTGGGACGGGTTGGCATGGGATGGCGTGGAATGGGTTCGGCGTTGCTTCATTTCCTTTTCGATTTCGACTTCATTTTGGTGTGACGAGCAGAGAGGAAACCGGCAAGGGGTCCTCGACTAGAAGTGTCAAGCGGCTTGCTTTCGCTCCCAATCGTCTTGGAGTGCGTTCTTTTCGATTTACTTCCTTCTCCGAGCTTGATTTTCGCAAGTGTACAATAGCTGTATTTGCACATAAAAGCATTGCAACGGCCATTTTTCGACGTGCTGTGGCTGGTGTCGAACGGTGACAGGCCAATGATCCCTGGCCACGTCGGGATCCACCACACGAGGCCGATATCGCGGCATCAGAGCGAAACAGCAAGTGCGAACCGCCCGTGCAAGCCGTGAATACTAATCGACGCAGAGCATAGTCACAGCCCTCTGTTTGAGGTAAGGGTTCGGATAGAGCTGCTTTGGGCCAAAAAAGCAGCGCTTACTTTTTGCCGAAAGCAGGCAGTGTCGAGCAAGGCCGAGAACCGCGTCAATACCCAAATAGGCAACCTCCGACCAGCAACAATCCCATTTCCCTCCCAGCTACCTACAGTACCAGGTCGTTGGTCTTTGCACAGCACTAGGGATAACCCAATCAACAGCTGCAGTGGGGTGGTGAGGCATAGGACGTCTGGTGGTGCACTGTGAAGGGGCTCCAAGCCAATGGGTCCCCGCTGTGACTGTTGATTGGGTTATCCTTATTGCTGTGCAAAGACTCACGACCGGGTACTGACTGGATGTATTCGATCCTGCTACAGACCACCACCAGTCAGTAACCTATTGACCCAATTTTTATCTTTATTTTTACAACCCCCTTCATAGCAATAACAATGAGTAGTGTAATAAGTTTATAAGAAACTTGATAAAATAGAAGATAGCAAGTCTTGGAAATAAAATTTTGAAACACAATTTTGGTTAGAAGAACTTTACTATATTCAAAATGGCATCGCTGCTTCCGGCAGAGACAAGTTCCTAGTTCGAGGAATGCAACGTGTGTGGAGTTTTATCAGATCATCTTATCAATAATGGACCTCTCCGAGGAATAGTAGACAGAAAAAAGACGCAAAACACGGCAGTCAAGTGGGAACAGGGCAAATTTGGAAGAGAGGTTGTGTCGTCTGATTCGTGATATTAGGTAAAAATCTGCAATGGCCACCCATCGCGCTATATCTAAAACGCTGGTATACTAGCTTGTTTGGGAGGTGATTGAACCCGCAGCGCTGGGCAATGTTGTAACGAACTCCCATGCTTTTCCTTTGCGTCAAATTTCTGCAAAAAAAGGACTGGAGAAAAGTGCAAGACCCCAGGCGGGCACGCCACTAGGCTGTGCGTGCTTTGCCGGATCACGGCCCCACGCGACCACCCGAGCTGTTTACTTGATTTGGGCCGCATGAACTCGGAGCTCCGAGGTTCCTCATTATGTTGTTTTCATAGCTTTGCTTGCTTTATTGCAGGTTCTCAATGACAATGGCAGAAGCACCACCGCCGCCGTTGCAGATACCGGCAACACCGATCTTGGCCTTCTTCTCACGGAGGACGGTCGAGAGGGTGGTGACGATACGAGCACCGGAGCAGCCCAGGGGGTGTCCAATGGCAACGGAGCCACCATAGACGTTGACGGTCTCGGGGTCGAGGTTCAAGAGCTTGATGTTGGCAAGGGCAACGACGGAGAAAGCCTCATTGATCTCGTAGAAGTCGACATCCTTCTCGGTGAGACCGGCGTGCTTGATGGCCTTGGGGATGGCCAGAGCGGGGGCAATGGTGAAGCGCTCCGGCTCGCGGGCGGCGTCGGCCCAGCCGCGAATCTTGGCGATGGGTGTCACACCGAGCTCCTTGACCTTGGCTTCGGACATGAGGACGACGGCGGCGGCGCCGTCGTTAAGGGGGCAGCGTTGGGAGCGGTGACAGTGCCGCCGTTGGGAACGAAGGCCGGGCGCATGGCCTTGAGCTTGTCGACGTTGAGGTTCTTGACCTCGTCGTCACGGTCGACCTTGACGTTGGGCTTGCCGCGGCCACCAGAGACCTCGATGGGGGCGATCTCCTTGGAGAATACACCGGCTTCGGTGGCGGCCTGGGCCTTCTTATAAGTGTTGATGGCGTACTCGTCCTGCTGCTCACGGGTGATGTCGTGATCCTTGGCGCAGAGCTCAGCGGCCAGGCCCATGTGCTCCTTCTTGCCGTAGGCATCGGTCAGGCCGTCCTTGAGGACACCGTCGACGAGGGTCTGGTCGCCGTACTTGGCGCCGTTACGGAGGACGGGCAGGTAGTGGGGGGTGTTCGTCATGGACTCGGTGCCACCAGCGACGACAATGTCGGCGTTACCAGTAAGGATGGTCTGGGCACCGAGGATAATGGCCTTCATGCCCGAGGCGCAGACCTTGTTGACGGTCGTGGCGACAACGCCCTGCGAGAGGCCGGCTCCGATAGCGCATTGGCGGGCTGGGGCCTGTCCGAGGCTGGTTTCTGGGTCAGAATCTGCGCGCAAAGTGTGCTCATTTTGCTCAAGATCTTGTTTTTCAGACATACTTTGCGGACAGGACATTGCCGTAGAAGACCTCCTCGACATCCTCAGGCTTGATCTGGGGAACTCGCTCGACGGCAGCTGTGGAGGGGGTAAATGTTAGCTTGCCCCGCGTGTCGTCTCGAACCATTAAGACATTGCGTACCCTTGATGGCGTGAGCACCCAATTGAGTGGCACTCAGGCTAGACAAAGAGCTGGAAGACGATACAAAACGTTAGCTTTCTTGGTTCAAGCGGTGTAGGACGACTTGTATCGTTGGGCGGACTCATTCGTACCCCAAGAAAGAACCGACGGGGGTTCTGGCGGCAGAAACGATGTAGACGGGGGGAAGGTTGGCCATATTGAAGGTGGTTGCGGTGTAGTCTTGGGAGGTTCTAGAGAGAAAAGTGTGAAAAAGTGAGCCGGGGCCGTTGCGTACTTGAGTGAGCAGAGACGGAGACTTTAACGGCCAATTTATGTTTTGGGTAATGGTTACTTATCAGGAAGACGTGCTCCTCCTTCCTAACCCCTCGCCGCCTTTTGATGTTTGGTGGGGTTGCTCCGACCCTGCGCGCACCACCGTTTTGGTCGCTCCGGAACCTTATGGCGCAGCAGCTGTCGGTCCGTTGGAGCACTGACCCCTGCCAAACCCTTCCGATGTACCTGCTTCTGTAGTGCTGGTCGCGCGGCCAATCAGCAAGCTTCAGCCACTCAGCCTCGCAGCCACACATATGGTCAAGCCACACTCCAGCCTTGCAAGAAACTTTGCGAGCGGCGTCATGCTAAACGCGGTTGCGCCTAGGTCGAGAATCCTTACAGTCTTTTGGCAATCCGCGATTAAAAAAAACCCTTCACATCGTCAGACGCCAAAATGGACGACCTATACGACGAGTAAGTCCGGATATCTTCAACACGACTAGATCATCGAGTTGACCCATTGAATAGGTTCGGTAATTTCATTGGAGAGGATGTCGGCTCTGAAGAGGCGTCTGAAAGGGGAGCGGAGGGCGACTACGTCTACGGTGATGATGCCAGCGAAGCACCCGCGGCCACTGGCCAAGAGCTGATGGAGATTGACGGTTCGTATGGCTCGCATTGTTGATATCGAATGCTCGGCTAACTTGGGAAACAGATGATGGCCCATCGAACGCGATCATCCTGCACGAAGACAAGCAGTACTACCCGACGGCGCAACAAGTATACGGAGATGAGGTCGAGGTGTTGGTACGAGAGGAGGACGAGCAGCTACTTACGCAACCAATCATCGCACCCGTCGAACAGAAGAAGTTCAACGTCGAGGAGGCCGACCTGCCGCCAGTCTTCTTCGAGCGCAGCTTCATGACGGACCTCATGAACTTCCCCGACCAAGTGAGGAACGTTGCGCTGGCAGGACATCTCCACCACGGAAAGACCGCGTTCATGGATATGCTTGTGCTGGAGACCCATGACATCACCGATAGACTCGAGCGCCGGGTCGGCAAGAAGAGAGACGAGCAGCTCAGATACACTGATGTCCACGTCGTCGAGAGAGAAAGAGGAGTATCGATCAAGGCGTCGCCAATGAGCTTGGTGTTGCCGAGCTCCAAGGGAAAATCCCACCTGGTCAACATTCTGGATACCCCTGGCCATGTCAACTTTGTTGACGAGGTCGCCACTAGTCTGAGATTAGCTGACGGAGTCTGTTTGGTTGTCGATGTCGTAGAGGGCGTCCAAGTCAACACCGAGCAGATCATCAAGCACGCGGTTTTGGAGGATATACCCTTGACACTCATCGTCAACAAGATGGATCGTCTCATCTTGGAGCTTAAGCTGCCGCCCAAGGACGCGTACTTCAAGCTCAAGCATGTGATCGAGGAGGTCAACACCGTCATCGAAAACACAATTCCAGGAAAGGGCGAAGCGAAGCGGATAAGCCCTGAGAAGGGCAACGTTCTCTTTGCTTGCACGGACATGGGATGGTGCTTCACTCTGCAGTCGTTCGCCAAGATGTACGCCGATACCTACGGCGGCATCAACACAGAGGACTTCGCAAAGAGGTTGTGGGGGGACGTCTACTTCAACCCCGAGAAGAGGAACTTTACGCGCAAACCATTAGAAACCCGTTCGAGCCGGTCGTTCGTCAACTTTGTCCTGGAGCCCATCTACAAGATCTTCACACATACCATTAGCGACAGCCCTGAAGATCTGAAGGTGGTTTTGGGCAGTCTCGGCATCACTCTGAAGCCGTCTCAGTACAAGGCCGACGCCAAGGTTCTGTTGAAGCTAGTGTGTGAACAGTTCTTCGGCCCCTCGACTGGTTTCGTCGACATGATCGTACGGCATATCCCGTCACCCGATGAGTCTGCGGAGAGGTACCTGGAGAAATACTACACGGGCCCTCTGGACACGAAGGTGGCTGAGTCCATGAAGTCTTGTAACCAAGATGGTCCTTTGGTTATTCACGTCACAAAGCTCTTTAGCACGGCGGATGCCAAAAGCTTCTATTCCTTTGGCCGTGTTTTGAGCGGTACAGCTCGTCCCGGCATGCAGGTTCGAGTCCTGGGAGAAGGATACTCGACAGATGACGACGAAGACATGGCCATGGCAACAATTTCCGATGTGTTCATCGGCGAGTCAAGATACAATATCCCGACAGACGGTGTACCAGCAGGCAACTACGTGCTTCTTGGTGGAGTCGACAACTCCATTGTCAAGACAGCAACCCTCGTTCCGCCCAAGCTTGAGGACGACGAGGACCCTTACATCTTCAAGCCTGTTACACACTTCACAGAATCCGTCCTCAAGGTGGCTGTTGAGCCTATAAACCCTTCGGAACTTCCCAAGATGCTTGACGGTCTGCGGAAGATCCAAAAGAGTTACCCCTTGATCACAACCAAGGTCGAGGAATCAGGAGAACATATCGTGCTGGGCACCGGCGAGCTGTACATGGACTGCGTTCTCCACGATTTGAGACGCCTCTACGCCGACATGGAGATCAAGGTGTCGGATCCCGTCACGCGATTCTGTGAGACTGTCGTGGAGCAATCAGCGACAAAATGCTACGCCATCACACCCAACAAGAAGAACAAGATCACAATGGTGGCCGAGCAGCTGGACAAGGGCATTTCAGAAGACATCGAGTCAGGCAAGGTCAAGATCAGGGACCCCATTCGCAAGACGGCCAAGTACTTCGAAGAGACCTACGGCTGGGACAAGCTGGCAGCGAGAAGCATCTGGGCCTTTGGTCCTGATGAGATGGGCCCGAACATCCTGCAGGACGACACGTTGCCCTCTGAGGTAAGGCCTTGCAGCCTATTTCTAAGCCCAATGGGATAAACAATAAACTGACAGACACTACAGGTTGACAAGAAGCTTCTGACAACGGTCAAGGAGACCATTCGCCAAGGTTTCAGCTGGGCGACTAGAGAAGGTCCCCTGTGTGAAGAGCGTAAGTCCTTATTTCCTTTGCCTTTATTGACTTCCACCTCCTGCCTTTGTATTGTACGTGGACCCTGCCTGCAGCGTCGCCATTGGTCCCCGACCAGGCGGGACTAGCTCACGGGAGGGTCCTCCACATGGAACTGGGGTTGGGGTTGGGTTTTTGGGCATGGCTTGCATTAGCAACGAGACCATTGCTTCCCTCCCCTACCCCAACCTGACAGATCAAAACCTGCTTCTGCGCACGAAACCTCATTCCACAACCATGCCTCTAGGAGGGGCTGTGGTTGACCGGGGATGGGGGCACGGCCCTTAGCAGAGCATCTCGTCTCCACATCAGGCCACTCCCCAGCCTTTGCTGCTCACCAGTAACCGACCGCTAACGACTTTTGCGTCGAACAGCCATTCGAAATACAAAGTTCAGGATCACCGATGTGTCATTGGCATCGGAAGCCATCTTCCGCGGAGGCGGTCAGATCATCCCTACCTCTAGGCGGGCCTGCTACTCTTCGTTCCTGATGGCTTCTCCTCGACTGATGGAGCCGTTGTATTCAGTTTCGGTGACAGGCCCTGAGGACTCTGCTACGGAGGTCTACACGACGCTGGCCAGACGCCGCGGTCACGTCCTCCAGGATGGCCCGGTGGCGGGGACGCCTCTCTACCGTGTCAACGGTTTGATTCCGGTTATCGACTCGTTTGGGTTCGAGACGGACCTGCGCATCAAGACCAAGGGTATGGCCATGGTCAGTTTGACGTTTGACAGCTGGAGCATTGTGCCAGGTGACCCTCTTGACAAGGAGGTCATTATCCGGCCGCTGCAGCCAGCTAGCGCCCAGGCGACGGCCAGAGATTTTGTGCTGAAGACCAGGAGGAGAAAGGGTCTTAGCGAGGATGTGAGCGTGGCGACCTTCCTGGAGCCCGAGTTCTACCAAAGCTTGATGGAGAGCGGCGCGCTTGGTGACTAAGGGTGCAGTACCTGGCGAAGTATGAGGGCATGTGCGGGAGCATCAGGAGTTGACGGCTGCGATGCTGGACTGTTCGGACAGCACGGTGTGGCGCTTGCGTGCGGATAAAGGCCATGCACGTCGCCGATCGAAGCTTGCCTCGCGGGTGATGGGGCACAAAGGATGTGGCATCTGAGAATAGATGAAGCGGCCATGAGACGACCAGCACTCGAGCCGTCGTGTATACCAAGAAACTACCAAAACTGGGCGACTGAGCGTCTGCCGCCTTCTGTCTGAAATGTGGTCTCCCGATGCGGACTCTTCTGGAGGTGCCCCGCTTGATGCCGCCTGTGTAGGGGTTTGACGGAGCGGGTGCGGCAGTGTGAAGGGGCGGTGTGTTAGTCTTTTGATTTGGAGACGGCTGACGGAATGCTGCGATCTTACATGCGGGTGACTGGCCATCCTTGAACTTGGCTATCCTCGGAGACCAAGCGGGACTAGGATACCGATGAAGGAGCTCGGATCAGAGTCCGGCGGCGAGCGAGTCTGCTTGACAGTGTGCGTGGTCTTGCTTTCTCGTCTTGATTATTCGCTCATGCCCGACGGACTTTGCTCAAGAGGCAAACAACGGGGAGGGACATACATGCCCATGAAGGTTTTTGTCGAATACGCGCCGGGGAGCAAGTCTGCCACCCGAACAAGTCATTCTTGCGACCCTCGGTTGGCGAACTGAGGCGTGACACCAGATATCTACAGGTAGACAGACAGACCCTTAAAAAACAGTTGATTCATTGCCGCACGCACGGCTTCGTCTAGGACGGCTTTAGCGCATCAATTGACGCAAAAAGCAAAAGGTAAATTGCCCAGAGGCGGATTCGAACCGCCGTCAACACGGATCGCTGTATAGAAGAACCACAACGTATCATCCTAACCAACTAGACGATCTGGGCGAATTTTGCGGAACCCGGAGAAACCGGGTCCTTGCTTGACGATTGCTGCGGCGGGAGGGGCTCATGTAGCAAAAGCTAGCCGTGCAAGAAAAGAGTCCCACTCGCGCACCCGAGCTTGACGCCTTGCTTTTGACGGCAGGAACGTAAGAAGAAAGAAAATGTTGACTGGTTTTCTTCTTGCCGCCGAAATGGTTAACTACGAGATGCACCGGGGTGCAAAGAGTGTGGAGGGTTCATCTCCTCGATCCCGGCCTAGATCTTGAGATATTATACAGGGTGAAGCCTCGCCCATGTACGATGGCATGTTTGCTTCGCATGTTGTTCAAGAGATACGAGGACCGCAGTCTTCGTGCCCGTCTGGGTTTCTGCGGCTGCTGCATGAGAAGGAGATGAGACGTTGCTCGATCAAATCCTCGGATCATGGCAGACTCCGGTATTTGAGACCTCCTGCTCAAGCAGTTAACTTAATAAGCATCGTTGCTACATTTGGAGGCTTGATACTGACTACTGGTCCAACAAATAACACAGGAGGGAAGGGACATCGGACTCAGCATACTCTATGCCAGTTTATTCTACAGACATGACCCAGTGCCGCCCGAGACTCGTTGGAACATGGGCCGGCGTAGTCGCAGCAGGCGACGGACGCTCGTATTGCAGGATCCGCTACCCACGACAGCAGATATCTGGGCTTATAGCCAAGCTACTAGTTGTTGGCAATAGGTTGGCCAAATTTCGAATTCCATCCGACCCATCCGCAGACTCTTGTGGCATGCCGGTTATGCCATATCAGTAGCAAACCTGACCTGAGGAGCATTAGCATCTCCAGGGACATTGATGGCAGCCTCGTCGACTCTCAAAGACCAATCCTCATGGTGACATACCTAGCCAGTAAGTGTCATTGTTGTTGTTGTGTATTACTTCTTGTAGAGGCGGCAAGCCCCGAAAATATTGAAAAATGCGGGCTCTGGCGACGTCGAGGAGGCGCTCTAGGCGCAGCATCATTGCTTCCACGCAGTATGGAACAGAGAATGCCCCTCATCGGGGCATCAAGTCACACGACTGTATCGTCGGTTCAGACGCCCAGGATACATAAGACGACAAGAGTGCCATTGCGGAGATGCTTACATCCGTAACGGATCTCGAGGGGAGCTATTTGCCTTGGCAGATACAGCTGTCGTGAAACAACTCCGTACTGTGAATAGAAATGAACATCCCCCGACAACCCCAGAAATGAAACGAAACCTCCGTGACAACTGCAGCTCCGCCTCATATCATGATGACTCCTGCGTCAGCAAGCCCCCTAGACCCAGACCACGTCTCTCCGTCAAAAGGGGCCGATGGCAATCATGATATTGTCGAGCTGGCATGGAAAAGCATCCGCCAGATGCAACTCTCCTCTACAGCCCTGTCTGTCCTGCATGCTGGGAAACGGCATATCTCCCACTCGGCTGATGTACCGCCGATGCCAGCGACAATCCCTCAACAATATCCAAAGTCACATCGAGATTCAGGTTTTGAACAGCAACCCCTCTCCCCACCATCGACGAACCGGAACAGTCGGCGCAGAAGATGGACGCCCTCAATGTTTGCTTTGAACCCTCCCGCCCCGACATCCCCGACAAGCGAAGCCCCCATTTCTCCCCTTCCTTCTCTGTCTTTATCTATCTTTCCCTACCTTCATCGTCATGGCCGGCCGTAAGGAACGCCGATCGACTGGAGATCGTCCAGCGGCCTGGACGAGAATTTCCTCCACTGAGATCCCATTGCAACCCCCGGAAACCGGGAGGGAGCTAGACAGCCACCTCGCCATCCAACGGCCGGCCCAGCCGTTGCCGTCACATATCGATCGGGCTCTGTTGGTTCTTCGAATGCGGAGCTTCTTTCTTCCCCCCCTCCCTCCTCTTTACAAACACGGGACAGAGGATTGAGACTGCAGCTACGTTGCCCCCTGCTTAGTATTGCCTCACCCCCGGTTTCCTCCAGTTCGCACATTAATCCATCTCTTCCTCACCCCTCACTTTGAGTTGCCCCAGCCATCCCCCCTCCCACCCGCCCCTCTCGTCCATCCCAGCAAACTGGACCCTAGCACGAAAGACATGCGATAGAAAACACACACACCGACTCTTCACCACTCCAGCCTCCAGCACCCAGGCACGCAGACTCGACTAAACGCTGCGGGTTTTACCCCTTCCCTCTAGTGTATACCCTCTCAGACCGGCGGAGTTTTGTCGAGGGCGCGTGCCAGGTCAGAGAGACACCGATGGGACGGAATGACGGCAAAACAGCCACGCCGGCGTTTTAGACCCATAAGGGGCTGGGCGTTGCTTTCCTCGAATGGGGGAAAGATTGACGCTTCCCACTGCCCAAAGGTCGCCGCACTTGGCAGCCGAGGAACACCTGTTGGAGCGGCTGTGGTCGACGGGGATCAGCCCTCCAGCAAGCTGGACTGGTTTCCATCGTCAACGCTCCCTCCCTTGTCCCTCTTGATTCCAACGTCCCCCCTAACCCTGGCTCCTGCTACGATTTTTCTCGCTGCCACCATACCACGTCGCCCCGTGTACCGGGGAAACATGTACTTGATAAAATAAAACCCATGATACCCCGGCAAACCTTCAAAGTCCCTTGGCCTTTCCACAGACCCCACAGACGTCGTCTAGACATAGTGGGCACGGCTGTGACGCTACGCTAATGGCAGAATATCGGCCGGTACTTCACGAGATGGAGGGGGTCCAGGATGCCAAGGTTGGCGGCGACGCGGACTTCAAAGTTCGATCACTCAACCCGAAGCCACGCGAGCGAGATTGAAGGGAAAAGGAACGCACGGACAGTGGGAGTCTTTCTGTCTTCCAATTTCTGCTGATGAATTTTCGAGTGGCGCCAACACGGGGGGGGGACCCTGTTTCTTCAACGCTGTGCGGGAAACCAGGTGGAAAGCACAAAGGCCCGAAAACAGAGACTTGGTTTTTGACAGGTCCGCCGCCACCCCTTTGCCACGGTGAGGCCATGGGGGCCGAACTCTATCACCGTCGTAACCGTGGAGTACCTGCGATGGTACCGGCGGTGCCACCTTTATCCTCCTGCGCGTCGTACTATACAGACCCATGCGGTATTGCGTAGATTCCTCGTCGTAACAGCGCCAGCGTCACACGCATACGTATAGATGATGAAGAGGCTTAAGCGACGCAGGCGGTGGTGGCGGCGGCGGCAATGCGAGGCCAGTCAGAGTAAGCACGTCGTTTCGGCATCGAAGCGATGCCGCAGTTGGTTTTTTTTTTTTTTTTTTTTGCGGCTTCCGTCTCCGTTTCCTTCAGACGAGTCTCGCCGCCAAGCGACCCAGAGGAACGCACACCTCGGTAGGGCAGACGCATGGAATGTTCCTTGGAAGAAGCAGAGTTCCCTAGGTACAGAGCGAAGCTACCAGGTACGAGGGCCTGTTCGTGCTTGTGCTCCGCCGCGTCGTGGCCAGCAAGGCAAGAACAGGAGGGAAGAAAAAGAAGAGCAAAGAAAACCTACCCCCATCCCATGCCTCAACACCGTGCCGTAGTGCCGCAGGTGGAAAACATTTCCCCCCCTCCCAGGGCCATTGTCTAAGCTTTCCGATGCCCCTGACTTTGTGGGAAAGTCGAAGGCTAACGTTGTCTCCGCCGAGATGGTGATAACCAGCGTCTCCGAAACCTTAACAGCCCCCTTGGACCGCCGTAAAACAAACCGGGGCACGCGCCGAGAACACCGCCCATGCCTCGGAGCCCCGCCCGCCGTTATCTATGGGTTGAGCCTCGGGAAGCACATCAGATGGCTGGGCGAGACGAGCGAAGCGGACGAGGGAATTGGG
This sequence comes from Colletotrichum tofieldiae, assembly GCA_022836555.1. NCBI lineage: Eukaryota > Fungi > Ascomycota > Sordariomycetes > Glomerellales > Glomerellaceae > Colletotrichum > Colletotrichum tofieldiae. The sequence continues at coordinate 1,361,072 of BQXV01000008.1, read as the reverse complement.
GAGAGAGAACAGAAGGCAAGAGACGGACGCGGAAGGTTTCTTGGGACATGGTCAAGGATTGCAGAGGGATCGGCGGGCTCCGGCCGTCCGAAGGTGACCTACCTCACCGACCTCTACTATGTGCGTCTTGGATCCGGGGTCTTGAGGTATCTTTCTTGTCTACCTGCGCAAGGCATGGAGTTGAGTATTGGTGATAGTTGGCAGAGTGAGAGAGTGCGAGAGTTGAGAGGGCAGTGCTCCCCCCCGACTCTCCGTCTGCTGCGTTGGATCTCAAGTCGACCGGGGCGGACAAGACTGGCGAGGCATGTCTCACACAGATGGCAGTCGCCAGGCCTTGAGCCCTTTGTTGCCTCGTGATTGGCCCACAAACACGACCAAACCCCACGGCCCCTACCATTCGTCCGTTGGTTTCCGCATCACCGCCATACCTCGCAAAGTGAAGCTGCCTCCAACGTGCAATGATACACACACACACACACACACACGCTCGCCATCCTGCAAGTCACCCGAATCAACCACTACAATCACACTTTCCCGCTCACCTACCGTGTCCACCAAGATCTGCTGGCCCCTGGTCAACAACCCCCGCCCCGTGTACTACAGTCGATTGCAGTAACCCCCCTTCCTGCGCAACCACCAAGAAACTCCAACTCCAACACCCGGTGCTACTACACTGTAACATCAGCTGCCGGGCCTTGGGGGGAGGGAGGGAGGGAGGGAGGCGCGCTTGGGCAGACGGTATTGCAATTGCCCGTTTGGCTCCTCCCTCCCGCCCTCGACGCCCCCGACGTACCCCACGAACCCCGTTCCTCAACAGATTCGTTTGGTAACTTCCCTCTTGGGCCCAGGCGCCCTCCCCATTGGGCCGTGCCTCGCACGACTCCTTCTGGAACAGGTAGCTGCGCTGCGGCTTGTGTCTGCCATTGAACGCCAACCCACGCCTTCGTTGCGCACGCACAGGATGCGTCGAAAATCAACGGGCTTGTCAGGAGGGGGGTAGGGCTGCACGCAGCCCGTGCAGCATGTGCCGCGGCTTTTTGCTCTCCCATGCGACCTTCCGCCTTGGACAGGATATCAGTCGGTGTCACTGATACGGTTGGCGGTGATGATGATGTTGATGATGGTGGTGATGATGATATCTGTCCGTCAAGCCACTCACATACGACTGCGTGGGCTCTCGTCATTTGCCTTCCGTTCTTGTCACTGCCGGCAGTCGTCGTGTGTTGCGGCCGGCCTTCTCACCGTCTGGATGCCCTCGGCTGCGAGGTTCCGCTGCAACGACGCCAACACTGATGCCGACAGAGCGCCCACCCGCATCTGAAAGGGACGCGAGCGAGCTTGGGCCACGGAAGGCCGTTCGGGACGTGTCTGCAGAACAGACGGGCGCTTCCCAATCCGTCTTACTCCGTGCAGCCGGCGCGCAGTCTGCGTACACGGCTACCGAACCCTTCCCTGTACCGGACGCGGGTACACATGTGTAGGCGTTGGCGTTTCGACGCGCGCCGGGTTAGGCTCGATAGCTCCACGAGGCAAGCCGCGACTCCCACATGCCCCATGAGCAAAAACAAGCTCCAGGGCGAGCAGCCGCCCTCGTCTTTGCTCAGCTTTAAGGTTTCGCGCGAGGGAATCTGCAGGAATCGCTCCCACGAGGACGCCGGGTTGGGCAGGCGCTGGGCACCGTCACACAGGACGAACGTTGAGGCGTGTCTTTTTTATTTTTATTTCTAACTCTTCCTTCTTTTCTCCTTCAGCGTCGCAACCGCCATCCACGGTCGACCTCGATCGAGGACAGGCTAGCCCCCCCGCCCGCCCCTCCTCCTTCTCCCTCGTGTTGTTAGGGCGAGGCGTTGCGCCACAAATGCAACGTCGGGGCAAATTTTCTTGTTGCTCGCAGCCGGGTTTTGAAGGGAAAAAACTTGGCCAGGCGTACATTCTTGCGGTACGCTTCAGCATCAAGCTCTCCGTTGCCTTGGACGAAACATTCAATATTCATGCAGATCTTCATATCGACAAACGTGGTCGATGGTCCCAGGGTGAGCCTTCTTGCGAATGTGTCGGATGGACCTCTCATCTCGTCATCAAGGTCCTGGATTGGTAAGCAGGTCGGCTGTCGCGGTAGTGGCGGCCCCGGGATAGGCGGTCCATCGCTGTCTTCATCGGCTATTTCGCGTGCTGCAACGGCCAACCAGTATGGAGTGGTAACTGTTGTACGCTTCCTTGAACATCCATTGGGGTGACGACACATCAAACAGAGATAGAAAGGGCTCGATCGAGTACGTCTGGGACGAGAGTCATTCATTGGGTCCAATGTACCTTCTGCGGACCATCAAGGCTGCTCGGAGGATCCGACTCGTCAATGCCACCGAGCGACGGTCATCCCGTCGTCCAAGCAAACAAGAGCAACCCACCCAGCGGAACAGCCCACCAAGCAAAAGCCAAGCTCTGCCAAATTCGTGTGCGAATGAACCAACCGTCTCTTCCCGCCCATACAGCCCTACTCGGAACTTTGCCGCGGGTTTGCAAGAGTCATGAACCGCCAGTCGATCCCGCTGCCAACCCCCGTTTTCCGACTTCCATGGGTGGAGAGGGAGAGGCCCGGTACCAGCCCCCGGCTACAGCATGTCGTCAGGCGAACAAGACCCCTTTGTCGCCCTTTTCAGGTCACGGTCGGTGTCGGACGAATGGTACCTGTCGATCTATTTCCCTAGAGAAGCTCCAAAGGACCAGGGTTGAGATATCGGTCTGCCGTGGCACAAAGAATCGATATGACGCCCCTGCCAAGGTGGCGATGCTCTGGTCGAGCTTGGAGCAGGACGCCGATCATTTATTTTTAAAGGACGAACCCTCTTGGGTTGTAACTCCGTTGGGCGGATATTTTATCCGACAATCGCCCGGTTGGATGTTGCCATTATTCAGGGAACCGTGGATTATGATATTCGTATTCAACGTCCCATACTGAAAGCCCGGTTATCTGGGCAATTGCTTGTTTACCAGTCAGACACAAGTTTCGAGCATCTTGTCGAGGACCCCCTTCAGGGTGTCGTTCTCCAGTGCAGCGGCGACGCGCTCCTTGTCGCTGAGCTGCTTGTTGACCTGGTCATCCTGGGCGTGCGCGTTCTCCTTAACTCTGACGTCCACGCGCCAATTGGGGGGCAGCGCCTTCTCCAAGCGCACCCGTACCCCGAGGCCGAGCACGGTGGCGAGGGAGCAGTGGGAGACGGTCGGCGTCAGCTCGACCAAGACCTGGACCAGCCTATTGGGGTCCATGGCTCCCGCCTGGGGAGGAGGGCTGATGTGGATGTCGGGCAGGTTGACGACGGCCAGCTGTCCCAGGGAAAGGGGGTGCTCCGGGTCAGAGATTGTTGATATCAAGTCTATGAAACGTCAGTTGCATGATCCTCCTCAGGGGCTGTTATTGGCAAGGAATGCGCGGCGATTAGGAGTTGAACTGAAAGGCATAGTACCTCCGGTGCTGGGTACAGAGATAATGCCATGACGATGAGCTTCCTCTCACACACGTTCATCGAACAGAAAATGCCAATGCTATGATGCATGGGTGACACACAGCAAACGGCTGGCTGGGTAGATGGCACGCAGGGAGTGGCGCTTGCCTTGCTCCAAGGATGGACGCCTGATAGACAAGGCTCTAGGCCAAAGCGTCCGACTCCCCAGTCTTCGCTGAAAGGAGCGACGATGCGATGGGACGGAGGATACTAGGAAATAAGGAGGCCTCACCATAGATTTCTTGCTCGTCGATGGGTTCCGGAGCCCACTTGTCAAGCTCGGCATCGGCGTCAGGCCATAGCGAGTCATCATCACAAAAGGGCTGGCTGAGATACCAGGGCTTGGCGAAGATGACTTCGTCAAACATGTGCTCGGGGCCGCTCTTGGGCGCCGAACGCTTGTTCTGACGCGTCGGCAGCTGAGCCGCGCTCAGAATGGTCGGGTTGGCGTTGTCGAGATCTTTGTCCATGGCGTCAAGTGATGAGGAAATCTCGTGTTGTTCCTTGTCCGCTTTGCCTTGGGAAGAGATGGTCAATTCGGCCTAGTTTCTGTCGCCACCCCAGCAAGCGCAATCAGCTGTAACCCCCAACTGTTCTCCGCTGCGATCTCGGTGTGCGTTTTCGGCTGTCACAAAAGTCCCCAAGATGCGGCAGGATTTAGAGGATTAAAAAAAAAAAAAAAAGGGTGAGAGGTAGCCTTGTCGGAGGTACGATCTCTCCTCCGGACCCCTGCTATTCGGTAGCAGCGGATGGAACGTCGAGATGATGTTGGTCGACGCCTCTTTTCGTTTGTGGCTCAAATACGATGATGTCTTTTTCGACCTTTCCCTGCCACTAATGGTGTGGGTTTTCCTTGGGCGACGGACTTGTTGGTGGATGGCTTGTGGATGGGAAAGAAATGACCTGCCATGAGGGAATCAATATTTTTGGTCAAATGGCCCCAGACGACCCCGCAGTCGACGAGGATTAGATAAGCGAACGCGCTCTCAGCGGTACAGCGCATGAATCACTAATTTTACAGTGGGAGAAGCACTCTCGAATATTGCCCCTCACTTGCCGGAATCGGTCGTCAAAAATGGGGCCCTCCTCTCCCCCCTTCGGGAGGCGGTAGCCCCCGTGTCGTCAGCGATCCACCAAAAAAGGGTTATCGATGATCTTCCAATAAATCTAAAATAACCTCTTGGAACATGGCGGAAAGTGAGGTCGAACGATGTCCATTTCCATCCCTCCCCTTTCGCCCCTCCGGAGGACCCCAGCTGGAAAGATCCCCATAGACACCCTTGGCCTTGTGGACGTGGCCTGTGGGCTTATCTGCGCCTGGCCCTGCATGCCATCTGTGATGCACCCATCCATCCCGCTGATGGATACGACAATCTAAAAAAGAAGACAATATGGATGACGGTGATTCTTCCATTTCCCGCACCACCAGTCCGCCCCCATGTTACCGCACCTTCGGACGAATGCTCTTTGGGGAGCAAAGATCATCTCAGGTGCCTTGTCTGTTCGTGGTAGCAGCGGCATAAGGCTGATTGGACCCTGGGCTGGACGAAAAGGAGAACCGGCCTGCAAGGGGATGGATTCAAAGTTTAATTACCTTTATTCTCCAGGCCAAGTCGATAGACGCTGCTCGCGGCTCGCGCAGTCCCATTATGACTTCATGCCCATCCACCCTCGCTTTTTTTGTCTTGTTTTTTTGGACAGCTCTAATGAACTCTAATGTCGAAGGCCAGGTTGGGTCGTTCCATTCGTAACATGCCCTGTCCGCCTGGTAACGAACCCATGGCCTCTGTCGCCCGTCGTCCGAAGGATCAATCTATTGGCACGCAAGGCGGACTTGATGGGGTACCAGGGAGTCGAGTGAGATTTGGCGTTCCGCAGGGCGTATTTCCTTCTCCCGTTCTTCTCGAAGCTTACCGGAAGCATAATGGAAGCAATAGAACAGAATGAGACGTGATTTCACCACGCCACGACCCTTGTCAGCAAGCGTCGCGGAAGCTTCATCGACGCTCCGCTTCAAGGTTCCGACCACGCCTCCGTCCTTTCTGGCACCTGTCGTGGAGAAACACCCGTCTCGATCCGCAAGGTAGTCCGCAGTCCGCCATCGACGAACCACACGAAGGACCCCGTGCTGCTCGCCGTTGAGCCGTTATGTTTCTCTGTCCTGCCCCAGACTATTCATCCCCATCGGGACGATTAATAGGGACCGATGTCCCTGTCGCAGCCGGGTCCGGCGCCGCATCCTGCAATGGGCTAAGCGGTGTGGTTGTGTCTTGGTTTACTGCCCGTTCTCTGAAGCTTCCCCGGAGCGGGCGGACGGGACTGGCCTACCCAGGTGCCGCAACCCTTGCACTCGGCCGAGTCATCCGCTGTCCCCTCCACGCACCCACGACACATCCAAAGTAAGATTGGTTAGCATCCTAGTGATTCCTAACTTCGTCAATATTCAACGCGCGCTAGGCCAGTATTTTTTTTGTCGTTGTCTTCGCCATCACCTTTATCAACTTCTTGCATCGCCACATCGTCGGCAAATGTCCCGTATGCGAGTCACGAACACCACCAGCACATGCTGACGGACATGGGTCAGGAGCACCAGTGTGGACATCCGGCTTTAGAACTGGAGGTCCATTCGGACCGTCTGTCTGTAGACACACCCCCCGTGCCATCATGAGACGCCTCCACCTTTGGTCCCCTGCCCATCCAGCCACGCTCATCAGTGTGCCCGAGATCTTGGGGGCGAAGAGCAGGAGTCCCCCTGAACGAAAGATTCCAGGAACCAGTTGCGCGAAAGGGAACAACCGAGCGTGACAGATGCTAGCTCTCAGCGCTAGGAGCGTGGTTCATTGGCACGAGTTCGGATCCGAAGCACACACAGTCCCAGGATGCAGGGCGAGCTATGCGGCCTGAAACCACCATTGCGCCAGTTCGACGCATAGAAGTTTCCTTCGATCTTCAACGAGAGTGCCCAAGTCAGAAAAGGGCCAATGAGTTCGCAAAACGGTGAGCTAAGAACGAACCCTTTCAGGTCTACCTTGGAATGGGGTGGTCGGGCTGGTCCTGTGCCGGCGGAAGAGGCTGGGTTGCGCGCTGAGGACAGGTTCGACCGGACAGAACAGGTCAAGGCAGGACTTGGCGTGGTGATGGGTGACGGGTTCCTCGGTAGGTTCCATTCCAAGGGCCTGCGATATTATTGAACCAAGTGGCCACCGCTAGTTTTTAGCATGTGAATGATGACACTACCGGTTTGTCCACTCCACATTTTGACCAGGCCCCCTGTAGACCGTGTATGTGTGACTCTCTCCATCTCGGTTGGCCGGTAAAAGGCGGTGCTGCCGGCATTCTATTTGCTGCGTTGATAACCGTTAGCAGCCTTTCTTGGAGGAGGAGGAGGAGGTTCTGCCGCGTGGGATACAGAGAACAACATGCCAATTTCCACAGTAGCCTGAAGACAAGATGAAGCCTCTTCGTAGGTGCTATCAAACGGCCCTCGCGTCCGCTGCCCTGAGCGAATGAGCTGCGCTTCTTCGAGCCGCCAACGTTAATCAAGCCTTGGAACGTCGGGAAAGCAATGAATGTGGTGACCTTTGCTACGAGAACCCCGGCTTTGGTTCCCAGTCACGCCTCCAGTCCACGAGCCAGCAAGGGCAGGGAGTCGAACGCTGCCAATCATTGCCAGGAAGCTCTGCGGCGCAGGCTGCGGTCGAGATTGACCAGACCCCGCGATCTCCACCGAGCTGTCGACCAGTCCTATGAAGATACCGGCTCCTCATCATCCCATTTCTTCTTGCCCTTGATGGACACGCCGCAGAAAATTCGGGTGACAGCCAGGGCGAGCAGGCCCCTACGTGCTGCTTAGGTACTTGCATCCTTCTCTCAGATTCGGTGCCGTTTGGACGTATCAATCGAGTAGATGGGCTGGGTTGGACTGTCATCAACGTGACACCGGTCCGCCACCGGCCGTTTCCAATTCTCCAATTCTCCACGGATCAACGTCAATTGCAGACGCGGCCCCTCAAATTCGTTGACGAATTCCCCCAAGTCGGAGGCGTGGTGGTTGTCACAGATTCAAGGCAAACAATTCTTTCCAGAACGCTGACTGGGTGACTAGCAAACGTACTCCCATGGTATGCAGCAGCATTTACCGGGAGGCCATCCAGTATGTAACATGTTTTGGTGGTTGCTCATGGCGTTCCAATTCGGAAACCTCGCAATATCAGTCTTGTAATCCTAGAAACAAGTGAGATGAAAGCGATGTATCACCCCTGGCCTTATCATGGGCTGTTTGCGCTCTGACGTGAAGGACCGCAAAGTCGAGCTGGGCCTACGCAAGCCCCTTACTGCAGGTGCAGATGAAAAAGCCGGGTTATCATGGATGGTATGGTATATCCGATATTAGGTTCTGCAACCCGTCGTGCTCGGATTCCATTCTCATGGTCCTACCTGGCATTGTCGAACGGTCCACCTGGCGAGATGGCGTAATGCCCTGACGCTCAGCGCCTCCAAGCGTGCGAGTGATAAGATGGGGTGTCAAGATGCCGAGTTTACACGGGGAAGCTCCTACACGGCAGAGCTGCGGGTTCCTGGAAGTTTCTTGCCAATCGGGCAGCTGGAACAATGGCATGGTTCCACAATAGAACGCTCGCCAACAAACATCAAACGGACGGCATGCGGAGCAGAAACAGGCGAAGGCTGGTGAGCCCAGAAGCAAAGACCGCAGGAAGAGGCGTAGCTTGGCCCAGTGCCAGTTGATTTAGCGCCGCCAGTGCGGTAAGGCGACCATGAGGCCAGAACCCTCATCGAAGGCCCGAGAAAGGGTTCGACTAGGTGGCATGGCGGGATGGCCGACACTTTGGCCCAGGAACCGAACGGGGAGTGTTCAAGTCGTACTTGGACATACATGCCCGATTTTTCGGTGACTATACGTAAGGTAGCACATAGCCACGCAGCCAGCAGGTATGCATGGCAGGTCTGATGATTGATGAGACTGATCAATGTTAGCCCGTGGACCAGGATACGGTTGGCGCAATGTCGCATTCCCACGACCGTAGTACGCGGTATCTGGGGTGGGTGATGAAGTATATCGACGCAGCATTATTGCGTCTTGAGGTACCCCAGTTGGCGGTACTTGTTTGGCGACAGCTGTCTTCTGCGGACTCGGACTGGCATTGGACACAGCTAGTTCCTCGGAAGAAAGAGGGGATGGGGATGGAAGAGATGACGGCTGGGCCTCGACCACATAGGACGATGGAAGGGCCTGGCACGCTGAGGACCCAAGGGTGGCCATTACACGACAGACCCAGTCTGGTGCTTCCAGAACCGGATCCTAGCAGGCGTGCGTGTGTGTGACCCAGCTCCCATGCGAGCGGCATCCACTAAAAGGCCGGTCCTGGCGAGGAGAGGCCCCTTGATACCTGGAGCAGTTGGAAGTTGGGCGGAAGTGAAGAGGGGAAAGGGGTGGGTAAGGAACCAAGGCCAGGCGGGGTAGGGTTCGGATATCCTGGAAGGTGCCGAACACCTGGAGGAAGTGGCTTGACTTGGAGGAGCAGGACCGAGGAATGAGGCAGGTCGAGGGACAGCGTGGTGGTTTGGGTCTGGTACTGTTGGTTCGTGAGTGAGGGGGGAGCGGCACTGCGAGTGCGTCTTGTTAGCTTAGCTTGCAAGGTGAGGTGCGTTATCCCATCTGAGATGCAGAGTTGCCGAGCAGAGAAGGGTACGTACCGGCATCACGATCCTCCCTGCTCTGCTGTGTTGTGCTGTGGTGTGGTGTCATTTGTGTAGGTAATCTGTTGGTGAGAGAGAGAGAGAGAGAGAGGCAGCACGGATATCCGTAAACCCGTGTGAGAGTACCCTGTGTTGGAGCCCAAGCTGCAGAGTGATGGGCAGCGTCCGCCGCATGGATGAGCTCTGGGGCGGCGTAGCCAATGGGGGGTGGGTACCTGAGGCACAAGGAAGAGGACGAGATGCATGCAGAAAGAAATGGGGAGGGGATGGCCACGAGCATCTCACGTCTCGCTATCCTGAGGTTCCCAGTCTAGCGCTGGAGGCAAGGGACAGCGGCTGGGTCCTCCAGTCCTTTGCTTGTTAGTGCGAGCGTTAGTCCTTGCACCTTCTGAGGTGGACGAGCACTAGTCGGTGGGCGAGGAAGAAAAAGAGACCGACCAGGGCAGGTACGAGCCGACCTGTAATGATAAGGTAAGCGGGGAGTGGAGCGCATCGAACCCACGCCTGCGCCTGCAGTCCCAGGCCGTGGAGACATGGAGTCTCTCGCGCACCAGATGCACCTCACCGTCCCAAGAATCACGACTGTGCGACTGACTGCAACTGCGGTACCTGACCGCGGTACGGCAGATGCCGCGTCTCCGTACCAATGGATCTCGAGCTTTGCCCAGCTCCCATGTCTTTGTTGCGCATCCCATCCGGCCCCCATGCAAGCCCATGGCACGGCACACCACCCAGGGCTAACGTTCGACACCACGCTATTACACGACCTACGCAGGCCACGCAGAGACGCCAATGACGCCCCAGGAAACCTCAATCCCAGTGTCGGCAGGCGTTGCTCAACCGTCCAGCCTAGAAGCCCACGCGGAATCTTCAACCGCCTGGACGCCCACCTGTCAAAGGGAATTCCGCCCAAGGCGCGACGGCCGTCTCCCGCTTCGCCTCTGCCGGTCGTCGGTCGTCGGTTGGCACCACGGCAGACGGGACAGCGTCTGCCACAAAAACATGAAAAATGAAAACCATGGTCAGAGTCTCCTCCCATGCCACTTTTCCCTCGCAGAGAGTTTCTTCTTCTTCTTCTTCTTGCTGTCGACGCAGAGCATGTCTGGCGGATGACGATCCATGTCTTATTTTGGCGTTAGGAGAAAACGAAGCCACATGGATTGATGTCGGCATCTTACACTAGAAAGTTCGTCGACGCGCACCCACGCAACTTACATCTCCCGACACCTGTTTTTGTGTAGGTGGGCATTGGCATCCGTCTTGCGCCCAGACAAGGGCGGTCTGGGGCCGACGTAGCGGGCTTCCGAGCAGAGCTTCTGCTTGAGGACCCTCGCAGCCCTCCACCTTCCACTTCCCCCGTCGTCGACGGACGGAGCCGGTGGACACTCGTCGTCGACTCCTTCGAGAACGACACTGGTTGCAAACGCAGACCCCACCAGGGCAGGACAAGACGGGGCCAAGCCTCAGGTATCACCTCCGTATCCGTTCTGCCCTCCTGCCCTCAATCTCTCGCGGTCCTCCAGCCGCCCACCCATGACTGTCAGGAACAGGAGGTTCCCCACGACAGCGATAACCATGACCGAAACCCACGAGAAGTGCCAGGTTGACTGGCGAAGCGGGTGAGGGAGATTGGTGGACTTGCCCTACTGGGCAGGGCACAAGGGCGGGTAAGGTACGGCTACAGCCTACGCACGGCCCCGGGTGCACATACCTTGCCTGCCAATGCCAATCCGCCTGACTGGTTTGCTCTCTCGACACCAGAGGCTCCTTGCAAGGTGGTTATTGCGGAGCATCGCTGGGCTCGACTCCTCAGACGCGCGGATCGTCTGGTCATTGTTGTTGTGGGTTTTTATTGCGGCAGGCAGGATGGAACCCCTACGAGAGATACCTTGGCTTCCATGAGCTGAGCTCCTCCTGGCGTTGCCAGCCTCCCGTCAGAGGGCCTGGCTGCCGTAAGGCATCTAGGTACCCGGCATATGGGTAATGGCAAAATGGATACATGCAATTCTCAAGTGGGAGGGTGAGGAATCTCCGCCAGAACATCCATAACGGACCGCATCCATGATGCGCCATCAAAAACGCATACCTCAGGCAACTTGCCCTATTTGGCTGCACCTCGGCACCTTGCTTGGAAGTCGGAGTTCGATATCAATATCGAATGCGCATGGCCACTTATTATGATGACATGGGACATTGGCGAACGTGTGACCTCCCCCCCTCCCCCTCTCTTTCTTTAATTCCCTGGCCGAACCTACTGTGCTATCCCCTACCGTGCTTCCAACGTATTCTCCAACATATTCTCCAACATCCCCGTCCTCTGGCGCGCACTCATGTCCATTTCACGACTGGGCCGCCTTGTTTGTGTTCCTGAGCTTCTTGGGATGGAGTAACGAAGTACAGACAGGCCTTGGACGTCAGCTGCCGGGGATACCTGTTCTGCTTTTGGACGAGGTACTCTCTACACGTTCACAGTATTCGCGCAGTGTGGGCCCAATGCTGTATTCGTGACACTGCCCTGCCAAAGCATGACGACAAGGCGAAGGCATCTTCGTTGCTTCGTTGCGTCTTGGGGCTCAGGCCGCTGCAAAGGACAGTGTATCTCATTCGGCCTCGTGCACGCTACTCCACGGTCCCGCCCTCCCGCGCTGCACCGCTTATCTTTTCACCCTTTTCTGACTGGAGGTGGATGGGCGAACAGGACGCTTGGAATCCCACTCGCGTTCGACTTGATACTCAGGGAGGCGAGGAGCGGTTTCTCCCAGCGCGCACTGGTCGCACACATGCCCGGCACCCCCAAACCCTACTGCTTATGGCCTTACGAATCCCTTTTACCTTTACTTCCGACAATCCTGAAGGTACCTTGCATGCCTCGTGCGCATACCCTTTGCAGACGCACTCAACCGTCCACATCAGCACCGCATTCTGACTCGTCCTGTCCTGGCATTGAGGATGGGGGAGGGGATCTAGGGTCGCCAACGCCGACGCCGATGCCGCCGCTCTGATTTTTGTTCGATTCCTCTGGGGCTGAGCGAACTGCCAGTGCTGCCTCAATATTCTTCGAAACTTTGTTGCACGCTGCAGCTGACCTTGATGCCGAAAACCCCCACAGACGGAATGCCCTTCGTCTATTCTCACCTCGCTCATCTTGAAGCATTGAGGTTCGACACCCTCGCAGTTGTACCCGCACCTACCGTGGTGTGTTGTGGTGTGTTGGTGTGTCCGACGTGCCTACAACCTGGCCATGGCCGTACGTCGATTGTCCTTGGCTTAGTTCAACTTCTCTGCCGTGACGAAACGACGTCAAGAAACGCACAGCATGCAACTGCCAAAGAAGGGTGGCTCTGAATTGACCGTTCGGTTGTGTCGATGCATCCTTGTCTGTGTCATCCCTCGAACCTCGCCCCCGCCTCCCCCGTCCGACCCAAGAAAAGAAACAGGAGACATTCCGCCCATCTCTTCTCATTCTGCCCGTTTTGTGTTGTCTGTGTGTCAACCAGTCTCCTCTTTCGCCTTTCGTCCTATCGGACTCCCCTTTTGCTCGTTGGCATCATTCCGAGGTACGTAGTCCACAAGAACTGTGTACCGCTGATGGAGAGGCTGGTTCGTACCGAGTTGGTGCGAAGTATCTTTCTTTGCATGCCAAAGCCAATTCTTCTCTTTGTCCTCGCCATTTCCCTCGGGCCGGATCCAATTTCGCAGCAAGTGTCAAGAACCCATCAAGCCACAGGCCCGGTAAATGAGTATAGAATGGACGGGAGGTATGTCGTCGTCAGTCGGGTAAGTTTAGAAGGTCGAGAGTTCGCAACCCCTGGCCCAATCCTTCATCTCTGCCAGATTCGGCCTGCGACAGGGCCCTTTAGCTTCTCGACTTGCTACGCTGCCCTGCGCGCTGGTCTGGCTCTGGCTCTGGCTCTGGCTCTGGCCCTCACTTTCCCCTGCCCGTGTTTCTGAAGTTTTCCGAATGGCATTACACCCAGCGCTGCTGGACTGCACCCGAGGGCCAACGTGAGGTGACGTGAGGCAAAGAGGAGTGTGCCCCCCCCCCGGGCTGAGAGGCAAGGCGAAATCTCTCGGATACTGCATACAAGGCAAAGCCTGGCAAATGGTACTTGGCGCTTATGTGTTCCGATGCCTTTCAACGCCATACTCTGCTGGTCCTCCTCTTCAAGTCTCTCCTCTGCTGAACCCTGGGCGACCTGCCTGGCCTGGCCTGTGCTGGTGCTGATGCTGCTTTGGTTAAGGTAGGCAGACCAGGTACCGTTCCTGGGGTTGCTCCTGCTGCTGTGTGTCTGCGCTTCCGCTCACGCCGTCGCCGCATTGCGCGACCTCCCACCCTCCTACCTTTCGCCCACACCCGCATCCACCTGGGCATTCACACACCCCCTCCTCGCACACACACACACACACACACACACACACACACACAGACACAGAGGTACGCTCTCTCTTTCTGTCTGTCTCTTGCGCTTGCTCATTATCCACTCCACGATCCTAAGTCTCCATCTCCAACACCCTACGACGACGCTACCCTACAACCACACTGCGACTACATTCACACAACCCTGTCCACCTCCTGCGACCCTGGACACGCACCCACGCACACACACACTTCCGCTTTCTCCCACTGCCCCTACTCCTCCTCCTCTTCTCCTCTCTCTCACAGCACTGTCCCAGCCTACCCTGCCCTGTCCACCTAGGCAATCCTGGGTCCTTTCTCCTCCATCGACTCCTGGTCGCACCCATCGTCGAACATCGGTCTCCTCCAGGCCCCAGCAGTGCAGTGATATGACCCTGCCTGTGCCTATGTACCCAGTCCAGATCTTGTTCCTTACCCCGGTCGTCTTCTCGTCCAGGTCTACCCACGTCAACCCTTCACGCCTCACGCCGGGACCTGTCGTCCATTCATAATAAGGCTTGACCTTCTCCCGCGTACCCCCCTCACCCTCACCCACCAATCCGGACATTTCCCAGCCCAGCTCGCGCTCCCAGAGAATTTCGAGACCACAACTCCCCTCTGGTGCTTTCTTTTCCTTCAACTTCCTCCCCTCTGCAACTCTTTTCAACAAGACACATCCGCCTAGTCGCCGACGATTTCGAAACTGCAAGCCTCACTGAAAGTGAGAGTGAGTGTGAGAGAAAGCCGCCGAGTGCGCGGCCAGGTCGGGACGCTCGGCGCCAGATACGCATACCCAGTATTCAAGCAGCAAGCTTGAATGTAACCGCTTCTTTGTCTCCGCTCTTCGTCCGAGGCTACATCTTCAACCTCACCGCTACCAACAAACCGAACCACCGCGACCGAACTCGACATGTCCAACGACCCGTCTGTGAGGCGCATCTTGCCTCAGAGCTCCCAGATGGGCAGCTTCTCCTTTGCGCCGCAGCAATACCCTCAGAGGGAAACCCAGAAGAGTGCGCCATCTACCTCCACCGCCTTCCGCCTGAGCTTCTCCATGGAGTATTGTCTAACCAACTCTATATAGACTATGTTTTCGTGGATGAACACAATCGTCATAAACGATTGAAAGGTACGCTCATACCCCCCTTCGTTGAGTTGCGCGCATCCAAACATGAGCTCATAATCTCTAGTGATGAGAGCTTGTGAAGGATGCAGAAGAAGGAAAATCAAGTGCGATGCGGCCACGACGAACACCTGGCCTTGCTCGGCGTGCATCAGACTCAAACTCCATTGTGTTCGCCCCAATGGTCAGTATGATGGCACAGACAGTTACGAGCCTGGCAGGGACGAATTCGCCGCCGCGTCCTCCCAGCTGCAAGACAGCTTCCGCCAGCAAGCTCCTATGCAGCAACAGTCGATGATGCCCGGTGGGCAGAAGCCCAACCCGTCCATGTATGCTGCTCAGGGCGCATATTCGGATCCCAACGTCTTCCCGCCTGTTCACTACTCTGAGCAGCCGTCGCACCAGCACAATATGCACTATACCACAGTGTCTCCCTCGGTGTCGATGATGGAACAGCCTTACACCGGTCAGAATGTGTTCCCTACGCCGCCTCTTCAGCAGAGCGCACGTCCAGATTCTCCTCCCGACACCTACTCCCAAGACGGCTCCTATCAGCAATCCGACCTGGCTGATCTTCTCGGTTCATTGAAGGTTAACGAGGCAGGGACAGGTATGCCACTCCCATTTTCCTTACTGCCCATTCCGAGTGATGGTCGCTGACGGGCTGTCTAGCGCCATACCTGAGAAATAAAGCCTCTTTCCTCCATGACGAGGAGCCAGCCGTGGAGGATGCCGAGGATTTCAAGACCGCCCTCCCGCCTATCATCTCTGGACCTGGTCTCAAGATCCGCATCCCACCCGAACTGATGCCGGACGACGAAACTGTGATGCATTATTTCGACTTATTCTTCAGCCACGTGCATCCATATATCCCTGTTCTCAGCAAGAGCATGTTCTATCACCAATGGAATACCAACCGAGAATCCGTTTCGCCTCTCATTCTCGAAGCCCTTTTCGCTATGGGAGGAAGACTTGCCGACGATCCTGCCCAGGGACAGCAATGGCTTGCCTTGGCGACGAGTATGGGACCCATCATCTCGTCACTTCGGAGTGTTACTAACATCACATAGAACATGCGGACTCTTTTATGGACGTGCCGAGACTCAGCACTCTCCAAGCTTTGCTCCTCATCCTGAAAGCCAGAGAAGCGGCACCAAAGCGCGGTTACTACTACCGCTCGTGGATGACGATCGTGCAGTGCGTGCAAATGGGCAAGGATCTCGGCTTGGACGAGCATTACTCGGACCACCAGGCTGGACGGCCGTGTGGCTCTTCTCCGACGGAATGCCAGATGAAGAGTAGAATTTGGCAGACCATCTTTGTCTGCGAAACCATGATTGGGTCTCCTCAAGGTTGGTCTTCTAAATTTTGGGCCTTGGTTTGCCAGTTTGCTAAACATTGCAGGACGGACCGATCTTGCCGTCGAGCTGGACTCCATCGACTTTAGTGTTCCACGTCCCATTCCGGGCGGCGATGACTCTGAGTACCACACCACCCGAAACTTTACCTACTTTGCACGAATCGTTCGTAATGTCAGCCGTATGAACACCGCCTACGGCCATTTAAAGAAGAAGAAGACGAAGGACTGGGGCGTTGATCCCGAATTTGTGCAACTCAACCCGGCTCTGAACGCTTGGTTGAACGACCTCCCCGCGGATCTATCGGTCACGTTCCCTCCGGACGGTTCTCCGCCGTGGCTTTCGTCGCCATATATCGGGAACCTGCACTCCTACTACTACCTGACGTTGATTCTGCTTCATCGACCTCAGCTCAACTTCCTTGATCCTAATGGACAGGATGGGCAATGGAAACAGCACATGATGATTTGCTACTCCTCGGCCAAGGCTCTGTGTCGTCTCCAGGAGGCGGTTCTGAATTCATTTGGGTTCCCCGGCCTGCAATGCATGCTCCGTGGGTTCAGTTTCACCGTCTACTGCGGACTTTGCTGCATCGTTCTGCATTTGGTGAGTCCCTCGTGCGAATTCTCCAATGGTGACTGTTTTAACGTGGCGTCTTAGGTGGCCGTTGTTTCACCAGATCCCGACCTGAACACTGATGCTCGCGAGTTCTTCACACGGCATATGCGAGTTCTCGAGAAGGTCATGTCGATTTGGCCGATGGCGGATCTTCAGAAGCAAGTGGACGCGGTCCGCGAGGCGTTTTCTGCCGATATCAGGAAACCTTTCGTGCTCAAACCAAGCTTCCCTTACGGCAGTCCCCAGTCGTCCAGCCATTCCAGTCCTCCCCGGGGTTACAGGCCGGGTATGGCTCGAAATACGTCTTTGGACCACCAGCTGGATACTCAGAATCTTCACCACTCCCAAGTCAGTTATACCAGCCACCCCATTACACCTCCCATTTCTGCCGGGCCTGTGGATACCAAGAGTGACTCGCCTGCTATACAGTCACTCGTCATGATGGCCAATCAAGGTTCTCAAGCGCCGGGGATGCAGCAATCATTGTCACTATCAGACGCGCCGGCCTGGAACCCGGCACGTATTTTTGAGTAAGTTGGCTGCAGTATATGTTGGCGAGATAAATCCTCTAACAAAATCTTCAAGGCAATGGAACACGTCTTTCGGTACGCCTCAGGTCCAACCACAGCCTTCGACGCTGCCTCCCCAGTCCAATTCGCTTAGTGTTTCTCCGTCTTCAGGTGCACCCGAAGCCCCGTCTCTTCAAGACATCCAGGCTGTCAATGCCACCCTACCAGTGGCCTCTCAACAAATGGCACAGCATTACTCAGCTGCACCGGTGCAGACGTTTGTGTCGCCAGCCATGTGGCAGGAGTCCGTGGCCAGTGTCTACGAAGGCGGTCTCAAGCGGGGCTGGGACTACGATGGCAGTGGCCCTTTGATGAAGCGGCGATGAGCCGCTCACAAATTGATGTTTACAAAGTTACCTAACCTTTTTGTCAACAACCGCCGGTTATCCGGTATCACAACTCGTTGCAGCGGTGGTGGTCTACCAATTTACACAGCACGGTTTTGCGACATAGCGGAGGGTCTCTGCTGCGAAATAAGCGGCACATCGGAAGGGTGCCCCGACAGCACCGATCCACACGTACATATCTTGGATTTTCGGTTCTCACAGTCGTTGTTCGCCTCCTACACGGTTTATTCTCGCGACGAATATATGTACACGATTACGAAGAAAATGAGGAGAAGGGAAACAATTGGAGATCCATGTCGGACGCCGGCGTCACTCATGCCCTTCAGAAGCATGGCCCCAATTAGTAGCGGGGCTGTCAAGAGGCGTTTTTTGGACGGTTCGAGGATGTAAAAGACCAGGCGGGGCGGCGTTATGGCCTTGTACTCAGGACTGTATTACTATATTTGGCATGTTTCCTTTCGATGGAGCCGACGACGCGGCACAGTCTGGCTCGGCGTATGGACAGCGCGCATCTGGGCATTTCAAACGAGGAGTCTTGCTTGCTTACTGTCCACCCATGGAAACCCCCAAAAAAATCCCCTGTAAGAGGAGAGAGAGAGAGAAGTTTCGTTGTTCCAACGATTGGACCGGTCAATACGGACATGATACCACCTTTTGCGCGTATACCAACGTTTTACATCATGACATAACACAGTGACTAGACGGAAGAAGAGGGAGCCCTTTGAGCCATGCAATAGCTGGTGCATCTTGGCTTGGCAAAGGCGGAGTCAGGGTTAGAAGGGGGTTGACAGAATAGGCGTCAAGGGCTCCAGCCGGGAAGTCCCCAACGCGGTCGCAAAGTCAAGCCAACAGCCGAGGTAATTGGCCGCGGCATCTGATGTTGGGCATCCTCTCAGGGTTCATTCAGCCGCATGTTTGAACCCAATAAACTCTGCATAAGCAGATGGTCTCAACTTCAGCGCGGACGTCCTGCACGGGCGTTATCTGCCCCCCCCCTGGGAGTCCCAACTCACAAGGCAGCTTACTTTTGGTTTTTTTTTTGGCAACGGTGAGGGAAACGAGTTTGCCGTTGGAAAGCAGGAACTGCCGTGGGTGGCAGAAAAGGACATCTGTTGACATCGACTATTCGGTCTACTTGAAAGTTGGAATATTTGACCTGTCGGCATCCTGCCGGGGGAACGCTGTAAGCGACTCGGAGGGGCATGGATGCGGAGATGCATGGGTGGGGCGCGGAAGCCGGGCGTCGGATGTCGGAGATTCCACCCCGGAGCTGTGAATGGCTTTCCCCCTTTTTCTTTTTTTGTATCGCATCTATGGATCGGAGGAAGGCGGGCGGTGGATATGTGGGGTCGATCCGGTTATGGACCGTTGGGGTTCGCAAGATCCTCACGGCAAGACCCAGGAATGCACCAAGTGCGCTGTAGCCGAAGCCTCTTCCTCGGCTTGCATAGACGCCTGTTTCAATGCCGCTGCGGTTTGCCGATGAGTGCTCGGGGTGGGGGGAGGGGGGTCGGTTGAAGAATTGCATAGGACTGCATCGGCAAAGGCTACTGTGGTTGATGGACAGGTCGAGAACAGTCAATGTTCATTCAATCAATCGGAGGGGTGGGAGGTGCGGCGGTGAGTGGCCAGTGGGATGGGCTTTGCGCGATGATGGGCGTGAGGCGCCGCATGGGCATCTCTGCCTCGTGTTTCGTAGCCGGGACCAGGTAGGCAGATTGAGGGCCCGTTATTGGGGATGTTGGAGATGCGTGTCGAGCAACAATGCGCCTTCCAACAAGCGTGAGGGGGTTTACAGCATATGGCGTAGCGAGGTACGCTGACGTCTCCTGTTTCGTCAGCTCAGCAGGCAAGGGAGGGCCCAACGATCATGCTGAGATCCCGGTGCCTTTAAAGTTTCTGAGATTACACGTTGTTCTCTGGCTCGCGCCGGGCATTGCATTTCGCTGCAACGCCGGACCGGGTCCCCGTGTCGCCGGCGGAGTGGGAAAGAACGCGCAAGGGGAATGGGCGCGGCACGCAGGCAGGACAGGGCAGAATGAGGGGGAGATGTGCGATGAACAGAGGGGGGAGGGGTGAGGGGGAAGGAGGGGGATGTTCTGGGATGCACCTATCTCTCTCTCTCTCGCCTGTCTCCCCTGTTTCCAAGACCAACGACAGTCCCCGAGTTCTCCGTCTCTCTTCATCCCATTCTCACCGACAAAACAACGGGCTTCCCCGCCCTTGTCTTGTGTCGTCCTGTTGGGGCTTCGGCGTGGCCGAAGGTTTGTGGTGTGTGGTGTATCACAGTATGCGCATATAGAGTTGATGTGCGTTTCGGACTCAATGTCCACGTTGGCGAAACATGACACAACCCTCTTTCTGCATTGCTCTGCCCACGTGTGGTATTCTCCACTGGTCTTCTGCCGCGTTGTCCTGGGTATCGTGGACACTGGCCTCCCGCAGAGCACGCCTTTTTTTTCTCTCTCCATCTTTCTGGTTGTTGCGGCAGAGTTCAAGGGACCGCAGGGTTGGGCGGGGACTGGAACCCTTGGGAGGATGATGAAGGCCAGGGAAGGAGGATACCAAAAAAGAGCTCCTCTCCCGATCTCGCCTCCCAGTTGGCTTCAGCGCGGTGTCTGCCCACCATTGCATGAGAGAGCGGGGTGGCGTACGAGGATGGGATGCCGGCGGATTTGGGGGGCTTGCTGGCGCAGGATTTGAGGATACAACGCCGTTGCGGCGGCGGCGACGGCGCCGGGGGTGTGGCCGAGCGGGCTGTCGGAGGGGGACGGTTCCATGCAGCAACGCGTGATGCGTGGCGGTGGCGGCTGCAACGGGGGCCTTCGGGGCTGAACAATCGGCCCGGTAGGCGCAGGCGCAGGCGCGCGGCGCACAGTTTTTCGTGTCGGTTTTTTTTTTTTTTTTTTGCCGGGTACCGCAGGGAAGAAGCTGGTTTGTGGCAAGATGTTGATGTGAGGTAAGTCTTTTGTCAGCGGGCAGCGATACGGAGCGACGGAACGCCAAATGGCGGTGGCATCACAAAGACATGGACCAACCCGGTCGTCGTCTCCCGACGTCGCGGTACTAAGACCAAGCTAATCCAGGTGACGTCTTCCATTTGATTTGCACAGTCCAGAAGTAGGGCCCGAAGAACGAGAGGAGGGGAGGGGTTTGTCCCGTAAAGTCTTTAGACCGTGGCAAAGTGTAATGACTAGTGTAAGCGTCTCCCTTGGGGGTCGGAGATATACAACGAGCTGTCGACCTTTTGCCGGCCGACTCCTCTTAGAAACAATTCGACCGGGGGGTGTGTGTGTGCCGCGCGCGCGCAAGATCCATGAATCATCCGCAAACCGCGCGGTCTCCCATCTACACGCCCCTTTCCCCCTTCTCTCTGGACCGGAACCCCTCTCGACGTGTCGAACACATACAGCATACACGGACCCTGACATTCGCCTTTTTTCTACTCGAATCGTACAGGATACCACTCTGGCGGGCCCCCCTCCCCGCCGACAGGGTCTCGGCCAGGACACTTCACCTGCGCTTACCCAACGACTCGCGGACAATGTTCCAGACCCAGCCATCCTTGACGCCGTGGCTGGCGCCCTTGCCGCCACCGCCGCCGCTCTTAGCGCCACCGCCGGAGGCGAGATCCTCGCGGATGCCGAACTGGCTCACCGGACGGTAGTGGTGCCACTTGCGCTTCGCCATGAGCGCCGAGACGTCGCGGACGTGCGTGACGAGGCCGAAGCGCGTCGCGAGGCTCCCGCCCGCCGCCTCAGGAGAGACGGGGCGGAGGTCGGCGGCCGAGACGAGGGTCGTCCGGGGCCGGGTGGCGAGGCCCATGGTGCCGAGCTCGAGCTGGGCCGTCGGCGGGAGGGTGCGGACGTAGCGCTCGAGGAGGGCGCGGGACTGCCGCGCGTAAGGGGGCAGGCGGAGGTAGATGTAGGTTACGAACGGAGCCGAGGTGTAGGCGACGAAGAGGAGGGGGATGATGCCGCAGGCGGCCACTGGGGGCGGTGTTAGTGAGGCCGGGGAGACGTCTCAAAATGCCTCGGGGCCGGGTGGCGGAAGCAGGCGATATGGGTGCAGATGCGATTTGTGTGTGCGAGGGAGAGAATGGGAGAGAAAGAGAGAGAGAGAGAGACGACGATGAAGGTGAGATAGGGGCTGAGGGGGGCAGGTGAGCAAATAGGGGGCACACTTACACCCTGCAGCTTGGGTGAGGGTCTTGTCCTCGGCGCGGATGTAGCTGGGCGCGGCGACGAGGCAGAAGAAGGCGCACGAGAAGACGCTCGTGATCTTCCAGAAGGCCAGGAACGCTGTCCGGCCGGTGCCTGCGTGGTAGATGAGTAGTCTCTCGGGCAGCTCTGTCGGCGCGTGGTCAGCGGATGTCGAGCGGCACGTTGGAGCGCTCATCCGGCTTCGCTCCGGAGGGAACCCCAACGGATGGTGAACACAGGAGACACATACGGGCACTCCCGGGCCGGGCAGAGCCTCCGGCGCCGGTCGGTTTTGATGCGGTCCGGGGGCCGGGACTCGGGGCGGCGGAGGCGAAAGGCCGTCTCGGACTACATTGCTGTCGGGGCTGAAGAGATTTTTGGAGGAACGCGCGGGGCGTGCATGATCGTAGGGAGGGCAGGCACGGTGATGTCGACGGGGAGGTGCGTATGAGGAGAAGGCGGAGGAGGGACATTGTGATGTATGCCCATGGGGTGAGGCAAGAGGGTGAGTGAGAGTGAGAGTGGTGGTCGTCAGCGGATTGGGTAGGGAGGGTGAGAGTTTGATGAGATGAAATGCTGCGGTGGGTGAGGTCACCGCGCTCACGGCACTGACCCTGCCTGTCCTTTTTTTTTTCCCGCCTACGCGACGCGACATGATTAGCTGCCATCCCTCGCCCGAACCGTCTCCTACGAATCATTTCACCATCTTCAAAACAACACTCAAAGAGGGCCGCCGATTTCAAACGAGAGATGATCGGCATTAAGCACCTGGGACAACTTGTTTGAAGTTTGCAATTGTGGATTGGTCCGGATTCGACGTGACTGGAGACCGCGAATGCCATAGTCCGCCACTCCAAAGCCTGCCAGGCTCGCTGGCCGAAGCACTAACATGTATCCCCCTCAGAGCCGATGCTCCCGGACTGCGTCTCTCCGACCCTCAAGTCAGATAATGTTCTTCTGCAACCACTCCTTCCACTGGTCCAGCGTCCACCCAGAACTGATCTCGTTGTTCGGGTACCCGTCAAACAGCACCGTCGGGCTGACGTGCACACCCGTCAACCGCGCGAGCTTGATGAGCACTTTGAAGTCGTTGGTCACGCCGTTGCCGATGTTCAGCGCGCCCTCGCTGTCGGGCTTGTCCGACACGAGAAGCAGCTGCAGCACCTTGTCCTCGTCGACGCCCACGGAGCCCGCGAGCTTGGCCAGACGGCGGTAGGTGTCGTTGCGCGGCTCGTTGACGACGTTTGCGTCAAAGTAGTCCTTCTGCGCCTTGAAGAGCGCGTCGCTGTACTCCCAGAACTTGTGCGGCGCGACCTTGATCACGGCGACGGCCGACTCGTGGACGAGCGTGCTCGAGGGGTGCCACGGCTGGACCTGCTGGCGGAAGATGACCTCGACGTTGGACGCCCAGGCCGGTTTCGCGCGGATGGCGGGGACGACGGCGTTGTAGAAGGTGTTGAACTGCTTCGCCGAGTAGGGGCAGACATAGTCGAGGTAGAGCTCGAGGGTGTGGGGCTGCGAGGGGACGCTGCCTGCCGGGCTGCCGTCGGCGAGCGACTTGGGGGGGCCGAAGGTTAGCTTGTGGGCTGCGAACTTGGGCGGGACGGCCATTGTAGGCGACGTGAAATGAAACCTGGATGGGCGGGTGGTGCTGAGCTGGCGATGGGTCAAGGAAGGAGTCCTGTCTGTGAGTATCGAGTTGGTGAGGGATGTGAGGGACGGGACGAGTGAGGAGGCGGCGACGACGACAGGGCGCCGACTCAGGTTTAATACGGCGTGCGAAGGGAGCTTCATGGAGCTTCTACGGTTGTCGCGCAGAGAAGGTAGTGCGGCACCTCTGGGTGATGACGAAGAACCCCCATTGGAGCAGGCGGGGCGGGGTAGCTCCGATTTTTGATAGAGCTATCCCTCGCAACAGCTGCCGATAGGTGAGGTTTTGCGAAATCATGATGCAAGCGATCACGAAACTTTGCTGACTGAGCACATGGAGCGCGGCCACTAACATCACGCAATTCTACCAACCGCATGCGCTATCTCTCACATGGATGTGAACCTCGATGATGGCTTACAACCGCTATTTGGAATTCTCACGGTTCCGAGTTGCCATTTTGGAGCATCTGTCGATGAACCGAGGTATGCACCGTGCTCCGGGCCTACCGGGACCGCCCCTTGCTAGCTTTCTGCCCGGAGCCCCACCAGATGGCTCCGGAATCTTGACAAATTCAACCCCGGAGTCGGCTTCACTTGATCTGCACCCTCCCGTGACGGAACAACCCAAAAGCCGACTTCTCCTCTCCCGTCGTTGCATCGTCTGCTAGTCTCAACAGCATTACTTCACAAGACCTCTACGAAACCGTGTTTTTAGCCACAATGCCCCGCGCAAACTCGCCAAACGTTATGTGCTGCTGAATGTCGACCTCCTCGCCGAGGTTCGGCTGGGTGAAGACAGCCAACGTGTTGCGCGCGACCCGGCCGTCGCTCACTGACGCCCTGACGCCCCTCACGAAGTGGGGCACCGCCTTGAACCTGCCGCCTGTGATGCGCTCAAGGGCCTCTCCCGTCTGAAAGGCGATGCAGTCCCGCGGGATCTTGACCTGCACCGTCTCCCCCGTTCTCGAGTGGATATACAGTCCAGCGGCCGGGTCGGGTGACGTTGCTAGTTCGGCGAGCGGTGGCAGGCTTGCAGACGTGTCGTTTGTAATTTCCGGTACCGCGGTTGAGGTCTCGTTCTCATCGATGAACATGGCCGACGTTAAACCAGTAAGACATCCGTGGTCGACGTGAACACTGCACCTTTTGTATGTGTCAGCTGAACGGGCACAAAATCGCTCGTTGTTGAGTGTGGTCTCACCAGTCATCGTCGGCGGCGCCGATTTTGGAGAGCGCTTCTTGGGTCTGTGGGTAGTAGTGCAACAAGCGCGCCTTCGTCGTATTAGACGTGCTCACGACGTGCTCCAAGTACCCCTTGGGATATGCCTGAATCTCGGATTCGGCGTATCTGTCGCATGCCCGGGCAACGAGGACTGCGGTGTCGATGATGACACGGCACAGGCTCTCGAGGCTTGGCTTGAATCCCGGGAGCACATCCTGCGCCGGCCATACGTTAGGCGAGAGGTACTCGGGGAAGTTATCCGTGTTAAAGTTGGCGGTTGGTTTGGCGCAGTCAAGTGTGGCATCGACGTAAAATGCGCAGTTGGCATAGTATGACCCCTTGAACGTGTCAACCTGGCCACTCTTGAGTGTCTCTTTCCCCAACGACCAGCCTGTTAGGAACTTGGCCTTTTCATTCTCTAGCTTTTCTATTCACATGTAAGTAGAATACTCCAGCAGGGTGAATCTCATCCCCCTACTAAGCTCATGTTCGGGTAGGTTGCCCAAGTAAGAAGCGTATGACAGAGTCTGGTGTCTCAAGTGACCGAACTCAGGCGGTACATCTTTAACCACTAGGATTCCTAGAGATTCTGGCCCAAAGGCCTCCTTGAGAGTCTCAAAGGGGATGTTGCCTGTAGCGTGGTCGTCACATGTAAGTTGTTGCCCAGAGTCATAGAGCTGTGGGACTCACCCTGCTTGAGGTGGTTGAGTGACACAACGACTGGGTGCGCAATCTGGACCATTGTGACTGCCCAAGTAAAAAAGCCTGTGTTCATGAACAAGAATGAAATGGGAAAGTAAACAATCAGATCGTGGGCGCACCGGTAAGACGCCTGGCTACCACCTGCCGGACACGGTACCTGAGGTGGGGGAGGGGAACCGTCCTATACTTACGTAATCAGCCCAGTTTGAGCCTTCTTCGCCCATGTACTGGAGCTTCCCATCACCAGTTTATATGTCGAAGCCCCAACACTCAGCACCGGAAATCGCCGGTTATCGCCGAAAATCGTACAATATCAATAACTTACCTTCCTTATCGAGACTCCTCCCGAACAAGACGCGAAATACGAGAGAACCCCGACAATGGTTAAGCCCCTGTCGTTCAAGGGCGACAAGAAGCCCAAGAAGAGAAAGCGCACCGAGGCTGAGGCCCAGGAGCGCGATGCACAGAGCGGCGAGGTCGCCCGCGCCAGTGGTGCCGTGGGTACGGAGGAGAATGCGGACGATGATGATAGCTGGGTGTCTGCCGACACCGTGACGGACGTCGTTGGGCCCATTATGTTCGTGCTGCCGACGGAACCCCCTGCCGCGCTGGCGTGCGATGCCGTCGGTAAAGTGTTTACGTTGGGGATTGAGAACATCGTTGACGCGAACCCGGCGACGGCGGAGCCGCACGACGTACGACAAGTGTGGGTGGCGAACAGGATAACAGGGACAGAACAGTTCAGGTTCAAGGGCCACCACGGGCAGTAAGTGTCAAGATTGGGCACGTTGTCACCGGGACCAGGGCTCTAACGTACAACAGATATCTTGGATGCGACAAGAACGGTGTCTTGTCCGCGACGTCGGCCGCGGTATCGCCGCTCGAATCATTCAACATCATTGCGACAGCAGGTACCCCGGGCACGTTCCAGATCCAGACGCTGCGCGATACCTTCCTCACAGTCAAGCCGCCGAAGCCCAACGTAACGACGTCTGACGTCCGGGGCGACGAGGAGTCCATCACATTTGATACTACGTGGCGCATCAGGATGCAGGCGAGGTTCAAGCCACGGCTCAAGGCGAGCAAGGAGGAGAAGGCTAAGGAGAAGATCAGCCGCAAGGAACTCGAGGAGGCCGTGGGCCGCAGGCTCGAGGACGACGAAGTGAGGAAGCTGAAGAGAGCGAGAAGGGAGGGTGATTATCACGAGCAGCTGCTTATGCTGAAGGTCAAGGGGAAACATGACAAGTACGGCTAAGGGCGTTGCACGTCTTGGCCAGTTTTGGTGAGGGAAAATAAGGCAAATGATACCCAGGCGAAAAGAGCCACAAATGGCGGAAGGGAAAGCAGTATTCGCTCGAACTTTTTTTGATTCGCTTTTCTCTCCCTTTCATGTTTAGTTGGGTCTCCATGCCTTGATGTTACCGTCTTCTCCTGCAGTAAAGACAACCTGCTCATCATCGTAGAAGCAGAACGACCGGACGATCTCTTCCCCGTGGCCGCCAGGCAGACCAACACTGTTCGCCCTGTCGAAGCCCCAGCCGCCCTCTGCCGTGCGCGACAGGTGCACCAACTCGAAGAGCTGACGGCTAGATGACAAGATTAGCTACAAATTGAAAGATCAGATGACATGACTTGGGGGGGCAACTCACTCTTGCGAGCCAGCACCAACAATGGCGCCGCTACCGTCAATCTTGGTCGTAACGTTAGCGATGTACTGGCAGCCGAGACTCTCCCTCGCGTCGCCAAAGTCGACCAGCGCGGCGCCCGAGCCGTGATCCTCAGCGACGCTGTAAACGGCGAGTTTCTCGTCGTGCGTTAGCACATAGACCTCGGTGTTGCCGAGGAAGGAGGCGTGGTGGACGGAGCCCTGGTTCAGCGTCTGGATGACGACCTCGTCCTCGTCGGAGATGCGCGTGTCGTAGATGTTGACGAGACCGTCGGTCGAGCCTGAGAGGAGGATGTGCGGTTCCGAGGGGTGGAAGCGGAGTTCTGTCACGTCGTCACTGTGGACCTCGTCGTATTGGAGCCTCTGCGTTGGGCCGGCTCTGACATCCCTGTGGTTGTGTTAGGGGATTCTGCGTTTTTAGGTGAGCGTCAGGTGTGAGGTGGCGGCAACGTACCAGAGTAATACTGATGCCATATGGTTCTGAAATTCTGTGCCGATTGCTATTGTGTTTGTTCTCGAGTCACAAGCTAGAGAAAGAATGGGCGATTGGCTAGCTGTATGGCGTGTTAGTTGTGTTCGTTGAGTAACTCACTCAAGCCTGACACGAGGAACCTACCGGTAAAGTGGGCGACCTGCGGCTTCGATGACTCTCTCATGTCCCAAACCGAGACTTCTCCGTTCTCGCCTGCCGTGCAAACAATCGAGTTCTGCCAGTCAAAAGTCTTCAGGCATGTCAGGTTGCCGTGGCTAGTCGGGTATGACTTGATTGGGCCCTGGCCCAGTCTCGCAGGGTTGAAGAGGCTGAGTTTTTGATCCGAGGAGATGGCAGCTAGGCCAGCATCAAGGCGTTGGATGTCAAGAACATAGACATCTTGCTGATTTGAGAAATGGTGGCCATCAACGCAAGAGAGGTTGTACATCTTGACGGCGGGGGCCTGTATACATTTGTGAGCATGGACCCAGGGCAAAAAAATTATGAGTGCCTTTAACTTACAGGACAAAGCTCTTTGAAACGGATTGGCTAGATGCAAGAATAGTTCTCACCACCTCGATAGACTTGTAGAGCCTCGCAGCTTATGATTACTGAGATTCACTGCCAAAAATGCAGAAAGTAGAATCCAGACAAGCACAGGATGTAATTCAGGGTCAGAACCAAGTGCCAGTGAAGGAAAGGATGATTGGTGAGCGCGTTAGTACAAACCCCCATATTATGCAACTATATGGGAGTTCGCTATCAGAGCCCCTGTAGAGTGATATTATCTGGTCTTCAGCACAGCATCCAATCATGTTTCAGCGAGTGGACTAACCTGTCCATTCGGAGCTCCCAATTACCACCTACGTGGACCTTAGAGCCAGGACAGCTGTTCTGAAAGCATCGAGCTGCGCAACTGTTGCAACCACCAACCGACGTTCGCTCACCCAAACGTTTCTTCGCGGAATAACATGTCGCGGACCTTGGCGGTCGACTTTGGTACATAATATCCGTCTAAGATGAGGCGTTCTTTTCTCTGGCTCGTCCGTAAGTTTTCTCGACTTTCCCCGGCGTTTGTACCCAGCTAGAAAGCTGACATATCCACAAGTGCTGTTGCAGGCGGCCGTCGTCCTCTGCTCCGACGAGCAAAAGGTCTTGCACGATTACGAGAAGAGCGATGGCGACAGCAAAGAAAGATACGCAAAGATACAAACGGATGTTCTTCCGGAACACCAAAAGCCCCTTCCGAGGCAGCCTGGTATGTGTAAAGTCGCGATGGTGGGGGGATGAGGACAGTAAGGGCTGACGTCAAGCAGGAGCAGAACTGGTCGATCTCGCCCTCGAACAGCTGGTCAAGCTTCCACCCCGAACCTACCCAAGACGCGAACGCCGTTACACCCTCGTCTGGACCGTTCTCCGATATGCTCTCAAGTTCGTACCTAGTCTCAAGGCTGCCCCGGTCCCTGGCAGCAACCCAGTACAGGATACCAAGGTCACCGGGCCACTGTTGGACGCCGTAAAGCTGCTGGAACAATCCGCGCTGCAGAACAACACCGACGCGCTCTACCTTCTGGCCGACATGAACTTCTACGGCAACTACACATACCCAAGAGACCTCAGAGTCGCCTTCGATCACTACCAAACCCTCGCGACGCTCCATGGTAACCGCACGGCGCAGTACATGATTGCCCTTTACTATGCGACTGGAATCGGCCATGTCGTTGCACCCGATCAGGCAAAGGCACTTCTTTACTACTCATTCGCTGCGATCCAGGGCGATACACGCGCCGAGATGGCCGTTGGCTACCGACACCACAGCGGTATCGCGACACCGAAGAACTGCGAGGTGGCAAGTAAGTACTACAAGAGGGTGGCGGACAAGGCAATGGAATGGTACCGGTCAGGCCCCCCTGGTGGCATGGCATGGGTGGTTGAGTCGTACCGTATTGCTGATGAGCTTGGCGGCGTCTACGGCGAGGGTGCGAGTGCCTCGAGTGCAGGTATGAACGCCATCAAAGTGAGCCCCAACTCGGACGCAAACGCCGCCATCGACGACGTCATCGAATATCTTGACCTCATGTCGCAGAAAGGCGACGCGAAGGCCTCTTATAATCTAGGACGGATATATTATGAGGGACAGAGAGGACTGGACCGAGACTTGGATCTTGCCCGCAAGTACTTCTTCACTGTGGCCAAGAGATACTGGAAGAAGGATGGCCGCATCATGGAAAACCACAAGCAAGGTATCGAGAAGACGGCGAGCAAAGCCGCCGGCTTCATCGGTCGTATGTATCTCAGGGGCGACGGTGTCGAGCAGAGCTTCGACCAAGCCAAGAGATGGTTTGAGCGGGGCATCTCGCATGGAGATTCTCAGTCCCAGCATGGTCTCGGTCTTATGATGCTCCATGGGTACGGAATGCCCAAGAACATAGCCATGGCCACCGATCTCTTCAAGACAGCGGCTGAACAGGACTATGCGCCGTCTCAAATTGAGTTGGGTGTTCTCTACTTGGACCAAGGCGGAGCGGAGGATGTTCGAATTGCCAACAACTATTTCGAGCTCGCCGCCCGGTACGGTCAAATCGAGGCACACTACTTTCTTGCTGAGATGGTTTACAACGGCGTCGGCCGCGACAAGACGTGCTCTATGGCACTGGGTTATTACAAGAACGTCGCCGAGAAGGCCGAGCCCCTCGTCTCTTCGTGGGCCGAGGCAAACCAGGCCTACTACTACGGCGACGAGGAACTGGCGTTTCTGGAGTACGTCATGGCGGCAGAACAGGGCTACGAGCGCGCGCAGAACAACGTCGCGTTCATTCTTGACCCCGTTCAGTCAAGACTCCCGCTGCCGGACTGGCTGCCAGTCCCCGAGTGGCTTGGTCTCCGACATACCCGTTCAAGCCTGCTGGACAACCAGAGACTTGCTCTCATGTACTGGACTAGGTCGTCCAGACAGTCGAATGTGGACTCTCAGGTCAAGATGGGCGACTACTACTTCCATGGCATCGGTTCCGAGCCGGATGTGAACAAGGCCGTTCAGTGCTACACTGGTGCTTCCGATTACTCGCAAAGTGCCCAAGCTCTCTGGAACTTGGGTTGGATGCACGAGAACGGCATCGGACTGACCCAGGACTTCCATCTCGCAAAGAGGTACTACGATCAAGCCCTCGAGGTCAACGAGGAGGCATACCTCCCCGTCACCCTCAGTCTTCTGAAGCTCCGCCTTAGAAGCGCCTGGAATACCTTCACTCACGGCCCGATTCACTCCATTCAAGACGACCCTAGTAAGTTCCCATCCATGACTGCCATGATATTTTGCAGCGTAAACTGACGAATTTACCCAGAACCCAAGAAGGACTGGTCCCTTAGCGAGTGGATTGCCAACTTCCTACAAGATGACCAGCTTTACTACGACGACCCGTACTACGAGGACATCTTTGACGACACCATCGGCGGCACCGGCCCCGACGGCAACCCGCTCGATGACGACGGCATCGCCGAGAGCCTCATCATCGTCTTCCTTGCCCTGTCGCTCGTGCTCCTCCTTTACTACCGCCAGCAGAGACAACAACAGCACAGGCGGGAGGAGGAGGAGCGGCGCCGTCGCGAAGGCCAGCCCGCGGTTCCTGTGCCGCAGGGGCAGCAGCAAGGCCAGGGCCTGTTTCCGCAACCCGGTAACCCGGGTTGGAACAACTGGGTCGCCGGCGGTATTGGCCACTGAAACTGTTATTCCTGGATGTATGATTACACGGACGAAGAGGGCAGATCTAGAAAGAAAGAATGGAGCTGGACGAGAATAGGGGAGGACGACAAAGCATATTCAGCGCCGGCGTTTGGGAACGTCCTGGGATCAGGACATGTATTTCTTGAGTGGCTCGTTACAACTCATCAAGTTTCTTGACTTTTGCGGTTTGCGTGCCAGTCACAACCAGATGCACGTGTAGCCGGTGTGCTCTTGCGATTTTCCCCCGACGGTGAGTTGGTCCCAAGACGTGATAAATTTTAATTGTCAAGACAAACATGATATAATTCGTTTGGAGCGTTTATGGGTTCCATTCGTTGTGGTCTTTGTTTGTCTCAGGTATGTTTACGGAGCAGATCGAATTTGGTTCAAACAGCGACCGTCGTCAGACCGCACATCAGACACGATGGCTGGCTTCATTACTCATTGGCTGGTTACAGATCTCGTGCCGCCTTCTGTCAAAATCAAAAACTTGCCATTGTCATTGTGCGTAATCGGCTTGCTATTCTAGTGGTATCATCTGTGTAACAACCCGCAAAGAAAAGACAGCAAGAAAGGTATTAACGACTAATAGTTGGAAAGCGCCTAGATGAGGCCAGGGATCCGGTATTCGGATACATCCTTAGTATCTCGGAAGAATTAGAGACTGAAAGCGAAGAAGAGGCGGCGCTTTTGTGTCGTTTTGGTGATGCTCGCCGCGACCATCATTGAAAAAACAAAATAACTGAAAGGAAACTCCGAAAACTGAAAACCAGAATGCGCGGCTCAGTTGTCGGCTGTCAATCTAGCGGCGAACGGGAGGAGTTCGAGCACCTGTTAAAGGAGGTCCTTGAGAGTTCTCCATGTTACCCGTCAACTCGGCCACACGAGCCTTGATGCGGGCTACGCGAGATTCGATCGCTGCACGTATTGTCAGAACTCGCACCATGTCTTGACAGAGGTTCATGGGTACTTACTCTCCTCTCCACTCGTGTCGTCATCCCCATCAGTGGTCTTACTGTATCCGCCACGGCTCTGCTCCTCGCTCTGGCGTTGCGCCGCACGCTCTGCAGCATTCTTACGGATCTGCGCCCATCGGTCTATCGCGGGCGGGGATCGAGGGCCATCACCCGGCGAGGCAGGTGAAGTCTCCGCGGGCGGTTCGGGGGTCTTCGCACGTCGCGCAATGGGGGGTGGAATGGCATCCTCGGAATCGTCGTCAGGGACAAAGGCAGGCTGCTCTTGCAAAGGGCCCTGATCGAAGCGTGAGAATTCGTGCTGAGCCTCGTTGGCATCCTCGGTATCGACGCGAGATATCGATTCATCAACGGACGGCTCGTACTGCGGCTCGTGAGCTTGGGTCTCAACTGGGGCTGGCTGAGGAGTCTCGAATGGCGTGGTGTAAGCCTCTGAGGGTGTTGGTGTGGGGAGGTTGGACTCAGAAGCAATGGGCTGGGGAACGGGAGAAGGAGCAGGCTTTGTCGGCTCGGGGGTTGTTGTCTCGCGCTGGAGCATACCGTTCACGTCTGCGGCGGCGTTCTCAGGCAATTTCGAGTTTCGGTTCTTATTGCGGCCAAAGAGCTTGCGGAGACCACCTCCGCCTGCCTTCTCTTTGTGAAGCTTCTTCGACTTCTTGTCCTTGGGGCTGGTATCCGGTTCTGGCGAAAACATGTTCTCCCGTTGGTGGTCAAACGAGTCCTTGGGCGGAGGCAGTGGGGAACTGCGACCGCCCTCGAATCGGTTGGCGGGATGAAGACCACCCGGAGCCTCCATCTCCTTCTCTGAGGGTACTCGAGGCTCGTCATCCTGTTGGTTGGGCGGCAGCGGGGATGGTGAGCGGAAGCCCGACGAAGAATTCTGCGTCAATGGGGACGGCTGCGGTTGCAAAGAGGGAGATTTTGCTGGGACTTCGGGACGAAGCTCGGCTTCATTGGCGTGACCGTTCGTGTATTCGTTGTGGCCATTGCTTCCATTCCTCTGCATGGTTGAGACACCGAGGCCACGGCCAGTAGTGTTGTTTGCCAAGTAGGCCTCCCGAATCGCATCCTTGTCGTACTTGTTTGCCCACTTCATCGCCGGGGATGCCTGGCGCATGATTTCGGGTTGAAGTGTCAACACACTCGTCGTCTTCTCTCTTGCCGACTCATCGTTCCTTCCCCGGCGCGCTTGGAGCATCTTCTGTTGCTGTTCCTGCTGCTGGCGCGCCTGTAGTTGGGCGGCCGCAGCCTGAATTCGAGCTTGCTGATCGGGACCAATGCTCGACTTGCTAAGATTGGGATCGGCGTTCTTGTTGCCCTTCTCGAGGACGTGCTTGCCCGTTGATTTGCGACGGTTGACGCCTTTGTTGCGTCTGGTCCAGCTAAAGAAGCCTTTCTTTTCAGCAATGTAGGCGCCTTCCTGGGGCTCAGGGGCTGCCCCGGCTACCATCTCCTCCATGACCAACCACCGACCACGCTTGATAGCCGTTTCGATAACAGCACAACGACCGAAAGCTGACTTTCTCTCTGGGGTCTCTTCGGGAGCAAGACTACTCATCCAAACCCACCAAAAGCTCTCATCCAGATCGAATCGAGCAATGCTCGCCAGCTCTCCGGGCTCCAGACGGTCCGATTCCAGTCTCGGGTTGTGGGACTGGGAGCTTCGTTGCCGCGCGGCCGTCTCGATGGGCGGAAGAACCTTGTCGGGAGGCAACAACATGTTCGGGCTGTTGGGGTTATCGTCCACGAAACCGGACGAGAGGAAGTCGGCCCAAGACGGCGTAGTCGGTCGTCCAAGCCCAACATTTCCGGGCGCAGGTGTAGTTCTAAGGCCTTGGGGCTTGCGTGCAGCGGCTGCTGCATCGTCATCGTCGTCCTCATCTTCGAGTGCGCTGGTGAAGCCGATGTCTTCAAATCGTGACCACGATGCATCGCGCAAGCTCGTGGAGTGCTTTGCGCTTGAAACTTGGGATTGATTGGCGGACGAAATCGCTTTCAGCACGCGGCGACATTCCTCGGTCAGGGCCTTCACGGGGTCCTCGTACTCGGAAAACTCGCGCAGAGCTCGGTCTTCCTCGCGGTACTGAAAGTGATTTGCTCGCCGTAGAAGTGCGAAGGGGGTTGGCGAGACAGCGTCGACAATCATGACTACCCTGTACGTGGAGGATTGCATCAAAGACGGTTTCTGAGGGGGATACTCGGTTTCCTGCAGGAGCTTCTGTAGAGACATTGGAAGCATGGAGATTGCGCCCTGGGTCTGCTTCTGAGGGGCCAAGGATCGAAGGTATGCGAAGAAGAGATGGCTGGTAGCGTCGGCAGCACTGCGATATGTTTAGTGATGGCCGCTTGCCTGAATCATCTTACTCACGTTGCCCAAGCTTTGTAACCGCCCTCGAAGCCGCTCCCGGTGTCCTTCTGCTCAAACGCCCACCATGCAGCCATCCGAGAGAGTTTACGCCCACCCAGACCGTTCATCTTACCATGGGCGGCAATTGCAGATAGTAGATCGAAGAAATCGAAAATGATGCACGACCGGGCGCCGTTTTCAACACTGAGGGGGATGAAAGTCTTGAAGGAGTCTCTCGCCATGTTTGAGTCTGAAGTGCGTGTAAGCCATGGCAGCACGTAGTATGCGGTGATCAATTCGCTCGTGCAACATACCTTGCTCACCAACCTTGAAGAGCTCGTACGCATCCCAGCCGACGACACCGCCTGAAAGTCGGCTCCAGCACCATTTGACCACACCAGCGATAACCTTACAGTATGTTAGCAGGCGCAGTGGCATTGTCTTTGAGATGATCGCACCATTGGCTCAGTCATGCGCAGCTCTTGCGACAAGAACTCGCCATGAAGGGGTTGGCCGCCATCGAAGAAATGTCGAATAAAGGTCCGGACAGCACTAGGGTCCGAAGTAGGCCTGAATGGCAACAGGAGGAAAGGGTGGTCAAGGGCTGCATCAGAGCCAAATGTCAGTTGCTATGGGCGCAATAGGTTGCATTGGGAGGAGAGGAGAGGTGTTGGGAGCCGCAGATGTATGCACAACATACCTCGTGCCTTCAACTCTTCAGTGCAACGTCTGATCAAGTCCTGGATCTCTTCGGGTTCGACCGTCTTCCTTGTGTAAGCGTCGTCCCATTTCGGCTTCGCAGGTAGCTGATCAGCATCATCGAAGTTGGACCCCTTCTTGGACTTTTTGTGCGACCCGTCCTTGCTCTTCAAGCGAGAGAAGAGACTAGGCATGTCGTCGGTGGAGAATCGCCTTTATCGAGGCGGTTGATGGTCGGAGCGGGGAAAGGCGCGAGGCATTCGAGGAACCGAGAGAAGGATAAATGGGCAGTGGCAGTTGTGACTACCTTAACGAGGGGTAGGTCGCAAGTCGTATAGCGGATCTGAGACAGGGAGAGTCCAAGGTTCGCAGTCGGTCAGGAGTTGGCGGGGTGGTCGCGAAGAGGGACGCGATGGGGGAAAGTATGGTCGAACGAGAGGCTGCGCGTTTGTCGAATCCAGTGTCAATAATACGTCGTTGGAACGGTCCACCTCGCGAGGAATTTCACTAGGAAATTGCGAGAGCGGGGAATCAGCAGCTGAGGGTATCGGGAAACAAAGACGGGGTTTAACGAAACGAGGGAAAGTCTCCAGCAAGGGAAAGAAAGTGAGGAGGAGGAGAAAGGATGGAGAGAGGCGGTGATGGCTCAGCTTGTGCTTTGGGCTTGGGCAAGATCCGGAAAGAGAGGCTGCTTCCAGTCGGGACCTGCTCCTTCTCTTTCTCTGCTTTCAGGGGCGAATGAACGACGGCGGGCTATTAATTGGAGAAGGAGGGAAATGGTAATATTTGGGGGGTCCCCTGGAGGCTTGGCTTCTGCCGGTGCTTGTCTATGTTTTTTTTTTCCCTCTTCCCCTGCTTTCTTTTTTTTCTTTCTTTCTGTTTTTGATCTGTATCCCCTGTCTGCACTTTTCGAGGTGGATACAAGTACCTTTTGTGTGACGATCACCGCAGCCGGGTACCTGAAGGCGACCCTGATATGGCAGCCCGACGGGGAATAGCGGCAATGCAGCGTGTTAGGGGCTGTTGCTCTTTTCCTCAGTCCGTGGGACGTGGTGCAAGCTCCTGAGCTGTCCGGTGGCTTTTGGCGGCGTCTGATGGGCTCGTAAATTCGCTGGCCCGTTGTTTGAGTCTTGACTTATCGGCCATGGGCGGGTTCTCGGGTGATGCTAGTGGCACTTGAGCAACAGGCACTCTGCACCGCAGCTCGAATCCTGGGAGAGTGGAAGAGACGGGAGGGGCGCGACAGGCCCTGAAATGAAATTAAATCGCTGGAACGAGGATCCTTGTCCGGTACCACAGACCACTCTCTGACTCGAGAGTCGGGGGCCGACGCCAATGGGGCCGCCGTCTGCTGCCGTCAACCACTCGAGAGTCAACGCCGACCAGTCTTGCCGGTTCGCCTCAGGCACAATGTGACGGAAAGCCTGTCGACTACGTCGACTGAGTCCCGATTCAGTGTTTGCTGTTGCCAGTTGGTTGGCTAGTAGGGGCCGGAGATGCTGCGGTGAGGGTTTGCTTGCTGGTGGCTGAGGACTAAGATCCCAGGCAAGGATGTTGCTATTATCGGTTGGAGAAAACGGTGGGAGGGTTGCGGCGCCCGGACAACTCACAATTCCACCGTCTCGCAGAGGCGTGCGATGGTGATGACGATGCTAAGGCGGACGAGAGGCGTGGGGGATGAAGAAAGGAGGAAGGCAAGACATAACCAACACTGGGCAAGGGGACCAAAGACAACGACGCGCAACACCTTGCGCTAACTTCTATGCATTCAAGCTAATGCAGGGTATGTAATGCCTGCTGCTGCGAGCAAGAGAACCTCAGACGAAAGAGACAATGCACCAGGTCTGGCGTCTGTATCGGCTTCGTCAATGGGTGCAGAGACCAGATGGAACAACTTCCTTCATCCAGACGGCCAGAGGTGGGAGAAGTCCTCACTGGACATGGCGCATATGCGGTCATAAGTACCCCATCCCCCTCTCCGTTTCTTGAGTTGATCTCACAAGACCCGCCGAGAGACTCTAGGCCTTCGTGGCCAGGTACATCCTACTTGGTCAAATCTAGCCGGCGATGCCTGGTCCAGCCCATGAATTACTTGAGACAATCATGTCTCCTGCTGCTTGTTGCTTGGTGTGGCCAAGCGTGGGAACCCCATTTGTCGTCCGCACCTTAATTGAGCCCCCGGTATCCGTTAGCTCCGGTCGCCCTACGTTGCTCTCTTTTGCCTAGTGCATCCATCGCGGGTACCTAAGGCTCGTAGGTAGAGCCGTTGATGTGATACTAGTGTCGAGGAATGAATGGAGCCCAGAGCCCAGAGCCCGGACGCTAAAGTGCAAGTCCACATACAATGAGAAAAAGGTTGATGCACCTTGTTGGCCCGCCCCGTGTCCGGTGTGCTTCTCCGTAAGGTCCCAGAGCCAAGGGCCTTCCTCAGGAAAGAAAAAGTCCCAGCATTGATTTTCTGTCATCGCTCCTGGGTCGTTACCTCACTTCATCCACTTGGTGCTCAAATCTGGTGGGGGTGAACCCTGTCCCCGTCACGTTTCGGACCTTCTTCGACCTTGCCTGCCTGTCTCGCTTCCGCCAGATCCAGTGCCGTCGTGAAATACAAAACAACAAAATTCATCTCGTGTGCTCTCTGTCATTTATTTTCTATGCACCGCACACATCATCGCGCAGTAGTGCCCTCCGCCTCCAACCTACCATCATCGTTGAGAGGCCCAAGAAACGTCGCCGTGTGTTGTGCCACTCGGCACTTCTTCGCCATCGAGACGCCAATACTGAGACCGCCCTTGCGCCCACGAGATTATCCAGGCGATATTTATCAGCTTGGTTTTGAAGCCATCAGTCGAGATCCTGAGATACCCGTCATCCTCCTATCAAGGGCCTGTCGTCCAGCTCGATTCCACCGTCATTGGGCTGAATCCAGATCATATCCGAACTTCATGGCGCCCGTGTCATGGCTCACCTCTCCAACGTTTATGTGTCACTTTAGCCGAGCACATGTCTTGCGGCATCCCTCGACTGGAAAGCAACAAGGCATGACTGCGGACACTCACCCGGCGAGACGCGTCTCGAATCTGTCGCTCACTTGATGACTTGTCCGGCATCCGTCCGTCCGCCCCACCTGAGTCCCGGCTATTAGACACACCGCGGCACCACTCTGCGTCAGTCAATGGAATGCAACCGACGCAGAAGAGACAGAAAAAGGAGATTGAGATCGAGAAGAAACTCACAAACAGAGCGCCGCCGCGGCGCCGCCAGCAGTGCTGGGAAGTCCAACGCCGGCCGCTGATATTACTCCGAATAGGACGCCACCACGGAACAACGGCCGTCCAGCAGACTCCATCGCTTAGAGCCATCTACTTCCGGGCCACCTAATCTGCGCCTCTCAAGGCGCCCAGCAGCACCCAGCACCCAACTCGCCAACATTGCCAATAATAGGTCCAGGATGATCCTGTACAAAGTCGCTTCGTTGCGCATGAGTTGGTCGGTGCCAGCGCATCCTCGTTGTCACGCCATCCAGAACCGGGTTTTCTACCCATCCACCCACCCGAGCGCCCCTGTCCAAACAAGTCATTGGTTGCAACCCGTGCGCTTGATCGACGTGTGTTGGCATCCGGTTAGGGGTGGTGCTGTCAAAGCCTGACGAACAGCAGCATTCTCATCACTTGCATTGGGCATCGTGCACGTCACTGATTGTCGAGGCCCAGCATTTTGTAACGACGGAGCCTCGCTACCACTGTTTCCCTCCACAAGGCCACATCTTTGTATGCCTGGCGAATATGATTGAGATGGGCACGTCCGTATTTTGGCAGACCAGGCTGATGCGATTTTCAGAACACGGCACGGATGCAGGTTGGCATGACATGGCAACATGGGGCTCCCTCAAATCATCCATCGGCGAGCGCGGCGACGCTCGAGCCTCCGGCTGTGTCCTTCCCTTTCCATCTTGCTTGGTGGACATCTGCCCTGCCACCCGTGCATGAATACACCTTGGGAAGGCCCATGGATTTGCTTGCCTGTTCGCCTTTGTTCGAGAGGCTCTGGGTGGCTAGACCTGGATGCGAAACTCCCTTCTGGGCCTTCTTTGGGCGTAGATTGGTCGTGCTGCCGATCGATCAACGTCAGAAACGTCCGTTCATACTCCATCAAATCGCCAACCCAATCATCGGACGATGTCTTTGGGCCCGGGCACTAAAGGGAGGGAGGGCGCCGACTGTTGTCATTTTTACAGCACCCGCTCAAACGCAATGTGTCAGTTGCCATAATGAATAATTTCGCGCCTCCAATGGCACCGGGCCTCATGAAAGCAATGACAGCCGCTGGCGCTGCGCTATGCGCATCTGACTCCGTCAAATACCGACATAAAGCTCCGGTGGCATGGCGCTGCACCCAACCCAATCTTGCTCCAACCCTGCTGAGACCCTTAGATTCCAGTAGATGACATAAGCTGCGGTATTGAGTGAGACATCAAGACAAGATGACATGTGGTCAGCGACCACGGAGCGCGGTCCAACGTGCATAGCACCATGCGGCACAGCTCAAACAAGCATCAGCCAGGGGACACATATGGGTATCTGGCGCAGTAGAAAAAAAGTGTCGGACTTATGGTCGAATACGCGGCAGGGTCGACTTAAACGCTATTGATGTGTACTGCATTGAACAGGCTTGCCGAGTACGTGTCGATCAAGGTTACGAAAACCATGCGGTCACTTTGTTCTCGTAATCGGGGTACTCCTGGAGCTGTGTCATGATTGCCGGTCACCACGATCTATATCGGCGCCTCGGCCGGGGACGGAAAGCGAACAATAAAGTGGGTCCACATCGGAGCTCGAGCTCATGATGTGACATGCAACAGGAAAGGACAGCGGCATTTACGGCTCTTGGGCGAGCGACTACTTTTCACTAGTCCTCCGCGGTTCTTGTTCTGTTTCACTGGTATTGACGTATTAATGAATGCTCAGAGGGTGGGTTACCATTATATTTATCATTGGGCGTGTCATGAAGAAAGCAACGAGCAGCGGATGGGACTTGACAGAGTGCCGAGGCGGGGTTGAATTGCAATCTCTCTCAGCGTTGAGGTATCCAATGTAGTAGAGGATCCTGGGATTATTGGACACCGCGATGAATCCAGAAAGAGGGATGGGATGACCGGTGTGACGATGACGGATGTGTGTGCGCCTATTCTCTCGGTCACATACGCGTGCTGTCTTTGAAGAGTTTAGCGGCCAAAAAGGAGGTAACCCAAGAAGATTACCGGCGGTCCTGGGCGTGGCAGCATTGGGCCGTCGTCTTGTCGTCACGACGGCACGACCATCCACGAGATACGTGATATGACATGCCCAAACTCCAGTCTCTCCTTGTACTCGGAGTTCCAATACGACTAGATGCTGCCTCGGGCCAGACGACAATACGATCAGAAGTATAAAGCCAGGGCCCGAAGCCTAGCACTTGACGGCAAAGACTTGCCTTCGCTTCGAACCACGGTGGTCATTGATTACTCCTGGGCCCGTCGTCCAAGCACGACATCTACCCACTGTAACCAACCTTTCCCACATCCATCTCTATGAAGCAGCGTGGGAGAGGGTAGTTTGGGAGACTGGATCACTCCCTTATACCATATTATAATGGTTTCAACACCGGGACGTGTTATTAGCTGCCGTGCTTACAAACACTCAACGGACCACACGCCTACCGATTGCCATTCACTTCGATAAGCAGCGAACTCTTCGACGGACTCCTAGTCTCCGGACATCAATACTACGAATCGGAGTAGATGACAACAGAATAAGGCATGGCAGGGGGTGGAAGCCGTGGCCAAAGAGTGGTAACATGAAGAAAGAAAAGAGAAAGGGCAGGTATTGGAGAAGTAGGTATGAGAAGCCCCCCCCCGGAGGGAGTTTCTGCCGCTGAGGACGAATAATGTCGAACTTGTGGAGAGTGGGACTAGGGAAAAGGGCATTGGCGGAGGAAGCAGAGAGGACGACTTCAGATAGAGATGGGGCGATGAATCCTACCTTGCCTGAACGAGGCCGAATGGCTCCTACTGCCTCTTACCAATGAACGCCAGCTTAGCTAAAACAAACGGTTTCGTTACGCGCAATTCATCTACTACCACGCGAGACCGACCGAGGTAACTCATCCCGTGGTCAACCCAACATGCATCTAAGCATTATTTCCCGTATACCCGCGTCAGGCTGCATCGTTTAATGTTTACAAGTCATCATATCATCCA
Organism: Colletotrichum tofieldiae; assembly: GCA_022836555.1. Classification (NCBI taxonomy): domain Eukaryota; kingdom Fungi; phylum Ascomycota; class Sordariomycetes; order Glomerellales; family Glomerellaceae; genus Colletotrichum; species Colletotrichum tofieldiae. The sequence continues at coordinate 1,319,547 of BQXV01000008.1, read as the reverse complement.
AGCCATTCCTAGCAGAAGACCCGAATCAAGCGGCGGTTTTCCCAAGTCATTCCAAGCGCACCCCAGACCAAACTCCGGCCCAATTCCCTTTCATCTCATATCTTCATTATGCCTCCTCGTCGTCGGTCGAACCTCCAACTGACTCCTTGGGCGAGGTCTTGACCTCCGTCTCCTTCTCCGTCTCAACCTTTTCGACTTCGCCATTCTTGTCCGTCTCAACCGTCTTGGTCTCCACGACCGTCGTCTCGACCTTTTTGGCCCCGCTCAGGTCCCAGTCGATCTCGGCGCCAGCGCCGTACCGGGTAACCAACCACTCGTTGGCCTTCTTGAAGTGCCCGCAGTCGAAGAAGCCCCTGGACGCGCTGAGCGGGCTTGGGTGCACGCTCTTGAGGACCAGGTGCTTCTTAGCGTCCACCTTGACGACGCGCTTGCCGGCGGGAGTGCCCCAGGCCATGAAGACGACGCCGCGGGACCTCTTGGCGGCGACGAGTTCGATGACCTTTTGGGTAAAGCGCTCCCAGCCGCGGTTCGAGTGCGAGTTGGCCTCGTGAGCGCGCACCGTCAGGCACGTATTGAGGAGGAGGACGCCGCGGTCCGCCCAGGGGGTCAGGAGGCCGCCTTTGTTGGGAGGCGGGGAGAAGTTCGGGTAGTCCTTCTTGAGGGCGACGTACATGTTTTTGAGCGAGGGCGGTGCCGGGGTCGGAGGGCGGACGGAGAAGGCGAGGCCGTGGGCCTGGTTGTGGTTGTGGTAGGGATCTTGACCGAGGATGACGACCTTGACAGTGTTGAATGGGCAATGGCGGGACCTGAGCTCTAGGTTAGGGCCGGGTTTTCCAAAGGCGTAGGCGGCTGAAGGATAAGAAAAAAACATACCAAGAGTACACATCCTCCTTTGGAGGGAACCACTTCTTCCCAGCATCCGATTCCCTGTTCAGGAAGCGCTTCAGATCAAGGAACTCCTTGCTGGTGACCTCGTCCTTGAGCAGTGCCAGCCAGCTTTCGTGCAGCGTATCGATCTCCAGCTGCAGCAGCTCCTTCTGCTCGGCCGTCAGGCCGGCTACCCATTTGTTCTTGTCAAACTTCGCGGCGGGCGACGCTTCGGGCGCGGCCGCACCACCGGCCTTGGCCACCGGCTTCGGGGCCCCGAAAAAGGACATGATGCTGCCATCCTGCTTGGGCTTCTTGCTGTCTGCGGCGGACAACGTGCCAGCCTTGCGTTTGAGCGTCGACATGTTGACGTGTGTGGAGGAGGTCGGTCTGGGGAGGAACCGGAGGGAGTTGGTGACGTAGAACGGCCTTGGACCTAGCCGAAGGCGGACGGAGTACGCTGCGAGATGGGCGAAGCGTGAACGCTGAATTGTAACGTTTTTTTTTTTAGGAAGAAACGGTTTAGTAGGACGCCAATGGAAACTGCAAGCTTAGTTCCTCGAGAAGGAGCATGGAGTAGAGTGAAGACGAGGGAGAGGGAGAGGTGATGTGGATGTAGATGTGGGGGAAAAGGAGGCTGGATCTCAAGCATGTAGTCGAGATTTCTTAGCCCTGGTTTAAAGTTGAAGTGCCGGTCTGCGGACCGTCGCGTGGTGACGCGCTACCAGCGAAAGAAAAGCGATTAACGCGTGTTATAGGCCCGCTATTCTGTCGCGTCTAGACGAGTTTTAGTGGTTGGTAGGGGACGGGGAGCGGCCTGGGAGCTGCAGCCCTGCAGCGGCCCCGGCTGCTTGGCGGAAGGTAGGCAGATGGCCCCCTGAGATTCCGCCAATTTTTTCCCTCGGTTGGGACGAAAGTGGTGACTTCATACCCTCGAAGGCGCGCTTCCCCGCCCATCAGTAGACACTGCGCCCTGCCAGCCCATCAGCTTCGACGTGCGTCTTGAGTCTTGGTTCATCTCCAGAATCAAGAAAGAGCAATGCCAAGAAAAACCACTTTGTGGCACTTTGTGGGGGGAGGTATCATTACAGTTCAACTAGATATACACGTTTTTTTGTTTTCCCATGTCTAACCCAAACCACGACGGCATGCCTTTCGGCGCGCAAACTCCAGGCCCCGGATCGTTTCCCCTTTCGTTAATAGCAGCCCGCTCAACGCCCAATAATGCTGGAAATGGAAGAGTTGTGATGCTTCAATATTAGTCCATGTCTCTTCTTGACTTCTCGTTCACGCTCCTGAACACCCGCTTCCCGACCTCGTAGCTGCTGATCATGATGGCGCAGGCTGGGGCGACCTTCAGAGTCCGGGGAATCCATCCTTTCCACAGACCCCCGATTCCCTCGGTCGTAAAGATGTGCCACAGCAAACGCACCATGGAGCCTTGCTCCGCTGCAGCCGCCTTGGCAGCGTTGGCCCCGGCCGCCTGGCGTGGGGAATCGCGGTAGACCTGCGTCCTAGTCTTGCCCACGTCGAACGGCATCGTCACTATCGACGCGAATCCGCCGGATACGGCACCAGCGATGAAGCTGTCCGTCAAGGTTTCCGTATGGTTCTCCTGGCTCTGAGACCGGCGCCGTGCCTGGGTCCGCGAGCCTCTGGTTTCCAAAGTCCGGCCGCGGCGGGTCTCCCGCATGTCTGTCAATTTGCCCCGGATCGTCTCGTATCCCCACCAGTACAGGCCCGAGAAGGGCACATCCCTCCACAAGGTCAAGGTCAACCCTCTCCACAACGAAGTGTAGCCATTGGTGCTGACCATTTCCTTGATGCCTCGGAACGTGTTGGCGAGATGGCCGGTTGTTGAGTTGCCGGTCGAAGCTTGCATTCTCGTGCGGAACAGCTCGATCGGACTGACGGCGGCGGCAGCCAGGATACGAGCTCCCGCGCCGGCGACCAATGGCGCGGTATCGTCGTTGAGCTTTTGCGCGATGGGGCTCTTGCTGTTGTATCGCAGCCAGTCGTAGCCAGTAAAGTAGATGATGTTGCCCGGGATCGTCATCAGCAAAGTCGGAGAAAGACCCCTCCAAAGGCTGGTGAACCCCTCATTCCGCGCAATCTTCCTCAGCCCGTCCATGGTCGAGCTGATTGTCTTTCGTTCGACCTCTTCGACGGCGCAATCGGCGGCGGCGGCGGCGGCTGCGACGCCCTCGGCGGCTCGAGGCATCGCGAGGCACAGTTCGGAGCTGTTGTTCATGAAGAACACTTCTCGGCAGCATGCGGTAACCCCGAGGTTCGACGTGTTAAATGTCTTCAAAGTGTCGGTCGTCATAGCAAGCCGCGAGAAATCCACCGTCGGCGGCGTGACGTTTTGCGATTGCCATCGGATTCGGACAACATCGAGCGGCGTCACTGCGCAAGCGTATTAGCAAGGGCGGACGGGTCGAAGCGTCGGAGAAGGGCTCACCTAGAAGCGACGTCAAGAGACTCCCCGACATAGCCGAGATCATTTTCTGCGACGCCGTGATATCGTCGTCGCTTCCTCCATTGCCGTTGTCCTTGGGCGGGACTATGCGCGCCGTCGGGAAAGAGTCATCGGGGTCGAATCTGTCGTGGTCCTGGCCTACGGTGGCCTGGTGGATGGCAGTCATTGCGGACCAGCTTGCATGGTCGGAGAGGTCGGAGCTTGGGAAAGATGCTGCAGTCATCCGGTCGAACAGTTGATGTGGTGCGTCAAGAAGGAAGTTGCGGATGGCGGTCGGTAGGTGAGGGAGTGCAAGCTTTCACGAGCTTATTTCCCGCTCGGGCAAGTAGGAGACACGAAAGAGGGAGAGAGAGGGCGAAATTGGCTTTACCCCGTTCGCCAAAGTCGGCTCGTCATGAGTGCGAAATCGGGTGCGCGCTCCGACGTCTGGTCCTCCCCCAAAAATTTGCCGGAGATAATGAAATGGGTGGCGCACCGGGGCACCTTGCTGGCCGAGCCGAGCCCAAAACCGTTTAGGTGATGTCACGGACCGAGCGCCCGCCCCAATTGGCTGGACCTGATGTGGATCCTTAGATGCGCCACAAAATGTCACCGATAAGCACCACGGCGGTGGGACCTCACACGCCGACTGACTCCAGTTTGGCGTGCTCTGCTTACAACTCACGGTCGACGATGAGTGGTCGGCATTGACTACCTCTCATCTCGCGGATTCCTTTTACAAGCATCTAGAACCCCGAATTCGCCACTCAAGACCTACATCCAGCTGGACTTCGAGGTTCTCACCGATGCCGCTCTCATAGCATTCGACGGCCTCTGCAGCTCGGTATTTTTTGAGCATCTCAGCTCACAAGCATGGCAGACCAGCCGCCGCAGCTCGACTCCGAGCTGGAGTCGTTCCGGCAGCAATGGCGCTCGGAACTCAAGACGAAGAAAACGGTCCCAGAACCGCGGGCTTCCCAACCCAAGAACAAAGCCCCGTCGTTTTCCAAGCCATCCGTCCCGGCAGAGAGCTCAAAGGCTGCGGGTCCGAAGAGATCCCAAGTAGAAGAAGACGAGGAGTACGCCCGCTCCTTGGTATTTGACGAACCGGCGCCATCACCCTCCGGTTCCAATGCAGAGGAACCCGCACCCGAGGAGGCCAAGGAATTGGTTTCGGCCCTGGATCACTTTGAGGAAGCCGTGGAGAAGGAGGCGGTCGGAAGCTTGGGCGACAGTTTGAAGCTGTACCGCAAGGCTTTCAGGGTCGGTATCCCTCTTTGCTGACATGGGCGGGATAAGTAGCTAACCGTGGTTCGAAGATGGATCACCGAGTGGACTTGGCATACAGGAAGAAGCACTTCCCCGCAACCGCCGCGAAAGCGTCTCAGCCATCAGCACCAGGCGCCCAGGTTCCCGCGCCAGGCGCAGCGGCGAAGCCGCCAGAGACGCGGCAACAGACCATGAGCGAGCTGATTGCCAGCTTCTCTGGGCTTTCCGTGGCAGCAGAGCCTCCGCCGGTGGAAGGGGACCCAGCGCCGCCCTGCCCTATCGCAGAAATGCCCCAGGAGATTCTGGTCCACATCTTCAAGGACGTGGCCGTCCTCGATGTCGGGGACTTTGTGCGCCTTTCTCTCGTGTGCAGGCGTTTTGCTTACATCGTCGCCACCGACCAACAGATCTGGCGGCGCATCTGTCTAGGCCCCGAATTCGGTTTCGCTGGGATGCATTGCCACTGGCAGAGGGGCGTCTCCTGGGAGCCCCTGGAGCAGGAAGAGGACACGGGAGACCCGGAGTACGTCACCATGGCGGAGCTGGCGCAGCGCCGCAGGGAAGAGAGCGAGGCCACCACCTTGGCCCTGCTGCCGGAGGTCTACTCGTCGTCGTGGCAGAGCATGTTCCGACACCGGCCGCGGATCCGCTTCAACGGCTGCTACATCAGCACCGTCAACTACATCCGGCCCGGCCAGGCGAACGCGAACCAGATCACCTGGAACAGCCCCGTGCACATCGTCACGTACTACCGGTACCTGCGCTTCTTCCGCGACGGCACCGCCATCAGCCTCCTCACCACCGACGAGCCCGCCAGCGTCGTGCACTACATGACCCGGGAGCTGCTCGAGCAGCACCGCGGCGGCGGCGCCGCCCACCTGCCGTCCCTCGTCATGCAGCACGGCCTACGCGGGCGGTGGCGGCTGTCTTCTGCGCTGGACCACCCGGACGCGCCCCTGGGCGAGGCCGAGGACGATCTGTTTGTGGAGACGGAGGGGGTCGGGGCAAAGTACACTTACCGGATGTATCTAGAGGTGCGCAGCGCGGGCAAGGGCAAGGGTGCGCGGAACACGAAGCTCGTGTGGAAGGGCTTCTACAGCTACAACAAGCTGACGGACGACCTCGGCGAGTTCGCGCTGAAGAACGGTAAGCCGTTCTTCTTCAGTAGAGTCAAGAGCTACGGCGTTGGCGAGTGAATCCCCGCTCGCGCGGTAGACGAAATAGAGCTCGATGCCAGTCCGGTCTATTCATCCCCGCCGCTTTGAAGTCCCAACCCTCCTCCAATCCGTACCCGGGCCCGCCCTCACCAATCCGTGCTCCTCGCGACATCCTCCCACTCCGCGCCCACCCTCACCACCGTCTCGCACTTCTCCCGGATCCTCCCCCACCCGTCACTCCCCAGCGCCACCCGCAACGGCACCTCCCGCCCGGCCGCCATCCCATCCCCCCTGACGAGCTCCACGATCCGCGCGACCGCCTTTTCCGGGTCCCCCACCTCCGTCCCCGGGATCGCCTCGGCCCCGGCCCTCACCATCGCGTGGAGCCCCGCAAACTCCGGCACGCGGGGCGGAATGTCCGCGATCTTATGGAACACCTTTGTGCGGGAAAAGCCCGGCTCGACGAGGAGGACCTTGAGACCGGGGGCGAGGATGGCGAGTTCTTGGGCGAGGGTCTCGACGGCGCCTTAGGGATCCCGCGAGTGTTAGCCTCTGCTTCACGAGGGGTTTTGGGAGGAGGGCGGCTTGGGACCCGGAGGTGGGGGGGGGGGGCTCACCTTCCAGCGCGAATTTGCTCGCGCAGTACGCTCCCGCGCTGATATCGACGTGCCAAGCCACCTGCGAGCTGAGATACACCAATGTTCCCGTTCCTCTTTCCCTCAAGAACGGAAGGAACGCGCGCGTGATGTTGAGCGGGCCGTGGAAGTTGGTCCTAAAGCAAGCCTCCATCTCGTCTTGCCTACGTCCACGTCAGTAGCCGAAACCACGTACAAAATCCTCATCTCTCTCTATGAGTCTGCGCAACGATTCCACCACCGCTTGGAGGCTTCGAAGAGAGGATCGTATGCACGTATATGTATATGTATATTTATATCAAATAGAGGACAAAGGAAAACAAAAGACTCACGTCAACTCCTCCACCAGCCCGGACTGGATGTACCCGGCATTGTTAATCACAACGTCAACGCCCCCCTCAAACAGGCCCCATGCTTCCGCGGCCTTGGCCCGGATCTCGGCCTCGGGCGCCGCGACGTCGAGGTCCATGATGCGCGCCCCCGTGTCGCGCAGGTGCGCGAGCTTGACGTCGGCCTGCCGGCCCGTGGCGATGACGTTGTCGCCCTCGGCTGTCAGCTTCCTCACCAGGCCCTCGCCGAAGCCGCTCGAACAGCCGGTGATGAACCACGTCCTCGGTCTAGGCGCCGCCATTGCTGTATGGAGAGTGTTCTAATCCGAAACTCTTTTGATGCGAGGGACTGGTTGTATCGAGTTGAATGACCACGGCGAGACTAATCTTTCATCTAACGGCAACTTTCCCGGCCCTCGATCTGGTACACTGTTTACGGGCTATCTTCTTACCTTTATATGCTTCAACAGCACCATCATCATAATAATAATAGTAGCGGAATCAACTCCACTTTCGTCTGACTGCGTCTGAACCTTATCGATATCGTCAACTCGCCATGCTTACTAGAAGCGGGTCGTTGGTGCCCGAAGGTTACCTCTATGAGACAGTCAAAGTTTACGGACTTGTTGATTAGTAGTAAGCTCCAGGTCGGACACTTGCTCGCCGCGCCGACCGACTGGTGGGTATAGCATCGGGCTTCCTTTATCATAGTGCTGACGACCTTGATTGCCGTGGGGTTCGGGTTTTAGTTTAGGAGGGAAGCCTGTTGTGCCAACTATCGACAATATCATCATACTCTTCACGTATGTCGGGGGAAGCTTGTAATGAAATCTCGCCTAGGACGATATGTGCTCATGTATATTTGCTACGAGATAGATGGGAGGCGCAGAGCGGAGAGGAACCAATTGGGTTTCCATTTATAGTTGGCCTAGACGTTCTTCGTCGTTGCCTTCGATTCTCATCGAATCATATATTACAGCCCAGAAGCGGGCGTGGAGAGTAACTTTGGCTTGTAAATGCATCAGACAAAATGATAAATCGCTACATTGATAGCAAAACGCCCCAACACCTCGCAGGATGCTGGTGTTGCTACTCCCTTTCTTTCCCGAGTTACGAGCCCCTTGTCCCAAGTAATGTAATAGATAGATGTGAGAAGCACACCGGATAATAACGAGGTCTTGACGAGACAAGAATACCTCGTGAGTACGTGGCGGTGATGATGGATGCGCATAAATGCAATGATGAATGTTCAAAAGTAACCCGGGGTATCAATGTCGCGCCTTTATGCCGAAGACTGTGGTGAAGAGCACAGCATGGCGAATTCGAGAGGTACTTCAACGACCGGCGTAGCACAGACCGGATTGGTGACGTGGGCGTCATGAAACCATTTGGGTGTGCCGGCAGGAGTACGAGACCGGACACCACGGCTGAAATCAGACCTGACTGCAAAGGCCGTCTTATCGCGGCGTCACCCTCTTGCCATCCAAGAATTTGGGACTTCTGTTGTCGTAGTACATATTGGGTGTCTCCTGCTGTCGTCGTGCTTCGTACGCCAGGCGCTCTTCCTCGTCGAGAGAGAAGGCTTTCTTCAGCCAGCCAAATGCGCTGCGCTTCTTCTTCAGTCGCTTCTCTCCGCTAGCCGTCATCTGCGAGTCATATGTCATGGTAGTGACAGTGCTCAGCATGCTTGCGCCTCCAAGACGAGACGGCGCGTTCCTCTGGTGTGTTGGATAATACCCAGACTGACTTCCATATGGCGACCTAGGTTGCGCACCAGCAGTGAGCGGCCTCTGTTGCAGTGGAGAATGCGGACTCGCTTGTACAGGGCGGTAGAATTGATGCTCGGACCGCGGAGAGGGTAGCACAGGTGGCAGCTCCGGCGGAGAAAGCTCGTTGGCCGTGTGATAACGGGGTCGCTGTTCAATATCTGACCCATAAGCCGAATCTGGGGCGTGATACCCTCGAGGGGATTCTTGCCCAGTGTGGGGAAGGTCTGTCGCTGGCGGCGGAATCAGAATTGACTCGGGCGGGGTCGTCTTCAACGAGACACGTTGACGAAGCGAAGTCTTCTTTGTCAGTATGGATGCTTCCGGCTGGGGTTGATATCTGCCCGATTGTGCTGCCGCAGATGACGGGGGGGACTCCTGTGGTTGCGGGGTGTACGTCCGTGGTTGGAGGATGTAGAGTGGTGCGTCGTCCAGGGCCACCTCCACCTCCAAATCACCCACAGGCTCCGACACGGGTCCATCGGGCGCTTCCAAAGTCAACTTTGGTGTGGCTGAATGTGCACTCCTGGCTGTGCGCGTGGTGTTGCCTGTACGGGCGGTATCATGTGAACGCGTGGTTCCGTGTGAGTGCGACGACTTTTGTGAGTTGGAAGTGTTTTGCGAGTTTGTAGTATGGTATGAATGCGTCGTGATGTTCGAGTGCGATGTCTTGTGCGTTTTGATTGACTGCTGATCCGGAGAAGCCGCTGGGGATGGTCTCTGCAGCGGCATGTCAAAATATGCGGTGTGCGAGCTCGACCTCCCACCGGTTGAGAAGGAGCCGCTGATGCTGTTCGCGCGTAGAGTTGAGCGCCTCGCGGCCCTGGAGGATGGGGGTGAAGACGGTGGGGAGTTGAGTGAGGCTTCATCGGTTCGAGCACCTTGCAGAGGCAAGGTGAAGGGCGGGATGCTGGCCTGCAGTATTGTTAGCATCGCGCAGGCGAAAACATATGAGGCTTTGACTCACCCAGGTTCTCCGACTTACTTCACCGGCCTTCTTACTCATTTCTGCCACCATTTTCCCGAGTTTGATGACCAGGGAGTTCAGCTCCTTGCCTCGAGTCTGCAGCTCCACAAACGCATTATACCAGCCCTCGGTGTTGCCCTTCATGGCAGTGTAAATGTCAACGACATCTGGACGATCTTGACGCCAAATGCCCGCATTCTGCTGAGCCAGATAAATGGCGAATTCCTTGGTTGCAGCTAAGCCCTGCTGCACATCCTTGTCGTACTGTTCGAGCTGAATATTGGTGCGGGCCACGATGTGCTCAATCTTCTCGTTTCCTTGAACGATCTCGAGTCGAAAGTTGCGATCCTCCAGCATCTTCTCAAAGGCCTCTAGGTTCTCCATGGGCAGACGGAGATAGTCAATCCTCTCCTTCAGATCCTTGGTTGCCTGGTCGAAATCCTCCATGATCACTTCGAGAAACTCGTCCACTTCGTCGATATGTCCCTGCAGAATGCTGACAACCTGAGCCGCGCTATTGGCCATACCGTGCAGCAGCAAGTACACACCGAAGGATATCTGGGCCATTAGCTTTTGGAGCTCATGCTGCTGCTGGCCGGGCCGATAGCGCCAAAGCATATCGGGCAGCTCGTCTTCACGCTCCTGGCTAATAAGGTCCTCGCGACGGCCCTTTGCGTCGGCAGTTTTGAGTTTTGGCTTGTCGGCGGGGTTGCCATCGGCGACTTCGAGAAATGACTCGGCAAAGGCAGCTTGCATTGAGGGGATGGGATGGCTAGGGACTTTGGGGCTGCCCAGTGTTGGAGATTCGTTGTTGGTTCGGCGCGTGTTGCGCTCTGGGATCTGGGGCACGGCTGCCGTGGTGGGTGTTCGTTGAGCATCCTCGTCGTCGCTCTCATAGATGGGTGAGGGATGGCCGTCTGACGGAGGCAAAAGAACGATGGGGAGATCCAGGCTGAGGTCGAGGGTGTTGCCCGCCCCGAAGGACATGCGCGGTAAGCCGGTCGAGGTAGCCATGGCGCACAAAAGCAGCGACTCGGGAGCTATAGGCGAGCGGCAGAGACCATTGGTGTGCGACGACTGTCACAGCCGCTCGACAAGGCGGGCGGGTCGGCTGGCAATCGGGATCGTAGGATGTGGCAGGCAGGCAGGCAGGCAGGCAGGCAGGCCGAGGAGCCAAGTTGGGGGCGCGATGTACGACGTTGTGCGACGCGGGCGCTTCGGGAGAACCACCACTGTCACTGCCGGTCTCACAGATGGTTTTGGCGGTAGTTGTCGCGGTTGTTGGTGGGACAGAGGAACAGATGGCGAAGATGAGCAAAGAAAGAGCCGCGCTTGAGGGAGAGAAAAAAAAGGTCGTGTTCAGCAGTCGCACATAGACATGACAGGCAGGATAGCCCCTGGTTGGTGAGGGGGCTGAGAAGGAGAAGAGCGAGTAAGAATAGATCCGGGGTCGGGTCGTCGTAGTGGTAAAAAGGGCGGGCGAGAGCGAGCAAGGAGGGAGGCCAGACAGGACAAGGTGTAGATTATAGTGCGTGGTGGGATAATATTAGTATTACGAATAAAAGGGTTTAGGTTGGGATTGGGAAGCGAAAAGATGTAAGAATTGCAAGGGCCAAGCGATGACGAGGGGGACGCGGAGGCTCAGTCTTGAACGTGAATGGCGGGGAGGGCAGAACAGAGCATTCCAGGCGAGGCTTGACCGGCCCCAGCAACGCAGGTGACGACGGCGAAGGCAAAGAGGCGACGACGACGGCGGCGGTGATGGCGAGAAGGGAAAGGTGAGGCGAACGAGCGAGCGAGGTGTAAAGTGAGTTCGGAGTTGTTGGAGAGCTTAAAAAAAAAACCAAAAATCAAAAGGCGAGGGGGGAAAAGGGTAAAGAAGCTGTCTTTTCCAGCCGGGAGATGGTGGATGGGAAGGATGAGATGGATGCCCTGGACAGAACCTCCGTCCCCTTCAAGAAAGAAAGAATGAATGAATGGCTCGAATGCCGGGGAGTACACTAAGGCAGGGCAAGGCAAGACGAGACCAGGCAAGGTGGTGGTGGGGGGGGAAAAAGAGAGCAAGGTATCTTTCGACGCTACTGTACCGAGGAGTGAAATGGGAGGAGAAAGTGCAAGGTACGGAGCGAGGGCAGGTCAGGTAGGGATACATGTGTCCAGGTACCTTTACCCGAGATGGACATGATCTCAAGGAAGGAAGGGTAGGTAGGTGCATGCAAAAAGCCCGTGAGGGACGGTACCGTACTTCATACCTGTCTGTCTGTAAGGCTATCCGTCCGAAGCCCCCCATCCTGGCTTGGCGTCAATCTGTCGCTTCTGACCGTCGCCAGGGCTTTTTTGGTACGCAGGAGTGTATTGGACGAGAAGGAAAAAGCAAATGCTGTTGTGGTGTGTGTTGTTGGTTGGCACTTGAAGTCTGACACTGACAGGCATGGACATTGACAGTGACAGGGACCCGGCTGTGGACGTTTGTAGCGGTACTCCAGTATGCGCGTGTTGCACGATGTGTACATATACTCGACTTGCTGCAAGTGACACACCTCTGTCCGCCGCTGGGACAGTGGGGGGAGCACCTACGAAAAGAGACGAACGGCACAGCGATTCTCCAGTCGCATCGTTTCGCAGTGCTCCCTTTCCTCTTCTCCCGCGTCCTTGCGTCGCCGCCGCCGCCCTTTGTTGGCCGTCTTCGTCGCATTGTCCCTTTGCCGCAACTGTCCATCTCTGCCTCTCTTCGTTTTTCTTCGCTCGCCCGCAGCTCAACGGAACGCTCAGCACGTACGGACTCGTCATCTCTTCCAAGTTCAACCCAACTTAGTCATTCCAATCAGCCAATCAATCGGATCATTCCATCGAGCCCCCTCCCTCCCCTTTCCCCTGGCCATCGCACCGCCCATCAGAGGCGCCCCCGTGTGCCCCAGCAACGCGAAGGAAGGAAGAACCCAGCAGCAGCCGCCCACCACCCCCTTGGAGCGAGTCCAACGTGCACCACCGCCGCCAATCCCCCCTTTGGACCCCTGTCGCCAGTCCTCTTTCGCAGTTAGCCTTCATTCGTTTCCCCCAAACCCCTGAGCCAAACGGGGAAAGACATGGCAGGACGGAAAGGGCCCAGAACCACCCGACGGCTCACCCAGACTGGAACTTTGCCGCAGGGGCCCCTCGACCTCGACCCAGAACCCAGAACCAACTCTGATGAGTCTCACCTCGGTCTCCAGCATCCACGACTGTCAGTCACGCCGCCCCTCTCTCGCAGTTGTGTTGCATCTGCACTCTGATAGTCTTTGCGCTGCCCCGCCTACGCTCAGGCGCAGGGGCCGGCCACTTGGTTTTCCAACTTCCGTCCTTCAATGCTTCCGACACCCACACCCTGCGGGGGAGCCGTCTTCGGTCCTCGACATTGGGGCTTCAGATACCGTTTCGATGCGCACATCGGCATGCCAGAGACCAGCGACGAATGCCATTCCGCGGTCCGACGGCCTTACCGTCGCCGGCATCTACTGGCCCTGCTCGGTGCCCCCTTGGGTTCCCGAATAATACACTGTAGATTGGAAGTTCGCAACGCTCGAGGCGACAACACAGGCGGAGCGAAACACGTCGACTTGTTTCCAGGTATTTGTGTTCATCGCGTGCCGTGCTACTCGACGCACCAAAGGAAAAAAGCAACCAACACGCCGAGATCAACCCTCATATACTATGATACCTGGGCATGTGATGTCGAGTCTGCCGCGTGCATGTACTCCACGCCACCCGACTTGCTGACTGACTGACTGACTGACTGCTTCTCCAGTCGACGCGACTACTACCAGTGCCTGACTCTGTCGCCGAGCACTATTCGGCGGTGTCCACAGGTGCATCGACTGCCACTTTCCCGTTCAGCAGGAAAAGGAAAAAAAAAAGTTCGCCCACTTCCCTTTCCACCCCCTCCCTACCTTGCATCTGCTGGTCAAGGTCTGGGGCGCCATCGACGCACTGCTGCCACTGCTGCAGCCTGCGCCGATGAGAGACGCCCGTGGAAAGCATGCCTCGCTTGCTTCTGCGGCCGTGGAGGCAACTGTATCTGTACCGACGTCGAGGTATCGCACCGACACATGTACATTCACCAACATGCGCTCTGCTCGGTGGGCCGGTGACCTGCACAAGCCCGTACCAGAACCACGGTATGTATATATGGGCGTTGAACCTCCCGCTCCCCGCCTCCCCCTGCTGGCCGGCGCCTGCCTTTCTGCATCGCAGCCAGGAAACCGGCAGCAGTCGAATGCCTCTGGCTCCCGTCGTCAAATTGCGATCCCAGCGTCACACCCACCGTGAGACTCAGACCGGCCGCCATTGACGCAGTTATCGCGCCTTGCAGGCCCAGGACATGCACGCTGGCACGCTAAGGCAGGCGGGCAGATGTTTCGTCAGCCACCAAACACGGCAGAACGCCCCCAACATCTGGCGTCTGACTGGCACCTCGTACCTCGCACCTCGCACCGCTCTTCCGCATTTGCATTTGCAGATGGAGCCCACGGTGTCCGTCCACCATGAGGAGATAAGGTACCTTACCTTAGGGCCACGAGACTATTCACTTGGTGCAGGGACGAGGCTCGATTCGGATTGAACCCCTGCTGGTGACAGCCCGCCTGGGATGCCGTCCCGTCGCGCACCTCCTCGTTCATCTTCCTTTCGTGGACGGATATGGATGTTTTGGGGAGGTTTGTCGTCGTCACCCGCCATCCGGCCCATTCCAGAAACCACCATCCGGCCCGCCAATTAATAACTCGCACCCATATGACTGGGTTGAGAAGGCAGGAGGAGCACATGATTGGGCCTTGACGTGCGGGAGCCTGTGTCTCTCTCATGGTTGAATTGCCGGTGTGTTCCATCCGACGTGCCATTGGGCGTCTATTTAGAATGGCAATGACACTTCTTACTACAACCTCGCTCTTCAAAGGTGCCTCTCTGGTCGCCAAAACCAGGGTCTGGGGAACCTGGTGTCGAGTTTTCGCCTGCTTTTCGCCCAGCCCAGCCCAGCCCCACTTGGCAAGCAAAACCCACCGGCCGCCATACATAGTACAGCACAAGCACCCATGTCGATACAGATGCAATCCGTTCTCCAGAGAAGGGTGGCTCGGAATTGTCTTTTTGTGCGGTGAGAGCATTGGATCCGTCGTGCTCACTACTACATTGCCCCTCTGGGTCGCTCTTCTTCACCCGCCAGCAACTGTACGAGTCGCGGAGCGCGGAGCGGCGAGTGCCCTGGCGACCCCTCGACTATTTACGGTGCACTCTTTATTCCATCTGCGCCCTGCCATTGGAGTGGCAGCTCCAGACGTGCCTGGTCCCCACCCGCACGGTCTTTGGTGTTTGAAGCGGCGAAGCTACTCCTGACTCTCAAACCGCCAACCAAGTCAATCAACGACGCTCACTGTCTCTTGGTCGCGGCTTGACAAGAGGTTGCATCAAAGACGGCTCGCCTCTCCGGCCTCATTTCCAACTGTGGACTCGGGCTCACTGTCCCGATCGATCGGCCTTGTCTCCCGTCCAGAGCCCGCTAACTCCCCTTGGCCGACCCCTGGGGGAACTTCTATATCGATCAAATGGGATATTCGGCCCCGTCCCCAACGACCAACATGGGCTAAAAGCCCATTCCCCTGGGCTTCTTTGACCGCTGTTCAGGATTGGTCATGACATCCCTGACGTGGCTGGACCAGGGGAGATGAGACGAGGCGAGGAACAAAAGACGAGATGAACGAACGAGCCTCATTGAGTTCGTTCGAAAACCCCTGGCGCTAAACGGATATCCCGTCTGTGCGAGCAACCACACTCGAGTTCCAACCGCGAAGATGGATAATTACTTAGCATTCCAGGATGGCATACGACAATCAAAAGCCTCAGCCCAGGGAACTGGAGCTGTCAATCTCAGCCTTAATTATCAACTTCCCCATCGCGCCCGGGTCTGCCAAACACGAAGAGCGGTCGCTGCGATGCAGCCCGATGTGGCTCATGGAAACCAATAAATGGCCCAAACCGGCCCGCTGACGTCTACTGCTGACCCGATGACCTGGGCGAGTCAAATTAACGCTTCCCACTTGGTGACTTGTGCCGACTGCATTCGGCAACGGTCAATATTGGGTTGACGAAATATTGGTCCTTTCGAATATTGCTAGCCCACACCTCAATAGACCAGCAATACGACATGGTCGCCGGAATGAGAGCATGGGAAGGCGATGGAGTCTTGTTCAGATGACGGGCATGACAGCGCGATGGGCCACATTCTGCAAGGCCTGGGTGGAACTTGCACGATGCTGCTTCCGTGTACCGTCGCCAAGGGGCTTCTTGTTGACAAGATGGCCACAAGTGTGGCTCTTGTGGGATCAATAAGTCGTTTACCTCCTTTCAACCCTCACCGCAAACTCCTATAGTCTTCAGCGTGGATTGCTTTGTGGTGGCTCCCCTCCAAAGGGGGTCGGAGAGTGGCGGCCACATTTGCGCCGCGCTTCTCCATCCTAACGCAAGCGCGGAAATGACGGGCACGCACGATTCAGCCGTTTTGCACAACAAGCGCGGGCTGCAAGGCATGTCCTGGTTTCGATCCCGTCACACCTCCGCTCCGCCCAAGTGGTTCCCTTGTGGCACTCTCGGCCCTGGAACAGTTCTTGATCGACGGCCGGTTCATCTGGGGATCGATCTACAATCTGCCTACCAAGGTTGCGAAGAACCCTCTCTGCTGTCTTCTCTGCATGAGCCTCACCCCGCAACATGCACGTCTTTACCAAGGAAATGGCAAAGGCGTGACGAGCTGGATGACGGAAAGAGAATGGCAAGCCACCTCCAAGCCACGATGGCTTGTGTATGTCTCACTCAGCCTTGGGATTTCGAGCACTTTCCTAGCGTAGCTAGCGAACGGGCGACTAACCGCATCCACCTCCTCGACGAAGGTTGGTTTTCGTCGTTGATGCTGGACAAAAAGAACGTCGCATCTTCCAAGTCAAGAGTAGCCACGTTACCGTACCTACAGCACGCTCCATCCTTTGCTTATCTGGCGTCAGCCACGTAGAACAGTCGAGCGTTTATGAGCACACATTTAGAAGCCCGGCTGGACGCGATCATGTCAGCTGTCTTGTCTCACGGCCGCGCTCTTCAGCACAGCCGAGAAGCAACCGTAGATGAATAGCAGACCGCGTCTATGTTGAGGCTTCTTGGATAAAGCTGAAAATTTCAGGAACCTCGTCGTCCCCCGCTCCCCCCTTTTTTTTTCTTCTTTTTTTGTCAACATCGAACTCCCCCCACATCATCTCCGGCTAACTGCAGCAACGGTCAAGACCCTCTTTCAGAACCAGGTCCCTGGACAAAAAACAAAAAAAAAAAGCGGAAGGAGGAACCAAACAAGCAGAAGAGACCACTTCACTTCCGCCACATCGCCTGGGGCCGCTGAATCCCACACTGCATCGTCGCATTCCGCGGCCGAATTACCTTGGCTTACGCATCGGGTATCACAATACGTCTTGCTGCCAACATCAGCTCCCTCTTGGATAGGTTGGCAGTGTAGCTTCAAGCAAGCGCAACACCCTCGGAGGCCACATTCATGAGCCGTCTCGGCAGATGCTATAGTAGCGATACACGGATTTAACAGTACACCATCCGCACTGCACGCGACATCGAATCCAGCACGATTGTTATCGGGACCAGGTCACCCTAGCAGCGACGTGATTGCGCTTCTCGGCCAGCGGAGCCCATCCCTGCAACCCAACGACCCGCGCCGAGAGCCAAGCCGCCCCATTCAAAACCCTCTCAGGTTCTCGAACTGCCCGCAATCCTAGCTCAACTCCAAAACTTCATCGTGAAGGAAAAAACAAAGGCACCAAAGGCCTCTTGTAGCGGGATCCGACTAGGCAGACCACGATGCTCGCTGCCTTCCGCTTGGGGACGGATCTATGGGATCCGTCTCACCGCTTCGAGACCTCTTGGCTCCTGTCCCCGTACCTGCTGGGTGCTTGTCGGGCGCTGATTGTGAGTTTTTGCCCCTTTTTCTCCCCTTCCTTGTCGCGCCCGAAGACCCTTCCAGCGCGTCCCGAAATGTCGTCACTTGGTTCTGTTTTCTCTGCTACCCGATTGCTCATTTGCGCAACGTCATCCATCCGAGCATCTCGGCGAAGTGAGACCTAACAACGTCATCTGCAACAGAGTCTATACATCTTCGTCGTACGCTTCTTCGTCATCGGCTGGACCTGCTCTCGCACCGAGTACGGCGGATGCGAGGCTGTCGGCGAGAGCTTCTCCTACTTCACCGTCCTGACCTACTGGGGCTTGGCCTTCTACTTCCTCATCTCGGCCATCCACACTCTCACGTACGCCCGCTCCGGCAGCCCGCTACTCGAACGCTTCCCGCGACCTCTGCAGGCCCTGCACGCTTTCTACTACACCACCATCGTCACCTACCCATTCATCGTGACGATCGTGTACTGGGGCATCATCTACGCCGGGCCATGGTACCCCGACCAGTTCAACGCCTGGAGTAACATCTCCCAGCACGGCCTCAATTCGGCGTTCGCCCTGTTCGAGATTGTGGTTCCGCGCACCAGCGCCGCCCAGCTCGAGTGGGTGCACATGCTCTGGCTCGTCATCGTTTTGGCGCTCTACCTCGCGCTCGCGTACCTGACGTACTACACCCAGGGATTTTACCCGTATGCTTTCCTCGACATCCAGAAGAACGGTAGCGGCAAGGTGGCCGCCTATATCGTGGGCATCGCCGTCGCCGGCATCGTCATCTACCTCATTGTCAAGGGCCTCATCTGGCTGAGGGAATGGGTCACGGAGAAGAAACTGGGCATGGACGGCAAGTTTGCCCAGCAGCGCTTCCACAACTACGATACCGAGCTGGGTACCATCAACTCCAAGCACTGAGGTGAGGGGGGTCCGGAACGGCCAAAGCAGTGATCACCAACACCATTAATATACACAGTATACATGATATAGGCATGTGCAACAGCGGGGGTCAGGATAAAGACTGGGAGCGGGCGCCGTATCATTATACCCCGGGGGACCTTGTTGTGTCTCGTGTCACGATCCACGTTACACAACTAACATCGGCGCAAAGAGGGGCGATGCATCCAGTAATGGCAATACAGCACAACTGTCTAGTGTGGTAATACAAGTAATGCAAACATCTATATCGCTACAATGACTCCCTTGTGAAATGCTACGGCGCGAAGACTAGCACTTCAACGAGATGCCTCTCCTCATCTCGGACTCTCTGATCTCGAACATGATTTGGACGCCCATGTACAGCGACGCACAAGCAATCATGAAGAAAATGGCGCCTGCCAGACTGTTAGCTCGATCGGGTAAACGCAAACGCAACGCTGCGGGGCAGCAGCCACTTACCTGACCAGTCGCGCAGAATACCGTAGAGGATGCTCTGCAAGCCGTCCAATCCCACGGCGAACCCGACGAGGTTGGCAATCATCATCATGAGCACGTTGGCGACGGCCCCGAGGCCGCACAGGCGGCGGTACGCGTCCGGCCGGCCCTCCCACTTCCTCGCCGGGAACAGGAGCTGGGCGAGGACCTCGGGCAGCAGGAAGAGGACGATGAGCCAGCCCCAGATGAGCAGACGCAGGCGGATGTCGTGCCAGAGGGCGACGAAGGTGAAGACGAGCAGGTACGTGGCGACGGAGCGGACGGTGGTGGCCCAGGAGCGGAAGTTGGCGCCGCCGAGGGGGATGTAGATATAGCGGATGAGCCAGCGGTTGTAGGAGCGGTGCCAGGCCTTCCAGAAGGACTTCGGGGACCAGTTGTTGGAGACGCAGCGGAGCATGTTCTCCGGCGGGTCGACGCCGTCGAGGAGGGCCCAGAGGCGGAAGAGGCGCCAGGGGAGGAGGAGCTTGAGCCAGATGATGTGGAGGTTGAAGAAGGAGAGGAGGGAGAGCTGGGCGGGCGTGTAGGTGGACCAGTCCGGCCCCGCGTGGGAGATGGCGCAGACGTAGTCGTAGTGGAGGACGACCTCCATGGCGAGGAGGACGAGGAGGAAGCGGAGGGCGTAGCGGACGGTGCGGTGGGTCTCGATGGTGGCGGGCGGGTGGCGGAGCTGGGAGACAAAGTCGTTGTAGGTCATGATGGGCCCGACGAGGTAGAGGGGCGCGTAGATTGCGTAGGCGAGGTAGTTGCGGAACGAGTAGTCCTGGGGCGCGGCCGAGATGGCGAGGCGGTCGCGCTCGGAGAGATTGGCGGGGTCAAGTTGCTTCTTCTTGGGGACGTCAGCACTGGTGGAGGGGGGGCCCGAGGGAGGGGCTATTGTTATCTGTCGGTCTTACCTCTAGGGGGCTCCCGCTCCGCTGGTCGAGGCTGAAGTAGTAGTCCAGGTTGAAGCTGATGAGCCGCAGGACGGTGATGTTGAAGAGGATCTCCCAGCGGCCCATCAGCCCGCCGTGGCGGTCCATCCAGGTTCCCCAGCGCACGAGGAGCGGGTCGTCGTCGAGGAGGCTCTTCCCCGAAGGCGGCGGGGTGATGTGCCGCGCGATGGCGGCGAACCTGTACCCCTCGCACAGCTCGTTGGCGAAGAGCATGCAGATGTTGAAGACCCAGGTCGCGGCGGGGACATGGCGGCGCGGCAGCCTCGTGGCGATCTGGTAGTTGATGTGCAGGATGGCGAGGACTTTCAGGGCGGAGAAGCCGTGCAGGGCGACGAGGAAGACGAGGGCGAAGCGGTAGTCGAAGGAGGCGCGCTGCTCGAGGCGGGCGTCGCCCTGCTCGGTGACGGACTTCTTATGCAGGTCGGCGGGGACGGGGAAGACTGCGTTCCAGAGCTTCCGCAGGAGGGGGTGGAAGGTCAGGAGAATGGCCATGAAGGGGAGGTTCTGGCGGAAGGTGTGGTATTGCGAGTCGGATACGTCCTAGAAGATCTTGCGTGTGAGCTCGTGACCGACGTCGTGGAAGGGGTCCCGTCAAGAGGTGCGGCTTACGATCTTGCGACCCGGGATCCAGCCGTCGGAGAGGAAGCGTTCGTACTTGTGGTATCGGGGGTCAGAGGCTGCAAAAGGGCAACGGGCCGTCAGCAAAAACTCCTCGTGGGGTTCATCTGAAAGGGAATCCACGCACGTCTTGAGACCTGGTAGGCGATCCAGAACATGTACGGCACGATGCCGCCGATGAAGATCACGTAGAACCAGTACTCGGGGGTGTTCCATTTCGACGGCTGCGCGCGGGCCCGGACCTTGGCCGGCGGCTCCTTGCTCTGCGCGGGGTCGGCGCGGGCCTCGACGACGGTCTTGTAGGGGACGGAGGAGGCGTTGGTGAAGCGCGTGTCGAGGTTATCGAGGTCGTAGATGCTCCTCAGGAACCTGAGGAGGGCGGCCATGGCTGCGGCGCGAGCTCTTCGGGGAGCTGCTGGTGCGCACGGAAGGGAGAGCTGCAAGGAGGAAAGAAGCTAGCGATTGGATGTTTCTAGAGCATTGTCGATGAAGTAGTTGGAATAGAGAAGCTCGGGCAGAGCTAGTCGTGAGGATCGCAGTCAATCGATATGTGGGAAAAGGGTTTGCGATGCGGGAGAATGGAAAACGAGGGATGTAGTGTGGTCTCGTGTTCACCCCCCAGATGGACTTCGCATTTCCGTCCCCAAGTGTCCCGACGACGGGGGGGACGGTTATTTTTGTGACGCAAAACTGCCTGCTAAGCTAAGCTTGGACAAGGGTTGCAAGGGTACCATTTCTACCCGCGTAACAGCTCGACTGCTACCTGCACTGCCCGCAAAGCCGGGGCTTCGGGGGGTGGTTTTTTTTTTCTTCCTTTGGCCAACTCCGTTGGACAACACCCAATTGGCGGGGAGGATCGACAGAACCCCCTTTCTTTCCTTTTTTTTTTGGCACTGGGGTTGACGGAAGCCAGGGGCCTGTTAACCTCAATGCCTCGGTACAGAGCTGCCACGGAAGTGTTCAGGCCAATTACAGCCGCCTGATATCAATTAGAGAGCGACAACATCACAACGCAGTTCCTTAAGTGGATGCAGGGCACAATTTTTTTTTCTTGTTTACCAAAGATGAAGTTCCTTCCCTAAACGAAGAGTATTATGTTGCTTAAACATTTTATGTCTTTGCCGGGAGGTGGTGTGTTCTTCGGATCCGGCTCCGACGTGGGGCCGGTCCATCCCCTGACCATTGCCAGACACAGAGATGTACTCAAGCATATTCTGCCGAAATAGACAACTCACTCTCTACGATGTCGTTTTCTGCCCCTCCACAGCCTTGCGCGCCGCGTCTACACGCAAGTCTGTCAAGCTCTGGTTTTTTATGCTGACGAGGGCAGGGGCTTCGATCAAGAAGTTCTTGGCGAACCAGTACCAGATCTCGACGGCGATGAGCGAGTCTACCCCGAGTACGCAGGCCGGCTTGGTGACGTCGAGGCTTCCGGGCGGCACCGAGAGCGACTTGGCTAGCTTTTGAATCAAACCCTGCGCTACAATCTCGCCGGCGTCTTTCAGGGTGGTCGCAGCTGTGACAAGGCCGATGTAGTCAACTGACCCTTCCTCCTGAGAGGACCCCATATTATCCTCTCCCACAGTATTCTCGCCAATGCACAGACGATGGCGAAACAGCGGCTTCGTTGGCTAGAAAACCCGGTCCTCTCTTGTCAGGCTGTATATCCGTGAGGGCTTGTCCATGATTGTACCGACCTGGGCGTAGCCGCCGTCGCAATCGTAGGATGGGTCGCACACGACGTCGAGCAGCGCCATGAGCTGCTCACTATGTACGCCGCCGCACGTCCGGAGGTCGGACGCCACCAGTTTGTAGTTGTCGTTGGCCCAGCCGGCCTCTGCAATCAAGGCGAGGTCCAGACTGGCAGCTTTAAGTCCCTGATTAACGTGGTAGCGGGTAAATGAGTCCTAGAATGTAGAATAAAACGCAGCCCATTAGCCACAGTGCAATTTTGATACATGTTTGCTCACGGGACCGGGCACTTATATTGAGTTTCATAGCGCCTTGGATGCAGCCTCTAATAGGAGGCAACTATGCTGCCGCATCCTTCAGGACCTTCTCAAGGGCGTTGCGGTCGGAACAGTCGCGAAGCAGAGCCAAGATATTCGCTCCCAAAGCCTCGGCCTCATTGATAAACGACCTTGTCTCCGGAGATACATTGGGGCCACTGCAATCAAGGAGCAAGAAATGCCGAAGCAGCTCGCCGCTTAAGCAGTTGAGGGCCATGTCGGCACTACGTCTGTTGGTCACGTTCATCACGTTGTCTTGGAAAGATGAGTCGTGGCTGTGGAAGATTTGATCGCCGGGAATATCATACAAGTCCTGGACAAGTTCCCGGTTTGCGTCGGAGCTAACCTTGGCGAAAACAGTCGCCCTCGCAATGTTGCCAACTGGAGCGCAGCCTGGCCGACACCATCTGCTCCTGCGTGAATCAAGACGGTCTGCTTTTGATGCAGGTGTACTGTAATCGAATGAATAGACCAATGTACACCACACGGTAGAGATGGAAGCAGCGACATGGAGCGGCATATCATTGGGCACCACCGTCAGGTCCTGTTCGGGGTAACATGCATACGTGCCGAAGCCTTTGCCATAGTTGCTGCAGCAGGCGACACGGTCTCCTTGGCGGAACTTGCTTCCGGGATTCGAACGTGAATTGACACCTGCAACATCGCAGCCGAAGCTGTCTCCTGGAACACCGCCCAGAACGACCATGACGTCGCGGAAGTTCAAACCGGCACATTTTATTTCCACCTCGCAATACCCCGGGTTCAAAGGCCCGTCTGCGTCTGCGTCCTCGGTATAATACAGAGTGTCCAGGAGACCCGGTGTGTCCGTGGTCAGGCTGAATTTCAGCTGAGCCAATCTCTCTTTATAAGTGAAGGTGATCTTTGCACCCCCCCTTGTATTCCAAGAGTAACGAGCAATTGGCCGAGTGGGGCCTCGCTGTCGACTGATACGTCGTAGTCGAAGACCGCAACTCCTCATGTAGCATCTGTTGCGGTGTGTCCCTCCATAGGCTTTTGTCGTTTCTAGTTATTTCTGCTCTTTCTTATGGACTGCTTCCGTATCGAACAAGACGCCCATGGCTAGGCGGCTCATACGCACTCCTGGGGGTTTCAGAGGCAACGGAATAAACGGACTGGACGCCTGCTCGCACATCTAGTTTGGAAGTACAAGACGATCGGTTGGCTTCGATATATTTTGCATTCACAAGCAGACTTGATCGGGCTTTCACGGCGCCCGATCGAGACGATCAATGTGCATCATGAGTTAGTAGTGTCTCTAAACGAAACGCCTCGTCCTTGCCCAAGTTGAACTGACACACTACGACGAGGCTGTACATGGCGGCTATTTTTCGAATAAGTTACCCGGATTCGGTTTTCAAGAGTAGTTCAGCTGACCGTCCCGAGAACTTGCAGGGGTCCTCTCTCTGACAAAAAGTCCGAGACGGGCATATGCTTTTCGAACCATAGATGACACAACTGGGGGGGACAGCTCCTTTAGCGGTTTTGAATCAGCTCGGTCTCGAATTTGTGATGGGTCTGGGTTGTTCCCTTCTGGAGGAAGTGAGTGTGGTATTACTTCACATGCTATGTACTCGGACTCAAGCCTTTCGCAGGTAATATATACAATTGTATGTACAATGAATCAAGGCAAATATGTTCAAGGAATATAAAGACGACAATGAGACGCAAGTGCAAAGAGATGGGGGATAAGAGTCCATGATGCGTTTAAATCTTGCACCGTCTCTCGATCCCACGACTGTGCTCTTACAACCCTCAAGGCAACAGCTCAATGGCGTCGAAGCTAACACCGGGACTGAGGAACTTGGTGCCGGAGCTGCCGCTGATAATGTTGATGGTGAGGACTTGCCACTCGCCCGTATTCTGGATCCAAGCGGATTGGGGCACAGCGTAGGTCAGCTTAACGTTGTTGCCGCGGTAAGTGCCGACGGTCAGCGAGCGGGTGCTGGCCTGGTTGGTGGCGGCGGGCAGGGGCGAGGCCCATGAGTTGACGTTGATGGCGGGGCGGCCGCCAATGTAAGCCTCGGTGAGGCCGATTCGGACCGTATGGCCTGACTTGAGCTGGTCCGCGGTGAGTTTGAAGTAGATGATGTAGCTGTTGTTGACATCCTGGAATTCTGTGAGCATCGAGCATGGACAGGGTATGTATCTTGCGGAAAGCGAGATGTTGGACCATGCTTACCTTCCACATGTAACCCGGGAAGCGGTTGGTGCTGTGCGTGCCGACGATGAAGTTGCCAGCGTTCCAGGTTGAGATACGGGAATCCGAGGGGTGCATGTAAGTGAGCTTCAGAGGGGTATCCTCGAAGTTCAAGAAGCCCTTCGGAGTTCCATCTACGCCATCGTAAGCACAGGCTGGGTGACAAAGCTCAGGAAAAAGGAGTTCGACATACCCCACTCGCCAATACGCCAGATGGTGGCAGCATCTTGCGGGTCAACGCAAGCGATGGTGTTGACAGCAGTGCCGGCGCCAGCCTTGATGGTGACAGATGAGGTGGCGACCTCGAGCTCGTCCTTGTACACAGTCAGGGTGTAGGTACCAGGGATGACCTTGGTGATGGACCAGGCACCGCCGGCGCCTGCGGTTCCCCAGTATTGCGCAACAGAGTTGGAAAGGCCGACGACGTAGGTCTTGCCAGACTTCATGTTGGAGAGACCAACACCAGAAGCGTAGCCACGGCCTGAGGCAGGGATCCAGCCGTCAAGCTAGACACG
The DNA here is from genome assembly GCA_022836555.1 of Colletotrichum tofieldiae. Taxonomy (NCBI): domain Eukaryota; kingdom Fungi; phylum Ascomycota; class Sordariomycetes; order Glomerellales; family Glomerellaceae; genus Colletotrichum; species Colletotrichum tofieldiae. The sequence continues at coordinate 1,294,408 of BQXV01000008.1, read as the reverse complement.
ATATCAGCGAACAGGTTACCCCATATGATCTCAAGAGAGGGTGAAGGGTACGCACGCCCTTGTCATCAAACCAGGACCAGTCAGCCTTGCGAGCAAAGAGATTGCCGTTCGGGTCCTCGCCGGAAGTGAAGGCTAGGACGGAGGGGCCCTGTAGACCCGTGCGCATGGGATCGGTGTGGCCCATGTTGTAGTAGTAGATGTCGTACAAGTCCTCGCCGGTCGGGTCGGCGCGGCGCACAAGAGACCGGAAAAAGGGGCCGCCGGAAGCCTTGTGTGGTGTGTTAGTCTGAAGGAGAGTTACATGTGTTGAGTTGGCGGACTTATCTCGTGGTTGCTTCGGATCATGAACAGACCAACACCGCTTTTCTTGCGGCCGACGTAGTCGTCTGGGAACAGTCAGTAAACCTCACCAAGGATCACAAGTCGAGTAGTGTTACAGTCAATGGTTCTGCGAGCTGTTAGTCACTGTCCGAGACGAGGCCAGTGGAAGACATACCGGCCGTAGTTGGAGCCCTGGTAGTGCTTGCTCTTGGTCAAGCCAGCGCCGTTGACGTTGATATCCTGGGCCTCGATGACGCTGCTGCTGCCATCGTAGAAATCCTTGTCGGCTCGTTAGCTGTCAAATGTTCCAACAGACTACGTCGTGATCACGTACGCTTTCGGTCGAGCCATGGGAGAACAATCCGCCCTTGATGCGGACAATGTACCGCATGGCGGAGATGGAGTTGTCTGCCTTGTTCGTGAAGAGATAGACGTTGTTGTTTCCATAGCGGACGAATATCCAGTGTTTGAGAGTCTGAAACTCCTATCAGTATATGGCGTTTGAGGGGTAGGAAATGAGGAAACGTACGCCGTGGACGACCGAGACCTTGATGACATTGGTGTAGCTCGCGATGCTGACTGTGCTGGCCCCAAGACCTTTGTCCCTCCTGTTAGCCGTCTGACAAGGTCGTCTGGGTGAAGAATACCGTACCGGACTCGACGTGGCTGTTCTTGCCACCCCAGCCGTTGTACTCGACGCCCTTGAAATTGAGCGAAGAAATGTCACCACAGCACTTGGTCACCTTGATGACCAGGTCGGCGCCGCTGTCAATCACGTACTCCGAGCCGTTATCGGTCCAGCCGAAGGCCGCAAAGACGACCGAAGGCAGGAAGACCAGCGACCAGAGAAGCGAAAGAAAGATCATGGTAACTGATGTTCGTATGTTGACGTCCCAGGAGGAGGAAGGAAACCGCAACAGCAGTGCGGTCTTTGCTGTAAAGGAGTGACAAAGGGACGACGTGTGAATTCCTTCTCGAGGGGGCGGGGATCTGGGAGCTGTTCCATTATATTGGCATCAGAGAGAAACCTCCCTGTGCTGGGCACCCTCTTCATTATCCGCTCCGCTCCACCCGAGACCGAAGGCATACTCGAAAAAGACGGTTGCCGTCTCGGCCGATAACGTGCTTGGGAATTATTGGGAACCCCCCTTAAGCTTGTTCGCATCAAAGGAGCGTCTGTGGTGGAACAGATCGAGGGTTGCGGTGTAAGCGGAGCCGGTGCCTGCTCGAGCCGCCCTTGTCGTCTTCTTCGGCGCTCGTGGCCCTACCAGGCGCTTCCTCCGTGACCCTGGTCCCACCCGTCAAATATCCGGATGTTCAACCCCGACCGCACTGGAATCTTCCGACCAAGTGGAAGAAGGACGGGCGGGAAGGCCAAAGGTGGTAGTTTCTTCTGCCCATGCCCCCTCCTTCTCGTCGCCCCCTTTTGCATATTCCGTCATCCAAATTTCGGCCGTTGGTGGATGGTAATCGCGGAATATTAAGGCCCGAACGATAGGGAAAAGGCCCTGGGTTGGTGGATTTGTGTGCAAGCTCGCCCAACCCACATCGTCGGAACAGTCCGTTTTCGGGTGTGACGGTCTCCTATGGTTGACTCGCTCGAGGTAGCATCGAACATATTGCTTATTAGCACGGCCTTTCGAGTCTAGCTCTGCGCTGAGATACCGCCTTCGAAAAGCCTTGAATCGACCGCCGACGCACCCGTGGCCTGGACTGTTGCATTCACATGCTGATCAGAGGGCTTCACGGGAGCTGGCAACTTGCGTGCCCTCGTAAGCGGCCGGCCACTGTCAACTTACGTACCGGCCGTATTTGGTAGTCTGTTCGTGAGGGTCACGCATGCACGCCAGGATCAAAACCGCCGAGTGCCGACACCACTATCCACTCCCCCACTGACGGAAAGCCTACACGTGTAAGGTATGCCGCTCCACTGCCACTCTTGCAATTCCCGGACAAATGGCTCGCTGTCTATACTCTATTTTTTCGGGAAGGACTTGTCATAACTTGGTACAGCAATAATCCCCAATGCTGCCAAATTGTGGGCTATCGAGAACAATTATGGCCACACTGGCAAGCCCAAGAGGTTTCTCCGAGCGGACTGTTACCCAAGCCATAGTTGGATTTGATCCGAGATGAGACTACGTACCCTTAAATAGGTCTTGCAGGAGGAGACGGATCCTTTTTGGATGTAAGCCAAGAGTATTGTTCGGTCAACGCCGGACGGTGTACAGCAAGCGCCACCATCGCGAGGGCGCAGACAGCTGTACTCAACAGGGGTTGCCTCTTTCTTTCTGATTCAAGACGAGAGAGTTGGGCGAGCCACGGCCGTCCTGTCATCTTCGCTTTCGTGAAAACACCAAGACATGCAGGCTTCTGAATCCGGCAAGGTCGGCGTTTCAGGCACAAAACCCCAGTCCACAATGGTCCCGTAGGGCGTCTGCCCTGCAACAGTTGCGGCGAAGCAACTCATCGTGACCACGATAAGGAGAACAATCGCCAGCTCTTTCCAGATGGTGCCGTCCTGCATCTTTGCTTTGGAAATCGGGCATGGGCTTGATCGTCGGATGGTACACGCAATTCGGCTTGAAATATAAAATGAACGTTGCGCCCCCGTGCCCAAAAACATTGACTCTAGTTCCCGATCGAGAGCAGTATGGAGACCTCTCGTTCCACATCGGGAGAACAACGAGATGAGTAGAGGTACATATTGGAAAATGAGCACTGAAGCCAAGGCCGAGAAGTGGCTTGAGCGCGCGGGCCCGCCCCGCCCCGCCCCCGATCATTCAGGTGGTCCGTCGACCCCACCTGCCGGTCCCGTTCTCCAGAGGGCAATCCTCCGAAACAATGGCGGCGGGCCTCAACAAGCAGTCTTCCGTGCATCATGGACTTCGCCGGGCATGAAGATGCTTCTTCTCCATCCATCCATTCACACCAAGCGATAGGTTCGACAGGCAGCGGACAACAACGAATGCATCGTCGTTTGGATGGCTTGGATGGAGTGGAATTGGCAGAGTTGATGGCCAAGGTTTAACTGGCGCAGTCGGTCCCCGCAGATGATTTGACGGCCCGAGACCCTAACACCCAAACGCTCGGCTTGACTTGCTGATCAATCTATAAAGCAACGTAGCAAAGGCGATTTTGGAGTTCCAAAGTGGTTTGAAGAAGGCGCCATCGATGTCCTCCCATGTCATCATAGAATAGTCGCACCGGCAACTATCAGCACCGGATCGTCCTCCGTCCTCGTAAGCCGCATGCAAAAGCATGGCATCGGGGCCACGAGTGTACGAGTGCTGATTATGCTTGTGGTCGTGCAGCTGGAGACTTTCGGTTACATTCACCAGGAAAACAAACGAGGACATGAGAAACGTCAAAGCTGGGGGGCAATGAAAAGTATGCTAATCTCTCTGCCAAACACTTGAAAGTTCGCCGATACGAGGCAGACGGGCCCAGATCTTTCATGAAGTCGTGAAATTTGTACATGCCTAATACACAGAAGATACACCTCATCTATCCATCAATTGGACACCTATACTCCCTTGCGTGCGGCTCCACTCGCCTCTTCCCCTCAACGTCCGGTCGGGCCTGGTAGGCATCCAAGCAGCTCTGATGATAAATGTGCCTGCAAGCCAGCACAACCAACGGTCCCAGCGGTTGCTCTCGCGGCTTCACGATCCCATCATCCGGCCCTCCTGCGCCTTCATCTGGCGTTGCGCCGCCTTCCTCGGCCGGAGGCTCTGATGCCACGGGTGCCGCTTTGCCTTTGCCTTTTGAGTCCCCTGCGGTTTGAGACGCATCGCTCGAGCTTCCAGCCTTGCCCTTGTCTCCTGCCATTATTTGTGATTTTCTCTCCGCCCTCTGCTCTTGGTCGCGCGCTTGCTTCTCCTCCCAAGCCTCGAAGACATTGCCCGAGACGCCCGGTCCCCAGACACGGCGACCGCAAGCTTCGCACGTCGAGCCCCTAGGTCGCCAACCGCGTTGACGCAGTTCCACTGCCTGCTTGACGTTGACGAACAAACTTCGTTCAAGCAGCCGGTTGGATAGCCGAAGTATCGATTCCTCGTAGGCGTATGCTGAGAATATCGAAGCCAGGACAGAACGCAGATCTGCTAGATTTGGTGAAGAGGCCGCGGCTCGGGTGAGGAAAGATCGCAAGATACGAAGAAAAGACAGATTACTTCCGGCATTGGTGAGCAGTCGGCCGCCGGCCTGAGCTCCTGTAGGACTCGAGGTCGTCGTCAGAAGGGCAGTAAAAGTATGCTGTACCAGAGACCGCAAAAGCGCCAAGAGCTTTTCCTTGTCTAGACTGTCCAGTGTGTCGTTGATCTCGTCTGTTGCGGTGCCATTCTGAGTATTGTCCAAGGTCTCGATAGTGGAGGAAAGTTGTCGTGTAGTCTGCACTGATGCGTCGATCAAGCTGAGCCAAAGTTCTTCGTCTGGCGACAAAATCTCCGTGGTAGACTTGGACTTTCTTTGAACGCCGTTCACTTTCCTCGATGACTTGGTCTGACCCTGGCAGAGCCAGATACCCACATGAACGTACTTTTGAAGTGCTCGTAGAGTCTCCTCCGCCCCTGATTGCAATTCACTCGAGTTCTTTTTTTGAGCGCCCGTTAGAATGCCTTGCAAGGCCGACTCAAGAGTACCAAGGTGCTTCACAAGCCTGTCCATAGCATCTTTGACCTGGCCCTCACGAGCCATCAACACAACTGCGGCATCAATGACACCAGTCTCTTCCATAGCGGGAAGCAAAACATCAAGCCTGAGATTGACAGACTGGACCAACCCGATGTAGTCTGAAACATGAGACGGGTCGTACTTGCACATGAGCTGTACGTAACGTTCAATGAGGACCCGATCCGGGTTCGTCGGGGATTCGCCATCTCGCTTTTCGGGCTCGAGCAATGCTCTTAGGTAAAAGAACTGTAGCCCCGACGAATCTTCGGCAGAATCGAGAACGTGCTGATGGATGTCAACTGGTTGTGCTGATAAAGCTTTCGCGGCCTCGAGAGGACCCGTTTCGAGAAGTGCCCTAGCATTGTTCTTGATTGCTTCTAGGACTTCTTGAACCTGGCGACGGTTCAGACCACTCTGTGGCCGTAGACAATCCCCGATGCATTCAAAGACGGCGTCCCGGTCAGCGGGGTCTTCGAAATAAGTCTGGACAAGCTTGCCATACTGTTTGTCAACCTTGTATTGCCTCTTCAGAATCCGGTAGAACCCAGCCTTCTTAAACATGGGAATCAACGTGTTGACGTCGGGCGGCTGATATATCGACAGTAGGTATTCGGCGCTGAGTTGTGCGTCTTCAGCAAGGTCTGCTCCAGGATAGTTGCATAGCCCCGTTAAGACCTTTGTAAGGGTTGACCCGGGGAATAATAAGTATTGAGGAAACTTGGGAAGGTTGCGGGCAATGAACATATCGAGATAGATCGTGTCCTCTGCGGCAAAGTCTGAGGGATTCATAATCTCCAAAAGGATGGAGACTATATATTGGCGATCCACAGTGCGACCAAAGATTTGCTCCTCGGGCACATCGCCCCTGATGCCGCCGTTGACTTGCTTCTCAGGCGAGTCGTTGAGAAATGAATCCTCAAAGGCCTCGTTGACGGCGCTCAGGAAGCTCGGGGCGTCGAATTTCAGAATTAGTCGGAGATACGGGAAGGACGGTTCGGTGTGCTGGTCTGGCCGTGTGAGAAATCGGCGGCCGCTGCCCTTAGGCCATGTGATACTATTTCCTGAAAACAGAAACCAGTATATCTCAGCTTTAGCTTTTGAGGCAACTGCATCATCCATTACTTCGCCAGTAGGATATACTCTGCCAGTCAAAGTGTAGGAGAGGTAAGGGAACATCTTCAAGGCGTTCACGCCATATATCTCGTCTTCCATGTTCCCGGAAGACATGTAGTCGCCATTGCTCATGAGAGGTACCAACAGGGTTAGTAAGTCGATCAGTGGTGTAATGTAGTCGTCGAGTGCCTGGTTCCAGACATAGATCAGCGCATCGTAAAGGCCATGCTGCTTGCATAATAAAGTAATCTGGTCCAAGTCCAAAGTCATAGTGTCCATGTGGACAATGATTTCCTCGAGGCGACTCTCCCACCCCTTCGTGACATAGTGTGTTACCGTGGCTTTGACAACGGCCGGAGGCACGACGGTGATTTGTTTCTCGAGAATGTAAGGCTCCATGGTTTCGAAGAAGATGCCCTCCACGCCGGCGTCTTCGTACCACTCGTACATCTCTTCAAAGAGGAAATCGATATCGCCAACGCTGTGTGAGGCAGTAAAACAGGTTTCAGCCAGTTCGCGTAGATGACTGTCGTCAGCAGCAGATTTGTCTTTCTGCCGCTGCGTGAAAGCGTACTTGAGCGATGCTCTCATGATTTCCATAAGCTTGTCGCGCACCATCGAATGCCGCAATCCGGTGTCTTCAGGCAGGCCAATGGTAAGTTTATCAGCGTCGCCTGTGTAGTACGATGTACCGAGCTGTATGGCTCCGACGTAATCACCGTTCTCCATAAGAGCAATGATCCGATCGGCCCAATTTGACAATGACCCGATCGAAACATCGTTGAACCCGAGGAGGAATATTTTGCCCTTGTAGGTCTTGAAGCTCATGTAAAACGCATCAGCCACGACGCCGTGCATAGACGGATCGTCTTCATCCAATTGTTCCACCAGATTATGCAGCTGTTTCGAGAAGAGGTCGGCGTGGTAGATGAACTTGTTTATCAGATCGAAACCCTCGGTCATGCGCATGGTTCGATCTTCGAGCACAATCAAGCGCTGCGTGATAGTCAGCACGGTGAGCACCGAGCGGCTGAGCCACTGGACCGCGACTATGGCCTCTTCGCACTTCCATCTACTCCGCGCCTTGAACTTGAGCGTTGGAGGTTTGTCCTTATTCTCGGCCGGTATCTCGTCAACGTCGAGAACAGTCAACACGTTGGACCAGCAGTACACCAGCTTGACTTTGGAAATATCACTTCCTGTGATGGGATCTGGGACCTTGAGCTTGACCGCGGGGAACCACGCCAAGCAGCCGGTCATCGCACTGTGGTGAGCAACGTCCTTCGGCCTAGCCGACTTGTGTTGAGTTTGGGCCACAGGTGTCGTAGATACGATGACCAGCAGGTAAGGGGTCAGCATCGCCGTAAGGCCCATGGTGTCGGTTGCGCGCTCCGTGTTCCCGAGAGGCAAAGGGCTGAATGCCAGAACCGTGCTGGGCTTGAGAGACTTGCCAGTTGGAGGTGCAGCATTTGGATACCTTCCAAGTATCCTAGTGGTTTTCACGGTCCGGCCAAGAGACCCCGTTCCTCTCGTTGCCAAATGTGAAAATGCCATGCCGCGATCATCCGCCGACACAAGCGCTGTGTGTCTTGTCCCGAGAAACCCGAGATGAGTGACTGCAACGCCGGGAAGGTGGCCGTCTATGGTGCGGTTCAAGAGTTGTGCTTGTTCTAGATGCGGTATGTGTAAGAACGGTCTCGACGCGCGATTCGTCTCCCAGGTGAAGATGCTTCCGTTTGCATGACCACCAGCGATCGTGGTGTGATCTGCCGAAACCGCTATCGCTGTGATGGCGCCGCATTCAACTGCCTTGGTACCGGGCCCAATAATCGTCTTCAAGACCTGGTTATAATCAAACATTAATATTATACCCTTGCTGGTCCCCAGCACAATTGAAGCGGAGACAGCAATGCACGTGGGTGTTCCAAAGTTGCGCTTGCCAGCCTCTGAGAAAGCCTGGCCGTTGAGCTTCTTCAACCTCGTCCATCGTACGACTTCCCATGGCGGGGAGGGGGTGTCGGTGTCGTCACGGTCCAGCAGACCCGAGCTGAGGGACGCGGAGCGGCTGTGGCTGGTGAGGAAGGCAGGGGAGGAGGATCGCGGGCTGTGGATGAAGCTGGAGGAGGAGATGCGGGACTGGAAACGGCGGTCGAAGGGTCGGAATGAGGGGGTGGGGCTGCTGAGGCCTGGTCGGGAGGCCACGGATGGGAGGACACTGCTGCTCGGAGAGGAAATCACGGAGCCCTAGGTCTTAGGTTAGATGATGCATCCTTGTGTTGAGGGTTATACTCGCCTGTATGGAGGGGGAATCATCGGGAACCGACATCAGGGAATCGATCGGACTCCCCGCCCGCTTCGGGGCTGCATCCACCGAGCCTTCCTCGGAGACATCGTCAGCTTGCTCGCGCAAGATCTCGCGATATCTGTTGGGAACAGCGCTGTTCTCGATGGCTGGTGGTGTGCTGCTGGCTGCCTGGGGCTCGTCATCCAAAAGGCCGGCGATGCCATCTTCCTCCCTCTCGGCCTTTACAGTCTCTTCATCACTGAAAGCTGGTATGTCCTCGGAGGACCTGTCGTCTTGATCTGCCATTGTGTCTCCAGGTCCATCATCTTTCTCCGTCGATGGTGGGGTCATCAATGGCGGTTCATCAGGCACATGGCATGTGGTCGAAGTCGGGTCAGAGAGTTCGTTTTGGGTTCGGAAGCTTTGATGTACGGTATTTCGGCAGGGAGGTTTCGTAGGAAGGACTGCTTCAATGGAGGATGCAAGGTGGAAAAGCAGAAACTTCGTGCAAGTGTGAAGGTTCCTTGGTAATGCGCTCCTGCTTCTGAAGCTCCTATCAGATGATGTAGGTGAGCTGCAGCATTAATGGTCGTTCGGTTGCAGTCCGCAAGAGCGCATTACGCAGCTTGGGTACACAGCCCACGCGCCAACCGGGCACCTTGCAGTTCCAGGTTCCAGGTTCCAGCCACCCAAAGCTCGGGCACGGACCGGGGTTTCTCCGGCGGGCCGTAGCAACGCTACGTGATCGTCGCAAACATACATACATTACGCTACAAGCAACAGTGGGCCTCTGAAACTTACATCACAGGCTCACGTTTCCAGTGTCTAGACACCCACAGCTACACCCCCACACACATGTGCATCGCGCCAACCCCAAGTCTTACAACAATAACGCGACGTGATCCTGAGCAACACATTTTGCCTTTCAAAGCCAGCAAGTCTCCATCATGTCTTCTATTGGCCCTCAACTGCCACCACATCTCACGAAGCGAAAACGCACCCCGAGCGATGAAGGCGCAGACTCACCACCAGCAAAGCAATCCCGCAACGCCGACGAGATTGACCTAGAGGATGACTCCGATGACGATGGTTTCGGTCCTACCGTCCCTGGCGCAGCAGCCTCTAAGGTATCCCCATCATCAAAACCCTCCGTGGGGCCAACTCTTCCCCGCTCCAACCCAAATACAAGCGAAATCCCCCTCGACGACTCCGGCTCTGAGGATGGCTACGGCCCTTCTGCTCCTCGCATCGCATCGACAACAAAAGCTCCTACGACCAAGCCCTCAATAGGACCAACCCTCCCGCCCAAACAAACCATTGGCCCCGCCATGCCACCATCAGACCACCGCCCCGGCGCCGCCGACGACAGCGACAACTCCTCAGACTCCGACGACGATTACGGCCCTGCCCTCCCGTCTTCCGCAACATCCGCCCAACGAGCCCAAGCCGCGGCAGCCGCAGCAGCAGCCCAAGTCTCCGCAGGTCCCGTGGCGCCTCAGCGCGACGACTGGATGCTCGCACCCCCTACACAGTCAGGCTATCAGGAACGCGACCCGACAAAGCTCAAGAACCGCAAGTTCGCGAGCGGCAAATCATCCGCCGCCGCGGCCGGGGGCGGGGGCGGCATCAGCAGCATATGGACCGAGACGCCAGAGCAGAAGCGCAAGCGTCTTGAGGATGCCGTCCTCGGTCGCGGAGATGCGTCCGCCGCGGCTGGCCCACAACAGCCGCGCCGTACGAAGGAGGAGGAGGAGCGCGACAGGCGCATCAGCGAGAACATCGCGACCGCACGTGGTCGGAGCATGTACGAAGAGCATCAGCAAAGTAAGAAAGGAGGTGCAAAGCCGAGCAATGACGAAGAGGAGGAAGACGACCCCAGCAAGAGAGCCTTTGATAGGGAGAAGGACATGTCGTTGGGGGGCAAGATTGGGACCGCACAAAGGAGAGAGTTGCTCAACCGGGCGAAAGACTTTGGTGGTCGTTTCCAGAAGGGATCGTATCTTTGATACCCATTTGCGAACTCTTGGGGGAATTGTTGCCTGTGCCAATACCAATCAGATGCGTGACTTGGTTCCTTATATTGACCAGTGTCACATCGTCGTTGGCAAGTCTTGAAGTCAAATCACAGTCCGGAAACATAGGACAGAAGCATTGTGAACGTTGTTAATTGTCATTATTCCGTGACGAGTGATGCCCATGTCGCCGCAACTCCGCCGCTCCCGTTATAATTCGAGAAACCAAATCAAGCCAGGCCACCCCATGTGGTAGCGCAATTCCTTCTCTGCCGCATCGTAGCAGAATCCTCCACCGTCCCCTTTTGTTCCATGTGGCATAATCCTCCTCCAGACGGGTGTATGTAAGTGTGGGTATGAAAAGCGGCGTCGTGTTGCATATATAATGCAGCCAAAATCGCAGGTCTATGCTGAGATCTGCCAAATTGGTCTCTGAGGGGTATGATGTACACCAGTAGCACAACAGTAAAAAACAAGATCGAAATCACCCTCGCGGATGATAGTAGTCATCAAGTATGCAGTCACCGTGCCTCTGTGGTAGAAGTGGCCGGTGCAGTTTGCGTACCAGCCTCAAGCTGAGAGGGCGTGACATTGGCACCAGAAGCAGTCGGGCTGCCGGGTTGCTGATTGTCACCACGTCGAAGAGGGTTACGGAATGCAGGCAATCTGATGTTGGCTAGGAGACCACGAGATTCCTGGTTCTCCGCGACCGGCGGCGAGGCCTGCGACGCATTCTGGGTAGAAGATGCAGGCGTGGCCTGCTGACGCGCACGGCGGCGACGGTCGGAACGGCTGTTGGCCGTCCGGTTGCCTCTATTGCGCCCAAAGACCAGATTGTTGCCGGTCAGGTTGTACCAAGCAGCCGGAGGGGCGTTAGGCATATTGGCGCGGGATGCCGTACGGCCCATGTCGCCGGTGGCGTTAGGGTCACCATCACCAGGGGTTGGGCGAGGCTTTGGGGTGTAGTAATCCGCCTTGCAAAGGGGGCAGCATGCTCTACGGCTGGTGAGCCACGGGTCGACGCAGACGGCATGGAAGGCGTGGCCACAAGTCAGCCCACGGATATCATCATCGTCCTCCAGTGTGTCAATGCAGATAGCACAAGTATCACCACTAGTTGCCATCAGCTCAGGCGGAACAGCGGCGTTGATGTGCTCGTCATCGTCATCATCATCGTCATCCTCGCTGTTGACGCGTTGAAGGTGGGTCGCAGAAGTAGGGGTGGTTTGCGGAGCGTCGGCATTGCCAGTCGTAGTCGAGGCGTTTCCATCCTTCTTGACGGCATCTTCGGTGCTTTTCTCGGACGCAATAGGGGGCTTGTTGCCATTACTAGTGGCAGGGCGATCATCTGTAGACTCGCGTTCCTTTGAAGGCAGCTCGGGGACGATACCGTCGGCAGATCGAACGCTGTTTGCACGACTCGGCGGAGCGGAGACGCCCCCAGCAGTGGGCAGGCCTTCTCTCGCACGTTCTCCAACCCATGTCTTGTACTTGGTCATGGGGAACTTGTCGTTGACCTCGTCCATCGTCATCAGCTTCTTCTCACGACGACGGCGATGCGGGCGAGGCATGTTCTCGAGGTTAATGGGCTCTCCATCCTCGTTGAGACGCATGGCGCGATTACGGGCATTGTAGCGGAAGCAGTACTTGACACCAACGATAATCCTAATGCACATGTTAGATGTTTTGCAAAACAAACAAGTACAGAGTTGGACAAGTAGGCTGACCATAGGTTGGTGAATACGACTCCGAAGCCCAAAGCAACAAAGAACAGTAACGGTGAACTCGAGTTGCCACCACCGCCTCCACCTCCTCCTCCATTGTTACCTGAGTTGCCGGTCGGCGATGGGTTGTCGATAGTCGTCGCAGTCGCAGATGGAGGCTCGCTGAGGGTTGATGTAGGTGCGGCCGTTGACGGGGCCAACGAAGACGGCTGAGATGAGGCAGACTCCGATACCTGACGCACCACGAAGCGGGACACCTCGACCAGGACCTGATCAATGACAGCCATTTTGACGGTAGGTTTCAATGGTCCAAAATCGAGTGCAGAGTCCAAGATGTCGAAAAAGCCGAACACCAACGGTGGGTGATGCCGAAGAATTAACTCACGGTCGGAGCAAAGTCGAGATCATGGAGGAGTGAGTTGGGTGTCGTAGGGGAGGAAGGTTTGCGTCGACTTGAAACCGGGAAGCCGAAAGCAGCGTCTCTGGACGGAAATGGTCGACCTGAACCCCGGTCGCATGCGGCCTGGAATGGACGCAGAGTCGCTGGTAAATGGCGAAACTCTCTGCAAGAGACTGTGGTCAGGGCAGGACTTGTCGTGATTTCAATCCTACTCTTGGCCAGGAAGGCGTCGTGAGTAGAGGGGGATTGAAACGAGAGGGAAATCACGACACGATGTCGGATGGGGGTTGGTGGAAGGTTGACAAAAGCAGGCAAGAGAGTGCGGAGAGAGGGAGAGTGCAGGTGGAGTGGGATAAGTATGGAACAGGACGTGGAACTCTGACGGACAGCAACACAGCCCGGTCAATGGAAAAGTGGGTACATGAGACGGCGGGCGGGTAAGTGCGAAGGAGGAGGACGCTGAGCAGCAAGGGCCCAGTCACCGACCCCAGCCCAGACACCCAAACCAGCAAGTGCAGAATGGAAGGAGCGGGCCAGCAACCAGCAGCAGAGCCAGCGACGGCGGGTGCGGCCAGCAGGCAGGTGCAAGCACAAGGGCAGCCACCAGACGCAGCACCGCAAGGTGGGAAGGAAAGACGGGGAAGGGCGATGGAACGGAGCGACGGGCTGCAAGATGCGGTGGGATTGGGCAGGGCCAACAACGCAAGACCGGATGCAAGGAGGTGGAGGGAGGGAAGAGTGGGGACCCATGCCAGGGTGAGGGTGAGAGTGCCAGAGGTGTTGGCTGCACTCACACTGTGCCGGTGCGATGCCTCAGACAATGGCCATTGGGGCTTCCCAATCTACACAGAATGCCGGTGCACACACCTCACTCCGGCCGAAAGTGCCCCAAGAAAGGGGAGGGTGTCATGGAGACGCGACACAAGCGTGTGCCCTCTCGCTTGTTCCAGTGGGCTGGACAATGTAAGGCCAGACGCCTTTGCACACGACGCCTTCCGTTCCATGCCAATTCCAGGGCCTGGGCAACTGAGTGACTGCCATGGACACATCTTGTAGTCTGAGCGAGCAGTCAAGGGGCATGGACTCAAGCCCTTTCTGTCACCTCACTTCGTTTTCCAGTCCTGGGGATGGCCAGTCTAGTCTTGTTTGGGAAAGATGGCAGCGCACTAGAGGCAGCCTGAGTGGTGGGACTGAGCACTCAGGCAGGCCACCATCCCGCTTTTGAACTAGTGCCACAACTCGTTTAAGTGTGCACATCACTAGCAAGATGCTTTGCTTGCTTTCGCTGAGATGCAATGGTGCTACGGCCTTGGCTGGGGAACCAGCAACAACAAAAAAAACCCCCCAAGAAAAGAAAAGAAAAAAAGAAGGCGGTAAGAGTAGAGGAGCAGCAAGCCAAGGTTCTGATGACAAAAGACGAGACCTATTTATTGTCTTCAAGGCGGGTAATGAAGAGGTATCGAGAATTGAGCACACATCTACATATCTGTCTGTATACGGGGTGACGGGGTCCATACATGGCTTGGGCCGTGAGTTCGCCAGTGGAAGCCGCAGTCCCATACGACAACCACATGCACCCAAGCCAAGTGCTTGGCTGGGCCAGAGGCTGCAGTGTGGTCTGTGGTCTGTCCACGCTGCGATGTTTGATACTGCAGTGGTGCTGGTCCATCTCAGCTTTCTCTTGATGGCATCCAAGCTTCGCCGTCCCTATCCCGTGTTGGACAATCCGGCTCTCTGGTATCCCTCGGCCAGCCCGGTTGTTTTTTTATCGTCGCCTTGTTACCCTGGGGGGCTGACACTACCAGCCGCAACCCCGTTGGCTTCTGCTACCCCTGTCCCGGAGGAAATCTCGTATGGAATCAAGGGGCACGACTGATGCTGATCTGATGCGCAGGTACGGGACAATGCCAACAAGCTGACAAGGGCCACCGGGGAGAAGGTACTGCGTGCCCTCACCTCGAGGGGCCTGAAAATCCAAAACAAAAAAAACCATGGTCGCCGCCCGCACAACCCGCATCAGCAATATCAAGGCCAGCACCGGCCGAGCCTGCTCCACGGGGGTCTTTCCCTTGCCGATATCACCAAGGGATAAGGTATCAGTGCTTTGAATTCGCCCACTTTCCCGCCCGCGGTTTGGATGCCGACAACTTTTGCGGTTCCACGGACCAGGACCGAATAGTCGGTGTCATACAGCATGGGTGACCCAACGAATGCCCATTCAAGATCTCAAGATCGAGTCTTCTTTGTTTGTCCGTTTGCCATCCCCTTTCCAGCCACAGGCCGCGCCACTAGGGCCAACTGCCAGGCCGCCGTCGTCAGCTCAACCCTCCAGGCGCATCGTCACTGCCAGCCACAATCCCGGTGGTGCCCCAGTCCGATGCGTTGGTGATCCCCCAAAGAAAGCAGGGACAAGGTGGGGTTGCGGCGCCAGGTGAAAGATGACCAGGCCGCGACACCATGCATCTGCAGCAGTCTAGCACAGAAAGAAGCGAAGAAGCAGAAGAAGCAAGCACCGAGCGGCCTGGCTCCTGAAGCAAGTCCGGCATGGGTGGAAGGGGCCCATGACGGCTTAGTTGTCTCGTCTTTCGCCAACTGCTCGCCCGAGTCAAACGCGACCGCGAAGTGTATGAGTTTTTGTTGCTTTCTCAGGATACATTCTAGAACCATACGACAGTACGACCTTTGAGCTTGGAGCGGTGGCAATTTGGCTTGTTCATCCTGGTCACCACGAGCAGATTTCCAACTTTTGACTTTCTGCGTTTGCTCCGTGTAAGATATCCTCCTGATGAACCGATGTCCCCGAGTCAAGTCAATGTCGGATAAGCCTTGAGTTTGTGCAACCTTGGAAGAGGCCGAAGCACCGGGTTGTGCCTTGCAGACGAGGGAAACCGAGCACGGCATCGCACCAGCGAGTTGACGCTAGGCTGCCCCGGCCCGGCAAAAAAAGAAAGAAAAGGAAAAAAAAAAAGTAACATTTCGACATGCCCTGGGTCTTCACACTCCTCACCCAACCCATCACTATTCGGCGGCTCGTCTTCTGGCTGTAACAAAAACGAAGCACAGCACGCGCGTATCCGCTCAATACGAAAGAAAAGCAAGTGGTCGACCGGCCTGGATGGAATACGACGTCCATGTCACGTCTCGTCTGGACGGCGTCTCAACATCTCAGACATAATCAATAATAGATCCCGCATCTCAGCGTTGTGCTGCGCTTCGACAAAGGCGGTCAATCTGAAGCTGGCAGCAGCAATTAATAGCCATTAGCCACGAACCACACACTTTTCATGTCGAAAAACAACGTGCCGGCAGCCGCTGCGGCCACTCAAAGTTCAGACGTACCTCCGGAACGCTAGGGCCGACGAGCAATTGATTTCACCTCATCTTTTGCGATGTTTCAGCGTCACGGACAAAGACGACGCCTTTTGCCACAATGACTTCTTCAGCAGCCTGTGGACTTGAACCAAGCGTTTGTCAATGCCACTCTTCTTTGTCTACCCGAATTGGCTCCCTCGGGCCCCAACGTCAGCATCCCGAAAAGGCGCGATTCGCGGCCCCTTCGGGCGGCGGCGTCTGTCTGGTTCATCGTCAGTGCCATTTCCCTTAGCCCAAGCGTCGCGTCGCTGTCGGTGTGCCCCAGGTCCAGATGTCAGACACGAAAGGCGCAATAGTCGCTGCGTTGCCGACACAGCACATGCATGTCTCGAACGCCTAGTCAGAAGTCAGACCGCGATGACTTTACAAGCCACTGGCCAGTAGCCGCTTCTCATGGACACCGCTTTGTTAAGCTCCGTCTCAAGAGCCTTCAAGCCCCTGAAAACGCTCAGACGTCCACTTCGCAAAGCTTGGCCTTCTTGGGGACCACAGCTGTGTGCCTGGTGGCTGACCGCCCGCCTCGCGCTTTTGCAACAAACAAGCGCATTCCACTGTTCCCAGGACACGCCTGAAGCGGTGAGCTGGCTGCTGGGGCTCACATACCTATTTGTTTCTTGACGAACGGAAAGAATATTGAAGATGTAGTAAGCTGCTGTCTGGATGGTGTGTGAAGCTTGTGTCATCTACGACTTCCTAGGGGGCACAAGCCGCTTGATCCGTGGCTAACAGAACGACAGTGTGAGAAAATAGTCTTTCCACGGTGCGTCTGGGGATACCACAGCCGAAGCCCAGGGAAGCTGCTTCGACTGATGACGCTGACCTAAGGTGACTGCCCGTCAACTCCGGACACACCACCACTTATCCCCGCCGTCGATGACGGCGACGAGAACGGCTTGGCTCCCGTTTGCTTGGCCATAACGTTCCTCGCTGCCCCCAAGGCCATGGTTCACGACAACGGACTCGGCTCTGCGCCTCCACGCAAGCCTTCGATACTGTTGTCTTTTTTTTTTTTTTCGCCTTCCAGCCGCATGGTAGCTGCGCGCCAATCCGATACGCACTCACTCATCGAGTATACAAATGCGCCCCGTCATCGTGAGCCAGCAGGATGGAACGGCCCACTGAAAGAAAAGAAAAAAATCCGACACAACACTTTCTCTTGAAGGAAGAACCTTCAGAAGGCTGGGATGGTTCAGAGGGTCTCTAAGTACAACTGGGATCATGCCATCATCGCCTTCACCACGCCAAAACGCATTCGATCAGCGTCTGGTGGGCCCTGAAGCTTCAGACGGACCACTTCATGTCCCTCGCCGTCGCCGGAGTAGATTGATTGGATTGATGTGGCTGGCAGCAAGCAACCACACCACAACCATCCATCCGGGACTCGCGGACCTCGTCAACCTCCGTGACTTTCCGGAGCCGCACTTTTGCGCCGCCGAACACCTGACCATTTCGCCATCCCGTATTTCAGAGGAAATGGAAACATTGTTCGCCCCCGGGTCCCTAACAATCAATGGCACGAGCTGTCTTGCATCCCTGGCGCCGTGATGTCAGGCCACGAGTCTTGCGGAGGCCAAATGCTTAACTTCATTGCACGAGAATGGCAATGCCATCATGTGTGCTCTGTCTGTCTGCTCCCGGGTTACAAATGGCGCAGGGCTGTGCAGACGAACTATTGAATGTGACAACAAGACTCCCGATTCCAAATTGCAAACCACACTCCCACATCGTCAATCGTGGGTCTTGGCTGCTACTGACTGCCGAACACCGGCATCCAATTGATCTGTTGTCCATGTGTCTCCCACCACTATGTAGGTACCAACCATGGTGCTATGGTACGTGCCTCTTTGACGCAATGGGATCGACTCGGACGGCAAGCGACCTGTCAGCACCAGCCATCCGTGGGTTGGGTGGGGGAACCAACCGCGTCCGAAACAAAATACAGGCCCCAAGACGACCCCCGTTGTATGAGAATCGGGAGTCGTTGAGGGTCATTTCGCGAATCGTAACACAAGACGATGTGGACGCGTTCCACCGGGCCAGCGTCCATTGGACCGCTAACAGGAGTGGGTGAGATCATTGTATGGAACCAACATGGCTCTTTTTAAATCGCGCCTGGCTCTCTTATTCGTCACCCGTGTCTGGTGCTGTCGATCCTCGACGCCGTGCCATCCGGGGACGGCCTGGACTTTGTTCGGCTTGCAAGCTTCCTGTAACATAGCCCGCTGCGATAACGGCGATGCGATGATCTGTCAGACGCTTTGACCCGCACCGCCCGTTGGGGCACTCGATGCTGTCATATGACCTTTTTTTTTCCCTCCTCCCGATTTTCAGCAGTGGGATTAATAACGAAAGTCTTCGGGGCTTTTCAAAATCACCAGGCAAAATTCGGTGTGGAAAGTGTGCTATGGATACGATGGTTGGCGGTGGAGAGGGGTAAATCCTTCGACAAGTCCGAATCGTGAGCAACCCCGAAAGCCCCAAGCACCAAGCCCCCCAGCCTCGGGCCAAGAGGGGCTGGGCATGCGACGAGCAACTGACCCCGACTTCTGTGACGCGGCCTCTGCATTCGGACCCTGGGCATCTCCTCACCTCGACCCCAGGCGGCCTGGCACCCAGCTTGCAGCCGAGTCCGTGGGGTTCTCTGCGTCTTTTCCGCCTGTGAGGATCTCTGGAGAAACAGGAGGGCGGCGCGATAAGCCATGGAATCCACGCTATGCGTGGGGCTCACGTGCAGTAGCAACGCGAGACCGCGTGCGGAGTATTGTTCGCCTCGGTTTCCCCTCGCTTGACTGACAGCGAGAGGGGAGGGAGGTGCTTGAGCGACGTTCCGCTTCCATAGATGACTGGAGGGGTTCCTGGACTTTTGAAGACGAGCTCGATGCCGTTTTGGTCAACCTTTTTTTCCTTTTGCTCGCTGCGTTCGCAGATGCTCACGTGAGTGTGCGTGTGTGTGTTGTGTGTGGCCGATGTATTGTTTCAACTGCCATCACCAAGCTTTTTCTGCTAAACCGAAGAAGCTTAACATGGTATTTTACCTCTGTACCTGTCCGCTTGCTGCGATGGCCTTACTCATGACATCCCCGAGTCAAGTGATGTGAAGGGTCAGGGGTGGGATCTCCGGCCGGGCATGGCGTGGTCAGGGCGCCGCCTTTCCAGATGGGCAGCACACTCTAGCTTCGGCGACCCCCGGCCCCGGCACGGACAACCGCCGAAAGGGGGACGGCCCTTCCGAAATTCTGACCGATCCGAGGTTTGTCCCACTGCGCTGCCTATCCAACTGAATTTTCCACAACGCAACCTGTGAACCCCGCGGAATGAATCGGCCACATCTCCAACGGGTTTACCGCATCGTCAGGCCTCTGTTGCATGGCGTCCCAGTGCTCCCGGATGCAAGACCTACGAAGCGGATGGCGTCCACAGCGAGGTGATCGAGGGCATATTGCGTCCCAGTGCGGTCCATGTGAAGCTTTTACACGACTGCGGAGAAGGTCTAGGCGAGTTGGAGCGGTGCTCCGGACCGGGGCGGGCAGTAGCAGGGCTGCAGGATATCAAGTGGGAACGGAAGCGACAGGTGGGACGGCGGCGGCGAGGGCGGTGGTGATTGCGGCGAGGATTCTGGGTGTTGGGATGGGCGCGGAAAACCTCATCTTGGCTTTTTGCTGCGATTGATTCCTCTTGATGCGTCACGGAGAGCGAGCTTTCCGTCGTTGGTACCTAGCCCTCCCGCTTGATGTTTACGGACTGGACGTCGATATGCTGCGGATACTCGTCGCCAGACAAGGCTCATCGAGCTTCGTGGTTCTTTTGTTTGCGAGATGGGGGGTAGGTTCCGCATGTGCTTCGCCATGGCTCTGCATTTCACGGAGGAGCAGGCCATCCACCGACGGACACGGGTGAGCGCGGGCTTCCGGCAATGAACGATTGCCGCGAGCATCATGTTCCCGGACAGATTGAATCGTCGGTGTTGCAGTCAGAAAACCACTGCCTGTTCGCTCAGTATCTTGTTGATATGCCCGTTCAAGCTTTGGCAACCGAGCCAAAGTCAATACATGCTGACTTTCGTCGACGTTCCATGAGTTTCACTGGATGTGTCCTCCGATCTCGATCTAATCGAGCCGGGAGGCTCGTATGCCTGTCTGTCAGGAGCCTCCGCGATGTTCTACCAATACATATGCTCATTCGACTTTGTCGAGTGTTCTAGAGCCAATGTCTCTCTTCAACACCATGATCTGGATTCAGCGGCACTTTCAAAGTTCCGTTTGGTTGTACGCTAAGATCCTGCCGGGTCATACTGCGTCGTTCATTTCCTAGCCGGACACACCAGCATCCCCGGCCGTCGACCATCATACTCCACATTTGGACGGGCCGGACTCCGTGGAGTCCGGGGATTATGGTCTCGGTCGGCAGATGACTACGACGGGACGCGGCGGGGTTGATGGATTCCATGCTTGTGTTGGTGAGATGGTCCCTCCTGCGATGTGTCGGCGGTACCTTCGCAATGACTCCATCTGTCGTCCAAAACCCTTCAGTGTTGGGTTCCATGGGTATACTTCTTATGTCTTGTCATTAATGATAAGAATGACCGAATTCAGCATTGAACGGCGAGCTTATGGAAATGTGCTCAACGACCATCGCGGTGGTTAGGAACCCTCTACCTATATGGTAGGAGTATCGAAATCGAAGTGGGAAGCTCAAAGAGACATCGAGGCTTTTGGAATGGCCGGAATGACACAGGCTCACTCAGACCGGGTTCGCTCTGTAGAGAAGCGCAGACAAAACCTACGGCCGTCCAGAAAGTGTGATTATGACCCAAGACTTTTGGTGCAGTCACTTGAATGTGACATACCAGTGCGTGCCTGAGATGAGCATGCATGCCAGTGAGATTGAGGTCGCTCGTTACTGCCCTACTGTAAGAGGAACGCAAACGCCAACGACATGGCCGGGTTCGCTCTAACGGAGTTCGAAGAGTACTGTCTCTCTGAGTGCTGACACAAACGCAATTTCATGGATTTCAACCATGAGGTCTGGACCAGGCTCCGTAATTGTTCCAACGGTAATTGAATTGCACCCTCAGAGCCATTGACCGTCTTGCACATTCCTTGGCAACAAACGGGCGGCCTGCCCGATACGCGTAAATGCGGAACAGACACATCAAGTGTCGGATTCGGTGCAGCCTGCAATACTCTACGTTGAGGCATTTGCAAAGACTTCTGATGGCAAAAGGGCCCAAATAGGTAGGTCCCTCCGCATGACGGCTGCATCGCGCTGACATTTCAGCTCGCCCCCGGACCAGCTGGAGGGTGTCGTCGAAGTCTCCACACATTCTGCCCGGTTCCGACAACTCGGCTCAGGCCCGGACCACCATCCACGTCCCCTCATTCGTGGCTCCACCGGCGTTCATCCCTCTGTTTTTTTCTTCTTCTTCCTTACAGCGAATCCCCAGCACGCATCCAGTGTCTTCTCCAACTGCAAAGTTTCTAGCGTTCTGAACCACCTTTTTTCCCATCCGCCTCCCGAAAACAGCACAGCCCCCCGGCGCCTGCGGAAGGAAAGAGACAAACCACTTTCCCAACCCCCCTTCCCACACGACCTACACGGAGTTACCACCGCAAAACACAGCCATGCCTCCCACGAAGCTCCCGGAATCCGGCAACCCGCTGTAAGTCTGTTGATAACCACCCCGCATTCTTCATTTGGCTCCCCGTAGGCACGGATTTGAATTCCGGTCGCAGTCCTTGGCCTGCGTCGAGCTCCGCCCCTCCGGGTCTCCCTTATCTCGCCGAACCGTCCTGTCCTCTCATCGACGCCCAAGAGCATGGGTTTGGCGGACCGCCGGCGGTGGCTGAGCTCACGCGTCCACACCCTCTCTGAGCGGGTGGGGATGGGAAACGGAATCTCCATCACCCCGAGCTGTGACCTCTCCATGAGCTTTCAGGGCTAACGCCATCGCGTCAATAGGGTCTTTTTTGATATCACCCTTGGCGGTATGTACGCGCCTTTCCTCATCGGGGCACCACCTCTCTCCGTCCACCTCTCCTGCTCGGGTGCTGCGGGGTATGATTGAGACCACGAATCCAAGGAGGGAGGGTCCCTTGTCTTGGCCTTGGATGGGTCAGAAAAGGAAGTCTTGGAATCTTTGAAGCCATTCGCAGGCGTTGCGCACGTGTGCACATGCCGAGAGCGCCGGCTCCGCACCAAGGTTCCGGCCGACATGCCGGGCTGGCTCATTCGTCACGGAGCACGCAAGCTGGGGCCATCGTCAAAGATGATATCTCACAGACACCGTAGTCGGTGACGGAGGAAGCCGTGGCTCTGCAATCTAACTTTGTGGCGCTGGCTACCTCGTGCTTCTTGGCTCGCGCTCCGCCTCCGCCCTCCGGTCTCCAATCCTCCCGCTCTCCGAGCACCCCGGCAATCGGGGCTCTCGCCCGTCCGTCCCGGGTACCGTTTCTAACGTCTTACCGAAACATAGGGGAACCCTTGGGCCGCGTCACCTTCGAGCTCTTCAAGGATGTCGTGCCCAAGACGGCCGAGAACTTCCGCCAGTTCTGCACCGGCGAATCCAAGGACGCCCGTGGCCGCCCGCAGGGCTACAAGGGCTCCAAGTTCCACCGCATAGTGAGTTGCAATACCTATCGCACACGCGCTGCGCCTCCATCCTGTGACGCGCCCGCGATGGGAAACAGGGAGGGACGGGACGACGCTGACCACGACGCTTCGCAGATCCAAGGCTTCATGTGCCAGGGCGGCGACTTCCTCAACGGCGACGGTACCGGCTCCGTCTGCATCTACGGATCCTCCAAGTTCGAGGATGAGAACTTCAACTTGAAGCACGACCAGCCCGGTCTACTGTCCATGGCCGTACGTTCCCCCAAACCCCCCACCTCCTCTCCCCGCTTGGCCTGTCGGGCGTGTCGCGGGCCTGGCAATGGTGCTTTGCTGATATGCCTCTTGCGATTGTAGAACGCCGGGCCCAACACCAACGGCTCCCAGTTCTTCATCACCACCGTCCCGACGCCTTTCCTGGACAACAAGCACGTCGTCTTTGGCAAGGTCGTCGATGGCATGGACGTCGTCAAGATGATGGAGGCGACCAAGACGGGGTACCGCGGCAAGGACCAGCCGAACCAGGACGTCGTCATCGCGCAGTGTGGTGAGATGTGAGGTGGCCCGTCTGAATACCCGCGGATGGTCGATGTTTGAGGGACCGGTGAGGATGATGATCCGAGACCTGACGATGGCGGCAACAATCCGAGGGTCTGAAGGCGCCTGGCTCCCCCGGCGTCTCCTTGGAGCTGTGAACCACGGACCGGGGTTCGAGTTCATGCTAGACGGCAGAAAGAGACCTTCAAGAAGAAGGTGATGCTGCTCCTTTGTCCCGCTGAGGATATCCTGGCCTCTTTGCGGCCCATTCACGCGGAGTTTCGAGGTAGTCTAGCTGCATCAGAGAAGGTGGGAAATCAGAGGCGCACCGTTCCGTTGGTCAAACCACATGGATCCTTTTGAATCCCATTAAAACCATGAGTCTGCGAGCTGTCCTGCTTTGCAGATATCCAGCCACCTCCGCCGAACATGCATGACCAATCCCCAAGCTGTGACCTCATCGTCTTTTTTTTCTTCTTCTTCGGAAACCCGCCTCCAGAAGACCATGGGCTTTCCTAAGCAGGTCATGAAGGAAAACTCCCGTCGTGCTTGAAGCATAAAAGTCTTCAAGCAACCCTGCAGCCCCCTGGTTGATATGAGAGAGGCACCTCAGCGAATGCCCCTCTCAACTCATCATGCCAAGATCGACCCGGCCGAAAGGTTCAGAAGAGCGAGAAAGTCATCCATCATTGAGAAAAGGCATGCCGAGCGTATTGTAGCCACCGACCGCGAACTATTCGCGAAATGCTAGCGATGGACGAGGTTTCCGGCCGGTCTCGTACATATCCTGGCCCCCAAGGTGAAACAACCCTGTCTCTTCAGGACATCTCAATGGACTCCGGCATTTGTTTTGTTTCGACGACTTCGTATTGATGACAGATGACATGGATGGGCTGTTGCCTGCTCCATTGGCCTGCCCAAGCACTGGTTAGCCACCAGCTTCGATGAGGTCGTCCTGCCTTGTGACTCATTAGAGCCTCACCAGATATGACTTTCGTACAGTGATGTAGTCTGGAACACAATGAACAAACCTAGCTCGATCATTGTATTGACTGTACCATCTAGAGGACTCTTGATACGTAGACTGGACGAAAGTTGAGAGGCGATCAAAAGGCAAGCCTGCGATTCAAAGACCCAGGCGAGAACAGTTTCACAAAGATTCATCCGAAAGCATGCTGGATCACATTGCATCATTTGTATCACATTTTTCACGGAAAGATTGCAAAGGATTGGGTGAACTGGCTTCCATAGCACTACCAACCTCCAGGCGAGTGTTATAAGCCCCTGCGTTTCATAACCATTTAATTCGTTGCCTCATCACTCATCCCGTGCTCCTTCGTCAATCCATCTCATGTCCCTTAAGTACAGCGTCGAGCTGTTCAGCCCGGAGGGAGACACAAAAGCCGAACATCTGAACAAGCAGAGTAATGTGAGGGACATGGGGGATATGCTTCCCGAACCATGCCAAGTGAAGGCCTCTCCAGTACACGATCCATCGTGGGAGACCTGAAAACTCGAAAATGAACCTATCCGAAACCGAAAGAAAAGGAGGAAAGACCTCGACTGAGGCATTGATAGAAAAAGAAGTTGGTATCATCCTTTATCCTCCAACGCCGCCGGAAATGCCATTCCGTTTATATGCTGAGTCGTCAAGAGAAGAAGGGAAAAAGCTGCCCACATGTCCTCCAGGGGCTATGTTCGCAATCCGAAATCAAGCCTTAATACTCCTGTTCATGACCCATTGTCCAATTCCGTAGCCGTGAGTACCGGAAAGTTGAAGAGAACGTGATGCCTGTAACCGTATGTACCAAATGGCCAAAGGACCGAAAAAGCCCAAACTCCAAAAGAGGAATAGAGAATGCTGGGTATTGTTGAAATGAATGAATGAATCCATGAAAGGATCCCGATTTTTGGACCATGACGTGAACGGTTGTCAAGGTTGTCGCGGTGAGCTGCACTGTTGTTTGGTGTGTGGCTCTTGAAAGAAGAGTCGAGGAAGGAGTCACGTCACTGAGATGTGTGTGTCTCTGTCAGTGCTTGCTTGCGTGACTCAGCCCCAACATCTTAGTCGCGTTGACCGAAGCTCCACGAGTCTCTACCACGAACGTGACGACCCTTGAGGAAGGGTGTGACACTAGCTTGAGTAGCACCCTCCCCACCGGCGGGGTTCCCGGAGGGAGTGGGGGACGACTGAGGAGTAAGGGTAACAGTTACCATCGAGTAGAGAGTGACGGCAGGGGCGGTGACAGTGACAACACGAACGTTGCCGGTGCCATCAGCGACTCCACCTGGGGCAGTGGGAGTGGCAGTGGTAGTTGGAGCGCTGCTCTGAGTACCGTTGCTGGGGTTCGAGTTGATGGGGGCATCCTGACCGTCGACGCTGACCTGGAACTGGTTGGAAAGCTGGTCCTTGATCGCGTTGTAGTTGTAGTCGGGCTTCTCAAGGAAAGAGAATCCAGCGAGGGTGTCTGTGGCCTTGGAGTTCGAGGCAGCCTTGGCGCCGTCGACTAGCTTCTCACCCTTGACCTTGATGGAAGAGCAGCTAGTGTAGAGCTCGGCGACAACGACATCCTCAGAGGTGGCAGCGCGCTTGTCTTCAGTGAAGCCGGCGGGGAAGTCGGCGAACTGACCATTCTTGGAGGCGGCGGCGGCGGACGGGGTGAGGGTAGGCCAAGACCAGACCCAGTAGAGGGTATAGTCGGAGTCTTGGGCCAAGTCCTCGGGCAGCTGAACAGCCGACTGGCACCAGACATCGCGACCCATGGGCTGAGCGGCCTCGTGAGGGAACTTGCTTTGGCGCTCCTGAGAGATGGACTTGTCGTTGATCTGGTAGCACTGGCCGTCATCGTAGTTGCGAGTAGCCAGGAGGCGGCCACGGCTGTCGCCGCCCTTGCCGTCAGTGGTCCACTGGCGATGAACGTCGAAGAGAGTGTCCTCAGCCTTGGGCTGAGTGGTACCGTAGATGAAGACAGTGCCGCGGTTCAGAGGCTTGTTCTCCGGGGTGCCCGGGAGAGATACGTGACCGTTCTCCTGGTAGCGAAGGGAGACGAAGTCACCAGGAGCAGCGGTGAGGGCGGGGAAACCATCGACCTGGTTGCCAAGGGTCTGCTTGCACATGGCGAAGCCATCACCCGGGATACGGTTGGTAAACGTAGCGTCGTTGAAGGCAGAGCTGGTGCGGCCAGTCCATCCGGCGGGGAAGCCAGCAGGACCAATGAGGGTACCGTTGGCGGCAACTCGGTTGAGCTGCTCGACCCAAGTGTGAGACTCAGCGAGGTGAGGAGCACCCAAGATGGTCGCGAGGGCGACGGCGAGGAAGTTGCGGCGAACCATGTTGATTGTTGTGAGAGTGATGAGAGGGGTGTGAGAGTTTGTGTGAGAATTTGTGTGAGGGGGAATGGATACTTTGATGAAAAGTGAAGCTGTTGATACTCGCAGAGCAAAGGGAGGTGAAAAACTCGATAGATTCGCGACCGGGTTCCAAAGGGAAAGTTGAGGGACTGCGGCGATAGAGTTGAAGAGAAAGGGAAAATCTCAGAAGGAGTGAGGACTTTCTGGAGGAAAATAAGTTAGGGCTTGCGTTTGTGACCTGGAAGGAAGGAGGTAGACAAACCAGGTGGGGGTAGCTAGCTACTGAGCAGGAAGGAGCGCGTCGGTATTTGCTTTTCGTTCGAGTCTTCCAGAAGAATCGAAGAGGGAATGACGTAGTTGTCGTGTTATTTTGTATGTTTTGATTGTGAAGAGAAGAGGCTGGTCTGGGAAAATCTCTCGACTACTTTAAGTACGTGGACGCTTGACGGAGTGGGTGAACATTTGTTGACTTGGCAGGCGTACTGAGCAGGACCACGTTGTTTGTTTACACACATGTAACAATTTGCTTTTAATGATTAACACGACCGGCGCAGTCAGATACCAGCTGATCCAAGAATAGAAGGGTAAAGAAGTCAAATAAAGTGAGGTCTTCTTGTGCTGTTACATAGGGCGGAATCGTCAAGGCCCAAACGCGATAGCTCGGGTTAAGTGGGGTGGCGGTGAACGTGAGGACGAAAGGCGAGGCAAGAGCGAACAGGTCGATGTCGTCCGGAGGAAGGAACAATGAACGGATAAAGGAAGGTGCCTGCCTGCCTCAAGCGCGTACAATGAAAGCCACGGAGATTAGGTGGTCGGGATAACAGGCCTCCAGGGCAAAAGGGAAACAATGCGATTGTTTCTTCCTTTTGTCGAATCCCGTGGAATTAGCGCGGCTAGAGAAAGAGCCTTTTGGTCGATGAGGGAGGTGAGGTGAGGTCGGGACCAGAAGACCAAGTTGGGAAGCGAGGCTGGGTTGGGTTTAATATCATGACTATCGCCCGGGTCCTGGGACTGTATGGCTCACACCTGCCGTCTTACCCTGGATATCCCTACACATCTAGACTCATACTTTTCTTTTGCTCACAGCTCACGTCGTCGAGGGAGGGTCAAGATCGACGCAGATGGGTCCCCGGACTGACAAGCCAAGGCCCCATGCGGCGCATCTTGGGTGTTGTGATCCAAAACGACAGCGGTGGGGAAATGGGATGCGCACTCGCGCAGGGGAGCGTTGGGAGTCTGGCCAAAGAGCGCACGATACCGCCCGAGTGCCGGAGGGCCGGCCATAGGGTCGGACGGGGCATACTATGGGACGAAGAAGAGGGCATGTTTCTGATGCGAGGTGTTGGGCGCCAGTCAAGCACGATGCACGAAAGGCCCCATGGTTGATGTTTGACAAGGAACGGTGGAGGTCGAAGTGGACGTCTTGGCAAGGTCACGGTAGTGGGCAGCTTGGAGGTCGGGCACACGTCGGGACATCGGGGCAGTGGACACTTGACGGGAGATGGTCCGCGCTACGGGGACATCTAACCATCCTAACACTGCAACCTGCGTGCGGGTGGGGCGAGCAACGGGGCCGGGTGTACCAATCGGTGCTGCGCTGCCGCTGTAAGGTACCGACCCTCGTGGGGTTGCACCGATCTTGGGGCAGGTGCGGTAGGCGCCACGGTCCCTGTTGTGCCTGCCCTGGCTTGAGTACCCAGGGATTGGCATCGAACGCCGAAACATGTATCTCTACAGGCTAAAACGTATGGGCGGGAGACTTTGGCCCCCATGCTTCACAGCAAAATCTGGAACAAGGGGCTCGCGCTCCTCTTCGAGAGTCAAGAGGCTGTCGATGCACCTCATCCACTCAACCGTGTCCATGCGGCCCCTGCCCGAAATAGGCGAGCGCCAGACGCAAGGGTCTTCCACCACTTTGACTGGCAGTGAGCGCTCAGCACGTTGGCGGCGCCTGCCAAAATTGGCACCTCATCCAAGACTTCCATTTCTGCCCGTTCCACCATCGACGCGCCAACGCCATTCCCGTCGTCTACTTTCTTCTCTTCGCTGCTTACTTCGCGCGGCCACGAACGTCGCTGTCAGACCGGCTCAGCCTCATTGATTTCCTGTTTTGCCTTGCCGCGCCGCCTAGGAACAAGGGTCTGGTAATCTACTCGATTGGCTACCGCTGGCGCAGACAACCGCCAGACGGTCGACGGAAATGGACTGAGCAGGGAAGAGAATGCCAAGTTCCCACTTCCGTCCGAGCGACTACCATACTGACCAGCGTTCCGAGGCAGACCTCCCTCATGCCAAATCGGAAGCGCAAAATGCTTCGCTAACGCACTCCTTGAGCCAAGAATCCCAGTCTCCTTCGCCGCGGACAGAGTCACGGATATACAAGACTCCAACCCCCGTCGGAGCACCGACCTTCTTCAAATCCTACACCAGGGACCGCAATGAGCTACCGCGACGGTCGCCGGCATGAGGGGTCCTGGTCAGTACCAATCAACCCAGACGCACCGAAGTCTAGGTAAGCGAAATGTCCGCAACCTATCAAGGGTATACAAGCTTGGACGTCTGGACGGCGTCTAGAAGAGCCAAATGCAACCCGACGCGAAACACGGGCCCACGGCACCTACCTTGGGCCAAGCATGTCTAGAACTTGTCACCTACGCCTCTGAGCTCAATGCCCTGAACACCTCACTCATCAAGCAATACCCCGGCAAGTCTGCAATTGGATTCTACTCGCTGGTGGGAATTCGCGAATCGTCTTTGTCTCATCGTCTGTGCGCATCCCGGTCTTCCGTGGACTTTTTCTCCCCTGCTCCACTGCTAAAGTCCGCCTGGGCGAAATATCTCTGGGAAGAGCTTATACCCAATCATGGCTGAGGTTCAAGTCGACGGCGCTTGCTCTATCATCGCGAGCTTCACGACGCGCAGCCGACTGGTATTGTCACTTCAACTCTATCGCCAATCGATGGCTGCGTTATTGACCAGGCCGCGAGCAGACACGCGATTGTCTAGCCCCTATTCCTCCACCTTTGCCACCGTTCACAATATCACACGTACCTCGGTCATCAACGTTCAGACATGCAGCGTTTCATCTGCGGCTGCCGTCCACATTGTTCAGACCACCACCCGCAACCCTCGTCCGTCCCAACCTGAGCATAGAAGAACCCCTGCGAACATCCTCCGCTTGCCCACTGATCGCCCTTTTCTGAGCGCTCATATTGCACAGAGCGAGAAGTATCCGCGTGCTGCCCGTTGCTCTACACTAACTTCTTGCTGCTCCACATCTCATCCTCTTGCTTCCAACGAAACATGCAACTCTACGTCCCGCTCGCTGGCTGTGCTACTGTGTGGATGTACCGGCGCCGTCGTGTCCACATTCGACTCCATCGACCGGACAGTTACCGCGACCATGCGAAGCGAGGAAACAGAGAACCACTTTTGGCAGTCGCGGTGGTGTGTATCACAAAACACAAGTCTTGGCACGCAGAGGATCATCTGATCTTTAAGCTTCCATCACCTCAAACGCTGATGAAAAAGTACTCCCACCCGGCAAACCGCCGAATGCGAATACATGGAAAGGCACCCGCTCTCTGCAGTCTCTGTTCTGAGCGTTTCATCTCATCCTTCAACGAAGCCCTCTGAACCACTAGCTCGTCCAAACCCACGTCGCGGGCGTGAAAGGTGACAGAAGAAACATCACGCCTTGTCGGACCAATGTAACCGTGGTGTGGAAACCGAAGCAAAATTTGTTTTCTATCTTTTCCTGAGCTTCACAAGTATACACTCTACTAACTCAACATGACAGGATTATGGTATCAAAGGGTGCTGTTTCTCTCCAGTAGTACGTCAAATCACGTTTTTTTTTTCACCAGTCCCCTTCCAAGAGGCCCTTCTTGAAGCGTTTCACACATGAGTCGGCCGTCAGTCATCCCACCAAGTCCACACAAACTCCCGAACCCACCCCCTTTTTACTTACTCGCATGCCCGCTGCATGCAAGTGTGCACATTCAAAATTCTATACGACTAAGACACACACACACACATCTCCCGATGCAGGTTACACTCTTCTGTCCTTCAACCGCCGTTTGGTTTCACTCCCAGCTCCGATGTCCGTGACCGCCCTCGTCCATAACAGCTGCCGGCGCTCGATGGTGTACCAGCTTCTGGATTGCCGTGGCGGGATAGTTCTCTCGGTTCTCCATGTCGAGGCTGTTGGAGCGCGCCCTCTTCCTCCCGGCCATGGACTTGAGCGGGCTGATCTGGTCCAGCGAGGGTAACCCGCGCTGTTGGTCCACAGGTGACCATCCGGATCTGCCGTCTGTGCCGGCGACGGCAGCGACTGCCGAGACGGCTTGGGCCCACGGCTGCTGGTTCCACGTCTGATGGTCTTTGCTGTCGGTCCAGAGGTTGGCGTTGGCCGCCGCGCTGCGCTGGTTCTCATTCTGCCATTGCTGCGTCTTTGCGTCCGACGACTCGTTCCAGCTGTTCCAGTGGTTAAGGCTGTGGAAAGACGACGTCGCGGTGTCCCAATCGGAGATAGCATCGACCTCCCCTTCGTCGTACACGCCGACGCCGACGCCGTTTGACACTTGGATGCCCGCTGTCGCCGACAGGAAAGGATCGGCGGGAGCTGAACCCATGTCGGTGACCAGAGTGCTCTGGTTGTCCATGGAGCTAGTGCAGGCTGCGGCGAGGAAGTCAAGTTGATGGTGGTGGTGGTGGTGATGGTGGTGGTGTGGCCCGCCCGCTAGCTCGTGACTGCCATCGTAGCTACTCGCGTACGACGAGTGAATTGATGCCGTTGGGGGAGGCGTTGCCAGCCCATGGGAAAAGTTGTCCATCATTCCAAGCGTTCCAGTGGATGCCAGGCTAGGCAGCTGGCCAGGCATGGAGACGGACTCCCACGCCGAGCTCAGGTTATCATTCATCACGGCAGCGAGGTGATGAGAGTAGGGAGGTGTTGGCGCCATGAGCATGTCACGGCCTGGAGCAGTCGCAGGGTTGATGCACACATTCTGCTGATGAGCTGAAGAAACCGGATCAAGAGCCGTCAGGAACCGCCAGGTCGTACCGGCGGGGTTGAAAACCCGCTTCGACCGACCTCCGCGGCGGGATGAGGTGCCCTGCTCCTCACCGTCCTCGTCCGTAGGCTTTCTGCCCTTTTGCGGCACCGGCTTCTCAAAAATGGGATTCCACTTGTCGTCAAACGCGTGGATCGTGCGGAACTTCCAAAGGATGATGCCGCGGCGCGTCCACACCCGGCGGTCCGAGTTGTCAGGCGGGGCAGACCACAGCTCCTGGAACATACCGACCTGCTGGATCAACTCGGCTGTGGTTCGCTCGGCTTCGAGCGCGGCGTCTTCCGCAACTTTGGCTCTCTCATCGTCGTCCTCAATCTTAGACTTATTCTCAACGGGCTCCAGGTAGCCAGCACATGTGCTGAGGATGCTGGCCCACTCGGCCGCGGGGAAGGGCACGCGAACGTCCTGTCTGGGACGGCTGCGGCAGTCGCACTCGAACTTGTTCTCCTGACATCCGGGTCGGTGGGTGTACTGTACGCCTACCTCGCTCGTCTGCTCGACAACGAAGGCGTCGTTGTCGGGATGGCGGAGTTCCTCCGGGCGTGCCAGCTTGGTAACGCACTTCCAGCGGTGGTTCTGGAGTGCGGGCAGAGATATGCTCAGCTCAACAAAGCCGTTGAGCTCCGAACCGGCGGGGAAGTTGCTACGAGGGTGGATTTCTAGTGTCACAGTCATCTCCAAGATGTCGAGCCACTTGTTGTCGTGGATGGCATGCTCGAGAGATTTGTGCAGAGGCGGGAACTTGGCCTCCCATTCTTGGGCCAGTTCGGTGACGGCGGCGGATTCCTTCTGAGAGAGTTCCTTGTTGTACTCATGCAAGAGGATGCTGCCATTGAGACCTCTGGAGGCGCCATCTTCCTTGTGCATGTTCTTCTCCAAGTGGGGATAGTAGTTCTTGTCAAGGGGCTTGCCGTGGTGGTCGTAAGCCTCGCCGTCCTCGTCCATCCTCACGTTGTTAGAGGCCACGAAGATCCAGGCCGTCTTGGGTCTCATGACAACAAGGGAGTCCATGGCCAGGATCTGGGCGAAATACTCATAGTTGGGACGAACATCCGGAAGACGACCCTCAGCAAGGGCGATCAGGACTGGATTGTCCTTGAAAGAGGCGACCTCCATATTGTCCTTTAGACGGGCCTCGCTTTTGTCAGGGTCCTTGACAAAGAAGAAGTGGTCTGGGATAATGTTAGTCATTGATATAACTGTATGAAAGGACGTCCAGCTTACAGCATCGGTGCTTCTCAAACATTTTCTTGACTACTTGGATGTGGCTTGATACCTGTTTCCTCTTCCTCTCCTCTGCTTTCTGTCCAGGTTGCAAGCTGCAGCAGTATGCGATCCAAAGGTATTCGCTGATGAGCATGTTACGCCCAAACTGCTTTCCCTGCATGCTGTATTTCTTCCTTCCCATGTGAGGGATGATGAGCAGAGCTAGGGATCTCGTCAGCAAGGGATGCCGTGTGCTGCTCAAGGCGGGGGATCTTACAGTCGAGGAAGGCATCTTCCAACACACGAGGCCAGATCTGCTTCTCATTGGGGTCTTTCTGGTCCTGCTTGTCCCGGTAAGGTCGAAACTCGGGGCATAGTAGATAGGGTTGATATCAGGCCGTGCCCGCCTCGCCATGTGAAGGGCATCTGGTCTTCTCAGGCTGTTGCTGCTTCTGTAGCCAGTCCCGGCCTGGGACGGCACAATGGGTGGTGTTGGTATGCTCGTCAAGCTAGGAGAGAAGAGACCAAGGGGGCTGTTGCGGCAGGATGATGCGAGGCTGCCCAGGTGAGAGCCGGCAGACTGGACGTTGCCAGTCGACTCTTTCAGGGGTTGCCTCCCCGTCGGCGTGCATCGCCTGCTGTCGTAGCTGTAGACAGGTGAAGGCGAGTAACGCTGAGACGGGAGCATTGGGCGCGGGTGTTCCATTTGTGCGTTTCTTGAATATATGGCAATGATATCTTGCGTTGCTGAGGATTCCTTTCAAGAGATGGTATGGAGATTGATTGATGCGTAAAACTTGTTCCGTTCTTCGTCTTCTTCCTTTTCCCTACGGGACAAGGTTCGACTGGATTGTAAACGGATTCCTTGACAAGCACGGAACCCCTGAGTGAAAGAATGGAAGGAAAGTTGGGAGGCAAAAAAAATGGGTGAAAGGAATGACTCTTCAGGAATTTCGTGACGGGGCGGGCAAGGGTTTTGTTGCTAAGTGAAGGAACTGCCAAAGTGCTTGATCTCCCGCGTGATATGCTCCAGGGTTGGAGGTTCCTCGTGGCAAATCTCCTCTCGAGAATGATTGGAATGGGGAGTAATGATGGTAAAGTGAGTGTCGGGATGGTGTTCTCTGATTGGGATAAACGGGGGAAACGAAAAGGAACGTGGGTTTGGATTCCGCGGCTCCTCCAGGACCTTCTTCGGAAGTGCCTCTCTATTTTGCTTTGGGCTGTCAAGCAAAAGAAAAGTAAAGATGTTGGAAGAGGAAGAGAAGGGCCTGGAGAGAGGTTGAAAGGAATGAGACTGGTATGGGGCGTACGTCAATATAAGTTCCTGAAGTCAGGTACACCCGCTTCAAGGTTTGAAAGAGGAGAGGCGAGGAAACGAACGAGGTCGTTTAGTAGGCATACCCACAATGTCCGCAGCTTGCCGAGTGAGGAAGAGAGCGATGAGACGACCCAGCAGAGTGAGTGAGTGGTGAGCTTGGGAGAGGCTGTCCATTTGGTTCGGCACCCAAGGTTCCAGATCGACAGCAACACACGCCCCCCCTTCCTAGCCCTCTGCTTCATCATCCTCCACGTCCATTCCCCGGGTACACTGGTCAACATCTCCCAGCCCTGTCCTCCTTGGAACAGTTAGATACAGAACATGTGCTTCCGTAGGGTCCCGTTCGAGGCTCTGGACTTTGAGACGCCTGCGGACTAGACCCTCTGAGCGGGGTGAAGGGCAGATCTCACTTTTCGCCAGAGCTGTTGGAGTGAAAATGGGGTCCCGGGTGAGCAAAGGGATGGCAGGGCCCACAGCGAGACAGAGAGAGAAGTAACCTCAGAACGAGAAAGGCACGTAGGAGTGTAGACGCCTGAAGCCCCGAACGAGCTAAGTCGGATCGAGGATCCGAGAGGAGCTAGCCAGGGTGCCAAGGGAAGGGCCAGCGATTGAGCGAGAAAGAGCAAGAGAGTGCGGGAGGGTAGGAAGGAGTAAGAAGCTTCGGGGCAAGGATGGTGCTGCGTGGGCGTGTTGCTGGGTCAGTCGGAGTAGGGTGATTGTATTGGCAGATCCAACGACGTCGCGAGACTCAAGTCTGACTGACATGACTTGGCAGCTCGAAGGAATGAACCTTCGAGGCAGGTGTTAGCCAATACTAAAGGGCCATCATGGGCCGGTTGGACTTTTCCCTTCGCCCTACAACTACGGAGTCTGTGCATGAACGCCTGTCGGTCTGACAAGGGCCATCTCCACATGGCAAGAATCGTTGAAACTATTCAAGCTGGAGGGGTGGACGAATCGAGGGCGACGGCATGCAAGGGGGTTGGTCCAAGGAACGTTTGCCTTCATGGGTGCCGTTTTGGGCAAGATGCAGTTTTTCTTGGATCTGCACATACCACCAAACCCATCAGCACCACCACGACGGCTCATTCAAACATGTCCACTTCACGACTTCTCTCTACATATTTCTATTTGGAGATAGACGAGGCTGGGAGAGAAATAAAGATGGGCGAGTTTTGACCGTTTTTGGGGGGCTTCAGAGGTTTCTCGCCCGGTGTTGATTGTAGACCTCATTCGTCCACAAAGCTTTTCCCACGATGGCTATGAGTAAGAAAGACATAAACAAAAGCTAGACACAGAGCAGAGTAAAGGGAATAGTGCACAACGACGTTGGCATGTTGCCCAGATTAGAAAGAGACAAAGCACCGAGGAAGGGGAATACGCGCATTCCTGCTTTGCGGGTCAAGGAGGCAATGAGGGACAGATGGGTAGATGGAAGCCAGCTGGACTGGGCAGACGGAGGGGGAAAAGGGCAGATGATGGCGAAAGACTCTCGTCCCTGTACTTTCTCGTCTCTTCGCCCTCAATCTCCATTACGACCCCCGCCAGTGATGAAGATGATCCTCGCGTAGGTGAGGCTATTGCCATAGATGATCCGGTGCACGGGGCAAAGCCAAATGGTATAGGCTGCAGTGAGTTGCACTTGCCCTCTGCGACCCCACCGACCGTTTAGCCAAAACCTCCTTGGTTCCCGTCCTCGCCGCCGCGTGCTACGCCATGGGGAAAAGGTGCCTCCAATAGCGGGACGGTTTATTTTTTGCAGGAGGCGCGCTGGTAGGGGGAAAATTGATCGTAGGGGTGGCAAGGGGTGGTGGGCAGGGCCCCGAATCATGGGGCAAGGGATGAACGAGACAGATTTGCATACAGAAAATCAGATGGGACGGATAGCCACTAGGTTTAGAGCTAAAGGAAGTGACATCCTACGGAGGGCAAAGAGAAGGGGAGGGGGAACAGGCAGGACATCCTTTTCAACTGGCATCACTATCATGTCACTTGGGGGACGTACTTGAGAATGACGCGACGATAGTGCAGCAGCACAGGGACTTGGTACAACGCGATGGCGCCATCACAGAGGCACGTATTGGATTCGCTTCCATCTTCTCCTTTATGGGTTGTTGATGTTCCTGACCCCTCCTTTCACATATCCATCTCGTCGGCGTTGTCGCCTCCGATGTTGACCCTCTTCCTGTTCTGGCCCATGAGCTGCGAGATGGCGACCTTGTTGACTTGTCCACCGATCTTGCGCTGCATCTTGGCAATCTCCTCCTCTGCATCGACTGCCTCGGCCTCTGCGTAGTCGAGAACCAGCCTGCGGCCCAGCAAGTGGGTGTCTCGCAACGCGTTGAGTGCGTTCTCTGCCTCCCGGGGTGTGACGAACTCGGCAAAAGCAAAACCCCTCGTTGAGTTGCCAAATTTTTTGGGCAGGCGCACCGCCCTAAGCTGGCCGTAAGTACCGAAGAGGGTGCGGATGTCCTTCTTGGTCGCTTCGAAGGGCAAATTTTTGATGACAATCTTCGTCCGTTGCCCCGCGGCCTTGCGGGCCTTGTCTTCCCGCCGACGTTCCTCTGCGGCGTCCTGGCCCTTGTGCGAAGCCTTGACGGCAAGAGTGTGACCCTCGAGCACAAACCCGTCCATGACCTTGAGAGCCGCCTGTGCTTGTTCCTTGGTCTTGAAAATGACGAAGCCGAAACCCATACTCAGCACCTGTCCGGGCTTCTTGGGGTCCATCTTGGTTTTCACTCTTGCGGAGACGAAACCGTCCAACGGTTTAAACGTCTCTGCCAGTTTCTCCGTGGTCGTGGAGAAGTTGAGGTTTCTGACAAACAACGACGTAGTCTCAACACCAGTCTCACCCTGCTCATCCCGTCCCAAAAGCTCCGTGACACTGAGCTTCTGGACGCCGGTGGGCCGGTCCTCCTTGCCCTGCGTCATGTTTACTGAAGCATCATTCTTGAAAAGGTCCTTAGGGCCCTTCTCGAGAAACAGCACGGTGTCTTTGATGCGCCTGTATGCGAGCTTGGCGAACGCCGCCTTCGCATGTGCTGGCTGCGAGAACTCGACGATGGCAATGGTACCGCTGGGTGGCATCAACACCCTCAGGACTGTGCCGTGCTCCTCAAACATGGTTCTCAGCTCCTCCATCGAGGTCCCGAACGGGAAGTTCTTGACCAGAATCGTCGTGTCACCCCGCTTTTGTGACTTGAAGGCATCGAGATCCACACCATTCGATACAAAGTATGCCTTAGTCTCCTGGATGATCGACGTCTCGGCGATGGCCTGCTTGACACCGGCATCTGCCGACGTGGGATCCAAGAGTTCTGATTTAGACACGCCCAGGCGACTTGCCACGGAGGCGTTGACTGCATCCTGATTCATGTAGAGAGAATTCCAGTTGAACGTGCTAGAGGCAGCCTCCGCCTTCTTGCGGATCAGGTTCTGCTTCTTCAAGGGCAACTTTGAGATTGCGAACTCGTCCAGCCCAGCATCACGCTTTCCCTCAGCGGGCAAGACGTGCAAGAGTCGCCCTTGGAAGGTCTGACCATCCGTCGACTGGAATGCGGCGGCAGCTGACTCCCCACTCGTGAACTGTACCATGGCAAAGCCCTTGCTTGCGCCTCCAGCAGTAACTGGTAAATGTACCTAGTGGGAGATTAGCAATCTGAGTTCTGTCATGAGGTCCATATGTGCAACTGAGGAGGTAATCATTTTTCAGAAAGTCGAAGCATCTACTAAAATACCGATCCAAGGTTCGCATCAACCATCATTTGATGTAAGCTGTCCCTATCTGGATTCATCACATGATTGTATGGCACCGAGTGGCGCGAAATATAATAAAACTTGTTTGCTTACCTCTTGAAGTTCGCCGTACTGCCCAAAGTGCGTCCGCAGGTCCTCTTCGTTGGCACTGAAGGGCAGATTTCGCACAAACAGTCTAGCGTTCCGCTTGATGGTGGCGAGGGTGTCGTTCTCTTCGACCTTCTCAGAAGGGGCCGGAGCGTCCTCTGCAACAGCTCCACCTTTGGTCTCGCCCTTGGGCTGCTCAGGAGCCTTCGCGGGCTGCTTTTGCTGTTCCGCGGGTGCACTTCCGGCTGTCTCTCCACCTTGTTGAACTGGAGGTTGGGGCACCTCGTCGTCATCCACTAGATCTAATAACCGGTTCGTCCTCGAACGAAGCCAATCATCGTCCGTCGCGGCCGCGTTGGTGGGGGCAGCGGGAGCCTGCTCCTGAGGCACATCTTCCGTGGATTCAGGAACAGGAGCAGCGTCAGGCATCGCCTCATCCTTTTCTGGCGTGGGCTCCGCACGCTGCGCTCCCTTTGGCGCCTCCCTCATCTGCCGTTTCTCAGGCCGAGACGGGATGGCTTCATACTCATCGTCACTCTCGCCATCTTGGAGCAACCTTTTCTGCTCTTTGACCGCAACAGGGTCCATGACATCTGACATCTCATTTGCAGCGTTCTTGCTAGGACCCATGACTTGCAAGAATTCACGCAGCTTGGGGTCCGACTCGTCCAAGTCCTCCCGCTTGCGCTTCTTCTTTGCATCCTTCTCCTCAACACTGGGTAGCCGAGGGGCAGCCGAGTCTGATGGTGTCGCCACAGACATGTGCCCGGTCCCCCCCCTTGTGTGTTGGAGGGCGGGATCTGCAATCTGCACGAGAGGTATAAGCATATGGAATGGGGCTTCTACATGAAAGAGTCGCAACATACCGGCCTTGCGAGTTCGACATTGATCCTCGACATGCGGATATACGATCTGTTGAAATACTTGACCGCCTTGGCAGCAACCTCTGGAGTCTTGTACCCGACATATCCAATCCTTCTCTGAGGGATGACCTTGACGTCTGTTACCTCACGACCTCCAGCCGAAAAGTGCTGTCGGAAGTCGGCCTCGGTGATCTTGGGCGGGAGCCCTCTGACGAAGATACGGGAGGTCTCCATTGTTGTAGTAGGGGCGACAGTAGTGGTAGCCATTGCGAAACGGGGTATCTCAGAACAAAAAACAAAAGACGTTTGCAATAGTAAGAAGGAAAGATTATGAGCTCAAATGCTCGCGGGGGTTGTGGCGGCTATAAACGCAGGGCCATACTGTCGTGTGGGAGAGACAGAGAAGAAGGATGTAGAAGCATTTGTTGACATGAAGAAGTAATCTGCACTTTGGCTTGAAGTTTTTTTTTTCTTCCGCCCCATCGTTATCGTTATCAGCATGTGACCAGCCCCGCTTTCCATGTCAACGTTAGTGCGTGTGCCGTAGCATGCCACCCCGGAAGGAGCTATGGCCCGTGCGGCCATGGCAACCCAACCACGACTCGATCGAATGGAACCCTTTCCTGTCGCGGGCACTTTGTCAGGCTTCCTCAAAACACGCGACAAACACATCCCGAAGAACCTCATCAAGCAAGCCAATTCTTTGATTGAAGTCTTTTGATGTAAGTAAGCGCATTCTAGCCCTGCGGGCTTTGGCTGACCGTTTCATCAGAGCCTCTTTCCACACAAGTAAGTTCACCTCGGCGATCGAAGGGTCAGCAGCGGACGAGACGGAGGAAAAAGGGGGCTTGCCCAAGAAGCCCGGTCGCGCAAACGAAACCAAGACCCCATATGGACGCTTACGAGAACGCGCAAACAACAGAGACACCTGCAATATCAACAAGTATCGCAATGGCCGACGCAAAGAGCACCTCGCCTGCCCCCCGGGAGAAGTTGGAAGGTCTGTTGCGACACCAGAGCAGTCTGCTATCCTGATGTACGACAAGTGCTTACATGACTGTGGTTCTAGCTCAGGTCAAGAGCGCCGACATGGTGAGGACCGCCGATGAACTGAGCGCCTGAAGCTCAGGATGCTGACAGACAGTTTTCAGACCGACGACATGCAGCAAGAGTGCATTGAAGTTGGTACGTAACATCATTGCTCGGGAGCCCCTCCGCTAGACCCCGCCGTGTACTGACGACCCATCCACAGCCCAGGAGGCCATGGCCAAGTTCACCATTGAGAAGGTGTGCATTTTCAACACGCTTCGCATCTAGTGCGGACGCTGTATACTGACGTTGGCGGCTCCTAGGATATCGCCCAGCACATCAAGCGAACCGTTAGTCAAGCCTGCCCTTCTTCCATCTTCGTTTTTGCAATCAGCGGCTGACATGTCCGGGATACAGTTCGACGAGCGCAAGGGCCCTACATGGCACTGCATTGTCGGTCGCAACTTTGGCAGCTTCGTAACCCATGGTATGTTTGTCTAGAGTCCACGTTTTGATTCATCCTCTGGACGCGTATCTCTATTCTCAGCCACAGCTAGAAACTAACCTTGTCGGCACAGAAACTAAGCATTTCATCTACTTTTACCTTGGCCACTGTGCGATTCTCCTTTTCAAGACCCAATAGACAACAAATCAGCGAAGCGGTGAAGCAACAAGCCGAAAGAACAACAACCAA
This sequence comes from Colletotrichum tofieldiae, assembly GCA_022836555.1. Classification (NCBI taxonomy): domain Eukaryota; kingdom Fungi; phylum Ascomycota; class Sordariomycetes; order Glomerellales; family Glomerellaceae; genus Colletotrichum; species Colletotrichum tofieldiae. Next base: position 1,253,986 of record BQXV01000008.1, on the reverse strand, counting down.
CCGACCGCCACTGTCTAAAGACTTGCGATCCATATTCCCGAAACGACGCGTCGCAGATATGATGTACAGGACATAAAGCATACGGGGAAAGGGGAACCACTGCCGGCTGGCTTGATATGGGATAATGGGGGATATGAACTTGTGCAAAAAGGCGTGCGCGGGATTTCTTACTGATGGGTGACGGAGAGGAGGACGAAAACGCTGAATTCAAAAGGAAGGTCGAAACGAACGCTGCGTTCGGCACATAGACCTACTTTGAGCTTTTGTTGGGCGGCGTTTAAACCTGTTATTGGTCAATACGGTTCAATTCTTATTGTACAGCTTGGCTCCTGCTAGAAGATTGCCCGTGTTGTCGCTGGCTACCCATTCATCACCATCGACCGTCAATATCTAGCCGCGAGCAAGAGAGCACGTGCCGCAGTTGGAACAACAGCAGAACGACGGCCGCATCGGAAGATGTCCACCGATGTTCCCGTCCGCCGGGGCGTAACAGAGTGGCTGGTATTGGGCGGGCGCAACAAAACGCTATGCTTTCATGATACGACAGCCTCCGCTGCGACTTTGCGTTCTCAAGTCGGATCTCGTCTGTCGAAGGTAAACAACATGGTTCACAGAAGGACCCGGCCGTAGAGTGCCGTAGGTTTGTCAAATAGGACAACCGCATGTTCCTTTACACCCAGTCAACTACGAAAGACACTCATTCCCAACATCTCATGCCGATCATCAGGAGAAACTTCGTCCCTCGACCATCCTCGGCTCCCGAAGCCTACGCGCGGCAAACGTCCCGTCTCTGGTGAGGGAACCGCAGTCGACGTGCCGTTTCAGACGGGTTCCTCTAACGGCACCAGCCAAGCTCATACCATCCATCTCAAATCAGCCGCCGGTCCCCTCCAGTGCCGACGTCGAGCTGGACAGAGACGACAGGAAAGAGATTCCACATCGTGTTTGGTGGTGTGACATGTCTCTTGGTCCTTCCGGGTTCTGGGGTATTCGGAAAGGGGTTGCCATACAGAACTCGGCTCGGCCTCTGCAGGGACGAGAGCAGCTTGTCACTGTCATTGTCATTGTCCAGCCTCTTGTACAGCGCAGACGAAACGGGGGGCCCATGCTTCTTCGTCTCAAGTTTTCGTCCCCCTTGTTTTTTCAGTAGACGTACGGATTGACGCACTCCATTTCATTTTGAGTGATCCGGCACGCTGGGTAACAGCAAAAGGGGATCCCCCTTCCAAGCGGCCGAGAACCCATCTGCCGTTGCTGCTCTCTCGCCGCATCGCACAGCACAGCAGAAAGGGGATCGACCGTTCCCGTGCCCGCCCCCGTCCCCATCCACTCGGTTTCAACCATGAACCGGTCGCTGTGCAAACTAGAAGAATCTGGACGACACGCACATATCTGGCAGCATCGTTCGTCGTCTCGAAAGCCCGCCTGCAAGCCGAGCTGTCATGAACGAGGCAGTGTCCGTATAACCACCTGCTGCATCTCCGTCTCGTTCCGTGATCTCCACATCATCCAAGTTGGGAGTTGGGGTAACACTGGAAGTGGCTTTGAGGGCTGCCAGGCACCCAGCACAAACAGTCCAGCCGCTCAGGTTCCTGTTGGGTACCTTGCCAGCAGGGTACCTAGGTACTCGGCAATGTGAGCCTTCTCACCTGACGCCAAAAGCGGCTGGCGCTCCCTCGTCTGCTGGACCCGCGCGAGCCAAGAAAGGTGAAGAGAGGAAGACACGCGCTAAAGCCCAAAGTAGCCGTTCTACGCAGTACGCACGCTTCTTGCTGAAAGGCGAAGAGGGTGAGCCCGTAAGCCCGCGAGCCCGCTTTCTTCGGTGGCTGGCTGCTCCCGGATCGACACGAACGGGATGGGCAGCAGATGCAACGGGGTCGTTGAAGGCAGTGGAGAGCGGCGGGTATGTTCTGAGGTGATCGGCGATACGCATTAAAGAGCTTCTCTACCACGTGCATTACGAACGTCAATTGTCTTCAGTAGCCATGGAAAGTTTGTCCGGCGATGAAATGAGGCCGACGGGACACACGACTCAGCTCCCACTTGGCAAAAGTTCCCAGCGGAGGACACTGGTACGGAGGATGGGTTCCAGCTCCCACACCAAATCGACGGGCTCGGGAGGGGTTCTCGACGACCTTCCGGAAATTCTCTTTTGGTGGCCACGCTGTACCATCCCGAAATGCAGACCCGCCACAAAGCGCGAAGCCGAGTGTGTGCAAAGGTGATCTGAGGGTGGTGGTCACGGTGGATGGATCGGTTCGGCCGTCGTCGTTGATGCCGCCCCCTCTCCATAAAGCTCAACAAGCCTGAGCGTGCGCTGCAGTGACGTGAGGACGTGAGGTGTAACGTGCATGCACCAAGCACGAGAGAGCGAATCCCGTATGCTGAAGGCGGGGTAAAACAGATGATGCGGCCGGGATTGCCAACTCAATTCATCAACTCTAGTGCCCTTCCAAAGGAGTCTTGCTGAGCAAAATGATCCGGATCATGTACCATTACGGCCGTTTCGAGACACATGGTTGGCGGGAATGGAGCATCAACAGCGAGGGGACACCATTTCAGGGTCCTGGTGCAGGGGATGGATGATCTGGACGATCAGGGCCCGAATCGAGCGCCGGAGCGGAGGATGGGCTCGCGACCACGAAAAGATCCAGCTTAGATGGAATTCCATTCTTTTCCCAGTGTAACCTTCATATTTACGATGCGTCTTGGTCGGGAGGCGACAATTGACAATCCCTTTCTGTGGTTTGGAAGAAATTTCTCGGATCCTTCGACAAGGTCCTTTACGGTATGTCTGGTTCGCTTGGAGGTCTCAATGTTGCCTTACTTAGCGGGACGGAAGCAGCCCGGCTCATTCTGCGAGTCGGCTGATCCGTTTGTCTTCCCATGAAAAGGTCCGAGACGCACAGGACTGTAGCCGGTCTTGTCCGAACTCCAGACCCCGTGTATCTGGACCAGTTCGAAGGGCCATCCTCTGCGCTTGTCTCCCTTTCAGCCCGCACCTATCAATGTCAGTTCCCTATGGTATCAGGCGGAAACAACCACCCTCCCCCCTTGTCGGGTGTGTGTGGTTTGAGCTACCACCACCAGCCCAGCAGCAATGCTTCGCGATCCTAGTGAACTCTGAGGGCATTCTGACCACTAAGCGTCATCACCCTTCTCAGTGAGAATGTTGGGATGTATACTGTCACTGCTTGGGAAGGGGCTTATACTTACCCCTAACACTATGGTGTGTAGCCTTCCAGTAGGTCTGCCATCATCGGATGGAGTAGCCCATTTGGCGGGATTTGTGCCACCCAGATGTCTCACACTTCTCGCTCCGGCTGGCTTGACCCCAAACTTCCGAGGCGCTGGAATAGTCCTCAGCCTACCCGGTCAAACAACCGAGCCAAGTTGACAGGAAGATTCCCATAGCCTAGAGCAGGACCATCCCTCCCGACCTGGCCGATGGCAAAAAAGGTCCCGAACCTTCCTGTAGTGGGGCAGTCAGGATTCGGGGGCTGGGATTGTCCTGCAGCGCACAAGTCTATTAAGTGTACTGCGACATTTGGGGCCCAACTGGCCAATGTGGCGGGGAATGAGGCATGTATCTCCCTACTGCCTACATACAATACATCCATTCGGCAAGATGTACACCCACCGTCTTGACAGCCAATGTTCTTTGAATCGTACGGGCCAGTCTGGTCTCTGAGGGGGATGTTGCTGGAAACCTCTGTCATCGAGGAACGGAGCATCAACCCCGGCATGATGAATGCTTTGGGTGAAAGTACTGTAGAGGCCATGAGATAGTTCGGACGTAGGAGAAGCAGGTCGGCGGCAAATGCAATGTCAATCAATGTGTGGGTGGGTGGTACGTGCTACCAGTCATGACCTTGATGGTATCGGATAATGAATGACATGCTAGTGGGCGACATTAGTGACTCGAGTTCGCCAATTGACTGAGGCCGTTATCACCACGCAGATGTTGGAAAGTCCCAGCGGCTACTGGTGGTTCGCTTGCATCTGATGGAAGAGGAAGTAAGATTCTTGTCATAATTCTTCAACATACAGCCGAACCTTGGAACTGCAGGCTGGCGGCGTCTGTTTCGTTGCGGCGTGACCGGTCCTCATCTCGGGCCACTCAGTAAGCTGACGACCTCTATGTGTGCTGCCCTTGCCTCTGGCCTTCTTTAACTGAGGCGACCAAAATCATGTGATTACGTGCAAGATATCGTACAAATGGTGTCCTTTCCAGCCGTTGCCAGGAAACCTCGCTTGAGCAGTGTCCGATCCCGAGCTCGTCGCGGGGGAAACACATTGGCCGTCCGTAGGCCGTGTCGAGATTATCCTGTGCGTAGTCGGATCAGATTGACAGGCGCTCACCCGAGGAATTCTTGTGGTGCCGCTAGTAGCGGGGTTCTATTCCTGCTCTTTCGCGCCAACGTGGGGTCTGCTAGATAGATTTGGGCGAGAGGGTCGTTGACCCATGTTCAGCCCAGAAAAGCCCAGCGTCGGCCAACTAGCTAGGCGTGTTTTTGGTCTTCCATCACAGGACGTGGGTGGCCGTGACGGCCACGTTGATTGTGATCCCAGCAGTGAAGCCGACAGCATCAAACAAAAATCGGCGCCAGATAGATTAAGATGTCTGGCGATATCGGGACTCCTCAGGCAGGGCGTTTGTCGAGACCAGAAATTGGACGTTTATGCTGCGTTCATGGAGGTTCCCTTTAGCTTGTTCCACCTGGCGTCTGAACTCTAGCAGCGTCCAATGCTTGTTGTGGTAGGTAAGCAATACGGGTGTGGTATGCCCACCGGGACGCTCATCAAGTAATCAAGGTTGTTCGTGGTTGTTGCTGACGTCTCGTGTGCTGCTTTGCGAGCTAGCGCAGCGAAAACAACCCAATGGTACCCAACACAAAAACACTCTCAGCCGGTAGCGCCTTGAGCCTCCAGATACCTTCAAACACTGATTCATCTTCTCGACTTCCGCTGTGGCGAACGAGAGAGGGTCAAGAGCGGCCAAACCAAAGCCATGCCGCATAGCCAGGAACGAAGGGCCCAGTGATTGATTGGCGGGCTGGGAAGCCAGGGGGCGGGAACGTCGGGGAAGGCTGATTGATGAGATGGGCTTAGGTGGGCTATGGGCCACAGGACATGTACAAAGTACTGCAATACGGTCTGTGTGGTCGAGATGGTTGCTTCTTCATCCGGTGCAAGGGATCGTCGATTTGTCCGTCGTTCTGTCTTGTGTGAGATCTTGCAGCGCAGACAAGCAAGCATGGTACTAACGCATAGTCCGGTTGAAGCCATGCCGTCCGTGCTGGTGATTGCCCAGGGCGCTGGGTGCTCGCGGCTCGCAATAGCCTCATGATTTGCATCGTCTCAGACGTTAGCCGCTTGGATGGGAATCCTGCTTGCTTGGGAGTTCCTCTTACGGGCGCGAGCGGCGGGTAGAAAAGTCAAAAGCGACGGCGGCCGGCGGCGGCGGCGGGCAGGGTAGCAGACTTGGTTGAATCCGGCAGATGACGGCATCAGGACGAGCGGCCATGGGGGTGGTGGGTGAAGCTGGTCGGTGTGCGACGGTTGCTGAGTACCTGTGCAAGTCGAGAGGTGCCTGGTGGTGCTGAGGACGGTACGCATGCGTGACTTCTTCTTGATGGCGCCGAGACACTGCGTCAAGTACCTGGCATGAAGTAAGTTCAGGTATCCATCCGCCAAAATCGTTACGCAAGAGCGTGGCAGGTGCTCTGGCCTTGTGTTCTTCCCTTTTAGGCCAGGACCAGAAGAAGAAGTTCTTAGCGTGGCCGAACGCTACACAGCGCAGTTGCGACACCGAGCGACGTCGGGTTTTCCCTCGCTTTCTACTGTGCAACAAACTTCCAAAGGGCCAGTCAAGCTGCATGTAGTGGGAACCTGCATCTCCCACTCCCGCCTTGTCGACCTTGGTCGAGTCCAAATGGGACGGATGCAGACAGGTTCCAAGCCCACTCAAATGCTTTCTCTGCAGAGTAAAGGCAGGAGGCAAGTGCCTTGTCGTCTGTCACTAGGGAAAACGGCAAAGGAAGGACGTGTTTCAGGCGAGATTGAGACATTGCGATGCACCGACCAAGACAACCACGACAGAACGGCTCTGTTTGACACGCAAGCGAGGCTTGCAGCTGAGCTGCCAGATGCGAGCCGAATCTCCAGCTGCCATCTGCCGCCCCCCTGACGTGGACTTGGAATTAAAAGCAAACCAAATTCAGTCTGCGCGTGCACTGGGTGGTTAACCTGTTACCGACGATGTTGCCATCAAGCAACGACCGTCATGGCCAATTGCAAACATGACGTTGCCTTACACCGAAGCTGTCAAAGACACGGCCGATGACTGGACACCGAGGGCGATCACAGAAGTAACTGCACACTGATGAATGGATTCGTAATCCTGTCAGGGCTGGCCCACGATCGCAGTAGACGTCCTGTATGACGTTCGGCGGGTGTAGCCTGCGATGCCAAACAAGCCTACCAATCATGTCACGCCAGCCCTCAACAACGATGGCTTTGAAGGGAGTGGAAACTCGGGAGTGACAAGACCAGCGGATCCGTGAGTCCAAAGCGTGATCCATCATCCCGCACCATCCATCCCACAAACCATCGTGGGCTCTTTCTGGCCTCGGGGGACGCTATCTCGGAGCGAGACTGGGCCCGAAAATGGATCCAGTTGTTCCTGTTGAATCCTACGAGAACCCGACTGGTTCACGGAGCAATTCGCAGCTGTGTCCGGTTTTCGGTGGGCAGTCATTTCCTGCAAGTCGCTGCGAGGCAACAGGGGGGAGGCTCGCCATGGGAAACGTCAAAAGACGACTGCGGGTAGCCTAGGTGCCTGTGTGACAAGGAGGGGCTCGCGGCGGAGAGACTTGTGTTTTTCTTCTTTTTCGATCTCTGCGAGGAGTTGTCTGTAGTAGCGTCGTCGTCGATTTGGGGGGCTTTCTTTTTCGTCATTCCGGGGAAACAGACCAGCTGCTCTCGAGACTTTGGAGGCGTCGCCGAGGAAGGAGCTGACTGGACCACCCGCTTGCCAGACGATGAGCGTGGCTGCCCTACGACAGTGTTAGGAGCAACGATTGCGGTTCACCAGGTTCCTCCTCGCTGATGCGAAGAGTACGTACCTGCACCCGCGCCCAGGCGGGATCCACCTCCCCTTCCCCACCATCATGTACAGATACTGCAGCGGTACATGGCCTCGTGGCTGCAACCAAGAGTGTGATTCTCCCGCGCCCCCGGCACATCGTCACCCGTCCACTTGGGCGCTGCTGGACTGTGTGACTGCGAAGAGTGCAGGTAGGAACGCAACAAGCAGCGCTGCGAGAGCAGCATTTTATTTGTTGCGGGCCGGTTCGCGATCAGCAAGTGGAAGGCGGCAGACGGAGGTGTAGCAGCGAGAACGAAGGCAGGAACACTGAATCAACGACCTCCTTCAATCTGTCGTTCGCTTCATGTTTGTCTCGTTTCAAATCTCGGGTGTTTTCCCATGCACCTTTGGGTTTGCCGTCTTTTCTCTTCCTCATTGGTTTTTTTGGCACGAACATCGCTGGGCCAGTACGTGCTTCTTTCCTTGTCTCCCTCCAGCCAGCCCGATCCTCGACTCGCCGAAACATGGGCGCCGCCTACCAATCAACCATTTCGTCTACATGCCTCTCGCTCGCCTTCGAAATCGGTCGAGTGAGGTCAGTGACTCAGGCACAACAAACATGCAACCGCGGGAAGCAACTCATCCACCTGCTCGGCGATGGAGCACTCGGCCAGGGAATCAAGTGACAGCACAAGCGAGTCTGTCTCCATATGGACCCTCTTGAGATCCGCACCAGCTGCGGCATGGGAAGGTCAGGTACCACCGTCCGTCCGTGACTCCGTTCGAAGGACAAGGCGACCTTGACGACAACAATTACTTCTGCGTGGCTGTTCCCCTCACCCAGCCGCTGCACTTAAACAACAGGCACAAGACCTCGCATTCCGTCCTTGCGCCGAGGCCCGGCCGGGACCAACTTGAACTGAAGTGCACAGCAAAAGTCCGCCCGTCCAACCCACTCAACCTCGTCTTCCCGCTTCTTGGGCCGTAATGGAACCATTCACCCGTCGGCGACTGCGGCGACTACAGCGACACCACAGTTCCAGTACATGGCTGTGCGCCGATTCGAACGAATGCGGGCACAGCATGGGTGGTGGGTGGCATGGCCGTGTTGGAATGCTGGAAGGGCGGGGGGGACTCCTCGTCAGGCACGCACCAGTTGCTGCGTCGTCAACGTTACGCGCAACAAATCGAATCGGCCACCGGCCACGTTCCGGCCGCAAAAGGGCAAGCCAAGAAGCACAAGGCCCCGGTGAGGTCAGCCAGCGCCAGCACGAGTACCAGCAGCCACCGGCGGTACGGTCGTCAGCCCGCCTCGCTTTGCCATGCCATGCCAGCGAAGCAAAGAAAGATGCAGAGAAGCCTTCCGAACACCCGCCTCTATGTTCCTCCTGGTCCTGACTCGTCGATCCCCTTTATTCGTTTCTACTTCTCTCGTCAGCCATGGAAAGCCTCAATAGCATACCGCACAGCGACAAGATGCCCCCTCTGCGGTCGACCTGTCTGACAGGTTCTTCCCCGGGTATCAAGGTCAACAATCATTGTCAATCATAAAACGAGCGACATTTGCCTCCGTTCGAGGCCCGGCAGGTTGGGCACTAGCCATTACAGGCTCAGTGCGCCCACCCTAAAACTGTCGTAACTTGGAACCTGTGTATCCGCCAGGTCAAGGACAGGCCGCGTTCTGTAGTCAAGGTACGTGCCCGGTACTCTGCCCGCTCGGGAGTAGCACCATAGCAGCACGACACCCAGTACGAGACAGGAGACCTGCTCTCACCTGAGGATTTTGCCGTACTGTAGCACGGAAGTGGATCGGTCTGGTCCCTACGATTACGAGCACGGTACTGTCGGCCGAGGGACGAATTCAACCAACGGGTGGGATCAAACATGTGCGCCATTCCAATCTCTATCAATGGAGTGCCGGAAGGACAAGAGTGAGCGGCCTCGTCCGTCGCATTCTTTTTCTCATAATTGCCTGTTCGCGGATGCAAGTACATCCGTGTCCCAACCAAACGGATTGAAATGCCTTGCAGGCAGATGCAGCAGCGGAAGGGCCACGGTCGGCGACGGACCGACGAGTGGAGGGAGGGAACATGTTACAATGTTACAGTTGAGACGGACGGGCGAGGACCACGTTCGGGTGGCAGATCCGCTAGCTGCGGTCGACCTGGGACTAGGCTGGGCCGGACAAAGCGGATTTGCCCTCGAGAGTTCCCCCCATCCAGTTCCCATTAAGGTTCGCGGCCGTGTGTCAAGTTTGGACGGATTCCTGCCACTGTTCAAAACATTTTGAAGCAACGAAGCCGCCAGGCGTTCTCTCTGGACGGCGAGGGGAGAGCGTGGTGCTCCACTGCTCGACGGGATATTCCCCCTTTGTCCACAACAGGTGGACGGTTGCATCGTGTTTCTCCCCCCACACAACAGACACATGAATCAAAGATGTTGATCTAGAATGATGGCAGCTCGTGGGAACGGCGAGACAAAGACCGAATAACGAGGTCTGCCACACGCTGCCCGCTGCCGTTTCCGTTACCCGTTGTGCAGCCGTCAGCAAATGCCGTTTCCCTCCCTTTTCTTTGCTTTGATATTCCATCATAACAACTGAAAGTGATGGAGACCGAGGGAGACCAAATTGCAAGGGGCAAGGACACTGCCCAACGTGTGGGAACAAGGCGAGGAGGTCAGCTAGACGTTGTCTAGATCCAATCAACGGACGAAAGGGAGCTTTGTGCGATTCATGAACAGGGGAAAAGAGAGGTCAAGAAAACAAACACAAATACCACCTACCCTCCTCGGGACGGCGAGGCCTTACAATCATTTGCTTTCGGATGCAATGCGGGCGAGAGACGGCCTGGTTGTGTTTCGCACTTTTGGCGTGTTCGTCTCACCACCTGCTGCTCGGGGTGTGTTTAACAGTTTGTTCTTCATTTATTACGGTTTCTTCATGGGCCTTTTCCTGTCATGTAATGTTGTCAAGTGGACCTGGGCCCCGTGGCTGGGAGACGAGGATGGAGGGAGGCTCAGAGGGATACGGTAAAGGTTAAAATGGATTCTGGATTGATGGTACGGAGCGAGGCGAGGGACCGCCTGCTGTCGGAAGCAATCCCGGGGTACCCCCCAGCCGGCATGGTTATCGTCGTCGTCGTCGTCGTCGTCGTACACTTTGCACATGGCGAGAAGATGCTGGTCCATCTATTGCCCACACTATCGAATAGCGGGTGGTGCTTCTTTGGGGGTGTTGTGTTGTCTCGCGGCCACCGTTCAATGTCTTCGCCCTTGTTGTCTTTCCCATTCCCCATGTGGCGCCACGACTGCGCGACAGGACTGGCCCTGGCCGATGGTACTCACAATAGCCAGCCCCTCTTCGCTCAGCCAGAAGAACCCAGCAAACGCCTCGTTCTGTCAGGCCCGTCCGTCTCACTCCCCAGAGGGCCAGAGGGGCGGCCTTCCCTTCCTCACCTCAGTTTCCTCCTCAATGGGCTGGCCGGTATTGAGCGCTGTCGCTCCTCGGGCGGCACGCAGGCAGATGGGACCAAGGCCATCTAGAATTGGGGGTCTTCCTCACTCTCCCAGTCCTTGCTCTCTTTCCCAACTCCCTTCGGTCACTCATGTCATCCTCTGGCGGTCGACTGGGACTGGGTGCCTTACTTTGACGTTCCCTTTTCGTGGATCCCGGCACCACCCCGACCCCCCTTGTCGTGCCCTCCAGAAAGGTCAGAGGTGCAGAGGTACCAGCACCACAGTCAGGCGTCGGCCCCCAGAGCGACCACACCGGCTCTCCAGCCAGTCATGGTCGCCGGTTGCCCATGAGATCGCACACAGGGTGGGTACCCTGCTTCCTCTTCTGCTCAGTCTCCTAGTCCTCAGTGCGTCTTCCCTCCCCTCCCTCCTTCGCTCTGGGAACTCAGCCGATGAACTCGGCAAAGTACACGCCAAGTACCCGTTATTGGCCAGGCGTGGCACCCTGTCTCGCATGGGGACGGGTACACGCTCTCTACCTGCAGCACCGCAGGGCCCTGACCGCTGCCCCGGCAGATCCAGCGTGCTCCAGCGGTCTTTAGGGGACCCTTCCAGCGGGCAACCACCCCGGCCCGCCATCGTCTCGAAGTATCTGGCGAGGTACCAGTACTAATTAGTGCCGGTGGGTGCCCTGCTGCGTCTGGAGGCGGCCGTGGTGGGCGGCCCTGCTGCGGTCCGGTCTGCTCTGGGCTCACTCACACACTCACTCCCAAGTCCTCTGGCCGTCTCTCGCTCGATCTCTGCAAGTTCCATGGTCCACCCTCTTTTTGGCTGGGGACATGGGCTGGGCTGACTGGCTGTGCTTCCATTTCCGCTACTCGCTGCTCTTCCTCCTGTTCCTGATCTCGACTTCTTTCCCTCACCTTCACCTCCTCCTCACCCTCTCTGCCTCCAAGGCAAACTTCCTCACTTGTTGTTGCTATCGCGGTGACCTCGTTATATCCCCCTTTCGGACGAAACACAAGGGGAGCCCGCAGCGTCAAGCACACCGCCGTCCCCTCTCCCATTCACTGCTTGCGAAGCCCGAAAAAAGCCCCCCATTCGACTCGCCATGACAATGTGACGTCCTGCCTACCTGCGCCCCATAATCCGCCTGCGAGAATAATAGACGCAACTAGGAAGTCTGCAGCAACTCAACCACCCAACCCAACAACTCTCCCCCTCGTTTCTCGACTATCCAATTCGACCCTTTGCCAGCTGCTCACCTTCTTGCTACATCCTCCAACCCAAGCTGGAGCATGCAAGGTGCGACCAGCCTTCAACACAACCCATCCGCGTGACCCAAGAGAGAAAGAGAGAGATACACGATGCCTTCGCTCAAGGTCCCGGACACCGGCCTCATTCTTGAGAGCTCGGCCGCCTCGGGCAACCCTGTACCGCCCCAGGCCTTCACCATCAACTTATCCGACAATGTCCTTGAGGACATGATCAAGTGTGTGCAAAGTGGCGAGGACCTCCAATTGTCCCTGGGGAGTAGCCCGGTAAGTGATCCCCAACACCCTTTTCTGCCGACGTTCCGAGCCTCCCGATACAATTCTATTGTCTTGTCGACGGGAAGAGCTGGCACCTGGAGTTATTCTGCATGCATGACGAAGAGTGCACCGCTACCGGTCGGACACTTGCCTGTAACCTCGAGACATTTCCAAACGAATCCCGTCAATCGGCGGTGGTGCTGCTTGTTCGACTGTGCTAACGGTTCCGCGTTCCCAAGACATTGCTCTACGGCTCTAGCTCCCACATCCTCTCTCCGATCCCCGAACCATACTCACACGACCTCTTCCTCACGAAACCCTTCGAATCGACAAAACGAGCTACACGACTACCACGAGCCTCCTCGCTATGGAAGAAGCTACCCGGCTCCGAGGCCCCCAAGAGGGCCGAGCAAGCCAAGGCGAAGGGTGCCCCTTCGACCTCGTCGTCCGGCATGGACTCGGATATAGAAAATCTGCAGAACTCCATCGCCGCGGCAACGGCATCGAAGAAGCAGTATGTGGATGTTGGCTGGGTCAGGCTGGTCATGGCACAACTAACATGGGCAACAGGTCACGGGTCATGGATAGGTTAGCGCCGGCAAACAACAAGAAGTCCACGACAAAGACGGCCAAGTCGAAGCTCCTGTCGAGCATGGCATCCTACGGCAACGGCGGCGGCAAGTCTTCTCCTTCGGGGTCACCGGCTCTGGTAGCCGTCAGCTCACCGTCGACAAACCCAGTCTTCTCGTCTTCGCAGCAGGTTGTTGAGAAGTTCAAGGAGCAGAGGTCAATGATCGTCCATGAGCTGGCGGTGCAGGAGCGGCCGTATGACTACCTAGAAAGTCTCTGGGAGGGCAAAGAGGAAGACTTCAAGCCCGCCCTGGAGAAGGTGGCCCAGTTTGAGCCGGACACGCAAATGTGGGCGTTGAGGAAGAACTACTGGAGAGAGTTGGATGTGTGGAAGTACGACTATGATACCCAAGATACCCGACAGAAGGCGATCGACAACGCGATCCGACAGTTTGACAAGATGCGACTGGCAACAACGGAGGCTGAGTGGCAGAAGCTCCTGCCGAGGGAAGAAAGAGGAAAGGGCAAGATCCTCAGCAAGCTGCAGGCGAATATTGCAAAAGCTTCTTCCGCCGCACCGCCACCCAAGATCAAGGTCAGTGACGCAACAAGCGACAACGGCGACGAAGACGTTCTCAAGATGAAGGGCGGCGAAACCATGTCACGGTCATCGTCGAACCCGCTACCGGCGAAACCGAAGAAGGCCGCCGACTCCCAGGTCAAGCGCCTCTTATCGACGAACAAGAAGGCTGCAACGCCCAAGGCTGCGCCGAGCAGGGGCAAGGAGAAGGCGCCCGCCCCCGGCAAGAACGGCCGTATTCTTTCGGCAGAATTCGTCACAAACTCGGACTCAGACTCTGAATCTTCAGAAGACAAGCCCATGGCAAGCATCGTGGCCTCCAAGCCAAGACCAGCACCAGCCCCCGCTCCCGCCCCCAAGAAGAAGCCCGAGGCACCTGCGCCGAAGCCGAAGATTGCTGTGCCCAAGCCGAAACCCAGACCGGTCGAGAAGCCCGCAGAGCGACCAGTGGAGAGATCGAATGAGCGGTCCAAGGAGAAGTCACCTCAGCCTTCTCGGGAGGCCGTCAAGGCTACCAAAATGCAGCCACCTAAGCGACAGCGGGAAGAGGAGGCAGACGACAGCAGCTCCAGCTCGGGCGCCCCTCTGGCTAAGCGCGCAAAGCCCAAGGCACCGATCAAGGCGCCCGTTGGCCTGAAGCAGCGCCCCGCAGATGCCTCGCATGCCTCGTCCCGCAATTCATCGGGCGTCTCGTACAAGAGCAAGAACACCTCACCGGCCAAGTCTTCGCCATTGGCCTCGTCACCGCCAACGAATGCTTCTGATCTTGAACACTCAGCGCCACCCAAGAAGCGCAAGGTGGTGGAATCGTCCGACTCCAACGAGAGCGCCCGGACCAAGCCAGCCCCCAAGCGTCAACGCGGACTCAGCCCCGAGCTGGTCAGCAAAGCCGCGCGTTTCAAGGCGTTCTATGAAAAGTATGAGACTCTGCACTGGGAGATTGCCGACATGCGCAACCCGCCCCAGGAGAAGATGGACGATCTACTCGAGATGCGCGAGCGGCTAAAGAGCATGAAGACGGAGATCTACAGGGAGTGCCCACCTGCGATCGCGGTCGCTTAGAAGGTGACCAAGGATGGACACCCCAGACTGCTCGACGAGGCCATCGGATCAACAATGAAGACAGCTGAAAAGGACACGGCGAGAAGAAAGATTTGATGATTCGGAAGGAGCGGTTTTTCTTTCACAAGCGAATAATTCTTGGGGATATCTAGCCGGAATCCGAGACAGGACGGCCACATGAAAGCATCAGCAACAGCGAAATGATTTTGTCTTTATTCTGTTTTCTCTTGCACCAGGGTGGCATTTGCATCAAAGGGGACGGAACAGGCATAGATGACCAGCATATAGGATTGCATGGGCTCAGGAGAGGGAGAACCACAACTGGAACACCGTGGATACGGTCCAGGATTTTGTGCCTCTGGAGATATTCACCCTTTTGTTCTCTACTTCAAAATCTTTACCGTTTTGATACCAGGCAGTATGTAGTCAACTACAGACGCATGCTAGAAAAAAAACGAAAATGGCAAATCATACTGAAGACTGACTTGACTGTGTGATTTGTCTCGAGAGCGAAACTCTACTCTTGCCTGGGTTGAGGAGGTTTTTAGGTGCCTCCCTCGCCTTCGCAGTGAACATATATGGTATTGTGTCGTAAAAGTAAGCAAGCCGTTTGTTTATGTAAAGCGTCAACGTCATTTCCCCCTTACTCCACGTTCTGCAACCTGCAAGAGAGTCCTTGGTGTGTTTGAAAAAAGCGTAATCGATCAAAAAGAACAACAAAACGACCGTGCGTCGGGGGCACAATTGCATGGGTAATTCAATTGTGCAGGGCTGTTTATTCAGGCTGGATGTAGGATAGAGAAAGAGATGGAAGGGGGAGGGAATCTGAAGCAATGCCGTAATTTCCTTCTTCCCGTCCAGGCCTCTCTTTCCTCTCTCTCTCTCTTTGTTTACTTTCAGAGGGCCGGGGGGGGGGATGAAGGAGGTGCCCACTCTGACGTCGCAACGTTTCCATCTGCCCTTTTCCCGCCCATTCTGATCCGTTTCGGCCATCCGTTGACTCCACAGGAGATTGGAGCTCAATTGTCAACACTCTTTTCTTTCTTCCTGTTTTTTCTGAAGCGGTTCCCACCAGAGCTCCCCCCGCAGTGTCATTAATAATACCTCGTAATATCGGCGGGCCGGGCTTGCGAGCTGTGTTGGTCCGCGCGGTTTTTGTCAGCGACGGGCCAGTTTTTTCCGCTTTCGTAGGGGTATCGGGGGGGGGGGGGGGGGTGTAAAATAAGCATCTAAATAACGATATGACGGTTAAACAAGACCAAGAACAATGAGAGTGGGCTTTTCCGTTCTTCCCTCTTGCAACCGATGAGTGGTGTCGGCTTGCCCTTTGCCCGGCTTTCAATTCTCTCGTGTGCTTGCGGGGTTCGGCTTCACAAGCACGCAAGTTAGGAAAGCATGTTTGCGCGGTGCTGAGGCTCTCAAGGTTACGGGGGTTTCTCGAGGTCGCTCCGAGGTACCCAGCGACTTCACGCAGCAACGAACGGGGCCCAGCCAGCCGGAAGATGGGCGACAGGGATCACTTTTCCCCTTTTCTCAATTTTTTTTGGTTTGATTTTTTTGCTTTCTCCTCATCCCTTTCCCCCTTGCGCAATCTGCTTGCCCCTCGAATTCGGGGGTTAGGGGTTAAGGAGAGTCCTCGTTGAGATGACGGGAAGACACCATGTGAGGTTGCATGTTGCGTAAGTCGGAGGCCGGGGTTGCGCGGATGCCGTTGCGTTTGCGCCGCCAGCCACAACCTCACCAGACTTTCGTCCACCTTTCAAGTATCTTTCCGCCACCCGCCGCGGGAGGGAGGGGGGGGGGGGGGGTCGTTTCGCTTCGTGGCGAAGCCACTCCCTCCTCCTCTGACTTTGTTGTTGAAGGGACGCGGACGCACATGTCAACAC
The DNA here is from genome assembly GCA_022836555.1 of Colletotrichum tofieldiae. NCBI lineage: Eukaryota > Fungi > Ascomycota > Sordariomycetes > Glomerellales > Glomerellaceae > Colletotrichum > Colletotrichum tofieldiae. Next base: position 1,237,810 of record BQXV01000008.1, on the reverse strand, counting down.
AATCGGATGATTACCGTTGCCGAGAGCATCACCACCTGAGAAAGTAACACCAAAAAAAGACGGTAGGGGTCTTCGTTCGCGCCCGGTACTGGATGCTTCCAACAGCGATTAAGCGGGACGGGGGATGGTCGCGCCAAGATCCGCTCGGTCCCCCGGCCCGCCGCCGTTTATTAGCCTTTCCCGGGGGGTCGGGTCGTGGTGATGTGGAGGTTGGTGGTGGTGGTGGCGGCGGCACTGTCGGGAGCCGGTTTGGGGCCAGCCCAGATGCTACCTTGCACTGATCGGCCGAGCACGCGGGTGAGGTGCCTTGAAAGTCAAAGTTGCCGGGTTGAAGATGTAACTCAAAAGATGTGCTGAGGAGCACCATCCGATTTCGTGTTCCTGGGGGAAATCCTCCTTCACCTTGAAGAGTGCCAAGCGTTCCGATGTCACTTCTCTGTGACGTCGGCTATGGGCAACGGACAGAGCAAGCTGGTTTGGCTGCGAAAGCTTCTGCGATGACTGATTGTCGGAATGTCCCACTAATTTGCTTGCTTGCCCTGGCATATGGGAGATGGCATTTACAGAGTGCTTTCACATGGTCCGGCTTTGTCCACGCACCATCGCCTAACCGTCTTCGGCCTCAAAGGCGGGTGAGAGCGAGCAAGATGAACCAATGCTGTAGGGTGAAGGCATCACCATCCGTCTGATGGGCACGCCGAAGAAGGCGGGTTTGTCTTCCTGGGTATCTCACAAGAAGTCGGTTCCCGTCCAGGCGTCTTTCAGAAAGATCAGGATGAGGTGAAGGCCGTACAAAAGAAAACAAGGCCGGTTTTCATTCACCACATCAGAATGACCCGGTCGTCCGTAGGCACGAAGGACCGAAATGCTACCCGGATAAATATTTGAAATCTCCCACTTGCGGTACGAGATCCTGTTTATCAACCATCTTGTCGACGAGCACATTCGGAATAACGAGCACGCATCGTCGTCGCCCAAAAGCAACCGTCCATCGGACAACACCGAGAAAGATGCCGTACTATGAATACGACCACACATACTACGATCGCCCACCCCGGCCATACAACCCGCGGCCCTCGTCACGTCCACCTTACCACCTCCAAGATCTCTACGCGGCGTTGCCTGGCGACCTCGTCTGGTCCACCGTGTACCCGGCTCACATCGATCGCGACATCCCGCCCTTCATGGATCCCACTTCAAGCGGCCGCGAGGCCCCGCCACCGGTTGAGAATCGCAAGCGTCACAAGAAGTGCGGTGGTCAGGCACAGCCCGAGGGAGGAGGCGGAGAGGGAAGCCGTGACGTGACCAAAAGTAGCAAGCAGGTTGAAAAGACCCTCGCGGTCGCGCGCGAGTCTCCCCCCAGTGGCAACCCTCAGGCTGCGATCCGCCTCCGCGAGCGGCGACTGATCGAGATCAGACTCTTACTAAGCCAGCTCCACGCGCAGCTCGAGACGGCATACAATGTCTACAAGACGCTTGACAACAAGTTCAAGAAACATTGCAACACCGTAAAAGGCATTGCCAATGCAGACACGTTGGACAGTATTTGGGCCGACATGTTACAATTGGAGATGAGGCAGCAGGAGGCCCTGACCGAGAGACCGGCCGACTTTGACTCCGTCATGGCACAGCTCGGCCTCTGCTTGCGACACCTCCAATCCTCCGAGCAGCACAGGCTGCCCTCGGTCCCTGGCCTTCACGAGAGGAACGCCATCATCGAACGCCAATTTAAGAACGTCACAAAGGCTGTCGAGGAAATCGTAGATCTCGCTGAAAGAGCCCATCTAGATCATCTTGCGTGTGGGGAGTTTATCTGGCACTTGAACAGGGCCTGGACTTCAGCGAATTCTGAATCTGTAGTGTGGAAAAGCCTCTTGGGCAGGCTGCCCGCAGCGGAGAAGATTTATGTAACGCCCGATGACAACGACTAGAAGGTTGTGAAGGCGGGCAGGCGGAACATATCGGTGTAGAGAAAATGCCATGCAAAGGGGGGTCAATAGAGACCAGGCGGTGACCTGGTCGCGGGAAGGCGTGTTGGTTGAGGATTGAAACACGTCGGTGGATTGTAATGCGGGAATGGTGTTTGTAGGCGGAGCATCGGGGTGCAAATGTTGTCTAAGTGAAAGGTTTGGTTGTTCGTTAGTAGTATCCTTGGCCCACAAGAACAATCGCGCAAAAGGACGTTGCTTACATGGAGAAAAAAGGATGAAGCACCGTCCTCAACAGAATGATCGGAATTGAATTGTCAAGCCCCTGGCCAGCCGAAGCCGGCCAGGGTCCAGACGCTGCGTATCGCACTCAAGTGCTCTGCACAATCTTTTCGCAACGGCTCTCCCATAGGGACACCGAGTCCAAGAACCCCATCTTCCCCGGCACCCCCCGAAAGGGATTCCGGGTATGCATGAGGGCGGCCCGGGCCCTGCTTTTCTGATGCCAATTGCAGACGTGAAGTCACGCCAGGCCCTCGCGGGCAGACCCGTCTATCCCGCACTAGGCAGGCGACATTGGGTGAGTGGTGTGAAGAAGTTACTCCGAATTTCTCATATGCCAGTGATGAGAGATTCTTGCTTGCGCGCGAATCTCTCCGTTTGTAGCATAGAAACGCAGCGTTGAAGAGGACGGTGCTTAGAAAAGGGGAAAAGAGAAGAAGAGTCAGAACCTGCGTGGAAATTGGAGCATTTTATATGATTTTTCTGTGACGTGGGGTCGCAGGGGCCGATTGCAGCCTTGCAAATGAGGCTAGCCAATCAGTGAGCTAGCTCCATTAGCACCTCAGGGAGGGAAAGACCCTTCAAGGTCGACACCCCACCTGCCCGATCCAGATCCTATGTTTTGTGGGGCTCCATGGTTTAGCGATAAGGTCCCCTTATCGGGGTGGCCGCCGTCGCTACTGCGTGTTTTGGTGATGGGGTCCTTGGGCAAGTCCAGACCGCCACTGAAAATTTCCTAGACTTTTAAATGCACCTCTCCTTTTCTGACTTGTGGACAGCGCGCGCGCCTCTTCTTTGTCCGGCGATATCTTCTTTCTCCCTCTTTTTGCGATTTTTCAAGGAAGTATACGATTCAAAATAGACAACCGCATATAGACTTTTAATCAGCAACCATGTTACTCGAGCCAAAGGACTTCCCGCAGATGTGGCAGAAACCGTCAAGTGATGACTTACTCAGCACACTGAAGCAACTGGAACTCAGCCCCCCGGTATGGAGTCACAAACGTAGGAGATCCGACATCGTTCATGAGCAAGAGGCCACAGCCTACTTCCGCCGCGAAGTATCGATGTACCTGTCATCCATCATCAAGAGCGGTCTCTCCTGGATCGAGGATGACGACGAGAAGGAGGAGATCTGGTCAGAAGCCAGCCGCAGGATGACGGAGCGCTGTGGAAGAACAGGTAAGTGAGAGACAGAGTTGCGACTCGGGAGCCCAGCCTCTTACGCAGGGTGTAGCCATGGGCGAAATCACACGGCGGTGGCCCTTTAGAGAAGACGCTCTCACGCCGACGTTCGAGCTCATCATCCGCGAGCCGCCCCTGACAGGCGACTCGCTCGGCCTCAAGACCTGGGGCTCTTCGTACGTCTTGGCTCAACATCTGCCGTCCATAGGCTCGACTGCCCTCTTCCGCCTCTTCGACGAGTCTCTCGGCCAGCCCCGGCCGTCCGTGTTGGAATTAGGTTCTGGTACAGGCTTGCTCGGACTCGCGGCGGCGGCACTGTGGAAGGCCCACGTTATCTTGAGTGACTTGCCAGATATCATGTCAAATTTGCGGCACAATGTCGAGGCTAATCGGGCGACCGTGGAGAAGCTCGGCGGGTCACTGGACGCGGGAGCCCTCACCTGGGGCGGTTTAGGGGAAGATGAGGTTGACCAAGACTTGTTTGACAAGAAGAACCAGTTCAAGGTTTGCGTGATTGAACCGCATAGCCATTCCAACTTACTCATGTGTTCTATAGGTCGTCCTCGCCGCTGATCCTCTCTACGATGACTGTCATCCGGCCCTTCTGGCCGGCGCTTTTTCGGAACAGCTTTCGACTGAGGACGACGCACGCGCCGTTGTGATGGTCCCTTTGCGAGACGAAACGACGAAACGGCTGCTGAAGTCATTCAGAGATGCCATGGGAAGCCAAGAGCTGCCTCTAGCTTGCATCGAGGAGGGAACTCTCGACGGCCATGACGATTGGGGCGAGGCTGAGGAGGGCACCCAAGTGACATGTTGGTGGGGCATCTTTGCGCGCAAATAGTAAGCATGGACTGCGAACAATTGCTTATAGAGTGGGCAAGTTTGGGACGACTTTGACGGTAAACAAAAGAAGAGACGAGATTGCTGGCATACACCCCTAGCTATAGACCTAGACTTGACCAGGAATGTAAACCTGCGAATACAAGACGGTTCGGCGCCGTGCTAAACGGGCGAATGACCGAGTTGACAAATGACCTCCTCGCCTTCCATCTGAACTCGCATGTCTTGTGGTATCAGCAAGAGGAAGCCGCTCTTGCCTTCCTTTGCGCTGGCCCTACTGAATCGCATTCACCGCGACGACTTATCTGGCCCTGCCGCGATAAACACTTTGTGAATCACTCGCTTTTGCTCCCATCTCCGTCCTTCTTCACCTTCATATGCTGTGAATAGCTGCCAGCAAGCCAACCACTTCCTCCATTTCCACTTCCGCGCACCTCATTGCCTTACAGTTTGCCTCGGCACCCATATCCTCCTCAAATCCAGCAACTTCACCGACCCAGCCCATTCCAAGCAAATGAACCGAAATATTAACCACAATGGTTGGCCAGATATCTTACACCGAGGAGCAGATCCTCTTCGTCCTGGAGCAGACTCTCGTCAATGAGAAGCGCGACGTCATTCTTCACGAGTACAAGAAGAAGTTCGACAAGCCCCTTTCCGTGTCGCAGCTCCGATACGTCAAGGCCAAATACGGCCACGACCCTGAGTTTGGGTTAGTGCAGTGCTCTCTTTCCCATCCTTTTTCCCGGTCATCGTTTCCGCTCCTTGGTTCATTATCAAGAGCAATGAAAGCTTGTGAATTACTGATAAACATTCGGCAGTACGGCGATCGTCAATCGCAAGCTCCCAGATAATGGTGGGAACAGGAAGACGGCCAAATCACCATCAAAAGAGTGAGTCGGCCTCGAACAGCTGTTTGCTTTATCGTCCTAGCTGACATCACAAAGGGAGAAAGTCCAGCCTGTTCAACCTGTGAATGGAATCCCATACTCAACTGTTGTGCAGCTGCCCCAGCCAAGCTCAGATCACCCAGACTCTTTGTCAGTGAATCGTCGAAACCTACAATGTCTGGCAGATGATACGAGCAGCCTTCTCAGAAAATGTAGCACGTCTCAAGACTTGCCATCATTGGAGCAACAACCGCAGCTGCGGCCGCAGAATGAAGAATTCCCCCAAGGCCAGTCGCAGACCAGCACCCCAGAGCTCTCTGGAACATACTGGTTCGATCAGTATGCCCCGACGGCATACGAGACCCCTTACGGCTACCAGCCTATTCTACACTACTACAACCAACCTCGGTATCCCTCCACAACGCATAAAAGACAGCTCGAAGAGCCTGCTGAACTGTTTTCAAGTTTGACGGCAAGATTGACGCCTACAAGGGGATTAAATAATCTCGTGTGCTTGCCTCCTACTATTTCTGAACCCGCCGAAGAGAGCAGGGCGAAGCGAATGAGGTTGGACCCGCAAGAGGAAGATTTCGCCCCAATATTGGCAGCTACACCAGCTCAAATGCCGATGAACAGCATCACATACCAAGCTATGGGACAAAGCAACACAAATGTCTTCGACGTTGCCCACCCTGTAGGGTCCGCAACTCCTATCAACCCAACCATCACGGACAACAATCTCTACACCACCAATGACGAGAACGAACTTTCACCATGGTGTCAGTTTATCACAGAGACAGATCTCGGAAATCGAACCGAAGATCCCATGCCGGCGCCCCCGTCTCTTCAGACGCCCCAGGTTTGGCACGACAACATCTACTTGAACAGCGCCCCAGCTCAGGGACCGATGTCAACAACAACTCCAATATCTATGGCAACTCACTCGACGACAATATCCACAGACACGAGCCTTACGTTCTCGGATATATCTTGGAATCAATCCTTCGACGAGACGGTGTTCAATCTCCAGAGCAATCATCAAGCCAGTTATTTTCACTCTCCCCAGCTCTTGAGAGAATATGACCCCACGCTGGATTCGGCTTTCGATCAAGCCACCGAAGCTGCTTTACAGGCACCCGCTGGACATGCCATTGTCGAGACGGATACCAGTGTCTATGGATGGGATGGCGACAATCAAGGACAATCTGCTGCTGCCCCAATGACGGTACCGCAGCAGTTCGATTTTGAGAATGATCTCAAATTTTCCAGCAACTTCGAAGACTTTGACTGGAGTATTTATCTCCCTGATGATGACCAGGCACAGGAGATCGATGGTCAGACTCAATCGGGCCCTCATGAGTAAGGCCGCAGTTTTGCCATTTTTTCCCCTTCTCAATTTCACACACCCTTAATAGGGCTGCTTGATCTTAGGCAGCTGAATCGGTATCAACAATGCACCAGAAGATTTGCCGACGAGCAGCTAGCATACCCAAGTTCAATCATGAATTCACCAAATCACGAAACTGAGCCAAAAGAAAGGTAAGCGGGTACTGAAGCCCGCAAGTGGATAGGTAGTTGGTGGTCATTGCGACATAGGCTATAATATATGACTTCCTTCTCCAGATATGGTCACAGGATTCCATTGTGACATGTGGTAAGAATGAATGACGCTTTCAAGCCTTCCCTCCCCTTCTCCTAGAATAAACAAGTGATGATGTGCGATTTTCTAGCCTTCCAAAGTCCAAGCTCCCAGCGCCAAAATCCGTCCACGATGGGTATCTAGTGCGATAGAAACGAAGAGACGGGCAATCGCCTCCAGTGTTGTCATGTGTTTGCGTGATGCGTGTTGCGTGTATTTAGATCATGTAAAAATCCTCCCCGAACCCAATTTCGTTTAAAGTAAACCCGCCCCTCGCCCCTTCTTTGTGAATGTTGAATAAGAACGGTGATGCCATCTTTGTGAAATGACGTTTGAGAGTCATGGGAAACGGGGAGAGAAAATACGGAAAAGCCAGGTGAGAAGATGCTCAGATGGCGATCGTGGTCGACTTCCTCGACTCGCCTTCCTCGGGCGGGAAGCCGAACACTAGCTTGTAGAGATCGCGCAAAAAGCCGTACTGGCTGGCCCTCTGGCTCATGTAGTGAACGCTCTTGGCCATCTCGTGTGCCGAAATGCGCTTCCCGCGGGCCGGGAGTAGCGACGATCCCCGGAACGACGAGTCGGCCTGGACCAGGTTTTTGTAGTGCTGCAGGAGCGTCGAGTGCGCTGGCAGAGACCCGAATGACCCCGTGGGCATGTGCTTGACGAAGGCCTGCAGGGCTGCTTTCTCGGCCTTGCTGTCGAGGGCCGGGTCCCGGGCGAAGCCGACGTTCATGGCCGCCTTGATGATGAGGGCCTTGATGCGACTGCTGTTGCTGTCCTCGCCCGCCGTGGCGGTCGTCGCCGTACTTGACGTCTTGTTGCTGCTCTGCGAGTAGCTGGACAGCTGGGACGCACTGCTCGACCACCGTCCTCCGCGTCCGCTATCTGACGTCGTGCCTAGAACGAGAATGTTTGGGACCCGGGGCGAGGAGCTCTCGGGCGAAATGGGTGTGTCTTCGAACTCCGTCACAGGAGTTTCGGGGACTGGAGGGGGCTTTCGGGGTCGTTCCTCGGGCAGACCCTTGTGGCTCTCCCTCTTGGAATAGGAAGAGCGGTTTGAGGCTCTACTCTCGCCACGAGAAGGCTGATCGTACTGCTGTTGATGACCGAAGAAGCTGGTCTGGCTCGGTCGTGGGGTATTTCGGTCTGGCCGAACCTGAGTCCAACCGTCTCGGAATAAATCACAAAGCTCCCAACAGGCTTGAACAGCTGAACACAAAAGCTCCTCGTCGGGCGCTCTGCCGTCGCGCTTGTTCTGCCTTAGACTGAACAGCATCTCCGCGAGCGACCAGCACGCCTTCAACAGAGAGTCGGTTTCATCAGCCAGCTCGCTTCGCTGTTTCATCAGTCGATGACAAAGAGTAATGTAGAAATCCAACGTTCGCTCGCGGAAGGGCTCTGGTAGATTTTGGATATCCTGAGCGCTATATAGACTGGTATGAGGTCAGCTTCGAGCTCCAATGATCGTCTGTTGGAGGCCAAACATACTGGTTGTTGAGTTCGAAACTAACTCGCAAAACCGAGTCGGCGACTTCATCCTTCTTTTGCCGGACGTCGAAGAGTGACTGGCAGAAGTCGCGACAAAGGTCAAGGTTCTCTCGCACGTGGTGGTCGTATACATCCTCGTCCCTGTTGTCATACAAACGTTGGCACAGCTTCCAACATGCCATCCATGCCTTTTCGTGTGCGTCAGGTGTCCCCGAGCTGTTGAACATCCGTGTACGATGAATTGAGCTCAGGTTGGCCAGAGTGTTGCAAAGAGTCCAGCATTCCTGAAGGGCGGTCCGCAAGGCTCTGATCTCCGAATCTTCTTGGGGCAGGGCGGGGGTGGCGAAGGGTTCCTCGTCGTAGTTTTCGGCATCAGTCTCCACCTCTCTACCTTCGTCGATTTCTATCTTGTGTTAGGAAAATCCGTGAGACAGGAGTCGCGATACACACTTTCAAGGCTGCTTGTACTGCTGGATCTGAGCCGGGAAGACTCATTGAGCATATCCTGCAAATCTTGGGCGCGGGGTGTCGCACTGTCTAGGCTGTACCTAACAGGTCTGATATCGGTCGAGAGGGGAGGGGGGTAGGTAACCCAGGTGACCTAGACTGTTCCATTTCAGTAAGCAATTTGCGCCAATCGATGAAGCCAATTGGCGTACCTTGATTGCATGCTCGGTTACAGATGGAAGACTCATTGTGTCGGTTTTGGGCGATGACCTTTCGCTGGCTTGGTCCGGCTTTACCGTCGGCTCCGTTGAAGCCTGCCTCATAATCAGTCATTGCTACTATCCCCCGAGTCTATTTGTACTTACCCAACTGTGAAAGCTTTCTGGCGCATGTATGACTGAGACAGCCTCCTCGCTACTACTCTGCCGCACATGGTCGGGAATGTTGGTAGACAGCATCATGAGCTGTACTATGTTAGTCATGCCGTCTACCTTTGCAGATTGGAAAGTGGATATACCTGAGGATGCGGCGCCGGGTTGGCATGCATAGTGCGAGCTTGTTGAACTTCATCCGCTTCCTCATCCTCGATCTCGGTGGTTTCCGTACCAGTCGACGTCACAGGCGAGGGACCGACAATATCGCTTGGACTCATGAGGTTCAGGTTCGTTGAAGGGATCCTTTGAATGGATGCCGGTCGAAGGGAGTTGCGGTTGGAATGGTCCGAAGCGTTCGACGACCTGGAGTGATGCGTAAGTTCGTGGACAACTGCACAAGATCTACATGACGGCTTACATGTTGGCGAAAGGAGACTGGAACGTCCCGTTGTCGGGAGACGAGACCGATATGTCGTTGTGATGGGAATAGCTAGATATTTGACTTCCAAGAGACGATCGAAGGGGGGCCTCGAGTGCCATGATCAGCCCAAGGGACTCGTTGATATCGACAACGACGTCTTGACCACGACACAAGAAGTGTTCAAGGCTGTCCAGCAGGCTCGTAGTTGGCGGCTGCCAATCTGAAGAATGCCTCGAGAACCGCACGCAGCGCGCTTGTAGGTCGACTCAGCCGACTCCTGGGCCGCGCCGGTTGGGTTGGGGCCTTGATCCTGGCGGCCGTCGAGGCGAAGGAATGAAGCTGTGCTGGAAGGTCTCGTCGATAGCGGCCTGGTGATCACCAAAGCTTCCAGACGAGCAGCAGCAGGCTTGGAGGTGAGGGAGCTCGAGAGCGAAAGGGTGGGGAGGGCAGTTTAAGAGGCGCTGTGCCTAGTCACTGCTACCTCAATGCTGGGTAAAGCGACGAATGGTACGGGAACCGGGGGACTCCAGGCCGACCCTGGTTGTTCGTGTCTGTGCCTCGCTCACGCGAAATATCGACAGGGCCAGGCTTGTATTCGCTGCGTCGAGGCGGGTCTGCGCTTGCTGGTCAAGCAGCAGGGGTGCAAAAACAGCGGTTCTGGTGAGTGAAGGGTCGGTTTATGGGGAGATGCGTTGGGTCGACCTGCGGACAACGCGACTAGAGGCAGAGGGGGGAAGAGACAGAGAGAAAGAGAGAGGGCGCGCGAAGACGCCAGAGGACGAAATCAGGCTGAGCTGCGCGTGTCTACGATTATGCTGCAACGTAGCTGTAGGAGGGGCGGTTGAGAAGAGCTGCGGCTAAGATTCGACGAAACGGGCGACTAGCACGGCTCCACCGATGGTTTCGTCGTCTATTCGGTCTCGGGCAGCCGGGTGGGAGAAACAATAACTGACAGGAAGGACGGATAGACAGATAGATGGCGGTTGATTGAGACAACGCGGTGGGTGGTGGTATGTGGGTGTTAAACCTCCACCATACAGGCACAGACGGCCCAAGGCGGGCAGGTTGGTGGTACAGATAAACAGGGAGAAGGCCAATCCTTCAATCAACGGCGAGACTGCGCTGTATTTGCAGACAAGGAGGCGAAAGCCGTCGAATGCTCTTCGAATTTGTCAACGAGCAAGGCAAAGACGGGAACTGAGTTGTGGAGGAGAGACAAGACAGAGCTGCCAAAAAGTTCAGGTGCTGTCTGAATGGCTGGTCAAATTCCGCTCCGCCCTATGGACAGGCACCTCACATGGTAGGGAGCACCAGAGAGGATCGTCGAAGAGTTCGCTGGCCGCTCTGCTAAGAATGTGAGCGATCCGACAGGACGAACGGGAGAACGCTAGCAGCTCAGGTCGTCAACGTCGTCGACAGGGCCGAGGCGTGGGAAAAAGACAACGAGAGAGCGAGAGAGCCCCACGAGGTGGGAACCAATCCGCGAGCTGGTACGACCTTGACTGCGCGCTCTCCCTCAGTCGGACGCAACCTCCATTTTGCCCTTGGCCCTCACTCTGCGAACTTGGCCCGGGTAAGGCAGGCACCGGCAAGCATGTCGAGTGCGCTGATGGGCCAGTTAGAGCTGCAGCTGCGCATCTTCTCCCATGGCCATCGCAGCGCACCTCCTGACGGGTCGGGCCAGTCAGAAGTGAGCACAAGGTGGTGTAGGTGGACGTGGAGAGCGTCGTCAAGCTGCGGGCTGCATGAAGCAGACAGGCGTCGGCGCTTAGCAGTGATGGGCCCCGCTTCATCCAGCGAACCACAAGGATCCCTGCACTAGCCAAGAGGCCCACTTGTCGTGGAGGGGTCGACCTTAAGTTCGGAGGAGGGGAGCGAGACGCAAGGGAAGCCCGGCCAGAATGGGACTCAGGGCAGGCAGAGAGCGGGTCACAGGGCTTGCCTCTGGTGTCTTCGATTGAGTGGAGGAATCAGGTAGGGCAGGACGTGCTTGGATCTCGAAGTCGCTAAGAAGCAAGGAAACCAACGTGAGTTTGGAGCTGGCCCAGTTCAAGTTTCGTTGCAGCGAATGTGTCCGGAACTGAAAAGTCGCTCCAGACGGACATTGGCGGCGGCGGCGCCCAGGGCGACAGCCACCACTACGGCGGGTAATAGACAACTTGCTCGGTCGTGGTAGCTACCTGTCGGATGGGGTGAAGCCGAGAGGCGACGTGAATGTGACGGCCATGTATATAGATCCGATATGCAATTTGTCACTCGACACCATTGCTGACCCAGCCGAGTTCCCATGCTACACCGAGATAGGTCTCTGCCTCACCTGTATATCGAGGGAATTGCACCCTGCAGAGACAAGATGTCTAGGCTGAGCCGGTGTGCCGGGCCCAACGGTATCAACCGCCGTCTGCATCCATGGATTATCTGAATTGAGACTTTGGTCTCCCCCTTTGGATTGCGTGCAGTGTGTCTGCTCGCGCATATCAAGGATGGACGGACGGATATCTCTCGCAACTCTTTCCCAACCGCGTCCCCGTTTGTCCATCCTGTAGTAAAGCATGTTCAGAATGTCAGGCACATGTCCAGGGCCAATCCGACGATGCCGTGTCATTGAAGACGCGAGAAACACAGTCACGCTACCTGGAGGAGCCTGTGTCCGGTGTTCAGTGTGTGTATGTATGCGTATCTGGGGGCCATAACACGCATGCGTGTTGGTGGATGGCGCTGCTCGTCTGTCGTCGTGGTCATGTCTCCCACCAGTCCCCGGGGCATGTTTGCCGCCTTGGTGAGACTGTGGACGAATGGCGTGGCCCTGCCTGTCGCAAAGCGGGGATGAGCTGTTGGAAGCAGAAATGAGAAACAGAAACAGACGCACAGCACAACGCTTGTTCACTGTCACCCGCGCCGACTGCGGCAAGGTGTAAGTACCCTCATTTGCCGGCTCCAGCGTGACGGAACCGAGTGTGGCCTCGACCTCGACACTCGACAAGGGTTCGGAGATGGTGGCCCGCGTTGGTCGGTCGACAAATAAACAAAGCCCATGCTTTCATTCCCTTTGCTATTGAGCTAATGTGTGGTTGGTGTTGCAGGCTCCGTGAAATTCTGCCTAGTCGGGTCAAGAGGCGTCAGGCCAAGTGCTACCCGTCCTCTGGGTAAACTAGGCAGGGCGAGGAGGCTGGTATCGTGCTCGTCCGCCATTCCCCAGGATATTGCCACGCATGCAGTCATCTGGAAGCCGATCTTTGGTCTTCTGGTCTTGGAAAATGAGAGACGGGGGTGTAATCTGGGTACCAGTAAGGAGGAAGGGGGGACGGAAGAGTAACTGTGGAAGAGTATGGCCAGCCCGTGTTCAAAGTATGACTTACAACACGCGAGCTAAGGACCAAAAAGCTCCACCGTGTTTCCGCCCCTCCTTCTATTCATGGTGGCGAGGGTTCCGACGATTTGGGCCGGCGGTTCCTCAGCACTAAAAAAAACTCAAGCATGTCCACGGGCTGTCAATGTAAAAGATGTGGAAAGTAGCGGCGCGGTGCAACTGGTGACGTTCAACACAAAGTGGGACCCTTCTTCCACTGATCGACCTCCAATGACACGCTAGGTCTGACAGGCCGCCCAAGCTTACCGTTTGCCATGGAGGGAAGCCTAAGCCCAGTAACGGCTTCAGAGCCCATTGGTACGGTGGGTACGTACCCTTCACCGTCGTTTGTGCTCAGGTCGTTGGTTCAACCCAAGTTCCCAGACTCGTACCACACCTTAGTATATACAACTTCTCCCCAATGTTTGCACCGGCCACTATCTCCGTCATCGTCCCTATACCGGAACTCTTTGTTCTTCAATGGCCTTTCACAATGATTTCGCCAGGATGATTACATCGTTTGGCTATCAAGACAATACAGATCTTTTATGACAGCGCGTCCTCCTTTCACATCATTGATTGCGGCCAGAATGGACCAAAATGGCTTGCAGTCTTCGACAATAGACGATCTTCGCCATCATCTTGCGGCCCCCCTACGGACTTATTCCGGCCATTGATTCTCCAATACTAGAGAGGACGCAAAGTTGCAACTAACTGTCGCGGATTGCAGGTCATGGTGGTGTCGCTGAGTTGGAAAGAACGTCCGTCCAACCTCCCAACACTGGCTGGCTACCTTGTTGTCAGTTAAGGGTCCCCTGGCAGACCCCGCCGATGTCTCGCAGCTGTTTTTCTCACCTGATAACAGCTCGCTTCGCTAACTATATTGTACCTCGCGAGTTCTTTGCTCGAGATGCCCACCAGTTTTGTTGGCTCTGGATTTAGCGGCATCCCACTTTTGGTCTCCGCCGCCGTTCATTCCGTAAAGAATCATGTCCCCTCCATCGTTTTAGTGAGGTGATAACCCTGGATCTCATGTAGGTGTCTTCCGCTGATCACAGCGCTAGCACAATTTCTGGGAAACCAAACCACCTCTACCTCGGCGACCCGGCGGGGTGCCAGCTCAAGGAACCAAGACCCAGGAATCCGTGCCCGGGCGCCAGTTGCTGATCGCCGATGGGGGGCCGGATTGTTCTTCCGCCACCCCTCCACGACGAGAAGGATCAGATACGATGTCAAATTCTGACATTCTCCCCGCTTCCTCGCGATGACGAAGGAAAGTGGCCACCGGCAAGCAACAACAGGCCTTCGTCTGTCGACTGCCAAATTTCCTGGCCTAGCCGGCGACAGGATTGCGATTATCAAGCGGAGGTCCCTCCGCTTGCCGTAAGGCATCCCTGGAGCCACGGCCGCATCACGCATGCAGGCCAACGCGCATAGGCGCCAACAAGTAGTTCCCTGAAATCTACGGCTCAGAGTTCCGAATCAGGCATCGCCTGCGCTCGTGCAACCGGTATGAAGCCAGGGTTTTCTGCATATTGGGAACAGAGGACCGTTAGCTGGCGCATTTGCGCGCCAAGTTGAATCCTATCGCGGTTATGCCGGTTCAAGACTACTGCGTTTGGATCAACATGGCAGCCTCGATGCATGGAATTGCGGAGCTCAATTCACCAAAGTTTGCCTGCTGTCGAGCGGTTTGTTTACATCTTTGCGTCAACCCAACGGACGTATCTCCAGACTCCGAACGCCGTGCAGCAAACCAAGACTTGTTGGAGGAACCCTGCGTCCCTACGACAAATCACCAACGTCCTCGAAATGAAGCTCGGCGGATATCATCCTATTTCGGAAATCCTGTTGGTGCACCTCGCGGCAAAAGCACCACCGCACTATTTCCAGACCCTTGGGTCTCTACGACCTGTGCACTATTTTGCACCGCTTCCCTGACGACTTTATATTCTCTACGAGCCGTGAGAAGTCTCCGGTTGCCAGGAGATGGGTCATCGGAATGCAGCGAGTATACATTACAATGAGCATACAGTACGTGTCAACCGACGAAAGTGTTGGGCAGCGATGGCTGGGAACTATCAGGCATCGAGGAGAAGTCGAGCCGTCCTCTTCTGCTCAGTCGCCAAAGTACAGCCCAATCGCGGAAAGTCATTATCTCTTGGCCCCCAAAGTGAACCCGTGCGAACAACGCCGAGTGGTTGAGGCGCTTCAGTTTGAGAGGTGCACTGTATGTGCCACTCTGCGTTACTCTGCCATCTACCGCATGGCTGGCTTAGCATGGCGTGTTGGTGGTCAGCGATGAATGGTAGGCTGGCTAGCAGAAGCTACGTTGTATGTTCTGGTTACCTCTTTGCCTTGACCGCCACATCAAAAGTCAACCTCCCTGTCGGCTCGGGACACACAAAGTCCCGACACATGGTAATCACGTTTGGACGTGTCACTGCTACATGTTTGAATGCCTGTCTCTTGGATTGCCTGGCATACCCACATTTACTATCAGAGTATCGTCAAGTAGTTGGTAAGAGAACCCTGGCTGACAGCCCGGAGCTTTTTTTTTGTCATTGACCGGGACCCGACATGCGTTCTAATCACATGATGGGAGGCGTAGCGGCCAGCAAAGAAACCCCTCGAGATTCGTATCTTCGCAGCCGCTTTCCCAACAACCTTCCCTTCCCTCGATTGACTTCCCAGGAATCCCTATCATGCCGGGATCTGCCATAACGTTGACGAGAATGGCCGTCGTTTCCTTGCGATACATTGTGACGCCTCCACTGCAGATGTCGCAGTCTAGTGTGGGATCGAAAAACGCGATGAATCAACTGTAGCCATTTCAACAGCGCGGAATGACGTCGTTAGTCTTCCGTGGCATAAGAAACCGACCGGCCGTTCTCAACACTGGGCGCTCTACCCTTGTGCGGTTCCCTAACGCCTTGCAATGCTCTTAATTCCAAAACTCCATTCGTGTTATCCTCTCTTAGGCGAGTTTACGGGTTCAAGGACATCTTCTTCTCGTTGCGACCATCAGGAGTGTATCTGTAGTAGGTGTTAGTCTCGCGGTGCGTCAAAGAAAAAGAATTCGGTAGGATGCGTACTTCAGGAGCTTCTCGATAAGGTCAACGTGGGTCATGACCATGCGGCGACAGCAATAACGCTTGAGGCCCAACTGGTCCATCGCGTCGCTGTCGAAGTGCATGTTAGTATGTTTGGGCCGTACATGAACAAATGAGTGTGTGTGCGACTCACCCATCAGTAATGCCGTCGTCGATGAGCTTCAGGTAGCGCTCCCAGAGGTCGCCGGTGACCTAGAGAAAAAGTTAGAGACCAGTTTGAGCCAAGACAAGTGCTCCCCAGACTGACCTTTCCGCACGAGAAACAGCGAACGGGAATAATCATTTTGGCCGGTTTGTTCGGTGTAGATACGTGTTGCAAGCCCAGAGGGTTCGGTTTGGGTTTGTGGTGTTGACCGTGTCTCGATTGTCGCGTATTGCGCAGTTCAGGCTCCCGTCGTCGCTTGCAAATCGTCGCCGTCGTCAAAGAAACTTTGGTCCCGTCTGCCGTTCAGAGGCGGGAAGGTGCGAGCCTGCGAAAAGAAAATTCATCGGTCCGTGAATGTTCCGCCGCTTATCTTATCAGTGTTGATTGTGGGGGAGCTCCACCAATTGCATGGCCCAGCGATGGAGCGGGACCAAAATTTCTCTGGGCTCTCGAACTTTTTTTCCAGGAAAAGACGAAGGGTCGTGTGTGTGCGAACAGAGCAGGAATCCCAAGCCAGACTGCCGAACGAACGTCTGAAGGCCGCAAACTTTCCCTCCCCTGTTTCTCCGCCCCGAAAACTTACGGAGAGGTCGAATTCGTGTATTCGCCCGCTTTCACACAAATACACAATGGCCGGTCCGTCGACCCCGAGAAGTCGGGATGATGCGAAGAAGAGGAAGAGAGAACAGAACGAGAGGGACGGGCAAGCGAAGCGCCTTCGCCAGAGGGGGAAGCAAAGCCCCGGAAACAATCTGAAGAATGGGAAGACAGACGCAGGCGACCTTCGCGACAATGCTTTGAACGTGCTGTCGCAGCTCCAGAAGAACCTCACGGACGACCAAATCGAAAGTGAGCTTGTTAAGCTTGGAAACACCGAGGCCCAAGAAGCAGGATGGCAGGTTTCTCTACCAATGGGGGGCCGTATGGCTGACATTGACCCCATCTTCGCCGAGAACGAGAAGTAGGTGCACCTGATAACGGTATCATCGTCCGCTTGTCTAACATCAGCCCAGGTACCTAATCCTCACTTACAACACATCCTTGCAAATCTACTCCGTGGCCGAGTCCCTCCTGATCCGAAGAATCGCCCTGCCAGTGGTCCAAAACACATACGCCGAAAAGGCTTCTGCTCCCACGATTGTGGCCACGCGGCAATCACAAGTCAAGCCCGACTTCCTGTGGGTAGCCTGCTCCGACGGCCGGGTCTGGCGCGTCAATTGGAAGAAGGGAACCACGGTCTATGACGAATTTCGGACGCAGTCGCAAACAGCGCTAGACATGTCCGTGGTGGCGATCGAGGGAGCCAAGAACAAGACCGAGGTCATCTATGTTTCCGAGGCGAAGAAGCAGTCGAGAGGGGAGATCGTCGCTTATTTTGGCCCCGACTTCACGCAGCCCACCTCCGAGGTTCTCTTCACTTCGAAGCAGGTTGACCAGGGAATACATCTGCTGCGCTCGAGCGCCGACGGCAAGACGATCGTCGGAGCTACAAGAGAGGGCCTGGTTGTCGGAACTGTGGTCCCTGAGGTCTCCAATACCGACATGGGCCTCGAGTGCGAGTTCTTCACCTTCGATACGGCCGATATTGTCTGTTCCCTGGACATCCGAGTCACGAACAACAAGGACGGCTCAGTCCTTGACCTGATTGCAGGTGGTGCCCGAGGTGCCATTTACTTCTACAATGACATCCTCAGAAAACTGCAGAACATCAACGCGCCAAAGTCGAAGAAGGACAGTCTGCAGGGTCGCAAATACCACTGGCACAGGAGGGCTGTGCACAGCTTGAAGTGGTCGAAGGATGGTGAGCGGGGACAACCCTGGATACCATGATGATCGGAAACTAATCTACTTCTTTAGGTCACTACATGATTTCTGGTGGTTCAGAAAACGTCCTTGTGCTCTGGCAGATGGACACCGGAAAGATGGACCATCTTCCTCATCTGTCGGGAAGCATCGAGAACATTGTCGTTTCACCCACGGGAGCATCGTACGCCCTTCACTTGGATGACAACTCCGCCATGGTTCTCTCTACCTCCGAGATGAAGCCATCAACATACATCTCTGGCATCCAATCAGCTGCCCGCTTCACATCAACGCCCAAGGATTTGCTCGTCAAGCGTGTTTGGTCAGTATCCGATGAAGTGCGGCATCCGGTCCCTGCTGCTCTGAATCCTGCAGAGCCATCAAGACTGTACGTCTGCACTGGAACGGGTCAGCAGGCGATGCTGGCTGGTGAGCTCCAGTCGGCCCCCCTTTTGCAGTCATTCGACATGGAGTCATTCCGCAGCATCTCAAAGCAGGCTCTGGCAAGAACCCAGCCGACGGATGTCAATATCACATCAAAGGGAAATCCTATTTCGGAACCCCGCATCACCCACGTCGCATTTTCCCAAGATGGCCAGTGGCTGGCCACGGTCGACGACTGGCAACCGCCTAAGCGCGACCTCGAGAAGGTCGCACCAGAAGCGCGTGAGCAGTTTGTGAGAGAAAGGCGTGAGGTTTATCTCAAGTTCTGGTCTGCCACGGCCGGCGACGAGAACTTCGCGCTATCTTCCAGAATCAACAGTCCACACGTCACCAGTCGGCCGGAGACTGTTCTTGCACTTGCTGCAGACCACACAACAAACAGATTTGCCACTCTCGGAGACGACGGTATGGCGCGGATATGGCAGTCGAGGACAAGACAGCAAGATGGACTCACCTCCAAAGACACTGCTGGTGAGGCTCTGCATTCATGGTCATGCTCGTTGGCTGTAGGTCTCGGTAGCAACGTAGGTGCCGATGCTCTTGCCATTGCCGGAGAGGCGACGAGCGAACGCAGCGGCAGCCTGTGCTTCTCTGAGGACGGCTCGACCCTTTTCGTCGCCTTTGGCAGCTCGAACGACGGAGCTGTCTACGTGATTGACACCAAGTCTGGCGAAATCAGGTTAACTCTGGAGAACCTATGGAAGGGCCACATTCGTCGCTTGCAGGTTCTCTCTCCTTACATCATCACCCTCTCGGACGACCTGAGAGTATACGATGTAGTGGCTGATGAGCTGCAATACGGCATCCAGTTGCCAAGCGGTCGCAACGCCGCCGCAGTAAAGGAGTTCAGCCACTTGACAATCGATCGCAAGTCGCGGACCTTTGCTGTCGTCGTTCCCGGCGGCCAGGCATCCCAGC
This sequence comes from Colletotrichum tofieldiae, assembly GCA_022836555.1. NCBI lineage: Eukaryota > Fungi > Ascomycota > Sordariomycetes > Glomerellales > Glomerellaceae > Colletotrichum > Colletotrichum tofieldiae. The sequence continues at coordinate 1,218,538 of BQXV01000008.1, read as the reverse complement.
TTGCCGTGTTCAAGCCGGAGGAGCCTGAGCTGCTGTGCGTGAGGCGCATCCCCCACCGCATTACCAGTCTCGTTTCCACCGGAAGCTCATCCGGCTTCGTGGCGGTCGACGACGCCGCACAGCTCTGGACCATTGCCGAGGCCACGGACCCCGCCTCCGTGGTTCTCTCGAGACCGTTGGAGGACATGCAACTGGATGGCGAACCCGTCGCGGCGGACGCAATCCTGGACGACGCCATCGAGGATGACGAGATGGCCAGCGACAACGAGCAAGAAGAGGCTGCTGCCAACGGAGACGAGATGGATTTGGACGACGACGACGCCCAGCCGGCTGTTATTAACCGGCAGAAGCTGGCGGAGCTGTTTGATGCGGCGCCGGCGTTCGCCATGCCCTCTGTCGAGGACATGTTCTACAAGGTTACGGGGTTGTTGGCGACAAAGCCTTTGGGGTCATGAAACGGCTACAACACACAAAAGTTGTCAATCTATGTGCATTATACCCGATAATAGAAGAATGTAAAAGCATTTCGAATTGCACATCATATGCAGGACTGATTAGGATCTGATTAATGACTGGTAAGTCGGGCTCGTGATGATCCGGCGGGCGATCAAAAAGGGGGTTCCCCGCGGCGCCGGAGTGCGGGGCAGACTGATCGCCGATAGCCCCGCCGCCGAAGCACGTCATTCCCGAGGCCTGTCACTTCATTGGGATCTCAAGCACTGGCTTACTTAACAGTAATGTTCGTATCGCAAACTCGCTGTTCTCATTTCAAATCGTACCATAGGACATCCTGCGAGAGACATTATTGAAAAATAGAAGGGGTTTCTAGATTACGGCTGTGTTATTTCCTGTGCGGCCGTTGCGTTTCTTCACGCCTGTAAGACAATCGCTGTGAGACATCATGTCTTTCACGTCGATTCCGATCCTCGACCTCGCCTTGGCGCAGGACCCCGAGACGAAACCCCAGTTCCTCGACGACCTCCGCCACGCGCTCATGGAAGTGGGCTTCCTGTATCTTAAGAACGTCGGTATCCCCGATGAGCTGTTCCAGAGAGTGATCAGGGAGGGCAAGGCCTTCTTTGAAATCCCGACCGAGGAAAAGTACCGTAAGCTTCGTATTCGGGCGATGAGCTCAATGTCATGACGAGCGGATGAAGCTGACGATATTCCAGACTTAGGATTGAGATGAAGAATGCCAAGTCCTTCTTGGGATACTCTCAACTCTCGGCCGAGATCACGGCAGGCAAGATAGACCACCGTGAACAGATCGATCTTTCTACGGAGCATCCGATCCCAGGGCCCAACGACCCGTTGTACTACAACCTCCTCGCGCCGAACCAGTGGCCCTCTGAATCGACCATTCCCGGTTTCCGCGCCACCTTCACCGAGTACATGGACCGCATGGGTGAGATCTCCATCGCCTTCACCTCCCTGATCGCCGAGGCCATCAAGCTTCCCCCCTCCGCCTTCTCCAAGTACTTCGACGCCAACCAGCAGCACAAGCTCAAGATCGTAAAGTACCCGGACCTCCAGGAGCTCGGCATAACCGACCCGGCCGTCCAGGGCCAGGGCGTCGGCCCGCACAAGGACAGCATGCTGAGCAGCTACCTCCTGCAGGCGAGCCATCACCGCGGGCTGCAGGTGCAGAACGTGCGGGGCGAGTGGGTCGACGCGCCGCCGGTCGAGGGGACGTTGGTGGTGGCCATCGGGCAGGGGTTGGAGGCGCTCACGCAGGGGGTGTGCGTGTCGACGACGCATCGCGTGCTGAGCCCGGCTGCTGGGCAGGGCGCGCGGTATTCGATCCCGTTCTTCCAGGGAGTGAGGGGTGATGCGGAGTTCGAGGAACTGGAGACCGTGGGCGTCGGGCAGGTGCCGGAGGACATCAAGGAGCAGAGGAGGGCAGTGCTGGAGAGGAATGGTGGGACAAGGCTGGATGATGTTGAGTTCACGTTCCGGAAGGGCGGGGTGGCGAAGACCCTTGGGGAGGCGACGTTGAGGAATCGGATCAAAAGTCATCCGGATGTTGGGGAGAGGTGGTATCCGGATATCTTGGCTGCGATCCGGGAGGAACAGTCGAGGGCTGCTGCGGTGAAGGAGGAGGGGAATGGGAAAGGGGTTCCTGCGGCGTCTTCGGTTGCGGTGCCGGCTCATTGAGAAGACTATCCTTCTTGTGTAGTCAAACAGCGCAACGTCATTTGAAGCCCTGTAAATACGGGCGTAGGGGTTCGGCATTCGGGCGCTGGATTTCTTGCATTCGTGAAGATAGTGACTGTATCGCACAGGGCGGCCTAGTTGGTGTGTGGAAGCCAAGGCACGAATGATCGATGTGAAATGGCGTTGGACACCGGCTCTGCAGATTTAAAACCAGTGTCATGCTTAGGCTCCGTATTCTACTTTTTCCCTATGAAAACTAGCAGGAAGCGAGAGTTACCAGTATCGGGCCAGGCTCTCATGCATCCCCGACAACGGATGATGGTCGTCGGAAACTACATAGCTTGCCCAGTGTAGAGTAAAAAGTCCCGCCGGGGATTCATAAGCAACTGTCATCAGCAGTTCTAGTCAAAGTTTCTAGGTCTTGTTGATCACGTTCGCAAACGCAATAGGTGTGTACTCGTAGGCTCGTATTTTGTTTTCCGATATAAAAGAGAGCAAGATTCCAATATTACGCCTTTCGCTGAATGCCCCGACTCGACTCGACCGACTATGCCTCTCTCTCCTCAACTCGCACGCCACGTAATTCTGCCACAACTCCTCGCCAGGCCTTTCGCCAAAACTTCACAATCTCGTATGGTAAAATATCTCTCCGTTATGCGGCGACAAAGGAGGGGAAGCAGTCGGTAAGTCCCTTGCTGTGCTTGTTCTCGGCATGCTCGGTCAAACTAGAGGAGAATTGAACCGTCAGTGTTGCGCTCAACTATCTGGAAAGTAGTGATGCAACTTACGCCGGTGCCTTAGTGGTCTTGAGGAAGGTGGCCTTGCATATCTGGCACTGGATGTCCTTGGCCGCGGCGTTCTATGTGCGCGATGGTTAGCGACGCTCATATAGAGTGTGACGCCCTCTGGATGTAAAGTGATGACTTACCACCTTGAGCTGGGAGCCCTTGGGCTTCGCGTCCTTGGCGTTGCGATCACGCTTCTGCTGAGCCTTTGCGCCCTGTAATCCGAGTTGTCAGCATTGGCCTGCCCCTCAATTTGGTTTCCACCAGACCCTGATCAGCGGTGGGGTGAGGAAGTGCAATATGTGTTTGACGTACGTTACCCATCTTGAATATCTTGTTGGGGAGGATCGAAGTGTTTGTGAAAGCAGGTGTTGGAGGGGTTGTCGGTTTGCGTAAGAATCGGAGGCGTTCGTGAGATTGAGGAAGAGAGAAAAGAGCAACGGTTCAAAGCGGGCGCAGACTGACAACTTTTTTTCCTCCCCTCCCCTCGGACGACTCCGTAGCGCTCCTGCATGGATCTGCATTCCAGACTGTCTTGGGCACGGGCCCCCCGGGCTTCTAGTGGCTGCCTCCACTGAGGGGCTGGGGGTTGTCTTCACCGACAACCACGGGACCTGAATCCAAGCCCGGAGACCGGATCTTTTAAGCTCCGGGCAAGCTCGCATCAGAAGTCATTCCATCCCGTATCTTCCTTTCACATGTCTGGTCTAGCACCAGTTTTGCCCGTTTCTTTTCACAGACCCATATTTCCCGATAGAGGTTGCAGCTTTCACACGTTGTCTGAGGATTGGATGCTTGGCCCGTCTCTGCATGTAGCTTTCCGCCCCTCCATCAACCCCAAGCTGTTGTCGACCGGGAATTGTGCCTGCGTATCATTCGACGCTACATTGCTCGAGTCACTTTCTCAGCTAGATCCAGCCCCTGTTGATATTGACTCTCAGAGACGCGTCTGAGCTAGATCGCGTCGCCTCATCGTCACCAAGGCGCGCCAAGCTCCCCTGCACAAAAACTAGCTCGTCTTTCAAGTGCCCTTCAACCACGATCGCTCCCACTATCTTCTGCTGGGGCTTCTCATTCTTCGCAACTTGCAAGGAAACAAGTTTGAGCAATCAGCCAGCCACCATACGAAGCATCGTTTATCGACCACGTGCAGCAGCATGGCTAGTCGTGAGTCCGCGTCATCAGACAAGGTGACTAGCGAAGAGTTTCAAAAACTGCTCGCAAAGTATGAACATCTCATCGAGTCCATCTCATCCTCCAAAGGCGGTACGTCGGCCCTTCATCGCGGTCTCCCCCGCATCTCTACGAGACCCGCTGGCAGAGTACCTGACTCCCCTCCCCCATGTAGCCAAGGCTGGCCAGAAGACCCTTCAAGAACTCGATCACTTCCGTTTCGTCGAGGCCCCGGCTCTCTTTTCGCAGGAGAACCCGAAGCGAGCCATGGATCATGACGATGTCAAGCTTCTCGTTGACTGGAAGCTGTGAGTGCATACTTTCCCTCATATCTAGCTGTCCCCATCGAGATCACGCGCGGAGCTTCGGTTCAGACTACCGTTGCAACGATACGTTCAAATTGTTAATTTCGAGGTCACACGCGTCCCTATTACTTTAATGATTGGCAGAGCATTAATTACTTAAATTATTTTGCAGTCGTCACGGGAAATATCGCCCGACACTGATGAAGTTCGTGTCGTCGAATGATTCTTCTGCTGTTCAGGAAACCATCAAGGAAGCCATCGACAACTACCGAGACACAGCTGACCTCTCGGCTGCGCTGAATATTTTGACCAAGTTGAAGGGCATCGGCCCCGCCACAGCTTCGCTTCTCCTTGCAGTTCACTATCCTCAAACGGTCGTTTTCTTCTCAGATGAGGCATACTACTGGATGTGCAACAAGGGCCAAAAGGCTTCCCTCAAATACAACATCAAGGAATATGAGTCTCTCGGCGTCGAGGCAAGGAAGCTCATGAAAAGACTCGATATTTCGGCAATGGAGGTCGAGAAAGTGGCCTATGTTCTCCTCAAACAAGATGCTTCTGTTCCGAAGCCTGCACCGAACGGCTCCGCATCAAAGCCGGCCAAGACTGAGCCCGCGAAGCCCAAACAGCCAACACCGGCAAAGAGGAAGAAGAGTCCCGAAGAAGGGCTTGAAGAGAAGGTTCCGGTCAGACGATCGAAACGTGGGAAGGCGGCATAATAAGCTTATTCGGGTCTGGCGTTCGGACGGTGGAGAATGCGCCCGCCCGAAACATGGCAGACGAGAGCCACAGACCGACCGGGACGATATGACCCAATCCGGATCGACGGATCTACCGGACTGGGCCCGCGTTGCATGCATCTACAGCCGTAAGGGTTGGTGGTAGTGCTTCATCATGCCCCGAATCCAGGGCTACGCGGACAATAATTCTCAAAGTGAGGGCTCGCATGCTTTTGTTCAATCGCTTTCACTTCCCGAAATTTTCCCCATTGGTCTTGGATCGAGGAAAGGCATCAGACGGGGCTCGTTGCGGCACAGCGGCCCGTCTGCAGCGTGGTCAGCGAGAAGTAGTGTCCTCCACCACTGAACCGCGGCGACCCGACCTTTTCCCGGGCCCGCGTGATCTAGACCCCGGAACCCAGTCGGCGGCGGACCCCGATACCATCGCTTCAGGAACATGCTCCAACTGGTTTGCACGACCAACACGCAACACCAAGGTTCTGCGAGTACGACGTTGTACTCTGCAGCTGTTTGTTCCCCATTATGGACGACGAAATGTTTGAAAATCAATATGGGCAGGGCGGTGATGATTCCTTGCCCCCGCCACCCCCAGATTTTTCATCCATGCCCGACGATCTGTTCTCTCAACTTCTTTCACCTTTTGATACCCCCAGTTTGCTTTGGTCTCAGTCCTTCCCGATTGCTCTAGACAACCATCCAAGAGGCTTCATGCGTGCCGACGAAATCTTCACAGAGAACGGTGGGCCGATCCCGCTCCCGCCAAGGTTCGCTCAGATCAAGCGGAGCCTCGTCGCGGGCAAGGAGTACGCAATCGTACAGTCGTGGGAACGTCTGCTAGTCGCTCTCCGCGCAGAGATCGCGGTGATAGGCGTCACCAAGTCCGACATCATCCCCACTATTGACTTCTCAGAGCTCCAGGACCACTCCCGTGTGTCCGAGTTTGCCGCCAAGCTCCGGCGCCGAGGTGGTGCCGTCATCCGCAATGTCGTACCGGCCTCGGAAGCCCATGCTTGGCGGGAGGAGACGGAGACTTATCTCTCGGATAATCCGCACACCAAGGGCTGGCCCACGCGTGACCCTCACCTCTTTGGAATTTACTGGTCTCCGGCACAGATCAAGGGCCGTGCTCATCCGAACGTCCTCGCCGCCCAGCGGTTCTTGATGGGCCTCTGGCGGTCCCGGGATCCGAACGCCCCCGTGGTGGTTGATCACCCCGTGGCATACGCCGACCGTCTAAGGATACGTACCCCGGGAGACGAGGCCTGGCATTTGAATGCTCACGTCGATGGTGGCAGCGTTGAGCGTTGGGAGAGCGATGGTTATGGGAACGCTGGAACGTATCAGCGGATCTGGGACGGACGATGGGAGGACTACGACCCCTGGGAGAGCAGCACCCGACTCAAGGTCACCTCGGACCTCTACAATGGCGCGGGCTCATGCAGCATGTTTCGCATGTTTCAAGGTTGGCTCTCCATGTCCGACATCGATCCTGCCGACGGCACCCTCTTGCTCTGCCCCATGCTCCAGCTCGCCACGACCTATTTCCTGCTACGTCCCTTCTTCTCCCCACGAAATCCTTCGCCAACCTCCCCAAACTTCCTTGCACGTGAGAATTGGACGTTGGACTTTGCCCAGACGAGCATCATCCAGGGCGCCGTTCCGTCGTATACGCAGGAACTCAACTCAGCGCTTCACCCGCACTTGCAGCTCGACAAGTCTCTCGTGCGCATCCCACCTGTTCGACCCGGTGACTACGTTGTCTGGCACCCGGACATGGTTTACGGCGTCGATAGGGTGCCGCCGTCGTCTGCGCCTGCGACAATCATGTACATCCCGGCCTGCCCACTGACACAGACTAACGCGCTATACCTTGCCCGTCAGCGGAAAGCGTTTCTCCTCGGCCAGCCGAGCCCAGACTTTGGGGGCGGTAAAGGGGAGACGACACATATGGGTCGGCCGGGCGTGCAGGAGGTCAGCGATGCAGGCGGGGAGGACGGGCTCAGGGCTATGGGCCTGTTGCCGTGGGAGGATAAGGAGGGCAGGAGTCCGACAGAGAAGGCGCTGGTGGGGATGGCAAATGCGATATTGTTCCCGGAGAGCTATGACATGGTATGATATCTGCAAAAGGGAAAGGCTGCGAGGCGTTTGGGTTGATACCTTTGTGCACTTTCGGAGGCGCCTGGTGTTTTCTGAACTAGTTGGACGGGGGAAAGGAAGGGAAAACTAACAGGATATGGTAAAAACTGAAAAAAGGTCTTGGCTATGCCGCTAATTCATTCGCGACTACTCATGCAGTTCTGAAGTTTGTCTACACTTGTGATGGTTACTTCAACCGAAGGACAAGGGGACTTACGCGATCTTGGTCTGTTAACAAGACTTATATCACGGCGTAAGCTAGTTTGGGTAGAACAGTTGGAATTGGCAAGCATTTCCGAGGTCTTGTATGACGAGCCACGGCCAACGCCTTCCTGAAAAGGGTCTCTGGAAACGGCCAACGTTTGGACTTCATGGTGCTCGCTTCAGATGCTGAGAACATGTCTAGGGAACTCGAAATATTGACAATGAAGAACGTGCCAGGCGACTGCTACAAATAGTCGTGGTAGCAACATAACCGCTATCAATGGAAGAGATGGGTATGGCTTTGAGCATCCCCGACCACCACCGGGCTTACAAAGACCTCGATTTCGAGCAAGATGATATTGTATTTACTCGATATATGATAAGTTCCTGGGGGCTTTTCGGCACAATCACTGACTCCAAAGCTTTTATTCTCCATCAAACAGCGAGGGAGTTCCTAGTACATGGACACCAATCACCTCCCAGCCTACCACTCGAGTGGAACCATTCCCTTCAATGATTAGACTCACATCGCTTCATGGCACAAATCTGCATCTGATACTTGATTTTCGCGATTTTCGACATCCTGTACATCGGCCAGATCTCACGCTTTTCAGTCAGTACATGGAGGATCATGCTTTCCTCGACTATTCAGTCCGGAATTGGTACGTGAACTCTCAGGAACCGGGATTTCCACATGTCGAACTCATTTTGAAGGTATGTGACAGGCAGCCGGACGATTCGAGTATTATTCCACCTTGGCTCGAAGCGTATTGGTCAAGCTCCCATGACGGCGCCCCAGAGCACTTCACCCCTCTCATGATTGCCTCCTTCTGCGGAGTCTTGCCTGTGGCGAGAATTCTGTTGAACCCCGCCCCCCATGATCAAGCAGGGCACGTTGACAAAAGATACGAACGATTTGCCTTGTTGTGGGCTGCGGAGAACAGTTTCCATGAAGTTGTTGCCCCCTTTCTCAAATACTTTCCAAGTCAATTCCGTCGCCTGATTCAGCGGAAGAACCGAGACATCGAGATAGAAAGCTCCAATGGCCGGACGCCTCTGGCATATGCTGTCTTGAACGGCCACGCCAAGGTCGTCAAGTTGCTGTTCCGGTCAGGTGCTGGTTCCAATACGCAAGAAGATCACCTTAATGGCACCCAATATCTTATGCAATTTGCAGTGGAAACCATTAAGTTGTCGGTCTGCTTCTGAAAGTCCAACAAGACACCATGCGGGATTAGGACTGACAACCTCAAGGCCTCGGGCTGTTCTGCAGTCGAAAAGAACCTTGGACAAATGGTAAGGCTGGTATTCGAAACCGGTCGAGTAAAACCAACCGCCAAGCTCCCTTCAGACCTTTACTTCAAGTGGCACCTGCCTTCCCGCCGCCATCCTTTTGTAAATTCGGGAGTCACATGTCGACAACCAATATTTCACCTAGCTGTATATAAGATAACGAGCCTGTTGTCAAGTTTCTTCTCGACCGAGGTGTCGAAAGTCAATCGGAAACAAAACTTGAATCTACACCTCTACATTGGGCTTCTGTAGGAGGCAGTGAGGTAGTCGTCAAGCTGCTAATACACCGAAGCGCTGGTCTAAATCATTGTACAGATGACGGAGCAAAGGCCCTGCTCCAGATGAGTGGGAGCCTAGTGGTATTTAGACTATTGGTCAGCCGAGGCATTGAACTACCAGTTTGCCTAGATGAAGAACAGAGGCCACTTATGAAGGCCGTAATAACAAATATGGAATACCGTCCCAAAACACTTCTTAAGCGAGCCGTCGATTTATGTGTACGAATTGAGATACTAGAGATGGAGCTCCGCTTTATATGCGTGACCATTCTGTATACGAATACAGCCGTCATAGCAGCAATGCTCGAGTCTAGGGCCGATCCCTATTTGAAATATCTCGACGGGACTCCGGCGCTTTGCCTGGTCGCCGAAAGAGGGATGGAAGTTGCCATGAAGATGTTGCTCGACGGCGGCGCTGATCACAATGGGGAAAATATGGCCTCACGACGCTTCACAAAGCCTGTTTTCTCAATCGGCAAGGTAAAAACAGCACACGAGTTCATCGTTTGCGTGCTGTTGTTAAAGCTGCTGGTCAAGGCGAGGTGGGAGTGGGCTTGAAGAACAGTAGTGGCGGCTTTTGACAGTCTACTAGAACTGGTCAAGGTGATGAAGCCCAAAACTGTCTATTAGGATGGTGGCGCAGGACGAGAAAATTTCTGTATTGGATTAATTAGCCTGTCGAATCATCTACGTGGTTGTGGAAGTGGTCTCATATGTTGGTTCTGGTGTGATTGACAAAGCCAATAAATGTCACTCGTCATCTGTTTTGCTGTTTTACGAACGAAAAACAACCAGATCACGGGTCATATCCAAATCCAGTTCCTTTTACATACTTGTTTGTTCAGTTCAGTACAGCGGTAACTGAAAAGGCACCCAAAAAGCAAAAGTTCCGAAACCGAGAATCGAACTCGGGGCTATGCCTAACCTCTCAGTGAATGAGAGGGCATCATGTTGGCCACTACACCATATCGGATATTGATACCTGGAACCGACGATAAATGGAATAAGAACCTTGCGGTTAGTCAAGTCTCCACCGATGTTAGCGCAGATTCAGCCCACCGCACCGGGTACCCCCGAACATCGGGGCGACATCCGACTGAATCTCATCCGCGCCGACCCACCCGGAGCGAGTCATGGCACCGGCCTCGCATCCCCAAGCCCAAAAACCCGATGCGTTCGTGTCAGCCCCCAATTCCCCAGTCTCTTGGCCATGCTGTCGTTGGCTGGCCGCTGTCATGTTCTTGCCTGCCGGTACAGATCGGCCTTGCACCGACCGGTCTCGCAAATGGGCAAAGCACCCGAGTCGCTGGACAATAACCCACCACCAAGGATGTCGACGAAGGACCCTCACCACCACTACAGCGCTCCGGCATTGGATCCCCGGAGATGCAAGTGTGGTACCAGCTGGATGTGTGGGTAAGAATGACGTAGAATCGATCTTATTGTAGTTCATCGGGAAATGGAGAGGGGGGCTTGATGGGTGAATGGGCATGTTCTCATGGGTGGTTGGCAGCGACCCCCGGCCTGTTGAGTGATGTGGAAATCCAGATGTAGATGGTACATCCGGCATTTGATGCGGGTTTGTACATGATACTTTCGTCTTGACCATTTCCTGTTTCGGTTCCTTGCTTCTTCAGCTCCTTGTCTGATCGTGATCTGAACTTGCGAATGTTATCCTTCTCCAATCTTCGCGATACCGATTTTCAGCGGGACGTTCCGGATGCGCTCGACGATGCAACGTACGCAGTTGGAAACATGGCGAGATCGCTCGGAGAGCCTCTGGTAACCTATTCGCACCTCCCTGGTTCCCCGTCGTCGTTCGTCAGACTCGTCGGAGCTGGTAGGAGTATGACGCAAAACATATATCATATTGGGGCTTAATGTCAATCAAACGGAGGGGTATATCGTGGTTCTATCCCACTGCGACGCGACGATGCTCCATCCACGTGTATGGCCAGGTCCAGTCCATCAACCACCCCCCTGGTCTTGGCAGGAAAGAGCCGGAACTGAATCATGTCTCGTGCAGACGGACGACGCTTCTACAATTTGGGCAAAACCCCAATCTCGAACTGGCAGCGGATTCCGAACCCGCCGGACCCCTAACGACTTAATCCCTAACACCCAGGGAATCATTCACCAATAGCCTGGAATATGGGTTGTCTCGATGGCAAGGGGTCCTGTTAAATACTTGGCACACCTCGGGACCTGTACCCTCAAAGAGCCACCGTTTCTGAAGCGAGTGGGCGACCACATAACGGTGATTGAAAGCTGAACGAGCCGAAAGAGAACACCCCTTTCCCCCGGCCTGTGTTTGAATCGCACGATGCCAACTTCCTTGGTAGTCCCCCAACTAGCCTCGCATGCATTTGCGTCATCCAATCTCAATAGGGCAGAGTTCCCCTTCTTATCTTACTTTTGCGCTTATTCATCTAGTCAGTGAAACCCAAACTGCGGCAGGAGTTGCCTGCTGCTTGGATAAGGAAAGGCTGGAAAGGTTAATTAGGGGTTTTGTGTAACCCGTCAAGTTGAGATGACGTTGCTGAAGAAAGCCAAGCAGCCCCGCCGGCGGAGGCAAAGGAGATGGTTGCGGGGCCCCGCTTTACACACGTCTGTCTAAGCTCTTCGGGTTCAGCGGCCAAAGTGAGTTTCCAACGTTGCCGCAACAGCTGTTACGAGTGAGGTGGGCTATTGCGGGAAACAATCGATTCCCAATGCCGACCCCTCCAAAGCCCGGGCAACAGCAACGCGGGGGAAGTCTGCCTGGTGACATCTGGGCAGGATTGGGGCCGATATTCTCTCCGAGAGTAGGTTAGTCTCGACAAGCGTGAAGGTTGCGATTCATTCAAACTGCAACGAGGAGAGTGTCGTTAACTGAAACCTACGGATTTCTCGACACGCCAAGGGTAAATCCAAGTATGGTTGGCTGCGTGGTGATAGTGGCAGAGACGCAGTGATGTAGCAACCATCTCACTTGGAATCTCATCGTCGTCCCCAGCTTTCATGATCTGGTTTCTCATATGCCTGGACGCCTTCTGGCCGATGACCAATGATGTGGATAAACACAGAACGACCGTCGCTACGAGAGCTTGTTCCGACCAGCTGGTTACTAATTCCTGAGTACGGTCAAATACCTACTTGATCCCAGATCAAGTGGCACTGGGCTCTCGCCTTCGAATCCCCATTTCATCAAAATGTCTAGAAGCCATCAGTACCTGTAGTCCAGAGACTCGTCGGGATTCTTCGCTTTCCGAACGAGCCTATTGACACTTTCAAGTCTGCATAGTGATTGTCTTCCGCAGCCAAGCACTGGTCCCTCGCTCTTTCCCAAAGACATCGGATAGTTCCTCGTGCAAAATGCCTACGAGCATCTTTTCGACATCCCCATGGAAGAGGCGGTGTTCCCGTATCCTGTGGAAATCCCAGTCCGGACCAGGACTCATCGCATCTGTCGGCCAGACGCATCGGTATGCTGCCAGCCATCCCGCTCACCCATACCGTGCCAGAGATCGTGAATAGGGTTCAAGAAGTGGCTCAAGGCCGTGCCCCATGCACCCCCCCGAGGCATAACTTGATGAGACTTGCTTTCTCGTTGGACTCCAAAGCAGGGCCTTTAGTCTTGTTGATCTCTTGCTTCTAGGCCAACTTGCCGCTTCGTTTCCTACGATTTCTCGCAGTAGGCCTGAAGCCGTTCCATATCGATAGGCTCGCAAACAGGACCTGATAGTTGCTTCTGATAGCACGTTTTGAGATCGCCAAGTGCAGTGTGTAAGAAGACGCCCTCAGGTGAGCGACTGAGTTTGGCTAGGGTCAGTGACGCTTTGGGGGCGTCTCGGCCACTTCAGCCATGCTGAACGATCTCTTGGCGCTCAAGCCCATGTTTGACCGTGCGAGTTCCCGCCTCGTGGCGAGGTTGCGAGGTCAGAGTTGAAGCTGGCGATAGCCATCCCAGGCGAGCAGGACACGAAGGTGTGCGAAGCCGGGATTCCGCCTGCCCCCGAGTCCGTGACCAAAACGCGACAGGAGACGCGACATGCCATTCAGTCGCGTATCCAGATATGTTGTTTTAGACCCTTGCCAGTCGACGTCGTTTGGGGTTCTCTTCTTTCCCCATACGACATCGAGTTCACACGCACGCACACACATTGTTCGACTTGTGTGCAGACATCGAACATGACATGAAGTCGCGCGGAGCTGTGAGCCTCACACAAATGACGTGATGCCGAACACCAACCATCTGGAACCAGACATGTGAAGATATGTGCTTGAGCAGATGAAACTATTTGTCGGTGACGAGCCAATGCCAGTTGTTGTGCACGCGACCAATCACACCCTTCGGGGCTCATTGGCGACAGCAGACAAGGTCGAGAGGGACAGCAGCCCAATGTGCCAATGCAGGGGCCGCGATGGTCCGTGCTCGGCTCTGGCGATGGAGACACCGCAACAAGATTTGTGATACGCCGGCTGGAATTAGGGACCAGAGGACACTGGAGGCCAGCCCGCATCGTGGCGAGGGTCCAGCCAATCTCGTGCAAGGGGTCGGCGAGATGGCTCCAGTAAAGTAGGTACCCTCCGTGCCTCCCTCGGTAAGCTGACAAGGGGCACCACGCCTGACCGCACTAACAAGGCCCCGTCACCGAGGTCGTGCTTGCCAACTCGCCTTACCCGGACGCACCTTACCCTGCCCGGGGGTCTGGGCTTCGCTGGCCCTCCCGTCCAGGCGCCTTGCCTGAGCCTGAGCCTGAGCCCGAGCCAGTGCCTCCCCAACCCCGGCAACAGCGCCAGACCTGTGACTTGTGCCTCCCAAGGCGGGAACGCTGGGACCCCAACCGACCAAGAGGCAACTTCCTTCGAAAGCGGGCTCTTCTTTTTGCGGCTGGGCCGGGCTCCAACTCTCTAGCATCCTGCAACCTACGACCACCACAAACACCAAACGCCGAGTCATCCTGACGGTCTGACTGACTGCAACCTCGTCGTGTAAACAAGTCCTGTCACGACTCACACCCGACGCCCGCCCCGCCCGAGCCACGGCTCTCGAGACGACCTTGCCTGAGCAATTGGCCGCCAATTCCTCTCTGCCCTCTCTATCCGACTTCCCACCGTCCCTCTCCCTCGCGAGCGTCGCCGCAACCGCGTCCCAACACCAACCCCCGGGCATTCATCCACATCCTCGCGAGGAGGGGGCAATGACCATTCCCCCGCCGAACCATGGCTGATTCGGCCAGGTCCTCGGACAAGAACCTCCGGTCCCCCCTGAAGTCCAAGGTCATCCGCTCCCAAAAGATATCTGGCCCCTCGCCCAGCGATCCGCCGCGCCCCTCACCACCGCCGCCCGTCGCCGGCCTGCCCGACGATCTCGAGGACTTCAGCGACCGTGACCTCGACCACCGCCGCGTCCCCTCCGCCCCCGGCGGCCCCGTCCCCCGTTCCCACACGCCCGGCCATCTCTCGTCCAAGAGTCAGGATCGCCGCCGCAAACCCTCCGAGCCGTCCATCCGCCAGCGTTCGCAATCAGCCTCACAAGCACAGGCGGCACACCCCCCACCTCGTACTACTCCCACGACCGCGAACCCCCCCAAGCCCCCGCCGCCTTCCTTCCGACCCAACAACACTGCCAGCGATGCTCCGGCCGTGAACAGCAACGACGGTTCCGAGTCCACCGGTGGCCCCGGCTCTGACCGCGATGGCCGCCGCCCAATTGCCATGCGCTCTACATCTGCGATAGCCGGCAAGCCCTCACTCCCCCTCTCATCATCCTCGACACGCCAGCTCTCCACCACGACCTCTTCTTCCCGCTCCGCTCCCAAGGGCCAGCACATCCACTTCCCGTCTCTCCAGGACCCCAAGACAGCGCCCGATGTACCCCCGGCTCCTTCATCAGGCATGTACTGGTCCCGCGCACCTGTCTCAGGTGCGCCTCACACATCACTTCGTGCGCATATAACGACGCTGGTCGGCTCCAACATATTCGTGTTCGGGGGTTGCGACTCGCGTGCCTGTTTCAACGAGCTCTATGTTTTTGACGCTGATGCCTTTTACTGGTCTGTACCACACGTCACGGGCGAGATCCCTGTACCACTGCGCGCAATGACTTGCACCGCCGTGGGCAAGAAACTCGTGATATTTGGCGGCGGTGATGGGCCCGCTTACTATAACGACATTTACGTTCTCGACACGACGAATTTTCGGTGGCACCGGCCCAAGATTACAAGCGAACGTGTCCCCTCGAAACGCCGCGCCCATACGGCCTGCCTCTACAAGAACGGCATCTACATCTTCGGAGGCGGTGATGGTGTGCGTGCCCTCAACGACGTCTGGAGGCTCGACGTCAGCGACATGAACAAGATGTCGTGGAAGCTCGTCTCCGGACCAGAGCGGGCCCCGCCTCCCGGTGTCCGGGAAACTCGCCCGAAACCCCGCGGGTACCACACCGCCAACATGGTGGGCAGCAAGCTCATCATCTTTGGCGGCTCCGATGGCGGCGAGTGCTTCAACGACGTGTGGGTCTACGACGTCGACGCCCACGTGTGGAAGGCCGTCTCCATTCCGCAGACCTTCCGTCGCCTTTCTCACACGGCCACCCTCGTGGGCTCCTATCTTTTCGTCATTGGCGGCCATGACGGCAATGAATACTCCAATGATGTGCTTCTGCTGAACCTTGTCACCATGACTTGGGATCGCCGGCGTGTCTACGGCCTGCCGCCCAGCGGCCGCGGTTATCATGGCACCGTGCTATACGACAGCCGCCTGTTCATGATCGGCGGCTTCGACGGCAGCGAGGTGTTTGGCGATGTTTGGATGTTGGAGTTGGCCGTGCATGCATATTATTCCCAAATTAGCCACTTCACCATCGAGGTTTGAGGTCTATCCTTCCGTTGTTATTGCTTTTGTTATCTTGTCTTCCACATCGTGACCTTTGGGGGTTTCCCCCCCCACATCTGTTCAACTTGTATCGTTACACAACACACCCCCATCTTCTCAGCTACAGTATTTATGCTTGATGACGGAACGGCTTCATAAAAACCCCGGTGGGCGGCAGGCAGGCATGCATTTTCCCTTATTGAATAAAGTCTTATTTGAAACCGCCATCTGTCACTGTTTATCTTGTGTGACGTGACGGCCCCGTAACTCTGAGATCTCGCGCAGTCAGGGTGGGATCGTTATCTCTACTGAGCCGGATCGACAATTTTGACTGACTCGCGTATCAACACGTCCCCCGCGTGCTTGTATGGATTGAGATGGCGCGTACGTCACTGGGCAAGGGGGGGGCAGCGTCTTGGTGATCATTTGGGGTCGACTGCGTGCAGTCGGTACGTTGGAGACTTGGAGTAAACGGCGAGGTTCGCTTGGGAGGCCATGGAGAGAGAGGGGTGTGCGCAGAGACTCGCGGAGGGTGACATATCCCGATTCTTGCGAGCCAAGCATGATGTGCCTCTGCAAACGAAACCGACGGCAGATGCGGACCGGAAATGGAAACGAGTCAACACGCAGCGGCGGTGTGCAAGTCGGACGGCAGGTCTCGCGGTGTGCAACCCAACCGAGCCGGGTTGCCGGCGCGGAGCAGTTGCTCTCGCGCGTCTATGGCGTCGAACATGGAAAACAGCTCACTTGCGAGAACACTGGGTGCGAGAGCGAGAGGGGTTGAAATTAAATGGGAATAGTATTCCACGGGTTGTCCAGATCTTTCGCGCCGCCGGCCAATCGACCAGGTAAGGGGGTAACCAATCTGTCTTATGCAAACATTTCCGCTTGCCTCCGCACTCGTAACATGAACAATCATGGCTGGGTTGGGGGGTTTTTTGTGTAAAGCCCAGCTCCTCTCTTCCTCCAAACAAACGCCGGTAATGCATCCAACCGCCAGTTGCTCTCCTCCAACTCCCGGGAGAAGAGAAGTGCTTTTTTTTCTCTCTCGATCGAGAGAGCCTCTAGCTATTAAAGACATAGGAAATGATGCGGAAAGGAGTATGTATAGCTTGCAAAATCGTACAGGGGCCCCCGCGCGGGTAGGGTGGGTGGGGGAGGCGGCCCAAGGTGGTGAGGTTGTGGAGGGTTGTGATAGGTAATAGGTAGGTAGGGTAGGTTGATGGCGTTTACTTGTGCTCGGCGGCCTTGCGGGCGGCGATGCGGCGCTCCTCGGCAGCGACCATGTCTGTTGATGCCGAGTCAGTAACAGCTTCCCAACAAGAGGGGGCCGGATGTGTTCCCAAAGAAGGGGGGAGGGGGGCATTGGTGAGGGACGACTTACCCTTCCACAGGTCCTGGCCCTCGTATTCCTCCTTGTGAATCTTCTTCTCAATGAGGTGCTTGTGCTCCGGGTCCTCGGGGTCGACGATCATGACCGTCTCCCAGCGACCGGCGCCCTGCTTGGCGTCGTTCATCTCAAAGGCGGCGGTGACGACGAGCATGGCGACGGCGAGGCCCTGGGCGTAGACACGGGCCTGGACGAGCTTCTGGGCGCCCGAGAGGTACTTGTTGCGGCCGACGATGGAGAGGGCGATGCCCATGGAGGCGAGCCACGAGGCGAAGACGATGGAGTAGCGGTTCTCGCGGCCCCACTCCTTGAACTTCTGCATCGACGTCTCGTTGGCCCTGGCCTCGGCGACGGCGCGCGCGGTCGCGTCCTGGTAGCCGTACATGGGGTCCTTCTCCTTGCCATAACGAATCGACTCGCGGTCGGCGTGGACGATGGCGCCAAAGGTCGCGGACGAGGTGACGAGGAAGGAGCGGAAGGGCAGGGTGAGCTGGCGGAAGGCCGGGAAGCGCTTGGTCGCGAATAGGACGCCTCCGAGGCCGACGCCGAGGCCGACCGTGCCGCCAATGAGGCCGGCCTTGACAACGACGCTGTAGTGCTCGGCCTCCTCTTCTTTGCTGAGGACCTTCATGGTTGCGGTTTCCTGCGTAGGGCTGAGGTGTGTGGTATCAGAAAATGCGCAGGCTTGCGGTGCTGCCTTTTTGGGAGAAAAGAAAAGAAGCAAGACAGAGATGCGGAGCTGCAGAAGAGCCGGTTCAGGGTGCGCAGCCTTATGGTTTGGGTGCTGTCGGGGTTTGGACTGGTGGCCGTGGGGTTGATGATGTCGTACGATGTGCCCGGTGACGGATCGATGACGGATCGGGGTTCGGAGCTAGATATCAATGGTAGCTTGCTGCTGGTACTGGCGTACAAAAAAAGGCCGGAGGACTGCTGATCCAATGGTAAACTATCTTGGTGATCTTGGGTTGCTGATGGGAATTCCGAGGCTGAAGCTGAGTGCCAATGGGCCTTATATCCAAATGGGCTGAGCGGAATGGGGTCGACAGAGTCGATGACAGAGACTCGAACGGCGATTGAAAACCTGGTGGACGGAACGCGGCGTGGGCGAAAAAAGTCGCAACGGGACCCAGAATCGTGCCATGAGGTCGTCGCTACGGCATGATGTAATGGACCCTTGCTGCCCGGTCTTTGCCGTCCCGCCGTCCCCTCGCTCAGCGCCTCGCGGCACAGCTCAGCGGTGCTCCAGCGGCCTTCCAGCGGGACTCAGCGAACTGCGAGACTCCCCAAGCAAACACCGAGAAATTTCCGCCGTGCCTGAGTAAGCCGCGCAGGGCCCAATCTGACTGGCTCTGATTGGTCAACCTCTTGCTTCCAGCCGCAGAAAAGGGTGAGGCCACGAGAGGCGGCGCGCTTCCACCACAAGTGACCGGTCTGACCACTTTGGCTCCCGGTTCCTATTTTCGCCGTTTGGTCGCAGCCCCCAGTTGGTTATGTAAGTCTCGAGGGCTTCAAACACCGAAAGCCTGCGCTCCCCGAAGCTCCAAGCACCGCTGAGGACTCTCGCGTATCGGTGATCGTTCAACATGGAGACAGGCCTCCTGGATCGCCGACTTATGTCCACAGTTCTGGATGACCGAGACCCCGGCTTTGCTTCCAGCCATGACCTTCTACGATGAAAGAGCAGTCGTCTCCCCCAAGCAGACAACAAAGAGAGGCCTGAGCGGCCGAGGAGAAGCCTTTTTGTTGTACAGGAGCGAACGGCCCCCTTCGCCGGCCGCGCCCGAAGCCGCGTTTCGCGGCGCCCCGTGTCACCCGCACATCCCCATAGCCATTCTAGAAGCCTGTTCGTCGGGTGCAACCAGTAAGGATGGAAATGGCCTGATGGTCCAGTCAGCAGGGCCGTCTCTGGCCGTCTGCACCCTCCTCACTCTGATTTGTGCGCCAGAGGGTTCCCGCGAAGTGCGCTGTCCAAAGGTGCTAGAGCGAGTTCCGGTTATTGGCCGGTCGTTTGGTTGTTGCGCCTGGCGTGTCCCTTTGTGCTGTGACGAGGGTGTCGGCGAACGTGGTACCCCGCGGGGGGCCGCACGAGGACTACGACGGATCTGGGGTTCGGCCATGTCTGATGGAGATTGCAGTAACTTCAGAGAATTTCCGGCGACATTGCGGCATGGGTTACCATTGCCCGCGCCAGCTGTTTGCGTCAGATTGCGACGAGGAGACCAAACCTATCCCACCATTTTCGGCGTCACCTCCGGTGGGAGACCGCGAGTGGCGCTTGGAGATGCCTGCGACTAGGCTATGCTTCGCAAGGCCGGCTTGGAGTAAACGCAGGACCGTCAAAAAAACCGTCTTGGCGATGGTTGGATGAGCATCCGAAGGTGGTGAACGAAACACATCACGTTACCGCCCCCGAAGGACACAAAACCACCCAGCCCCGAACTCTACGTGCGTTGGTGCCGAAATAGGAGGGCAATCTACCATAGGTCAACTCTCGTCAAGTTTCGAGTGCCCTTGCGTTTCAGAGCCCCTAGATACTCGGGGTCCAAGTCATGCAGTCCACCGTCCATCACAATCCACAGAGCTTCCACCCCCCCTCCGATCCAGGGTCCTCGCCGTTTTGCATTGCATACGGATATACAAATGTGCCCCGTAATCCTCACCGCTGGTTGGATGATGGCTCGCTTCGTGGTATAGAGGCTGCGTGTGTGAATGGCAATCGATATCATGGACCAGGTCCAGGTCCTTTACCAAGAAGATTAGTGAAGGCCCGTCCGCACGCGGTAGTGACCAGGTGAGGGGCGGCGACTCCTGTGTGCCTCGTTCTTCAGCCCGAACCGTCTTCTAGAAGCCTTCTACAATCCTTGCTCGGACCAGGGTCCTCTATGCGCTCCCGTCCTGCCACGTTGGGCCTCAGCCCCGTCAAAGACCGAGTCCCCCTCACCGACCGCTAGCGTTTGCGCTTGCAGAGCACGAGAGTCTCAATTACCAAGCCTTCCTCAGTCGTTTCCTCGAGGAAGTCAGTCGCCTTTGTAGGTCTGCTTGTTTCGTGCGCCTCTCAAGAGCCCGTCAGATACCGTAGTTTACCCCTCAACAACAACCCTTTTTTCATTCGTACATTCGTCCGAACCGCTGGCCCTCGGTTCTAGGCCTCCTCGTGTCTGATTCATGCCTTATGCACCATCAAATAGTTGTGCGCAGGCTGCTCGGGGCAATGTCCTGCGTTATTGGGCCGACCTGGACAAAGCCCTCTGCCCAATGCACTCCGAGGCTCAATCCTGGGTCAACCCGGTTCGAAGCACTTAGGTCGGCTGGCGCCGAGTCATTTGCGCGGAGCGAACCCGACGTTGAAGATATTACGTACCGATCCATTCACTCTGGGTTTGGTGCTCAAAAACAGTCAGGGCGAATCCCGAGGCGGTAGAGGACCCGTTCCGCCATGCTCATTCGCTGACGGCGGCTGAGGATGGTCGATGGAGAGGGTTGAAACCAAAGGCAATTCCAAAGTATGCGTTTGCAGAATCGGCTCATTGCTTCCGTGAAGTCATTGGCTGAGGTCCTGGCGTCAAGTGAGCCGAAGAGTGTTGTGCTTGTGGTAAACCGTAGTCTTTTCGGTGGTTACAGATCATTCATTCGTGTCCGCGCTAGGGCTACCAAACAACGTGTGAAGCTTGGAGATGGAGAATTCGACGCCCAAGGAAGACGGAGTCAGGGAGCTCAAGGGCCACAAGGCTCAATAAGCAATAACGCACGGTATCTGCCTCCAATGCAACAATCTCTTACCCGAGAGGAGAAATATCATCTCGCGTGCGGATATCCACAGGTGGGCTTGTGAAAGTGATGGATAGTCTACCTACCTTGTAGTATCGAGATTGCGGCATTTCAGGCGGAGCCCCGCTGCGGTTCTTGGCCGTGCCATACAATTTGTGTTGATGAACGGCCCAACGGTGGACAAACGCTGACGCTTCGGTTGCCGTCTCCGCGGTCTCGGCCGGGTCGGGTGGTATCTATAACACGAGGAGGGCTTGGGACACCCGTACCTGCGGGGTGATGTGCAGGTGGTGGTGATGGTGGCTCGGTCGCCACGCGTACGTAGGTAGCTACTGGGATCCCTCGGGGTGTTCCTGTCGTAACGGTCGGGGAGACGATTGAGGGAAGCCGGCCGGGCTTGATGGACAAGATCAACGAGCAAGCTTCGTCCAACAACCTTCAGGACATGGCCGTCACATGCAGAGTGCGATGAATGGTGGAGCATGAGTTTGCGAACACAATAATGGCAGGAGCGCAGTGGGTGGGTTGGAGATCGAGGTGCAAACTCAAGATCGCACAGAGATCCGATATCTTACGGGCACGAGGTTGAGAGCCCATACCCGTTCCTCATCTGGCAGGAGACGGCAAGCGAGTCAATCCCCTGGAGATCTACAGCACTTTTGGTCCACTGTCCTGCACTAGGTTTCTTGTCGGGTTTAGACTCGGAATGAAACCATGGCAGAACGATGGCTCAACGCCTGACTACCAGAAGCTTCGTTTGTATGAGAGCAGAGTTGAAGGTAGGTTCAAGCGAAGACCAGCCCCCTCTCCAGTGGCTTACGCATGCCACTGGGGAAAAGAAAATTAAAGAGTGTCATACGAGAAAATTGTGTGAAAGACTGATTGCCAACGGCACGAATGCGATCCAACATCGTCCGGGGACTCTAGCCCGCTATTTCTCGCTTCCCGCGGCTTCAGAATCGAGTAAATCTTTTCCAACTTGTCTATAGCTTCCTCATCCTGTAACTCGTCAAGTCTGCAGGCGAGATGAGAATGCCTCGGTCTTTCCAAACAACGAGCCCAGGCTCTGGGCGAAGCGCCAGGGAGTATGCGTATCCATACGGAAAACGCTGTGGTGTAGATCGTAGGTCGTCGTCTACCGTGGTAGGTAAGGTGTCCGTGGGATGTGTTCCACACCGCCTTTCCTTCCTTCAAAGTGCGACGTGGTGACGAGAGGCTCATCACTGGCTCGCTCCGAACGGTCCGTCCTGTTCCCTGAGACAAGTCAGAAATATCGGCGAAATTGGGTATTCGTTCTTTCGGCGCTAATGAAGCGGTGTTCGTAGGCGGCTTGCCCGTGTTGCCACAGCCTCTGCCAGTCCAAGCCAAACGCTAGGAGCATGTCCCTGAGCAGCAAAGTGTCAAATGCCTTGCGCAGCCCACCCATGCGACGGTGAATTCATCCGGCGCGGGAGCGAACGCTGGGAAAGGCAACAGGGTGTGCACGGCGAGCGTTAGGCTCGTTTTAGTTGTCTCTGCTAGCAAGGATATCGTAGCGAGGCACAGACCTGGCGTCCCGGCGCTGGGCTTGGCTGCGTATTTGGGGGTGCCATTGTCGAAAATGTCATTCGTCAGATCCGGAGTGGACCGCGTCGGTGGTGGGGTCGTTGATTCTGTTCCGCTGCTGCAGGTATTCACTGTACCATGTTCCCAGCGTTCCGTTGCCTCCACCATGAGGTAAGGTCGATGGCAAGTCGAAGCCGAACACCAGGACCAGACCGCCTTCCTTGCTGCAGGCACAGAGACTGGAGAGACCTTGTTTCTGCCACATTGTTTTCCGACGCTCCCACAAGATTCTTGGGATAATCCATCTGACACGTCGAACTCGTTTTGCTTTGCACTCCTTAACTGTCGTCTTTTGCGGGCAGAAGTTGGCCTGGCCCGGAGCATTTTTCCGATGGGTGACGGCAAGAGATCAAAGCGGCTGTGACGAGTGCGTCGAGAAAGCGGTGGCTGGTGCCACTCACGAGCTGGAACCCTTTGTACAGTTTTGGCCTCGGGACATGTTGTGGCCTCGACCGCTTCGAAGTACCCTGGTTGTTCATGTAATCTTATGCCTGTTTGTCCGTTTGGCAAGTCCCCTTAATGGCATAGGTGATTCTTTCGGATTTTGTCTTTGTTGTCGATGGCGGTTAATCACCGACGACGGATGGCGGCCGATGCGTGCCAGACTTTGACATGGAGCATGGGGGTGACCAAACAGGCCTGCTCCTGACACTAGACGTCTGGTTATGAGTCAAGCGTGGCAGCTTGCAAGCGGTTTCCGGCAGCCTTGTCCAGTCATCTCGTGGTATAACCATCCGTCGGCACCGCAGGATCCACCACTGCAGAAAACACTGGGCTACTCGTAGTTCGCTGACGTTGATGGTCTCTGTAATGTTAACGCCAGCCGGAGCTTCTGGGAGAGCTTGGATTGGGTGAAGCCTGCCATGCAAGGTGGCCAGAGATCTCGTCGTCCACCGCTCGTCAACGTGATGCGCGGACGAGTCGGGAAAGAATTGGAGAAACGTTCTCCAAGATGCACCTGTTACTCCGGCCCCGTCGATGATCGGATGGGTGACCACAGTGATCGGGCTGCGCGTGGTGACGTCTCGTTCGGCAAGGCATGTCAACGATCAGTCGTGAGACAGTCGAGCTAATCCACCAACCAACCTCGCAGCTGAGGCTAGTCCCATACGAACAGCCAGCCAGCCTTTCGTTGTCTCGCAGGGCCCAGCGCACCGGGATACTCAAAGTAGGCGGGCTCGCTTTTTCCTGATTGGCAATCTGGATCGTGCCTGCCCACGAATTGACCGTCTTGGGGATGAGAAATGATGAAATAATCCCGCGGTTCCAAGTACGTATCCGTCGCATGTAGGTGATGGGATGCCGCCTGGCGTGGGGTATGGTTGGGCATGGTAGGTCGACGGAGTTGGACGGGGCCCATTTAACACAACAGCCATGACCATGCGTGGAATCCAAGAAGGTCTCCAAGATACTGGGTCAATCACGTAACGGTTTGGATCCCGCTCCGTCCCCTGTGCTTGAGACGGCCGTCTCTAACACGGGAAGTCGAGACGCCTCCTTTGCTGTCTCCTATACCTTTTCTGGAGAATTAAGACGGGTTATCGTGGCCGGTGGGAGCAGCGGAAAGTAGAAAGTGGATGGCATGGTGTTTCGACCATGGAGCGTGTAAGTCTTTGCGCTAAGACGGGCTGCTCTGACATACTGCAGACGCTGGCAGGCCCTTGCCTGGGCCATCGTGTCGAAAAGGGGAGCCAAGGGACCTTTTTTGAGGGGCCATCCGGGATGGTGCCGGTACTTGTTGATGGGCGCCAGTGGCCGTGTGGCAAGATGCAGTTGCAGAAACGGTTTGACGACGAAGGCAGAATGCGTACAAATAGTGCTCGCTCCTAGTTGCGGTCCGGGGTTCGTGGTTGACGCCCACGGGAGAAGCATCTCACGGATGTGAAGTGCAGCGAAGTGGCATTATCCGTCGGACATTTTCGAAGGCAAGTAGTCGAGGAGAAAGAGGCGCTGGCCACGGAGAGGGGGCGAATAAAGGAGGCAGAGAGAGAGAGAGGGAGAGAGCAGCATGAATGTTGTTGTTGCTATTATTGCTGGCTGTGGATGTAAGAACGGATACCCATCCACCCGCTAACACGTAACGTACCGCATCCGCCCTGGATTGATGCAAATGGGAAGTCGAGGTGATTCGCGTGCAGGCAGGCCCCTCGTCTTGGTTTGATTATTGCTTCTTTTTGGTCTCCCTGGCCTCTCTCCCAGTCTCTCAGTGGCCCCGACTTCGGGTCCCCTGGACGTGGACGCCAGCGAGCCGACACACACACTGAAGTCATTGCTTTTTTCTCGTCTGCCGTTCCTTCTTTGGTGGATCGTGCCACGCCCCTGCCCTCCTGCTTGCCTGGAAGAGCAGAGAGGACGTCCGTCCCCTTGCCGTTGCCGTCGCCTTGCCTTGACCTTGGTTTCTCCTGCCATGCCATTCGTCGGCATTGTCTTCGCCCCGCGACGCACTTGCCTGCCCAGTGTCGACTCCAGTGTTCTGCTCCCTCCCTCCTTCCTCCCCTCGCCGCCTCCATCGTTCATGCGGAGCAGGAGACCGCACCGCGCGCTACGTACCTTTCCTTCCTGGTGACTTCCATGTTGTTTACGTGGGAGGAGAGACAAGACGAGGGAAGATACCTTGGACGACGACAAGTACCCCCGTACTCTGTACCTGTGAAAGCCTGCCTGCCTGCCTGCCTTACACCAGCCAGCCATGGCAAACGGTGCACTTCTTTTCCTCTGCCTGTCTTCCAGTCCGCCATGCCAGCCTTTCCTCTTACCCCAGGCTGGGCTAGGTACAATGGTGGCCATCAGACAAGGAGGTCAGACACTTCGGAGCGTCTTCACCTCAGCTCAGCCGTCCTCCACCGTTTGTCGTCGAGGAGTCACACTTGCAGTCACCGGCCGTTAAGGTGTGTGTCTGTGTGGTGCCATTCGCCCGCGTCCCCCCCAGCCCCTGCGCTCTCCTGGTTCTTTCCTGCCTCGCCTTTGCCTGAGGTCGGGACCAAGTCGACCATTTACAGTTCCAATTGGGGGAGAGAAGGAGGGAGAGGCGCCGCCAAATGTTACTGGGCCGCTGTTCCAGCAAACTCGTGCCCCGATCTGGGAACGTCCAAAGTCAAATGTGTTGCATCGACGTGCCTGAAGCTCCAAGGTCGATGGGAGGGGGAACGATACGGACCGTTGGCCCCCATTGCCATTCCCATTATCTTCTCGCTATGCATGGCGATGGTAATGGCCAGGCAATGGCAATCGATACAGTCGAACTGGAGTGACCAAAGTAACCAGTGACCTTCCTTGATCCCACCCCCCGTCGTCAACGGCACCCCCAACATCGGCCGAGCTTTCTTCGAGGGACCGTTTCCCGTGCTCCGGCGTTGGTCCTGGCTCTGGCTCTCGCTCTGCCTTATCCTACGGATACCCTCCCACCTCTTTCCTCACCTCACCTCTCTTCTGACGGTCCCCTAGACCGACCAACCTGGAGTCCGCACTAGACCGGTCAAGTACCTTGATTCTGACACCAGGACAGCCCGGATTTGTTCTTGAGTCGAGTCAACGCATGCACAACTCCATCCATACCTACCTACCATCCGACTTCTTATTCATAACCCCTTCCCCCTTCCCAACCGGCTGCTCGACGTTTGCTCCTGACCTCGACCTTCGCCAGAAACCGCTGTTACACATCACACATACATCACATCGAACCCTTCGCTGTTTCGACGACCCAACTTCTTCTCAAGTCGTCAGACCTTCTGCTTTCACAGCTGTGCTCGTACCCGAACCAACGCCAGGTACACAGCATCCACTGGAACAACCTTGTCTGGACTATAAGACGACGACTTATAATCATAATAAACAACATCGACACCGCCCAAGCAACCGCCCAAGCACATATATCTTCTCTCGGGTCGTCTCGACTGACCAAACGGCCGCTCTTCGATGATCCAAAGCCAGATCGCCACATCCCTTTTCGACTTCACTCCAATAACCTTCGGCGACCCTAGACAGAGTTTCCGTCGCGACGTCCGGGGATAGGCATCATCCAGCCGTCATTACATCACTACACCCACTGTCGGCCGGATTTAGATCGGGTTCGGTCCTCGATTTCCTAGAGACCGAGGAGCTTGCGTATTCTAGCAAGAACGCTCAAGTCAGTTGCGTTTGCCCCCTTGATTCGAGTCGCCTCCGGCCTTCGACGCGACTCTACAAGTCATTACCAATACCACACGCCGTCGCCGGAAACCCCATCCTCGGTCGGCCCCCAGCCCACCTTTATTCGCCTCCCTGGTCGACCACGGCTACGGTGAACCATCCACTCAATCAGGTACAGAGCGGCTTGGCCCAACGGTACTTTGACCACCACCATCGTTCACTTTTCAGCTGCCATCATCCATATATTTTCGCAGCGAATTGTATTTTGCCGGAACCTTCCCCCCCATTCTTCTCCGAGCTTTTCTCCAGAGGGAACCCAAATACACATACAACGGCTCCTTGAGGAAAGGAGAGATCAGAAAAAGACAAGAAGGCGAAAACAAAAACAAGAGCAATCACAAAACCAAATTCCACACCCCTCCCCCCTCTTTTTTTTTCTCTTTCTCCCTCCTAACCCTCTTAGCATCTTGCGGCGACAGCACTGCTAGTTGAGACGCGGATTCGATCTCCTTTTTCGGGGCGCACCCGCCGGCTGCAGCAAGTGGCCCGATTTAATAAGTACCCACAAAAAGGGTCGAGAAACGTTCTGGGAGCCACGGTCCCCTACCTAACCCAATACAACGGCTACTTCCAGCTGACATGAGGAGCGCCTTTCGCTGGTTCAACCCAACAAGTACCGAGGACCCAAGGGACCCGTCGACCCGGTCCACCGCCGCCGCCGCCCACAACAGCGAGGACAGGCGCACGCCCAGCAGAAGTGACTGCGCCAGCGCCGATAATATTAGTTATCGTGCGTCGGCCTCCTCCTTCACAACCACCACCACCACCACTCCTGCAACTTCTGCTTCTGACAACGCTGCTTTCGCGACTCCTTCGCCCGGCTCCTCCAACTCTACCTCTCTCACCCCCAACTCTCCCTCCCCTCAACCCCTCACACCCACCGATTCTTTTGACGTGCGTGATTCCAGCGCGGGCCTCTGGACCTCCAAGCCAATCACCATTGCCACACCCACAAGCACGAGGGACCCTTCATCCACCTCCCCCTCAGTGCCCCCCGCCAAATCCAGCTTCGACAGAAATCCATTCGCCCTGCCTGACGACGTCTTCGACTTTCCTCCTCCTATCCCGACCAAGAGTATCGATATGACCACTGGCCCAGCCATGGATTCGGCCATGGGTCGGAGTCGTCAGGACTCCTTTGTCAGCGCGGGTCCCAAGCCAATTTCTATGGCCAACCCTAACCGCGATCATGTCAACCGCCAACGACGAGAATCTCTGGCAGGCAGCCTGATGGGTGGCGCAAGCTGGGGAGGAATGTCCTTCGGCAGCTTCATTCGCGATGAGTATGTTTTCCCCCGTTTCCAGCGTCGGTTCATCGTATGGATGTCTCGCACTTCTCTGTGGCGACCTGCCGCATCTTGCCCAGCTCACTAGAATCGCTTCCTTGCGCGCAAGAAATAGTACTGATCGACTTTGCTAGTATTGCCATGGCCGGCACGTCGCCGTTTGCCCACCAAGCTTCGCCATCCTTCCATTCCGGTTCCTACTTGCCTAAACTCGAGGCAAGTTTCATGAAGGATTTCACTTGCTGCGGCCTGAACTTGCCCAACCTACACGATCTTCTGCAGCACTACGAAGAATCGCATACCCAGCCTAGCCCGAACACAGCGCGCAATGCACCTTTCTCTTCTCAATTCGCCGCGATACCCACCCAACCGTCTTCCAGGGCCAGCAGCGCAAGGCCTCAGACGCAGCAACAAAACACCACGTCCATGTCGCAGCTCGGTCAGCAGAGTCGCCCAGGCTCCAACCTTGGCGGAGGCATGGGAGGGCTTGGGATGCAGCTTGGTCAGCAGAACATGCCGGGTCAACAGCACGGACAAATGTCGCATCTTGACGAAATGGATGCGGTTGGTGACATGGAGATGGATGACGCGTTGGGGACGATGGAGATGGACGACAGCCAGAGAACAATGTCTCAGACTCGACAAATGTTTGGCCAACAGCAAAGACCCCAGTTGCACGTTAACGCCTCGGGTCTCACTCAAGGTTTGCGGACATCTCAGCCACCTACTCCTGCAGCCGCAAGCTTTGGCCTGCAGCACAACCCCACGGTATCCTCTGTTAACACGCCCACGCTTACTACCCAACAAACAACGCCACAACAGCAGCGGCCGAACAACGGGTTCCTCCAAAACTCGCAGATGCCGTCTATGGACGACATGGACGAGGACCTGCCAGGGATGCCCATGGGCGGCAACATGGAGCTAAACGGTTCCAACTTTGGAGACGTGAACTTTGGCAACTCCAACGGCAACTCCGAATTTTGCATTAACGATCCTGGCAAGCATCTTTTCAGTCCTGGTGGTGCCCTAACCAACCAGCAACGAGCCATCCAAGCACACCTCATTGGGATGGGTTTCGATCCTAGCCAGCCTAATAGCGCGGCCAACAAGGCCCTGATCCAGAAGTTTGGCGCAATGATGATTCCGGAGGAGCACAAGCCTTTCAAGTGCCCTGTCATCGGCTGTGAAAAGGCGTACAAGAACCAGAACGGACTCAAGTAGGTTTCCACTGACTCGATGGATATGTAGACTGTGGCTGACTATGACTCAAAACAGGTACCACAAGACGCATGGCC
Source organism: Colletotrichum tofieldiae (assembly GCA_022836555.1). Lineage (NCBI taxonomy): Eukaryota > Fungi > Ascomycota > Sordariomycetes > Glomerellales > Glomerellaceae > Colletotrichum > Colletotrichum tofieldiae. The sequence goes on along the minus strand of BQXV01000008.1, from coordinate 1,189,080 downwards.
ACCAAACACAACAGCTGCACGAAAATGGCGACGGAACCTTCTCAATCGTCAATCCCGAAACCAGCACACCGTATCCCGGTACACTGGGGATGGAGAAGGAGAAGCCGTTTTCGTGCGACGTGTGTGGCAAGCGCTACAAGAACCTTAACGGCCTCAAATACGTAAGCCTGACCCCTGAGTGAAGTTGTAAAGTTATCAAGCCTAACCTGAGGAACAGCACAAGGGACACTCAGCACCTTGCAATCCTGACTTCAAGTTCCTGGCTGCGGGGCTCAATAACCTCGCGAGCCTGCCGGGTCTCATGGAGAATTCAATGTCCAACTTACCCGGTATTGGTGAAGATCAAATGATGTAACGGAGCATTTCGTCGTGCGATCCTGTCGCACTTACCGTCCAACTCAATGTGGTTACTTTCGAAAGACTACCGGGGTTACTCAAAACTCTCCAGCAACCCGACCTCGGTCGTGGAGTCGCGACTATATATCTCGGTCATATAGTTGGCCTGCGGCATACGGCGTGGCGTTTCATTGCTTTCGTGGACGGTTCTCTAGTCGATTATCAGGTCGACCGAGTCTGCTCTTCTCCGTTCTTATACCCTCATAGACTTACCCGTAACGCTTTGCGACTCTTCCACCACGATACAGCACTTTCTAGATTAATACGAGCCTCTGCGACAACGAACGAGTATAGACGGCTACGAGGCCATGATAGGAGGCCAGCGTTGTTTGGTTTCTTTCCGGGTTAGTTTTCTTTGTCGATAAGTCGACAGCCTCGTGTCGGGGTGTCTTCTTTCCCTGCCATTGGGGTAGCAGGCGACGAATACGTTGCAAAGACTCTTACAAAACCCGTGGATGCACAGGATGTTGTTCAGGGAAATACACGAAGAAAAAAAAAGGACCATGGGGACATGACTGATGGGCCAGGTCTGGAAGGGTCTTGTATGAATTTGGACAATGAAAAAGAAAAAAAAAACCAAAAAAAAACCCCCCCCAGGAGGATGGTTGTTTTGCATTGTGGCCATCGAGTGGCTCTTTGCGTCGTTCTGTTTTTCCTTCTTCTTTATCCTTTCGAGATGATCATCTCCCCCCTGGCTTTTTGAGGGTTGCACGCTGGGTAGTCTGTTGATGACACGCATGGTTAGTCTGCAGGCGTTGAAACCGGACATCGGATGGGAAAAGTTCCAAATCTTTGTATTTCTTGCACTCAAAATCTCCCAGAACACGGATTGAATGAATGATTCGATTGGAAACCATGAAGTAAGGTGAAGAAAAAGCAAGTCTCTCTTTTCTTGTTATCGTGTTTAGGGGATATCGCTGTCTACAAGACAACAAGGCCACAACTCCAACATAATCCAAGTAAAGCAAAAAGCAAAAGAACCGCACCTGTAGTGAAACAAACAACACCGGACCATGCAATAAGCCATCTCGCCACCAGAGTTTCCACATAAGCCATGTCATCGTTACTTGTACGCCGTCATAAGTTGAGAGGATAAACAGTGCCAGTGCGTCTGGCAGCTTAGTTCGTCTTGAACGCCTCGCCAATCATTCCCTGCTGCCTAGTTTTGCTCCCCTTTGGAGCATGTAGATAGGATTGCGAGGGCAAGGGCAGTTTGCACCAGTTGCCATTTGATATGGACGCATTGAGTAAGAGCTCAGCTCATCTCCATGCCATCTTCGTCATCGGCCTCGCTGTCGAGCAGTTGTGTATGGTTGCTGCCAACACTCTCCTTCCGACTTACGATGGAACAGCCGTCACCAAAACGTGAGCCCGCCAAACCGTCGACATACTCCAGCTCGTCGCCACCCACCACGCGGCCTTCCATATCAATCTCCTGAGATAGCTCAACCAACGCCGATCGTGGCAGTCGGAGGAATCCCTGTGTCCGGACGATGCGGCCCCAGTGTGTGAGGCAGAACTGTGCCGCACGTTTGCGAAGCCATTCCTCGTTTGCGAGTCCAGCGCAGTGCCAGATGATACAAGCGTGATCAACATCAAGTTCCTTGGAAAGTCGATTCACACATAGCAGCCGGAGATGAGGAATGCCATAAATGTTGGACATGACCAGCAGACCGGCTACGTCCGACAAATCCGTAGTAGCGCCGCTCTCGTTGACGGATGTTCCATGGATGCTGTCTGTGTATAGGTAGTACAGGAACGCTTTAACCACTGAGTACGGTTCAGGGATGTGCATCTTCTTGGTATGGAATTCTGCCATCTGGGAGTTGTAAAGTCGAGCAAAATGCGGCCAGCGTGCCTGAAGAATCAGTTTGTGTACGTGGATCGGTTGAGATGTTGGGGCGTCAGGTGCCAACCAGTTCTGGTCAGCGGAGGCGTCAGCAACTCGGCTCATCATGTCATCGTCTTCGTAATCGCCCTCCAGGGCTGTGACGACAAAGTCAGTACCACTGCCACTCTCCGGAGGCTGATCGAATAGTTTGGCCAAATCTGCTCCAAGACCTTTAGAGGGCTGATCAATTACTCGCGTCGTTGGCCTCGACTCTATGCGTGGCTCGGAGGAGAGGTTGTTCCCGAGGAAGCCATATCGGCGCAGATCAATCTCCATGATATCACTGTGAAGAGTTTCGTTAGAAAAATATGAACGGCAGAGCCCGTTTGAATAACTCACCTGAGATACTCTTCGAACCCGTTGGGACCGAGATCCGATGCGGCTGGGTCGGTCGGACAGCCCAGCAGCCAGGCTTTGGTGCCATCCTCATTCATCGTGCAATAGTGCCAGCGATAGCCTGACTTGAATATTTCGCGGCCCTCAGCGAGCTTTTGCCATCGGAGAGTCGCCAGGTCCAAGGCAGACAGAGAGCACTCCTTGGAAGTGATCGTCGCGGCTGGAGTGACAAAATCAAGCAGCGTGCCCGAAGAGTACACATGAAAATGGATACCAGACCCTTGTGAGGGTATATTGGGCCCGGACACAAACTTTAGGGATGAGATGGTTCCGGGGGCCATGGGAGCAAAAGTCTTGAGTTGGAACGATGGCGGGTTCACCTGCTGCGTCCGGGAGTTGGCGGCATACCCGGATGCACCAACAGCTGGTGGCGGATGTGCCAGTGAGTAGGGCTGTCGCGGCGAGCCAACAGCTCGGCTGGTGCCCGCTTGACGGTCGTAAATCCCAACTTGAGGCGCGGATTCGAAAGCCGGACTGCCTTTGAGATCGAGCCACCAAAGGTCACCGATCTTGTCCATATCTTCGGAAAGCCCGCCAAAAACCCATACTCTGTCACCCCAAATATAGGCCGAGTGGTCAAATCGACCTACGAAACGCCAGGATCGTGACCAAGTGAAGGTCTTCAGGTCGAGGTAGCAAATATCATCGAGAACATAGTTGTCGTGACCAGTAATACCACCAACGATAAAAAGCTTGTCTTCGTGGAGGACTGCTGCGTGTCGCGCCCGGCCTTTCGGCACCGGGCCTGTAACTTGGGGTTGTGTCCAATGTGCTGTCTTGAGGTTGAATATGATCAAATCAGATAGGTAGGTTCGATGCTCGTTTTCGCCGCCGAAGACGAGCAACTTGTCGCCTTGGTAGAGGGTAGCCGTGTGACCTAGGCTCCATGTTAGACTTGACGAAAGACATTGCACGCCATCCCAAGAAGGACTTACCCATCCGTACGCCGGGAATATCGCCGTAATTGTCCACTAGACTCCACTGATGGCTGACCAAGTCCAGTTTGAGGACGTGGTTGTACACTTCATCAGTGTATTGGTCGAAGCCTCCAAAGGCATAAATGTGGTTGTTGCCACAGTAAGTGACCGAGGCATTGACCAAACATGCCGGTCGTTGTCCCAAGGTCCTCGTCACTCTGGGTCGATACCCATCCAAGGTGCCTCTATTCTTGATAGGCGAGTTGGGCATGATGTACGTATTGTTGCTCGACGTGGCCGACCCTGGTGCTTGGTCCATCGGTGACGGTGTCGGCTGCGACAGCGTAGTCGAGGCTTGGTTCGGTGTCGTCAAGGCCTGTGAAGCAGGTCCGCCGAAAAGAGACTGAGACAGAGCTCCGGGTGTTGCTGGTGACGTTTGGGGCTGGGCCATGATGGGCAGCAATGTTAGCGGTGCTAACAAGTCATCTCAATCGCCGAAGTCGCTGGAAAGAGGATATCTCCAACTTGCAGGCTGCCCGATCGAGGAGGAGTGAGGTATGGACAGCGGGAAGGGTGAGAAAAAGAGAGGGCGCCGTTCCACCGGATGCAATTTCGATAACGGATGGTGATAACAGGACGAGTTGTCGTCGCACACTGGGATGGTGGAGGTCCTAATGTTCCTGCATTGACAATCCGAGGCGACTTAATTAGGAAATCACGGGCCACCCTCCTGTCTCCGGGCAGTCCCCATCGTGGCAACTGCAGACGGTGAGTCCGAGAAGTGGGGCTCCTATGTTCATTGGCTTATTTGGCTAGCGGTAGAGCCCGACCGGAACACCACGTGACTGACGGCAATTCCATCGTCAGAGGCTCCACGTACATTTTTGCAAAGTTGGTCCAAGCGTCGTTGCCCGGCCGCAGCGTTGGTGGGGCGCAAAGTAAATAAAAGATGTGAGAGCTCCTATCCAGCTTCGAGAGCTCTCTTCTCTCCATATCCAACCTCATCACTTCCACTCTCCATCCTCAGCTCTCCCTATACTGCCTTCTCCTACACCGTCGAGCTGGGCCAAACTTCTCAAACAAAGCCTCTTTCTAAGAACAATCAAGTCTGCTAGATCTCATCGCTGTCCTCAGCCATTTGGTCGCCCTCCGACTTAGAGCCTTTCTTGTTACGGGCACGATTCGACATTCGAGCAATAATACAACAACGACAAGATACTAACAAAAACCTCAACATCCAGGAACCTTTAGCTAGAGTCTCTTGGAGCTCGTCTAATCTTCGGAGCTCTCAATACTCCCCTTCCTTCAACGCATCAATTACATCCGTCGGAGATCCACAACTCGCTTTATCACGATACCCCACACATACGCTAGACAAAATGGCCACTGCATCAGTATCAACACCCATCAAATCCCACAAGGGCCTCTTCTCTTCCCGTACCGCCGGCGGACGGATGCCTCTGACCCCTTCCCCCCGTCAGCATTCGACCACATCTGTTTCTGTGAACCTGAATTCCTCTCCGTTCACCCCTGAAAAGCAGTCGGGCAACGATGCCTACCGCGCATCTGGCAAGTCTACATACAGTGGCAACCTCACTGCACACCTGGCGAGATCCACTACAACCAAGTCGTCCCACCGCGACTCGCCCAAGTCCAACATTGCCAGAGGTGTCTCGACTCCTCGCAGAGCTCTTGAGCTTGGCGTCTCCGACTTCACCCTGACTAGCTCTGGAACCTCCAAGACTCCCTCCAGCGCCAAGTCCAAGAAGAGCTCCATCAGACAAAAAACAGCCAAGACCACTGTCAACTACGGCGGCGACCGATTCATTCCCAACCGCAGCGCCAGCTCCGCCATCTCCAACGCCGGTAGCAGCAAGCTCGACCGTCCTGACAAGCGATCCAAGGCTGGCCCTAGCGAAGCTTCCAACGTTCTCTCGTCTGCCACTGATGATGCTATTGCTGCCCTCGAGGGCCTCAACATCGAAGATGAGGAGCCTGCTACCTACTCCCGCCCTTCCCCCAATACGGTCGCCTACCAGGACTCTCTTGCAAGCGCTTGCGGCGTCAGCCTCAACACCCGAATCCTCCAGTTCAAGCCTGCGCCACCCGAATCTTCCAAGCCCATCGATCTTCGCCAGCAATACAACCGTCCCTTGAAGCCTGCCAGTTCTGCCTCAGCTCAGTTCCGCCGTCGCGTCGCTACCGCGCCGGAGCGTGTACTCGATGCCCCTGGCTTGATCGACGACTACTACCTCAATCTCCTTGACTGGAGCTCTGGCAACCAGGTTGCCATCGGTCTTGAGCGGAACGTTTACGTCTGGTCTGCCGACGAGGGAAGCGTCAATTGCCTCCTCGAAACCAGCCCTGACACGTATGTCAGCAGTGTTAAGTGGTCTGGTGACGGCGCGTACGTCGGTGTCGGTCTTGGCACTGGTGAAGTTCAGATTTGGGACGTTGCCGAGGCCCAGAAGGTTCGCAGCATGTTCGGCCACGACACCCGCGTCGGTGTCATGGGCTGGAACAAGCACCTTCTGTCCACTGGTGCCCGCAGCGGACTTGTCTTCAATCACGATGTCCGCATTGCGGAGCACAAGGTGGCAGAGCTGGTCTCGCACACGTCTGAGGTCTGTGGCCTTGAATGGCGATCTGATGGCGCTCAGCTTGCTACTGGAGGCAACGACAACCTTGTCTCCATCTGGGACGCCCGCTCGCTATCTGTTCCCAAGTTTACCAAGACCAACCACAAGGCCGCTGTCAAAGCCCTCGCCTGGTGCCCTTGGAACATGAACCTTCTGGCTACGGGTGGTGGCTCGTATGATCGCCACATCCACTTCTGGAACTCCACTTCGGGCGCTCGCGTCAACAGTATCGACACCGGCTCGCAGGTCACCAGCCTCCGCTGGAGCCCTCATTACCGCGAGATTGTCAGCTCCAGCGGCTTTCCCGACAACTCGCTCAGTATCTGGAGCTACCCGACCTTGGTCCGCAACGTCGAGATCCCTGCCCATGAGAGCAGAGTCTTGCATAGCTGCCTCAGCCCCGACGGACAGATGCTTGCTACCGCAGGTAAGTCATGAACAAGTAGCCCTTTTTATTCCGAGTTTGTGAAGTTTACTAACTTTTGACCTTCAGCCGCCGATGAGAGTCTGAAGTTCTGGAAGGTCTTCGAGAAGAAGGCGGGAGCTAGCGCTGGCGTCGGCAGCAGCACTTCGTCGGCCAAGGCGGACATGGTCAAGCAAATGACAATTCGGTAAACGTCCTATCGACCAAGCTTGGCGAATGTCGGTCCAACGACGTCAACAAATGTAGGTATATCTCCTCTGGCATTTGTCGGTCATGGGTTCCTGCCGGTTGGGGCCATCTTCAGCGAGGAGTTTGGGTTTTGTTGTATCCGACTCTGCGTGGCACGAAAGGGCTTCTCCACGACGGGATATGAAATTGCTTGGTCATGAGTAACGGCAGACGATACCATTCATTGCTGGTCAGCACGGGACAGGTTGATTTTATACTGCTTTTGATGCACCGTAAGATACGTGCTTCTATGTCAGAGTAGGCAGCAGCGGTTAAGTGACAGAATGCTGCCCTCTAATAAATCAAAACTGCTTTTGAAAAACTTGGTAGACGTAAAGTTAATGAGATGAGACTATCTCGCCCGCCCCGTACAATTGCGGTCCTCTCTCACCCCGCATTCGGGACAATCAATCCACTTTCTTATCGTCTTATCGTCTGAGTGGAGCCTTGGTGATCACCAAGGTTGCAGGCAGGTGCGCCTTAGTTCAGCCTTCCCAGCACAGCTGCCGCCTAAGCTTACTAATAGACGCAGCGCCTGCTTCGAGCCTCAAAACGAAATCCGCCCAACAAAGACAACCTTGTCCCCTACACACCACCAAACGAAAAACAGGGCATCAGCGAGACACCCTGTTACCATCCGGATTCCACGACAACAACGAAGAAAACCTCTATAGAACCCGATTTCGGTCTTGCAGTCGTCGTTTTTTGAGCGCGCGTGCCATTCTGGGCAGCGAGAAGTGGTGGATTAGGCAGGCGAACGTCAAACGACAAATCAAGAGCGATCCTCTCTGACTCTGCAATCGCAATCAACCGCGTGACGACTGAACATTCGCGACATTCAACCAAAGCATCAATTTATTTCTATTTACAGAAGGAACATTGGAGCAGCAGGTGCGGCTACGGGCGTTAAACATCGATCTGTCTTTCCCCCCTCAAGTCCAACTCCCGCTTAAGTCTTCGACGAGTCCTAGGTGAGAACTAGCAACGAGTTTCACCATGTCGAACAACGCCGTCGGTGCGGTCTACGAACAGATCATCGCCGAGGTTATCAACTCCTCGCGTGTCGATTTTGAGGAGGGCGGAGTTGATGAGAGCGTTCTTGATGAGCTCAAAAAGGGCTGGCAAGAAAAGCTCTCCCAGCTCGAGGTAGCCAGCTTTCCTTGGGACCCTCCGAAGGATGCGCCCGCTCCGGTTGCACCACCTCCGACGACTGCTCCCCCCCAACCCGCCGCTCCATACTCCCAGGCGCAGCTGAGCCCTCAGATTCCGGGACCCGGCCTACCTCTGCCTGGTGCACCTCCTACCGATCAGGCTAGAAATGCGCCAGTCAAGGAGGAGCCTTATATCAAGCCAGAGCCTGGCATGCAGAACGTGCCTATGCCTCCGGCTCAACAGGAGGGAGCCGGTATTGCCGCCTACCGCGCAGCTCAACATGTTCGGGGTCAATTCGGTGACAAAGGCGCCGGTTCCATCAACGCCATTCAAGCCTCGGCGACCAACCGGCCTGCCGGCCAGCCGGCCCTTCCCCAGATGCCTGGCCAGCCTACGCAACATCAGCAGCAGCAGCAACAGCAGTACCGACCTGGCGCCCCCCAACAAGGCCAGCAGCAGCAACAACAACAGCGCCCCCTCAGCAATGGTCAGCCAGGCATGAACCCGTCGCAAACCGACGGAGCTGGTGATGACTTCGACTTCGAAGGTGTACTACTCCAGCGCGATGCTGACGGCAACGAACGCGAGCTTGGACGCATCGACATTGATCGCATGATCCACGCACAGATTGCTGCGAACGCCAAGAGCATGGAGGGTGGTGGGTTGATGCTGCCACTCAAGGAGGCCACGAGGCACAAGTCCGCCGCCACCGCGCGCTCCAAGGGCAAGGAGCACGGTATTGCTTCATATGACGGCTACGACGACGACGAAGTTGATGAAGACGCGATCAACTCGGATCTTGACGACCCGGACGAAGACAAGGACGAGGATGAAGTCGACGATGAGGGTTTGGGCCACATCATGCTTTGCATGTATGACAAGGTCCAGCGCGTCAAGAACAAGTGGAAGTGCATCTTGAAGGACGGTGTCCTTACCGTCAACGGCAAGGAGTATGTCTTCCATAAGGCCACTGGCGAGTACGAGTGGTAAAGTACTTTGTACTGCCCACTTACCGAACTCACATCCTCAAAGGATATGAGAAGATACTACGTTTTCCACTCGTTGGGCATATCGACGCCGAGCTTGGTTTCATTTGAAGTTGCAGTCTTACAGTAGACTGGCACAAGGCGGGAAACTGCTCGCTCTCAGAGCCTCACCAATACGGTTTCGGAACGACTGGCCAAACCCCCCATCGACACAGTGCTTTTGTTTGGTCGCAAGAAACGAAGTTGGATCACGCGATCAGGCCTTTTCATCCTCTTGACCAGAACGTGAATTTATATGCATATCGCCCGCAGCAATTTGGTATTTGCCTTGACGTACAAAGGAAACTTGCCTTCAGGGAAGGTTCAAGTGGCTAGCTGGGCCTACAGCTATCAGAAGTAAGGACCGGGAAGGACCGGAAGAAACGACACGTCAACAAAAGGGGTTTTGCCGAAAGGGGGACGAAAGGAAGGCTCATTGAAGCGACGCCGTTCGTCAACTCAGGTGGAGGGGGGGATGTTTTTTTGTAGAGAGGAAAGGAACGGACGGATCAGAACAAGTTTTCTTGGTGCGCATTGGGGGGAGGTTGCGGATGGAATGCTGACCTCCTTTTTCATTTCACGACACACCAAACCCCCCTTTCAAAAAAGAAATCCCAAAAAAAAGGTGTACAACAGCAAACCACGAAGGTTACTTGCTCTTAGAATAGAACCCTGCTGCCACAACATTCCCTTGCCTGCCTCCTCGTCCTTGTATCGACGTGAACCCTCCGTGAACCATCCGTGAAGCTAAAACAGGCCGTGAGACCACGTTCCCTTCGCGGGACTGGCTTCCTTCCATGAACATAGCCTTACTTACTCGCCCCGCCCCAGACCCTTCTTAGCCTACGAGAACCCCCTTGGTGTGGAATCTTGTTCAAGGATTAGAGAATCACGATGAGTTTGGAATCAACGAGACAAATCTCCTCATGTCTCGCCTGTCTTGATGTCTCTGTTTCAAACTCTAACATGCCCCTTGGGCACCCCCCCTCCATCCCTACGATCAATGAACTGCCGCCTACCGGGCCGGCGGCCGTCTCCCCCATTTCTGCGGAGCGTGCGGAGATGTTCGATTCAGACAGAGGTTCGGAGGAAGGGGTGGGGGGGGGGGGGGGGGGGGGGGGGGGGGGGTGATCATGAGAGTGGTTCCTCGCGAGGAACGTCGCCCATCGCCGCTTCTCTAGCTTCCCTCCCGTCTCCATCTCATTCGGCCCCGTGCCATTGACCGACGGTACGAAACAAACCAAAGACGCTATATCCGTTTTGTCTCTCATGGGCTAACCAAGCCGATCGCCTTGTCGTGCGGGTTGACGTCGTGCGTCGGCATTTGCCGGCGGGAGACAAGCGGCTGGAACCAGGCCGACTGGTGCAGAAGAATACGACGCGGGATCGAGATTGGCTGCTTGTCGGACCTAGTCTCCAGTCCATGGCCTCCGCGGCTGTTTCATCCCTTTGCTCTACAGTTTCTTGACCTCGGGCTCTCTTACGTACTTGCCTGTGACGCCTGGCGTCGTCTGCCCGAGGGCTCGTAGGATTGAGTCAGGACACAGCCCCCTGACGACGGCTTAATCAGGAGGCTGGTCAAGCAATTCGGGTCAATGATGTATCTCTTGCCCGGCTTATACGAGAAGCCCAGAACATTCCTCCACCGGAGGCCGTATCTCGCGGTCGTATTGGCGTCGACTATGGACTGAGATGTTGTCAAGGATAGCCATGTACAAGACCCATATCCCTCAGTTGGCTCGGGTTCAGGACTTCACAGATGAAACATTCCGTTCCGGCTTCTAGTTCGTGTCCTCTCCTCTGGTATTTTGCGGAACAATCCCAAGTGGTCATTCGCGAGTGCTTGCCTTGTCCTGAGAGACTCGCGTGGTAGCACACAGGCAGGCAGACCCGAGGGGGGCAGGCTGCCAGCGAGGACGGAAAAGGCTGCACCAAGCCCATCCGACCATGCTGAAGATGGAAACAGAAACGCTTCTCCGTCATAGAGCTTTGCGAGTGAAAGATGTCCCCTCAGTGGCGGCCAGCTATGCATTCAGAACCCTAGCAGGGGGCGACTCTGCCTCTTCCTTGAGAGACTGGCGAGGATGCTCGATTCACCATCGACTGCTCACTACTGCCGTCGGGGTTGATATACTACGTAACGTCGCATTCGTAGCTATGTCACTCTGGTGTCTGGCGTCCTGACCTTCACGCTCACCGGATTCAGTGAGGGTTACGTCCTGGATGCCTTGATTCCCAGACAGAGAGCCGCTCTCTCAAGCGCCAACGAGGAGAAGCCCTTCTCGTCATTGGCCGGTTTAACAGACCGTCGGTCCGTCCCTCGATGCCGCCCCTATCAAAATGGAGCGTCTCTCGCCTCGTCTGATGGCGGAGAAAGGCCCCCGGCGCTCCTCTTACAAAGTCGTCAAAAACCTGGGCCTGGTGCGCTTGGAGTAGTCCGTCTTCCTTAACCGGACACCGCAACGGTGACTCCTCGGCCTTGGTTCGCCAATTTGTCGAACCTCGCTCGCCCGGGCTAGACCCAGTGAGCCAGCTCCTTGTGGGCAGCCAGATTGTGGCGGGCAGACAATTTGCCATCCGAATGCCCCAGTTCCTATGGGATTGTGATTTGCAAAGCCCGAGAGACGCGCCGACGTCTTCTTCAGCGTACGACCTCACCATGTACCTTGCGCCGGAAGAGGATAAGACAACCACCGCGCCTATCTCGGCCTCATTCCGAGATGGTGGGTACCGACCAAGTACCGACGTTGCATCCTGCATTGCTGGTTACACAAAAGAGCAGAATGCTAGAGCTGCAACTTTGTAGTGTTAAGGTAGAAGAAGCAAAGACCAGGGACCCAATGAATGAATGAGCACCTCGGTCATGAGCACCGAAGAATCACCGGAGGGCCATACGTACGACGGCGAGCTCCTCTCCATACTGGTCCACGGGGCCGAGAGGGCCCAGCACACTGATGGGAACCACCGACAAGAACCACTCAAGGGCGTCCACTTCAACCCCAGCTCTGCCGCGTGCGTTAGGTATTCGCGTGCTCATAATGCTAGTTGTCAGTCTCCCATGATAATCCACAGCGGGTATTCGCGCAAAAACGCCAACGGCGGATGGTAGTCTTCTCCAGGGCCGTCTTCCCGCCAGCGGGGTTTCATTTAAATTGCATGCACGTTCGGGGAGCGCCTCATCATCGAAAACGCCTATGGTGGGCTTGGTTCGTGGGGATCCGATCATCGTCTTTCTCGTGGCGGTCCACTGGTTTTTTCACGCCTGGCCTTCCAAGCCCCCAACCTCCCTGGTCCGGATGCTCAATAAAGAAAAAGTGCGACGTGCATCGATCGATTAGCACGCTGGAATCGACCCCAGTGGGTATCGATGCTGGCCGTTTCGCTGACCGCGGCTTGTGCACGAGTCTCATACATTCCCACTGGTACGGCCCGTTAACGGGGCCTCGATGCCCGCAGCCCAGCAAAACAAGACAGGGTGCATGCCCGTAAAACCAGACGGTGTTTCCACTGGTCATGGGTTGGGCGAGACGCCTAGAACTTGTGTGATGAGATCCGTCACGTCGCTTGTTTCTCAACTTGTCGATGTGGAAACCCGGTGGTTTTGACGGCGCTTAGCATCACTTAGAACTCGTTGCCCGAACATGCAACTTCTGAGCGGCGCGACGACAGCGAGACGCCGATCAAGTGGTACCACCAAGGCCCACCATTGGTCTGTTTTCGAGCAATGGCCAAGAACATGATGGCGAAAGGTAATGAGACTTGGTCTGCGTGTCTTGCAAACCGTTGGCCTTGGGGTAACACCTTGCTCTTTTGCAACATGCAGGCCATCTCCAGCAGTTTTGACAAGTTCAGTGCCTTCGGCTGTGCTGTATACTTGATATTACCACCGACCCGCAGACACAGTCATTATCTTGAAGACCGAAGCCAAATGGCCCATCAGAGCATACACTGAAAGTCCTTTCGCTTCTTCATATCCTGGACGGATGTTTCCAAAGTTCGTGTCGATATTCAGAAGGCTGTGTGGCTCGTGACAGCTGAAGAGTAACGCTGCGTTGACTCCATGTATCTTTAACGAGTTACACAATACCAAGGTTGGCACGATGCTGACGACAGGATGCGATCAATCTCCCACGATGGTGCGAATCAGACGCCGTCTTTCGCGGCATCTAGTCTGATTCAGGCAGTTATCTTGGCGCGGCCGGAACTATCGAAAGCATGAGCAAATCGTTCGTGCTGAGAAGTGGCAGCGGCCTGACTGAACCGGCCTATTAGGCATGCAATGCTTCGTGTCTGCTTGTCATCAATGAGTAGCAGGCGTTGCTGACCCGAGAACTTGGAACCGCTATTGCAGGATTGTGTCCAGGATTCTCCTCCCTGTTGGCCAGCTTCATTCGGAGATTTTACTGTTGTGTGCTCTTCATGTCGGTCCTAAATTGCTTGAAAGGGAAGAGTCTAATTGGCGTAATCAACTGTGTGGGCTTGGAGACTGGCGCCTTATTTCCGCCCGTGGTCGTGTTGTATGGTTGCCTGACTGTGCCGCACTCCCACGACTGTAGACCGCTAATTTGCCCTATACGTGATCATTGATCATCAAGCCGCGTATGAAACCCGTGTCCAGGGCCATTGCGTGGCTGATGTGTATTGGGCAATGCACCGCATATAGTGCCAACCAGGCAAGGATCCAGGATGTACATGGGCGAGGCGATGAGCTTTGGGGTAATTCTCCAAGAGGAATGCAATGTTGTTCCATGGTTACACCAGCGCCTGCGGCGCAGTAGATTTCATGCTGTGGGCATTGCGATCGGCGAGCAAGACCCAACGGCGGCGGCATCCAAGCGGTATCGCTCGATTGTACAGTAGCAGTCCGCCATAGCCGCAGCGGAAGCCTTGACCGCTGCTGTGACAGCATGAGCCGAATGGGAGCATGTTGGTCCTGATGCAACGTCGCTGAATGTGTTCAGGACGCTCCGGTAAGCACCGAGCTGGTGGTGGTGGATGAGGCAGTGTCTTCGTTTCCCAAAACAAATGGGTTTGATGAGAAAATCCACTTTTGCTTCCAGAACGCTTCGCGCGGGTCACGGATGTGACCTCCTCGACCGGGGACAAACCCAAACTCGAACAAAGAGCTGCCGCAGCCTCGAGATGAACCAGTGTCCAACCCAGTGGATTCCAGGCTTCTCAAAGTCTCCAAGCGGCAACTGGGTTTCTGGTTCAGTAAGTGCCGATATTTGGCCAGAATTGCGCATCAAGGCTGAACCATGTTGGCGCGTTTGGTGGCTTCTGTGAATCGACCCGCCCTTCCGAAGGCAGTGTTGCATCCAGTCTAGTTGATATGCTCAGTGGAGCCGACCAAGCATCCGAGCTTGCACCGCTGATGCCTGTCGTGGAAGGTTGGAAAGCGTCCGGTATGTAGTCATCAAAGTGACGGACAAGTGACCACCCACAGGTACGGATGGATAGAAATTTGCCAATGAACAACCCCTTGCTGTGACAGGGGAGCCAGCAACCCCCTCAGACGTTGAAAAGCTGCGCGTCAACATAGATGCCTGCCTGGCCTGTCAGACGATGTAACCGGTTTCAGTCACTAAGCAGTAGCGTGGGCATGTGGTTGCTTCGAGTGAATATCTTTGAATGCGTGGTGCCCCTTTTGCGACCTCCGGGAGGATTCGTTCTCTGAGCATGTCAGTAGAAGTAGACTCACGCGATGACAACTTTGACCACTCGGCGTTGTGATAGACCGTTTTGGTTGCTTGCAATCCTCGGTGCAAAACTCCTCTATTGCCAGCATTGGAACATACAGGCAGTACAGGTGCTTTGTCGGTTCCTCGACATCGGATCAGAATGCGGGGGAACCAAGACGACTCGAGTCAACATCGACCGCCAGCGTCCGGGCGCACACCACTCTCCAGGCGATCTGACATTGGCCAGCGCAAAAGTCCCTCTTTGCACCGATCATGTTCGATTAAGGTTTGGCGCCGTCAGTGCCGTCCAATGTCTCGACACTAGTCCGTAGTCGAAACCTGCCGAGGATGCCTCATTCGTTCCGTTGCTCAGGTGTCAGTTTCTGCCCTGTCGCGTCTCGCGTCTCGACTGTTGCGAGGTGGTGTGAGAGAGAGACCGCAATCATGTCCTGGCTCGGGGCAGGGATCAGTCAACCCGACAAATTGGGACGGAAAGATAGGAGACGACTGGAATCCCCAATGTCTGTCGTCCGCGGAGCCTCGGGTTTGGTCAAAGGCTGCACCAGGAGGCCCACATCGTTCCGCCCAGGTTGTGACTCAGGTGACTGGCTAGTGGCTGAGGCCGGGGTGAGTAGTGGCCAAATGCAGAACCAGAGTGTCGGGTCCCTAGTGTCAGGGGTCAAGGGTTGAGCGCCATCACCACCGCTGCCAGCTCATCTAACCCCGACGTCAGCCTCAGACAACACTACGGACCCTGGGACGTTTTTGTATGTAGCGCCGAACAGAAGCGGAAAAGCCGTGGAACTATGGCCAGCAACGGCCAATCATCCGGCTGGGACCTAGACACCGGCCGTCCATCGTCTCGGGCCATAGATGCCCTGCAGGAAAGAACGTTGAGTCCAATTTCCATCATCGAGACCTCTTGTCGAGGAGAAATCCGTCTTGAGTGTGTACAAGAGAGCTTGAACTCGACTCGCGACACCCTTTCGGGGCTGGCGGCATGTGAAGCAAAGGACATGGTACGGTGGAACTCGGGACAAAGGCGAACAGACGACGACATGGCCACGCTAGGCACCGCCGCTCAGTCGTCTCCGTCCAGTGGAATTAATACCGCTCGCGCTGATCGGTGCCAGCTTGCTGGGACCATGACTTCGGATGATTCGCACACCCTCGTAACCAGACGTCGGCTCCCGATAATCGACATGGGCCGGCGATGCTGTCTCGAGGGTGGTCTGGCTTTGATTAGTGGAACGGAGCTCATTGCGTTCGACTCCTTCCGGCCAGACAAGCATGAACCAGAGTCATTCCGAATCTTTGCCAATGATGATTGAGATCTATGTTTCAAGGGGGGGGTTGTCGGGACATGTGCTGAAGATGGGTCGAGACTCAAATGCCGCCGGAGCCTGTTGACGAGGCCCCATGCTGCAGAAGTGAGCTGGCTGCATGACGCGGTGCGACCAGACTCTTGGGAACGGACCTTGTAGCCATTGGGCTCAGGATATCCCTCCCCCCCCCCCCCCCCCCGGCAGCCAGTCTCGGAGATCCGAGGGCTGGCGACGAGCTGCGGTAGCATGGTGTGTGCCACGCGAGTATCAAGCGCCCGCGAAGGAGCAGCATGCTGGACGCAGCCCCTCGAGCACCTCTTGGGTCCGGGTGAGGCACTATACAGTTAGTACATTATGGGACCGGGTCAACGGAATTACGATAAGATGCATGTGTACACGAGATGTGGCTGTTGGAACCCAGGTGATTTGTGTTTATTTTGGGTCTTGGCGGCCGTGTGTCTCGAGAAAAACAGGATTGCAGGCCGGCTGCCCTACCTGTAACCGGTCCAGTTTTGGCCTTGGGCGATTTCCGGGGCCGTTTCGCGGCCTCGTTATTGTCCTGGCATCTTTTGAAGAAGTACCACCAAAGGCGTTGTTCAAAACGCTAGAGCCGGGGGGATCTCTGTTCCGCGTTTGGAGAAAGACGTCAAGTGGCCTCCTCAAGAATCGGCTTCTCTCGGCTGCTCGCAGAAGCCTCAGATGTGCCTGGACCAATTCGAAAGGCGAGCCTTTGCGGCGGCGCGACGATTCCCCCATCACGATCATGATGCACGGCCAAAGTGGCTCCTCGCATGATTCGTGAGAACTCCGGGAAACTCGAGCTGCAAGTCGCGGGGAGGGAGGGAGGGAGGGGTGGGGTATCCGAGAAGCTGGGTGTTCCGACGTCACCCCTGCAGGGAAGGAAAATACTCCTACGACAGGGTGGTACGAGTTGGTGTGGACTGCACCGGTATCCATACTGCGCAAGAGTACTATACTCTACCTCGTCTAACAGCCCGCCATCGCCGCGTTGCAGACGCTAATCCCAACCGGGTCGGCTGTGATTTGGTGTTGTGGCAGACGGGCATTAGCGAGCGTACTCGAGTATGCACTGGAAACGACCCCTTGATCAGCCTCTGCAACTCGAGAAGATTACCAGGTGAGATGGGAATCATGCCAATTCCTCGTCTACAGTGTTGGTCACGGCGCTGGGTGTCGAGATAGGTCGGGGACGTTGTGGCGGGGGGCGGTGAGCGCCAGGTCGATGTGCGAATGTATCCGCAGGTACCTGCTACCTCACTGTCTTCTGCGCTAGGACGTCCGGCAACATGGACGTCTTTTCATGGTTGTCTCGCCCGTCCGCTTGCCTTTTCTGGCGGAGAACTCTCAGTGGCTTCCGTGAGAAACAGAGCACAAGGGGCCCATGGGGATTGGCCAGTAAGGCGTGCATGCTGGATCTGACGGAGCCGAGGTGGGATTGAGTGGAATGCTGAGTCGGTGAGCTCAGTCGGTACCGCTCGATGGCGTTGACGGGATGTGGTCTGTTTGTTTCGCTGTCAACGTTGCATTCAATTGGGCAGGACCACCACGCGGCCAACGCCGCACCGTCCATCTCATGTAGAGACGAAGTTTGTGATGCGCGTGGGAACAACGGCCGAAGGATGGCGGGTGCGGTGCATTGCAGAGCGGTGGTAGCGTCGTGGATGAGGTGTGGCCCGCGTGCATCGCCCGCGTTGGCGTCGACGGTTCGAAAATACTGGAGGCGACTCCGGGCTGACGGTGTGCGTTGTCTGTATGGGTTGCTTCTTCTGCCTGCTTGCCTCAGCATCGTCCAAAAGCTGGCAGGACAGGCTGAGAACTGGGTGCCGAGAACGAGGCAGGCCACACACGATATGTGCGAGCTAGGTCACGACTTCATGTGCTGGTGCGATGCAGAGGCTTCGGATCAGACACGGGTGAACGTAGACTTTCCAATGCTGCGTGCTTGAGAGGGACATTGCATCCATCGCTGAGGTGCGTCTTGGACCAAACGCGAGGCGAGCAAGTTCAAGGCAATGCAGTGCCTGAGATCGGTTGGCGAAACCATCACTTGGTCGCTCTGATCGTCCTGCTCTCTTGCAGTCCGCGTGGGGGGTTGGCCCGGCGCAAAACTCCCAGTTGTGCCTGCCGGTGGGTGTCGATTGGACATTTCCGATCTGACTGAAAGCCGATTGACGCATCCGCATGATGATGGTGAGAGGACTTTTCCAACCCGCTGTTTGCCGTTGTTGACAGAGCCTGCCCTTGGACTTCTGGCTTACCTAAAGAACCAAGCGTCCAACAACACGACCTACGTCTGGATTCCGCGCTGCTTGGGGCCGAAGGAGCATGACACGATGCAACACAACACTGGGAAGGAACTGTGAATGTCGAGGCAATTTCTGACAAGGCAGCAGGCGTGAGCAAGCATAGCTAGGAACCACACGAGAGCCAGCGCTACGTGCCTGCATACCTTTTGTCCTCCTTCGACCGTTGCAATTCCATCATGAGGCGTCACGGAGAGGAATAGGCGCCTTCATTGCCACTGGCCTACAGATGATTCCATCGAACCGGCCAACTGCCTCCATCCCTCAGTTCAAGACAGCTCGTCACTGCTGCTTCTTATTCTTTCCCTTTCGGAAAGCACTCGGAAGGCAAAGACGACACAGGAGCAGCTGAAGCCACTGTGGGCCGGTCCCTGGGACGCCGCACCCTGCCCAAGGATGAAATGCCTCGAGCGAGATGACAAATGATGAGCTGGCCGGCCAGACTCGAACGCGTCCAGGCTTCCCAACGTATGCCGACAATACAGGCACAAAATGCCATGCCCGTTGCTGGCCCGCTTGCCCTGTCCTGGGTCGTGCTTACTTGCCCTCCACTTGACCCATGCCGCGACGCTCAACTCCCAACGTGTGAGTCCAGCTTGTTTCACCGAATCAGGGTTGAGCGGAGGAGCGCGCGATTGGAATGGGGCCGCGGGAGGGGATACAAGGGGCTAGGGTGGTCGAAGAAGGGCATTCTCAGAGCCAGGCCTCCTGGTTGTTTCTACACCTTGAAACCCCCCAACCCCGGCCACGATACCTGGGCCTGGCAAGGGAGACCCAAGACAGACCGGGACGGACACTAGGAAGCGTCCAGATGCACCTGATCCAGCCCAGAAAGTCCGTTGGACGCCACTGGAAGGGCGGCACTGTCGACTGCTCTCCAACCGCCGCGCCGGAATCCTAGTGCAAGGGCTGGGTTGGGTTCGCAAGTCAGCACGCACAGCGAATCAAGGTTGCGGTAGACACGTACACAACGGGACGGCTCGAGTTTTGGTATCCATACGTAGTGTTGTTGAACGGACAGGCTCATGCAGGCAGGTGTTCGACACACGGCATCATCAACTGTAGTATTATGTCGGTGGCTCATGGCAGGCGTGCCGGTCATATCCCGCGCGAGCCATGACTGCCCTGTTTCCATCTTAGCTCCAGATGTGCTGCGCAGCACGGGGAGGGCCCATAGTGTCGAGGTAAAGGAACATGAGGGTGGGAATCTGAAATGGGCGGGCGGGTACTCTCCCCTGACTCTCCACCAAATCTACCCTACTGGTAGACGTACTTACAGTAGCGCCGTGACCGCATAGCGTGAGAGGGACGGACCCTGGACATGCAAAGAGATGACTGAACCAAAGTGAGGAACATGGAGTTGGTAGTGGGCTACTCCCTTTGTAGAAAGAGAGAGAGAGAGGGACACACACACACACACACACACACACACACACACACACCTGCTTTTCCCTCTCCCTCTTCCTCTCCTTTTTTCCCCTTCCTGTTCTTCTTCTCGTCTTTTTCTTCCTCTCATCCCTCTCGCGCTCTTGTAGGGCACGGGCTGGCAGGTGCCACGTGATGGGCATCGGCGGCGCAGACCGTGAACCCCCTAGGTTCGATGAGGAGCTAGAGCTGTTTTTCGGATGATGATGCGGAGTCCTCACCACCGCAGTTTCTGTGGTGCGGTGCGGTGCGGTTGAAGACGACACAACGGCTCCTTCAGTGGCGCTGGATGCCGTAACGCTAGAGCGATTCAGGCATGGCAAGTCATTCCAAGCCAAGCTGCGTTTGCTCACGCTCCATCCGTCCTTGTGTACGTACCGGAAACAACTGCAAGTCAAGATACGTACCCTTTGCCCGCAGCCTTAGCGTTGGACTGGGGTGGCTTGCTTCCAGCCTAAGGTTAGGGCAGTAATTAGACGCGATGTACAGGGAAGGGAAGAATGCGAAGGAATGGCAAGGTGGGATGAGGGGCGGGGGAGGAGGAGGAGCAGGAGGGAGAGGAGGCATGGAAGGTGCAAGGTGCAGGGCCGAGAGGAAGCGCAAGGGGAAGGAGGCGGAAGAAGAAGAAGAAGAAGAATAAGAAGGAGGCGGAGGGCGAGGAAGAGGGAGGAGCGAGGAGGAGGAGGAGGAGGAGGAGGAAGGAGACGGTGACGGACTTGAGAAGCAAACCGGCGCCGACCTTCCAGCTTCCAGGCGGGCAGGCAGGCAGGTAGGTGAATTTGCCCTGGGCTGGCTGATGGAACCGGGAATTCGACAGAAAGCAGGTCAAGCGTCCCCGCCATCCAATGCCGTCGAGTCGCCCTTTGGTTGCTAAAATAAAACCACTGAGCCCCGGGAGACGGGTTCCAGTGCTCTTTTGCATGTTCGTCATCTCTTGCCCGCCCACCACAATCCGTCCTCCCGTCTCCTTTCATTGGAGCTTCCCGTCCTCGGGGTGCCTTGCCCTGCCTTACACACCTACGTCCCATCCCTATCCGTCCTCGCCTTACCTTAGCCTAGCCCACGTACTTGGTCTAGGTGGCTGTAGGCACATACGGACATGTACTTGTACCCACGCCATTTCTGATGCTGCGGGTGGATGGGGTGCCCGCTCCTGTCCTGCACCTCACCGCAGCGAACCTCACCTCACCTCGCGCCCATCCCATGCCATTGTTCTAGTCGACGTTTCCCACCCCGACTCTGTCCCGGTCAATATCACGAGGCAATTGTCCCTCGCCCCGTACCCATATCGGTATTTGTTGCACAGCGCAGCTTGTGCAGGCGCATACCCGCCCGGCCTCGCCTCTCCCCTCGATACCTTCACCGGCCATCCAGCCTGGCATTGCTCGGGGGCCCGGCCCAGCAGTAAGATTGCAGTCAAGGTAAGAGATCAGGCCCGCGTCCGCATTTCCCGTTGCCTTTATCCAACTGTCATGACCCATGACGACTGGGATCGGAGAGGCCCAGGGTCACCAAGGCGAAAAGTGACACGGCGAAATGGAGACAAGACCAGTGGGGGAGGGGGAATGCGAACAGGACGACTCGACGAGAGACGCACAATGCGCACCCACACACGCACACGTGCGTCCATGATCTAACCGACCAACAAACACGGCAAGGCTCTGGAAGCCCACCAGGAATGGATCTTGGAGATTGGATTACACGGCGCCGCTTCCCACGTTCACGTTGTAGGCCGTCATCTCAAAGCCCCATCCGTCACATCGACACGCCCTCCAGTCTCCAGGGGAGGGGGTGCCATCTTCGCCGCAAATCTCACAGCACCGATGGAAATGGTAGCCGTAGGGCGAGGGACAGGGGGGGGTGGGCCGAAGGAGGTTGGAGGATGAGGCACGCAGCGAGGATGAAGAAACCCACTAACTCTACTTAACAGCGGAGTATCCCCTCGAGCCACCGAATCCCGAGACCAGCTGCCAGAGCGGATTCGGTTCAGACAGACGAGCAACATTGGAACAACGTCGCTCGACTTTGGGAGCGTCAACCCGTTGCCATACTCGGTACCTCGTCCACTTCGCTGCATTCCATGCTTCTCTTATACCAACGAAGTAGTCCTTTGTTTATATCTTTCATCTTGCTTTGACGCCGCCGCCATTGCCCCCACCAGACGAGGACTAGACTCGACAAGACTCGGCAAGACTCCTACACACGACCTACCTATGCTGGGCTGTTCCTCCCCAGCCTGCAGATACCTAGGTGACCTTGCATACGGATACTACAATTGCTCCTCGCGCCCTCTGTCGCATGCACACCGGGCCGACGGATACTCTCTCCATAGCATTTTGAAGCCAAAGCACCACGGCAGCAGCAGCAGCGGCAGCAGCAGCACTACCACCACCGCTAACCGCTCCCCCACTACCACTACTACCACTGTGGGCAGCCGTATGCAGTAGACCGACGGATACTCGCTGGGCCCGTTCGCCTGCATCTGCATCGGTTGGTTTTGGGTCTTGCTTGGGGCTTCCACTGGCTTTGTGTCCAGGGTTCCCTCCCCCTTTCAACGTCGCCGAAGTCTTCTCGCTGCTCTCTCCCACTCCCACACACCACAAACACACACACGCACACAGAAGGATATCCCACACTTTCACTCAATTGCCTTGGCCTCCGCCCCTCAAGACAGGTACCAAGGTCGGGAGGTCCTTATCTCTGCAGCGGCCCTGCCCTTTGCGCTTTGCGCCTTTGTGCCCTGTTGGATGATATTTTCCCCTACATTTACTCCATACCTCCCATCCCATCAGATCGCTGCTCCTCCCGCTCCCGCCCGTCGCCGAAACGAACCCGACCCAACCTGCCCAACCGACACTTCAACCTCGTCAATCACATCACCTTGCAGCACCAGCGCCAGCGGCCTCTTCGAACCTCGACCTTGGACGCGACCTCGACCCGAACCTCGACCGCAGTCCTGGCCGCCGCTCGTCCTGACTGACACCTTTCTTTCTCCCGCCTCAATTCGGCTAGCCACCGTGGATTCTCACGTCGCCACACTCTGCCGGCTTTATTCCCGAGTCCTGTCCTGCCTTTCGGTCCTGAGCCCATCTACACCAAAACGCCAAGATATCGAACCCAAACCATCGCTCTGAAACTTCAACCCCAACCCATCCAGCCCGACCCGACCAACGGCTTCTCGCCTCTTGTGACGCCGCCCGTCGTTTCGCGGCCTATCGCTTCTGGCCAACCTGTACACGACGAGAAAGACGCCGATTACCGCAGCTCTGGTCCCTCGTCTGTACGACCTCTCCAACTCGTCTTGTCACCCCCGTTGACTCGCTCGGCTACCCAGCCGCGCAACGACGAAGCAGCCCGCCCGCGCTGACCATGTACGTCAATTGCAGCGACTTTCCTTTTGTCGCCCGGCCCCGTTGGCTCCCGCTTCAACACCATCTTGCTTCATCAACACCTCTCTCTCTCCCTCCCTCCCTCCCTCCCTCCCTCTCTCTCTCTCTCTCTCTCTGTCTGCGTCCCCGTCACATTCACCCTATTCATGTCCCTCCTGCTCTGTCTTCTCATGTCTTGTTCCGCATTATTCCATGCACGGTCCGTTTCTTTCTTGTTCTTGCTCTACCTGGCACCTGAAGGCAGTGTTACGAATGGCCGAGACATGCAAGGCCCGAGCAGTGGTGATGTGGGAAAGACGAGCCTGCCCCTCGGCAGACAAGCACATACACATACACGCAGGCATGCATTCTGCACAATTCTTCTGTTGTTCCAGCTCCAGGCTCGATTGCGACCGTCTGCATGCAGGTACATGTACTGGTACGCTGTCAAGGCCCATCATCCGGCCCTCTCGTTTGCCCCAAGTCAATGCACTCGACCCATGTCATTCTCATCCTCATGCTGCCCTGGAAGGCGAAAGACGTCCTGCAGCTCTCATCTCCGGTCACATCGTCGTTCGCCGACTTGTTGGCTGGGCCGTGAGTTGTCGCGTCATGCCGACAACCTTGTCCTGCGATGAAGGGGTGCCCTGGATAGACAGACGAAAGCAGAAGGATGCGTTCAAGTTTGGGTATGCGCGCGCGCGCTCGCGCGTGTCGGCCGGTGCAAGTGCAAGTGCAGAGTGTGTATTTGTGTGTGTTGATGTGGCGCTGTTGTTGGTCGTCGTCGTCGTCGCTGTGTGTGTTGAGTGCTTCTACGTGTGAGTGAGAGGGCGGTGTCAGTGTACCGTACCGATCCTCGGAATACAAGAAGCTGTCAAGTTACCCAGATCCCTCGACGCAGGAACAGGACTTTGGTTTCGTCACAGCCTCCTTCCCCCCCTTTTCCCACTGATATCCGTTACATCTCGCCGTGGCTTATTTCCTCGTTTCCGGCACCCTCTCGCGAAGAAGGGCCCTCACGCGGGTCGCTTTCTCCATAAAAGACAGCCCGTACTGGTGGTCTTATTCCCTGGATGCCATCAGCGAGTGCTTCTATCGCCTTGCAGCCGCCTGCACAGTGGCCATCATTTCGTTTCGTTTCTCGGCCCAGACTCGCTGCTGCACACACGCTTTAAATTGCCCGCTTCTCAATCCCACTTCTCCAGGTCCCATTCCCTTTCCGTTGTTTCGAAATCGCCAGCATCGCATCATACCTTGAGCTGTTGATTCTCTCGTAACACACATTCCGTCATTGCTGACTTGCTATAAGTCCACCGAAAACAGCTACGCCGTGCTGAAAGGCCACCACGGAGGCAAGGCGGTTGGTTCTACGGGCTCACGACTTGTGCTCCTGGCTCCTGTCAGCTCGTCCTGACGGCCTCGCTACGCCGCCTTCCCATTGATGCCACCGCTTCAACGCTCACTGGGGAACCATCTCTTCAACCTTGTCGCCCTCTTGTCTCGGAACGGCGAACTCGACTAGAGGCCACAAATCTCACGATCCACATAGCTTTTTGTATGGTAGCAATGTCTCAGAACGGGTACGTCATCTTCATGACCATGGCGAGGCCTCAGTCGCCTTCGCCGAGGCCAATCGCTAACGTGCCATCTCCAGTGGGACTCCCGATACCCCATCGGATTACTCTGATCACGGCCGCGTCTACGGGGGGTTCCGACGAGGACGATATCTGCTTCCGATCGATGAGGCAAGTCGCTCTCAAATCCATGCTGTGGAAATAAACTATTTGAGGCTTCTCCGACTAACAATCCACAGGCTGAGCAAGACAGGCTGGACATTTTCCACAAGCTCATCTTCCTGGCAAGAAAAAGCAGATTACACGATGCGCTACTGCCCGACAGGGCTCAAGTCCTTGATCTCGGGACAGGCACTGGCATTTGGGCGATCGACGTTGGCGAGTAAGAAAGCCCATCCCACCCCTCCCGCGCCAGGTTACAGCACCTTTTTTGCTAACACCGTCGCCGCAGCTCACTTTACAAGGGCGAGGACAACCAGGGCCGCGTACTGGGGCTCGACCTTGCTTACATTCAGCCCAAGGTGTATGTTATCGTGAATTTCCCGCGGGCTTGGCAACACCGGCTCACTTTTCCCTAGGATCCCCACGTGTGTTTCGTTCGTGCGCGCCGATGTCGAGGCGCCGTGGCCGGCCCCAGAGCAGACCTTTGACATGGTCCACATTCAGATGCTGCTCGGCGCCATACGAGACTGGTCGGACCTCTACAGGAAATCCTTTAGGCACATTAGGCCTGGCGGCTATATTGAGCAGGTGGAGATCGAATGGATGTTCCGTAGCGATGACAACACCTTGCCACCGGACTCGCCTCTCGTTCTTTGGGGCAACACCTTGCGACGTGCGATGCAGACGTACAGGCAACCCATAGACATATTCGACACCAGAGCCGAACTTCACGCTGCCGGCTTCACCAACATCACCGAGAACGTAGTCAAGCTACCGATCAACCCGTGGAGCGCTGATGCGTTCGAGCAAGAGATTGGCCGGTGGTTCAATCTCGGCCTCACGCATGGGTTCGAGGCACTGACCCTCGCACCCTTCGTCCAAATAGAAGGCTGGCCAAAGCACCAGGTGGACAGGTTGGTGGAGGACCTCAAGAGAGACATTTGTCGGCTCCACGTCCATGCCTACTGCAGAATGTGAGTTGCCGTATGCAGATTGCCGTCGAGGTAGCTGCCAGCTCTTTTTCTGGGTGCAATGTGCTAATCGTCGAGCCCAGGTTTGTCTGGACGGCTAGGAAACCCGGCCAATGATTCGAAAAGGGGCAACCCAAACTGCCGAGGGGGGCCCCCCATTACACAAGATGGGATTTGACGGCGCTGGTGATTCTCATGCCGTTACCCTCCCGTTGCAAGCCGGCACGGGCCCGGAATGGGACGAGACGAGCCTGCAAAGTCGGGTATCTCGCGAAGAGACGCCTATCAATTGGACCACTGTAGCGATTATGTTTTCTGTGTTTACACCATCCACCTTCCTATCACCTCGGGTTCACTGCCAACTGCCTAATTACCTCGGTTACCGCGCTGCCAGCGAGCCAACTTGCGATTCCTCGTGCGACACCTCTTCGCCCAACGTCATCGTTTTCACCCTGCATCCCCGGAGAAATGCAGTTTGCCCCGTCCAGCCTCGTTCTTGCTTGGGGTCGGTAGACCTTTGGTCGACCAGTACCCACCGAACGTCACCAAGCCGGTAGCTTGAGTTGTTCATGCCGAATGACGCCTTGCGGTTTTCTGCCTGAGATCTCATCGAGGTCTGGCCCGGTCCCGCGGGTCACCACATCTCCTCGGTCCGTCCTGGGCCGCCAGCTGCGCCCGCAGTGCGTTAGCTAGGTGCGTGCACACACAATCGGAAGCGGATCAAGTCTTGCAATCAGCATATGGGTTTTCCCACGCGCCGTTACCTCGCCTTGTCCGGACGGTTCTGTCGCCAAAGTCTACTTGGTTTAGAACCTGCATTTTATTCAAAATCAACCGAGCTGCCCCCAGAAGCAGCCTTTTGAGCTTACACGTGGGCTTGATGCAAGCACGGGTCCTTACACACATTAACAATATACCCGGATTCGGCGCGTTAATCCACCAAAAGTTTTGTTGCCACCGACATGAATCGCTTTATTCGGGCGTTTCCTTCTCCCGAGAATCCATCTGCCACAACGACTCGGCTAAATGGAGTACCGGTCGAGGTCCAACCATCCCTTTGTTTCCTATGTCTTGCATCCGGGTTCACTGGTAGAGAGGAAAACGGCCTGGTTCAACCAAAATCATAGCGGCGCGCAATTGGCATCGTGCAGTTGAGGGTTTCCACATTTCTTTATTTTCCTCCCCCAGCCCGGCATCGAGCGCGGACTTCAACTCGGGGCGTTACCGGTGTGCATGCACATGGGATGACGGGATGGTGTGGTTTAAGATGGCCAACGAGAGACACGTCGGCCTGCGGAGAGTGGCATGTTGCTGGCTTGTCGTGCCATGGGCCATATTGGCCGGCGGATCGATCCACGTCTGCGTGACGGAAGGAGAAGGCTGATGTTTGCGGCCGCTATTTGTTTTCTTTTTTAACCCGTTCCAAGTTGGTTGTGTAAATAAAGCTGGCCTAAGATGGACGATGTCCCCAAATCGCGGCCCGCACAGGAGGTTGCTTGAGACCCTTACCGACGGCCCGGCCTACATCACGGCCGGGTTCGATATTCTCGTAATGTGATCGATCGTGACACGGCCGAGCCGCGAGAGGGCGTCTCAGACCCTCAAGCCGAAGGAAGACCTGAAGTCGGCTTTCGATGCAGGAAGGGGCAAGAACAACGCCGACGGTAAGCCTCGTCGTATCTCTTTGCGAGCTCGCGAGTAGTCCGATCCCAGATGGGACGGAGGCATATTCGAGTTGTTACTTCGACCCTCGTGGAACAGTTGGTATTCCGCTCCCCTCTCTCCTCTCCCCTGCCCTACCTTCTCCACATCCTGCAGGTCACATTTCTCTCGCATGCCCGTCCGCATCAGCCAGCCACTCGTGGTCAGCCATTCGACTGTTGGTCAGCCCGTTTCCCACCCCTTCCACCGCGAACGTGTCAGCCATGGGCCGCCTGACAACGTTACAATCCCGCCGTCAGGGCCCCCTACCGAGTTGGGCAACGGCTGCATGGGCTTCTGGCCGGGATAGGAACATCGCTGTGGTTTTGCCAACGTTTGGACAGCGAAGCAATGAGACCCCTCCTTCAGGGATGCGTAGCAGACCGGGCACACAGATGAGGAAATGGGGACGAGATGCAGAGAGACGCCCATCGTCGAACGTGTGCCCGCAAGCAGCACACAGCACGTACGTGCTTCGTGCCGTTGGCTCATGCTTCTCTGGTTCGCAACCGAGAACGAAACCCAGGTATGCGCATCACCGTCCCTCGGCGCATGGGATCTTTGTTCCACGTTTGACGCCCGTGGGGGGGATATCCCCCGCTTCCTCGTCTTCTTCCTTCTCGTCCCCATCTCGTGCCCTCGCCTCGTGGCATGTCGTCCACCGCCCCCCCGCCCCCCGGGGTGAAGTTGGCAGAGCGCAGGCTCGGCACGCCTTGGACTCGGCCGGCTGCACCAGCCACCTCGAGGTGCGGCTGGCATGCCACCGGAGAGAAGCCCGACGTCTCCGAACCTGCAGTCACCGCAGGTGGGTTCGTCGATCGTCTGCCCAATGCTCACTTTTGGAATTCTGCCTTGCCCCTCCCCTCCCTTCCTCTTGTCTCTCTCCACTCGCGCACGATGCCATTCGCACGCACACTCACATACTCACACTTACACATGCATCATGCACTCGTACGTATCGACCAAGAGCCCCACCCCTGTAGACATTTTACCTTTCCACCTCCAATGTACCTGTACATCACCGGGCGCCTGACGCCTGAATCCGGGAACACGGATCCCTGATATGAGTGGACCGGCCGGAAATAGAGGTGCCCGTCCCCCCTCCCTCGCGCCATGGGTCTTTTTTCCATCCCGTAGTCGTTTAAGAGTGACAGTCGGCGAGTGGGTCACGATGGGAGAGGGAGAAGAGAGGAGGGCCATGCAGGACTGCGGGACGAAACGTCCTTTTTTTTCCTACCCTTTTCGCTTGTTTCTCTCTTTATGCCTGCCACGCCCGCTCATGTCTCCTTGCGGCTTGTTCCGTCCAGGCCCGAGCTCGGATCGCAGAGCCTTGGGGCCGGGGCTGCTCGCGGGCTGAGGCGCTGTCATGCGGGAACAGCTGGCTCTGCAGGTTGGCTGGGCGCGAGTTGGACGGGCGCGCCGTTGGCAGGGTCGGTTGGCAGGATCACGGCCCGCAGCGATCCACCCCCTTTCCCTGGAACCAGGTTGCCAGTCTTGGGGAACACGTTGTGAATGGTGATGTTGGGCCGGGCGGGGGCGGCGGGATGGGTTTTGGGCTTCTGTTGTTTTCACCCAGGGCCGCGGGGCGTGAACTAATGTCCTCGTATCACGCGGGAGGGGCGGATGTCGGTGTGCCGTTTCTTCTTTCGCCTGGCATTCGTATCTCCATTGCTTCTGCTGTTTCTTTGTTGCTGGCAAGGTGAGAGATATGTGGGTTTCAAAGGGGGGGAGATCGGTCTCGATCTCTTTCAGACTTCGAGCCGAGTACGACCTTATTCTGCCATCCTTCCTTTTCCCTCGAGACTAGATTGTGCTTCTATGCTTGCTTCAGTGCTGTTACAAGAGCACAGGGCTCCAGGAAACCCCAGGAAACCCACTCTGAAAGTGTGAGTTTCCTGCCAACTGTCCCGATTCGTGTTCTCTGTGCAGGGCGACTGACGATCCTGTGAAGTTGGGACTGGGCTCGGAAGTGCATCTACTCGATATATGCAATGCAAAGGCACATCGCAGGGGACTGGTGTGTAGTCAGCTACACAATCCCTGGGTATCGTGAATGAACAACAGGGAGGCCGCATACTTGGCGAAACAAGAATCCTGATACAGGGTGGTAACACTCGTTCAAATCTTGCCTGGGCCGTATGCCGACCTCAAGACTTGTCGACTGATTGATGACTGGGCCATGGCATGTTCTTGTCAAGGCATGTTTCTTAAGCTTCCGTTGCTTCTTGGGACGCATGTAGTGCAAAGTCCTTCGGACCTCATTGGCTGCCCGTCTAGGCTGACCACCACCACCTTCAAAGTCATTGCCCCTTTCGGACATGCTGTCTGCTTTCATGGGGCAACCCGAGGGGCTGGTAACGCGGCAGGGGATCGGTCGGTGGGTTGCGCAAGTCCCCAAACTCTCGTACTCGTTTTGAGGGATAAGCCTCTGGTCTTGGTCTCCGGGATCGTCCCCCGGACGAATGGCGTATCCCTGGCACCCAAGTCATGGAGGCAGTGTTATCCACTGTTTGCCGGGGTTGGTCGTGTTCTGCACATATACTACGGTTGGGGAGGTATGGATGGCAGACTCTCGGCGCCCCTGGTCGACGCGGGAAGCATTATTTTGCATTGATACTACGCGCGGTATGTGGTTGATGAGGCACATGTAGTCTTCTATGGTGGGTGTGATACGCTACGTATTACAGAGAAACTCTTGGATTCGTCCGTTTTCCTCTCCTGAGCATGCGTGCGACGTAAATGGGGAGCCCCAGAGGGAGAGTATGGACGTTGGTTGGGGCCGGTATCCAACACGTCACAAGGGAGTGCCACGGCAGCTGTGCCTTGATGTAATCCACCTTGGAAGTCAGGGGTTGGACCTGGTTTCCTGGTTGGCATGGAAGGAGCTTAACACCTTGTAGCTTTGTTCCAAATGTTGCGGCTGCGGCGGTGCTGGTTGGGCGAGGTAAACATCTCGTTCGGGTTTGCCAACGACCGTCTTGTTGGACTGGACAGCAGGGAAAAGGCTAGGGGATCAGACTGGAGGGCTTTTCGTGGAGTGCTTCTTTACACAGTAGGACGACACGACTTTTTATGATGCTTGGTTGAACCCTGAGGGGAGTAGTTTGTTTGTTGATGACGGGAGGCTGGAGATAGAAAAACAGTGCCCAGTTGGTTTCTCATTGAAACATGCTCTTGTTGTTGGAACATGGTTGCTATGAGAGCGTAGGTGGTGATTTTACCCGGCTACCCGTCCCCCGCCCCTGAATCCGCGCCCATCATTGATGGCAGACTGGTGCAGTACTTGAAGCCACTGCCATGCTTACTTTCTTGGTCCTTGCTGCAAAATGTGTGTCTGATTTGTAAACGTCATCAAGGTTTGGCATCGGGCCCTTGGATTGGTAGAAACGGATGCTGGTGGAGGTCGTGGGCATGAGCGATTCAAGCTCTAGCCGGAGGCGATGCGCGCGT
Organism: Colletotrichum tofieldiae; assembly: GCA_022836555.1. Classification (NCBI taxonomy): domain Eukaryota; kingdom Fungi; phylum Ascomycota; class Sordariomycetes; order Glomerellales; family Glomerellaceae; genus Colletotrichum; species Colletotrichum tofieldiae. Next base: position 1,158,031 of record BQXV01000008.1, on the reverse strand, counting down.
TCTTCCTCTCTGCGGCTTAGGCAGTGTTGAGTAAAAGGGAGCAAAACGTAGGAGCTCGTGGCGCTTCCTGCTTCAATACCACTTGGTCCAGGTGGAGCGATTCAAATAGAACACAGGAGGAGGCCAAAGGGATGACGAAGTGTTTGTTCCAGCCATTGATATTCGTTGACCTTCAAAGCAAAGAATTCTTAGGGTTTCTCATCGCAAGTAGCAAGAACGGACGTGTCATATGGTTTCCCCCCGACTCGGGTGCCATATATGCTGCTCCAGAGGGAAAGCGGGAGCATGAAGTGATGTGTACATGTGAAGGAGCCTCGATCGAACACGGAACACAACGTAGTAAACATCATGACGAGTAACGAGTTGAAAATCCAAGATTTTGGGCTGCCAATGAGTCGACGACGTATTTATGTACCCTTTCTGGGGTGTCCTTCAGAACGATGATGCATCGTGGAAGACACAAGAAGCGACTGTACGTCAACCCACCTGCTGGCACAGAAGCCCTTGTTCACGAGCCTCTTTCCTATCGGCCGCTGTGTCCAACATGCGGGGTGTAGCCCCATGCGTGCAATATGCTGTGACTTACAATAGAAGTAGGAATGAGATGCCTATCTCTGGGCTGGCTGGAAACTGAATCGTGACAGTGATCATTCGAGGACAGAGAAATCAAGCGTTAGGAAAGAATGTTGAAGTTGCGTCAAGTTGTCTTAAGAACATGGCAGATTACAAATAGTAATAGGGGATGGCGTCTTGGAATACAAAGTTCGGCGTGAGAGTGCTATTCACCTGGGGTGCCACGATGCCGAATACTCGTCAGGTGGAAGGAGGCGTGGGAGATGGAGAGAGAAGAGGACGAGCTTGCTATCGAATTCCCCGAGAGACTGGATTAGACTCCGCCACGCCGGGCTTCGCAACTTGCCCTGCTGATTCCAGACGCCCTCCCCAAGGCCATCTTCGTTTTGGGTTTCCATGGAGACCGAGCCAGAGCTTGGTTTATACACATAACCCTCTTTGCTAAACAACGCTTCTGGATCCCTGACTGGTTCTGGGCCAAATACGCTTTGGGAGTTGCCTCGATGTTTGTCAGTCAATTGTCACCTGCCACTGAAGTCAGGTTTTCATGCTACAACTGGCTTTCGAACAGGCTTGCCGAGTATGATGTATGGCCTCGATATGTGTTCAGCAGCTCATTTCTTTGATAAAGATGACCGCGTCATTGTCTTGCAGTTCCCCTGGGTACAAAGCGTATCTGTTGGGTACACTATCAAGAGCCTTCGACGCCAATTCGTCTACAGAGATTACCCACAGAGCACGCACTTGTGAGAGGGAATGGCCTTTTGGGTTCGAGATATCAGACCAAGGGTGGCTTCGTCCAAGATACAACATGGATGACAAGATTGGTTCAAAAAGGTTTCCTGTTATTTACCTGCAGGAGGCAGGTTTCGCAGCGTGGGTGGGCTGCGGTTGACGTGTGATGTACAGAGTCTACATAAGGAAATAATAAGGTGCCTGTCGAGGAAGCAGCCTGACGACCGGGTCCATTGTCGCCAGACCGTTCTCTTTCTGCGTTTCCCAGACATCAGCTCCGTCGCGGTCGAACGAATCTCGACCGGGAGCTGCGTGACTGGATACATGAATCTCTACCGCGGGCATCGAGCATTCACGTCGTGGTTCCAAAAAACACCCCCCTCCACCGATTTCTATATCCCGATACCACCATTTGCGCTCTTTTCTTTAGATGCAGTTTGAATTAAGGAGGAACAGACCAGCTCCCACCCCGTTTTCCCTTCGAATCGACACGAGATGGGGAGGCTCGAAGTTCGCTCGTTTAGTGGTGGGCGGCGTGGGTCTCGCCGTGGTAGCCGACAAGCTTGACGCGGCCGATCATCTCGCCGACGGTGAAGAAACCGAGGCACTCAGCGGCGACAACGGCACCGAAGGCCACGGAGGCGGTGTTGATGCGCGAGGCGAAGGTAGCGGGCTTGGCAGCGGCGGCGGAGGCAGCCGAGCCGGCGGTCGAGGACACCGAGTTCAGGAGGCCGCTGGGGTTCTTCAGGACGCCGAGGGCGTTCTGGAAGTAGGACTGGAAGGTGCTGACGGGGCTGTATCGCTCGTTAAAAGCCGAAGAGTCCAGGCCAGTGGCAGATCAACTTACGGAGGAGCCATCTTCTGGCCGTGGAAGACGATCTTGGACAGCTCAAGGCCGACGCGGGAGTAGTAGATGACCCAAGGAACCTGCTCTGTAGTCGCACGTCCGTCAGCATTTGGCCCACCAAACTTGGAAAACGCGCTCGACCGCGCCCGTGGTCATGGAATTCTCTGTCGCGGGTGACACGTACTCTCGATGAAGTTGATGACCTTGCCGGTGCGGCCGCCGACCTTGCCGAGGGCGCTGACGGCACCGGAGAGGGCGGGACCGGCGGCGCTGGCGGCGCGGCTCAGGCCCTGGGCGGCCTTGGCCGAGTACTCGCTGGCCTTGCCGGCGGCGTCCTTGGCGGACTCGGTGGCCTTCTTGGTGGTGGTGGACTCGAAACGGGCGGCGACGCGCGAAGGGAGAGTGCGAGCGGTGGTCCGCATCAGCGGGCGGGCGAGGGCGGAAGACATTCTGGGACCGAAGGGGGTGTGCAAGACGTCGACGTCGGGAGAAGGGGATTAAAAGTCGGGGTACCTGGATCTCGGATCGGGAAGCGTCGATGTGGGCGGCTCCGGGGTCGAAGAGGGAGCTTCGTTGGCGGCCAATTGATGGGAAGGGGGTGGTGATGGGGGTGTGTGTTTTTGCGTGAAGGTGAAAAAAAGAGCTCTCTTGCCAGAGTCTGCCTCCGACCTCTCGGAAGATTTCGCTTGTGCTGTTGTTGCGAGCCGGACGAGTGGCCCGTGCGTGCTTTTCCTCGCTGGCTGCTGGCTGCTGGCTGCTGGCTGGCCAAGGCGCTGATGTAAAAATCCAATTGCCCAGGCAAAAGCGAGCCATGAGGTCAGGTACAAGGGACCGCCTACCGTACTGGCAGGGGCAGGAGGTACATACACTCGGTGCGCTCCAATGGCTCCCCGGGCTATGCCGCTTTCGGATCTGGCCAACCACACGGTGGGTTTTCCAAGGTGAGTGGGGGGTTTGTCCCCTTCGCTGCCCAGTGCAACTCTTGCCGCCGTGAGAGGGGCCTGGTGAACTTGACAGGCAGTGCTGGGGCAGAAGGGGGAGGGGTTGCGATGGATGCTGCATCTCAGCTGTCTTCCTACATGGGCTTCAGTTTGGTATGGATGACTTTTGTCCCTCCTCATCACAGGCTTCAAAAAGTCAATATCAACACTGCACCCTCATCCCACGTCCATCTTGACGCACGCCGCATTCCATCATCACGTTTGTCGCGCAACGCTGCTCAGCTCCCACAAACACTCACTGCGCACATTGAATGCTGCCATACAAATTCATTGGGAATGTCTAAATTATATCCGATGTATTTAAAAAAAAAAAAAGTCTTCCATGACACCAAATCGCCAACACCACCAGATTATGCCCAAAACACCAACCATGTCACGCATGCGGCTTAGTCCAAGCTCTGGATCATGACCTTGATTGCACCCGACTTAGGGTCTCTGGCCGCCTCGAAGGCGCCGAGGGCATCCTCGAGCTTGAACTTGTGCGTCACCAGCTTGCTGAGGTCAACGACACCGCTCTCCACCAGCCGGATGGCTCTAGGCCATGTGTTGCAGTAGCGGTACTGCAGCTGGATGTCGACCTCGCGAACACTGGCGCGCATGAAGGGAAAGTTGATCTCGTTGCGGCCAACGCCGATGATGAAGACCTTGCCGCCAAACTTGCTGGCCCAGACGGCGGAGGCGATACTGCTCTCGACACCGGTGCACTCCATGGCCACAGCGGGCTCGACGCCTCCGAAGGACTCGACGATGCGCTTCGCCTCCTCCTCGGCGGTTCCGCGGCCGACCTTGTGGGTGATGGCCGTGGGCACCAGCTCCTTGGCGAAAGCCAGACGTCCGTCGTCAATGTCAGTGACCACCAACGGGCAGGCACCGGCGGCCTTGGCGCAGAGAAGGGTGATGAGGCCGATGGGGCCGGCACCGCAGACGAGGACCGGATCGCCGAGGCGCACGCCGGCACGCTGCATGCCGGCGAGAGCGACACTCAGGGGCTCCAGCATCGCACCGTTCTCGTATGTCATGGTGCCAATCTTGTGGCACCAGACGGCAGGGTGGTTGACGTATCGGCGCAGAAGACCCGGGACCGGCGGGGTGGACAGGAACTGGACCTGCTCGCAGCCGTTGTAACGGCCGGTCAAGCAGGGCTCGCAGGCGTTGCAGATAACGTTCGGCTCGATGGCGACGCGGTCGCCGACCTTGAGGTGGGTGACGCTAGGGTGGACGGCCAGAATCTCACCGGCGGACTCGTGGCCGAGGATGTGGTCACCGTCGACGATCATGGGGCCGATGCATCCGTGCTTCCAAAAGTGAACGTCGGACCTGTACGTCTTTCGTCAGTTTCGTCCTCTCGTCCGGTTAACGTCGCGCGTCGCCGGGATGCTTACCCGCAAATGCCGGTGCTTCGGACCGCCACTGTGACCTCGCCATGCTTCAATCCCTCTCCGGCCTGAACAGCTTCCAGCTTGGGCTCGGCCTCGTTGATCCACAGGTCGTGTGCGGGGTTGGTGAAAACACCAATGTTGGCCTTGGACGGCTTGACGGAGCCGACGGCCGCGGGAGGGTCAACGGCTGAGGGAGACATTGTGCGATCTGATTCTGAGCTGGTGTGTAGGTGTGTGTGTGATCAGGCAGGGCTTGGGAGGGAAAAAAAACAAAACCGTGCAAAAAGATCTGTCTTTGCCACGAGAGGATTCGGCGGGGTGTGAAACGTGGGTGCAAGATCGACGACGAGACGACTGGCAGCGACGGCGGGTGGGTGGACAGAAGAGACGAAGGAGACGGAGACAGAGAAGAGAGCAGAACTGGAGCGCAAACCACACGGCTGAACGGCCGCCTAGCCGGATATATACCTTGGAGATCTCGTGGACTCTTCAGGTTTTATTTCGGGTCGACAAGCAACCAGGAGCTTCTTCGGCCCCTCGATGTTTTGATCCAGCCCCTCATCACCCCTCGAGGACGGCCCCTCGAGGCGAACAGTTCACCCCAGTTCCCCACGTCGCAACGTCACGCAGGGTCGAAGCTTGTTGGCAGGGGGTGGGGCGCTGCCGCATTGTGGGAATTGTTCGGTCGCTGTAAGACCGATTTTTCCTCTTTGCGACTTCCCGCTCCAATCACGACGACGATCCGTACCCGACATCGACCATCCCCCCGCGACACGCTCGTACAGACGAAGCGCTTCTCGCACCTGTTGGGAGCGGCTGGCCGCGCAGTTCGCAGGTCCAGGCGCGCCGGGAGGGGCTACCAGCTGAACACCCGTCCCGCGGGGATTTTCTTCTTTTTTTCATGCGTTCACGTGGTATCTGGACCAGGGATTTCGTTGGGGGGTCTGAAATTCCCTTCCTTCCTGCATCGTCTCTCTCGTTGTATTGTCGCTGGTGAGGGACCACGTCGGTCCACGAATCGCGACGGTGCACGACGCAAGATGCCTTGGCTGTACGTGGGCTTCGCACACCAATTCTACTAGTCTCCCAAACACTCCGGTGGCCGGCCCCGAACCACCCCCCGTTCGCCCTGGCCATGGAGAAGTTTGGGTCATCGCATGCGGCAGAGACCCTGGGTGATATGGTACCTCGGCCCTACACCTCCCTTTTCGATATGCGCCTGCGTGGAGGCTTCTCTGGTCGGCCTATCCGCCCGTACGCGCACATAGAAGCTAATTGCATTTCTGAAAATTCCCTGCGCTGGTAGGACGGTGCACCATGCGGCCGAGTTATGAGACTCCCCATGTTTCTCTTCCTGTAGGCCGGGATCGACCGTTGCTCGCCCAGCATCGGCCAATCGCCGCGCCGACGCATGCTCCTTCCCGACGGACGGATGAATGGGTAACAAAAGCGGTCGACACTCGCATCCGGCACAAACGCTGTGCCGCGCGATTTCCCATCTACCGACTCTTCTTGGTGGTGTTGCATGTATACTTGTCTCTCGTGCTCTCGACTAACATACCATACTGCCCAATCGCCCGAAACACAATACCCGCAATCGGGCCAAGCTCTGAGTTATACCCGCAGTCGGGGCTAGAATATCCGAGGAGAAAGTTCGGACCCCCTCTCTCTCGCCTTCGTCATGCGCCCAGACGTGACCTTTGGCCCGCCGGGCGACGAGTGGCGCTACGAGCGACCATCGCGAACCTATGATCTCACCCGGGGCCGGTCGCCGGCCTGGACGGTCGGCACGAGCCAAGGGCCCGTGGAGACGTCCATTTCGGTGGCTCCCCGCAGCACGGCGCTCGTGGTTATCGACATGCAGAACTACTTTCTGCACCCGAGGTGTCGAGACCACCCGGCCGGCCTGGCCGCGGTGGAGAAGACCGAGAGCGTCATTGAGAAATGCCGCGAATTAGGCGTCCAGGTACGGATTGTCATTCCCGCCAGTCGGACGCTCGGGGCTCCCCGGCAGACTTAATCCCCCGTACGACGGGAGGTGGGCGAGGGAGGGGAAAGGGGGGACACTTCTGCCGAGGGGTCACGAGGTAAAACGTAGCTAAGCTCACCGTTACACGCGCCAAACACAGGTGATTTGGCTAAACTGGGGCCTGACCGACGACGACCTTGCGGCCATGCCCGCCAGCGTCCAGCGCGGCTTCTCCCGATCGCTCATCCATGGCGAGCCGGACGACAAGGTTGTCCGCCTCGGCCTCGGCGCCGACCTCGGCGACGGCCAGGGGCGCTGCCTCGTCGCCGGGGAGTGGAACGCCGACATCTACGAGCCGCTGAAGCGGAGCGCCCGCCCGGAGGACGTGCGCTGCGACAAGAACAGGATGTCGGGCCTGTGGAGCCCGGAGCAGCCGCTGCGGAGGTACCTGGAGCGACCCGGGCCGGGCGCGGATGCCGGCGGCGGCGAGGGCAAGCGCACGCTGCTCTTCGCCGGCGTCAACACGGACCAGTGCGTCCTGAGCACGCTGACGGACGCGTACAACGCCGGGTGGGACTGCGTCTTGCTGGACGACTGCTGCGCGACCAAGACGCCCGGGGCCCGGGAGGTGTGTCTGTACAATGTCGCCGTGAGTCCCCGATCCCTTTCTCACCCCCCCTGCTCGGTCACGTTTGCGCGGTTCTCGTGTTCGTGCGGGAAGCCTGCGGTCGACCGGGCGCTCATTAAGCATCGCAGGGCTCGTATGGGTTCGTCATCTCCAGCGAGGCCTTTCTCGCGGGGAAGGTCTCGTAAGAGGGCTCACGAGGCCTGACGGACACGATGTCAGCCCACCCGCTTTTCGTGTCGCAGAGAGGCCTGGCGGTGAGTCAACCGGCATGCCGGCGGGTGCTCCGAGGCGCGAGCGCCATTGCTGACGGTGGGCGAGGAGCGGAGACCGGATTGCCGCAAGAGGCTGGGAGACGCTTATCTCGAACCGAAAGCCAACGGGGTGGGCGTGTATCGCGATACGAGACGGTGGCCAATGGAGGACCACGTAGGCGGTCACGAAATGCCCCCGAGAGGCGCTCCAGTCAGCACGGTTTTTTTGGCACATGTCTTCTTCCAATAACTATTCATTTCTGGTTTGCGGCAATATCCCAAGACCGTGTGTGGCTTACGACGTGGCTCGCAATACCCGGCTACGTCGCATGGCTCGTTCTCCACCCGTTTTCATCGTGTTGCTTCGCCCGTCCTCGACTGCCCCGGGCACCGCTGTGCGCGCGCGCGCGCGTGAAGCCTCAATCATTTCCGAGCCCGGTTTGCGCGACCTCGTGCCTCGACGGGCTCACCAAACGACGGCCAGTCAGTGAGAACCATCCGCCATGCGTTTCCATCCTCCGTGTAAGCCGGGGTGGCTATCTCATGCACCGTCAACCCCGCGTGTCGCATACTCTTTGGCCCGGCCGGTGCGGGAGCCCAACCCGGGGATCCCATTCGTTGGCGAGGTTCCAACGATACCGAGAGGTGCCGCTTCTTCTGCACGTTCCCTACCAATCCCAAAAAGGCAGTCTGAATGCATGTTCTGCGATTCGACCAAAGAAAAGGCCGCCCCCCCCAAACTCCGTGTGGGAAGAAGCCGAAAACTGCGCCCGTAATGCCGCTGTCGATGATGTGACCTGTTCGAACGCCGATATATGCATGTGGTGTGGTGAATGTTGTGTGTAAATGGTGCGAAGGCGCGGGGCGCTGATTGCGGTATGGCCGACGCTTTGATGTTGTCGTTGCTGTGGGTAGTGGCCGTTTCTGTTTACGAATCATCGCACAGCGCTGCCATCGAACCCTCGGGGTTCAAGATGGCCCGTTCAACCGCTCTTGACCACGACGTCGCCCTTGCAGATGCCGTACGAGCAGCAGACCTCGGGGCTGGCCTTGCCATTGAGGATATCATCCCGCTTTGCCTGCAACAGAATTAGCATGTTTGGTTGTCTTGGGCACAGTGGGTTGGAGACGAACATCTGGGCAGGGGAGCGGCCGGCCCTGGACGAGAAAGCCGAGAGAGGCGATGACGAGAGCCATTGGTAGAATTGTAGGCAGCTGCATGTTTTTTATCGTGCGCGTTCAAGAGGTTGGGAGAAGTAGCGTGAGAGTAGAAGATGCTCAAGTGGCTCGATCACGGGCAGTGGTGGTGGGCAGACGTGATATTGCTTCGTTGGTGACAGCGAGTGGGTTGAGGGTGGTGAAAGCCCTGGAGAGAACAGACTCAAAACGAGGGAAGAGGGTGCAAATAAAACAACCAAAGAGACCAAGAACCTGCACGGTGAGGATGCAAACGAGGCAACTGACAGGATGAAGAGAGCCGGGATCTGGGGGGTGACGGGGCGGGAGGAATGCTCTTTAATACGGACAAACAAACAGAACGCATACGAGCGTTGCTCTGATAGGAAACTCTGCAGGAGCCATGGGTGACGGCGTTAGTCCGCGCCACACCTCGCAGCGTATTGCTTCGACCCTTAGTGAACGCCCCTCCATCTCCTGCTCGCAGGGCGACGGTGCCCGCAGGCGAGGGCCGTTGGCGGCGTGGGGCTCGCGAACACAGGCTCGAGAAAGCAATGATGGACGAAAGGGAGGGGGCCAAGAATTTGTGTGCACCCAGAGGTCGCTCCCTTGATACCTCACCTTCGCAAGACCTGCATGTGTCACTGAGACACGGCAGCTCGTCATTTCCCTGGTGGGCACATGGTGTCGTCGTCAGTTGTTGCCGTCGGCTTCGCACTCACTGGAGGCAGTACCATGTGTCCCGTCCCACGAAGAGATACTTGACAGGAATGACAGGAATGGGGTTGCCAAGGCGTTGGCTGATGGACCAGTATCTGCGAGGAACGAGACTACGGGGATGTAGGGTGCAAGCGGGAATGGGGTGGCTTGCGGGCGCCGATGTACTTGGGCGGCGGGTTCACCTGCTGTGGCCGAGACCATGGGAAGGGATACAAACGCTACTGGCTAATTGTCGCGAACTCTTTCCTCGATAGCGGCCATTGGCCGGCAGGGACCGAGAATGCTGAGAACACTGTGTCTGTGCAAACAGTGCAGCTGAGGGCTCGAGACTAGGACAGGGGCGGTTTGGCCCCGTTGCGGTGGGGAGCTGAGTCCTGCGAAGACTCTGGCGAAGAGTGAGGCGCGGCAAAAGGTAAGACAGGAATAGAAACTGTGGCTGAGAGAACACAAGAACGCAAGTCGATGGCCGACGCAGACAGAGTGCGTGAAAGACAAGATGGCCAATGGCGTCGACGCCGGCTGGCTTCATTGCCATCGAAAAGCAAACAGTGAAATATTGGCCATGTTTTGTTCCTGTTTTGCTTGCTTGTCTCGACCTTCAGACCATGGAAAAAACAACAGAAGTTATGGCTTATTGCCGAGGCCTCTTCTGGGATTGCGCCTTGGCCTTGGAGCTGAATGGTCGTGAGTTGGGCGGATACGATGTGTCTCCCTTGTGTTCACTGACGAAGGCCTCTGACCCCGAGGCCGTTCAAATCGCGCAATGGTCGATGGCGGGCTGTTTTCTTCCGGTCACGGTACAACTCGCCGTTTTGGCGTCCGCTCGGGTCCATGCAACAACCTGACCGCGAACGGCGATATTCCAGTGCTGCGGGTGAGAAACCGGTAGCCGTTGCCCCAAGCGGTCGAGCCAACAGGAACACGTGTAAAAAGGTACGATGGACGAGGTGTGCTTCCCGCAGCCAAAGCTCGGATGTTGTCGACATCGCACTTATGATTTGGTCCCATGAGAGTCGGAAGGGAGCGTCCAGATGGTGCTGTGAGATGGTCGACTGAGGTCTTGCTTCCCTGCGTCAATGGGGGGTTTCAGGACGAAGACGAGCTTGTCAAACAGCCCGCAGCAAACGGCATGTGTAGACTCGACTTGCTTCTCCCTCCCCCATTCTGTACTCACATACCCATCACCTGGGGGCCCGCAAGGAGACATGAAGACCGCCGCGTCCCCACTACAGGTCGTGCACTTCAACGCCGATCATGCTGTGTCCCGCTTACCAGTAAGACATGCCAGGCCGAGGTCGAACGGATTTGGTGTAACCCGAGTCGTTTTCTTTGCAAGCTGTCGCTGAGTGTTCCGATGGCTGTGTCACTTCCTCCTTCGGTGGCTCGAGCAAGGTGACGCCTTGATGGGAGGATTAGACGAAAAATGACTGCATTCTCCTTTCAGGAAGTGACAGTGAGAAACGCCCAGTAGCCCGAGGATGTATTTTCCTAGCGAGGTGAGTAGCTTTGTCGGGTTTCCTCGCATTAAAACGCCTTCGCTGTCGACACATGGACGTATGTAGTTCGGCCGCTGCGTTCTTGGGAACAGCTGCTGTCGTACAGGCATCAATGAGGGAGGGTTTTGGCAATTGGAGCTGAAAGCGATGGCGGGTTCCAACCCCGGCCTGGCAGAGAATGCAGGATGACTCTACGTTTGAGACGGTCACAACCTTGCAACGCTTCCAGGTGCCGGGAAGAATGAGAATGGACCAGCTCCTCCCGGGTGCTCGGCGTAGATGAAGTAAACACGCAGACTTGTGCCTTTTTCAGCGCAACGCGGCGTCGTGACGGAGGCAAGAATGCTGGCCGTCCTCCCATGGAGGAGGCCGATGGGGAAGACCTGGCGACGTAGCCCCGGTCCACCGGCCGAAATGCACCGCCACGACGGTGGCTGCTGGCCGAATGCTAAGCTTTGTGGGCACAAACCCTGCCCTTGGTTGTGGGCGGCTCTTCCCTGTTGCAAAAGATCGTCTCTGTTTGCCGCTGCCCTTCGTTCGCCCTTCGGCCGTTTCCTGCTCGGCCGCTTGCTAACCTGGCTCGATCTTGTCCGAGATGTGACGGAGATGTCCTATCTACAGAAACCTGGGCTCATGTGGAGTGGTACTGGTCTTCACGCCCTCGCTATCTGGAGGCCCAGGGTTGGTGCTCACGCCTGGAAGAAGCCATCACCAATCTCGCTTCATCTCATGCATTCGGGTTTACGGCAGCTAGGCCCGGCCCCATGGCGGAAACCCTGCGTCTTGACAACCAATTGGAGCTCTGGCAACTCTCCTTCATATCGAGGAGGTGGAGGCCAAGATAAGGGACCCACCGGCAACCCTCGAGTGCCGCCTCGAGTCTTGCTTGACTTTGGGTAACGGCGCTCTCTTCTAATTCGCCTCCCGCGTCGCAGGTTCACGGACTTCCCAGTCGCAAAGTTGTGTGGCCGATCCCTACCGATGTATCCCTCTGTCGATATGCTGCCAGCGAGAATGGATCTCTGCAATGGACGAATGCCCCCTTCTTCGACCGTTCTCACCGAACACAGGACGGTGGTGGTCAAGGCAAAATCGCATCGAGGCATACATTCCGACATCTCCCCAGCGTCCGCAACTGTCGCCTAACGGCCTCCATCTTGACCGAACATGACCCAGAATCCGTCTTTTATCAGGACTCTTCATTGGGCAGGTCAGCCCGGAACACCCGAACTTTGCCTCCCAGCCCTTCTTCTAGCCCGCTTCTAGAGCTCCAGTTCCCCTTGCCGAACCTATCCCAAATGGCTGTCAAGTGCCGGCCTACTTCCGAACCACACCAGTCCCGCCATCAAGGACGCGTCGGTGGGCCATCAAAGGTCTTCAATGCCGCGGTTCTTATCTTGATCGCTCCATCGTACCCCCACTAGTTTCGCGTCAGAAAGCTGGGTTGTGCTCTGCAAAGAAGAAAAGGCCCGCGACTGAGACGCTATCTCGACTCCAGAAATCTGGGTAGTAACCCGTGGTCCGCTGTCTGTCGCGCCCTGATAAGGGTTCCTCCACTTCCCGCAATGAATATTACTGTCCGGCTCGCCACCGCGTGTCCTCGCACCGGTCGTGGATCTTCCATCCCCTCACAGTTGCCAGTGCTTTGAGCATCTGCTCGTGTCTGTCGAATATCTGCCGCCAAACATCCATCCGTCCGTCCATACCAGCCTCCCTCCTTGTCGACTATCGAGCAAAGCTATGAACTGCCGGTGACCTGACTCCAACCTGATAACCAAGAAAGCGGGAGCGCCGCCCAGAACCGAAAGATGGCTATATTCGAGACCAAGAGCGACGCCTCTTCGAACGGCGGGGAGAAGAGGCCGGCCAGTGACGTCGAGCAAGGATTCATGGGCAACGATGGCGCCGTCCACGAGGCCGACTTCGCAACCGGCACCAGCACCTATGCGAAACTCCAGAGATTGGCGGGCAAGTTGGGTGTAGAGCAGAGAGGCATCGAGCGGGTTCCTGAAGACGAACGAATCAACGATGCCATCGCCAACGTCGGAACGTTGGTAAGTCCAGCCGATGGCTGCGCTCGATCCCGGGAACCATCCTGACCCTTTCACAGTGGTGTTCGGCCAACATGGTCGTATCGTCCTTTGCCATCGGCGTCCTGGCTATTCCCGTGTTCAACCTCGGCTATGTCGACACAGCTTTGACCATCATCTTTATCAACTTCCTAGGAGTCATGCCGGTCTGCTTCTTTTCGACCTTTGGCCCCAAGTTCGGACTGCGACAGATGGTACTGTCCCGGTACTGGTTTGGTTTCTACGCAGTCAAGCTGAGTATGTATGCGAAGACAACCACATGACGGCAGTGCTGACTTCTCGACCCAGTTGCGGTCTTTAATATTCTGGCATGCTTGGGCTGGTCAGCCGTCAACACCATCGTTGGAGCTCAGCTGTTCCACGCCGTCAACAACGACATGCCTGGATGGGCCGGTATCCTCGTCATCGCTATTTCAACGCTCATCATCTGCACGTTCGGCTACCGGATAGTTCACACCTACGAGCGGTTTTCTTGGATTCCCTGCGCCATCATCTTCCTCATCGTCCTTGGGGTGTTCGCTCACTCAGGAAAGTTCAACAACATGCTGCCCCTGAATTCAGGGCCCGCCGAAGCTGGCTCCGTCCTCTCGTTCTCTGCTAGCGTCTACGGCTTCGCAACGGGTTGGACCTCTTATGCCTCCGACTACACGTGCTACTACCCAGCGTCCACATCCCGGATGAAGGTCTTCCTGGTCACATTCTCTGGCCTCTTCTTCACCCTCTGCTTCACCGAGCTTCTGGGCGCCGCTGTCATGACTGCGAGCGTCTCCGACCCGACCTACTCCGACGCCTATGCCAACTCCGGAATCGGCGGCCTGCTCGCTGCCGTGCTCGTTCCCCGCCTCGGTGGCTTCGGCCAGTTCTGCCTCGTTATCCTCGCCCTATCTATCATCGCCAATAACTGTCCCAACATTTACTCCGTCTCCCTCTCGCTGCAGGTACTGTCCAAGCAGACGGAGCGGGTACCGCGCTTCGTGTGGGTCTTCGTCGGCACCGGCGTCTACATTGCCATCAGCATTCCGGGCTACGATCGCTTCGAGGCCTGGCTCGAGAATTTCATGCTCATCATCGCCTACTGGCTCGCCATCTATGAAGGCATTAGCATCACCGACCACGTAGTCTTCCGCCGCGGCATTGCCGGATACGACATCGAGGACTACGAGACGCCGTCCCATCTGCCACCGGGTTTCGCGGCTGTGGCGGCCTTCTTGATGGGCATCATGGGTGCCGTTCTCGGCATGTCGCAGACGTGGTTCACCGGCCCTATTGGCAAGCTTGCTGGTGGCAGCCTTGGTGGTGACATAGGCTTTGAGCTCGCTTTCGGCTTTGCGTCAGTTTCATATATGGGATTGCGTACGCTTGAAAAGAGCTTCTTCAAGAGGTAGTTGAAGAATGACGAGGCGGTCTTTGTATGATAAGAATATGTGGATTGTACATATTGAAGTTACGGGGTTATGGGCGTATGGGGTATTTGGCGTCAAAGGGAAGTTAACTGAGTTGTGAGAACTTTGTGCCGTATCATGGGTCTGGTTAAGCATCCTCGACGGTGGTTTCTTCCGTGTTTGGCAGCTGTTCGATGGCTCTCAAAGTCAATGCTCAAAATCAAGAAATTCCTTTAAACAAGTCAATTTGCCAGACAGCCGGCATGTCGAGCACTTGAAACTTGGGGCTTTGACCAGTCGCCATCTTCAAAGTATTTTCAAACAACCAGTGGATACAAGGAGTTGTTAAAGAATAGAAGAATGAGCTCGGGTTCCCCATATTTTCGCTCCTTTCCCCCCTTGCAGAGCTTTGCTTTGCACACGCAGTTGGTTGTGGATTGTTGGTCTGTAAATGTAGTTCCACGCCCGTCCTAGGGTCCGATCGTCGCGCGAGTCATGCAAATTGAGCATTGCCCTGGGCTCATCCTACTTTTTCCCTTTAGAAGTGGAATTTGAGTTCATTATCTAAGCATCGACCTGTTCACCAAGTGCATGACAGTAGAGTTAAAGCCAGCCCGCATGACTTGGCCGGAATAATGCAAGAGCTGGCGCTTCATTTTTCCTGGCCCCCTTATTGTCTCCTCTTCTGCCATCTGTGCTTTTTCCGAAGCAACCTCGCTGCTCTAGGCTACACGATGCTGAGCACCGACGAGACCTCCCGGCGCGCCCCGTCAGCCCTGCGTCTCCGTTTTCCAAGGCGGCCCTGTGAAGCGCCCTGGCCTCATGTCACAGTTGATCCATTGACTTCCCCAACAATGACTAACAGACACATGGTCGGTTACTCACCGTCAAGGATGAGTTTGATCCCTCGGCAGGAGACGTAGCTGCTTATGCTCCTACGGTTGCAGAGATAGTGGCCATCTCCGCATGTCTAGAGCCTGGAAAAAGGCATTAACAGATATCTTGACACATTCCTTGATCGGATGATGACATGGGTTCTGGAAACCCGGCGGTGTAAGACAGATGAGAAGGTCAGCGGGAAAACGCCAGGAAGGTGTAGCCAGCTGGAGAAAGGCCGGCCCACGAGAAGTGTCCGATTCATCGGGCGACACGAATAATCCAAGTGCTATCATAGTACCAGTGCACGTAAATTGCATGTTTCTCCAGTCCATAGAGCAAGTTTTTCGATTCCTGATATGACCGAAAGCCTCCACGGCAGCTATGTAAATCTGTGCATACACAGCACAATTGTTCCGGGCTCCTCGCAAATTCTTGGAGGGTTAGCCTGGGAAGCGCAGATTGGGCATCATCTCAGCCTCGAATCAGTAGCAAACCCCGCAGTCAGATGCTTGCACGACGGCCTTGTTTGTCTCAGCCATGCTGAGCGTGAAGCTGATACTAGCGAGCCACAGCGTCGGTATCTCCGGACCAATACGGAATGGGCTTCAGTCGAAGGTTGGTGCGAATAGAACCCGTTGGATATCCACGGCCAGACTGGAGCTGTGTCCCACAAGTCCTAGTCTCAACGAAAGAGATCGCCTCGCTGTATTCAGAAGAGAAATCTATGCGTATACGCGGCACCAATCTGACAGACATAGCTTAGCAAGTGTACCTTGGAATGAGGTCTTGGGGCAACTACCTAAAAATAGCATTCTAGATCACCCGTAAATACCCCCTTGAGCCGCAATACGCACATTCTCTACGTAACCCTACTGGACCGGGAGGTACAGACAGAAAGCCACAATCCGTGTTGCTCACAAGACCCACAAGGCTATACTCGCACACCAGAAGCTATCTTTCAGCTTTTTGTTAAACATTTAGGGCATTTATACGATTTCTCGGGTTGAAAAAGGTAGGGAGGAAACAAAGATACAGCATTGCATTCTTAGAGTTGCCACGCCACCCTCAGCGGGCCGTTGTACATAGCTTTGGTTGGAACTCCATGTCCACGATTTCCCTTGGTTCTGCTGTCGTTTCTTCTAGGAGACACAAGATCGGAGTGTTCAAGAGTCGGCAGTACGTAGGCTACAGACAATAGACGAACTGAAGTAGAAAGACGACAGCACGAAGGTTAGACACAACTGCCAACGCCCCTTGCATGGTGCTTTGAATAGGAAGTGGAATTCAAGGCCTTCATTCATTTGCCCACAGCTCTGTGGCGTAAATGTTCTTTGTTTGCATCCATTCAGTCTTCATGCCAAAGCTAAATGAATGACGGAGAAATGCATGTGGATCTTGAAACTGATAGCATGCCCAATACAGAGAAGGAAACGAAGCCTTAATGCGTTGACTAACGTTGTGTGAATAATAAAGCGAGAACAGTCTGCCGAACTACTAACGCACAGGCTGCAAGCCATTGTTGCACAAGATGCTACTTGCGTCTTTTCAAAAGTTTGGACATGCTCAACATCATCGATATTCTACGCCCTGCATGTAGCATAAAACTCGAAAATGACTGAGCTCAAGGACTGTTTTTTACAGTTTTGCTCGTTTGTAGGTCATAGACACAAAGCAACAAGGATGGACTTGCAGCTGCAGTAGCGGGTGTCGGGAAAGATCACCGCGAGTAAACAAAGAAAGAAAGCAGTTCCTGTCTCTCGTAAAACACGGTGATTCTCTTGGAAAAAAGTAGCATCCAATCTGTCGCTTGCTCTTCCCTTGGCATGTATCCAAACCTGAAAGAAGGCTTCATGACCTTGAATGCATTGAAACTGCTCAAAGTATAGTGAGTTGCTAGCAATTGGAAATCATCACTTTGTATTATAGTAGTATTGCTTACTATTGAGGTGTGGAGAGAAGGAGAACCTGAGACTAGGATAAGTGCACATTAATATGCATTGCTACGATTTGGTGTCAATATGTGATGAGAATTTTACCTGATTCTGGAATGTTTCAAGTGTCCGGAGCTAGAAAATCATTCTCAATGACGACCACTTTGCTTCTCTACACAGCTTGAGGGTAGACGTGAGAATGAAGATGGGAAAAAAACATGATTGGCCTACCTCAGCTTGATGTTACAAACACAGCGTTGAATTTAACTTTCCGATTAACTTCATACTTTAGACCAACAAATTTTATTCCTATACCCTCCCCCATTACAACAAACCCTACTTTCACAATCTGAACCAGAATGAGATTACTTTGGAACAACTGTGCAGCTCGGTTAGAATCAGTGGCGCAGTAGCACAGCCAAGTCACCTGTCCTCCCAAAACATAGCCAGATGGCACAATTGCATGCAAGTGTGTATATTCGAAAGCTAGCGTTTGTCCATGTAAAGCACGATGCCAGGCGTCCCATCCGCGGCAAGAACGATGTATGCTTTGTACTCCTGAATGCGCCAATCAAATGTACACCTCCAGCCAAGCGGCCAGATATCACGCATGATTGAGCCCTGTGAGAAGACCCTGGTGAATCCCGCCAAATGGATGCCCTTTGTGAATGCAAAAGCCATGTTTCGATAACCTCCCCAATGATACCCTCTCCGTCCGTCATTTCATAAATCGCATTCGCGGGGCCTCAGTCGATGGACTTGTACCCATCAGCCTCTTAAAAAAAGCGTTGGAAGTTGATACCCTTAGGACTCCTCGTCTGACGACAATCGAAACCGAGCTGGCAATTTCTTCTTCCTGGAAGAACGACTGAGAGAAGAGGCAGGTTCGTCGTCATCGTCAGATTCTGTGCCACCGCCCTGCATCTTGTAACTGGACTCGCTGTCATTGTTCTCCATGGGGCCCAAAACCCGCTTCTGCGTGCGCTTTCGTGTGGATGCTGGCGTCACGGTCAGAGGCTCCTCTTCCGATTCCATGGCAGCGTCTTCTTCAACAGTCAGACGACGGATCGTACGCCCAGTCCGCGATGGTCCTCGAGTTGTAAACGTGATTTCCCCAGCCCTTCTTCGTCCTCTAGACCGCGTCGGACTCGCATCAATCCCGGGTTCATTTTTATCAACGTCCATTGGATCTTCAATCGAGTGGCTGAAGCCGGTTGCGATGATCTTACGCCCACGGGCCGACCTATGAGGTTGATTCAAGTCGACGGAAATTGTATCGCCATCGATGTCTGGATGTCGAACACTGTTCGGATGAGCGCGAATCTCATTCTCGACGAGCTCAGCCTTTGGTTCCTTTGCCACAGCTGGACTAGGCGGACGAGGATTCTTGGGTGGGCGACCGCGACGTTTCTTCGTTGGCGGTGAGCCATTTCCTGGCTGCGCAGGACTTTCGAGAATCTTCGCAGTCGGTTGGGCTCCGCTAGCAAGTTGAGAACCAGAAGAACGTCCTTGTCCACGCTTGCCACGAGGTGTCGTCTTCGCTGAGCCCTCTAGTTCCGAGTCCGATGGCACAATGGAACCCATCGACCTCACGCGGCGGATCCCACCTCGTCGGCGAGATGTTGACACACGCTTTTCTGCGCCTCGCGCCTCGGCATTCTCCTCGGATTCCAGAGACGGGTGGAATTCTTCATCCTCATCGTCGCTTTTTGCGACTCGCTTTCGCTTTCGATTCAGACCGGGCATTACGTCAAAGTCGGCCAAAGCCTCGTAGTCATCTACCACCACCTTTGGCGCCTCCTTACGGGCCCCCGTATTGACGCTCTTAGCGATCTTTGCCTTCGTGAGCCTCTGTGTGGCTGGTTTCTCGGTGCCGGTTGTCGTCCGGCGGCGGCCGCCTCGTCCACGTTTTACTGGTGCTGCACCCTCCTCTGCGCCTTCTTCTCCATCGCCGGCTTTCTCTTTGATCATTTTCTCCGTAAGATTAGGGAAATTCTCGCCATAGTTGAAGAAGAGCTCTTCGCCAGCCTTGATATTACGAGTCGCAGTAAATCGTATGCGAAATTCGCCATTGACATAGAGAATGCCCGGCTGAACATTGGCATTCTCTACGGCGTGGTTAATGTAGCGACTGAGATTGCCATAGATAGCAGCGTCGACCCAGATGCCTTCGTAGTCCAAGAGGCTGAACACGTACGACGTGCTCTTCTCTATGGAGAAAGCTTCGCCGCGCCTGGCCTCTCTCCTAACTCCTTCGTCCGCAACGATAAGCTCGCCCGTGTATTCAATGACAAACTCGTCTTGGGCAATGTCTTCCGCTGTGAACAGACCGTAACCGCAGCCTTCCAGTTGGCTCTTGCCAAGGATCACAGCTTTGCTAACGCCTCGTTGAATGGCGGTATTTTGACAGCCCGTTTGGAAGAGCGCATCATCGTGCCGATTCGCAGGATCTGCGCGTTCCGCGGCACCGCATGTTCCACAGAGGTCAGGGTCGCATTCGCGGTTCAGTTGTACGCAAATACAAGGCCGGCCTTCTTTCTGCTTCTGCAAGCATGTCTTGCCACTAGCGTGGCAGGCACAGCCAGTGAACTTGTACGCGCAACAGTCCTCCGTGCAGCGGCAGAAGCGTTCACAGAGTACGTCGTTGAGAACACAAGGACACTCGTTTTCGACGGTGCAGGGGCCTTCGTGATGACATGGGTCGTTAGATGGGCGCACCTTGGTATCATGAGAATTGGTGTGATCTTGCCAGTCGCCAATGAGCATCTTCTTCTTGCGATCGTACCAAGGAAGATTCTTGGCTCTTGGCTGATCGATCGTTGTAATAGGCGGGAGCTTAATACCAAGGGATTGCAAATGACGATGCACATCCCAACATTCTCTGTTGAGGATCTCCGCGGTGGCGCATTGAGCCTTGACCCGGACTTTGTTGTGATCCAAGATGGAGAAGAGACCTCGAAGCAAAAACGTTTCATCTTCAGTCCATGATCTCAACTGGGCATCAGAGCTGCCAATGCCGTAAACTCGGTAGCACTGCCGCTTGCACGGTGGCGAAGATTGCGCATGCTCAACCGGATCGTTGGAAGACAAGACTCGGTTTGCAGAGAACATCCGCCCATACATTCCGATGCAGTCCATGGAAAAGTTGCGTTTGTGGTTTTCCAGGCTGTAGTCTCCGTGCTCGCACGAATTGCTGTAGCATATGAGACATCCCATCACTGTATGTGTTTCAATCCAGTGCTCAAGAGAGTCCACCTTGTCGCTGTCGTCCTGGCCGACCTTGGCCGTCTTCTTCGTTTCAACAATTTCATCAACGGACTTGTCGAGCTTCAAGACATCTGATAACAAGATCCCCATATTTTGGGGACCGCTGTGGTAAAAAACCTGATCAAAAGCATCGGTGAACACCCTTGCTGCTTTAAGGGCTCTTGGCGTTGCGGCCACGTTGTCGTCGCTGTGCAAGTTCACAAGGCTCGACTTCTGCTGTGGCGTGATGGCGTCGTCGAGGTTCGAACTAGCCATGTGGCGAATCAATGTGGTTCGGTTGCAGTTGTCGATAGCGAGCTTTTTGAGCCACGAGTCCAGAAATAGCGACAAGGTAGCAGTCCTCTCCTTCTTGATAGTTCGGTTGACCCGTTGATCGCGACTTCCCAGGGTTTTGAAGCCGCAACTCTCGTCCATCCTCTCCAGCTCCCCTAACCAGGTGTTATACTTTCGCTCTTCCTCGGGTGCAAGGTCTCGAATGACAGGCACGAATTTGAGCAAGGAGTTAGGTGAAAGGAAATTTTTGACGATTTCTGTGTGATGAAACCGATACTTGGGCACGGCAGGCTTGTTAGACTTGACACAGGTTGGCATATAATGCGCAGTTTTGGCTTGGTCAGACTTCCTTCCACGAAAGTGTTGCTGTAGCAAGGTCAGCGTCGATTTTTTTTCAAGAGAGCATAGCAGTCCGGAGGGAAATGAATTGACTATACCGACCTTAGTTCTAATAGACATGGTTGTCCCCTCGTGTTCTTCAACAGGGACAAGTTTGACGTTAGCAAAGAAGTCAACGCCGGTCTTGAGACGTGTTTCAATGGGCTTGGTGGATTCGAGGGCGTAGAGAGATAGTTGTGAATGAGCTTTGCCAATGTCGGCAGAGTAACCCTTCAGCAAAGTGACAAGCTGCCTAACATCGGGGATGTCCTTCTTCGGGGTCTGCTTCTTGGAGATGGAGCCATTCTTGGGAGACTGGTTACTGGATGGACGCGTCGACGACGGCGGCGTCACCTGCTGAGGGGTCTTCAGAAAGCCTTCAGGCCTTGCTGGTCGAGGCATCTCGGCATCAAAACTGTCGTCGAGGTCGACAGACGAGACCGAGGGCTGAATTGATACGGGCGGGGGCGAAGGGTCCAGAATCGAGGCCGCATTGCTGGAAACAGCGGTTGAGCCTCCGCTGGGGTCCGAAAGGCAGTGTGCGGATCCCAATGAAAAATCCGGGTGAGCTTGGCCGCCCTCGACCTTGGTTGCGGCGAGTGACGCGCGGTCGGCATCCGGATCGTGATGGATTTGTGGGCGCGAGAGCGGGCTTGAGTTGATGGTCAAGTCGATGATATCAATCCTCTTTCCCGGCTGTCCATGAGGGCGAGAATGAGGTCCGGGTTGAGCGTTGTCAGGAGTGACCCGGTCGCTGACGGGGCGAAAAATGGCGTAGTCGTTGTAGGGACCTCTTTGAGTAGGAGTGTCCCGGTCGGTCCCAGCGCGGGAAGGAGACATGTCGAGAAAAAGGAAGTGAGCGGGAGACGCGGAGGAAGCAGCAACAGTGGCAGCCTCCTCTTGACCCTCTGGTGGTTGCAATGTCCCCCTCACTTGCAAGCGCAAACACAGATGTAGACACGGTCGCTCACCATGTCCTCGTCCCCGTGGTCAGCGTCAGTGAAGCCTGTAAACATTGGCTAAGAAACTACCGTGCCAGGCTGCAGTGAGTGAGCGTACGACAACAGCGCGTACGGGTTCTGGGGGCTGGGAGATGGCTGAAGATGAATATAGGCGTGGGTGTCCACCAAAGCCGTCTCGCTGGGATGAGGTTGATGATGGTGAGAGAAGAGATGAGATATTGTGAGACGCGTTGGTGAACTGCGAGGCTAAGCGCGTTCAGGGAAGGAAAGAGCTGGAGGGAGAGATTGCAAGCCGCTAGACCCAAAAAAGAGCGGGGGGCAGGGATTGCACCTCGAGCCACCCGATACAAATCCGTGCAGACATCTGGCTCCTTCTTACTTATTTCCGCGAGTTGCGACTGATGAATGGACAACTGCTTCCGGGACTTGTCAAAAGGAGGCTTGCTTGCTTCCCGTTCCATCGAGTGGTGTTCTCCAACAAGCCTGTACTGTTGTTCCTAAAGTGGGACGGTGCGCCGCGCCAGAAATACTCGTTCTCATTGCCGACCACTTTTGTTTGTTGGCAACCTACTGGCCTCAAGTCCCCGCCTGACCATAGTGTTTGGTATATGCGCTTGGGACCTCGTCAAATGGAGTTTTTAATGGATACTAGGAAACCGTGCACAGCAACTTTGATCCCCCCAATTTTTCCTTCTCCAAATGCGACGTCTCAAAGCGCCAGTCTTTTGCAGAGACGTCGCACAGGTCTCGACGGATGACAAATGCGTGTAGTTGTGGCTGAATGTCAGGTCGATGAACGCTTGTCTGAATTATAGCTGCAGTACTCTTTCAATCTCAACCGGCCTCCCTTCGGTGAGTGACCTCTAGTGGTGAGCAGGTTGCAAACTTCTCTCGAGTCCCTGATGACTGAGCACAAGGCCAGATTTGTTCTTATTCCGGCCTACAGAGCCCACCCCAAAACCCATTCCAAGCGTAGTAAGCCGAACGGGATGCTCGAGTCGGGTCATTTGTTCTTTTCTTTTCGAAAGGGGTTGCTGAAATGAAGACGAATTTGCTTCCAACTGCGAACAGTAGTGCTGGGTTGTTCATTCACTTGCGAACGATAGCAGTCTCGAAATGGAATTAAGACAAAGCTACTTCTGACCTTCCCAGCGAGCAAATAGTAGTATCCGCAATGATCAATGCGAGCATTCCAGCCAGCAAGGAAGATGGTGCTGAGCCGTGTCATAACCTGCTATCATGACCTTGGACTAGAGCCTGCTCCTAGCAACCGGAAAGTTTCAATCCGACAAACATGTCGTAAAGGTACGTGTGGTTGGAGCCAAAAGGCTAGGCCAGCAGGAAAAGCCCGCGCTAAGGAATTGTTTGGCAGTTGGAGGAGATCGATGAAATCATCGCTCGTTTACTTGGCCCAGCGCAAATCAATTTAGCTTCCAAATGCCTGGGTTAGCCCGCGACGAACTAGACAGCAAGCGCACTACGGTAGTTTCCGAACCCTTGAAGAGCGACAGGTGGCCTGGCTTGACTGATGCCCCGAAGACGCCGGGAGGCCCATGGAGCAAACCTCCTCCAAAGCCTGCTGTCGCTTGAACCCAGTACTGAGGATGACCTGAGCATCGGGCATCTGAGGCGGCATGGGAGTTGTGGGTCATTTCTGCGCCGGGACTTGTTGATGGTCCATCAACACAGATGGCAGTCGAAAAGTAAAAAAGCTGAGATGGACCAACCCACTCGGCCGGTTGAGTGTCCCCGTCGGGACCTGCAGACGGCCTGGGAGAGGGAGCTGATAGACATGGATTGATGGGGCCTTCTTGCAGCTTGCGTCGGAAGCCTGCTGGCTCTCTCTCGTCCCAAACTGGTCCCAAAGAACTCCTCAATTCCCCAGCCGTTTGTTTCATGAACCCGCATTGGGCAAAGGGTTAGAAGAGACGGCGCCATCCCGGATGGCGATCATCATGGCTGTGCGAGGGGATCCGGGTGGATGTGGGAGCCTTCGCCTTCGCCCGGGACTTGTGCGGTGCGGTGCGCTTCATCTTCCTGCCGTCGACCATGGGGTTGGCCAGCTAAGGTTCGTCAGGTCGACAGGCCATGTTGAGTTGAGGCTGGCCAGAAAAGGGCGGCAGTGAGTGACAATGGCCAAAGCTTTGGTGGTTGTAGCTTCGAACGACGACAAGGGGACGGAATCAGCTGGAAACAACGCATCGGGTACCTGTGGTGTGGAGCGACGTTCTTGTACCCAAGGTATCCGCGTACCGTGTTTATTTCTGCAGGCACCAGGTTAGCTCGGTGACGCTGCGAACAACGCCAAAAAGACGAGCTAGAGACACTGATGACGTCGTCAGCGCGAAAGAGGCACCGAGGAGGGAGACCGCTGGACCAGTGGAGGGGAACACACGGCCAAGCCAGCCGTCACCTCCCGCTGCGCGCGCACCCTTGTGCGTCGTCCGTCCTTTGCAGCCCACCTCACGCTCATCAAAGTCCCGTCACCTCCGCAACATCCACCAGCCTAGACGCAGACGCAGACCACCAACTGGACCCTTTCTGGTGCCTACATATAAACACCCGGCTTCGCATCACCCCAGGCCAGCTGTCCCGACCGTCATTTGATCTCTTCCTCCCCATACTCCTTGTCACACCCCACGATACCCTGCCCCCAAGCGCATCACTGCATCGAAGCTCGATTCTCTCCGACACCTGATCGATCGCTTTCCACGAGCGCCGTCTCTTCGTCACCGCCTCACTACCGCTGCCCCCGTAAACGTCACCATCATGCATCGCACATACTCCATGCGCCAGACCCGGGCGCCTACCGCCTCCCAACTCCAGGTATGCGCCACGAAACCACAATCTAATTTTTGCTCCGACTGGACGGCATGATGCTGACCTTGGCTGTAGAACCCTCCCCCGCCCCCTTCTACCACCAAGTCTGGCCGCCTGTTTCGCGGTGGTTTTGGTATGTCGCCCTAATCGTGTTGTATGCGCCGCCCTCCTCCTTCTCCGGCGCACAACTTGGCCAAAAGTTTTATTGACTAACAAACCTGCTTAGGCCATGCCCTCCGTCACAAGTCTGCCGGCGCTTTCGGACCGGACCTCGCCAAGAAGTTATCACAGTTGGTGAAGATGGAGAAGAATGTCATGCGCAGTCTCGAACAGGTAGCTAGAGAGCGTATGGAGGTTGCCGTGAGTTGTCCGAGGCCGCTACACCTTTGGCATACATCCTCTGACCTTTTGATGTTCAGCAACAACTTTCGATCTGGGGCGAGGCCTGCGACGAAGACGTTTCCGATGTCACCGACAAGCTCGGCGTTTTGCTTTATGAGATTGGCGAGCTTGAAGACCAATACGTCGACCGATACGATCAGTACCGTGTGACGATCAAGAGTATCCGCAACATTGAGGCTTCGGTGCAACCAAGCCGAGACCGTAAGCCAGGCTTCGTCCACGTTTACACACTGTCCCTTACTGACTCCATTGTCTACAGGTAAACAGAAGATCACCGACCAGATTGCCCAGCTCAAGTATAAGGAGCCCAACTCCCCTAAGATTGTTGTCCTCGAGCAGGAACTGGTCCGCGCTGAAGCCGAGTCGCTGGTTGCGGAAGCCCAACTGTCCAACATCACGCGTGAAAAGATCAAGGCTGCGTACACCTACCAATTCGACGCTTTGAGAGAACACTGCGAGAAGGTCGCCATCATCGCCGGGTACGGAAAGCACCTGCTCGAGCTCATTGATGACACACCTGTCACTCCTGGCGAAACCCGCGCAGCCTACGACGGTTATGAGGCCAGCAAGGCCATCATTCAGGATTGTGAGGATGCCCTCACCAACTGGGTGACATCTCAGGCCGCCGTTTCTTCTAAGCTGTCGACTCGCGCCCGCACTCTGTCGACACGCCGTAGGAACAACATTAGAGCACGGGCCGAGGGAGGCCACGACCTCTCTGGGCAGGATATGCCGTTGAACGACGACTCATCGTGGACGCCCGCACACAATAAGGAGACGGAATACACCGATGAGGATGACGAAGACGATGACATCCACCACTCCGTTACCGGCACGGACGATGGTCTGAACGGTGAAACTAGAGGTCGTCAACACGAGAGCATTGTGGCATAAGGACATGATTCCTTGACTCTAGGCTTGTGGTCCCCGCATTCACGTTAGTCTTGGACGACTTTGAGCATTTAGCTCGTAATGGCAGTAATGTTCGAACTTCAACAATAGTAAGGGTAGCGCTCGGTTCTGGTGTTTGGGGATTGGTGCCTCGGTAATTTGGTCGAGGTTGACTTGCAATGACTAAGTCAGGTAGGATGGTCGTTACGGTAAAAAACAATGCTTTTTGTAGTTTTAATGTCCAGTTATTACGCCATTCCCAGCATCGTGGTGACTTTTCACGATGCCCTTGAGCTTCTGATCTTTCATCTAGTGTTATTGGATCTGCGGGTTTGTAGACATGGGATCTAAAAGTCAGAGAGACCTGCAACCTAGACAACGATGTCTGCATATGGGGATTGACCCTTGATTTGGCTCGCAAACTCTTCCACCTCGATCTTGACGATATACTGTCCCGGGACGACCACCAAGCCAAGGTATCGGGATGTCATGTCCATCGTGACGGTGCCTGTTCCTTCAGCTGCCTTCTGGGCTGCTTCAGCTCGCTGCTGCGCCGACGGCTGGCGGTACTCGTATGTGTGTGCTAAGACGACATTTCGGTCCTGTTACAGGTTCGATTGTCAGTCAAGTATTCTTGGAGAGAAGAATGGCGGGGGCATCTACTGGATCTGTGCATTTGAACTGGCCCAGGAACATGCGGCCATCAGTGGCAAGGATGCGCAGGTTCTTGTTGAGGAGAGAGGTCAAGAAGTTTGTTCCCTCATCTTTTTCCATGACGACTCCTTGATAGCGACGATGCGCATCGCTCTGCTGGCGTCGTCGAGAGGTTCGTGGGAAGCGGACGGCGCAACTCGGGACGGGTTTGCGATGTTGCTTCGCTGACAATGGTTGTCGGCGGCAGAGGCTCGCGCCCCGCCGCTCTCGCACGTCCCCAGCCGATAAGGCACGATAACGACGCCTCTAGTGGAGGCAGGCGCGTCATTGACCGGACAGCTCTTTGTAAATGGCCTGCAGGCAGCTGCGGCCGCCTTCATTCTTCACAAGAGTCACCACTTCCCCAGGGTTTCAAGACAGCACCCTCGAGATCCGCGCGATTTGCAGCAAGTCAGGATATTGCGTCTACTATGTATAATGCGATATCTACTTGGTAGATGAGAAGAGCGCTTCTCGCAGCAACTGCCGTTCCACCGAGCAAATCCCTCCGTGAATCCCGATCCGACGCTGCCGTATTCAACACCTCTGCCCTACTGTCCTAGCCATGGGTGTGAACGGCCTCTGGACGGTCGTGCAGCCTTGCGCGCGGCCGACGAACCTTGCGACCCTCAACCGAAAGCGCCTCGCCGTCGATGCCTCCATCTGGATATACCAGTTCCTCAAGGCGGTGCGCGACAAGGAGGGCAATGCGTTGCGCAACTCCCACGTCGTCGGCTTCTTCCGTCGCATCTGCAAGCTGCTTTGGTTCGGCATCAAGCCTGTCTTCGTCTTTGACGGCGGCGCCCCGACCCTCAAGCGCCAGACAATTCAGGGTCGCAAGCAGCGCCGCGAAGGCCGCAGGGAGGATGCTGTCCGCACTGCCGGGAAACTGCTGGCTGTGCAGATGCAACGCATCGCAGAAGAGGAAGAAGAGAGGAGGAAACGCGATGCGGACAGGGGCATTCGGAGAGAACGAGAGGAGCCCCAGGAGGAGATACCCGATGCGGACAAGATTGTGTACGTTGATGAAGTCGGCATGTCCCAGCAAGAGCGACAGCGGACGAGAAAGTTCTTCAAGCAGGATGCGTACCATCTGCCCGAACTTGACGGCGACATCGCGTCAATGGCCAAGGCAGACGATCCCAGAATCATGAGCATCGAAGAGCTGGAGGAATACGCGCGGCAATTTCACAACGGAGAGGATATCAACCTTTATGATTTTAGCAAGATCGACTTTGATGGCGAGTTCTTCCAGAGCTTGCCCGCGGCGGATAGATACAATATCCTTAACGCAGCTAGGTTGAGGAGTCGTCTCAGAATGGGGTTGAGCAAAGAGCAACTGGACGACATGTTCCCGGATCGCATGGCATTCTCAAGGTTTCAGATCGAAAGAGTCCGCGAGCGGAACAACCTGACCCAGCGCCTCATGAAGGAAGCCGGCATGACTGGTCTTGATCTCACTTTGACGGGCGGTGGAAGGATCGCCGGTGAGAAAGACAGGGAGTACATCCTGGTAAAGAATGACGGAGCAGAGGGTGGCTGGGCGTTGGGTGTCGTGAGCAAAGAAAAAGACCTGGGCGAGGCCCACAAACCCATTGACGTTGATGCCCTGGACTTTCAGTTTCAGCCAAAGGAGAAGGTTGAGGAATCTGACGAAGACGACTTTGAAGACGTTCCTGTCGAGGGACTAAACCGGCTGCCCAAGATGTCGTCCAGCGCTGCCGCGCAGGCATCTCGAGAGGCGGCTATTCGGAGACAACAACTCTACGGCAATCGAGGAGAAGGTGAAGCCAACGACTTGTTTGAAGAGGAGGAAGAAAGTCTCTTCGTTGACGGCGATGTTCCCGAAACACAAGGTCGAGGCAAGTCTTACGCTCAACGCGATGAGGCAATGCACCCTGAAGAAGAGGACGACATCAGCCGTGCCATTGCCATGTCCTTACAGAATCAGCACGGCAAGGAGGTAGAGAATCCTGAAGAGGATGAACGGTTTGAAGACGTGGAAATGGAGGCCCCGACATGGAAGCAGAAAGCCGTGGAGGGGCCCAAGCCAATCGCCGCAAGAAGCGGACGCATGGTGGCTCACATCGTCAACAACAGGTCCACCGCTGCCGTCCCGAAGAGACGCGCCAACAGTGCCAGCAGCAGCGATGATGAAATGGACTTACAGGCAGCTCTGAAGGCGTCCCGGCAGAAGAAGAGGGCTCAACCGAAACCGGCAGTGGCAAACGTCAAGAATCCCTTCGACGGCCCATTGCCATTCCCTAAGCTCGCATGGGGGCCTTCTCTCTTTTCAATGAAGGCTCAATCGAAGAAGCCTGAAGATGTAGTGCCAACGAAGCAGCCCGCGCGAAACGCAGAGAAGCGGACGCAAGACAACGATGACGCCTCGTTTGGTGGTGGTTTCGTAACGGAGGGTGCAGACGAGGAGCCAGTCGCCGACGACGATGACGAAGGCGGTTTCGAGAGAGGGCCGCAAGAAGACCGCCCGAAGCCACTGCCCCCCTGGATGGTTGACAACACGGACATCCGAGAATCGATCAAGCAGCAACGGCAGGTGGAGAGTGAGATCAATACAGAAGACAGGGAGGCGGCAATAGAAGAGGAACGTCGGCTTGAGCGCCAGAGGCACAACCAACTCATTGAGATCCATTCGTCCGATGACGAAGGCAGCGATATTGAGATACTTGACGTGCCCCCGTCACCGAAGCAGGCTGTCAATCAGGAGGAAATTGCTTTTGCTGAAGAAGCCACATCGACCGACATTGCTCGAACCGCTCAGATTGAGTCGTCGAAGGAGAATGGACCAGCAACTGCCTCTTTGGAAAAGGCAGACGCCGCGTCTCGGAAGCCGTCGCCGTCGCCGCAACCCAACTTCGAAGACGTCCGGTCTGAGGGCGCTGACGAAGACGTGGAAGTCACCGTCACGGAAGTGCCCGACTCCCCGGAACCAGAAATGGAAGATGTCACAGTTGATGCGGAGCAACAGAAGCCGGAGTCTCCAGATTCAGCCATGAAGGACGTTACGGCCAACGCAGGACAGTCCAAACCCGCCGAGGAAGAACACGAGCTCACATTTGAAGAACTCATGGACGGGCCCCAGTTGGACGATCCCAACACGGCGGGCGACCCCGTGCAGGACGCCGAAGCTGCCGTCTTCGCCGAGAGCGACGACGAGTTCAGCGACCCGGAGGACGAGGAGCTGTTCGCTAACCTGGCGCAGGAAGCGGAGGAACACGCTCGTTTCGCCAGTGAGTTGAACAACAAGTCGGAGCGCGAGAACAAAGAGTCGTATGAGAGGGAACTTAAGGCCCTCCGCACGCAACAGAAGAAGGACCGCCGAGACGCCGACGAGGTCACACAGGTCATGGTCACCGAGTGTCAGGCCCTGCTCCGTCTCTTTGGCATCCCCTACATCACAGCGCCGATGGAGGCTGAGGCGCAGTGCGCGGAGCTCGTGCGGATGGGCCTGGTGGACGGCATCGTCACCGACGATTCCGATTGCTTCCTGTTTGGCGGCACGCGCATCTACAAGAACATGTTCAACAGCAACAAGTTTGTCGAGTGCTACCTTGGCTCGGACCTTGAGAAGGAGCTTTCACTGTCGCGCGAGCAACTGATCGCCATCGCCCAGCTCCTGGGGTCGGACTACACGGAGGGCCTACCCGGCGTCGGCCCCGTCACGGCCGTGGAGATCCTCTCCGAGTTCCCCGGCAAAGATGGCCTCGAGAGATTCAAAGAGTGGTGGCAGGATGTGCAGATGAGCAACCGTCCCAAGGAAGCGGACGCAGGGTCGCCGTTCCGCCGCAAGTTCCGCAAGTCACAGGCCACGAAGCTCTTTCTCCCGACGGGGTTCCCGAACCCGGCTGTCACGGACGCATACCTCCGCCCGGAGGTCGACGACAGCCCTGAGCACTTTCAGTGGGGCGTGCCGGACCTCGAGGGCCTGCGACAGTTTTTGATGGCGACCATCGGGTGGAGCAAGGAGCGCACCGACGAGGTGCTGGTCCCCGTCATCCGGGACATGAACAAGCGCGACATGGAGGGCACGCAGGCGAACATCACGAGGTACTTTGAGGGGACCGTGGGTGTCGGTGCGAGAGACGCCTTTGCACCGAGGCAGAAGGGCACGACGAGCAAGAGGATGGCGGACGCCGTTAGTAGGCTGAGGGCGAATGCCAATGGCGAGCAGCCAGCTGGGGCGCAGCAGGAGGATGCGTCGGCACCAACCAAGGTTACAGGGAAAAGAAAGGCCAGGGCGAGGACTGCGGCGGTTGAGGAGGGGGATGAGGATGAGTTTGTTGATGATGCCGAGGAGGGGCAGCCGGAGCAGGGTGCCCGGAAAACAAGAGCCCGCCGGGGGAAGAAGGCCAAGGCATCAGAGTCGATGCGAGATGAATGATACCACGACATGGAAGCCTTTGCATATGCTGTCATTCCCTCCACGTATGGTGTGGTGACGTCGTGCCCGTTGGCTCCTTGCAGAGTTTCGTCGATGCTGTCTACGGGGTTGTACTTCGTAAAATGTACCGACCGACAGACTCTGTCGTGTTACTTCAAAGTGATCATCATTCCTAGAAGTGTCGTAAGTCTCACGAGTTGGCCCAAAGGTCATGAACTCCGACTCATCATCCCTGACCGGTCCTCGAGCCCACAACTCCATCGCAATTCCGCTCTGGCGATCACTTGAGCTCAAAAGAAAACGAGAAGAACAAAAAACCGCTCAACTCCCCAACAGCGAATTTCTAGACCGGGTTGTGAGTCACATGCGGTCGACGGCACTTGTCCGAGATCTGGTCGGGGAGGGTGAGCGGATTCCGATATGCAGGTCCGGACAAGACGGACGCCTCTCTTCGGGTCTTGCTCATGCAGAGTCGTCTAGTGAAGTGGCGGGCTAGGGCTGAACTGGACGCGGACATGCGTTCGCCAGTCCGCTTTTTCAAAAGTGGTTTTCAGGTACCTACAATACAACGTTGTTCCATTCCCAGGCGGGCACGTGTAGAAGCCAAGAAAACCCGGTTCTCAACGCCAATCGGACGGGAGGGAAGGGAAAATCTTTTGGCGTTTCCACGTGGCGGGGTCCAGTGTTTGTGTGCAAGAGACTTTGGGGAGGCGAAGATCGGTTTTTTCACGTGTTGGTTTGAGTTTACGCCGCAGAAATGCCGTGCAAGGTCGCCTTGGGAGATGCAAGACTCGGGAATGGGTGGTCCGGAACGGCCCAGTCAGAATCGAGAGACTAACGTAACGGCGCCCGCGACTCGGTAGCATTCTCGCGGACGTGGGTGCATGTGAGATGACCTCGTTGACGTCCGAGGGGAAACATTGGGTAATATGCCGGTGCATCCAATGTGATGCGCCCTGGCCCGCTCTGCCGCCTGCGACCGAGAACTGCAGACGGAAAGATGGATAGCAATAGTGACTTGCGTTGTCGTCGAATGAGGGTTCGCCACGGCGAGGATAGAGTGCACCACTGCAGACGGAGATCCAAGGCAGCCAATCGAGGGCTCTCGCGTAAGCGGTTCCGCTAATGCAGGAACAGCAAACGGCAAAGTCATGGACAGCTGGCGATGATTTTGGCTTTTGCTCGTCAGTCGTTCCCGTAGACTTGCATCTTGTCTCAGACCGCTTCGACTTGCTTGCTGTTGCGTGACGGATTACCTCGTCGACTTCCGATAAGCTCGTGGTTTCAGGCATCCCTTGTAACCTCTGCCTTGCCACAGCAGATTACACCGAGTCCCACGACTGGGCCTGCGGATCAACGACGTCAACGTGGTCGTCGAAAGAACCAATGTCAAACTGCCGCCATGTGGCACAACGCCTTGCAAAGAGGGGTTTGGTGGAGGGCGGAAGGGGGTACATGAGCGGTTTTCCCGCGATTTCACTTTTCTTTTTACTCCTCGGATAATTCCCTTTTCGTCTCGATTATCGAGTAAGGCTTTCTTGCTTTTTCCACTGACCGCGAAGACCAGGTCGCGACTCAGTCGGGCATGGGGCCATATATCACAAAGCGGACACACTGGTGGTTAATGAACTGAAGCGGGGTGATCGCCGGTCTCTTCTGCAGACTGGTGGCCGGAACTTGGAACAAGTAGAAGCGCAGAAAAAGTAAAACAACGTTAAAGTCGAAAGACAAAGGACCAATCCGGTCTTCCGCGGCGTCGGACCTTGGGCTGGAACGGCACGCGGTGTCGGGATGATCCCTGCCAAGCGGCAGTGTGATGCGTGATTAACCATCGGATGAAATGGGCCGTTCATATCGGATGAGCGTGGTGATTGTGGCGAGAGGGTTCGAGATGCCATCCGGGCTTTAGGCTGAACCAGGATGAGCGACTCCTTCAGTGTCTCCAACGGACTCGGGGATGGGGACACACCTTGGAGGCTGACCGGGCGCACACCACGGTAAGCTTGATTCTGTCAAAGGCCAGTCAGCCAGCACACGGGCACAGCGAGATCCAGAGACGATTCCCGACAGGAGCGCCGGCGCTGTCACTGCCACCCCCAAATCCCCGAGAATAGGCGGGGGCGACGACCCCTGAAGGTGAATTGAGGGGGCTCGAGAGCTGCGATGGCACCCTCTGCCGCCGGGGGTTTGGCGTGTCGTATCTCTTGGACGACCTGAAAATGAGTTGGCAAGCCAAGAAGGCTGATTAGGGAACGCGGTCAGCAGGCAATCGCCAATCTGTATAACTGTAGACTTAGCTAGCTTCTTTGTGTAGACATGATGAATAGCAGGGGGAGGATTTCCTGGGGAACCAAGCCAATTCCCAGCCACAATCACGTATGCGGAGGCCATCATCTGGTCAGTGAGCATGCGTACGCAGCACTGACCACGCGCGGACAAACCTGGGGGCGTGGGCCTTTCTTCATGGTGATCTGCTGAGTTGCTATCTCGGCCGGGCTGGCTCTATCGTTTTCTGGCTTGATTCGGTTCGTGTCTTCGTGTCGTTGCCGTGTTGGGATATGAACGCCAGCTGACGCCGTGGCTGCCCTTGAATGTCAAATTTGGCTGAAGATTAGAGCCCAGAACGCCGAGGAAGGCCAGCTCTGCGTGCCAGACGATGGTTGGTTGTCTCTGCCCAAGCCTCAATAAGCAGAGCCAAACGGGGGTTTCTTGGCCCTTGGCGTTTGCGGTGGGATCACACTGAGCGGCGGAGAGGAGGCAGTCTGCAGCCGCTGTGGTGAGGTGAGCATGCACCGACGGGGCGACAAAGGTACGAAGGGAGGCGGCCTTACGGTCAGAAAAGAAGAGGGACGGAATGTACCCTGGCTGTTGAGCCCGAGGTCGTCGGCCAAGGCAGGGGAGATTGGATGAGGTTCATAGGCCCCTGCCAATGGCTGCAAGGTACAAGCCCCAGCGCGGCCAAGCCAGCGTTTCATGAAGACCACGGCCGGATTGGTCGGCTCTGCTGCGTTTCCTCGGTTCGTCCAATTATCCAACGGCTTTTTTCTCTTCCTGGGCTCGTCTCCCACCGAGAGAGCAGCCCACTCATCCAATTCACTCACAGAGAAGCAAAGAAGGAAGGAGGAAAAGAGGCGTGTGGGTATCCACGGCCATGCATCAAAGAGTCAATTCACCCCCAAAGTCCAAGGGAAGGAGCAACTTGGCCCCCCTGCCGTTCTGCTGCTGTTGCTTTCTGCCCTCGACTGGGGCCAAAATCCACCACACTAGATCCTACCTTCTCCATCCTCTCTCTCTCTATTGACCTTGTTCGCCGACATGCGCTTCTTTCTACTTGCCCGTCTCCTTTGGTCGATTTATTAACATAGCCTTCCCACGCCTTCGTCCGCCCACCCTTCCACTTCCTCTCCTGTTCTCCTTCCCCCACGATCAAGTGTTGATGCACAACTCCGACCTGCCGGGCTCCGAATAGCATCGTCACTCCTTACACGAGACTCACTGTCTCCAGTCATTCCTTATTCACGCACTCGACACTTGGTCTTACTCCCACACACATTCAGAGACACGCCACACCGTTGAACAGGGTTCAAGACAGTATTTTACCATTCCGATCACCCCCAGTCACACCTTGCAAGTCGAGTCAAAGAACCATCTGGGCCATATCTCTACCCCGGCGAAACATTCCATCATTATTTCTACCAGCCACCTGCGATTCTCTTTGAGGCCAGTCAAATACTCAAAAGGAACTCACGCACACCTGCCAGCAATCTCGGTATTCCAACGTTCATTCCAAGCAGCTCTTTGCGACCCACACTAGAACAACATGAAGTCTTCCACTCTTGTTATGTTGGCTTCGGCCGCTGTTGGCCAGGCCCTTCAGCAGTGCTCCGGCACCGCGAAGGAGGAGGGCGGCAACTGGTGGTGCGGCGCTGTCGACCAGATCCTGTACTCCAACGTCGGCCACCCGGGCACTTACAAGGCTGTCAACCACATGGGCGACGATGGATCCTGCACCTTTGATGATGTCCCCTTTTCTGGTCCTCTGGCCCCTTTTAACGAGGAGGTGAGTTTTCCATAGTGGCTCTCTGCGTGTAGCACATGTACTTACATGAGCACAGCTTGTCCCCGTCTTCCGTGGTCCCATGAACCTAAAGCAGGTCGCCATCTACAGCCTGTCTCCCAAAGCCAAGCGGTCTGCCGCTGTTTCTCACAACCACGCCCGCCGTCACGGCCACCATGGCCACCAGCACTTGCACAAGAAGCACGCTGAGGAGGAGCACAACGAGGAGAAGCGTGGCGACGTCTGGGTCACCGCGACCATTGACGGCATTGTCCAGTCTTGGATCAACAACTGGCACGGCCCTACCCCCGAGGTTGCCCCTCCTGTCAACACTCCCGTCGTCCCTCCTGTGGTGTCTCCCAGCCCTACTCCCACCCCGTCTAAGCCTGCTTTTGCCGCTGCGGCTGTCCCCAAGCCGGCTAGCTCCAAGGCCTCGAGCTCCAAGGCTGCCGGCTCCAGCTCGGGCACCGTCACTGGCGACTACACCCGCGTTGGCTACTACAACGCTGACAAGGCTATCGCTGATGGCATCGTCTTCCTCGGCAACTACGGTGGTCAGGGCTCCGGCAAGTTCGACAAGTAAGCACCGAATCTTCCATCGTGTTTGTGCAGGTTCTGACTGAAAACAGCGTCTTCGGCAACTCTCTGTCGTACCTGAACTCCGATGCTACTGGTGGTGCCGCTTCGCCCCAGGTCCTGAACCCGGTCACCCTCAAGTCCAACCAGGAGTTCCTCATTGCCAGTGACAAGTCCTGCGACGATGGAAGCTGCGGCTACTCGCGCCCTGGCTCCGTTGCTTACCGTAAGCCGTATCCACATGCCCGTTTTGACACCATCAAGCTAATATGCCTTTAGACGGCTTCAAGGGTGAGGACTCTGTCTGGCTCTTCGAGCTGAACATGCCCCTCGACGGTACCTCGGGTTTCAATGCAGACATGTCCGCGCTCTGGTTCCTTAACGCCCGTATTCCTCGCACTGCCCAGTACAACAAGTGCTCCTGCTGGCCCGACTGCGGTGAGCTCGACATCCTTGAGGTCCTTGCCCCCGGCGACACCAAGTGCAAGTCCACTTTCCACTCCAACGTCCCTGGCGGCTCTTCCGACTACTTCGACCGTCCCACGGGTGAGCCTGTTAAGGTCGCCGTCGTCCTTGACGGTGACTCGGGCCAGGTCTCTGTCAAGATTCTCAGCAACGACGTCGACTTCTCCACTGGTCTCTCCCGCTCGCAAGTGGAGAGCTGGCTCTCTGCTGATTCCTTCTCGATCGCTAGCGCCGGCGGGAAGACCAACAGGGTCAGCTTGTTTGCGCTCTCATCCTAAGCAATTCTGAAAAGAATTTTTGGGGTTCGGGAGGCACCATGGTTGCATATATGGGATGAGGAGGCTTCCACAATTTTTTTTTTTTTTGAAACCCTTACTTGACCAAGTCAAGCGAGCTTCTTGCGTTGGATCCACGGCATCTGATGACGCGATCACGACTTTTCAATCTTTTTTTCTCTTCGATATACGAGGATGCCAGTTAAGCCTCGCATTGGGGGCTTCGGGGGATTGCAAAACGAACATGAATCTTAGGCGTCGAAGACGGAAGATACCCGGCCCCAGAAAAGTGCGCCTTTTTGATGGTTTTATTTATTTATGCAAGGGCTCTCAGAGGAGGACGGGGTTTTCTTCTCTCCGAGCAGAGAGAAGCAGTCAATTGATGCGAAACTTTTGAAATCTTTGTCGTTTGCTGTGCAATGTACGACGTACGTGATGGGATCTGGCAGTCTCGTTTTCCTATCGTGACTTACTTGAGAAGGCAATATGACTCTAAGCGCGATATTTGGTGTGAGTTGCGAGAATACCCAAGCCTTTGTGGCTTCTCCGTGAGACATCCTCGCGGGACGCAAGTTGCTCGACGATTGAGAGCTTACATTCCCGGGGAAGGGTGCATCTGGCTTTTCGGTCTCTCTGTAACTTGCCACAGCCGCAAGGGTTGGATTGTTCATAGGCAGCCGGGATGATCTTGTCATTCTGCTGACGGATCACAGGTGCCAGTCAAGGGGACAATTAAAGAACTTCATCGACCTCGAGAGAATTGCTCCGGTAGCTTTGGAGTCATCGTCAAACACAATGGCATCGCATGCCTTGTTTGTGACCTGACGGTGGTGGTTGAAGCAAACTCGCGGCTCGCGCCTTTG
Organism: Colletotrichum tofieldiae; assembly: GCA_022836555.1. NCBI lineage: Eukaryota > Fungi > Ascomycota > Sordariomycetes > Glomerellales > Glomerellaceae > Colletotrichum > Colletotrichum tofieldiae. The sequence goes on along the minus strand of BQXV01000008.1, from coordinate 1,120,650 downwards.
GCAGTGTACGGAAATCCGAGTCGCTATCCGTCCGCACCCTGACAAATGTCAGGACACAAGGTTGGTTGTGCTGACGTAAGACGAAGTATCTCCGCGCCCGGGGGATGAGTGGGGGGCGCGCGGCAAGCCCACCTGTCTCGACCCCGCGAGATTCCTTACCTAGGGTAGTACGTGTATTGTTTCTCTACCGGTTCTCTTTGCAGTGTTGTCTTCCTTCGTGAAGATGCTGTGTTTGTAAGACATTTGGGGCAGGGTTTAAGCCTCGCGCTTCGCGTTCACTTGGAAGTTGGAAGCTCGTGGATTCTCGGTTGGGAGAAGGCTGGGCCGGGGGCGGGCGGGGGGGAGCAGGGACACCTAGCGCAGGCTTGGTAAGCTCGCATTATGGCGGGGAAGGGCCACCGCATTGACAGATCTGCCGGCCGGGAACCCCTCCACTTCTAAGGCGTTCTGCAACGAGTTAAGCATGTTCACGGTATTCTAATAGAGCGAGACGCCGTCTTGGCCCTTTGTGTGGTAATTGCTTGGGTAAGCTTGGGTAAACATCTTTACGTTCTTGATCGCCAGGGGTCGAGCTGTACTGGGGCAGTGGCAGGGCTTCTACTGTGTAGTAGGTGGACGCAGCGGGCGGCGCATACATGTGATATAGCTTACTCTACCTACGGACACCAACGCATGTCAGCATCCATACATACACGTTTCAAGTACCTCTGCGAATGAAATAAGTATGCGCGCGCGAAAAGCCAGCCTTGCCAACGCGACAGCGCGAGACCGTGCTGCAAGGCATGAGGGGTTTTGGCGTAGCGCTTCCCAATCTGGTAACTTACGTCGAGGTGCGTTGATCCTGTCTCGGTACGTCCTGGAGAGGAGAGGAGGGAGGAGCACAATAGACACTCGAGATGTGTATAAAGACTGGGTGATCGCTTCTTCTCCTCGACGTTGAATTTTGCATCTCACCAACAAGCAACATTCTACTATCACATTAACCCTACTCAACGATCAATCAAGATAGTTCTTCGAGGTATGTGGGTCTAAGTCTATCCCACGCACACGGCCCTTTGGTAGGCTCATCTCTAACGGAGCGGTACAGAACAACTTTGACCTGAACTCCAAAAAAGCACTTACACCGACCTTCAAAATGTCCAAGAAGATCATCACCGTTTTCGGCGCCACCGGTGCCCAGGGTGGTAGCGTCGTCTCCATCTTCCTCAACGACCCAAAGCTCAGCAAGGACTGGCAAGTCCGCGGCGTCACTCGCGATACCAGCAAGGACTCGTCCAAGGCTCTGGCGGCCAAGGGCGTCGAGGTTGTCGCTGTAAGTCTTGCCCATGGATATTCCGGGAGTTGGGGAAAAGCCCAATGCTGACCTTCACTCGACAGGCCGATCTCGGTGACAAGTCTTCGCTCGCCGCCGCAGTCAAGGGCGCCTCGGCCGTCTTCGCCGTGACCAACTACTGGGATAAGCTCGACAAGGAGCTTGAGGTCCAACAGGGCAAGAACATCGCCGACGCTGCTCTGGTGCGTAGATTGTACGCCATTCCGGCATGGAATACAAACTAACTGGTAGTAGGAGGCTGGCGTCGAACACTTCATCTTTAGCTCGCTCCTCGACATCAACAAGCGTAAGCTACCCCTCTCTCTGTCGAGAATGTCGTTTTCGCGATGAGAGCCAGACGACTAACACGTCACGAAAACAGTGTCCAACGGCGTCCTCCCCGACGTGTACCACTTTGACAGCAAGGCCGCCGTCGAGGAGTACATCCGCACAACCTCGCTCCCATCGACCTTCTTTCTTCCCGGTTTCTACATGTCCAACTTGCCCGGCGGCATGTTCCGCCCGACGCCTCCGGACAATGCCTGGACCCTCGCTCTCCCCATCCCGGCCAGCTCGCCGATCCCATTCTTCGACGCGGCTGCTGACACGGGCAAGTTCGTCAAGGGCATCGTCCTGAACCGCGACAAGGTGCTCGGCAAGCGGATTCTCGCGGCTACAGAATACACAACGGCAGGCGAGGCTGTTGAGGTTTTCAAGAAGGTGTACCCGGAAGCGGGCAAGACTGCGCGGTACTACGAGACCTCGCACGACGATTTCCGTAAGGCGTTCATCGGCATGGGCATGCCGGAGTTTGCTGCGGAGGAGATGCTGCAGAACATGAGGCTGCTTAATGAGTTTGGGTACTACGGCGGCGAGAAGCTGGACGAGTCACACGCGATTGTGGAGGATAAGCTGACGACTTGGGAGGAACATGTGAAGTCGTCCAAGGCTTTTGCTGGGCTGCAGTGAGCTGGCCGATTTGTTAGTATCTGATAGCAGTGGAGGATAAAATATGCCTCGTGTCAGTATAAGCCTGATGAATTGATGCTCTGTCGATCGTGGAATTCGCGAAATCGATTTTCCTGGTTCGATATTCAAACTGCGCTTCGATCCGTGCTCCCCTAATCCTTAACGGCGCCGATGCAATCCCCGCCGGCCTACATCTTGAAAGGCATGCTGCGCTGGAACGTGTGAACTGGTGGTTGACGTAAAGCCAAAGAGGTCGCTTATAGTTTGATAAGCATTGGAGCTCCGGCGCCGGAAGGTCTATCAAAGGCAAATATCCCAAGGTCGCAAACCGGTGCGTAAAGATACCGAGGCCCAAGAACGGCAGACGACGCAGTGGCGGGCCAAAAAGAAGGGTGCGCAGACTAGGCCGTCCGCCGGAATGAACGAACCGAGGCAAAGCAACTCTGGAGGGGACCCGCCTGAACCCCGACCCCATGTTTTTTTGGTACTGCGCCTCCCAACGCCAGTCTCCAGCTTCTGAGCTCTTCCACCACGCAAACGCCAAGCACGAGCCCTGGGTCACTTGCCTGTCGCTTGAGCCAGTCCTGCGACTACAGTCCCCGGCTCCCCCATTACTCAAGAGAGCGCGCGCACTAGCAGCCCAATCTGCCTCCGCCATCCCAGCGATTCATCTCTCCCCCCAACTCGACTTTCTCCCCTCTTCCTCTCCGACGCATTAACCAACGTCGTTGTATCGTCATCCGGCATCCCGATTGATCGAGGTCGATTGCTCATTCTCATCCGAGGACCTGGCTCGGTTGAAGCCGTCCTTCGTCGCTTTTCCGGAGCCTGGCGTGCACACCGATTAAACACGCGCTCAAGGAAATTCGCCACCCACCGCTACCGATAGGCGGGATTGCGAGATAACGCCGAACCGACACAGTGTCCAAGGAAAACTTCTTCCTCACGGGAAAAGTAATTATGGCTTCCCCTCCAAAGCCCTGGGAACGGGCTGGTGCTACAACAACAGCTGCCTCAAGTGCGTTGAACACCAAACAAATGTCGACGACGCCGCCAGATCGAGATTTGCTAACGAACACTCCAGCAACGGCCCCGACTGCCGCCTCTATCGCGATCCCGACACCGGTCACCTCCCTCTCCTCCGGTGGTGCCCCGCCCGCTGTCCCCGAACGACCGGCCTCCCTCAACGCTGCCGTAAACCAGAACGCCGCTGCTTACAGCAGAGGTGTCGGTGCGACAAATAGCCCTTACGGAACCTACGGCGGCGCCTACTCCTCACCCTACAGCAGTCCGTACTCCAGGATGGGTTCTTACGGCGGCTACGGCGGAGGCATGTACGGTGGCTACGGCGGCATGGGCGGCGGCATGTATGGTGGAGGCATGTACGGCGGCATGGGCATGGGAGGCATGGGAATGGGTGGAATGCCCGGAAACCCCAACGATCCGAACAGTTTGACGAACCGTTTCAACAACAGCACCCAAGCGACGTTCCAGATGCTCGAGGGCATCGTTGGCGCCTTCGGAGGCTTTGCTCAGATGTTGGAGAGCACATACATGGCTACACACTCGAGCTTCTTCGGTACGCCTCCCGTCCCTAACACGATATTCAACGGTGGCTAATATCACTTCAGCAATGGTCTCGGTAGCAGAGCAGTTCAGTAATCTTAGGGATACTTTAGGTTCGATCCTCGGCATCTTTACGTTGATGCGTTGGATCCGCACACTCATCGCCAAGATCACTGGCCGTCCACCCCCAGCGGACGCGACGGCACTCACGCCGGCGGCCTTTGCCAAGTTCGAGGGTCGCCAGCCCATCGGGCCTGACGGCGCCCCTCTGGGACCCCCCAAGGCGTCTCGAAAGCCGCTCTTCTTCTTCCTCCTTGCCGCGTTCGGTCTTCCGTACCTCATGCGCAAGATGATCAACACCATGGCTGCGTCCGCAGAGGAGGAGGAACGGCGCCGCATGGCACTGGCTGGCGAACAACAAACCCTGGACCCTTCCAAGCTCGACTACTGCCGCCTGCTCTACGACTACACTCCTCAGCCCGGCAACGCCGTGAAGGACGTCGACATGGACGTGCGCAAGGGCGACCTTGTCGCCGTCCTCTCCAAGAGCGACCCTATGGGCAACCCTAGCGAGTGGTGGAGATGCCGCGCCCGCGACGGCCGCCAGGGCTACCTCCCGGCGACTTACCTCGAGGTCATCAAGCGGCCTGGCCAACCTCTGGCCGCGATCAAGGCTGCCCCTAGTGACAGCAGCCGAACCAACTCGCTGACTGGCGCTGCTCCTGAGAAGGCGCCTGAAGTCAAGTCGAAGATTGGCGACGTGTCGCCCGAGAGTTTCCAGAAGAGCGTATTCTACAACTAAACAAGACATCAAACTCACCGTCAGCGGGGGCAGCCTCCCTGGCGGAATGGTATGGCGGTGCTATAGGTTTTCTTTGTAAGATTTGTACGATCTGGTACCCTTTTTTGGGGGGAATTCTTCTCCGTTTTGTTATTTCGGAGGTCCTTTTTTGGACTCAAAAGCTGGGCGTTTAGGTTTACGAACGAGTCAAGTGGCATGAAGAGCGGTTGATGTGGGCCGCCTGTTTGCTTTGGTCTCAATTTGCCATGAATACCCAAAGTGAAGCCACGAAGGCAGGGAGCATGTATTAGGCCAAGAGAGTTAGCCGTACACTGACGATCCTTATCATCTGGCAAAACCTGAGCATGAGTTCGTAATGCGTGACAGGCGATAAGTGTGCGAGAAGAGGGGGCACGCGATCAGGATATGCTAACGCGGCTATCCCATCGGGTGCTGCTTGACGCCATTTCTGCCAAGGGTGGGGTAGAGCCAATAAGGGGCTGTGAATCTATTAAGTTAACCAATAGGGTTACAGTACCTCTGTTGCCTATAGATTTTGGGTATGCCAGAGGTACCAACAATCCTCTTGGATACATAAAGGTACGTTGCAGTCTAAGCAGCCCTTCCTCGTATATTTACGTCGCTGCGTGATGCTATTCCCAGACATCTCGCCTAGGGTCTGGCGGGCTTATACTGCCCTTAGATTACTACAATAAGAGCAAGGCGAATTAACCTTCCTTGATCCCTTTGTATGGTGTTCCCATGGGATTGAGGTATTCCTTTTATCTATAGCCCGTTTCGGCCGTGACCTCTGCCGTCCTTTTGCTAATGGTCCAAACTGTTGAATAAGCTGGGATGCAAGCAGCTGCCGCCAGTGGTAGTGGGTTTTCACCTTCTGCCACCTAGGACTGCCCCAGAGCTGTAGCAGGAAGCTATTTACAACTACCACTTCCAGCAGGAAATTCCAGGCAATTGACTGCCAGCCCCCTCGCCGAATAGGATGGCTGTATTGATAATAGGACCTCATCTGGTCACTCACATCAACCCCATTCATCTTGTGGTTGTATTCATCGATTGCCCTAGGGACTGGAAGGTCCTTGCGGACGTCTGGGCCAAACACTTGCCGGGCAGCCCTCTTGGCAGCAGAATCCCCAGCTGGGCGGCGGCGGCTGCGGATAACTTCCTGGCCGTTCCGGAAGACAGTTGACAGGAAGAGTACTAGGGCATTATCCTTCCAGGCGAATTGGTTGACCTATTCATCAGTTAGTTAAGTAGGCAAGCAAGTAGGTAGGAGGGCATTAGGTTGCTCACCTCCCCATCTAAAGTAGGGATGCAGTGTATTTCGCCCCAGGGGATACCCCGTCCTTCTGTCTCTTTCTCAACAACTAGGATCCCATCTATCCCACTATCTTTCCGGCAGGTACCAGAAGCTCCAACCTGTTGCTTCCGTAGGGTACGGAAGAGCCGTATAGAGGCGAAGAGGTTGTCAAGAAAGACGTGGTAGGTTGCAGCTGGAAGTAGGGAGATAAGGGTAGTTACTACCTGCTGCGTTGGTGTCAACAGAGCCAGCTTTCCACCAGCTGGCCCAGCTGGCCCAGCCGGCCCAGCCGACCGGGCTGTCCGGACTGTCCGGGCGGGCTGGCCTGGCTGGGCCTGGGGGACTAATGCGTATGGGCCCTTTCCATGTACGTGCCACAGCCACCGTATACAGTAGCCAGACTGGGCAAGGATCCAGATCTTATAGCCAGTTGGGATAGGTTTCGTTGGAATCGTTGTTGTTTCTAGAGATCGACCTGTAAATCGGACCATAGCCTCATCAACTGTAAGATCTGAACCAGCTGTGTAAAGGGAATCCCCAGTCTCTTGGATATGGGCTGACCACTGATTAACCTTCCGGTATACATCCGGCATTTGATCTGGGGCCCGGCCCCGGCCCCGACCCTGGCCCTGGCTGGGCTGGCCGGGCTGGAATTCAGCAGTGTCGAATATCCGCAGTCGCTGGAGTAGTAGTTGGAAACGGTCCCGGGATATAAACCGCGTGAATAGGTGGATAGGATCCTCCTTTTGCTGCTGGGTTGACCAGTAGGTTGATAATCTAGATTCCCTATGGATCCCTATATATAATAGGATCCCTAAGAAGAGGTAGATCTCATCTACTGAAGTCTTCCTCCATTTATATACTCTAGACGTTCTAGCACGCGGGCCCTCCTTCGACAACGGCGCCGCATTCGTCCACTGGGCCCACTGCTCCACGAGGCCCTGCGGAACGTATTGCATGAACAGGTCAAGCGGGCTTGCCGGCAGCCCCCGCACCTCTTGGGCCCGGGCCGGCACGTCAAAGGGTCGGAAGGAGCCCGGAGGACCATGCTCGGTAGCCGGAGGTTCGTGGGGCCGAACTGTTGCTGCGTCACAGCGCTCGGGCGTACAGTCTGTATTACAGGCAGCGGTAAGGTCTTCTGGAAGGACCTCAACTACTATACAACTACGTGTAGAAGTAATAGAATCATCAGAAGTAACAGAGGTATCAGAATCACTAGAAGACATTTCAGCATCAATCAAAATGGTAATTAGAGTGGTGATAATAGGTAAAAGAGCATAGGGGTACATGACGTATCGTTAAGTACCCCTTTGAATGCGGGGTAATAGTGGGTAAATAGTGGGTACTTGGAGGTCTTGGCAAAAATGGCGTCAAGCAGCACCCGATGGGATACGGTGGCTTGAAGCAGGATCCGGACTGATTCACAAGAATATCCGCATTCTGCGTCCTAATCATTCCACATTGGGCCGTTCCCGCGATTGACGTCAGATAGGATGACAGGCCAATCGTGAATTCCGGGCTTGCCTGGGGTCTTGGGACGAGCCAGGCGCGTGCCAGCCCATCTTGCATCTGCCGCCAGCTGTAGGGACCAGCCGCATCCGAACAGACTCTGCGGGCATGAAGCAACCGTCCGCTAAAAGCTGAGGCCTTGGAGCCGCAGCACCCTGAAAATGCGCGTGCCTCAGCTCCCTCTTCCCCCGATTGAAGCCGCACGAGCCACCGATGACGTTGTTGACTTACGTCTCATCTTCACCGGCTCTGCTGCCCCCAGCCAGCCCTGGTCCTCTCGCCAAGGTCCCTCTCCCGTCCGAGCTACGTAACCTGTGAAAGTCGGTCCGGGTCCCTGCCTGAGAAGGAGAGGGTACCTTTCTTCGCGTACCTGCCACCTCTGCCAGAAGCAATTACCTTTCCCCATCGTCACCTCTTACGCACATCCTACAAAAGGCCAGCTCCGCCCGGCTTTGTCTGCAGCATTCCTACAATTCACAGTACAAATCCGAAAAAAAGCACCCTTCGCCCACGTATCCCGACACTCAACACCAAGAAACACCGCCGGAGCAAGTCAGTTTGGGCTTCCGAGTGTATCCACCGCCATTACCGCTTCTCCCTATTTTTCACGGAGAGCACACGACCTACCGAGCTTTTTTTTTTTTTTGACAAGCTGTTCCGGAAGCTGAAGCCTTCCCCGCACCATACAAGATGACGCTCTACTACACTCTCGTACGTCTCTCTCTCGCCCGCGCTCGATGATGAGCTCCCTCTTGCAATCGAGATTGGGAGAGGGGAATAGTTTCGTAGACGAAGGACAATGGATGCTGACTTTTCTCCCCGCGTTAGGTATTTGTGCTGCTCATGGCAGAGATGGGACTGTTCATGCTCCTGATCGTGCCCCTTCCCTTCACCGTCAAGCGCAAGCTCTTTACGTAGGCTCTGCCCCTTTCCCCTGCTTCCGGCCCCATCTCTTCCCGGGAATCCGATCGCTAACGTGTCTTTTTCTGCTGGCAGCTTCATCTCCGAGAGTCCAGTCGTTGCCAAAGTCCAGTATTGGATGAAGATCACATTCGTCTTCATCCTGATTCTCTTCATCGACAGCGTCAACCGCGTCTACCGCGTCCAGGTCGAGCTCGCGCTTGCCACTGAGAAGCAGAACAGCGGGTATGTTTCTCATTCCTCTCCTCAGCTGATGCTCCCTTGAACCCCGCCCACAACAAACCCCCCCAAGAATCACAAAGATTATACACAATACTAACAAAGCCCGTCTCTACAGTGCTGCCGTCATGGGTCACGAGCGCCTCGAGGTGCAGGCCCGCAAGTTCTACTCCCAGCGCAACATGTACCTCTGCGGCTTCACCCTCTTCCTCTCGCTGATCCTGAACCGCACCTACGTCATGATCCTCGAGGTCATGCGCCTCGAGGACAAGGTCCGCGGCTACGAGGGCACCAAGGGCAACACCAAGGAGAGCGAGAAGCTCGCCGTCGCCGGCCAGCCTGGTGAGATCGCCAAGCTCCGCAAGGAGCTCGAGCAGAAGAACCGCGACATCGAGACGCTCAAGAAGCAGAGCGCCGGCCTGCACAAGAGCTACGACGAGCTTTCGGACCAGTATGCCCAGACGCAGCCCCAGGGCAACAAGAAGGCGCAGTAAACGAAAAAAAACATGTCTCGATCGTCCCGACTTTTGGTAAAATTCCAACACAGAAACCGGCCGCGTGTGGAGGAGGTGCGGTGGTAAAAAAGGGGAAGTGAGCAACAGAACATGCTCCGGGTCAAGGACCTGTCTGAATGATATAGAGGCGTAGGAAGCCTGGATGGCGTTGAGTTATAGCTATAATCAAGGTCTTGCTTTTGACGCAAATCACCACTCGGACCCGTATCACTTCTCTTGTTCAGGTTGCCGCCCATGCTGTCGATGACCTTGCAGGCAAGTCCCGCCCGACAAGAGGACCTCTCGACGTCTCCGCATACAGGGCATGAAGACTTTGAAGCAAGGGTGCCTCATATGCACACTTCCCAAGGGCCACCACGCCTTGCTAGTAGGGACGCACAAGTGCGGTGGCGGCCTGCGAGCTTCTTCCCGGTCCTCCTTGGCGGAAGCACGGCCTGCTCATAGGCCGGTGTCCCTTCTCGTGGAGGGCTGTCTTGCGTATACCACCGTAAGAGCCATGCCGCTCGGTGCAGGGCCTCGAGGTGAAATGCTACCCGGGCTTTCCAGAAGCTCCGAGGCGGCAGCGGGCCCCGCCGGGGGTTGGACGAATGCCAGCCACGGCACCGATCCGAAACCTGCGAGTACGGCCGACTTTTTTTTATTTTAATTTTGTGTTCGCCCATGCTGGATCCCTCCGTGGGTGAAGCCGCAGCACGGGTCCGTATCTTTGCACCCCATCGGACCGCTGTGTTGGGCACGAGGAGTGCGGACGTCAGGAAAAGCCACTCGGTTGTGTCTTCCCACCGGACGGGGGCGTGGACGTTCACAAGTCACCACACCGAGATCGCATCAAGGGCGATGGCCTTTTTTCTATCCCATCTGCATGCCTGTATACAGCAGCTTCTAATTGTACGTCTGATGTTCCCCCTTTGAGCCCGAGCACCCCCGTCCCCTCAAAACGACATGGTTGCGTCCGTCCGCGGCATCCCGCGCAAAAGAAGAAGAAAAAGCCAAAGATAGCAAAAGCCCGTTTCCATTTCCATCATCTCCGTTGTGATCGAGGGCCACATCTCGTCTCCTTGATCATCCGTCTAGCCCTCGGCCTCGTACGCGTGAGACTTGTGCTTGGGCTGGAAGTTGAAGTTGGGGTGGGCCGGGCCCAGGTACATCTCACTGGGGCGAGTTAGCAAAACCAACTTCCTTCATACACAATCGGCGGGGTCGCATACCTAATCTTGATCCAGTCGCGGTAGTTCTTGCTGGCAAGCAGCGTCTCGAGGTCGTTGCGGCCGTGGTACGCCGGCGGGCGGTCGTTGAGGTCAGGCGGGAGGTACTCGAGCAGACCGAGGGGAACGTAGCGGTGCGCGAAGCTGAGCCACTCGAGCAAGAAACGGCGCGTAAAGCCGATGCCGAGCTCGTCGGTGCCCCAGGCCTCCATGCCGAAGCGGCAGAACTTCTCGACGTAGGCGAGGCGCTCCGTCGCCGACTTGTCGAGGTACTGGCCCTTCTCGATCTCCTCGAAGAGCCAGGGCTTGACAAGGGCGCCGCGGCCGATCATGACGGTGTCGACCTTGGCCTTGTCAATGTGCTCGTAGTACTCGATGTGGGAGTAGCAGTCACCGTTGCCGAGGAAGAACATGCGACCGTCCTTTGCGTTGGGGAGAGTGGACTCGTCGGGCTCGCGCGCCGTGTCGGTGATCTTGTCCTTTTCCTCGTTGTACGCCTTGATCATGGCGGCGCACTCGGCGATGTAGCCCCAGTCGGCCTTCTTGGTGTACCGCTGCTCCCTGCTGCGGCCGTGAAGGGTGATGGCGGCGCAGCCGGGGGCACCGAGCCGGTCGCGGTTCTCGCGAGAGCCGAAGGCGAGCTTGCCGAGGATCGTGGTCGCCGTAGGGCGGTTCTGACGGACGCCCGTGCGGAGCTTGACCGTGATGGGGATTTCGCCCGACACGGTGTTCATGCCGCGGACCATGCGCTCGAGCTTGCCGTGGGCCTCGAGCAGCGCGGAGCCGCCTCCAGCCTTGTAGACCATGTCGATGGGGCAGCCACAGTTGAGGTCGATAAGGCGCAGGTGCGGAACGTAGCGGTTGAGGAGGTCGGCCGACTTGACGCAGTGCCAGGCCTGGCTGCCCGAGATCTGCGCGCCGAACTTGAGGTCGCGGGAGTTGTCGTAGCCCTGGACGATGTTGCTGCTGTCTGGGTTGACCCTGGGCGGGCTGATCTCGCTCTCGTGGGCTTTCATTAGCGCCCAGTCGTTCTTGACGCCCTGCACCAGGGGCATGCCCAGCGCCATCTCCGAGTAGGTGAGCTGGGCGCCGAGGTCGACGCAAAGACGGCGGAAAGGCAGGTTCCCCTGGGTGGTCAGCGGGGCGAGGGCGGGCGTCTCCTTGCCAAAGTACAGCCTACGCTTCTCGGAGGGCTTCAGGGGCGGATCGACAAACTGCGCGCGCAGGTCCTCCTGGGTGCTGGTCATTTGGTCCTTGCGGCGCTGGTGGAACTCATCGCCCAGCCTCGCCTCCTTGTTCATCCAGGTGATGTACTTGTCCGTCTCGGTGAAGTCGATGCGCTTGCGGCTGAGATCGATCTTGAGCTGGTTCTCCGTGTTATTGTAGACACCGGGCCTGAGATCCTCGCGGCCGGCGTCGGCGGGTGCCTCGCCGCCCGTCCTCACTTCCTTGGGCTCCTCGACCAGAACCAGCTCCTTGCGGCCGTCTTCGTGGTCGATCTCCTTCATGTGGCTCTTGACGAAGCGGCACTTCCAGCCGGAGGGACAGATGCCCAGCTGCTCAAAGACGGGGCACTTGCCGTCAAATGTTTCGAGGTCCTCGCGACGACCCTCCTTCAGGTACTTGCGCAGGTCGTGAAGCATGTTGCACCTGTCGCCGAACTTACAGTCGCGAGGAGAGAACTCGGGAGTGTAGGCACGGCTGTTGCAGAGGCGGAGGGCGTCGTCAAAGTGACCGAAGCTGCGCTCCTTGTTCTGGCCCTTTTCACGCTTCTTCTTGTCGCGCTTGTCACGGCTGTCCCGGTTGTCGCGACTGTCCCGAGCGTCTCTGCCGTCGCCCTGGTCGCGACCCTCGGCCGCATCGTCGTCGGCGACCTCGTCCTGCTCCTTCGCCTGGCCTTCTCTATAAACGAGGAACCTGCAGGTGAGTTAGTCATGTAGACCTCTCAAAGGTCTCGAGACGCAACTCACTCAGCCTTGATAGGAGCCTGGCCACGCCTCACATCTCTGTCGTCCTTTTTCGGCTGTGCAGTCGCGTCGCTGGTCTGGACAGCAGCAGAGCCATCGTTGGCCGACTTCTTCTCCTCGGCTGCAGGGGCCTCGCTCATCTGGACATCGGCCTTCTCACTGGCGTTGCCATTGGTAGAGACAGGCTCCACGCGCTTGTAAGCTTCGTCAACAGCAGCACGCTGCTCCTCGGCGGCGGGCACCTCGGCAGGCTGCACGGAATCGTCCACCTTAAGGCGCTTCGCTGCGCGCTGCTCAGACTCGTCTATCTGAGGGGTCTGGTTCTCCATCTTGCTCGGGATCTGCCGTGTACCTGACAGAAGAGATATGACCGTGAATGGTCTTCCCGATGGGTGAGATATCAGGTAGGTAAAAGTGAATGACCAGTAACGTTGTGAGATGAAGTGAGAACGGAAGGTGTGGGCCGGTTAACGTGAGGAAGCCGAGCCCGACTGGTGAGATATGGAAGGGAAGAGAGGAAAATTTCACTCCCCGCTGCGTATCAGTCGTGGCGTAGGAGACAAGCACCCGAGGCAGAACCTGCAATCTCAAATCAGTAGGTTGAACTGAGTCGGCGAGGTTTGGTTTGCTGCTTCCCCCACGGCAATTGAAGAGATTGAGATTATTCGCTTCAATCACACCCAATCCGTGAAGTCGCGGTACGAAGAAAAAAAAGTTGATGTCACAGGCTGAGTTGAGGCGGAAAGTGGGGCTTCCTCATGGAGGGGCACCGGCCTCGCTTCGCTGTCGCGCAAAAGTAGGCGCGTGTACAGGACCTCCAGCTTGTAATGAGGTAGCCCTGTTTTTCAGCTTGACACCCCTCGTTGCACGGGTTGTTCATGTAGCATTCATAATATACTTGGAGACGTCTCTTGTAGGGTCTCCATCTCAACACACCGTCACTGGGTTGGGGAAAGCCGAGATTGGAAAATCAAGTCCCAGTACCACTACATAACTATCTCTCTGTGTAAAAAGATGATAAACCCCGCTAGTCGATGCCTTCATCGATGAACGTTCGTAAATGAACTAGATGTACGCAGTATTGCTAGCTCGTCATTGCGACTGCCCAAGACAGGCTGGTATCAAGAGCCCACCTCCATCGCCAACCAGACTCGGAAACAGCAACCGAAGTCTGCCCTGGCACTCTGCACAAACATGGAAGAAATCCGCCGGTTTCCTAGCTGCCTCCCGCTCTTGTCCAAGCCCGTGCCTCGACCTGAAATGGTAACGAACGGCACCTGCTGGAGTTTGACCCTGCCAAGTATCCCAACCTGGCCATCACTCGACTCGGCTATTACGCCTTTCGCAGGCATCGTCCGTCCGTGATCACCGGACTCGAGTTGGCGCTCATGTCCTTCGGGGAGTTCCACCTGCCGAGGGGATTCGTGATGACGCCCAAGCCGTATCGGTCGCCTTGAAGAGCGCTGGTCTGAAATGTTCTGCCCGGTTGCCCGACTAATTGTAATTCGTGATAATCCATCAGTGAATGGAGATTTGTCTGCTGTCCCTCTTCTCCCCAGCACGGCCGCCTCATCAAACGCTTCGTGGCTCGACGTGTGCAGGCTATCATGTTGTCAGTCTCTTTTCCTTCCCGCGCCGCGCGTCTCCGATCTACTCACCGGACTGTTGAGCATGCTCTGCCTCTTGTTCCTGCCCTTCTTGATGTGGCTCTTCAGCGCACTCGAGTCTAGCGGCTTAAGCAGCTCGAAGCTGCAGAGCAACTCGTTGGAGACGGACATGACGGCACCCCAGTTGTCAAACTCGCCGCAGTACTGTCGTTTCTTGTTAGCAAAAACCGCAGCGGATTGCCAGACCGAGACTTACGTTGGGGGCACTGAACACTGTTACAAGGACCCTATCGTTGAAGAACTCGTACCCGTCCTCGACCACCATGTGTGCGCGGCAAATCAAGTCGAAATCGTGCGTCGCAAGGAAATCCAGTATCACCCTCTTGCCAAAGCAGTAGCTTACACCTCTTTCGTTGGCTTCCCAATCTTGTTCCATGTCGGCCGGATCGGACCATAACAGGTCGTTCAGCAGGCCGTAGTCGGGGACGTCGGTGGGACGGGCAATGTTGCGAATATCGTCCATGTGACCCAGCGCGGGGGACAGGCCGCCATGGACGCAAAAGATCTTGCCCGCAACGATGGCAGCAATGGGCAGCGTGTTGAAGCAGTCGATGAACGTCTTCCAGATCTTGACGTTGCAGCGGCGCTTGCACTCGTCGTAGAACCCGTAGACTCTGGTGACATTAGCACACTCGTGGTTTCCTCTCAACAGGAAGAAGTTTTCGGGGAACTTGAGCTTGTAGCAGAGCAACAGCAGAATTGTCTCGAGTGACTGCTTGCCGCGGTCGACGTAGTCACCCAAGCAGAGGTAGTTGGACGAGGGCGGGAAGCCGCACATCTCGAACATGCGAAGGAGATCCGTGTATTGGCCGTGAACGTCGCCGACAATCTTCACCGGGGCATCGAGCTCCAGGAGAGCGGGCTGCGAAAGAAAGACTTCGCGGGCTCGTTGGCAGATGGCCACGATCTCGGCGTTCTTCAGGCACACGCTCTTGGTGACCTTGCCGGCGTAGCCTGCATCGAGAAGCCGCTTGATGAAGTCGTCGAGGTCGATGTCCTTGATTTCGCTCATGGCAACGCCTCCCTCTTGCCTATCACCAGAGTTTGTCGACACCGTCTTCGCGACGGGCGTGGCAGCGCCGTCACCGCCCTTTGCGGCCAGAATGGACTTGCCCGGCTGCTGCATGTGGGTGTTCAAGCTGCCTCCAGCGCACGGGGGCTGGTCAGAGACGTGGTCGACCTCACCCGAGGCCTGCGCGGCGCTCACATCGTGAATTCCACTCTTGATGGTGCTCGACTGCGTCGGAGATGGCGGCGGCTGAGAGTCATCGAGCGGGGACTCGATGTCGCCCGAAGGCGACGTTGGCGATGTGGCGGAGTCATTGCGGCCGCGGGAGGCACCGGATTTTGCGCTTTTCCCCGACTTGACCGAGGCGGCGTCGGATTTTTCGTCGGTAGGGGAGGTGATGACCGAGTTCCTCGGGCTGTCAGTCTTGCTCGAGCCGGGGATCTTGGACCGAAGCGCCTTGAATGAGCGCGACGAGTCCTTGGTATCGGATCTGCCAAAGGAAGGGTAGGACTTGAGGTTCTCGGCGGTGCCGTCACCACCGGTGCCTTTGCCAGATGCATGGCCGCCCTCTTTGGATGGCTGGTTTCCCATGATGCGTAGCTCTCGTGCGAATGCAAAGGAAACGAACGGTCGCGGCTGTTGTTGTGTCGATCGGGTTGTGCGCGGGGGCTGGCCTCGTCTTTCGTCTGATGTATGGGCTAGCCTAGACGTCTCGCCGCAACAGCCCGGGTCTGGCAGGGGCTTGAGATGGGAAAATACGGTGTTGCGTTGCAGTGCAGGTCCTAGGGAGGATGGAAGAGGCGATCGAGAATGGACAGGAAGCGGATGCGGGAGGGAGAGCGGCGTCCACTTGAGTTGTCCGTTTTGGGCGTGTTAAGGCGATTGCCTTTGGTCGATGACTAGAGAGGAGGAGGGTCGTTCGGTAAGCAAAGAAGCGGGCGAGTGACGTATACGTGGCTCGCGGGCGGCGGGTGCGTTGGGGCAAAGTGAGAAGGAGAGAAGACGGGTGCTCGGTTGGCGGGCGCGGATGGAATGAAGCTATTGAGGCATTCGTTCGAAGCGCTGCACTGCGATGGAAGGGAAAATGTGGTCAGCTTCGTTCGGATCGCGTGGGCAGGAGATAAGGCGAAGGACCCGAGTTGCCGTTTGGTGAGGAGGATGAGGAGGGACGAATGCAGGACGGCGGCAGTGCTTAGGCGACAGGCATGGGACAAGCCCCGGCGGATATTAGGTTTGGGCTCCGTACCTCGATAGATGGACCGAGATAGATGTCTGTGACTGGCGACCCTTGCGGTGGAAGGAAAGGCGCAAGTTCAATCAATGGAATGCGGGGGTAGGACGGATGTAGACAGCAAGCAATCGAGCAGAGTAGAATTGAGTTGTGAGCAGGCAAAGGATAGTAGCAGAGATGGCGAGTGAGACTTGGTGTGCTGTGTTGCTGGCGAGGTAAGGTTGGTCAAGGCGTCGAGAGGTTGCACGCCGTACGGGTGGTTTCGTAGGCGAGGGTATGTGTGTATGTGTGTTTGTGTGTGCAATGTTGCGGAAGCGCAATGCGGTGTAGTGTGTGTTTGTGTGTGTGGCGGAAGGGAGAGAGAGAGAGAGAGAGAGAGGAGAAAGCGAGGCACGACAGGTAAGGTGGTGGTGAGAAAGTTTGGTCGATCAGATTCTGCAAAGAGGAAGTCGAGTCCCGTCCGGTCCCTCTGAATCCAATCCAATCCCAGTGGCGCCGCCCGGTTGTCCCAAGGTCTTGGGTTGGCGGCTGGGTGCTGGTTTGCTTTTGCCAAGGACCCAAAGATGGAGTTGGAGCAGCTTTTTTGGAGGGGAGAGAGGGGGGACGGTCCCAAGGAGGAGCAGGTCGCAGATGCTGTCTCGCTGGTTTTCTTGTCACTGTCTTTCTTCCCTGTCGAAATGGCGCCTGAAACTCGTCGGGTGTGCTGGCCCAGTGGGCTGGGCTGACCCAACCAAGGTTTTTCTGGCACGCTTGCCTCCTTCAATTGTCTGTGCTGCTTCTCTTTAGGGGCTCTGCTCGTTGAGCTGTCTCGGCTACCTCAGATTGCCTTGCTTTTGCAATAAGTTGGGTAGGGAGATGACCTTCCAAGACGACAAGGGAGGGTGGATGGGATATATTGGGTTGGGCAGTGACCGAGATGGCTGCTTGGGTACTTATCTCTGTCATCCCTGAGTGAGACGTTGATAGAGAGGAGCACTGTATTGACAATGAATGGGCCGGGCCAACCCATGTGCTTGGATGAAGCAGTCGGCAAGGCAAGGAAGGCAAAAGGGTAAAAAGCGCTCGGATTGTGCTATGGCGCTCGACCCCTGTGTCAATGTTGGATGATGCGAATTCCAGCGCAAGGCCAGAGACAAGGTTGAGACGGAGACAAGAGATGTGCGCGGATGGAGCAACCGAACAACTTGGCGGCATGTAGATCAGCTTGGTCGTCAGTCAGCAACAGAGTCTGAGAGACGGGATGGCCCCCCAGATTGAAGCAGCTAGTGTTGCGTTGTGAAAACGTAGCGAGATATGTTGGTCATTGGCTACGAACGTCAATTTTGTCCGTAGCGCGCACACAGCCAGGCAGCCCCTACGGGTTGACGCATTGGATGCCATGTGCTGGCAGAGTGTTTGTTCTCTTGCCCAGAGAGCCTCCTCCTTTCTGTCACATCCAAAGCCCATGCTTGCTTGGCCTGGGCCAAATGCAGTCCGAAGCTCAAGTGTCCTATCCAGAGTGGAAGCCTGGTACGATCAGATGTGGTACAGCTCGGCGCAGGACAGCGTAACTGGCAATGCAGCAGCAGGATTGGACCATTCCATGCCATTGCACGCTGTTGGAAGTTTCCGTACTATGCACCGCATCAGTGACTGATGCAGCTCCTGCTGCTTGGGACAAGGGATCAAAAGCAAAAAAAGAAGAAAAAAAGAAAAGAAGAAGAAAAGGACCGACCGGGTGCCAATCGGGTTGTCGACTGGGTGTGAGACGACTCCGCCCGTAGATAGACCCGGCCTGGGCCCCCCTCCGCCGCACCGCTTGCACTGGGACACCCAGATGTTGCATCCCGCGGAGAGGCACAAGTACCCCTTCACCGTTCGTTTGTGCAGAGCAACATGTTCCTCTCGCCACCTGTCTCCCCCTCATCCTCCACAGTCCCGCTTCCGTTGGACCAGGAATGGATTCGAGGCTCCTCCCCAGTGACGACACTTGGCGTCCAAGAGCTGTCCACCGTCTTTTCTTCGCGCATGGGTTTTGTTGCTCACGTAAACCGCCGCCGGTCTCTGCACTTGTTGGCGCCCGTACCGAGATACCGACCCTCCGCCAACGCGTGGCCAACTGCTGGCGGCGGCATCACAAAGACCGTGGGGGTTTCTAGGTAGTTCCTGGTCATTGTATGCACCTTGGGTTTGGGTGTGGGAGCCGGGCGGAGAGCGGAGGAGGATGAAGACGAGACGAGAGGAGAGGGATGGAGACAGAGGGGAATTGTGGGAAGTGGTGGAAGCACGAGCGGAGCTAAGAAGTGACCGGCAACCTTAGGTCACAATGGGAAGCCCTGCCTGAAGCTTCGGAGGGGACAGTCGAGCGTGCTCCCGCCCATCACTGCTGGCTTCCTCGCATCCCAATGGCTCGAAAAAAAAAAAAAACCATTCCACCATCCTCCTGGCTCGCGACGGGAGAGAAGAGCTGCAGCCGTGCCGCGGAGTCGTTGAGAATCGGCTCTGGGCTCCGCTGACATCGTCCGAGCGATCCGCAAGCCCACACACACTCGTCCGTGTCTGTTTGATGGCGCCGCCTGTCGCCACTGAAATCCGTCGTTGAATCCACGCATGCGTTGCCTTGTCCGTCCTTTCAGTCTCCAACCCCCATCTCGAGCCGGCTCCGGCTCTGGCACAGCGGTGCGAAGGTGCACTGACCGCCCCACACGGCCACGGCCACGGCCACGAGGAACCTGTGGGCTGAGGCCGGAACCAGTGAGTCGAGGTGAGGACGGCGGCATCCAGTCTCCGGACCCAAGTTGCCGCGACGCCTCCCTTCGATATCCCCGGGGCCAACGGATGGTGGACGACGGTAAAGACTGCATGTGGCACTCCTACATTTCGTAATAAACATCGTCTGCCCACTGGGGTATGCGAATCCTTACGCCAACAGTTGCACGTTCCAATGCCGCTTACATTCCTCCGTTGCGTTACTCCCGCGTCCAAAGCAACACGTCCTGCAGCTTGCTGCCGTGCAACAGTCGAGGGCCTCGAAAAAGGCGGGGGGAGGTTGCTTACTTACACGTTGCCAGAATCAAATAGTCAGGAATCTACGATAGGCCGCGTTTTGTCGGGCGCGGTGCGCATGTAGCTGCAGGCCTGCGGCAATCTCCATACCACAAGTGTGATGCCGTCCGGGGCGCATGTGGCCAGAGTGATTCGATCGAAGCAGAACAACTCCCGACGCGAGCCCCCTCATACTATGCCCGATGAACGCCGCACGTCGGATATGTGTTGGTGAAGCCCGGGGTCTGTATTCCGAAGACCACACCACGAACCGGCACGCGAATGCAAGATTATGCCGGATGGGCAGATGGTTTTTCATGTTGCCGCCGTGCACCGCGCGTCACCCGGGCTACGCCGCTTCGGAGGCATTGATCTAAGCCCCGCCGGGACAGGAACTCGGACCAGCTCTGCCTTGAAAACGGAAGCCGGCCAGAAAAGGTTGCGTGGTTACGCCTATATCTGGGGGACGTTATTGCAGGCCTCCCCTGTCCCGCCAACAATGGAGGCAAGGAGGGGTCTCCCACGAAGGCAATATCGCTCTTGCCGCTGAAACGGGTCTCGACTCGAGTTGACTTTTTTGATCAGTCGAGGCTCTTGCAGTTGCGGCGTGAGGTGAGTGGGACGGAACAACCAGATGTTTGATGGCGTGGCCTCCCAGGAAACACCATCTCCGTGGCACCTGCGAGCCGTTCGTTCCTCGACGTGCAGCGTTGCAGCCAAGACGGACGTCTGGTAGTCTGTCGCCTGACTGCCGCCAAATAAAGAAATAAACAAAACGCCGAGAGGTTCAGTAAGAACGGGGGCTTACAAGATATGGGACGCACGTATCGCTGGTGCCAACATGCCTTTGCCAAGAGTCATCGAAGAGCCCCCGTGTAAACTTTCTACAACGAGTCGGGCATTGCGACGAACCAAGGCATATCGGAGCTGTGAGGGTTCGGTTCGTCTCCCCACACGCCCACGAGCCAAAAATCGAGCTTGGGCTGCCGGCTCCACGTTGGCGGTGCAGACAACAAGCTTGGGTCACCGAGCCACGATGGTTTTCGTGGCCAGGCCGGTCATTTGCGGTGCGGGAGCTGTCGACATCGCGTCAAGCTCGGAGCTATGGCGGAAAGAGAGTACGACGTCACTGGACCCTTGGGAGTGGTTTGTCAAGTTTATCATCAGTCCGGACGGGGGGGCGGAAGCCCCTCTCTTTCGACGTTCAAGGCCCTGTCTGATAGGTGCTGCGCGCAGTCGCAGCATAGCGATGACCGATAAGCTGCCGGGTCGTTTCTCCCAACATCCTCCGCCGAGGCACAGGCGGGACGGGAGCTAAGCGGGCCAGGCCCCGGCGGTCCTGGGTTTTCAAGCTCGTCAGTGGTGGCGGTGATGGCTTCGTCGACGCGTCGGGCAGGCCTGCCAGCGTATGGCGATGGTTCCGCGGTATCTTCTTGGAGAACGCTCGGCAACCTTAAAAAAAAGATTGAGACCCTGCCTTCGGGTTGGCCCCGTATCGAACTGAGCCTTGCGTGGTGTACGAAGTAGTGTCGTTCGGCGCCGACGATCGGAAAGTGGTGGTGCAGGGCGGAAAAGAAGTCGGTTTCTAATTTTAGAGACGACGAGAGCATTCCGCCTCGTCGGCTTTGGGGCTAGGGGGAATCGGGTAAAGCACGGTCTTGTTTTTTAGAGAGGCGGGGAGCGGGCCCAGAGTGGGCGATCTGGCGAGCCCGAAAAGATGGCCGGCCATCATCACTGTACTAGCGTAGCACCTCGCCCACCCGATAACCGGCTGCTACCAACAGATTCGGCGGGGCTGAGCTCGCGTCACGTCGCCCTGGCCGACCAGTGACAAGGAGTCAGGACTGAGGTGAGAAGATGCTGTGGTGGTCTCGGGACGTGGGTAATGGAAAATCCGGTGCCAAGCTGCTACTCTGGGACGTCTGAGGGCTGTGGAAGGGGGCGCGAGTGCGCGCCGGCCTCTCTCCACGCCGTGTTGGCGGTCAACAGGGACGGTCGGGGGAGAGACACACAAGAGCTGAGCCTCCGCAGGATGACGAACCCCTGGGCCACTTTACATTGCGTAGGCGTATGGGGCCCGACTCCCAGCTTGGACGTGTCAGACTGCGAGACGGGTGCCGATCAAGGCAAATCGTTCATGTCGATGCGACTCTGCGAGCCAAGCATGGCGGGCATTGTTTTGATTCTCGCTCTTTATACTAGTCCACTCAGCAACCGACCACCGATCGTCGGCTCATGGATGGCGATTGACAGCGAATCTTGCCAATGACGGCAGGCAAGAGCCACTCCTTCGTTGACGGTCAATCGGGGAGGCTGGCACTCGGCCGTCCATGTTTCTCGAACCGGCGCGAGCCCTCGTGTATCTGTACACAGTGTGACGGCTGTCATGTTTGCCCGTTCCATCTGAAGTTCCCAAGATTCTGGAAGTCCGACCGACACAAGTCCAAGGGCGAATGAGAGGCACGAAGAGCAGGACGCGTACGACGACGTGAAGAAGCGGACCGGAGGGTGGAAACGTCCCAAGACGCCCGACAGCTCGAGAGCTGTTGGGGAACTGGGGGAGGGACTTGCTCGTCTTTCATCCCTTTGCGGGATGGTCTAGAAGCTGACAATAGCAGGTCTGTAGGTACCCAGCTGGCGACGCCGCGAACACAATTTAGAGTAGAGCAGGGGCACTAAGCAGCTCAGCTCTGGTTGCATCTTTAATTAATCTCTCTGTTGGCGACATTTGGGATTGCGGTGGCATTCCATCCCGCAGCCGCAGGCCACAGCAATCCAGGCATGACGCCCTCGGTCTGGTCTGTGCATTGAGCTGCCGCACCTGGAAGAATGGTCGAATAGCCACGCTGGAGTCGCATAGTCTCTCCTCAGCGAAAGGCTGCAAGAAGAGAGCGATGCCCATCCCGGGCTCTGCTCTAGGCTGGACGGGCAAGGTTTGACGCCAGTGTCAGAAAGTACCCGTGCGCAGGCAGCACAGCCAGACGGTACCTCTCGCTGGCGCCACCGGTCCCATCTGCCCTACGGATGGCCACCCCTGTCAGTGTCAGCATCCTTCGTAGCCAGGACCGACTTCCCCCATGTCCTCCCGTCTCTTTGGATTTTTCTTCGTCTGTCAAGGCCGACCGACACCTTTCCGGAGTGTACCAACAAAAGTGCGGGACAGAAGCTGCATCGGTCATTTCCAGAGCCAAACGCCAACGGACATGTGCGGACATGGATGATGAATCGAGAATCGCGTTCGGCACAGTGATTTCGCACGGCATGTGGGAGGGGGACATGGCAAGACGAGAGAGTGGAGGGAACGTCCCCCAGCACCACCTCTATCTGGCTCTTCTCGCTGCTCAGGCTTCTGCTGCCTCTCGACGCCGTTGCTCGGTCGGGATTCACCAAGGGTCATGGGTGTTCCCAGGAGGACCGGGGGCTGAGTCGTGGCCGCTAGTTGTGTGGAGGCGGACAGCAGCCCGTCAGCAACGCAACGTCGACTTCGGCAGCGCCAGCCAGCCAACAGTAACCCCAAGAGACGTGGACATGGCAGTCGGAGCAGGGTGACGGGAGGCAAGTGGAGGTACCCAGGTACCTCTTTTGCTCCCCCCGGGGCCCGTCTACCGCAGGCTGAGCTCACTCAGTATCTCTCACCCGGCCACCCACTCACTCACAGCTCACTCGGTGCTGCTGCGCATCACCGCGCGGTGCTCCAGCTGTGTACAGCCAACTGCGTGAAGCTGCGCGCGCCCATCCGTCCCATCTCCACCATAAAAAAAATCGCTGCTGCGCACGCATGTACTCGGTACTGCGCCACGTCCACGTCCCTGCCCATGTCCCGTTCCCTGTCCCACCCCCCAACCTGCTGCTGCTGCTGCTGCTGCTGCTACTGCCCTGCGCCTTCTTGCACGTACTGTACCTTACAACCAAAGTACGTAACCGCTCCTCACAGCTGCTCCGTCCTCATCTGTTTTATAAACATCAGCGCTCGTCCGTCTTGTGTCAGCCTCTTGCCTCTCACACTCATCACCCATATCCGTTTGCCTCCCTGACCTATCCATTACTCTTAAGGGCTCCTCATCACCGCCCTTTCCTCCTCCGCTACCTACCGCTCCTCCTTGACTCCATCGACCAGCGATCGCTTCTCTCCTAGACACACATTCTTTGACGACTCCCCGGCGACCCACTTACCGGAATCGGCCTACCTCTACACATCGCAACTTCTCGACTCCCCGATCCAATCCTAGCAACACTACAGAACAACACACAGCAACAATGGGTGTCGGCCGGGTTATCTGCGTGGCTCTGCCCTTCATCCTCACTGTCGGCTCTCTCATCTTCCTTCTGGTGGCCGCCCTCGGTGGCGTCTCCAACAAGGACCTGTACATGTTCCGCGTCAACCTCACAGACTTGGAGATCAACCCTGCCTCGGTATCCAGTATAGTTTCGAGAGACGTCAGCGCCGTCAACTTCGGCAGCTACCACGACCGTGCCCTGCTTACCACCGATGGCAACGACGCCATCACCAAGGCCGCCACCGATGGCACCCAGACGAGCAACATCACCGCCGCTGACCTCGGCCTGGACAACCTCTACGACATCGCTCTCTGGGGCTACTGCACCACCGACTCCAACGGCGACAAGACCTGCACCAAGGCCAAGTTCGACTGGGCCGCCGACTACCTGAACACCTCTACTCTTGAGACCATCGGCACGGCTGCCGGCCGCAAGATTGAGCTCCCCGATGAGGTGACCACTGCTCTCTCCGCCTTCAAGACCGCCACCAAGTGGACCCAGGTTGCCTACATCATCGCCTTCATCGCCCTGGGTCTCGAGATCGTCTTCGGCATCTTCGCGAACTGCACCCGCGCCATGTCCTGCGTCACCTTCCTCGTCGCCTCGGTCGCGTCTCTCGCCGTCTGCGCCTCCGCCGCTCTGTCCACCGCCATGTCCGTCATCGTTGTCGGCGCCGTCGAGGGCACCGCCAAGTTCTACGGTGTCTCTGCCGGCTTTAACAACAGCTTCCTCGCTCTCGTCTGGATCTCCGCAGCCTTGGCTCTCGGCGCCGGCTTCTTCTGGATGTTCACCATCTGCTGCTGCGCCCCCAACCACACCAAGAAGGCCAAGCGCAACAGCGACGGCGAGAAGCTCCTGCCCCAGACCGGCACCTACCAGCCCATCCACGAGGAGAACGGTTACTACAAGCAGCAGCAGGCCGCTCAGTACGGTGCTCCCCGCTACGCCAGCGGCGCCCGTGGCGATATGGCCTACGAGCCTTACTCTCACCGTTCCTAAGTTCTAGGACGTGTGTAAAATGGCGTTAACCGCTGCACAAAGCTGTTTGTGGATTTGGCAACCTTTTATTATTATTACTCATTTCGGCATTGTTGGCGTTGGGTAACGGCTCACTCATGAGGACGAACGACAGGCACAGAGGTGGACATGAATGTTTATCCTGGCGACGGAGAAGATCGCCAGGGGGGACAAGGACGATTGCAATGGATTCCGGTGGATTCCTGGGGATTGGAGATACCCATCCGGGCTTTATTGTCTATAGACTTCAAACGTGCTTATTACAGCAATCAAAAACATACCAGAGTTTGACAAAAATTTCCTGCCGCAGTCTTGCAAAAACACGTGTTTCATGTGACAGCTTCGCCATGAATTGAATCGTGACATGCATCCGGTGTGGTTGGGCGGGACTGCCTTACACAACGTGCATTCTCGCAGCTATTGGCACTGTCGAGGGATTGCCTCAAAATTTCTCACAAAACCACACCAGGAAAAAATCCACTAAACGGCCGAGGGGTCGGATGACTCGATCCACCACATACACCCAGCTACATCCATCCTGTTGCTGACGGAGGATGCCCTTTTCTGCACCAGCTCAGCTCAGCCGCAAAGAACTAGCATCATGGTCCTGGGTCCCTAGGCAACCTCTTCACAAGAAACGCACTCGCTCCTACCATTTCTTCCCCCGAGGCTAGGACAACCCCTCTGGGACTTTGAGAGTCGGATATTACCTGACTTGGGCAGGCCGAGTCTGGCGGCTGCCTGCTCTTCCTCATGAGCCAAACCAACCATGCAGTTAGTAATCGAGGCCACTCCTGAATCTTAAAATGGCTTCGGGTGGTATTCCCCCTGAATTCCGTCATGGATGAGGCCAAGAACCGAAACATCTGACTGACGAACAAACAGTCATCCGTAGCCGGACCCTTACGGCGGGACCACTACTTTACCCCGGTCACCGGCCTCAGCTTCTTCAACGCTAGGGACCGCAAGACATATCTTCTAGCCGGTGAGGACTCGGAGCTGAAGGTTTACGACGCCGACGGCCGGCTGCATGGCCAGCTCAAGATCTTCCACGCCCAGCCCATCCATGGCATTCACGTCGGTGCCGGCGGAGAGGGCAGCCAGCCACGGCGGTATGTGCTTCTCTGGGGAAACCAAGCGGTGACTGTGATTCCCGCCAGCATTGTCGAGGACCTCATCCTTCGTGATGGAAAAGGGGATGAGCCTTCGGCGCCACTGGGCATTGTGGAGGCCAAGGCGCCGGACTGGATCTACGACGGCGTCATCTCGCCTGAGGAGCCGGGTCGCGGTGTGCTGGTCACAGCACACAACGAGGTCCTTGAGTTTTCCGTGGGAGACGACGAAAGAACGCTCGAGTTCGGTCGTATCATCTCCCCCTCGCGGCCGATCTTGTACTCGGCCAATCTTACCTGGATATCGAAGACCTCCGTGCTAGTGGCCGGGGGCACCGTCTTTGGCGAGATCATCATCTGGAAGTGCCACTTCTCCGACGACGCGGCCGAAGCGGAAAAGAAGCCGTGGAGCGAGGTCTTGTTCGTATTCACCGGCCACGAGGGCTCCATCTTCGGCGTGGATATTTCCCCCGAGATCGACATCGGCGAGGGGAAGAAGGCGAGACTGTTGGCCAGCTGTAGCGATGACAGAACGATACGAATCTGGGACATCACCGAGAGGCCCGGGGCGCCGCGGTTGCAGTACGACGCCTTCGGCGAAGCTCGAGAAACGGGATTTGGAGGTGCGGCCGCAGCAGCTGCCGCGGCTGCCGCGGATCTCACTGCGACGCAGGTCGCATCCAGCGCACCGCTGGCCATGGTCATGGGCCACATCTCACGCATCTGGCACGTCAGGTTCCCGCGGACGTTGGACGAGCTGGTCCGACATTCCGCCACGACGGTGTACTCCTTTGGCGAGGACTCGACATTACAAACCTGGTCCCTGGAGATCAACGTTGAGCAGTGGCGGCATAGGTCCCTTACCGCTGCGGCCGCGGATGAGGTTCAGGTCGGGGCCAAGATCACGCATAAGGAGACGTACGCCCGCCACGACGGGAAGCATATCTGGGCCACGGCGCTCGCGCAGACGGCGGACAGCGAGGTGGTGATTGCCACGGGCGGCGCCGATAGTAAGATCAACCTCCTCTCGGACCGCTCGCGTGCGGTTGGTGGTGGTGTGTCCAAAGTGAAGGACTTGCCGAACGAGCTGCGCACTTTGGTAATGCGGAACGTGATCAGCAAGCTGCCGGCCCGGAACCCCGACTTCGCGATCCCGTCAGAAGTGAAGGAGGCGTTCCACCGGTTCGCATTCATTTCGAGGGAAACCCTGCTCGCGACGAGCACCACCGGCCGTCTCCTGGTCGGCACCTTCGGGGCAGAGCTGACGTGGTCGGAGGTCGGGACTGATGCAGAGACGCTGCAGTCGCTGAGGGCTTGCACGAGCTTGAGGAGCCCGGCGCCGGGTGTGGCGTTGCTGGGCACGGCGAGTAAGAAGGTCTTCCTCTACAAGGACTCGGTCATCCAGCAGATTGGTACAGTGCCAGGTAAGATTGCCGACATCTTCTGCCTGGATGACGCTCCAGGGGCGTCGAAGCTGCAGTTCCTTGTCACCATGCTGGGAGGTGAGGAAGCCATGCAGATCCTGACGCTAGACCTGTCCACCTCCACGATAACATCCATGGTCCCGATTCCCGAACTTGACAGCAGGTTTGTCGTCACAGCCGCCTGCCAGGTGAACGACCTTCTCGTCCTCGGCTCCCGCCACGGTTACATGTCCGTCTTCCGCCGCACCGACGGCCAGCTCAATACGCTCGCGGCGCCGGAAAGGCGCACCAACGACGCCATAACCTCCATCAAACCCCTCCCGACCTCGTCCCCTTCCTCTACAGCATCTCACATCGTCACAACAAGCCGCGACGGAAACTACCGCATCTACGAACTTTCCCCCGCAACCTTCCCGTCTCCCCTCCATCTTCGCCACGAGACCGCCCCCATAGCAGTCCCGAACCTCGAAGACTCTTGGATCGCCGGGACAGACCTCATCCTCTGCGGCTTCCGCAGCAAAAACTTTGTCGTTTGGAACGAGACGCGTCACGAGGAGCTCCTCCGCGTCGACTGCGGCGGCGCGCACCGCGCCTTCGCCTACACCCCGCACGACAGCAGAAGTGACGGCGGCCTACGTTTTGTCTTTAACAAGGCCGCTACATTGGGCGTTTATGTCCAGCCCTGCGACTCCGCCGCCGTCGTCCACCACCGTACCCTCAAGCGTGGCTCGCACGGCCGCGAGGTCCGCGCCATTGCGTACTCTGGGCGTCGATACATCGCCACGGGCGCCGAGGACACGGCGATTCGCATCTGGGAGTACGCCGCTACCCCGGGGTCGCCGAGACGGGAACTGCGCTGCGTCAAGGTCGTCAAGGTACACACCGCGGGGTTACAGTCCCTCAAGTGGCTCGGCGAGGAGCTGCTCTTCAGCTGCAGCGGCAACGAGGAGTTCATGGTCTGGCGGGCGAGCGACCTCGGCGATGTAGCTGGACTGGGTCTCATGCGCGAGGCCGTTTTTGCGGATAGAAGTGCAGACGGGGATCTCAGAATCACCAGTTTCGACGTCGAGAGGTTGAAAGACGGGGCCGCTGCCATTACAATGGCGTTCTCGAACTCATTTGTCAAGACATATAGGTATGCCCCCGACAACGGCTTCGAGCTGTTGTTCAAGGGGCAGTATACCGGAGCCTGCCTGACGCAGGTACGGCACCTCCGGACCCGGGAGGGGGTGTTTGACGTTGTCACTGCCGCAACGGATGGGTGTCTTGCCGTCTGGCAGTCCGCGGGGGCTGAGTATGTCCTCCGGCACACGGCTCGTATTCACCAGAGCAGCATCAAGGCTCTCGATGTACACTCGCCATCTGCGGACCGGATTGTGGTTCTTACCGGAGGCGACGACAACGCACTGGGCATCACGACGCTCGAGTCGTCAGCAGACGGCGGCTTTGCACCGGTGGCCAGGGCGGGTGTCAGGAAGGCCCACGC
The DNA here is from genome assembly GCA_022836555.1 of Colletotrichum tofieldiae. Classification (NCBI taxonomy): domain Eukaryota; kingdom Fungi; phylum Ascomycota; class Sordariomycetes; order Glomerellales; family Glomerellaceae; genus Colletotrichum; species Colletotrichum tofieldiae. The sequence goes on along the minus strand of BQXV01000008.1, from coordinate 1,092,120 downwards.
GGCCGCCATCAACGGGCTCACGGTCCTGAAGGCGACGGAAGATGACCGGGGGGTGGTCTTCACGACGGCGAGCAACGACCAGCGGGTCAAGATGTGGAAGCTCGGGTGGCGTGGGGGCACCGAGGAGGTCACGCTCGTGGCGGACGAGTATAGCGGTGTCGCGGACGCCGGTGACGTCGAGGTCATCGGAGACGGGAAGGTGGTTGTTGGCGGCGTTGGATTGGAGGTTTGGGATTGGTCCAGGGTGGATGGCCAATAAAAAGGGGATTATGACGACCATGGGATAGAGAAAATAAGACTTGGGATACAATGTGGTGGCATGAGAGGGCTGTTTCATCCGAGCCTTTCTTTGCCCTTACAGTACACGTTTCGATTGCTTCCTCGGGCTCGCAGACATATCTACATCAGAGTAGTGTCGTACACTATCTCGATTACAGACTCCAGGAATAACGAGATCTGTCCTTGGGCAGCGCACCTGTGTTTTTGTGGCATCAGGCCAACGCAGTCATCCGCAGATGCCTACACATCATGCCCCAAATCGTACGCTGTTTCAAGGTTTATGCCAAGATTGTCTGTCACTTTCGATTGCATAGCCCCAGGGTACTACATCTTCCTTTTATCCATGTCTCTGATCGAGCATAGCGCCGCTACTATAGTTGGAAGTAGGACACACTTCAGACCCCTGACCGGGCGGCGTTGTGCAATGGAATTATCCAGCGTTTGGGGGGCTGGGCGTGTTGTGCCTGGCAGGCCAAACTCCAACCCCATGTAATGAGGAAGATAGGGAGCAAAGCCAACAAGAGAAATGAGCGCCGCAATCCTTACCACGCATGTAGAGAACGAGCCCTTCTTCTCATAGCGGGCGATTTCGGTCATCCATGAATATCCGCAAGACATGGGCGGTGAGCTATAGGAGACCCATGGAAACGAGCAAGAAGAATGGGCGTCTTTCACCTCTTGTGTATAGATACGTGAGGCCGGACCACATGCTGGATGGCATCGGACCGTCTTCATAGCCCAAGACCGTACACTCTCCAGACTTGCACCAGGCCTCGACAATGATTCAGCCGTGGACTCCGCCATGGGGCCTGTTACTGGACCCCTCGTCCCACAATCCCCCGATGGTTTCGAGTCTTCACCTCGTACGGCGATGCTAGTTACCGCAGCCTTTCGGAAGTGGAGAGAGCAGGCCAGGCTACGGACTAGAGCTAGTAGTGGGCAGGCTCGGGTTCGATGGCGCCTCGGATGCATCGCCGGACGAAGGCTCCACGTCTGCCAATAGCCCAGGCTCCTCGCTGGACCGGACATACCTGGTGCCAAACCCAGAAACGAGCGCTCAGGTTTGACTTGGCAGTGTCTGCCTGATGCAAGAGGAAGCAGAAGAAGATTGCCAGTGGGCTGTCATTCGCTGGCCTTGCCGCGCGTCAGCTCGCCAGGATGGCCTCGAGTCCGACATGCATCCGCCGCGGCTGCGTCCTTTTCGTAGCGTGTGATGCTCCATCGGACTCGTATGGGTTGAACGGGAAAGAGGTTGACGAGGCTACTCGGCGGCGTGAATTATCTTGCCGGTGCAACTCTGGGTTATGTGTGTCAGCTTCGTCCTGGGACGCAAAGCTCTTGGTGAGCTCGACTTACCTTCGGCCTCTTTATGCATAGAAGAATACGTATAGAATGTCGGACATGTTGGCAGGAAAGATGGCACGTCTTGCTGAGCACACAAGCACGTCGGGTTGTCGACTAGCCCCGATCACTTAAGCAGGCAGGTCGTGGATGCCCGCAATGCCAGGTCTTCAACGGCATCTGAACCAACTCTGCGTCTTTGCAGTCGACTTGGATGCCAGACTTCCACAGGCAGTATGCATTATAGAGAACGAAGCTGAAATGACCATCTCTTGGGCAGGGGGTAGTTGTTTAACGTCTAATGGGGCGTCTAGCTCTACCAAACCCAACTACAGTCAATTGGCGTCACAAAACAACTGCAATTTTAAGCTAGCTGACGTTCTTGATCTTGTGTCGACGAACAATACTGATTGCATGCTCATTTGAAGGATCAAACGTACGTATCAATTGCCCGCTCGTCTCTTTGATTGATGTGATTGATGAAGGTAACGAACCCCCCTGCTGTGCATCTCGGTCTTGCCCCTTTAAGCACTCGGGATCCCTCCAACGACCTCGTTACAACGCCCTCCTTCTGCATCGCATTCTTTTTTAACCCCTCGAACTGGTCAAAACATTATTTATATTTTCCCTTAGAAATAACCGTCGGCCTCGATCGGCAAGTCCATAGATCCCTATGCCCTGAAAAAACAACATCTTGTAGCCTTTTCCGGAACCAAGATGTGTAAAGAAGTAATCCTTGCTGGGTATTTTCCCGATGTGAACAGTAAAGATGAACCACGCTATGCAGCCTGAAGACCACTTGCCTTCTCTTCTCCAGTTCTCTTACGCCCCCCTCGTGATGTTGGGTCCCGTTCCGATCCCTGTCAGCGTCCTGACGAACCAGTGCGCCCAGCTCTCCGTCTCGAGCGTCGCTTTGAGCTCCTCGGCGCGTTTCTCAACGTCCTCGACCTGCCTCTCGAAAAGTCTGACTCCGTCTTCGACGTCGTCCACCTTGCTCACGAGCCCGTTGATCTCGTACTCGAGCCGCGCCACGAGCACCTCAACCTCCTTAATCGCCTCGGTGATGTGGGCCCGCTCTTCGGCGATGAGCTCCGTCGAGCTCTGCTTGACTCGGTGATACGCCTCACTGAGCTGATAATAGAGGTTCTGCAGGTCCTCCTGCTCGCGGCCGTAGTGCTCGTCCAGGGAGTCCACAGCCTTGACCTTGGACTCGACCCACGGGTTGACCTCGCGCTTGATGGTCGCGATGGAGTCGTACAGGCCTCGGGCGAACTCGGCCAGACTGGCCTGTTGTTGCAGGGCGTCAGCCGTGGAAAAGTGCTTGTCGTCGTATAGCTCCGTGATTTCCTCCCATCGCAAGACCGCCTCTTCCGCATCTCCAAATGACAGCCGCCGGGGCCAGCGCGCCTCGTTCAGAGGATGCTTGTAGGAAAGCCTCGAGACGGCGATGCTGTGTCGGCGTTGGAGGAAGCTCAAGGCCGTGTTGCCTGTCCTTTCCGCTTCAAAGGGACCGTGGAGATCAGCTTCGTCAACCACAGACCCAGCCACCGACGTCTGAACCCGATCGAGCCCGTCTTTCACTGACCCGTTGGGAGGTGTCGAGAATTCGCCCTCCACATGCGTCGAGCTGGGATCTGATGCTTCGCGGGTTGGCTTGGCTCCCACCGGTACATGTTCGAGATCTTGTGATGATTCCCGCAACTCCTGCGCGGCTTCTGCCTCTTTCCTGAAGGCAGTCATGTACTCCTCCGGCTTGTTCTTCCACGTGAAGGCCCTACCAACCATGACCGGAGATGACAAGGTCGCCGAGGACTGCGCCAAGGCCGAGATGCCGGGCGCGCTGTTGTACCCATTCTCGCCAAAGTCGTCTCTGCTAGGACGACTCGCATGGCCTCTCAGGCCGGTGCCAACAACGTCTTTTATGCGACCGAGGCCGGATTTGGCGTCACTCACTCTGCCGGCGACGGATTTGAAGACCGTTTTCCTAAGTGCATCCTTCTCTGCCGGGTTATCGACCACACTTACAGCTGAAGCAGGCGCCGGAGTCGAATAAACACCAGGTGACTCCTCCTTTTGTCGCTGGAGTTCCTCTTCCAATGGCAACGATTGTGTCCGTTTGCCTGACGACGGAGCGACCTCGTCCTTTCCGAACAGCGGCTGCGCTACGTCCGTTGGCTTCTCCTGGAGCTCTGGCGCCGCTCTCCTGGGCTTCCCGTACCAGAGCCATTTTGCGCGCTCACCGTACGCCAGGGCGATGAACTTATCAATGTCGACAGTCTCGATGTCAGCTATCCCGGCCTTGTCTTTACCGCCGACCATGCCAATGACAAGTTCGCCCCTTTTACCGCCAATCTCGGCGACGGTGGACTTGACAGCCTTCTGCACGCCCCATCCTTCGCCAGCAGCTGCTTTTGCCGTGACGGCATGGAGTTTGAGGATAGTCTGGCGATCCAGTCGCCTCGTCCGCTCAAGCTTGTATGCTTTCTGGAAGTAACCGATTCCTCTTTTCGTGCTTTCAATGTCAAAGACGTCCTTGGAAACGGGTGCACCGTAGTAATGCAGCCGGTTCCTGGCACCCATCAACAATCCCAGCAACGCTGCCACAGTCGTCGGTCCCAGGATACCATCCGTCGGCTCGACGTTGTAGGATTCGGCGCCAATCTCTGTCCACCAGTTCCCGATGGACTCTTCCGTCTTGTCGCATAACAGGCCGTCGATGTATTCCATGTCCAGCTTTCCGAACATGAACAGGGATACTTGGCACAGTTTGACAAGTTCCACCACCGACTGTGCAAAGGGGACCTTCTCGCTTGTCCTGTAGAGCTGGTAAAATTTGGCCTGAGTCGCGGGAGTGGGGTCCGAAAGATTCATGCCAGATCGCCCAGAGCATCCCAGCCGCTTGAGGTTCTCGTTGACGATGAAGGCCTGGCGATGGGTGCGGATGTCGCCCTCGGGGACGGGTATGACCGTCAGAGCCGACGGAAAGCTGCTGAGGTTCGTGACCATCACGTCGCCCAGTGGCGTTTCCTTTGGCCGCGCATGGTACTGGTGGATAGCCTTGAAGTAGAACCGCAGGCGGTCCGACCATATGCTCTCATCTGCTGGGACGGCCAGCACCCCGACGACGACCGAGTGCTTCGGGTCACCCGTGTATGTGACGATAACCAGCGTCGGCGACTTTCGTGAACACGCCCATTGTTCGACCAAGTAGAGCTCGTATCCCTGCAACACTCCCCTTCGCTCGAGGACAGTGACGGACGGGTCGCTTTCTAGGTATCTGTTCATGGGAGAAGCAGTCAGCGCAATGAACCGTATAGATGCAATGCCCAGACAACCTACCTAAAAGCCACTGGGTCGGCAAAGACCCATTTCCTCTTCGTGGGCGGCAAGGGAGACGGCGTCGCGGGCTCGGTGGAGGCCTCCTTTCGCGCCTCGAGCGGTAAGGGAGTGTCCGGAGCAGAAGGCCGATTGCCCCCACGCTGGGACGCAACTCTCGCCAGAGTCAGCTCCTCCTCGCGGTGCACACGCGGGTCGTTAACCGGAAAAGGGAAGCGGAACGCCATCTCCATTTGCAGAAGCGCGCGGTGGGCGGTGTCGCTTTTGAGAGCGCATACAACAACGCAGCGACTATCTGCAGGAGGACGAAGGCATAGTCGTCGTAATCGCTCGCCTGAGGTGGGTTGGTGTTTCTTGGGCAATCAAGGGGTGTTGAAGCGAAAAACCAAGAAAAAGTTGGCGTTGTCCTGTCCTGCATGTGACTTCCGCGGGTATCGTTGGGGTTGATCAAGTCGCTGCCGCTGTCTCAATCGTCCTGCCGTCTCGATCTCTTGCCGTCTTTCTTGTGTCCGTCTCTTCGGAGGCTGGTCGGCATGTGACGCAATGTCCCTTCGCTGTCGTGGCTCAGTTGATTGGGCCGGCAGGTGCACCACCTCGCTGAAGGGGTAGGTAGCACAAAGTCGAGCGGTAGACGCTAGCGGTTCCCCGTCTCCGCGATGGCCCCGATCTGCCCCAAGCCCCCTGTTCTTACAGGGCCCTCCATCGCTGAGCGCTCACCGTTTCCCGGGCCGCTGTTTCGCCGGCAGTTCGATGCGTTCCCTGACACTGACAGCGGCGGTCATAGCACTGTGTGCCCACCTTAGCGGTCTGCAGTTTGCGCGCCTGACGCTTTATCAGTGATCCCGCAGCCGAGGAAGCTTTCCGCTATCGCGCTGTCGGTGGCACCCTTCTGTCTGCCAACCTCAACCCCAACCTTCGACTACCAAGCGCAGCAGAACCCATTGGATCAGCGAACCTACGCGAACTCTCCCTTCTCGACAGTGAACACGACCTTCCCCCCCCCTTCACCGACGACTTGAGCTTCCCTGGAGGGCTCGTAGCGATGATCTGCCTGTCATAATCCCCCGACATTCGAGCTACACGCACCAGCAACAGCATACAAATACACTTATTACGACATATCAAACAACCCACACTCCAAACCCCGCCACCACCATGGCGGAACAAAACCCCATGATGACACTCCAGGCGGATCTCTCTCGTTTCCGCAAAGCGACACTCAACTCGGCCGTCAGTGACGCCGACAAGCTCCTCGACCTGCTTGTCCAGGCGAGAGAGCAGATTGCCAATGGTATGTCACTCGCCCCGCCGTGGTGTTGCTGCTGGTCGTGTGCTCACCAACGTCTCTCAAACCCACAGCATCCGATCCACACCGCGCGAGCTTGACTATGACCAAGCTCCAGAATCCGATCAACGCAGGCTTCGAGGCAATTAACAATGACTTGAAGGAGGTATCAAAAGCACAAAAGACCTTTGGCAAGGCCCTCGACAAGGTAAGCGCCGTCGGGTCCAAAGACACTGGACGAACCCCCGCCGACTAACACAGCCCTTACCCCCCCTTAGTCCTTCCCTCAGCGACCCCTCTCGACAGATTACGATGCGATGGCCTCATATCCCTCCCTGATCAACCGCGCCGTCGCCATGCATATGCTGCGCGAGGGCCAGTTCAGCGTGGCCTCGACCTTTCTCCGCGAAGCCCACGAGCGGCCTCCCCCTTCGTCCCCGAACCACCCCGCTCTCGATACCGACATACACTCGCTGCAGTCCCAGGAGCTCCAGGACAAATTCGCCAACATGTACGAGATCCTGCACGAGCTCAAGAACAGGAATCTCGTCCCCGCCATCGAATGGGCACGGGTCAACAGCGACGAGCTCGAGGCCCGCGGCTCCAACCTGGAGTTCGAGCTCAGCAAACTCCAGTTCGTCTGGCTCTTCAAGGGTCCCGAGGTCAACGGCCTCCCCGACGACGCCCGCAACGGTCGTGCGGGAGCCCTCGCCTACGCGCAGGCCAGCTTCGGCCGCTTCCAGGCCCGCCACCTCAAGGAGATCCAGCAGCTGTCGTGCGCCATGGTGTACGCGTCCAACATCGGCCAGTCGCCATACGCAAATGTCTTCGACACCTCGGCCGCCTTTGACGACGTCGCCCTCTCCTTCACCCGCGAGTTCTGCTCCCTGCTCGGTCTGTCCGCCGAGTCGCCCCTCTACGTCGCCGCCACGGCGGGCGCCATCGCCCTGCCGCAGCTCATCAAATACACCACCTACATGAAGGCCAAGCGCACCGAGTGGACGACGGAGAACGAGCTCGCCTTCGAGACGCCGCTGCCCCGCAGCATGATCTACCACCCCATCTTCGTCTGCCCCGTCAGCAAGGAGCAGACGACGGAGCAGAACCCGCCCATGATGCTGCCGTGCGGCCATGTCATCTGCAAAGAGTCGCTACAGCGCCTGACCAAGGGATCCCGCTTCAAGTGCCCGTACTGCCCCAACGAGGGCCACATCAAGGACGCTCGGGAGATCAAGCTGTAGGACGAGTTCGGATCCTTTGAGCCGGAGCAAGAGGATGATGTCAGCCATCGAAGACGCCTTCTAGAACAAATAGTCTCTTATTTTATGACAGGCTGTCGGGAATAGGCGATGCGATGTAGTCATGCCCCCTCGGGTGTGTAGAGTAGTAGGGCACAAAGGCGTTTTTATGGGCACAGGCGTCACGGGTTGGGAGTTGTCTTTCCTCTTTATTATTTCCGGAACGGCAGGGCAGGCAGTCTTCTCTCTCTTTTTCGAGGGCCTCGGTTTGGGTCACGGGTATGGAACAGCGAATCTGGTTATTTGTTCAGAATAGCGAAGAGTGGAACGGAAATACAAAGTACCACTCTGCTGAGATGCTCTCTCTCTGATTAGAATATGAGCGTTTATCCATTCCATCTTCGTTTTCATCAGGGTCGGGCGAGAGCGTTGGCCCGGACGTCCAAGGTCGGAGGCACCGCCCGGACGGACCGGATGGACAGGAGCGGCACCGGCACGCTCGGGATGTAACCGGACGTGTGACGAAATAGTCGGTCGCGGAGGCGTCACTTAACGTCTCATTACCTCCCCAGTCCACCCAAGTTTGGTTGTATCGAGGCGGAGAGAAATGATTCAACCCCGGATGCGTAGAAGGAAGCAGTTTTCATCAACGGTATTGAATTACCTCATGCCGACGCTAGGTTACACCAAGGAAACTTCTAAAGCAAATCGCTGGCCTCGATAGCATGTAATGCGTACAAAGGCTAACCAGCCCCTTTTCGCTGCTCCCGAAGTCATAAAGTCGTCCTGGCCAAGGACCTGGTCGCCAGCGCGACTATACGTAAAAACATGTCCATAACTCCGCCATTTGGGCCAGTCTTCATCTCCTGCGGTAGGTGGAGAGAGAGCAGGCATCGTCAACGCCGTAGAGTGTGTTCCCACACACGAAAAAAAAAGAAGAAAAGAAAAAAGAGCCGATGATGGGGAATCTCAAGCAGTCCAACACGCGCCCGGCCCCGCGTGTCCACCGTCCGTCTGTCCACAATCCCATGGTGGGTCTTGGATAAGAAAGGTGGCATTGTGTCGTAAGTCATTTCTTTGTACAATCGAGCAGTATCTCTTTTGATCGTGCGTTTGCCTCGTTGGGTCAAGCCAGCTCCACCCCTTCCTTAATCGATCGTCATTCTGCTCGCAATCTGCGGCTTGACATCCTGCAGGTTGATAGAATTCAGGTCCGGGTTCTTCTCGATGTCCCGGGATGGCTTTCGGAGGTGGTTCTTCAGTCCGGCTCCGAAGTTGCGCATGCAGATGATGCAGTTGATGATGGTGCAGATGATAAGGAGGATGGTGATGACAGCAAAGGCAGTGAGCGATTTACGCACCGCCCTGTACTGTTGTTCGGTGTGTGGCTGGTAAATGCGGACGAGCTTGTAGAGGAAGTAGGTCAGGCCGCCGAGGTAGAGAACGATAACGGTGCCCATGCCGACTTTGTTTTCGATTCTGGTGAACCAGGCTGCCAAAAGCAAAATGGCGATGGTGATGGGGACAGCGGCAATCGTCAACCCGAACTCGGTGTCGGTTTTGAGGGTGACAATGACCAAAAATTGAACGGTAAACCCAAGGAAAAAGAAGAAATCGAACTTCAGAAGTGCGATATAAATCTAGATTCGGTCAGTTTACAAGTGGCAGGCGTCGCAAACGGCCGAAAAGCCTTACCTGGTAGTGAAGGAAACGCTTCTTCATCCTGTAGTCGGCTCCTATCGTCTTAAGAATGTCCCAAGCGAAGACTTGGTAGAGCTTCCAGGCAGTGAAGGCCATGGCAATGGTACAAAAGCCTAGGATGCAAGGGATGGCGATCAAGTAGGGCTTGATGTCCGCCCACATGTTGTCTTGCGGGTTCTTGAGGGATCCGTTCACCTTCAACTGTTCCAACGCCTCTTCAATCTGTTCGACCTGGATAGCAGTGTAGACCATCAATGCGAGGTTGGCAATGCACACGCCAATAACTTGAATGGTGTTCTTCGCTCGCAAGGCGTCCCAGACGATGACCATTTCGTACAAGAAGCCGAAGATGAAAAGCGTCAAGAACGTCGGGATTGTCCGTCTTGGCGAGTCGGTGTTGGCGTCGGTCGCTTGTTGAGTGTCCTGATCGGTCAGGCTGGTCTGGAATTTCCAAAAGACGTAGCTGCGAGGCAGTCAGCACGGAGCGACGCGAGACATGGTCGTCTCGATTGGGTTGACAACTTACCACTCGAAGGCCAAGCAGATTATGGCCTGGACGAGAGTGATGAGGAAGAAGATCCTCGGCCACTTGACACCCATGAAGCCAAAGCCGAGCGGGCCACTCGCACCGCTGCTGGGACGCGAGCCGTTCATGGTGGATGGAGCGAGACCTTCGCGAAAAGCGTAGCCTTGGTTGTTTGATGCCGGCGGCGGGTTGTATTGCTGTTGATATTGTTGTTGGTATTGCTGAGCGTACTGTCGTGCGGCAAGTTCTTGGTCGAAGCCTGCAAAGTTTGGGTCGCCGCCGAGCAAAGAGCGGCGGGAGTCTAGCCTCGTAGCCAGGTCGACGGTGTTGGCGACTCCCCGGAAGGAGTCGAGATGGGATGGTGCGTAATAGTGGTGGGAAGGCGTCGTGGAGGGAAGGGGGCTGGGGGGTGTGTGGTTGTGTGCGTCGGATTGGGGTCAACTTGAGCGTACGACGGCACAGCGGGCAGGCGTCAGCTGTCGAAAAACGACGGTCGGATAGGACGAGACTCGTTCTTTTGGGGGTCTGGTTCTGGTCAAGGGATGAAAAGCGAGTGGAGATTGCGAGGGAGTGCCCCGTCGGCGGGAAATTCGAAAACAAGCCAGGTGCGAAGGTCAAAGAGAAAGTTAAAAAGAACGAGAGGGAAAAGGGAGGAAAGCGACGAGATGGAGAGGTCGGGTTTCCCTGAATGACGGTAGGAGTTTTTTTTTGGGTTTTGGGTGACAGCAAGGGGGAAGCTGTTCAAGAAAGAGAGAATGCGAAGATGTTGTTGGTACGACGCTGAAACAGGTTGGGGGGTTTGATCGGTTCGAAGGCGGACAGGGCTCCTTTTCGCTGTCTCCGGATTTTGACAGGCGCAAAGGAAGGAAAGACTGGGCGTGGCCGTGGAGGGAGGAGAGAGGAGCGAGGAGGGGCGAAGGCTACGGGTAGCGCAGGCGCACACTACTAGTACACTGCGAGCCAGCAGTAGCAGCCTAAGACGGGACACCACGATCCTTTGCAGTCTTGGGGGGGCGGCAGTGAACCGGGGGGTGCCAGGCGGGAAAAGGTGCAGTTGCCAGAAGTTGGGAGGGGTGTGGGGCCCAGGAGACGCTAGGCGGTGGGGCAAGGACCAAAGGACTGTGGGCCAAGGACCAGAAGGGGGGGAAGGCCGCCAAGCCAAGGACGAAGAACGACGAACGACGGAAGGGTGTACAAGGACAGCCTTGGAAGAGAATTCGGGTCGCGCTTGGATGGACGGAGGAACTGGAACTGATACTGGTTCTGAGTGGAGAGACCAAGGCGACAGAAAAGGCGACGGAGATGGATGTCGAAGCCGAGAGAGGCGAGGTTCGGGCGGCTCTTTCGATGTCTGCACTTGTTCTCCTGGGGGGATGAATTTCTGCGCGTGGTGTGGCCAACAAATGCGTGGTGAGGTAAGACGGGGGTTTGGGTGTAGGAGGGCCGACTTGGGGGCTCCAAGGAAGGGTCTGGGTCGGCTTCGATTCGTCGGGACAGGCGATCAGTTGGATGTTGGAGGGATGGACGGTTGGATGGATTGCATCTGGCTCCTTCGACGGCTGCGGCGAGGTGAGGTGAACGATCGAGAGAGAGGCAGAGAGCGGGTTGTTGTCTTCTGCAAGGCGGGTGGGTCTCTGTGCGGTCTGGTCTGGTCGATAAAGGACCGGCGTAGTGTGCGTTCGTCTGGTGCTGCGAGTCTCTGGGTATTGCCGAGTTGTTGTTGTGTCGTGTGGTGACAGGATTCGGCCTTGTCCTTCTTTCTCGTATTAGTGTCGCGGCGGGTCAGCAGAGGCAGGCTTTCGATGGTCGACCGGTCGACTTGCAGCGTTCTGGCGTGTAGAGTCCGGGAGGGGCAGAAACGGAGGAGCAGAGAGGGAGGGAGAAAAGAGCATGCGTCTTGGTCATAAAATAGAGCAGCCGGCAGCAAGAGGCCTCAAAGGCCATGAGGTTAATCCTAGAACCCCAGAGGAATCAAGGTGCATCTGACAAGCACTCGATCAATGTCCAATGTCGGTGCCCCGTACCGCACGATGGCCCATGATCCATCCATCAGAGAAAGGTGCACTAGCTAGTGCCGGCACAGCACAGCCAGAAAGCCAGTGCACCACGCGCACCCGCCTCAGTCTCCAGGCTTTCCCCCCGATCCAATGCCACCTCGTCCCAGGGGAGAGAGACGGAGAGAGGCTGGCTCTTCCAGGGACAGTAGGGCTGTGCAGAGAACCCGGGCCCAAGGGTGCAGCGGACTGCGCCAGGAATAGGACTCGACATGTGGTGTTGTGGGTTCACTGCCTGGCGTCTGACCGTCCCCGCTGTTAGTGCGCGACACATTGGACGGCCGCGAATGGCTGCCTCTCCCGCGGCCCAGCGCCGGCCCAGGGACGCGAGGGAGACGCACCCCGCTAACATCCAATTGTCAAGTGGACCGCACGCTGCGCTATCGAAATGGCAGCTCCAGTTGAGGTGCTGCAGACCTGCAAGTCAACCATGGCTATAGAACCAACCCGCTCTCGACAACACGCGACCCATTTCCCCTTAACACGCACGACGTTGTTGACATTGGCAGCAGGAACGTACCCAGCAACCAGCCAGATTATCTCGGAATGCGCTCTGTTACGGCCCCCCCCCAATTGTTCGCTAATTGCCTTCCCGCACCCTGCCGACAGCAGCATCGGTTGATTGGGCCGGTGCTGTTCGCGGTTTGTGTGTGTGTGTTGGCCGTGAAGGCTAGGACCGCACCTGAAAGACGAGGCGAGGCTTCTTCACAGCCACAGTCTCTCTCGTCAGTCCTGGACTCCTCTCCCAACCCTCTCTTCCTTGTTCCGTTGGTTCTCTGCATGCGACCTGCATTTTACCTTGCCGTACCTTAATTCTGCCCACGAGACTGCCCAGCCCACCGTCCCAAGAGATTCCCGGCCTGGCGATGTGCCCAGCCGGACTACGCCGTGGCGTGCCCAGCTGATAGGCTTGTCAACGAACCGTCACAAACGCCCGGCGCGCTTGCCGGCATGTCCTGACGTTCCAATCCTCAAAGGGCTGAGGGAATGAGGCTGACCCTCTCTCGAATGCATCTACGGCCAGAATATTCCTTCACATGCTGAGCTTGCAGGTGGCTGGACCAGACTCTGTCCCTTCTTTCTTCTTGTCGCTGTTTTGTTTTGTTTTGCTTTCGTCCTGCTCCCGACTGTTCGTTCCGTATCATGCATGCTCCAACCAGCGGCATCTTCCGCCACGGATTGGTTGCGTTACGGGGACTAACAAGAAAGGCGCAATACCTCGATTAAGCGAAGGCAGAATACGCGTCTCTCCTCTCTCGCTACGTATCCGCATACGCACCCCCAATCCGGCCAACGTTCTGTTTCGACTGAAGCGAGGCCTCCTCGCACCCGTTCCCATCGCCTGCTGGCTTCTTCCTAGCATCGCAACCTCGGCCAATGGTCGCTACGTCAGCTCCCACTGTCATTTCCACGACCCGTCGGCCATGCCACCGTTGCACTCCCGCACCCGCTCCATCCCTCTCACCCTCATCAATGCCGCGCCCGTCAGCGCACCTCGCCGCTGACCCACGGGCTCCGATCCCAGGCCATCCCACCCTGAGAACCTGTCCGTGTGCGCCGCCCCGAGCAATGTGCGAGGATGGGCGAGAGGATTGAGATCGGCCCTGTCCAGTGACGGCAGACGCATGGGAGGGCGCTAAGCCACGCTGGGAACTCCACCGCGGCACCACGGTTTGAGGCTCGGTCAGTTGAACCACCGCGGCAAGACACATTCATTCCCACACTGACACCAACCCTCACATCATCGCCAAGTTTAGGCTCAGAGATCGGATAATCCGTCCATGATCCGCCTGCCCAGCGGTCTCTTTGCCCGGCCAATATCGCGCGCATCTTATCGCTGTTGACGTCTCCCGTTCAATGCTTCAAAGTTGCAAAACAGGCTCAATGCTGGCTGAGCCGCACACCACCACCCGTCCTAGGCCTGGCGGCTCTCTTCATCATCGTCCGAATTATTGAAACAACATCCTTCTTTTCCCCCCCTTCCCCCAAAAACCTCGAGTTTGCCCAACTTCCAGGGACGCGCCAGGATGGCCACTCGGCCATCCTTTGGACCCCGGCCTGCTCATTGCCCGTTCCTCGGGGGACGACACCCCCTGTGCCGGATCTGAGCGAGTCAACGAACAGAGCCCGAACCCTCGGTCGCGAGTTACTTAACAGAGTTGAGATTGTCATCATTTTCCATGCGGGCGGGTGGTGATGCCCGCGGTAGATCAACCGGCATTGCTTCCCCGGTCATCGTCATTACCGCGGTCTGTCTTGCGTTTTCTAAAAATTACCTGGGCTATTTCACCCCACCCTTCTGCAAGTGCAATCAACGTTCCAAGTCCAGGCCTGATAGACTCTGTCGGCATGCCTTGTTTTGGGGGCGAGGGGCCCAGATGTCAGTTGATAATCTCGCGTGTCGTCGTCCTTGATTGCTCCGACGAACCGGGTGACGGGGAATTCCTCAATTACTTTTTTTCTGTCGGTTCTATGTTTGTGCCATCCCAGCAGGTGCCCCATTCTTCGCTTTTCGTATACATTACGACGGCTGTCCTTCAATTTGTTCCGTGAAAACCCCCTGGTTTCTGGGGTAACATGGAAAGGGCGGTCGACAAGATCAACAACGATCCAGCCGCTTGCTTGCCCAAACTTGACAGTAGTAACATGGAGCCATGTGCAGACCCATGACATGGCTCTTGCGGTAGAAAGCACGCATAGGCACCCGATAAAGACTCTTGCGTTGTTGCTTCGAAATCTGTGTGGCCCCTTATTAATATTGAGTTTTGGTCTCCTTTTTTTCTTCTTCCTTTTCTTCGGACGGTTTATCTAACTTTCCCGCGAAGCCCTCGGTAGGCCAAGCTTCTCAATCTGATATTACCCTATCTATTTCGCGCTGATTAATTGAAGTCTATCAACTGGGGCCCAGCAAACCAGAGCCCTGGGTTCCTGGGCTTGTGGCTTGTTCAAAGCCAAGTTCTCGACAACTCACAGCGGCTGCCTCCCAGCCCACAGCACGCCGGCCGGCCATGTTCTGTCATGGGCTGGGGCAAATCCTTGGGTATCTGTCCTCGTCACTCGGTGCGAGTAGCCATACCGCTGCTAGCACCCGGAGACGCGAAGACATCACGGGTCACGTGGGGCCGGACCCAAGCGGACAACCCGAGTTCTGATGGACATTGTCCCCTTGCCCCTCTGGGTCCAGCATCGACCCACGTGCGAGATAAATCCGCCCGGGCGCTAACCACGACGAGTGTCTGCTCAGTGGTTTGAAACCGCCTAGCGGTGCCCAGATGGATAGGCTAGATTTTGGGGTGTAGATGACGGCACCAACGGGAAGTCCTCTTTGGGCGAGAGGACAAAAAAATCACTCCACATTGACAGGCGCGCTGGGGAAAGGCCAAGACCGTCTCGCGAGCCGGTTCCCGACTTTCGGATCCGGGTTGCCGGCAAGGACGACGGTGCCACGCGTTGCTGGTCGGGCTTTGACCAAGAGTTGCTGTGTTATGGCAGGGGATTGTTGGCTAAGACAACCAGCCGTATGATGAAGTGAAACTGGCGATTCTGCCTGGCGGAAGTCGTAAGCTTGGTTGGCTGAGTTATAGCATTCAAGACTGTCGTCGTCAGATTCAACAGCCAAGGCGTGTCAAAATATGCATTTCGCTTCGACAGTTGAGCAGACGAGATTTATGTAATCAGCTCGCTCAAACTGATTCCCCTAGGCTCGACGTGTTTGAGCGCTTCACTTGAAGTTGGGGTTCGATTGGGGCTACGCCCGGGAAGTCCTGCGTTCCTACATAGCCCTTCTCCGCGAGGCGAGCGACGTGAAATCCCGATTGCTCGTGTCAGAGACGCTACAAGCTTGGAGAAGCCCCGTAGGATCTGCGAGGGGGCAGCTGGGGACGTCCTTCGTCTGTCGAATATACAGCGCATCACGCCTCTCGCCTCACATCGACGCAGGGCGAGGTTTGCAGGATGCCAGTAGCTTCAAGTCGGGAACACCGCAAGAGCATCCACAACATCCGTCTTACCTGTGAGACGCGGCCAAGGACTGTCTCCGTCCTGTCGACCAGTGCCGGTTTGTCGGGGCATCTCCTGGACCTCGGCGTCCAGACATTTCCCCAAGCCAGAAGCAGGCTCCGACGGGCGTGCAAAGTGGAATGTGAGGGTGGTTCTCTTCATTGAAAGGACCTTTTGGTGGCCCCCCTTATTATACACGAAGCCCCCGGTTGCGGGTTTGCTTCAAAAAAAAAATCCGAATCCCCAAGGTATCCCAAGCCCTTGTACAGAGACCAAAAGGCCTGGCAACGTCGATACGGGAACTCGCTCCCATCAATAATCCCATCCGTGATATACATATCACCGCCGGGTCCAGAGTGCTACAGGAAGCAGACTGGCCGTCCCCACGGTGACGCTGCGTCGTTTCTCCCTTCCCCGAGCTTTGGTATGCTTCATCCCTCGTCTGTTTGTCCATCGACACTTTTTTTGTTCTTGTTTTTAGAACATGCCGCCTCCCATGCCGCCGCCGCCGCCTCTCTTCTGGCTCTCGTTCTGCATCACCTCGGACGCCTTCATGTGCGCCTCGAAGAACTTGGCGGCACAGCGGTCGAGGCAGACGGACTCGCCCTTGTTGAGGTCGGCCTCGCGGTAGTCGGGAAGGCACTTGGATTGACAGATCTTGGTCAGGCTGGGAACGCGAGCAAAGCATGTTAGAAAATATGTCCTTCTTCCGCGGGCCCGCAGTCCAGGTCCATTGGGACTTGAACGGGCCTCTAGGGGATAGATCTCGTGGTGACGTACCGGTTGTGCATGTCAGCCAGCAGACGCATCTCCTGCTCAGCCATGGCGATCTTCTCCTCCGAGGAGAGCTTGGGGCGGCCCATTCCAAAGAAAGACATGTTGGCGGTTTAGGGGGGTGTCGAGTGGAAGGTTCAGGTGATGGGATTTGACTTGAGTTTCGTTGGATGCGACGAGGGAGCGTTGTTTTGATTAAGGGTAGCTTTGCTTGCTTGGATGGGTGCTTGACGTCGCCGAGTCGAGATTTTACAGAAGCTCCTTTGCCTTATCTTATCGCGCCCCAAGTCTCCTCCCAGGCGCGACTGGACGACCGGAGTTCAGCTCACTGGGAGCCCCGCTTCGAAGCTCGGCGTCCAATCAGCCGCTGTTCGATTGGAACCCTCGTTCCGGGCCGGTTTGTCCCGCGGCTCGCGTCCAGCGTTATCGATAACGTCAGGGACCACGATAAAAGTGCGTCGGCGCAAAATTTCCATGCCAGTTGCTCGACCTTACTTGGCCACCTCAAGAAGAGCCAAAATCTTCTTGAGCAACAATGGTGGTAAGTTTTAGCTCGCGCGCTTTATTTCCTCTCTATCTGTCCCCCTCATATGATGATTGCAAGCAATTCAGAACCGCTGCGACTTACACAGCTTCTGCTGTGGTTGATTTAAACCGCCTATTATCTGACATTTTACTCCTACCCTCACTTCTTCATGCATCCATGCCACATTGGACAGCGAAGCTAACAGGAGATAACCAGACGCAATGACTTCAATTCAGAGTCTACGGCTTTTGCGGCCGTCGGTGCGTGCGCCGCGGGTCGCCAGGTTCGCGCAGTCTTTTCATGTCGGGCAGCCAAGTGGCACAAGCAGGCTTCAGCAAGATGGGGCCGGGAGGAAGAAGGATAGGATAGCAACTCGGGCAGAAGAGCGGGACACATCGGCACAGGGTGAAGAGGAGGCTAGGGTATCAGAGTTCAAAAAGACGCGCACCAAGGCGCTGGAGGAGGCCGGCGAGAAGGGCTTGTACAAGGAGACGCACCCGCGGCTGGTCCATCGCAAGAAGCCCATGTCGGTCCCCGCCTTTAGGAAGGTTTGGAAGGATGCCAAACTGGACGACCCGGGCAACGCTGAGGTCGTCACCCTGTATGGTACGCAGAATGAATACAAGTCGTCCCGCACGGGGCGGCCATCGTCCCTAACCACCACCGGCGCCTCGCTGACAGGGCCACAGGCCGCGTCCAATCCATCCGCTCGCACGGGAACAAGCTCGTCTTCGTCACCATTGTCAATGAGTTTGAGAAGATCCAGGGCATGATCAACTACCGCAACCTCGGCAACGTCCCTGATATGAACATTGACACCTTTAAGCTCTTTGCCCGGCTGATCGAAAAGGGCGACCACATCTGTAAGCTGACAAGGTGCTTTTGCATGCCGGTGACCAGATGCTAAAGAAACCCACAGCCATCACTGGCAAGCCCACCCGCACGAGCACGGGCGAGCTCACCGTCCAGGCCGTGGTCCTCCCGGAGCTGCTCTCCCCGACCATGGAGCAGATCCCGCAGACCCTGACCGACCCGGAGACCAAGTCGCGCAAGCGGCACGTCGACATGATGGTCAACCCCGAGGTCGCCGACACGCTGCGGCTGCGCTCCCACATCACAAAGTACATGCGCGACTACTTCCACGAGCAGTCCTTCCTCGAGTTCCAGACGCCCATCCTCGCCGAGAACGCCGGCGGCGCCGTCGCGCGCTCCTTCACCACCCAGGCCACCGAGTTCCCCTCCAAGGAGCTCTCCCTCCGCATCGCGCCCGAGCTCTGGCTCAAGCGGCTCGTCGTGGGCGGCGTCCACAAGGTCTTCGAGATCGGCCCGGCCTTCCGCAACGAGGGCATCGACGGCACCCACAACCCCGAGTTCACAATGTGCGAGTTCTATAGCGCCTACACGAACCTCCCCGAGCTCATCGCCCGCACCGAGGAGCTCCTCGCCGGCCTCGCGGCCCACTGCCAGCACCTCATCGAGACCCAGCTCACCTCCCTCGAGCCCATCGACGTCTCCAAGTTCACCCGCCCCTTCCGCCAGCTCGAGTTCATACCGGCCCTCGAAGAAGCCCTCGGCTTCCGCCTGCCCAAGCTCACCGGCAAGGACGCCTACTCGGAGCTCGTCGCCGTGCTGGCCCTTAGCAAGGTCGAGGTCCCCGGCGGCATCCCGTCGACGATGCCCAAGCTCCTCGACCGCCTGGCGGCCGTCTATCTCGAGCCCAAGTCCTTTGAGAGCCCGCTGTTCATCACGCACCACCCGACGTGCATGTCGCCGCTCGCCAAGAGCTTCGTCTGCCCCAGGACGCTGCAGCTCGTGTCGGCGCGCACCGAGCTCTTCGTCAACGGCCGCGAGCTGGCCAACATGTACGAGGAGGAGAACGACCCGTCGGCGCAGGCGCGCAAGCTCGCGGAGCACCGCTTCTTCGGCACCGGCAAGGACCCGGCGCCGCTGGAGGACAAGGACGAGCCCGACCCGCAGAGGGACGCGCCGCTCGACAAGAGCTACATCCGGGCGCTCGAGGCGGGGTTGCCGCCGACGGGCGGCTGGGGCTGCGGTGTCGAGAGGCTGGTGATGCTGTTCTCCGGCGCCAGCCGGATCAGCGATTGCTTGAGCTTCGGGACGTTGAAGAACGTGGTGGGGTTGACGTCCGAGGCGCAGAACCGCTCAGAGTCTTCGTGAGCGCCGCGCTGTGGCGGAGTTGTTCGATTCCCTCGATTTGTTTTGGCATGAGCCACACCGAGCATTGCATTTTTTTTTTTTTCCGGCTTGAGAGGAGCCATCTGGAGACGAGCAAGGCGCAGGATTGCGGAGAGGAGCCGCCTGGAAGCGTGTAATGACCTGTACAACATCAGAACCATCATAGATGTACCACATTGTAGAACACCCAAGCACAAGAGCTTGAGGATACCAAGACCACTTTTCGCGAACGCTTCACCGATGGACGCCCAGAGAGACGGGGGGTTCTGAAATCAAATCGCTTTTGCTCGTGAACTGCCAAAAAGAACTATGCTAGCTAACCTGCAACCGTAGCAGAGGGGGATGGGCAGATGGCCCTCTGAGGAAATGCAACGTGCCAACCCGCGGTGATAAGAGAGAGCCAGACGAGCCAAGGAAGAGACCAAACCAACCGAACCAACCTGCCATCGTCCTTCCATAAATCACCTTCGTTGAAGAGCACCCGTTCTTGTACGCCAGCCCCAGGGGACGTTGCACGGCGAGATTGCACCGTGTCTCTTTCTGTTTTTTTCGGTTTGCTACGTGCCCCTTTCTTTCCTC
Organism: Colletotrichum tofieldiae; assembly: GCA_022836555.1. Lineage (NCBI taxonomy): Eukaryota > Fungi > Ascomycota > Sordariomycetes > Glomerellales > Glomerellaceae > Colletotrichum > Colletotrichum tofieldiae. Next base: position 1,072,286 of record BQXV01000008.1, on the reverse strand, counting down.
CCAGTTTTGCATCGACATTCCGTAGATTCTTCCGAACCCAAGATAGTGCTCATTTCATCAAGATGCGGTGTTGAGGGTTATAAGGTGGTCGGGGGTCAGGAATGCATACGGTAATGATGTTCGTTATCTGTTGTTCGTTGGTGGCAGGTAGCTTGCCAGCAGTCAAATGCCGACCAATCGACGAGGGGGCAGTTCTGCCCAACATCGATTTGCCAAAACGTTCTTGTTGAATTTCCTCGTGCTTTTACCAGAACCGACTCGCCTGGTGTTCCTTGGTGTCTTTGACAGCGTTCTTCCAGAGGACGTATTCCCAAGCCTGATTACGGACCCTTTTGCTGTTGAGGCGAGCCCAAGCGGGAGCAGTTTGCTTCGTCAGCGTCGGGTGATCCATATGGACCCCCTCCAGCTCCTGGAGCTGGTCGTCCACGTCAAGCAGTGCTGCCTCTCCAGACGCTCCGAGGATGGCGTAATCTCTCTCGGGCGCGATGAGATCCTGCGCCTTGGGTAGGTTCTGGTGGTTCCGAACAGCCTCGATACGAGCCGTGCTATTGAGAGCGGGAGAGCGGGCAAAGGGGTTGACGAGGAGCGGCGCCACAACGGCTTGGAGGTCCTCCCGCATGGCTTGACTTGATTGCAGTACGGGATCGTCTGGCGAGGAAAGGAAGACGCTGAGGAGGTCCCTCTTCTCGATTAGTCGATGGTGAGCCTCCCCATCAAGAGCGTAATTTAAGTCGCATATGCGGCAAACCCAATGCGCTGGCCGCCGGATGTCCATCTCCGGGCGGAAGAAGGCTTTGATCAGGGTGTTGCTGCACCGGCTGCAGGTGTTCTGGCTGAATTGTTCGTCGCGCTGCCGGTGCTTCATTTTCTGGTTACAGCCCTGGAGCAGGCTCATCACTACCTGGTCCTCGAGGTCTTCCTTGATGTCGTTGGGGAGGAGGGCGTATGAGGGGGGGCTCGTGGCCGCGTCGATCCATGTGAAGACGTGGTGAAGAAAGATGGCACCCTGGCCGGGCTTCATCGGGACCAGGTCGAAGAACCTGCGGAAGTCCTGGCCCGCGGAGAGAAGGTCGATGCCCATCGGCAGGGCTTTGACGACTGCCAAGAAGACTGTAGCGAAGAAGCTGGTCAGAACGTTGACGTTAACCGGGTCCCACGAGACGATGTAAGTGCCCAGACGGTTGTTCAGCGGGCCAAAGTAGGTTCGCGGATAGAACTGGAGGCTGACTGGTTTCTTTGCCAACTTTCTGGAGTTCCAGTAAATGATGTCTAGCAGGGGGTTGAGATTGCCGACGTGAACGAGCTCGCAGTTGATGATCCCTAGCACCTCGAGTTTGGGGCATACCTTGAGAATCATTTCGACTATTCGCAAGTCCATCATGGGGACTTTATGCAAACGGAGAGCTTTTAAGGCACCGCCGTATTGGTTGAGCGACCGCACTGTTATTATATTAGCTTCAAGTCCAAATCATGCATCATGTTGAGTGGACGGACACATGGGGATGTTGTATGAAATCTCCCGCAGGTGATGGTTGGTTACCTCCATCGGAGGCAAACCCTTCTCGTGGTGCCTGGCACCTAACTTGGCCTCAGCTTCGAGAAGTCTTTGGTCGTTGACTAGGAACGGGAAGAACTTTTCGTAGGTGTCCGCATCCGCCTTGTTGTCCTGCGCAATGTTCCACAGGGTATTGCGAGTCTCGCAACTCAACCACGCCTTCGGAATACCCTTGACGGCACCAGGAACGACATAGGGGTCTCTACCCCGGATGAATAGGTTGTGGCCAATCCCAATCGTCGAGCGACGTACGTCATCGATGTCGGCAATTGCAGAGGGAAGCCAGTCGCAGTCTTGATAGTCTCCAAGTGGAAGATGGAAGCGAGACTGCGGCAGGTTAGTGGCATGAAAGGCGGCCTAGGCTAGTACTGGGTCGAAACTTACCACGTAGATGGCTACTGCATCTGAACAAGCCCTGGAAGCAGAGGCCAGTCTACCGACGGCTGGGGTGTTGATGGACCAGAGGTGTGCGATCACCTCGCGGCCCACCGGCACGGCAGCAAGCATCTGTTCGAAGAGAGTCGGGACGCTGAACGATACTGTCTCATCGGATGTTTGCTCGTTTTTCTGAGTCTGCTCAGTCGATTCTTTGGCTTCCTCGTCAGAAAGAGGTTGGCTCAAATCCGGGTCCTTGTCCGGGATCTGCCGTAGTCTGTTCCAAAACACTGGTTCGGGGAACGCATGGCGAGGCAGCTCGGGCAAAGAACCCTTACCGCCAGTCATCAGGTAGATGACGGAGTTGAGCTGACGCTCGCACAACTCCTTATACGTGCGGCCAACTACTGGATGACACTTGTCGTCTTGAGGAACCCCAAGCTTCATCCCGCCATGTCTTACAGGTTTCTTGCCGCACGCCATCATAGAAGATTGTCTCTTCGTGTTTGACCCCCGGTTGAAGATGACCCGGGAAGAAAGAATCGCCAGTTTTGATTAACCAGGAAAAGCCTAGACACGTAAGGATAGTAAATATAACTGAAGGAAATCGAAAGAAAGTGGCAGAAGAAGAAGAAGAAGCAAGTATCAGGAGAAGCGGAGGAGGAGCAAAAGTCAGAAGAAAAGGCACAAGCCGGACAGCGCAGCTTGATAAGAAGCGTATGAAAGCGAGATTAATCACTTCAGACGTTGTTTATCAACTGGTTGGACCGTCTGTCCGCTTGGGCGTGATCGACGTATATATAAGTTTGGGAAGAGGGAGGTTCAGATTTGAAGTACTGTAGTGTTGTGAGAAGAAGCCCTGCCAAAGCCAAAGGTGGATTTATGCCGACCAAGCAAGGCCAGGAGCAGATCAGACGAAGACCTGGAAACTCGAGCGTCCTTTCCTTTCGAGAGTCAGCCAGGCAACGATGAAGCCGAGGTAATTTGGTAGTGAATGATCTGGGAAGACGAGATAAAGACGTGATAACCTCACGCAGTGGGCGGAAGTGGGCACTGTGAAGGAAGAATCAATGGAGAAATCACAGTTGAAGCAAATATTAAGCGTGGTTGGGGTTTTTGAAGGCCAAAGTAGTTCGATGAGGTTAAAATGGACTCTTGTTGGATTTGGTAGGGTATTTGATACTCAAGATGTGTTGTGGGTTGAGAGAAGAGCTTGACGCTGAGAAATGAAGGTGTGGGTTTTATGATTGTTCGAAGGCCAGGGTCAGAGGAAGTTGCTGAAAGGAAGGAGGCACCTGCCCGTTGCCACTGACGCTTCAGTATGGAAGCTGGAGGCTGAGACTTCTTTTGAACGGTAGGAAAATTGGCTAGGTAGTTATGATAAATGACGTTGTGTTTGATGATGTGGGGGATACCATGTGACTCGAGTGAACATGAAGGTTTTCAGATTATGTGGATTCAATAGAAATATAAATAAGAAAAGACTGAACTGACAATCCAAATTTAGGAAGAATCAAACCACTCCCCTTGGAAGATCAAATTCCTTGCACAGGTAGGAGCCCTTCGTAAGCTCTCGCCCAAACAAGGCCCAAGAGAAGCCGTCGTCTTATAGGCAGGAGACAATCTCAGCGAACTCTCGCCGCAAGGGGCTCAGTCAATCCCAAGTATACAAGAGCAAGTAATTCAGTCGTGCTCCCTCCAAAGAGGGAGCTCCGGGCTGTTCAATATTACATAGGAGTGAGATATGTCTTAACTAGCTCTCGACAAATGGATAAAATATGTGTGGTGTTGCACAGGCATTAAGACAGCACTGGTGAGCTCTTGTCAAGGATATCTAAGAAGGGTGAACATTTCGTAGATGGCAGGCAATGGCAACGAGCTCTGTCAAACAGAGGGGACAGGCTGCCCACTGCTTCCTGCATTCATAGCTTTTCTACATCCTGAAATGAGAGACCTAGATTTCATAGACTTCTGCCGTGAATGCGGCCCCCCACTCTTAAGCACTGGGTCGGTGGGAAGCAACATAGTCTTGTTAAGCTCTTGACTCGATCATGTACCATTCCCTGGATCACGTTGGGTCTCGAGAATAGAAAAGTTTTCTTTGGCCGACTTGGCAGGTGTCTTAACCTTTGTGTTTAAGGAGTAATGCTGTACAAGATAGTGAGCGGCACATTCATTGGTCCATTGGACACCAGCCAAATGCCAAACAACATAAACCAACGTTGTGGCGTTTCCATGAGAATGATGAACAGCCATACGCATCTCTCAAGCTGTGATGTTGTATTCCTCTCGTCTGGCTCTCAAGCCTGTTGAACATTCCCTTGCGCCCCAAGTGATAACTCATAGCGTTCTCTCGCCGTCGTTCCCAGTAGCTCAGAACTCACAGGCCATCAGGGTGACTTTGAATTTGCCTTTACCAGGGAGAGACAGAAGGTTTTGATCTGCACCACGATTGTCGACCTGCACAGTATGTCAAAACCTGACGAAGAAAGGGAAGAAGCCGACAAAATGTAGTCCAAAACCCACTGTGTGACGTTGGAAGCAACCACAAGCAATCCGAACACTGGAAGGGTTGGGGGGGATGGAGCTGTGTACCGGGTTGAACCTCAGTGAGCGAACCCGAGACTACATCAATTCTCTTACGAGTCAGAACAAGGCAAAGAGGAATGGCATTGCGGAATATCAACTCCCAGTATTAAGTTGAGGAACAACATGTCACCCGTTTTCAACCCAAATCAGAGTTGAAGGTCACCGCTTGCGTCGAAGTCAAACTCGGCTTAAGCGGAGCATAACCACCCGGGTTAAACCTCATAGAACGAGGAGTCTGGGAGGGCACGAAGCATACTGCAAACCCGCCTCGAAGTGGCTTCATTCCTCCTCCTGTGGTGTGATAAGAGCTGCATCCCCTATTGGAAAAGCTGCATGAACCACCGACCAGCGAACCTCACTGGTGACGCCAAAAATGGCCGCTAAGCCGGATGGTACGGTTGGAGGAGCCTGGGGATTCGCGGCACTGGCGGCGACGACGGCAAGAGGTTCAAAATGTGGTACGGCTGACGTCGAGAGTTGACCAATGCAACCTACCCCAAGACAGGAAGACTCATGCGGCCCACCTATTGCTTGATGGCGGGCACTTGACTCGTCGTGGTGCGATACAAGCACCGGTACGTGGGGATCTAGAACGTGATGAGGGGAAGGAGCCGAGAGGTAAGGCGCATCATGTGCATGCCAACGGCGGGGCTTGCATGAACGTTTTTGATATGCGCCGGGCTTTGCCAGCGCGTGTGTGTGTGTGAGGACGCCGAGGATCAATCCCTCGACAGTGATGGTGTCAAACCCCGGGCGGACCAAAATCGGACACCGTCACCGCAACTTCGTGTAGACAAGGACACCGGTTTCGCAAAAAAACCAGCCGGGAGAGGGAGGCGGCAAGGACGATCGGCCAACGGAAACAAACTCAACAGGTGGAAGGTTATGCCTTGACACCGGTCGGTGCCCGCAGCCACCGCCTCGTCTATCGTCGACAGTGTGAGGCAGTTTCTCGGAACCCGCAAACCAGGGTAAGTCGGTCAGACCAACAAACCTTTGGGCCAGAAGACATCGGATTATTGCCCTGTGTTCGGTGTTACCCCTCAGCTGCGACAAAAGCTCTGATCAGCGGCAGCCCAGCTCAGGTTAAGAAAACAAATAGTATAGGTTCGGGCGCAGGCACCGATATTGACTTGGGTCACCTTGTTACCAAGAGCAAGTGGACTCATCTTTGCTGCGTTCCTTGGCTGGTCTTGGTGGCCTCGCCGCCTCTGTTGCGGAATGCTTGCCACTCTTCACATCGTCTCGACGAGGCCCCCACCTGCATCAAGCCAGAGACGGGCTTGTTTCAGTTGCGGCATCGGGGACGGCCAACAAGCACCAGTTGAGCTGGTGACGGGCGTCCTGTGATGCACCTGGTTGGCTGGCTCCGCGGTGTTAGTTGGAAGTGCTCACTAAGACCATCCACCAGGACCATCAGTGTCAGCTTTCTGAACAAGCTCCGACGAAATGCGCAATCGTGGCGAGAGAACGCGTGATGTGGCGGGAGATTGTTGGGATTTCTGGATGGTCCTGTTGGTAACGCTATGGCGGCGGTGTCAAGGCCGAGGAAGCTCTCTATCCGATCCTCGAGTGGTGAACGTCTCACGGCTGAAACCGCGGATATATGAGAGAAGATATCGAGCTTCCTTGAACCAAGGTGGAACGTAACTTGTCCGCGTAGGGAAACCCGAACTTGGCTTCAAGCAAGCCGGCGGACCCCGCGGAGAATGTCCAGAACGTCGGACTATTCTACCACTTGAGAATGTCGGTCATTGATGTTACTGCCGCGAGCTTCGCAGTACACAAACGAAACGGCAAGCAAGGTAAGCCTTGGGTGCTGTATGAGTCGAGGACTGCGGTGGTGGTTGCAACATTCCGTGATATATCGATGTTTCACTCCGCAAAGCCGCCATGAGCCACCCCAAGGCCGTCTGTCTCAGATATTGGACGACGGCATGAACATCCAATTGGCCTGGCGGGAGAAACATCTCCAGATACAGGGCAGCGAGTGCTCCTACATGAAGGGAGCCGATACTTAACAGGTGATGCCGGACCCAGGCAGCGACTCTGCAGCAATGACAAATGCGGCATCGATGAAATTTCGTGACTGGCACCCGCTGGCATTGATAACAAATGGCAGTATACAAGTCGGCATAGGGCGATGGTAACCCGAGAATGATGCAAAACGGCCGGGCCGGGGGGCGGCATTTCAAACGGTAATATCCACTGCTTGGAAGGCAACAGAGTGTGTGATCATGCGCACGCACAGGAAAGACAAGGAGGAGGGGGCGATGTGCTGCTAGGTCTGCTGGCGACCGTCAGCACAGTTCCAGGTGCAGAAGAAATCGGGGATAGAGTGTGGCTTTCGACGCGGATCCATCAGGGTTCGTGGTTACGTTCAACGTGGGACAAAAAGGGTAGCCAAACAGTCGACGAGAATAGAAATTCTTCAACACCAAGTGACCACCAAACAGCGACCAACGCAGTGTGTGGACACAGAAGAAACCGGCTTGGATGGCATCAGGAACTTGGAAGGCATCGTGTACATGCCTTGGCCTCAGGCAGCTAACCACTTGATTGCTGGTGACTAGCAAGAAGGAAGGAGGGCCGAATGATGCGCCTGCTTCCTTGAGACGTTCTTTCCACGACTTTCCATTTCGAACTTCCTGGGTACTTGCTGACGGCGACGATCAGTTGCAGTCAGAGATACCACCGAAACGCATTTTCTACCTTACGTAAGATCACTTCTTCCCCCGGGCGAATGTCAATCACGATCTTGACAAAAAACAAACGGGCCACATGCAAGATCATGAGAGCAACCATCCACAAGGCCCCTACCCGCTCTCTCGAATCCTCGACCTACATGATACAGCCCAATGAGACTCGTTTGGACAGCATCCACCCTCGACATGCCGCGAAAGCGCTGCCACGCAGCACGGCCTCGGTCCTGTCATGTCATGCCAGGCAATCGGATACGATGCCATCCTTCATCGACGCCATTCCCAGCCAGGCCATCCACACCTTCCAACTTCCGCGACTCGTCGGTCATGTGTATCTGAGACTGCAACCACGGCCCCGATTTTAACTAGGGCGGCCGGCTGCGCGATGCTGCAGTTTGTCGACACAGATCAGGCAGATGGCGAGATGCCTTGCACCAAGATCGATGGGATGACGATGTCGCCATCCAGCCAAGCAGGGCTATACGTGGTCTGATGAACGGTTTGTCGCCATGCGCCGAAGATCCCATCACCCAACTCTATTCTTTTCCGTCCGAATACCGTCCACCGATGATGAGCCCTCGCCCTGTTCTGGAGATCCGGGCGAACCTAGAATATCACACGGCCGTCTGGATATTGCCTGAAAACCCACTTGGGCGACAACAAATCGACACCATCACGGATCTTCAGTTCGAGGGGCAAGTGATCACCGGCTCCGAGCCTTGTCCCACTGCGATGAGCTGTTCTCCGGCCACTGGGCCTCTCCCTGGAGCGACCGCCAGCGTGACTGGTCACGACGTGGGGCCAGATGAAAATCTGCTGCGAATGTAACTTCCCAACCCGGGAAGCAAAATCAAAGGAGACATAGGACAGGGATCAGCTGACAGGGTTGCTGTGGGCATTTCTGAGGGAGGTACGCGCAACCAGCACATGGCAGGGCTTGGTGGTGGCATTTGGCGGCATAAGTAAACATTGGTTCGGCTCTCAGTCATGGGCATCCTGGAAGTTGGATCGCATTCCACGACTGGCTCCCTCGGCCTAAGCCAACATCATCACAAGAGGGTTTCAGTGCGGGTTATTCGACAGTCTCCAACGGATCAAATGACGGACAACAGCCTCGAGCTCAAGATCCCGGCTGACTTTTCCGGTGTCGCCCCGACGCACACCGGGCGGGCTGGCCAACAACCAGGCTATGCTTCGCGGCGTTCAGGGGCAAGGCATACCACCGTACATGAATAGATAACCGAGCATGACTCCGGGCTCTCTCAACTTTCAGACTTTCGGTCAGGTAATCTGCTGCCGGCCGCCCGCTGCCGGCTATTTGTTGTCGCTCGTCAGCCCCCTTGGAACAATGCCGTTCGTGCCTAACTCTGTACATTGAGCAAGGTACGGATGCTGAGCCGCGGCCATTTACCTGCAGGTTAGGTACGCTTCAGGCGAGAATGGCCAAGTGGTCTATGGGATCGCGATGGTAGCGCCGCGCTGGAACCCCTCGAAGCCAATAGTGGCCGACTGGGAAGACCCAAGGCTCTTTGTTGAAATGAACGCCGTGTCCATCAGCAATTTTTAGCTCGGCAGTGGCCGTAATTTGCCGTCCCTGCGCATCTGCATCACAGCCCCGTTACGAATGGTCACCCAAGCAGCAAGCAATGTCCAAGTGATGGCGGGTACGAGCTTCGGTCCGTTGGGGATATGTTGTGTTTGGGGAGTCGGCGGGCTGGAATCAGCCTCAGGCCTCTTGGCAGGTCTGGACGGATGTGCGTTCAAACAGCGCTTTCCGGAAGTATCGCTCGGAATTTGGTCCTTTGATTGATCGGCTGGCAAGTCGGCAGCGCGTGTGCTTATTTCCAACTGGGCTCTCAGGACCGGGCGGTGGAGGAGGTTTAATGTACCCAGTTCTTATGCTGCGGTCCTGAGAATCTCGAGAGGAAAGAAAACAAAAATCCCCGTACTACGCATGTACCCTTTGATCATGAGAGACAGGGGAGCGGCCCCCTACATCCCCGTCAGTCCCTGTCTGTTGCCCAAGAAGGTCCAAGACTAGGCCTGGCGGCAGCTAGGATTATTTGGATCAAATATGCGGAATGGGTCCAAAGGTCAAGGGCTTGTGGATCTCCGATTGATTGGTTATGTGTCGGGGCGGCTTTTGTTTCTGCTATGTCATGAGGAAAATGGCCTCCGTCGTCCTCTGGCTTGTCCATAGTGGATCCATCGTGCCGGCCTCAGACGAGTCTTCTTTGAACGACTTCTCCTTTTTCTGATCCGCAGTCAATGATACGACCTGGAATGTCAGCACCTCGGATACCACCCCAAGGGAACCAACCTTCTGCGCAGATATTGCGCCATACCACAGAGTGCGTTATACATCAGACACATCTGGACCAAATACAAATACGACACGCGCAACCAATGGACAACACCAAGACCAGGCTACGGGTGGCAGTGGGCGAAACAACGGGATACCTGCCCTGCTGCCGCAACTAGATGCTGTTACATGCATCACGAGACGTAACTGACCGTGGGTTTGGAGATAGGAGATGGAGCCCGTCTGCGCAGTGTCTATACTCGGCGATAGACCCCCAAAGAGGGCCAACGTACACGGACTACGGTGACAGGCAGGACAGGTCGCGCAAGAGCGTATCTTGGACACATCGAGATAGGAGGAAATGGAATGGCGCCTATGCAGAATCTGGCAGGCGCCTCCTAGGTTGGGCCGCCGCATTTCGTTGCCCGACTCGGTTCGTGCGCAAGTGTCGTGGCCAAGGAGAGCGCCATCGACTTGGTGATTGACGACACGCACACACACTGCCAGTCAGAGGCCTGGCTGACACCCGTCGGCCAGTCACTTGTTGTGCAGCCCGCCAGCCAGTCCAATGAAGCATCGGGATAAGGTGCGCAGGCTGATCGACACTCCCGCGCAGGACGACGACTCTTTGCACTAGACGGTCCTCTGCCTGAGTCACATGGTTTTAAAGAGGATGCAGCTAGCGGACTAGCGGCACATCTCAAGCAGAGAGAGGGAGGTCCTGGCCCCCTCCGTTTTCCCCATCATGGCCCTATGGCGTGGTTGGTTTAATAGGGGACCACTTTGGCTCCTATTTTTTCCCTCTTCCTCGTTCTTGTCGCCCACTGCCACCATCCCATACGACGCCTCTTTGACCATGTGGATTTTGGCCTAAGGTCCAACGAAGGCCGTGGTGTTTCGTCCACCCTTTGAAGGGTGGGTGACCTGACAGGACAAAGGCGCGTGTCGCAAAGTGGTGCGAGAGAGAGGCTAGTGGTAGACCCCCTTTCTGAGGCAGGGTTTTTTTTTTAAATTGTTTTAATTGTATTTTTTTTGCGGCAGGCCATCCCGACGACACACACGAACAACTCATGTCGAGACGTTTCCCAACGAAAGCGACGACAGAAGGATTGTTGTTGCTTAGCGGCGCGAGGAGTAGAGAAATGGCGCTCGCGCAGTTTGGAGAAAACGGTCGGCTTTTTGGGGGTGTGAGACGGAATATATGAATCGCTATGGATGGGTGCCCAGCCATGCCGGCACTTGGCCGGTGGTCACAACGCCTTCTCTCCCATGTGTTTTCTTGTAGGGCAGAGGAATACCAGGCCAGTTGGCGACGTTTGCGGCGCACACGGCGAAGGGACTTGCGTACGCGGATGCGATGCTGGAGCAGGAGATGATCGGTCAGCAGGTACTCCTTCTACAGGCGATACACCTGGCCCAGTGCAGCCCACTTCGTCACCAGTCCAGGACGGCAGCCAGTTTCTTGAGGCCCTCTCTCGAGCTGGTGGTGGTGTTCGTCAGTCTCCCTATCTACCTCTGAAAGGTGGTGGGACGCGATGCGTGGCGGTTGCAGGGTGGTAGGCACCTATTGTTGAGCGCTGTGTGGTTGTCGTGCCACACAAAAAGCTTGCATGCAATGCACGAGAATGGAGCACATCAACGGGCAACCCTCGAGGCGCAGTATGACGTCTCCCACGGGCTGGCTGCAGGACATCACGCGAGTTGTGGCCGGGCGGGAGCTTTCGAAGCGGCCCAGCTCGATTATTGTTTTCCTCGTACAATTATGCCTATTTCTCTCTCTTTTTCCCTCCTTCACTGTGTATCTTGCCCCTGTTTTCCAATCGGAGGGACAAAACAAAGAGGGCCTGGATGCAGAGAGGCCATCGCGTCCATTGATTTGTCCATGTAGCTTGCATCTCATCCACTCCTGATCGTCGCGTTGTGGCCGTCGAATGTAACGGTATCCATACATGTGTAGATGTTCCGTCCAACTTTAGAAAACGTTGGGAGAGGCAAGGGCCAGAAGTAAAAGAGCGGTATCAGGGAAGGGAGCAACCATCTGGTCCGGCTGATGACAGTGCGACATGAGTCACTTCGCGAAACGTTGCTGGAAATATTGCTTAATTACATCGTCCCGCCGACGATGGAGAGTTAACCACGCCAGTAGAGCGAGACGGGGGGACGCGATGTGGACGTCCGCTCGCCCCCTATCTACTTCTCCCTACCTACCTTATCTCGACAGGCACCGGGACGGTCTCGCGAGAGAGAGAGATAGAGGGTCGCCCAGGTCTAGGTCCGGGTCCGGCGCGTATCAAAATCACCCGGCCATCTCTTTGGTGGTCCACCAGCTCTGGGCTGCAAGATGAAGGGGACGTTTTGCTCTTCGTAAAACGTCTAGACAACCGGTTGCTGGGCCATCGCGGCGGAAAGAAAGGAAGGGAGAGAAAGAAAAGACGATGGTGAAAACTCTGCCACGAGTTTCCTCAACAAGCCCACGTTCATCCATGGTTCTCTTGTTCTCTTTCTCCCCCAAGGTACATGCAATCAATAGTCAGGAAGTACTCACATCGTAGCGTCGTTGCATTGGTGGAGGGACGACCGTTCGACGGAGGGGAGGCGCCGCTTGCAGAGAGAGGCTTCAAGCAGAAAAGAAAAAAGAAAAAAAAAGATTACCAAATGAAATAGGACAGCCACTAACGTCTGGGAATGGCGGCCAGGGTGGGACCCCGTGGCCTGTTCCCGGCAAAGCAGCAGGGTCCAGGTAGGTAGCAACCCCTGACGCTGACCAGAGTGTGGAAAGGCTCGTCCTCGTCGCTCTCCTTCCTTTCCAGCCCCCCCTGTCCGTCCTGCATCGTCCTCGTCCGTTTGGCAGGCCTGCCCGTCGGCGGTACGTACCGCAGCGTCGAACACGCCAATATTCCCCCCTTCTTTCTTTCTTTCCGCAGCGCAAAGGCAGCATGCAATGCAGCTAAAAAAGCATCCCGTTACGGGTCTCGCAAATTTCGTCCCACTCGCTTGCGTGCAGCACAGGCCAGTCTGCGTTCTCGTCTCTCCCACCTGGCAACTGAGCAACACCCAAGAGCATTGACAGGGAAAGAGCTACCAAGTGCCATGCTCCACTCCCATTTTAGAGTCAAAGTACTGTGGTACCTGCGCCGGAGAGAGGGTACTTGCTCCCGTGCAGCGTTCTGCGCCGCATGCCATGTACCTCTCTCGCGAGATCGTCCCGTTACTTGGCGCTTCTCTGTCTCCAAACACATCCGAGTCTTCGAGGTGTCGACCGCCGCCCAGACGAGACCAACAGAGGCCAACAGCAGCACGGGCAGCGCAGCAAGACAAGAGAGAGAGATGGAGGTTCCACCCCACGAGCGACACGCAGGGTCAGTGTACCGTTTGACACTGACTGGCTGCTGTCTTGTATGATGCTGACAGGGCTACGACTGCAAGGGAAAGTGCCCCCACTAGAAAGTATCCGTTTGGAACGGCTTCCCTCCCAGACCCTTGTCTTTGATCGCACCTCACTCGTCGAACCTCACACACACACACACACACACGCTCACTCACACCGCGTCCTCTCCGTTGCGCCCAAGCTGCTCAGCAGACCGGCCACCAGACCTCACCCTCGTTCTCGTTGCACTTGCCCGGGCCTGGCTGCTGCTCTCAAGCCCAGACACAACGCATCCATCCCATCCCCCCTCTCGCTTTACGGTTTGGCCCAGCCCACCTCCCATACCGTATCGCCATCCGTACCGTCCTCGCCCAAGCAACGAGACACCTTCCAAGCCAGTGCCGCCCTCCGAACTGGCACTGACACACTCACCTCCCGTACACTCTCTGTGCCCTCTTCCGAACGGGGAACACCTCGCTCCCTCTTTCCTCCGCGAGCAATCCAGAGGTACCTCTCACACACCCGGGGGGGCCACCCAGGACGGGGCCACGCCTCTTTTTTCCTTCGCAAGGGACTAACTGGACCGTGTGAGCCTCCTTCAACCGGGCCTCCTGGCAAGGGCAAAGCCTCTTCTTGTCACGCTTCTGCGAATAAGTACCCCCAGCGTCCCGCTCGACCTCCCGTTTTTCTTCTCTCTCTTTCCCGTCTTCTCTCTGCCACCATTTACAGGTCTTCTTTTTTTCTGCCATTATTCCCCTCTTGACTCCTGTCCAAGAGACCCTCACCACCCACTCACACGACCAATACAGTACTTTCAGTAGTGCTTTTGTTTTACACCTTTTCATTGTGATACCCAAGTCTCTCGCCTGACCTTTTGATACCCACCCCCCCTTTCTCAACAATCACATACACAATGGCCGAAGAACAGAAGCCCGTCGAGGTCCCCAAGGAGACTGTCCCTGCCACCACCACCGAGCAGCCCGCTGCCGAGACGAAGCCCGTCGAGACCACTGAGACCCCCGCCACCGCCGCTCCCGCCGTCGACGCGACCACCGAGACTCCGGCTACCACTGAGACCCCCGCTGAGGTCGCTGCCGAGGCTGCTGCTCCCGTCGAGGAGGCCAAGAAGGAGGTCGTCCCCGTCGAGGAGGGTACTCTTGAGCACAAGGGCGTCAACTTCCCCAAGTAAGTTTGGCCCCCGGTTTCTAGAGTCCAGTTCTTGCGTTCTAACAAGTTTCACCAGGAACTTCATCTACTCCAAGGAATTCTTCTGGTTCGGAAGCGATGCCGTCGAGTCCAAGAACCTCTCTTCGTACCTGAAGGGCGAGAAGTCCACCGAGACTGCCCACCACAACGCCGCCTGGGCTTCCCACACCGGCAAGGGTCTCCTGTTCTTCGGTGACAAGACTGCTCCTCAGGGTGTCATCAACCTGGTAAGAGCCCTCCCATGATTTCCCCAAAATAAAAGCCACTAACACTGGTACCCCAGGCCGATGCCTCTGAGCCCGCCACCGATGGCACCAACAAGTTCCACTTCACCGCCAAGGGCCACAAGCACACTTTCAAGGCTGCCAACGCCGAAGACCGTGACAACTGGATCTCCCAGCTGAAGCTCAAGATCGCTGAGGCCAAGGAGCTTGCCTCCGCCGTCACCGAGACGGAGGCTTACAAGACGGCTCTCGAGAGCTTCAAGCCTGCCAAGAAGGAGGAGAAGAAGGAGGAGAAGGCCGCCGAGGCCCCTGCTGCAGAGGCTGCCGCTGCCACTGAGACTCCTGTCGCAGAGACTGCTGTCCCCGCCGCTACCGAGGAGTCTGCCAAGGAGACCCCCAAGGAGGAGGAGCCCAAGCGCCGCTCTGCTAGCCGCAAGCGTGGTTCCATCTTCGGCAACCTGCTCGGCAAGAAGGATGAGAAGAAGGAAGAGAAGGAGGAGGCCGCTGCCGCTCCCGTTGCTGAGGCTACCAAGGAGGAGACTCCCGCCGCCCCTGTCACTGAGGCCCCCGTTGTTGAGGCGCCCGCCGCCGAGACCCCGGCCGCTCCCGCCGCTGAGGCTCCCGTCGCTGCCGCTGAGACTGCTGCCGCCGAGGACAAGCCTGTCGAGGCCGCCAAGGAGGAGAAGAAGGAGAAGCCCGTTCCTACCAAGCGCAACAGCATCTTCGGTGTCTTCGGCAAGAAGGAGAAGAAGGCTGCCGCCGCCGCCGAGGCTGAGGCCGCTCCCGCTGCCGCCAAGGAGGGTGAGGTTACTCCCGCTGCCGAGACCGCCCCCGTCATCCCCCCTGTGGAGGCCACCACCCCTCTGGCTGTCGACGTTGCCAACCCTAGCACCGTCCCCGTCGAGATCAAGGAGACCGCTCCCGCCACCAACGGCGAGAGCCGCCCTGAGCTCAAGGAGAAGCGCAAGTCTTCTCTGCCCTTCGGTTTCGGCAAGCGCGACAAGTCCCCCGCCAAGTCCCCTGTCCACTCCGACGGCGAGGAGGCTGAGAAGCAGGAGAAGACCAGCGCCTTCTCCAAGCTCCGTGCCACCATCAAGGGCCGTGGCAAGACCTCGGAGAAGCCCGCCGAGAAGCTTGAGAAGACCGAGGAGAAGCCTGAGGAGACCCCCGCCACGGAGACTCCCGCCGCCGAGACCTCCAAGGCCACCGAGGAGCCCGAGAACAAGCCCGAGAACGTCGCTTCCTCCACTCCTGCCTCTGTCACCGCCGCCGCATAGAGTGCGAGGCTGGGTTCGATGTCGCTTCCTCGCAAGTGGAAGTCTCGCTCTTCACGCTCGGAGGAATGAGGCAACAGAAAAAAATGAAACCACCAAAAACAAGTGCACGCATCGGATCGAGATTCGGAGGAAGAGCAACAACATCACGTGACAACTCATTTCACTTGGATGGGTTTGTTCGGGAATCGGATCTGCATTTCAAGATACCCCCGTCAAGACTGGTTCTACCTGATACCCTTTCCTATTTCCCTCTTTACAGCACACGCATCGGAAGGCGAAAACTGGCGGGAGGTGATTCCGTTCCACTTTCAGTCTTTTCGAAGTCAGTTTCCTCCGTCTTTGCTCTCTTTTGTTTGATTTGTTTTTTTTTTTACAAGTATCGTGCTTTGATACCCAGTTATACCCGTCGCTCCAGACAAGAACACGAAAAGAAAAATATCCACGACAAAAAATCGAAGTTGCCTTGGGTCGACAGGATGGACGGACCTCTTGTGTTTGGTTCAACTCTCGGGCTAGGGTCAGGAATCGTCAGACTTGAGTTTGGAGATGTTGCCGTTGATGGACAAAGACTGCATGGAACTGTCTGTGCTGGCCACTAGGGCCAGTGTCGGCTCGTTCGCATTCACTTAATACTTAATAGAAGTTCGTTGCGTGTTGCCTAGACATGTCTATTGTTCTGTTTCGATCTCTACCTCGTGACTTGTGACGAATGAGTCAGTTACGTGCTCGGTCTTCGCTCAAGCATGTGCCTACGTAAGACGATGTCCTTGTGTCTGTTTCCTCGGAACGTTTTGACGTGCGGTCCAATTTCGACACCAGTCAGAGCAAGCGTGGGAGAGTCCGAGCTCCGCCACCATCCCACGTGAGCTCCGAAGCCTGGCAGTCGAGTTCCAGAAGGTCAACAAGCGTGAAACGTATGCACGATGCTGCACTCATCCAGCAACCTGCTTTTGCTTATCTCTGTGTTTTCTAAGCGTTCTGGGCTCTCTCTACCTTGACATGCCGTCCTGGTCCTCGGGTTGGTTGGCTGGAAACTGGGGGTGCAGATGTCAAGACACACACGGCGGCATTCAGGGCGTACGAGTCCGGCCGGCAGGTATGCAGGCCTCTCTTTCTACGAGGAGGAGATGAAGCGGCAGAGTGAGCACGGCTGACGGTGCCTCGTCTGCCCTCCCTCCTTCCAGGCGTGTGTACCTCGGCCCCGGCCTGGCCTGTCAGCTCGTTGGCCTGCAGAGTGCATGGCCCCGGGCACCTATCCTGCCGTTGCTCTGCTTCTCGTTTTCGTGTATGCGAGGTAGTCAATGTGGCTGCGTGAGGCGGGAGGAGGTCACGAGGGAGGTGAGCGTCGCTCTCGCGTGTTTGACTGATGCGACCCAGCGTGTGCAAGAGTCTGTGTCATGGGGGGAGGGGACAAAAAGGGGGCAAGTGCTTGGATGGGATAAGATTCTTCGCTGCAGCGTTCCGTTCACTCTCGGGGCTCGCTTGGTTCCTCTGGTGCGTGCTTGGGCGGCGGCCTTCCTCCCCCTTGCGTTGGCTCGGCTCGTCTCGTGTGTGCCTGTCTCCGTTGCTGACGAGGACGGCGGACGGGCACGAGGGTTTCGTCTGGGAGCTGTGGTGCTGGGCCGAATTTTGGCGGGGGTCATGTGAATCGAATGTTGGAGAGAACTTTGGGCGGCTTTGGCTCGACAGACGGACGAACGGTCGGCGTGTGCTCGGTTTCATGTCGTCTTTGTTCGGGGGAAGGATGACGGGTTCAACAGTTGTCTCGGGAGCGTCCCGGACCAGGGCGTGTTCGTCTCGACGTTGGGACTTTGGAGGCTCTTGCGGCGGCTTTCGGTTCGAGCGTCGAGAGGTAGTCATTCCGTCCCCCCCCCCCCTCTTTGGTAATACGGTGCAGCAACCGACATGGCCCACGGTCGGAATGGTGTAAGGGAGGCTTGGGAGAGGACGGATGAACCACCCGTTCGACCGTCCCGCCCTGACTCGGACCAGGCTCAGGCATGGATACCAGCACGGTTGGCCACGGCCATGGTGTAGGTCGTGACGGGCTAAGAGGATTGGCTCCCTGGGACTTGTCTTCACTCCACGCAGGCCTGGTTACGACGACCTGGCCGGTGGTTTGAAGTGCAGTTTACCCACCACCTGGCGGATCACTGTGTAATCGCGGCATCCCAGACAGTCCGTGTTCTAGCCTTGGAAGTGGAGGAGTACCTTGTGGATTGTTTTCTGGCAACTGGGAACACTTAAATCTCCGTCGTGCATGTTGTGGAGACGCGTGGGCTGGGTTGATCGCGTCTGTGTTGTGGGGAGGGAAGTGACATTTTCTGAGGAGACGGTGGAAGAAGGTCCGATTCCCGTGGTTTGGTTGAGATTAAGGCGCGGCTGGCTTCTACGGTAGTCGCTTTCTATCATCCGGTTCCAAGAGGACAAAAACCTGTTTGCAGACCGTCATGATAGAGTGGATAGACACTGGGGCTATGAATGACAAATGGGCCTTGAAGTTGTCAGTACGCTGAGTCTCGGCGAGAAACTAGTTGCGCTGCGAAGTCTGCCCTTCATCGACCTATGTAGAAAGCATTTGTTGATGCATGCTTTTTTTTTCTTTTTTTGTATCCATGTCCCACCCCTACCCTGACCATAAAGTACACTCCGTGATTCAACCCTCCTGGCTGTAGGTACCGAGATCAACCCAGCATCGTTGCCGATGGCCATCAACCTGACAAGGCAAAGTGTGCCGTGAGGTTGACTCGCCCGCTCCAACGTCGGCTAGAGTGACTCTGGAGCTGGTGGTTTGTCCTTGGCATGCCCGGCATCTCGCGCCACAAGGCAGGAGAATAACCCCCTTGTGCCTCTGCTCGATGCCAAGCGCTTGAACCATCACCGTTGGCCCTAGAGACGAAGCACCAACTTTTGATAGCGGTGCCATGCAGAGCAAGCTTTAGAGACGTGCCAAGGCCAGAGGTATGAGAAACAGCAATACTTCGGATAGTAGCTAGTTGGTTTCAGAACTCGACATGCGGATAATGATGCTCGCCGTGTTTCTTTGTGATAAGGGGCTTCTGGCCTAGTTGCCGGCACAACCGAGTTATGTAGCTCTCAACTACCGGCGCGGACACAAAACGGTAGGACTGCCGGTGGTTGGTATCGTAAAAGTGGCAATATCCCCGGGGCATAATATCTCTCACCCACAGCGGAGTGTGGGCCATAGGAAGGTGTCTAAAGAGCAAGTCCGGAAATGGAAGGATGCGGTTTCGAGAAACCCGGTACGTCGCCAACAACACACAAGCACCTCACATTCCCCCGGTAGCTCTTAAGAGTAACAGTCAAGTTGATCACGACGAGAAAGCACTTGTACGTTGCCAAGACCACCTAGTTTACCTGTACTCTAAGTTGCCCTTTTCAGGTCGCCTTTCTCGAAGGTGGTCATGATACATACCCCACCAATGGTTGCATATTTAGCCTCTAAACGAAGGGGACCGCCATGCTATAGAGCAGATTGAGATGAGACGCGCTCTCTTGTACATGGTGAATATCTTGATGCTAGCGGCTACCCCAAGAATCCCCGCCCGTCTCAAGTGTAAGTAAACAAGGACTTGAGCTCATGTCGAGGCCTTGTCGTTACCACTGGCTTCACGAACCGCTATCACGGTTGTATTCATGGTGTTATCATTGAACATAAATCGTCAGTCAGCGTTGGAAAGCATCATAGATGCGCCAGACGGCACCTACATGGTCACAGCGAGTCCTGGGTCATGGCTCTTCTATGGTTGTGTTAGTAGACACGATAATGGGAATTGAGCATTTAGCCCCTCCGAGTGTATATTGAATTTGCCGCATGTCTCTAGACAGCATGACCATGTAGCTAAGGCAATCATTTGTTCTGGTCTCGCACCTTTGTTTGGTTACCAGAGAGATGTTTGTCAAGGGACCTACAAACCTTGAATTTGGGAACTGAGCTCTGGGTACAATAGTTTCTATTTCCGTTCGCACAAGTGGGATGTCTCCCTTTCCAGGAACCAAATCACGACACCAGAAGCTAGCTCTAACCCCTCCCAGAATGAACAGTACACCTGTACCACTTCCATCCCGCCCTCCGAAGCCATGGTGAAATCGAGCTCAGGGCTTTTACAGGATGATTACAAATCGTTTCACGACAGACCGTGTATTGTACTCAGACGTATAAATCACCATCTTGATGGAAAGAAACCCCCGTTGCCTCGTAAGAGTTGTTCCTTTTTCCCGTTGGGCGTTGCGGAGGGTCGATGCCTTGAGCATTCGATTCGCAAGACGCCCAAAGGCTCTTGGGCATCATCATCACGCTCTGCTTCCTGCTGGCATTATGGGCTACTCCGTTATCTAACGACATCGCCTGTTTTCCTGTCAGACCCCCGCAGTATAACCTGGACAGAGTAACTCAGACCCCCATCACCAACGCGCGGAACACTCTATAGTATGTTAGTACGTTGCTGGCTGGAGCCACTTTTCAAACAAGTTAGCCGACAACTCCAGATGTGTGTAGGAGCGTACACATGCCGTCCGTCTTTCAAAAAAGCACGCCGGCCGCCAGTCGAAGCAACATGCAGCCGATGTCAATGCCACCAGGTTCATTGACAGTGTCATGCCGGAGCAAGGCGCTGTTGCGTGAATGTGGAAGACAACCATTGTGCTGTTGCGTGGAGATGTATATACACACGCATAAGCCCCCCGTATCGCCACGGGGTCAAAAGAATGCCACTCCTTTTCGTATCAACAGCCCACTGCAGCGGGGTTGAGTCACCCTTCATGTCCCGAGAACCCTCTATTCAGCATCTCAGGAGGGTGCTTGACACATTCAGTTCACGCACGGAACAGGACTCGTCCTCCGACAGAGATAGGACTGTCCCTCGGATCCCGTACCGTCGGGAATGTACTGAGCTGGCCGTCGCATCAAGACACGTCCAGTACGCGGAGCTGTGTTACTCCATCGGAGTTGTCATCTGTGTATTATAAACACGCTTACGGTCTTATTTAAGCAAAGCCGCCCTGATGAGAAGCTGACCTACTCCCGAGCTGTTCCTATGCCATCCTGCCGCCGGCATTCCGCGCCTCCAGTCAATAGAGCATGGTAAATAGTAAATAGTAGAGTAAATAAAGGGGCGGGGTAAAAACCACGCCAGATGCCCCCCCTAGATCATAAAAAGGAGGGATATATATGTCATCGCCGCCGCGACCACAGCCACCGACAACTCTCACACATCAAACTTTGATCGACGGCCCCCCTTAACTCGCGGGCAACCTCGAAATCCAGCTTCAACCGTACTGCTGCCTCAGCGGTAACTTCCTGTCCAGCGTGTGAAACGCCTGCGTCCGCGGCGTGTACGGCATCACCCTCGGACTCGCGGGCCCTTTCATGTCCCTCATCTCCCACTCCCTTCCCTCCTTGATGTAGTCCGACGGCGAGCTCCCGCTGTCACTCCCGTCATCCCCCTCGGCGTCCACCTTGTCCCCCTGGTTCGGCCAGCACACGTACAGCGCGATGCCCAGGTTGGCCACGTACAGCGCGAGCATGTAAACCGTGACGGCGAACGTCCCCTTGGCGAGCTGGCACGACTTGTACGCGCGGAACGGGCGCGCGTAGTCGCACGACTTGGCGACGTACCAGGCGATGTTTGAGGGGTACCGCGGGTCGGCGTGGTCGGGCCCCATCTGGCCGTAGACGGAGACGGTATAGAGGGCGACCATGGCGAGGTTGAGGCCCGCGGCGAGCATGGGGAACCAGAACTTCATGATGAAGGCGACGAGCTTGACGAGGAGGAGGAAGAGGGTGATGACGGAGATGGCGACGTTGAAGTCGGTGAGGCTGCGGGGTGAGATGTCAGCTCTACTGCTATTGCCATGTCTGAAGGGGAGGTCCCGTGATGAAAGCATGGGGGCAGCAGGAGACGGGGAGAACCTACGTGCGTGTCCAGACAAAAGGAACATGAGGGTACGGCTCATAGTTGGCGTAGGCATATAGAACCATCTTGGGGTTCGAGTTGAAGCCGTAGTGGTGGCCGACCTCCCAGAGCTTGGTGCGGTACAGGTCCGGCTGGGCGATGCCGAAGAGAACGAGGAGCGGCACGAGGCCGGCGAGCTCGAGCGGCATCAGCGTCCACATCCACGGCCGGAGCAGCCATTTTCTGCGCAAGATCTGGTACGTCATCTTCTTTTTGCAGTCTTTCTCGTCCCCTTTCTGTCTTCTTGTCGTGCCGCAAAGGCTTCAAGCGCAGTGCTCAGTCTCTGCGTTGGTTGGAGCGAGAGGCCGGAGGAAGGGCGTTTCTTCTCGTCGGGCCTTGTCCCAAAACCCTTGGCCAAGAATCGGTCGCCTTTGTGTTTCGCTTTCTGTGTCGAGGCGCAGTTGTCGCCGAGGCAAACAATGAGACTTCACATCGGTCAAGCACCAGCACTCAACCTCGATGGACAACCGCAAATCACTGCAAGCAAAAGTCCGGATTACTTTGCTTGGGTCGTCGTCGTCGTCGTCGTCGTCGTTTTGACACGTCGGGTTCTTCAAGGTAATTGGGAAAGGAAACCAAGAGAGAAGAGAGCCTCCTATCGGGTCGGGGCAGGGTGGCAGTTTAAGGGCCATCCAACCTCACCCTCTGCAGGCGGCCCTCCCATTCGTTCCATTCATTCATCGCCATTCGCCTTGGGGGGAGGGGGGAAGCGAGCAAGCAAGCAAGCAGACGGGCGGCGGGTGGCCAGGTAAGCTCAGGGTCGCGGGCATTGGACCGCTGAGCTGCATGTGCCGTGGACTACGGACGGTGCCATCACAGCGGGCAGATCCAATGAGAAGCGGAGGTGAGGAGGGTTGCTAAGCGCCGGGTTCGAGAGGGGCCGCTCCATTGGTCGGCCCCGGGGGAAACCAGCCAATAACGACGGCGAGACGCAACATTGCGCACAATACCCGCCTCGATGAGGACAGGGGGGCGAAGATTGGGGGTATCGCCAATTGGATGTCCGATGGATGGCTGGGGGGACTCGGGGAGGAAAAGCGACACCGGCTTTTCGTTCGATGCTGGTGCGATGCAACGGGAGATGCGGCAGAAAATCAGGGACAAGTGAGCATGAGCCTTTGCCCCCAGCGCGCGGTGATGGCCGCTACATGTCGCCAAATCGAAACTATCAATGTGATGCTGTTGGTTCTTCCGCGTATGAGACGGGGGTTAAGCGCTTGTTGAAGGCTCCGCAATATCCGGATGTAATGAACCGATATGGAGAGAAACACTACTTAAAGCGGTAACGGCAGGAATATCCAACGGCCCGAGACGCAGAGTCACTGGGGACAACAGGCCAATACATGCCATGGACAACGCATTACATGAGCTCGCCTTGCCGTCAATCATAGAATTAGCCTCGATGCCAACATCCGGAGGTAAGACAGGCAGGCTGAGGTGTCATCGACAATCCCGCACTCGTGGGTTTTTAGAGCTTATGTGAGCGGCGATCCGATCGGTTGGCAGTGGCGAAGCATAGCGCACCAAGTTTTTCATAGAGGTCGAGGGGTGGAAAAGTTCCACGACGATGGAAGCTTGGCTCTCATTGCACCTGGTCGTTGTCCTACTGAACCTGGCCTATGCTGTCCATGGCCACCGTTCATCACATGTGCCAGGTTTGACTAGAGAGGTTGACACATGTATTCTTAGCAAAGTTTGTGCGGTCAACTTGACAAGCACACAAGTGCCTCATTCGGACGAACTTTCGGTGCAGGTTCAACCTTGTCAACATGCCGAGACCTGCTTTGTAAGTCTACTTGCGGCGGCATCAGGGGGAAAACGCAACCTCTCGCGCAGGCCAACGCTGAGCCAGCATTCAGGTGCGGCTTCGGGACATTAACGGACGAGCCGCGTATCTAGGAGCGCTCGGACTGGGCTGATGGCGCCTCGTGGCCAAAACGGAAATGAAATTCCCATGTATAGAGAGGGAGGAGTGAGACGAGACATGGTCCGTTGGGATTCAGACCAGCACTTGAACGAAGAAACGGGGAGCGGGCCCCGGGCCTGGTCACACGGGGGTGACCTCCGCAACTCTGACCGACGATAAGGAATCTTTTGGACCGTCTCTCCTTGCGTCGTGAAAAGCGGAATGAAGCCGTTTGACAAGCGTACAATAGGGCTGATGCTTACCTCACAGCTGCTCGATCCAACACTGGTCAGCACCATCCTCAAGCGTGACGGCTAGTCGGCGAGCGAGTTGGAGCCTTGGAGAGCGTAGTACACGTTGTCGCGGACGGGATGACGAAGGCGGCTCCCAGGTTTGGATCCTCCCAGTCAGTATATTGGTATTGACACTCGCTGAACTCGCTCCGGCAGCCGTGCGCGCGACCCGCGGTCCAAGCAGCTTGGTGGCCGGTGCGTAAACGTGTGCAGGACGTCGCTCGTCGTCGGCTGTTGAACCGGGACATTTCGTCCCAACGAAGGATTGGAGTCGTGCCTGCTGATTGGTGAAGACCACCGGAGTGAACGCTGGAGCAGCATGTGATACGATTGAGGCGCATCTTGCACGCATCTGTCGTGTAGTGCAGGTAGGTGTTCTCACGCAGGCGAAGCATTCGAAGGGCTAGGAATGTTTTTCATCCCTCCACCGACAACAGCCAGTGCCTCTGAGGTCTCTCCGCCCGATATAAGACTTGGAGGAACTTGAATTTGACGTCACACTGAACCGCATGCCGGCCGCTTTCCCTCTCTCTTTCTTTTTGTTGTTGTTGCGCGAGACTCCAACACGTCACAGAGCCGGCCGGCATGTCTCGACCACAACACGCGAGCGTGCTTTGACGTTTCAATAGGACAAACAGCGCCGGCGGGAGCTTGAGTAGTACTTGATGTGATGGCCACGGTCCGACCTAACCGACCTAGCGGCGGCCGGTCTGTTCCTGTACGAGGCCGGGCAGCCACAGACAGCTGAGGTTTTAGGTTATTGGGTGATGAAAGATGTTGGTCTCAAACGGCGTTGGCCTCGGTTCCAAGCAGGGCGCCAGGCACATTGTGAGAATGCCTCGGGAACGGAGCTGTACCCCGAGAAATGCCCGTACTGTTGATATGGGAAGTACGTGACTCCCAAGGCGGAACAAAGGAGGACGGGATGCTCTTTTACTTGCCAACCGGTGCGTTTGTGTGGGGTAGGTATGGCTTTGAAAGTCGTGACCGGATGCGATAAATGACTGCGACTGAGACACAAGACATGCCCTAGGTGAGATTAGCGCGCTGACCGGACAAACGTCAACTGCGCGGGCTGGCGTTGGGACAAGTCGAGTGTCGACATGTCATTACGTGGACTTTGGACCGCTTTGGGAACGCTGTGAGAAATGCTGATGCTGATGGTGAAGCCAAGCAGCAACCTGAAGAGTGAGGCCAGACAGGGCAAGGAGCAGGACTCTGTACGCAGAAAAGAAACAGAATAAAGGGTAGGCACAGACAGACGCGGGCTGTGCCGGATGGGGACCAATGAGACGGGAGCGTGACAACGGGCTACTCACGACTGGCAGGCGACGATCATGGATCGGCGAGCTCGTGGTGGAGTCGATCGCGGTCTGGACCGCGCCAGTCCACGGCCGACAGGGGGAAGCGGGGCGCTAGGGGCTCAGTCGACAAGGGCCACCCTTGCTTGGTTCCCTCCTACTTTTTCGGCGGCGGGGGCTTTTGAAATGCTTGGCTCTTTCCCATCCACGCTGTCCACGATGTATAGGCGTACAGGGGATGTCGGGTTCGCTCGCGATCCCTCCGAACCGTTGCTGACGACCAACGCAATGCGGCTGCTTGTGGAATGCGAAGCCCTTGGGACCCAAGAGGCGCGAGTGAGGCGCAACAGGCTGTTATCGTGGATGCCCCGGTGGAACTGGAACTGGGAGTGACGTAGGGGCTGTCAAGTGCCGGACTGTCGCCGCCGTCAGGCACCCGGCTCATCCGTTGCGCCTGACTTGCCGGTTGCGCCCACCTCACTTACTTTCGACACTCTCGTGCTGGTCTGGGAGCTGCCCCTGCCCTCGACGACGCCGATGCCCATAGCGAGTCCAGCGTACGCAGTGTACAGGAACCGGACAGTGTCGCGGTTGTGCGAACATGCAGCGACGGGGCGTGGCAAGTGGGCAGCAGCACAGAAGCCGACGGCTTTTGCATGCGTGTTCGTATAGTTCTCCTGTCACCGCTTCCTGTTTCGTTCCTGGATGGCTCAAAGAGACCGCGCCAGCCAGGATGCATTCCCCGACATGGAAAGAGAGACACGGGGCCGGGATCCGCGGACCGTTTGCCTGCAGAGGACAAGTCGCATCACTATCACATTAGGAGAGCATGCGAGGCGGCGAGCACACTCGGGCATCTGCCTGCCTTGGGCACAACGAGGACATCTGCGGTACGTACCCAGCACGGTTTCATCTGACCCTCGCTGACTTTGGTCTGTCTTCCGAACTCCAATGTCATTGCAACAAGATTGCCCATCCCCACAGGCACCTTCTGCACATTACCGAGTTACCCAATGTCACGACTTCGACCAGTGGCGGCTGCATGTTGTTGCGACTCTTTCTTGACGTGTGCCATCTCACACAAAGCATGCCTCCATCGTGCGCGCCCAAGCTGAGCAGGGCGAACAACTACCACGACCAGGCGGGAGGCCGATGTGAAGGCGTATTGAGTGGAGTAAAAAAACAACAAAAAAACCGAAATCCCATCCCATCTGCACACACCCCGGCCAAATCCCATATCTGCTCGAAAGCTTCAACTGCTGTCGCTTCCCTCCCATTCCCCACGTTCGGGCGGTGCCACCCCAAATGTTCAGGGATCTGCTCCCTCCTTTTGTCTTTGTTTGTGATGATGATGATCCGTGGGTATCTTGAAGAGACACTACGCTGACTGTAAGCAAAACAGGGCGCGATTGGCGCTTTACCAAAGACGAAGACGGCGGCGTGGCATCTGACACATCGGGAACCCGAGGGGGATTGCCGAGAACATCAACGCATGATATGATTGCTGACAAGCAGGGTCTCTTGGCTGCCCCGAACAAGACGGCCATGGACCGAAAAAGGACGCCGGCAAAGTCGAGTACCTACGTGTAGACGATCGTTGCCATGTCCAAGGACCCTTGATCGACACTGTCCTGCTCAAGGCTGGATGGCCTCACTCGACCCAGAACCTGAACTGTTTCCAAAGGCTTCCATCCGCCGTCCCAAAAAGCCACGAGGCGCTATGACAGTGTCGTGACGGGAGATGTGCACACACCCACGAGGTAGGGTGCTGCGTCTGCGTCTCGATGGGAATGGATGCTGGGGGTGCCTGACCCAGTCACTAAGTAGCCTCTCGGACTAGAATGATGAACACGCCTGGCGGGAATTATGCTTTCCGCATGGCACCAAATAACCCGCCGCCTGCCGCTACCTACCTGAGCCATTCGCCCAACATCACACATCGTCGACGACTTTTTGCGGGCCCGCACGCCGAAGGATGATCCGCCGCCACACTACACTGGAAGGAGAAGTGGTTTGGCGGGCATGGACATGGGATCGCACATCCTGGAGGGCATGTGGAGTGCGAAAGCTGCAGAACACCGACGGAACTACTGTACAGATACACTAGTCGACAAGGGCGCAGGCGGATATTGGCTGTGAGCAGACAAACTGTGAGCAGACAAACGGTAAAGATATCAGAAAGCCCGACTGCTTCGCGGCGGGGAAGGCACGGCAAGGTGGTATCCCCCAAAAGGTGCAGTACATAGTACGTCCTTACACCACATACCACATACACACCACGAGTGCCGGGGGTTTCCTGGGGTTTACCAAGGCTGGGACCAGATCAGCGTCACGGCTGGAGCCAATGCAGGACAGCACAGGGACAGCAGCCCCGGCGGTGGACACAAAGGAGCGAGTGAGGACGCGAGGACGAGTCCCTCGGCTGCGGCTGGATCACCAAGCTCGTCTGACGCCGGGAGGAGGAAACGGGGTTTCGCAGGACCCAAGAAATCCAAAGATTCCAGACCCGGGTCCAAATGCCACTCTGCCCCAGTCCCAACCAGCCAGTGCCAATGTGTGCGAATCTCCACGGCGCCGTCCCAAGCCTAGTGTCGCACTCGTTCACTCAGGTTTTGTTCCTCGCAGCTGCTCGACCCGTTGCGCTCTCCGACGTCCTGCAGGTCACACACACATTGGTATTTTGCTTGGTGGCCCGCTAGTCGCCCACGGCGAGAGGGACCCTCATTCTTTCTGCTGATGTTTCCGTCCATGGCATTGCCGGCGGGGCTACCTAGCGTGGGGAGGCCAAGGTAGATATGTATCCATGCGAGATGTGGGGGATGAAATATGGCAGGACGAGGCACGGGAATTGGCGGTGCCGCATCTCAAAAGAAAGGAAAGGGAAAGGGAAGGGAAGGGAGCAAGGCAAAGGGGCGACTGGCTACCCAAGAATGGACAGGACGGGAGGGGAGGAGCGGCATCAGCCTAACTTTTCCTGCGTACGTAGTCGACCGGCACATGTGTATCTTTTTGCTCGTTATGCACCAATGCCTTTTCGTCCCCTTTCTCCTTCCTCCTAGACTCATGGTCCCAAACAAATCCCGTCCTCACCCCATGCTCTCTCTCTCTCTATCCCTCTCCCTCTCTGCCGTCCATCTGCCAGCTGCCAGAGGGTCCTTCGCCGCCTTCAATCGTCCATCTCGCGTTTCGATTGTATGCCCGCGCCCACTTCCGTAGCACCACCGCGCCTTGCCTTTGCGAGACCATTCCGAACCGGTCCAAGTCCAAACCGCGCCAGACCAGACCAGACCAGACCAAATCAAACCAGAGCAGAGGAGCAGGAAGAAGGAACAGGAGAAAAAAAAAGGAGGGCAAAAAGAGAAGAAGGAAGAGACACAGACGGACCCCGAACCAACATGAGCCAATACGACGTTCCCTTGCCTTGACTCCTCTCCAGACATCGAGATCCCGATTTCCCATACGGCGTCTCGATCCAACCTTCCCGATCCACGTCCATCCATCAAACCCACCACTGACCACCGTCTGCCCCCGCGACCACGAGCACGATACCAGCAAACCCGGCTCGTCCCATCTCATTGTCAGCCCGCCGCTGCGTCGATGCGCCTGCCCGCCTGCCTCGCCAGACCAACCATCCATACCGCATCCATACTTTGCCTCGCCTTGCCGCAACGCTCGACGCATCGCGCTGCACCTGGCACCGGACTCTACCCTACCGTAGCTAGGTAGCCGGCCCTCAATCACCACCACGTCCACGACAGCCGCGCATCTCGTGCACCGCACCTTGCGTGTGGTGCATCTTGCCGGTAGACTGGATTGCACTCATCCTCATCCTGGTAAATCCTATCTTTCCTTTCCCGCTCCCGTCCCCCTTCTGCCTGCGCTGCACCAGTAGCTCGTCGCAACAGCAATCCCCCCTACTCCTTCGCGACTGCCGGCGTGGCTGCTCTAGCCCTTTGGATGCTCGTGGTCACAGCACCCGGCCGCCTTATCGCAAGGGGCTGTCCGCCCGTCCCTCCCAGTCAGTCTGCTGCCAGTGGCAGCAGCATCACCATCTGCAGTTGGTTGCATTGGCAGTCGGCTATCTTCGTCGGGCAAGCCATCATCCTCATCCCCAACTCTTCCTCTTCCCCCCATCCCCCCCGGTCGCTGCACTGGCAACTTCAGTCCCACCCCCCCAGTTCAGACCCGCCTGTCCCAGTCGACCCCCTCGCCGCCAGCCCGGCACCGTCCCTTCCAGACTCTGTGCTTGCAGGCCTTTCCCGTTCCTCTCAATGGCCCGGGCCCGCTGAATCCTCGCTCCATCGAGATTCCCGCGCCTCGGTCGCCAACGACCCTCACCCCGGCAGCGAGGTAGAGCGAGCAGAGGCCCATCTCCCTGCGGCCGTTGCTATTCGCTACCAAGCTCCCTGCCCCTCCCCTCTACCGCTGTACCAATGCTAGACAGATACTTTGCTGCCCGCCTATCCTCCCTGCACGGCGCCTGTGCTGTTGTTGCTGCGGGCTTGCTGTGTCGCCTGTGGCCTGTGTGGCCTGTGCCTGCACTTGCACCCGCAACCCGCAACCGCACCTGGGCCTGGCCTGTCTGTCTGTGCCGTGTTGTGTGTCTGTCCTCCTTGTCCGTGCTGGCCTGGTGCCTTTTACTTCTGCACTTGCCTCAACTCCGTCTCCGCTGTCGCTAAAAGGGAATCACTCTAGTTTCGGCAGGGGAAGAGAACCATAGAGCTGGAGGCACGAGACGAAAATTTCTAGACCGGTCCGACTTTCGCGGCCGCCGTTCACCCTCACCCCTTCCTCCCGCGCATTCATGCCGCAGGGCGACGATCGCTTCCCACAACCCACCATACAACTGCTTTCGCCCTCGCCCACCACCTCCCACCGACCCTACTGTGCCTCGGGATACATCGCCGCCCCTACCATCGCGACGACAACGAAGACGACGACGACGAAAACGACGACGGCGAACCCCTTTGCCGCCGCCGCCGCCGCCGCCGCTGCGACACCCGAGGCCTCTGCCGCTGCCTCTGCCTCTGTCCCCCCCACCGCCTCGACCGCCAACCACCGGGCCCCGGGTTCCCAGTCCGGCAACCCTCGCTGCCATCCCGCCTCGCCAACCCTTACCAACTTCAGTCCGGGAGAGCAATGGACAACGCCTGACATTAGTCGGTATGGTTTGACGTACAGCGATCCAACTTGCGATCCTTCATTCGACGCCGTCTCCGCGTCCCTCTTGACGCCCACATCCGATCCCACCTCCCCGACTGTCAGATCGCATACCGAACCGTCACACCCGCCGAGGTACACGACAACCTCGCAGGGCAAGCGTCAGTCGGACGAAGAATCGGGCACCGCGCAGACGCAGCCCTCGCCTCTGAAGAAGCCGCGCACCCGCCTGGGACCGCCTCGGTTCATTTCCCTTCCCAAGCCACCCCCTCCTTCGGCCATTCTGGCGAGGCGGAACCAAGGGCTCATCTCCCCCCTCTTCTTTTCCTCCTCCAAGACTCGACGACAGATGCCCCCTCGACCGAATCCTCTCCCCCCCTCGGACGCCGCAGCTGTCCTGCTGGCTCGTTTGAGGGAGGATAACGAGGGAGTCCACACCGTTCGCCTACCCCGCGGCACCGTTCACTCGAAAGGCCCGGCCAGATCCGGCAGCACGCCGGGGAGCAGCAGCTTGTCGTCGTCTGCCGAGGCGACGCTCACGTCTTCGACTAAGAGCCCAAACAGCCAACCGCTTCCGCAGGGTCTGCACATATTGAGAGGTGTCGGGGTAGTGGAGCTCTTGGAGCAGGACGAGCGTCCGACATTCATCATCGACCTTGCGAATCCAGTCAACACGCAAAAGACGGCGCTGCACTTGCTGTACGCCAATGCGGCACTCCGGGCTTCGGCAGGCGTTCTGGAGCTGCTGTCTGTGGAGGGCGACGACGTCGAAAAAAACACCGACTACATTCACTTCAAAGCGTGGGCCACCAGTTTTGTCTTGAACCACGAATCCCTCGACGTCTGTCTTCCTTCTCACACTTATGGAGGCATCACATGGACCTGCTCGACCTTGCGCAAACGTTTCCGCTTCGTGAGCGGAAACACGAGCGCCGTATCCACCGCCCCCGACTCTCCTGGTCCTCTGGCCGAAGAGTCTGCTGTTCTCGAGCAGCGGAGCAGAGGCCCGACGCCGAACCAACCGTCCACCGTGCCTATGGACGATGAACCCGATTACTTTGGCGACGTCGAACCCGAAGCCCATGGTCTCGACGACACGCCGACCGTGACCGACTGCGTGATGAGGGACAATGGCGAGAAGTATCATTCGGATGAATTCACCCAGCAGGTGTTCCAGGCGGCTATGGCGAAGCCGTCTTACGATTGGACCCGCATTGAAGCCACTCCGGATTTGGGCGAGCACATCCTCTTTTGCCGGAACACCGACTGGGCGTCTACGTCCCTGGGTCCCATAGAGCACTGGAGTCCAGAACTGCGGGCCATGGCCAACATGGTCATGGGCAGCCCTCACCCAGCTGCCATGTACTGGGGAGAGGACAATGTCACTATTTACAACGAAGCTTACATCGAACTGGCCGGCCAGAAGCATCCGAAACTCATGGGCATGCGGTATCAAGACGCTTGGTCAGAGATATGGCACGACCTCGAACCCGTTATCACCAACGCTTGGACGAACGGCCAGTCAGTCATGAAGAACGATAACCAGCTCTTCATCAAGCGGCACGGATTCGTGGAAGAAACGTTCTTTTCGTGGTCCATTATTCCGTTGCTGGGCAATGACGGCCAGGTGGTTGGACTCTACAACCCTGCATTCGAGAACACCCGTCGCAAGGTCAATGAACGTCGCATGCTCACGTTGCGCGAAGTTGGCGAGAAGACGGCTGCTGCTAAAGACGTCAGGGGTTTCTGGTCACGAGTAAAGGAGGGGTTGGAATTCAATGACGTGGATGTGCCGCTCGCCCTCATCTACTCGGTCAAGGACGACAACAGCGAAAGCGAAGTGTCGTCTATGCACTCGGGGAGCATAGCGCATCCTCCGCTGTTGCACCTCGAAGGCAGCCTGGGCGTTCCCGAGGGGCACCCGGCAGCCCTCAGCCACCTCGACCTCAAGTCCTCGGATGAGGGCTTCGCACCCTACATGCGGCAGTCCATGACGATGCAAGGGGCACCCATCGTTCTATCGGCAGACGCAGGCAACCTCCCGACCAAGCTGCTCGAAGGCCTGGAATGGAGGGGTTTCGGCGACCCATCAAAGACGATTGTCATCCTTCCCGTCCATCCCACCACAGCAGGCGAGTCCGTCGTTGGTTTCATCATCTTGGGCACCAATCCCCGTCGGCCGTACGACGATGACTACCAGCTCTTCATCCACCTCCTGTCAAGACAACTAGCCACGTCGATGGCATCGGTCGTGCTGTTCGAAGAAGAGATCAGGCGGGGTCAGAGGGCTGCTCGCCTGGCCGCGCTGGATCGCCAGGAACTACAAATGGAGTTGTACCTGAGGACGCAGGAAGCGGTCGAAAGCGAATACAAGTTTACGCGAATGGCGGAATTCGCGCCGGTTGGTATCTTCATTGCTAACGACAAGGGTCTCATCAACTTCGCCAACGACATGTGGTGGCAGATCTCTCGACACCCGAGAACAGAAGACAGCGTCAATACGTGGATGCAGAGCATAAAGGACGAAGACCGCCCGGGGGTCGAGCGCTCTTGGAGGAAGCTCATTGAAGAAAAGGAAGCCATGACAATCGAGTTCCGCTTCAAATGCAGCCGCCAAAACGGACTCAACACGATTGATACTTGGGTGCTGATGAGCGCCTTCCCCGAGCAGACGGAGTATGGCAATCTCAAGAGCATCTTTGCCTGCATCACAGATATCTCGCCCCAAAAATGGGCCGAGGACTTCCAGAAACAGCGCAGAGAGGAGGCGGTCGAACTCAAGCGCCAACAGGAGAACTTCATCGACATTACCAGCCACGAAATGCGCAACCCACTGAGCGCTGTTCTCCAGTGCGCCGACGAAATCGTGAACAGCATCGCCGAGTATCGCTCACAACAGCACGACGACAAGCAACTCGAAATTCTCCTGGAAGGTTGCACGGAAGCCGCCAGTACCATCAACCTTTGCGCCAGTCATCAAAAGCGCATCGTCGACGACGTGCTTACCCTGTCGAAGCTTGACTCACAACTTTTGCTAGTGACCCCGGTCGACTCGCACCCCGTTACGATAGTGAGGCACGTCATCAAGATGTTCGAGTCGGAGCTGAACACACACGAGATCAAGCTAGAGTTCTCGATCGACCAGGCCTACGTTACTCATGGTGTCGACTGGGTCAGGCTAGATCCGTCGAGGTTGAGACAGGTCCTGATCAACCTCATGACCAACGCCATCAAGTTCACACAGGGCCGCGAGAAGCGACTGATCACAATGAGGATGAGCGCCTCCAAAAACATCTCCGAGGTCACGGATAAGGGCGTTTCGTTTTTCCCGACCCGTAAGGAGGACGTCAAGGCCTTGATTCAGGAGAAGGACTGGGGCACTGGGGAAGAGCTCAATCTCCACTTCTCGGTCCAAGATACAGGGCCGGGTTTACGCGAAGACGAGAAGAAGCTCCTATTCCAGCGCTTCTCTCAGGCTTCACCCCGCACCCACGTGCAATACGGCGGATCGGGCCTCGGCCTCTTCATCTCGCGGATGCTGGCTGAGTTGCAAGGCGGACAGATTGGCGTCATCTCCGAAAAGGGCATTGGCAGCACCTTTGCGTTTTATGTCAAGTGTCGCAAGACGGCAACGCCAAGCTCAGAGTCGGCGACCCTTTCGGCGCTCAACCTGGCCCGACCCATCAAGAGCGGGACCGCCTCGGCCCCGTCGACTCCTCCGCCTACAACCCTGCCCAGGCGGACGTCTTACAAGAAGCCAGTCGTCGCAGCGACGCCGCTCTACGACGTGCTGATTGTGGAGGACAACATTGTGAACCAGAGGGTTCTGCGGAAACAACTCCAGAATTGTGGCAACACCACTCACGTTGCGAACCACGGGGGCGAGGCCCTCGACCAGCTTAAAAAGTCTCGTTTCTGGGCCGGAAAAGAGGCCGAAGGATTCGACCTCAGCGTTATCCTCATGGACCTGGAGATGCCGGTGATGGATGGAATGACGTGTGCCAAACGTATTCGGGAATTAGAGCGGGCGGGAACTCTTATTTCGCATATACCCATCATTGCCGTCACGGCTTACGCGCGGCCAGAGCAGATTGAGAGCGCGAAAGCCGCCGGTATCGTAAGTTGTCTTGGTCTTGCCCGCCACGAACCTGACTAACACTACAATCCAGGACGACGTGATTTCCAAGCCCTTCAGGATACCAGACTTGATGCCCAAGATCGAGGAGTTGGTTTCAAAGTACAGATCATTAACCACTGTAGAACCTGCGGCCTCGACTTGAGCAGTACTGGGCCCGGGGGAGTGGTCTCTTTCTAGAGCTTGTCAGTTGCAGGCTGTTGTGTCACCAGCATCAAGGCGCCTGTTGATTTGGATCCCGGAATTGTGTTTCCGGGATGGACTCTTTTGTTTTACGCCAGCGAGAACTTGCTGTTACATCAGACGTGTTCGGTGAGGTGGCATTAGATGATCAGCCAGAAGGCGTTCAAGGGGGGGCAACCGACCCCAAAAAAGACTTGGGAGGATGAATTGGCTTTCATGGTTATGGGATTGCATTTGAGACAGGGGAAGGGGAGAGAGAGGGGGGGAAGCATTTGAACGTACAAGGCTTGGCGTACTGAGGTTGGGAAAGCATATGAACGAAGACGAGTCACGGGCAATGTACGGGGCTGCATCCCCTGCTGACGATGAACACCTTACGTGTATCCTTTGATACTTCCTGACTCGAGTATCCTAATGTAAAGATATCCAAGACAATGCAGTCCGGTTCAACAGACAACAACGTGGTTCCCTCGGGCCTTTGACCATCCATCGGTGGCCTGAGGCGCAATACGTGCTCTTAGACAGAGGTAGCAAAGGGCACCCTCGCTTAGCGACTTGACCATGGGGGTCGCAGCTCGAAGCTAGGTTGGCCCGTGTCCAAATCGATTGGCGCACAGACCACTCGACAGCTTACGTAACGAAGATTTTTCTCAGACAGCTCCTTGGATCCATCAGTCCAGCGAGGAAGCTCACCACTCTGTACAGACAACGATCGCGGACCTGTCGCCCCTACTCCGCCCAAAATGCACCAGCAGGCTCTGCGATCGGCCGGCAGCCGCATAAAGCCAGACGTGGTTGCCATCAAGACGTGCATCCGAACCTTTTCCACGACGCAATTGCGCGCCGCAGACGAACCCCCCTCCAACAACAACAAGAACACTGGCAGCGCTGCCCCTTCCAAGCGAGCACCCCTCTCGACGGGACGAGAACGATCCCGCGCCGCGGCCAGCGAGATTGGCCAGCTCCTGAGAGGCGGGCCAAGGACCGGCGGAGCGAGCAACAACGCGGCCGCCTTCAATGCGGGCGCCGGCGCGGCCGCGAAGCCCAAGGTCATCGACATCAAGAACGTGCCCAACCGCGGCGGCCTCGGCGGTCTCGGCGGCACCAACTTTGTGAAGCTGCCGCAGGGCTTCGGGCGCGGCGGGCGCGGAGGCCCCGCCGGTGGTGGTCGTGGACGCGATCTCCCCTCTGGGTTCTCGGCCGGAGGCCCTAGCCGAGGCGGGTTCGGCGGCCGTGGCCGTGGCGGCTTTGGCGGACGAGGCGGGCTCGGAGCCCGTGGAGGAGGACGTGGAGGACGCGGCGGACGCGGGGGCCGTGGCGGCGGCCCCAGGAGGGAGAGGGAGGGTGGTGAGGACGGCGCCAACGAGGCGGAGCGGAAGGCCGACCGTGCGTCGGCGTACGAGCGCTTCTTCCGTCCCGAGACGGCGGAGGAGCACACGTACGTCCGGGCGCGCGACCAGGGGTTCCTGCCCGAGGCGTTCGTCCCCTCCGTGAGCGTCGAGGGGCTGCTGGGGTTCGTCCCGTCCATGCCGATCGCCAGCTCGTCCTCGGCCGTCGCCGCCCCCGGCGCCGTCATGAGCTCCCTCCGCGAGGTGGCGGGCGGCAAGCACTACACGCCCGACCACTGGTCCGACACGCAGCACACGGCGTCGGAGCTCGCGTTCCGCGGCAAGGGCACGTACTTCTTCAGCGACCTCGCCGAGAAGGACAAGTTCGTCAGGGACGTGCGGGCGGCGCCCGAGGACGCAGCGGGCGCCAACGTCAACGCCGTGCGGGCCGCCAAGCTCGAGGAGGGCGCGGGCCAGGCCGTGAGGGAGTACATTGTCGACCGCGTCGTCAAGGGACGGCACGCGGCCCCCAAGTTTGTGGAGCGGGGCAGCCGGGACCCCGTGAGCATGGCGAGGGAGGCGCACCTGCTCAACGAGACGTACGGCGCGGGCGACGCGCGGAAGTTTGACGGCAAGATTGCGGCGTTGGTGGCCAAGGGGAAGCCTGCTGCGGGGGGCAAGGCCGCGAGGGCCTGAGGGGGGTGGGTTTCCGAGTCGGTCGCAACCACCGCACACACGCAGAGGGCGAGCGAAAGGGGGGGAGGGGGGATAACAACGGATGAAGAGCATTGTAGGATTAAGGGGGGTTTTTGAAAGACAAAAAATGTTGTACATTTAGATCCGAAAGTCTCTTCTACTGTACACTACAGACCGGACGTTTCGAGGCTTTTCTGCATCACCCTAGGAACACGGGAAAAGATTTTCCTCTTTTTCAAGTTTTTTTACCCTTCCACATTCATATATACATGGTGCTTCCCCCCCCCTCCTTCGCGGGGGTTCGACCGCGAGAAGGGGATGGGCACAATGGCCGGAGGCGAAGCTCAGCCCTGGATCTTCCTGACGGCCTGCTGCTCCGCCGCGTCGACGACCTTCATCTCCTTGTCCTGCAGCTTCTGCAGCTCCTTGTCGGCCCGCCGCTTCAGGTCGGGCACGATGTCGGCCTCCTTCTGCCACTTGGCGTGCACCTTCTTGCGCTTCTCGGTGACGGTGCGCATCTTGTCCCTCCACGCCTGGGCGGCGTCCTTGGCCCTGCGCACGACGGCGTCCTTGTTGGTCGCCTCCACCTTGAGGATGAGCTCGAGCTCGTTGTCCGGGTCGCGCTGCGGCTGCTGGTTGAAGTCGGCCGAGGCCTGGACGGCGGCCATGACGGGCTTGACGTAGTCCTTCTCGTGCAGGAGGAGGGAGACGGTGCGCCCGCCGGGCCGGGGCACGATCTCGGCGAGCTCGCGGAGGGGGTAGGTCGTCGGGTCCTTGCGGTCGGGCTGGACGGCCAGGGCGCCGATGGCGTCCGGGGAGAAGCGGTCGCCGGACTGGAGCTTCTTGAGGATCTCGGCGTGGTGGGCGGCGAGGGACGAGAAGCGCGAGGCGACGTCGGCGAAGTTTAGGGGGTCCGACGGGTCGGGCCTCGGGTGCTTGGAGCCGGGGAGGTCGTCGTGGTCGGCTTCGTCGACGGTGTGGGAGGTGCGGGAGACGATCTCGGGGGAGTCGTGGGTCGGGTACTGCGGGGCCTTCTTCTTCTTCCGGAGAGGGGCCGAGTGGGAGAAGGGGCGCGCCGCGAGGGGGGAGCTGGTCGTCGTCGTCGTCGTTTGGGGGCGGGCGTTGGACGCGGTGGTCAGGCGCGCTGCGAGCGGTGCCTGTGTTTGGCTGTGTCTGTTGGTCAATTGGGGGTTCTTTGCTTGGGGTCGAGGTCAGAAACCACCTTCGCGCGGCTGGGAGAATGCCATTGGCGCCCCGGAGGAGCGAGCTGGGGACTCGGAGACCTCGCATGGTGTTGTGTTGTGGTGATTTGGTGTTTTGTTTGCGGAGGAGCTGTCGAAGCTTCACGTTTTGGAACCATTCGATGTGACGTACAAAGCTCGGCTGGTGGGTACCACAAGCAGCGGGTCAGACCAAGGGATATGTACGCCCAATCTAACGACACAGTCATCAACCAAGGATGGTCGATTGGCCCAGCGGTTCAAGGCATCTGCTTTACACGCAGAGGATCGCAGGTTCGATCCCTGCATCGATCATATCCAATTCTTTTGGCATTTTTAGGGAGAATCAATCGTCGACCGGTTGCGTTCCCAAGGTCCATGATTTCTTTTGCGACCGAGGACTGTCGAGGCAGGAAGGCATGCCCAATTCTTTTCCTTGCAACTGCGCTTAGCTGGTTTTCCCGTCACTGAGCCTCCTCTTTTGGCGCAAGGTGCACTCGTTTAAGCGCATTTCCCGTCCTTCGCACCGCCTTTTGCCAGACCGTCGCGCTTTTCACAAGCACGCGACGTCAGTGGGCGGCTGATCTTTCAACCACCACCAACCCGCCCAACACCCTCGAAGCCGCCAGAATGGAGATCGAGGTCGACGAGGACCTCTTGCGGACGGTCGCGACGGGTGGCCAGATGGACTAGTACGTCGAGCAGCTCACCCCATCGCCATAGTTAAGCTCATCCGCTGACCACGAGACGCAACAGCGGTCTATGGCCCGCCCTATCGCAAGGAATCATCTCGAGGCTAGATAAGGTACGCCCACCCGCTCCCCCAGCCAGCGTCGAAAAGACCAGCCCGTCCGAACAACCCCATGAACGCACATGTTTGGAAACCTTCTGGGTAGGGCGCGCTCACCAGTTCGCATCGCGAATGTCTAGATCGCCCACAATGAATTTCCCATCCCGAACCTGCCCACCCCTCCTCAGCCCATTAACGCGTCAGGCCAACAACCGCGACTCCTCTCGCCGCTCCCTTCGTCCTCCATCGAACCCGCCAGCAGCCTGCCCTCGTCGCAGGACGCCGACAAGGAGAACAGCAAGCCCGGCGTCCCATCATCGTCGACGGCCCCCGCCGAAAGCGAAGCCGCCAACGCCGCCGCCGATGTATCATCTGCCACCGCCGCCGCCACCGCCGCCTCGGGCTCTCTCCCGGCCCAGATCGCGGCCATGCTCGACGAGATCAACTCCGTCCTGTCGACCTTTCCCAAGTACCCGCCGTACACCATCCAGCGCCTTGCCGAGCTCGTGCTCGAACCGCGCCGCCATTACCGCCATCTGGCCTCGTACTTGCACGCCGTCGACCGCGTCGTCCACGTCACCAGTGGCGCAAGCACCTACCCGCTCCCGCCCGCCATCCCCGACATGTCCACCATGACCCTGCTCTCCAACGGCAGTGCCAACGGCCAGGAGAACCCGGCCGCGGCCGTCGCCTGGAGCAACTCGACGAACTCGGTCGCCTCGACCGTCGGCACGGACGAGGCCCTCGGCGGCGCCCTACTAACCCCGATCCCCTGGCTCACCCGCCGCCCGAGCCCGGGATCCTCCTCGCCGGCCTCCTCCAACGGGGGCGGCCCGGCCGAGATCCGCACCGAGTCGACGGAGACCATCGACGGCCCCAACGGCGTCGGCAGCATCGAGACGGTCAGCGTCAGCGTCAACGGCATACCGTCCATGGGTGCGAGCAGCAGCAACCGCGCGATAACACAAGGTGAGTTACTGCGACAAGAGCAGGAGCAGGGCGTCGTTCCAGTCAACCAACTCGTGCGACAAGCAGAAGAAGCACAACACGCCGCGGCCCTGCGAAGCGGGGACGGCGGCAGAACCAGCAGCCCCGAGAAGCAGGAGCAGGAGCAGCAGCAGCAGCCAGAATATGCCACCGGCACTGCGGCGGCCGAAGAAGAGAACGAGGTTCCGCACGCTCGCGGCCCCGAGGAGATTGGCGTCGGCGACCTTGGTCCGCAGAGCGAGACGACGAGCTTCGTCGGCGGGGGACCCGGCGTCGAGATGCAGGGCATCGACGTCGAGGCCGCCGTGGGCCGCAAGGCCGAGCAGACGCACGCCACGCCTCCGCCCGAGGACGTCGCCGCCGCCGCCGCCGCCGAGGACGCACCTGCCGAGGCGGTCGTCGACGACGCGGCGTCCGACACCAGCGCCACGTCGCATCCCAAGCGCGATGCCGACGAGGAGCTCGACGGCCTTGCGAGCAAGAAGGTCAAGGAGCACGAGGGCGACGTGGCCGGAGAGCTGTCGGAGACCACGCTCGGCTCGCCGCAGAAGGAAGAGGGCGGCAAGGAGGAACCGGCGGAGAAGAATGAGAGCGAAGCCGCCGAGGCCGAGACCGGAGACGACGAGGCCGCGGCCGAAGCCGAGAAGGACGACGCGGCGGCTGACGTTGCGAAAGCGGCCGGGGCGGGAACGGAGACCGCGGGGACGGATAGTTGAGGAGGCCGTCGCACATTAATTTGGAAAAGACGCCCGCGTTACGTGTTAGGGGAGGCTAAATGATACCATGAACCGCTTTCACCGAATCCTCGTCACCCCCCCTTTTTGTTGAGTTCGCTTCCGCACCGTCTAGTGTTATGGGGTATTCACGGCGTGTTCGGAATTGCACGAGGTGAAGTCAGGTACAGGACGCAATTGAATTACCCCTCATCGGGGGGGTCCTTGGACCGCAGCATCACCAGGCTGCATGAAAGCGAGAGTCGAGTGCGAGTGCAATGTCAAGTCTTCATTGACGAGGTATCCTTACACCGGCTCAAACGCTCAGACTATGGCGCAAGCAGTCCTCTCGACTACACGAGGAAGTCAGCACGCTGGGGGGGTTAAAATAAACTAAAAAGACCATCCAGACGCCGTGCTTGCCATGACCCATCGTAAAGCAAACCCTCAAAGTGTCCATTGCCGGCCAAAACGCCCGCGCACGCCCCCTCGTGCGATGCTTCACAAAACCCTCGTGATGCTCTCCTTCGTAATGACGCTGTTCTGCTTGTCGTCCCTCCGGACGCGGAAGAAGCTGTCGCAAAAGTCGCTGCAGCGCATGTGGCGCAGGAACTCCTCGTCGTGGGTGATGACGATGAGCTGGAAGTTGCTCTGGGCCTGGCGGGCCTTGATGATGGCGTGCAGGCTCTCGGCGAGGCTCTTGATGTTGTCCTTGTCGAGGTTGGTTGTCGGCTCGTCGAGGGCGATGAGGCCGCAGTTGACGCCGAAGCTCTCGGCGAGGGCGAGGCGGATGATGATGCTGGCGAGCACCTTCTGGCCCGCCGAGCAGCGGCCGCGCATGTCCATCTCCGTGTCCTGCTTGACCATGCATACACGGTAGTTGTACGAGCGCCGGCCCGTCGTCGCGTTCTCGTTGTCGGAGCGGATGAGGATCGTGTCAATGTCGGTGCCCTGGTACGTGCTCTGCCACAACTCGCCGGCGATGCGGTTGACCTCCTCCATCTTCAGGCTGTGGT
This sequence comes from Colletotrichum tofieldiae, assembly GCA_022836555.1. Taxonomy (NCBI): domain Eukaryota; kingdom Fungi; phylum Ascomycota; class Sordariomycetes; order Glomerellales; family Glomerellaceae; genus Colletotrichum; species Colletotrichum tofieldiae. The sequence continues at coordinate 1,030,986 of BQXV01000008.1, read as the reverse complement.
ACCGCATGATGGCCGTGTCCAGGGCCGAGATGTATCGGCCCAAGTCTTCGATGGCCGCCTTGGTCGTCTCGACCTTGATGTGCGACTCGCGGTACTTCTTGGCAGCGCTCTTGTACTCTTGCTCCCATTCCAGCAGGAGCCGCTCGAGCTCCTCGTCCTTTGTCTTCATCTGGCCCATGATGGAGCCGCGGTCGGCGACCAGCCGGTTGTGGCGGTTCTCCAGCTGCTTCGCTTCGGCGATCAGCGTCTTGTAGTCCTCGTCGGCGTCGCGAGACTCCAGCTCCTCGATGTCCCGACGGAGAATCTCGAGCTGCTGCAGGTTCTGGCGGTACTTTAGGTTGTTGCTGATATTCTGCTTCTTACGGTCGCCATTGTCAATGTCCTGCTTCAGCTTGTTTGTCCGCACAGTCAAGTCCGAGATCTCCTTGTCCAGAGCAGCGATGGACTTCTCAAGACTGGCAATGGCGCGCTGGTTCGCTGCCAGGTTGGAGGGGCCGCCGCGGTCAATGTAGTCTTGGATGTCGTTCTCGACCATCTTCAGCTCCGTAACCGAGTCGGCAACCTTGTCCCGCTCCTCGGCGATAGCCTGCTCCTTGGCACGGCCACGCTGCAAGGTGTCGTCTCGGACCGATCTAGCCTCGGCAATCTCGGGCTCGATGGACTCCAGTTCCTGGTCAGCTTGACTGATCAAGTCTCGCTGATGGACTTGATCCTCCTTCAGGGTCTGGATCTGGTTCTGGAAGTCCTTCTTGCGCTCCAGCTGATTGAGGGCCTTGCTCAGCTTGTTCCGCAGCTCACTCTTCTCCAGTTCGAGTGAGTTGATCTGGTCCTTCATCCGTTGGCGATCCGATGTTATCTTGGAGATCTTGTTCTTCATCGATCTGATCTGTTCGTTGCAAGTCGCTTGGAGCTCGTGGATCTCATCGGCGCTTCTGCTGACCGTGCCGGACGACTGTTGAGACATGATTCGGTCGACCTGCGCCTCCGAGTCCTTGATGTCCTTCAGGGCCTGGGTGATGCTGATGACCGTCTTGTTGAGGGACTCGATATCGTTCAGCTTGCCTTCCTCGGCACTGACCACGGAGTCGTGCTCCTCCAGCTGGCGTCCCAGAGTTTCGCATTCAGCCCCGAGAGAAGCAACCTCTTCCTTCACGGAAGGGAGCTCTGCCATCAGTCTCTGGTATGTCTCGTACTGCGTCTTGACCTTGCGCAGGGAATCAAGCAGGGCGGCGGAGCTGGCGAGATCCTCCTCGGCCTTCTCCTTCTTGTTGGGGTCAAGAAACTTGATCAGCTTGTCCGAGAATCGAGACTTGGAGACATTCGACTTGTCGTCGAAGTTGCGGTCGCAGAGCCGGCACTTGTTCTTCTCCTGCAGAGTCTTCTGACAGCCACGGTAGTAGTCTGCCAGGGCGTCCAAGAGGCTGATGTCCGTGGTGTACGTCTCTACGTCTTCCTCGTGCATCTTGACTTCCTCCTCGTAGTCATCGATGGTGGCACCGTCTCTGACCGCCTGCAAGGCGTTGACGACGGCACTGCGGCAACGCTGCGCTTCGTCTGCGTTCTTGACACCGAGATCTTTGGCACTCTTCAGTTTGAAGTCAACCTTCTGCTGCCTGTCCCGCGCCGAGTCCCGCTTCTGGCGAGCTTCGGCGACAAGCTTGTTCTGGCGCTTCAGGGCATCGTGGAACTGAGCCTCGAGGGTGTCTGTCTGCCATGTGGTGCCGACGTGCGTGTCCAACTTGGGCTTCCACGTGTTGGTGAGGGTATCAAGTTTGCGCTTGCGATCCGACAGTTCCTTCTTCCGCAAGTCTAGTTGTGCCCGCTCAGAGGCAAGCCTCGTGCACTCCATCAGCTCGCGGCCAAGCTTCTCATTCTCGCTCTCGAGCTGCCACAACCTCTCATTCTCTTGCTGGAGCTGGTTGTCGTAGTCAGCGTTGACCAAAGACTCGTTTGCCTTCTTCAGCCGGCCCTCGACGTCCTCAAACTGGCTGTCGAGAACGGCCTTGGCGCCTTCGTCAATGTCCAGCCGGTTGATGTCCATCTGCAAGACGTTGATTCGCTTCTCGATGGCACCCATCCGCTGCTTGGCGAAGACACGGTTCTGCGTCGTCGTTGCCTTGCGACCCTCGAGCTCGGTGATGACGCCCGTCGCCTCGTCCAGCTCACGCGCGTTCTCCTTTTGCGCCCGGTCAAGGTCGCGCTTCTTCTCGGCCAGCAGCTTTTGGATGCGCTCGTTGAAGGCCTTGATCTGAGCATCCTTGAGATCGCCGTCGTAGCCGCGGAAGCCGTGGAGCTCGGCGGCGTCCCGAACCAGCTGCATGCGGGACTGAAGCTGCCGTTCGTATTTGTCCTTGTCAGACTGATGCTTGCCCTGCTCGGCAAGCTTGGCGGAAAGCTCGCGGCGGGACTGGGCGAGGTCCTTCTGTAGCTCGGCATACTGGGCCTTGTTCTCGTTTGCTTCCTCCTCGTAGCGAGCCATGCGCTCCTCGTACTGCGCAAGCGCATTCTCCAGGTACGCGTCGTCCTCGGGAAGCTCCTCGAGGGTCATCTTGATATCTGCTATGGAGCCTTCGCGATAAGCAAGCTGGTCCCTCTTGAACTTGAGGTCGTTGACGATGTTCAAGTAGCTGTTGGCCTGCTCGTGTTTCTCGCGAATCTGCTCCTGCAGCTCTTCCATCTCGAGGGTGAGGGCGTTACACCTTTCCCGGGACTCCTCGATGTCGTTCTGCAATGCCATGGAGCGCTTCTCGGCACGATCGCCCTTCTCCTTGTTGATTCGGTCTTGTTCCTCGAAGATCTTGAGCTTGGCCAGTTCTTCGCCCTGCTTCTTTCTGAGGACCTTGAGGTTGTCGATGGCTTTGGTGTATCTCATTGCTTCAAAGATCTGATCGAACTGCTTCTTCAGCGCCGCAGGCTCGCTCATGGGCCACAGAGACTCGTCCTGGTGGCAGAAGATGACGTAGTCGAGAATGGCCCTGGAGACGCCGAGCTCTCTCGGGATGAACTCGTCCATCTGGGCGACTCTGGACGAGATGACGGTGCGCTCGCCATTGTTGTTGTAGACCAGTGAGCCTTCGAGGGTCTTGAGAGCTCGGGAGTTCTTCTTGACGGTCAACTGCAAACTACGCGTGGCAACGCACTTGTGGCCACTGGTCGAAGTGAATGCGAGCTTGACCTGTGCCAGAACCTCCTTCTCCCCGCATAACTACCCAGCGTCAGCCCGAGCTCGTTGGTAAAGGATTGCAGCGAACGGAGACCGGGGCACCGACCTTGGGGTCATGGACGAAAGCGCCACCCTTGCTGTTGGGGGGCTGCTCGCCGGTGGTGGCGTACTTGAGACACTCGATAATGGTGGTCTTTCCGGAGCCGTTGTATCCGACGATGAGGGTCAATGGGGTGTAGAAGGAGATTGTTTCGCGGCTGCCGCCAAACGAGCGGATGCCCTGGACGGACAGCTTGTCGATTTTGGACATGGCGGGCGGTGCCTCGCAGGGCCAATTGCCATGCGAATCGAGGGTGTGGAGGGGTTTGGCTGTGCGGGGCTGCGTCGGTGGTGGTGTCGGAAAGGAAGGTTAGACGGAAGCTTGAGGAAGAGGTTGTCGTCAGTTTTGTGCTTCCCGGCGAGAGGCGGTGCTTGTTGCCTTGCACCAGGCTGCAGTCGGTGGAGGTCGCTGGAGGTGGGCGTTGAAGGACGCCGGTGGACGTGCGCGGGATGCTACGCGAGCCCCGGGGGCGCTGGAAATGGCACGCGTATAGGCAGCAGATGCGAAAAAGCGTGACTTCGCGCCTGCCGATAAGATAAGCAGCGCCCCCAGCACCTGCTGTGGCCGGCTCCGGGTTTTTGGCCCCCACACCACGGCGGCCGGGATAGCGTCCGTCCGTGTTGAGCCCGTGGGGTCGTCTTCGCGGCGACCGACTAACTCGGATGAGCAGCAGTGACACCGAAACACAGCCGGCAGATGAGAATCTGCAGCCGGCCACAACAGAAGATGAGACGCTGCTCTGTACTTGGGCCCCAGGCCACCCTTTGGAAAAGGCTCCTGCGCGGGCCACACAGCAATGCGGGTGACGAAAAGACAAGGACAGCCTCGCAGCCACACGCCCCCACTTTGCTTTCTCGTTGCCTCCATCCCGTTGGCTCGGTTCCTTTCGTCCCTGACCGCCCCTAGCGTCCCCTATCCATTCATTGTCCTCGGTCCCTTTGAACGAATGCCTTCGTGCTATGTATGACACTGGGAGAATGAGAATGGCGGGGAAAGAGAAGGAAGAGAGGGCATGACGGCGGCGTACCCGTGTCCGAGGCGCTTCGGGCCGAACGAAACGAGAGATGCCTCCCTTCTGTTTCCTGCTGCTGCGTGGTCGCCGGCGGCACCAAGCTGCCAGGCAGGCGATGCAATCCGCAACTACGGCACGAGGGTTTGGTGCCTGGCCGTCCGGGGCCACAGTCAATGTCGACGCAACGCGGTCAATGACATCATGATGCAACTTTGCGCAGTCTGCGTTTCTCTCTTCAGACCATGTCAGAGATCAGACGGGTTTCGCGAAAGGCGATGCGAGCACGCAAAGGCGATGACGGGAGAGCAGCCCTCGTCCCTCGAGCACGCACGCAGGGCCCAGAACGATCGATGGATGCGACCCTACTAGTGCACACACATACGAAGTACAAAGTAGCACTCTGTCTGGATTGGAGTCAGCGACCCTGCCAATCCCCACTCTCGGCCAGCGACCTGGCTGCCGTGCCTTGTTCTGTCATCTCCCTGCCTGGGTGGGTCGGAAGCCTGCCGCTGAGGTAAGAGGCGGACGGGGGTCTCGCTCAGCTCAGCCAGCCCCTCGGAAAACACCGCCAGGGTCCTCGTTCTGCCGCGAACGCTCTGCGGGAGCCCTGATTCTGGAAGAAGCATTCTACTGCATACGGGCACACACTACATGCTGGGGGGCCCTCGGCGTCTTGCAGCAGAGGCAGACGCCATTTTCCCCCACTCGAGACCCGTTGATGCACGACTCCAAACGGCACCAACTTCCAAGGCACTCGTCCAGAAACCTCCGACCGCAGTGTCCGGTCGGGGCATTTGCTCCGGAGCCTGGCATCCCAGCCGGCGCCTCCCGGGGGATCATCGCTGTGCGAAGCCCATGGAAATCCAGCTGGGGGACCGCCACACAGGACAGCCCGCTGGGCGTGGCTAATGCAAGCTGGGAGCGTGGCACGCCAGCATCGGCGTGATGGGGGCAGGCAGATGATGCAAGTCGACACCCAACAGCGGCCCTGTTTCGCAGTGCACTAGCCTGCGTGGAACAAAGGCAGCTTGCTGTCCCCCAAGATGGATGGACACCGGGACAGACGGGCAGAAGCAGCCACAGCAGCACGCACCCGGGATGGGTGGTTTGGGCCTGAGTCGCTGCGGTGTGCCGAACAGGAGGCGCGCGCGGCGGGGAGGCTGGAGGATGGAGGATGGAGGGGGAGAGGGGAATGGGATGTGGGAAGTGGATGGCAATGGGGCGCGTTGCCTTCCTCCAGGGTGTACATCAGGTGCGCCAGTGGCCAAATATCCATGTCCTGCGACTGAAAATTGCCATGTGCTCCATTTCCATTTTGTAGTTTCCCATCTTTTCTCAGGTCCCTGCTTTTCCACGCCGTGTTCCATCTGGCCCATCCCACCGAACCGCACCGCACTTCTGGACCACCCCCCACGAAGGCGAGCAAGGAGACGAGGCCATTCTCCCTCTGCTGAAATTTTCCCATGGTGGTGACGACTCGAACGCAACCATTCACACAACCCGGCTCTCTTCTCTCTCTCCCTCCCTCGTGCCCCGCGCCGCCTTGTCCCTCGTCTTTTCTTCTCCCCCTTCTCTCCCTCCATTCTCCGATCCTGTTCCATCTCATCCCACTTCCCACCACCCTTCCTCGGCTTCTCGCCTTCGACCCGTCGCGGCCCTCTCTTCCTCGCCTGAGGTGGTCAGACTCGGCCTCGTGGTCCACCTCCCAACCTGACTGGACCCCAACCCAACCCAACCCAACACATAGGCTGTGTCTCACGACGGTCGGAACGCTGCCCAAGAGAAAGGACGGAGACACACAAGACACACGCCTCGCCTCATCACCACCCTCAACCAACGCCGGCTCTCACGCTCTTCCTCTCTCCCCCGCGTCGTCGGCCAGCGCTGCGTACTGCTAGGTACTGCTGCCGCTACACTTACCGCTCCTGCACCGCTCCGCGCCGCACCGCAAGGCCAATCCGCACCAAACCAGACTGGCCTGGTCACGTCTGTACTAGCAGCAATCCAGCCCGTCCTTTTATTAATTGCTGCGAGACCCCATCCATTGGAAATCTCTCACTCGAACCACCCCCGATCTGCTCTACCCTACCGTCGTCTCTTGTTCCTTTGCTTCTCTTCTCCCCTCCTTCATTCGGCTGCATCCTGGCGTCGGTTTCGACATCGACCTTCTGTCCCTGGTTCGGCGAAAACAGACGGCTATCTGTAGAGGCATGGAAGACTAAGCCGTGCACCCGTCGATGCACAACGCCCCATAGCCGCCCGTATCTTTTTTTTTTAATTTTTTTTTTACCTTGACCTGCCTTGATTCTAGGCCTCATCGGACCCAGGCACAGCTCCCCGAGTCGGCTCATATCCCCCGGCCCCCTGGGGCACGCCTCAACCGCATTCGCAGTCTGCTATCGCAGGCTCATCGGGCTCGGGCTCAGGCTCCGTCGTTGTCGCTGGCGTGGGCGCAATCCCGTCATCTCTACAGGCGCAACGAACGTGTCGCACTTTTTGAGTTGCAAGCAGCAACCCCGCCGCCCCCCAGCAGAGTTGCAGTGTTGCAGTGCCGCACCGCGAGGTGACCACATTCCGCCCTGGGGAACACCGCCTCCCCTCCCCCCCAAAAGATCGATATCGAAGCACGGCGCAAACCGCCAATGCCTTTGTTAGAAGCCGTCAGAGCCAGTATCGGATCAGTACCACCACAACCATGTCCCACGGACCACCTCAGCCTCCCCCGGCCAATTTCTTTGGCTTCGGGCCCCAAGACGCATTTTCTGCCTTCGATGCTGTTCGTCCCGCCCGCTCTCCTTACCCGGCCCTGATCTGATGCCTCACTTTCCCGCGCCCGCCTCGCTTACCTCTCGTCTCCTCCCGACCCGCCAAACCCCCGGCGCATCCTTTTAGAACCCCTACAATCTTCCACAGACCGCTCCCTACGCCGCGCTGACGCAATGCAGATGGCTGAGGCCGACCCCAACATCATGTCCTCCCTCCTGGACCCGACGGTGTACGGAAGCTTTGATGCCATGTCCATGAGCGTCGATAACCCCAACGACGACAACGGCATGTCCACCTTCAATTTCGTCGGCAACACCCCCATGCCCGACGGCCTGGGAGACGAGACGCCCTCCATGAACAACAATTATTCAAATAACGGCGACGACGCTTCGAGTGTTGTCGGCGCGGGGCCTCCACCCGTCGGTGGCTTGAATGCGCAGGCTTTGCAGCAGGCCGGCAGCACCCTTACCGAGTTCACCAAGAGGCGGAACTGGCCCGCGAAAGTGGTCGAGGAGCTCAAGGACTTTCTTCAAATACTCGACGCCAACGGTCGCATACGATACGTCTCGCCGAGCATCCTGAATCTGACGGGCTACGCCGCAGAAGAGATCACTGACACCTTCCTCAAGGACCTGGTCCATCCAGACGACGTCGGCGTCTTCGTCGCCGAGCTGAACGAGTCCATAGCCTCGGGCAATCCCTTGCGCCTGTTCTTCAGGTTCAAAAAGAAGGACGGCAAATACGCCATCTTCGAGTCGGTAGGCCATGCCCACATTGCTGCCGCCAAATTTGCGCCGAACCCGCACAACCAATCGCCATTCTGCCAGGCCGTCTTCATGATGTCGCGCCCATACCCGACAAAGAACGCTGGCTTGCTGGACTCGTTTCTGGAACACAAGATCGAGAACGAACGGCTGAGGAGGCGCATTGCCGAGCTGCGCAGGGAGGAGGAAATGGAAAATGAAGAGTCACAACGGCAATGGATGCAGAGCCAGGAGGGCAGGTCAGACATGACGCCGTCAGAGACCACGATGACGTCCGCTCCGAGCCACGTATCTCGCGGCACAGACACGGGCGACAGGTCGTCGGCCTTGAACGTTGCACTCACGCGCGAGGCCCTGGAGGGAGTCGCGGGGAATCGCCCAGACTCGCTGAAGGACAAGATGGCCAGATACGAAGGAGCGGCTTCGCACACGGACACCATCGAGATGTTGACCGGCCTGAGGTATATTGAGGGCGAGAGGAGTCGCGGTATCACGACAGGCAACGCAAGTCCGACGTTGATCAAGGGTGACGCCGGGATTGCCATCCCCCTCGACCGGGACCCTCGGACAGGCGACAAGAAGAAGAAGCTCAAGACTTCGGAGGAATACGTCTGCACGGACTGCGGTAAGCCCCAGCTCTGGCGTTCTGCCACCCCGCGCATATGCTAACCACGGCGGCCAGGTACCCTGGATTCTCCCGAATGGCGCAAAGGCCCAAGTGGACCCAAAACACTATGCAACGCCTGTGGCCTTCGGTGGGCCAAGAAAGAGAAGAAGAACCGGCACAGCACCAGCACCAGCCATCAGGCGGGTTCGCTGCAAGTCGAGCATGGCGGGGGTTGAGTTTGAGGGTCACTGCCGGCGCATTGGTCGACAGATGACCCGGAGGGTTGGGCACGGCTATACCATGTCCCCTGGAGTTGGCGTCTGGAAGACGGCACGGCGCAAGACTATTACTCTGACCAACATATGGCTGTATGCTACGTTTCCGGTCTTATTTATTTGCAGCAACCGAGATACCTGAACACGACTGGGTCATGGGATACACGGGGCGAGGTCTCCGGATCGGCAGTTTCAAGAGAGCGAAATTCAAGCCATGTTGCTTTCATCAGCCGGCGAGCCATTCGCCGAGTCGGGTACAGTCGACACGGATGGCGGCTCGGGCGGGACCTACCGGAGGTGTTGTCTTGTTTGTGGCCGTTCGGCCGGCGGTCAACATGAGCCCCCAGCCAGAAGCGCTGTTCCTGCGGAGCGCGGGTTGAGTGATGTCCAAATGCGCGCGCGCGCTTCACCTCGCTGCCTCGCCTCGGCCGGCCACGGCGGTGCCCACAATTGCCGGGATGGCAGCCAGAGGCCGCCGAGTGCAACCACGAAGATGATGACCCAGCTAGCTACCAAGCTCGACCCGCCTCACTCGCGCGACCTCGCTACTGACTTGCATGGACGCGCGAAGCCCGGGGCTCCCTGAAACATGCCGTTTGCCCTGAAGTCCTGGACCCAGCTGGGCAGGCCCTAACTCTGCGGGCAGGACAATTCAGGCCATCCCAGCACGGGAGTCTTGATTGGACGGTCAGAGCTTGCGATGCGGGTGCGACCCTGACCTGTTGATCATCAATGGGTCGCGCGGGTGGGGACTCTGGTCGTTGCTTGGTGCGGGCACTTCAGACGTGGAGGGGCAGGGCCGGCTGCTCGGGGTCCAACTCACAGGCTAGTGTACGGCGAGCTCAGGCACCGCGGGGAGCCAAGGCACGGGGGACAAGCACTAGAGCCAGCAGCATTCGGGAGCGGTGACTGAACCATTCCAGCCCCATATGTTGCCAAACGGCTGAGTGCCTCTGTCCTGTTCGGCGCACTACCGGCATGTGCAATTTGTGGCAGCTGGAGGTGGGTTCGAGGTCCCCTGGGCAGCTAGCGCAGCTGCGTTGTTCAGTCTGTCGATTGTGGCTGTGAACCGGGAGGCCAACCAGGCCATTGGACGCTGGCTCGATGTTGCTTTGGCGTGCAGGGCCAGCTCAGGGCTCCTGAGACAATTGATCGCCCGCTGGCGATGCGGGGACGTGGCTCTCCTTTTTATCTACAAGAGCTCTCAACCTGGTCTCCTCTCTCTGGACACTCCTTCTTCCTCCTCACCCCTTTTGACATAGCAGCACACTTATCCGAACATCATCAGTCACAGTCAACCTTTTTACAATGGACGCGCTCAAGAACATGGCCCAGCAGAAGGCGCAGGAATACCTCAACAAGGACGACGACGACAAGCACAAGCAGCAGCAGCAAGAAGGCGGCTACGGTATGGCCTAAACAAGCTTTCCTTCCCCTCCTGAACTACCCCGCCATCATCCCCTTCTGCTCTTCCCACCCCGCCCCCCTGATTCATGGAAGCTCCCACTGACGAGTATCCAAATAGGCCAACCTCTTCCTGGTGGCAACAGTAAGTTTCAACCTCCCCGAATCGAACGAACCTTTTTTTTTCTTTTCTTTTTCTTTCCCCATCATCCTGGAGGGGGTGTACCTGAATTCAAGAAGCGAAAAGAAGAGGGGACGGGGAAGCCAATGGTCCGCTGACTTTCGGGCGTGTTCGCGTTTAGAGTCCCATGGCGGCAACTACCCCGCCGGCGGCGGAGCCTTCGCCGACGACGACGACGACGAGGATGATTACCGCCACGCAGCCAACGAGGCCTCGCGCCACGCGGGTTCGCACGGTGACACGGACTTGTTCTCGAGCGTGCTCGGGGCCTTGACGCAGAAGAAGACACAGCTGAGGAACGAAGATATTGACGAGGATGGTAGGTTCTTTTGTTTCTGTCCCTGCCAACACTTTTCCACTTTTCCACGACTGTCGACTTTTCCGAACGTGGAGAAACGTTGAAGACGGAGAGACAAGGGAGGGGGGATGACGAGTGGGCCAACATGCGCTGACGTCCTTGTGACTCGCCACAGACGCCGTGAAGAAGCACAAGAAGTTCTTCGGTGACGACGATGACGACGAGAAGGCCGACGACAAGGGCCTCGGCGCCGCCGCCGCGATGCAGGCGCTCAAGATGTTCTCCAGCGGCGAGACGGGCGGCCAGAAACAAAGCCAGGGCGGGTTCGCGGGCCTCGCCATGGCCGAGGCCAGTCGGGTGAGTTGGCGTCTTTCGACCTCCCCTTTGCGCCCCCCCCCCCCTACATGCTTCCTGAAAGAGGCCGGCGGGTTGCACAGATGGACAAGCAGCAGCTGACACAACGTCCCCTCAGCTCTTCGACCAGCGCCAGTCGCAGGGTAAGGTCGCCGACGGCGCGAGCAAAGAGTCGGCCATCCAGCAGGCGGGCGAAATGGCGCTCAAGATGTACTTCAAGAGCCAAGGCCAGCAGCAGCCGGGCGGCATCATGGGCCTGGCATCCAAGTTCATCAAGTAGACGCGGCGGTAAGGGCACCGCTGTTGTCATGAAACCGAATACGACGAACGAACCAAGCGTGTTTCCTGCCGTGGCCATGAGGTTTGGATTCTGGCCAGGGATCAAGACCCTCCGCCGTTACTGTTTCAAGGTGCTCTCATATAAACAAACAAACAAAAAAATGCCAAGACGATTATGACCAGTTCTCTTCTTCCCGTTATGCTCTCTGCCCCCCCCCCCCCCCCCCTCGAAACTTTTTATGTCATTTTAGATGTTCTTCTTGGCCTCGAGCCCGCCGTTCTTGGTAACCTCAAGAACGTCCACCCACCCCTCGGGCCTCTGCCGGCCCTCCTTGAGCAGGTACGTCTCGGCCTCCTTGGCCCAGTCGAGAAGCTGCTCCTCGCACCCCCACTCGGCCATGGCCATCAGGCCGACGGGGATCTTGCCCTCGCCCTGGACGGGGTCGACGTAGCCCACGGGCGCCGTGACGGCGGGGCACCCGCTGACGTTGGCGACGTAGACGTAGCTCATGTTGGCGATGGTCGTGTTGGCGTCCGAGACGCCGTACGCGTCGTCGCCGGGGTGGCGCAGCCAGCCCGGCAGCGGGGTCGTGGGGGTGACGAGGAGCATGCCCGGGTGCTCCTCGAACAGGAAGGCCATGTGCTTCATCAGCAGGTCGCGCAGCTGGGCGTACTTCATGTAGTCGCCCGCGGGGGTCTGCGTGCCGACGGACATGGTGATCCTGTTGGCGTGGTTGATGATGGACTGCCACTGCTCCGGGTCCGGGTGGCGGTGGCGGGCGAGGTCCTGCATCTCGGTGACGCAGGCGGCCGAGTGCATGAGCTGGATCTCGCGGAGGTAGGGGATGCGGATGGGGACGGCGACGTAGCCCTGGGACGTGAAGTGGTCGACGGCGCGGCGGCAGACGGCGTCGACGGAGGGCTCGGCGCGGGACCACCAGGCCTCGTCGATGGCGAGGATCCTTTGGCGGGGGGAGGGCGACAGGGAGGGGGCACGGAGGGCGCGTAGAGGCCCTGGACGGGGTCGTCCGGGTTCGGGCGCGACATGACGCGGTAGGCGATGGTGAGGTCGGCGACGGTGGCGGCGAGGGGGCCGACGACGCAGACGGAGGAGTTCATGGCGCAGGTGCGGTGGTGCGAGGGCTTGAGGCCGTAGGCGGAGTTGAAGGAGGCGGGGATGCGGATGGAGCCGCCGGCGTCGGTGCCGATGGCGATGGGGACGATGCCCGCGCCGAGGGCGGAGCCGGCGCCGGAGGAGGAGCCGCCCGGGTAGTAGGACTTGTTGTGCCAGTTGGTGGGGGTCCCCCATCGGGGCTGCGAGGGTCTGTTAGGACGGGCGTTCCGCCACGGGTCTCTGTCCTGAATCGGATCCAGGGTTTGTCACTTACGTTGCAGCCGTTGGTATCTGGAAAGGGGGTCGGGGTCAGCCTTGTCGGGTCACGGACGAGAGGAGAAAAAAGGGGGGGAGGGGGACGAGAAACATACCACCGCCCAGCTCGTGCATGGCATTCTTCCCCAACACGACGGCGCCCGCCGCCTCGAGCTGGCGGACGGGCCACAGCGTCTCCTCGGCCGGCTTGAACCACGGCAGGTCGGGGCGGTACTGCATGCCGTTGTGGCTGACGTAGCCCTTGACGTCGATGTCGTCCTTGACGCCGATGGGCACGCCGTCGAGCGGGCCCAGGGGCTCCCCGCGGCGCCAGCGCTCCGTGGAGGCGCGGGCGGCGTCGAGGGCGAGGTCTTCGCGGCCGTGGGAGGCGACCCAGGCGTTGGCGTAGGGGCCCGTCTCCGGGGGCGGGTGGCCCTCGGCGCGGCGGACGAGGGGGAGGAGGGACTGGACCACGTCGAGCGGGGTGGCGGCGCCGGAGGCGTAGAGGGCGTGGTAGTCCGCGCTGGAGAGGTAGCGGGAGGGCTGGTCCCGGGGCGCCGGGGTGGTGAGTTCCGCGGCTAGGGGGAGGGGGTCCGGGTGGGATCCCGACTCGGACAGGACGAGGACGTCGGGCTGGCGGGCGGGTTAGCGAGGCCGGCGAGCGACGGCAGAGCGGCGAAGCGACGGACCTGGAAGCGGTATCTGTAGTCGACGAGACCGGGGAGGTCTCTGATGGAGCCGAACTTGGCGTTGCGCCAGAAGAAGCGCTGGACGGCGCCGGAGCTCGCGAGCCTGTTCTCGTCGTCAGTCGGCCATGGTCGCAGGGGCGATGGGGGGGGGGGGGGGGGGGGGGGGGGGGGGCGGCGAGCGAGGAGATGCTCACACTGCCGAGCCCGCGACGAGGGGCCAGCCGCGGAGGACGGGGTTCTGGTCCTCCTTTGGCGTTTCCGTGCTGGCCTGGGCCGGCGCCTCGCGGGCGCCGGGGTAGTTTGCGTATTTGCGGTTCGGGGCCATGATGCGTGTGGGGTCCGTCGCTCGTGAAGCCGGACGGGGATTGGGCGTGGAGAGATGATTCGGTATCACGAGAAGTGGTGGTGGGGGGAACACCGTGACGAGCTTGACGGCCTGCGTGGCGTCGATTGGGTCAGCTGGGGTATTATGAAGAAAGGAGGAGACCAGAGGCCGAGAATGTCAAGTGGAAAGATGCAGATTGCACGGAAGCTGGACGGCAGTGATCATATGCCCGCTGGGGAAGAGGACCCTTGCGAAGGTTCGAGCTCGGCCTGGGGAACCAGTGTTTGAGAGTCTCGGGAGCTTCCTGAGGGAAAGGAGACGGAGCTGCTTCTTCCTTGCCCGTGGACACGGAACACACGGACGGCGCGAAGGGGTGGTTTGGAGCAGGTTGAAACGAAACGGATCGGGACAGAGAAATAGTGAACAGCTGCGGTGGCAGCGCGTCCACGGTGGTGAGCCCATGGAGCTAATGTGGGCTCCTCACCTTGGCTTGCCTTACCTCAGATCTGGTGCAGCAAAAGTCTGGGTTGGGAATCCATCCACACTATGGTAGGTCGGATCCGCTGGGGAAAAACTGATGGGATTCTGGAGGGGGAGCTCGGATTAGCGGCGCTGCTGGGAAGAGCTCCTGAACAGCTGAAGGCCCCATAATTCAGCAGGTGAGACGCGGATAGGCTATCGAAGCTTAACGCAAGGGGGGGATGGAGGAAGGGTGGATGCCACAGGCCGTGCCTCGGCATCTCTGGCCGCGGCGACGGGAGTTGTTGAAGACATGCATTTTTGCACATATGCCTCCGGCACTCGCGCCGGACGGGTGCGCTCGATGGCATTCCGGTTCCGACCGGTCGATTCCATTGGCTGCGCAAGGATGCTGGCCCCGTCCCCCCCTCGCCCACCAGTCAGCCAAGCTCCGACTACAGCGTCGGTTTGTTCTTGTCTTTATTTGGTGTGCAAAACGCAAGGCAGCTTCCCGGCTGGCTCTCCCGCGCTTGTCCCCCCGACGGGGCCATCTCTGGCCATTCTCCGAGTGCGTTCGGTTCGTTCCAAGACGCAGGAACGGACACTGCTGCAACCGCGCGGACGGTGCGAGTTGGAATGGCGCAGATCAGGCAGGGGCTGTGTCAGTGTGACGAGACAACGAGCGGTGTGCCCGTCTTATCGCGGCGCCCATGTCCGATGTATCGATAAGAGATAAGATAAGGAGAGGGGCTCCTACCGGTGCAGCGTCGCAGTCGCGTCGGGTCCGCCCCACTTCACGTGCGCGAAGCTCGGCCGGGTCGCCCGGTCAGACACCTCACGCGACCTGGGGGGATGGTTAGCGCCATCGAGCCCGACCTCGATGAAATCCGCGGCATCGCGGCCCCGAGACGGCGGTCACGTCCCCACGTCGTGACGGGAGCGTGCTCCCACCGGGGGTCGGTGTTTGGCGATACCCAACAGGAGCGACGCCTCGGCCTGCATGGGTGGTTGAGAGAAAGATTGGACGGCCAAACGCGCCGTCGCGCTGTGCCATCGGCCTTGCCTATCCCCGGGATCCCATGATGCGCGGCATTCCACGATGGCACGATCGCCCGGCCCAGTCTAGGGGGAGGCGCTAGGGGACGCCAAAACAGATCCAAATGGTTTGACACAATGTACCCCGCCATCCCACCGCGGCGAAGCTTGGGTCAAGCTAAAACATTCCGTCGAGAAACGTCCCCACGAGAGCCTCGCCTGCTTCTCCGAAAGAGAGCACACGTCGGGCTCCACACCGCAAGTATCACATGGGGGACCCACGAAAGGAGGTTCCGTGACGAGGAAAAGGAGTCAAATCCCATTGTTGACTCTTGTACTTCTACATACGGCCGCGCTGTCCCGTGGGAAGCAGCTGTTCCTGGCCCGACATGCCCATTTCGCTCGCTCTCGTAAACCGAACGCCTTTCCTGAATCAGAAACCCCTCCCAAAGGCCCGCGGGCCGAGAGGGTTCGCTTCCCAGTGTTGTGTTGTGTCCAAAGCCGGTTCCCACGGCTGCCAAACGAGTGAATGCCTCCCCCCTTGCTTTCCTGAGGAGTGTGTGTCATACCAGAGACAGAAAGGAAACTGAAAAAATCAAGGTGCCAAACGCCATGCCGATCCGAATCCGTAGGAACGAAAGGAAACGAAATCCTTCTTCTTTTTCTTTCTTTGCTCATCTGCCCGTGTCCGGTAATTCATCTGAATGCTGGTCATAATCGTGGAGATGAAGAGCGTTAAAAATAAGGTGCCATGTGCCCTGGCCTCGGAAAGGGCATCTGGTGGTGTCGTGAACGTGAGGCCAGGACGGTTGGGGGTGTTGGTGGGGGTTTTTTGGGGTATATGGTGAAAGTGAAATGCAGCGCGACAAACAACCTCTGTTCACTCGGGGTTGCGAGGAGAATCCATCTCATTGATGCTGGGCGCCTTCGCGGGGACCATGCTGTGCGAGGCCCTGCATGTCCCCCACAAGGAGAGGATTCCTTCCCGTGCAGCTGTCGAGAGAAAGGTCGAGGACAAAGCGACGCCCTTTACTTCTTGGCCATGTTGTCGTGGAGTCGCAGAATCCTAGTCCGGAACCACAGGACGAAGCTCGTCCAGGCGCCCTGCGTCTTGCGCTTGGCGGTCAGGGAGCGGCGGGGTCCCTCGAACATGGCGTCATCGGCGACAGGCGCCTGGCCCTGATCGGTGCTTTCGTAGTTGCGGCTGGCAAAGCCGACGCCGCCCTCGGCAGCTCCCATGGCCAGCTTCTCGGCATCGGGGGCCGTCTTCTTGCGGCTGATGGAGGGGCGGATGATGTCGCTGGAGCTGTTGCGGGCGCTGTGGGAGAAGCTCTGCTTGCGGGCGGCCTCCTTGGCCTCGCGCTTCATCATCTGCTGCTGCTCACGCTCGTGGCGCTGGGCCTCCTTGATGTCGGCGCGCTCTCGCTTGCGCATCTCCTCCTTGTCCCTCTTCTCGTTCTTCAGCCGCTCCTTCTCTTCCCAGCGGTGGCGCTCCAGCCGGATGCGCTCCTGGTGGTAGTTGGAGTCGAGGTCGGAACGCGAGCGCAAGCGGAAGCCCTCCAGGGAGGTGCGCAGGGGAGACATGGCGGTTACTGATGTTGAGGGAGATGCCGAGGATAGAGGCGAAAGCACAGGTGCCGTGTTGGGTGCGGTGGACTCTGAGATGCGGCCGGATTGATTGATGTCCGAGTGGCTCGAGACGTGGACGAGCCGCGAAGAAGCCGCGTTGGAGTTTGTACGGCTGGTGTTGATGCGTAGTGAGGGGGGGCCGGTGTGGTTGTTGATATCAGAGAGAGAGGAGGTGCGACTGGCCAGGGAGGGCCGGCGGGGGTAGGAGGACGACGGGTTGCTGGTGATGGGGATTGACGAGGACGTGGCGGCGTGGTAGTTGCTGCGATGGTGTAGATAGTGCTGGTCCAGCAGGTCGTCGTCGTCCTCGGTGATTGTCGGGGAGTAATCGCGGGGCCCAGGCACGCCGGGGTTGTTGGCGTTGCCGTTGCTGCTGCCTTGTTCGATGCTGGCGAGTGAATTGGCGTAGGAGAGGGGCGGCGTCGAGGTGCGCGGCGTCTGCTGGAAAGGGTGGACGAAGCTGCCGTTGCGGTGGCCGCTGCCGCTGGTCGCGACGCTGACGTGCGAGGTGCCGCTCGTCGAGCGGGCATGCGAAAACTTGCTCCTTCCGTTGCCGATGCTGCTGCTGTGGTGGAGTTCCGTCGCCGAGATGCTGAAGCTCACGTCCCTTCCCCGAACGACCCTTCCCTCTCTCTTCCCAGACTTCCTCCATAGTGCCCAAACGTCGGCTGTTGCTCATCCCAGCCTCGATCCAGATCCAGCGAGTTCTTTTCCGAGTGCGACAGCTTTTTCAGTATCGGCTTCACCACCGGCTTGCTTCGCGACTTGGAGAGCTTCCCTGGGCCGCCGGCGCCCGTTCCATCCGTATAAGAAGCCATCGTGGCCGACGTCCTACACACGACACACGCTGCACCAGTTTTCCTTCAGGCTTTTTTTTTTCTCTTTTCCTTTCTCCCTCTCTTTCTTCTTCTTTTTCTTCTCCTCCTTTTCCTTCTCGCTTTGACGCTCTACTGGGCGACGGCGTGCTGCTCTTTTCGATTGCAGTCGCGTGCTGTCGGCTTTGGACTCTACGGTTCCCAAGCGTTTCTTGACCAACTGGTGATGGTGATGGCAGACTGCCAGACCAAGAAGGTTCCTCCACCATGCAGGCCGGGGCCGCAGACCGCACCCCAGTCTCAGAGACGCCTCTCTTACAGCGATGATGGTCACTGGACGCGATGCATGGATCGGGCAATGGAGGTACGACACGGCGACGAAGGCGGCGGCAGCGGCGACAACGGCTGCAATGGATTCGATGCCGGAAACGACGACGGACAACGTATGTGCGGGTGCGCCTGTGGTAGTGACAGTGAGCCAACTTTAAATCCACAGGGACGGTCAAGCGGCGGCATATCATTCAACATACGGTGAGAGTTGGACCCAGGCGGGAGGGGGAGCGAGATGAGCGGCGCCGGGGGGTTATCTAATGGGCGAGATGAAAGGTGGGAGCGACAGGCTGACGCAGCGGAATGGGCGGAGTCCCCAGGCGGATGGGATGGGATGGGACGGGATAGGATGGGCGATGGAGAAGAGTGTGTGGCGGTCGTCTCGGCCTGCCTCACCTTGTCGTTTTCGGCGGACACTGCCCACGCAGCACCGATTCAGTGGCAGTCGGCTCGACCCGAGTGCGAATGAGGTCAGCCCAGCTGCACCGCCGTCGCCCTCTCGAGCTGTTGTTGTTGCTGCTGCTGCTGCTGCTGCTTCTGCTGCTCCTGCTGCGTCGGCGTGCTGCGAATGACAATGCCTCGGGCAATGGACGACGACGACCGACCCTGGCGGAGAAACAAGATGAGGGGAGAGAAAACGAGAACCGGGGGAAACGAGACACAAGACACCACCCCAAGCAGTTGTACAAGGGCCACCGCCCACCGCCGCATCGGCAACAGAACAGCGAGCCCAGGCCACCGCCAAAAGTGCGCCGAGTATCCGCAACCCGCTTGGCTACGCCTGATTCAGCCTCATTCCTTTCTCAACTGGCATGGAGCACGTGGGGAGACCAAGAAATGCGCCCGGAGAAGGATCGAGGACACCGAGCAAGAGGTGTGAGACTTTGACAGAGAAGAAGGAGGGGTTACCCTTCTAGAGCGGAAGCAATGGTGTGGCGTTGTTTGGAGCCTTTAGGTGGCCGATTTTAAGGTTGCGGGCTCTCAGGACAGGCCCAGACGGCTTGATGTTCCAGAGGTTGCTTCCGGCGTGTTTGGTCCAAGGAGCCGAACAATAACTTTTCCTGCTCGAATCCCTGGCCGACTGGGTTGGGTTTGTTTACAACAAGGCGAGAGTGTTTTGTTGATGCTGCGGCTTTTTCCCAGGGTTTGTCCCTGAGCAGGCGTTACCGGTGAGGTGAGAGGAAAGGCGGGCTCGTGGACCTCAGGTGGCCGAATGAGAGGCCTGAAGACCCGGGACTGAAGACTGGAGAAGACGAAACTAACGAAAAATATCTGGGTCCTCTTCCGGGGGGGTCGACGGGGTGGAACAGACGGGGATTCGACGCCGCGCCGATGGCAAAGAAGCAGGGCGAAGCGAAGCCGTGCAAGCGACGGCGGGAAGGGGACTTCTCAATGTTGGGGTCTGCGACTACGGCGAGCGCTCAAGTTGCGGTGGAGGGCATCCGGAGGCAGCACAGCATTGGCACTGGCATGGGCTGCCTCTACTCATGTTCTGCTCGACGCCGCCCGCCGAGCGCGGTCGCAAGAGAGCGCGACCTACATACACGAACGAGACCATCCGTCCAGTATCCGTACGCACCGCACACAGGCACGCGCGCAGACGCAGACGCAGACGCAGACGCAAGCACTGCGACTGGCAATCCCACCTTACCCTACGCCGTCGCCCAGCCAAGACCGAAGCAGCAATGGAACAGGACAGCAGCAGTCCAAGACTCCAGAGAGAGAAAACCGGTTTGAGATGGATGGGATGAGTTGGGATGGACGCGGCGGGCCTTGCTTGACAGTACCCAAACGGCTTCCTGCGCACACAGGCATAACCTTACACACAAAGACGGAGAGGCACAAGACGGTTGGCAGGCCACCCCTTCTCGGTCTGTCCTGCTTCGGGTCTGTCTCATCTAAAACACCGCAACTTGTCGATGATAATTTCCAACGCGTCGCGGCGGAACCAGAGAGAGAAAAAAGTCTTTCGTCTAGGATTCTGTTTGCGGATGCAAGGCACACCAAGTCCCCGGCTGTCGCCGACAACGAGAACAACCAAGCCATACAGAGTAAAGAAAGCACCAAATCAACGAGACGCAGTCCGTCTGGGGACACAACTTGACCCCCATCGCTGTCGAATTGAAACAGCGCTGCATCAAGCTAAAAAGCGTACGGCCTGCCAATGGGAATCCGCCAAACTTGTCCCGGCTCCCACTCCCCAGCCCCCCATATGCCTGCCCCCCTCACCGTCTGCAGTCCATTCCTAATCGGGCTCCCGGTTCACGGTGTGTCGTCTCCATGCGAACGAGCATGAGGACAAGAAGGAAGCCCGTCGAAGAGGTTCCAAGAGGGAGAGGAACGGATACAGTCGTGTTGGTAGCAAATCACATCGACGGTCAAGCGCTACGCTACCGTCACCACGAACGCCAAAGAATGAATCCCCGGCCCGAATCCCAGGCGCACCCACCACCATAATCCTGCATCCTTCGTTCGACGTGACGCTTACTTTCCCCCAATCAACGTTGTCAAATGCCTCACTGCGACAGGAAGAGGCTTGCCCGGCATGCTTATTTTGTCTGGCCCTCGCTATCAGAGAGGCTTTGGCAGAAAGTCAAAATGCTGGAGAGCATTTCTCTCGAAGAACCTCAAACCGAGAGTTTTATTTTTGCACACCATACCATGCCAGTCGTCAAGCATCACTTCCCCATCATGGCAAAACAGAGACATCAGCGAGGCGGCCCGAGGCTCGTCATCGCCATCGCAAAGTCATGGAAATGGCTTTGGCCATGACCTATCCAGGCAACGCCCTTATCTGTTAACATCATCGACGATCCAGGGCCCTGCATCCCTTTCTCGCCTACCAAAACCTTGTTGGTGGCGGCGGCAGCCAGGCCAACCTGCGCAACAACACCAACAAATACCTGCTTTGCCTCTTCCTGACTACTTACTCTCTCTGCTCTGACAGGCTGCTCCCCCGCACCGTGCTAAGTTGCAGTCTCGCGAATCAAACGAATCAAGTCTCTCGGCCAGCTTAGCAAGGTGAGGTGACAAAGACCCAGCCCGGCACAGCAACACACCACCACCAACCACAACCCATCCTGCTCGGACTCTGTGGCCCGTCTACCCCACCACCAGAACGCCTTGCAGATTCAGACCCGGACCCTCCTGGGGATTGCAAAAACTGGCCGCCCGGTCTCTGTGTACGCTGTCGTCGGAATGGGTCTCGAAGGCCGGACTGCCCCGACTGCCTCGACAAGAAGCTTCATTGACTCCCGTGCCGCTTCTACGATTGGCAACGCTTATCAAAGTCACCACTGCACCGTATACAAGGACTGGTGGTCACTCGAGACATCCTCCACATAACTAACCAACAGACGAGGGGCACGGCATGCCAGCCCCGCGATTCCAAACTCTCACCACTCGCCTTGCCCGCCCAAACCACGGCGGCTTAGGCTGTCCCACTTTCCTCCGCCTCGGCCCCCTCCTCGATTTTGTCCATCTGAACCCAATCTTGAGTTGCATCTCGAACCATGTTTCGACCACTGCACAGATGTTGCGACCAGCCAACGCAGACTCAAGAAACCCCGGATTCAGGGTGATCAGGACTGGCCAAGGCCACTGACATGACATGGCCAGCCTCCTTTTATCGGCATCTCATTCAAAGCTAGCAAAGCGAACGGTCTTGGTTCTTGGGCAACCTGAAAAAGGGTAGGTTGCACGCACCAACCACCAACATGACTTGCTTGCACGGCCACCCAGCGGTGGCATGCTGCAAACAAACCACAGAGCAGCAAACACCGTAGACCTCGGGCTTTTTGGCCTCCCATAGGCATGGCCCAACACCGACTTTCAAGCCCCACTCCTCCCCTCCTCTTGAACAACCGCTTGAGGTAGATATCTCGCATGTCGGTGCATGTACGAACGGAAACTATTGCCCGCGCGCAGCAGTGAGGACACCCAGAAATAGCCCAGCATAGTGCCTAAGAAACCTACCTTCCCCGTTCTCAGACCCAATTCCGTCCCTCCGTCCCTCCGTCCCCAGCGCCCGTCATGTTGGTCCTAACTCCGGGCACATCTACAGTGTGCTATGCTAGCTTCCTTGTCATCGGGCGTTAAGGATTAGATCGAAAACGACGATGCATTTCTGATGGCTATTTTAAAACATGGAGGGCTCATCGGGAACGGTATAAAATCTGCGGCGAAAGTGACACTTGGGCCACGACCTAATTGTCTCTGGCCGTTGGATGGGGGGAACAAGAAGCGCATGGATGATGGCTCTGCTACGGATATCAGAACCATGTCCACCTGGTGAGCTTATGGGCCGTGGCTTGGGTCAACCTAAAGCCACCGGATGTTCCTTGCTTTGTTGGTTGGCGCTGCAGCCGTTCTGGCCGACTGGTAGGGCCGGCCGCCGGTTGTGGTGTCGGGCCCTGACGATCGGAGCCCATAGCAGGTTGGCATGACCGACTTTCGGTGGGAAATGTCCTGTCAACCGACAGCGTGACGGCTCGCCAGTTGGTCCATGATGAAAGTCTATCCCTCTTTCTCCTGAGATGCCATGCAACACAAACAGATGGGGGCTTACTTTGATGGGCCCTCGCTGGTGACACGGCTCTTCCGGTAGTCATAGCGGTTTGCTCGTTTCGAAACACGACATCGTTTGATTCATATGCCTTTATAACCTTACATGTGTAGACAATGCCAACTGAACCCCGGGCAATGCTATGCTATGCAACACGCCAAATTTGGCTTGCAATCCGGGGGGGGGGTTGCCAGAGCTGAGCATATGATACCAGCATCGCCTGCTACAATTTTGGTGCCACATTACGGCGGGTTCGAAACACAAGGCGGGTTGGTAGATAGGCCATGATAACCTTGCATATCTACGCAATGCCGGTCACGGCATGCTGATGCTCATTGAACGACTGTTTATTTGCATTGTGAAACGGGTAGCCAGATTCGACCCAGACGGATACTAGAATCGCCAGCTATGATTCTGATTCTGGCGGGGCTCGCAAAGACACCCCGAACACATGGCTGTTTGGTTCGTGGGCCATGGCCACCTTGCATATTGGGAAACCCCCGGGCTGATTTACGGTAATTCTATGCTCTATGGATTCGGACATGTCGGGCGTGGGCGGGGACGCTTGATGACGCTGCCCGTCACTCGGAGAGCTCTCGCGGCGCTTGGCTTCGGCGCTGTATCGACATGCGGCGTTTGGTTCATGTACCTCGATGCCCTTATACACATTTTGGGATCACCAGAGCGTCCATGCTTGCTATGCATGTAGCATCAGACGTGCGAGGCGAACAGCAATCCGCCTACTCCCCTCGGGAATACACTGCTTCCACCTGATTCCACGCCCCCGGATGCTGGATCTGCTGGCTTTTGATCTCCTCGCACCAGCGACGGTCTGCAAATGTCGGTGCCTCATAGACAAGACGAGGCGTTCTTGCTGGGCCATCTGCTAGAAACGAGATTCACGTGATGCTGGTCGAACAATGTCTGTGTTATGGGCGCATGTTGTTCTGCCTGACCGCACAGGAACATGGCCTCGTTCCCGTTGCGCCTTCGGCTCCACGCCATGCCTGTCCTATTGTTAGAAATGGTCCGCCGTCCCAGGGACGGTCCTGCCAGGCACCGTATGCGCTTGCGGATGCCATGCTGCTGCAGTCGATGACGAGAGGCCCTTCTTCGCAGCCGCCGGCGCATATCCCACGGAGGGGTTACAGCATACATCAGACTCAATCAACATTCGACCCAGAGGAAAACTAGCCAACGAATCCCATTCAATTCCAGGGGCGGTGCGAGTTCCCAGTCGCGGCGCCGTCTTATACCCGGCCGGGCTCCGGGGAGTTGGCGAACAGGCTCTGGGGAGTCGCCGGGACGAGGTCATGATATGCGTGACCGCCATCTCTCTACCTAGTCGTATCCCCAGGATCCATACGGATACAACGGCAAATAAGAGGCAGGCACCGCACTATTGTCTGCCCGTGAATGACCTTCGTTTCCTTTCATATGTACTCCGAGCGAGCATTTGTTAGGCGGCCTATCAATCTCGGGCTGCCTGCTCAGCCCTAGCCAGCCCCGGCCTGCAGCCGCTGAAGAAACGGCCGCCGTCACATGCTTCCGACATACGCGCGAGCAAGTGAGACTGGGGTATAGGAAAGGCAGAAACACGGGGGGGAGGGGGTGGTCTACTCTCGGCTCTGGACGAGGGGAGCCAGCTAGAACAGGCCGCCACGGACCCCACGCTCCCATCGGCATCGCTCTTGCAACGACGACAGGCGGTCGTCTACGGTGCTACGCGGTCCCCCATGTTGTTTTCGAGACTTCTCGAAGAGGGGCGGGGCACCCACTTCCCTCCCAAGGCGGTGTCTCGGTGTGTGGCCTGTCGTTTGATCAGGCTGCTAGCAGCGACATGTACGAGAGATGGCAGCCCATCATGAGACTTCGTGTGGGCTGATGTCGCCTCGCTTCGCTTCCAGAGGAGACGACCGTGTTCTTGCGCCGATGGACGCTTGCCATTGCCATTACCTCTATAACCAAACACTTGCTTGACTCCTCCGGTGCCCATCCTCGAGCTCGCTTGTCCTCTTTGATTCAGGCCCTGGTTTCCAGCTGTTGTCAATGAAAAAAAATGAGCCAGGGCAAAAGCCTCAATCAAGTCCAATCCGGGAAACAATGCCACACGTATCCGCGAGCCCCCCCCAGACACACCAGGCAAGCTCTGATGAGCTTTCCAGGATGACATTCTGTCCATCTGACGGCATCTCGACCCACCCGACCAAGTGTCCCTGATTGTCTTGGACATCCCGTCACACACCAAGAACCCAAGCGCGGCTAACTGCGTCGGATCGTCAAGGCCTTTACCGCTCCGAGCTTTGAGGACCACAAAGAGCCGCGAGCTGCGAACAGGTTAAGCCGCACCTCCATCTGCGGTGCTTGCATCATCGCGGCTATCGGCAGCAATGGCACACTTCCATAACCGAGATGGTTCACATATCGGGACAGCGACATTCTCAACTGCTGCCACCCCGGCCGCAGATCAAGGTCGCCGCCTCGTGTCTTCGCCACCTCGTCCAAGTGAATCTGCTGTGTGCTGCCTACCGGTGCCGTGCTGGTGCCGATCACTCAGCAAAAAGCCGCCGGCATGCCAGGTCCCGCATTTCTGTTATTCCGCCTCATCCGCTCGGGGGACTGTCTCGGCTGCGAAAGAGCCGCAATTCGTCGACACTAGTCATCTGGGTCGCCCTTCGACGCGTAACCAGAAAGGGCTTGTCATCTCATCCAGATACTCGACGACGTTGATTTTGGCGAGAATCGAGAATCGAGAGCCTTTATAGCTCTGTTCTTGCACCTCGCTTGTTCTCGCCCTTGTAGCTTGTTAGCAGACACGCAGCATCGATAGGCTGTTGTTTCTCTCGTGTCTTCCAGGAAGACACAAACTCTTCTTTTGCACCACGTTTACGCTCGAGGCCACATTGCGGTATTCATTCCTCAAACAACTCGGCCTTCCAGCCGCCCCGAAAAGATGCATCTGCAGGGCCTGCTCGAGTTGCCAGGGGCAGCCAACCAATCTTGGGCAACAAGTATGCTCTGGCAAGTCCATCCTGCACCAGGAAAACGCATGCGAAGACGCCCGTGTAGACGGAACACACAGCCACTCGCTGGGGTCGCTGGCTGCGCGATTGATGGTCGCAGATACATACTCGACGTGAAGAAAGTACTCCCGAGGTAGTCCTCAAGTATCTCCACGCTCGTCTCAGGCGCCGAGTCCGGAGATCAGTATCCTTCTCTGGGGTCCAACGGTATGCCGCCTACTTCTCCAGGCCCAATACGGCAAGGATGTCGAGAAGTTGGGGACGGTTGTCCGAGGGCTTCGCCAGTAACCATCGTGAGCGCCAGTCTCGGTTGCGGGGAAGGTGGCGAGTGTGGAAATGTCCCGCGATGATCATGAGTACAATCCCAAGGCGGACAGGGCTCGAGATAGCGTGAAGAATCGAGTTAGGAAAGAGAAGGACCTCAGGTCACTTGACGATTATGCCCATGCCTTCGGAGGGGCCTACCAGGTGACCCCCTATCTTGCCATGCTTTTTGAGACCCGAATCAGTCGGGTCCCATGACCGTCAATCCCTTGGGTCGCAGGAGGCGGGCCGTGGTAGACCTGGAGGCGAACTCTCCGAAGCCCGCTCAATCAATTGTGACAGGTAAAAGAGAGTCCTCTGTGGAGGCTTGACTCACCTGGGGCGAGAACATCGCGTCCATCGGCATCTCAACTGAAGCCGCACTAGGGCTGCGTCGTAACTCTTGTCGCCACTGGTAATTGATGTTTCGTTCCGGGAAGGTGTTCTCTCTGGCTCGTGAGGTGCCTTGTTGTAATCTGGCACAGGAAACATGCCGTAGGCTGGCACGATGGCAGATGAGAAGGTTGTCTACTACACAGCCCTAGGAACAGTCCTCCGATCGACCTCAACAAGTATGCCAGATGATGGCATGGAGGTCACCCTGCATGGAGCCGAGTGCGCCTCTGAGCCTGAGTGGTTCCGGAACCAGCCAAAGACTATGTCTTTTCGCCATGTCGATGATTTTGCCCAGTTAGCGGAATCCCTCACAATTGTGCGAGGGTTTGGCCCTGGCCACCGTGCCGCTGCGTGGCCATCGCTGGCAGAGAACAGTCTTCCACTGCACCAATACCTCCCCCCTCGTTTGCGCATCGACCTGTGATGCCCGGATTCGTTGAGAATATTCCTTGAACGGCTCTCAGAGCCTGTTGAAAGCGTCCGGCGCAGCGAAGGCGACAGCTCATCTTCGTGACTGCCAAATGGACGTGGTCGCATCGACCCTTGGACCTTGCAACCTGCGGGACATGCAGTAGACATTAGACAACTCATGAATGCTGCGAATATGCACCTTGTGCGTTCTGGCGCAGCAAGCAACCGAGTTCATCAGGGCAAAGCGGAGGCGGAACCGAGAGGAATTACTCACAGGAGTGTTTCTTGGTCACTACGCCTACACGGCGTCTGTGTGGTTCGCCAGGCACGGTTGGTCGTGCAATAGTAGTACTTTATCCAAACAGCAGAATGGGACTGCATGAGACTGGGAGGAGTGATGCACATCATCCAAGATCAACCACGCCGGAAAGCGCCCGCCTGCTTCCCCGGAACACACTTCCCGCACGATTCCACCCTGACCACCATGCGCTGTCATCGGGGCCTGGATCCATCGTAGGCCGCGTGGGTGTATTGCCCATCCGAATGAGGAAGTGAGGCCTGTCCGGCTTCCCACGAGCATGATGCCGTGAGCGCGCTCTGCGGCACCCAAGGAACTGGGGCCTGACGTACGATGACGGAGAAACGGTAGAATAGAATCACATCAGCCGCGGGGGTCAGATGGGCTGGGCAGGAATGACGGAATGAGACGGTCGCCGCATAACAAGACTATGAGATGTCAAAGTAAGCAAGACGAGTGAGTACGAGGAGTACATGACTTTCTCTCCATCCTTTGACTGCCGAATGAGTGTCAAGAACGCCTGCACCTCACAACCGATGACACCAGATCCAAGAGGCTATGCCTGGGGTTGAGATAAAAAGCTAGGGGCGAGATGAAACAGGAAGGAGACAGGCCTGGAGAGGTAGCTTATGTGACTCTTCTTTGGATGCCACTCTTCAACGGGCTATGATACCACAGGCATCCGGTGGACTGGAAGCGGTTGGAGCGTCTCTTGACGAGGGGGGAAAACCGGCGTTCTAGGCTCCTTGACTTCGCTTCTTGGCCCTGACGCTGGCGAATGCCGGCCTGCAGCGCGTCGGGTCTGCCGGCGCAACTTGCCCGCAGTTCCGATGTTGGCAACCAAAACGGTTGGCTGTGCAGTCGGTATCAGCGATGACCAGCCTGACAGTCAAGTATATTACACTGCATTGTGCAGGGACCTGACACTGTGGAGTCGACGAACAGCTGAGATATGAGGGGTTCGTGCTAGCACTGATCTTCCTTCGGTCTTGGTCGCATCAGATCGCGATCTGGTCAAACCACATGATGCCCTCGAGCCTCATGAAGTAGGCATTGCAGAGCCTGAAGGTCGGCTCGTACGAAACCTTGATCGATTCGTCTTGTGGCCGAAAGACTGGTACGAGAAGGCCGTCAGCATCATAAGAATACACATACATGTGGAACTCGGGTGACACCTCGCCTGCAGCTGTACCGCCCACTCATGACATATCACAAAGTGACAGAAGGCTGGCTTGTCTGAGTGCGGAATGGAGTCGCCAGGCCATGATAGTGTGCATATTCATGCCGCAATTCCATGCAGAGTTTTCCAAGTGGGCTCAAGCCTCAATCTATGTCCCTCTCGAGAGTGTGCGAGAGTATGTGGGCGCAGGCAAGGCAGTGGACCCTGAAGAAACATCCGACGGAGCAGAGCGAGTAGTGAAGGTGTGTCACCTCCATCCACCCTGTCCGCGACATCCACCATCAAATCCCGAAGTGGGCTTGTCCGTCTCGAAACTTGATTGTCCACAAAGCTTGCCCTCACAGCAAGAATGCCGAGCATCGTACAATTTGTGACTGTGCCGTATGTGAGGGCTCACCAGGCAAAGAACTTTGATGAGAATTGAATGTAGTTGGAAAGTGTTCGTTGTGTGGACGACTCCTAGGGTGCTCAAACTAGCAACGCTTGAAGCCTGCTCTGTGCCCAAGGTCCGTGTGTGTCATCCGAACCGGACGGCAGCCGTGGCATTCTTCAACCACTCCAGGAGAAGCACATGGATTGTGTCCGAAGGAGCTAAAACAGTCTGGGGAGATCCCTGGCTGCCTGCCCCGGAGAATCAGTCGCGATTTGCGCCTTAAATAGACAAGGGAACGAGATGATCTTCTGCCCCGGGCATAACGTCTCCACGAGCCTCGACCCTGAGAAGTTGGCAGCGTGGGATCCGATGATGATGCCAATAGCAGACCACGTACGGGTCACTAAGGCTAGCCATGCCCCTTTTATTCATGGCGCCAATGCATGTCTCGAACACGGGTGAGATGATGCCGCGTTTACTGTTCCATGATTGTCGTGACCATCAAGGCGAGAAAGAGGAGAGCATGGCCGCCGTGGTGCGGAGGGAGATAGCGAGGCTGGGCGGGCGGGCGGTTGGAGAGGGGCTGAATGCATGTATTGATGTATTGATGTAGGTACCCCCTCGTCCACAAACGTGTCGCATGCCTCGACAACGGAGGTCCCGCTCACTTCGGCTCGGCCTCGAGGCGTGCGCGGACTGCGGGAGCGTTGGTGAAGAGCAGGTCCCGCAACAAGCCGGAGTTGTTCATAAGCGCACGACAGACCATGAATCATTGTGGCCACTGAGCTCCAAGCTGTTTGCTTGCCGTTCATTGGTGTCAAGATAGGCGTTGTTGAGTGAACTGGCTAGCGGTCTCTCTATATGGTGGATCGTTTGTTGTCATGTTAAGAGCCAATGTGATTCGTTGGATATCAATTGTTGCGGGCATACGCGAAGAGAAACACTGTAGCTAGGAGGGAAGTGGCTATGGCAATCGACAAGTACCTGTCTAGACCCTTGGTGGAAAGGAAGACGATGGAAGGCCAAAGTCTCGGACGTTGCTTCGGGTTTATTCGTGCTTCTGGGATGCAATGCGTGCAGAAGAGCGAGCCATGGTAGTGGTAGTGCCCTGGCTGGCGCTGGACGCCTGGCACGGCGGCAAAACAAAAGCGCAGGTGGTGCGTTCATTGGCCGGGTAGAGTGTTTGTTGCATGGTAGCAAGATTGCTGAGAGAGAGACACATGAAGAGTGCGCGAGCCGTCGATAGAACCAAGGGCATTGGATGACGGAATGCGGTTGGGAAAATGGTGGAATCAGATGCCAGCCAAGGCGATGTAGCCGAATAGCATCGTACCGGTGCGTGCGGCGAGCCAAAGAATCCACGGCGCAACGCCAAGCTAACGTAGAAGTTCCCTGCGACGGTGATCCGTTGTGGGCTTTAGCAAATTCCCAATGGGGCCAGATGCAGCGCACCATGTCCTGACTTCACGCTGGTTGGTGGTGAGTATCGGAGGACGTAATCTTTGTGAGCACAGTAGCTTGCTCCGACATCCCTAGGCACATCAAGGTACTTTGTTGACACACGCCCGTGCCGGCCGTCAGCAGCCTACGGCACGGCGGAGTATGGTTCTGTGGAATATCCGTATTCATCGAGTGAAGAGAAGGGCACGGCACACGGCACGGCATGGCATGGCCAGGTGGAAGCAAGCCGGCGGAAGATGCACTCAATGATGCATATCCTCCGTTGTGGCGTGGTATGGAGTGTCGTCGCAGTATCGGTATTCCGCGACGTGAAGCGGACATTTGATTGACAAGCATTCGTCGACGACAGCTGGGACGCTCCGGGGGTGGTTCATCTCGAGAGCCATGCTGGTGAAGGGCGCATGCGGCCGTCAAGTTCCATTGCGTACGGGAGAAGTGGCCGAGGCAGGGCAAGGTATGGAAATTGGGCCAGCAGCCGGACGCTGGAGATTTAAGGTAAGCTGCGAGGGCGAAGGCACCCCTGCCTCATGCGTCTACATCTCGGGCAGACGTGGTCGAATACGTCTTTTGACATGTTGGCGTAGGTCGGTACCTGTTGAAGGGATCGGTGATAACTGGCGCAGACTGGATTTGGCGTTAAGAAAGGGTGGAACGGCCAAGAACTCGAGCGCCGGCAGAAGGCCTGAGCAAGGTGGTTGACGAAAGATGCACACGGCTGATGGTGAGAGGGAGTTGGGGAACGGCTGATGGTGAGAGGGAGTTGGGGAACGGCTGAGATGGAGTTGCACCCAAGGAACTCCAAGATGAAGAATCTAGGCGGGCAACCTAGGTAAGGAAAAGGCAGGTAGCCAAACAGGATGGGTGGGTACCTTTGCGCCAAGGTAGTCAATGGGCAAGGGGAAGAATGTTTGGGAACAGTCACGACCATGCTCTAAGATCCAATTGTTGATGGACCGGGCGGGTTCTGGTAAGATGCGGAAATGGAAGTAATCAGGTTCATGGTAGGCTACGAATAGCCCTCTCGCCACAAGGAAGGACAGGAGGGAAGTTTTGGGAGGGGGAAGGTAAGGTAAACACGGTACTGTTGGGGGAACAGCCACGGAAGGTGAGATGAGGTGAAGAATGCCGCAAAGGTGAGGGAAGGTGAGGTGAGAGGAGAGCAAGTGAGGCGCACCTTCTCTTGAAGTTTCCAGGTCAATGGTGAAGGTAACGGAGGAAGGAGGAGGAAGAGCAGATTGCGCCTGAGCCACACACCCACACACGGACTTGATCCCACCAGCAATCCAGCACCAACTTTCTCAAGACGGACAGGCGGAGTCAATTGCTCACTTGCCTCACGTCACATTCGTCCATGTTTCGTCGAAGTCCAGTCATGACCGGAGATACGCTAAGGCAAGCTCCTCTCGTCCATCTCATGCTAAAATAGACTGAGACATGATCCAGCAGGTCGCTACAAGAAGGCAACCACATCCATTCGGTGCTCCAATGTCGAGGTGCACCAGTCACAGGTAACGCAACCTTCTTCTCAAAACTCACAAAAAAACGAACCCTCGCCCATGGTCCCGAATAGACGTGCTAATGTTGATACTAAGGCAATCCCACCCATCAGTCCTGATGGAATGACTCTCCGTCACTCCGTAACCCCCTCCAACCACGGCTTGGGATCGACTTGGCCAAGATATTTTCGACGTTCCCTTCCATCCATGTGCCACTCGGACTGCCTGCGGTGCTTTCTCCCTGTACGCCAATATCGTCCAGCATCTGATCATACCACATACCCTGACGAGATGCACCACCCAGACAGCGGCGGCTTCGCGCACCTGAGTGTGGCAGCCGCCGCCGCCGAACGGCCGATCCGGCAGCCACCAGCTCCATCCCTCTCGAAGCTACAGCTTTGCCCTCGCCCTCGCCCTACCATGTTCAACGTCACCCGCTCCGTCCATTCAGCTTCCTTCGCTTTACCCTACCAAGGCGGTTCGAATCCGATCCCATCCTATCCATTTGCCCGTGCAGTAGGTATTCTATAACGGATGCCCATCTTCTCTGGGAAAAGGCACAACGTCTCCCCGTCCAGATACGGCAAGGCCTCGTCTCGTCTTGTTCGGCTCGTGTTCAATCGAGATCATGACAGACCTACAGCGCCCCCCATGCCGTCGTCGCACACCGCACTAAATCTATCCATCCACATCCACATCCTACCTCGTCCTTGTCGGCTCCTACAGACACCATGCAAGTGCTTTCTGATGTCAGGCCTAAAACTGTGTGGGATGGACTGACCAATGTCTTAGGCGAATGCAGGTAGTTCACAATTTTTTTTCTTTCTGTCTTTCTCAGGTTGACGGCTTCATGGCTTGCAGCCTGCAGGACGGACCAGCTCGATGTAGTCACTCAGCGGGAGGTGCGAATGAGGGGACCCCGAGATAGCGGCAGGCACGAGCTAGGCGCAGCAAGCACAGAGTAGTCGTTCTCGTAAACCGACCTTCATACGCAACTCACATGCTTCGCGCAGAGGATTCCCGGACCTGCTGCGCACTCACTCTCGGCCGGCACGGGAGAAGTCGTGGATGGGTGTGCCACAAGTGTCTATGCATCCCATCCGGTCCGGAATCTGGCGAGAAGCAGCTTCCAGTTGCCCCGTCGGCCACCAAAAGTAAGACGGGAGGTGGACGGGCTTGATGATTGATGGAGACCATATGTGTAATCTCCACCACCCCAGCGCTCGCTCCGCAACTCAGCGCACGGCGCAAGACAACGCAGCATGGGGCCGCCTGGGTGGCTCTTCGCTTGCTCGCACCAACCCGCCACGCATGTTCCTGGCTGGCCAATTCATTCAACCCCAATGAAAGCGATCTACAGGCTACGGGAAATATTCGCGCCTCTTTGCGAGTACTAACCGCGGGGCCGAAAACATCACGAAAACGGCATCCGCCCCGGCCAAGTCGGGCAAGGATCAGAGGAGCATCATGGACCGTCAACAACCCTGTCGGTCCTGTCGTCGCAATGTGGCAGGTCAGACTGAAGAATGCGAGTGCAGAAGCAACAGCACTGCGTCTGTCACTCCTCTGCCTGCGCCGCTCATCAGATATCAGAATCGTCCGAGCATACAATGGCGCTCCGTCCAGAACTTGCATTGTGGTACTCTGAACAGCAGCAGTCAAGTAGCCTGGCGTCACCCAGCATTCAGGCGTGCTGTGGCACACGCACACACACACACCCCTCTTCTCCGTGTTGTCGACCACCAATCGGCGAGTGGAGAGACGGAAAGCCAGGCTGGCTGGAGGGAGACAAGAAAGAGGCAGGGCGAGCGAGCGATATGCCCGAAGGATCAGTCGAGGGACCTGCAGGTCCGAAAGATAAGTCTTGCTCGGTACTATTCACGAAATCCCAGCAAGCGGCAGAACCAGAGCAGCAAAAACCGTGACATTCGCAGCCCGAGTTGACCCTCTTCTGGCCTGGCTGCGTGTGCTTGTCCAAGTCGGGTCTGGTCTCTGCTTGATAATGGGCCAGGCAGGACGAGTACCCATAATAAGCAGTACGAATGCTTGTTCATCCGCTCGATTCAACTCCACGCCGGCCGTCCGTCCGTTTGTCAGATGCGAAAACTGGGGACTCTACAACGGCCCAGGCCATGCCAGGGTCTCTTTGTCAGTGCGTGTCGGCCGGCCTTCTTTCTGTTTTATTTTTTGTGTCTTCCCAATGCCTAGCGGTTAGAGACAGCTATTCCCCAGTTTATCAGGATTCTACCCCTCCCGGGCTTTGCAAGAGCCTGCGGCCAAGGCACCATTTCCGCTGATTCTTTAGCTGTTGCTGTTGCGGTTGCTGATGTGCGCTAGGTTGCTGAGTAGCAGCAGCTGCTGCCGGTCGAACCCCATCCTCTCTTGTCTCCCCATCTGGTTTCGTCCCCTATGCCTTCGCTGCCTTGGTGTCATCTCGACTTCACCGGGCCGTTCAATGGACCTCGCCTAGGCTATTTCCGCCGAGCCAGCCCTTGTCGCCCTCTGTCGGCTGCGACTCTCCAAAGCAAGACCATTGACGGAAAGGCTCTGTTCCTGGTCCTTGTCGCCAGCAGCTCCTCCAGGACCTGCCTCTGATTCTCTCCACCTTTTGTCTCTGGGTGTGCAGATGCCCGGTCGTACTCAAACGAATGATGGAATCTGCCCACCCGAGCAGTGGATCTCCAAATCTCGCCGTGCTGCCATTTTCCACATCAACTAGCCGCTCAACCATGGAGAATGGAGAAGGGCGACCAACCAAGGCAAAAAGACCCTCCCTGGTGCGCGCAGGGCATGGCGTTATTTGCGCGCTACACTAGGCTCTCGCAAGTATTATCCATCCAACAAAAGAACAAGGTGCTAGCCTCTCTCGTCGCTTCTCGTCGCCCCTCAGGTTTGTGCTCCTCCTCCTCCCCCTCTCTCTCTGTGCTGTCCTTCAAGCCGTGCCCTCATACAGCCTCCACAGGCTGCGGTCGTTTCGCTCCCCTCCCCACCAGATCGTCTCCGCCCTGTGATTCGCGTTTCCCCAGTCGCCGTACATAGCGCAATGGGGCCAAGAAGAGGAGGAAGAGGAGAGAGCAGGGACCAGTGTGCGTATCTCCAGCCGCCTCTGACAGACTGCTTACTGTCGTGTCGTTTCGGTCCAAGGGTCGAGGTTCGAGGGACCTTGACTATCGTGGTCCGCGGTCCGTGTTCCATGGTTGACTCCAGTCTCGGTTCAAGAAACTTGGTGGCATGAACAAGGAAATCAGGGTAGAGGAGCCCCCCCAAGCCTGTTTACCTTTCCACTGTCAACCCGTCTCCCATCCCATTGACAGTCGATGGCGTGCCGAGGGACGCGAGCAGATGGGACGGGAGACGATGCGATGCGAGAACATATCGCGGCGCTACTCGTCGCAAGTGCTGATGCCAGGCCGGTGCGATGCGTCGTTTGTGGGAGACACTGATTGATCTGTCTGTCCGTAGCAGGCTATCTGACTGCTTGCTAAAGAAGCGTCGTCCCAACACGGAGCCACAAAAGCCAGCCTCTGGACCCCATCCACACCCACAAGGGCCGCAGCCCATGCCTAGCCGGTCGCCAATCCAGCCCGTGTTAGAGACAAGAGGCAGCAGACGCAGACGTGTGTAGACGCAACGGCAGCGGCAGACGCAGTTTGGGAGGCAGGCAGGGTGGGCTGCGCAGCAGAGAGTGGGCGAGGGGCGGAGGGAGAAAGATACTTGCGTTGTGCCGGTGGATTCTTCCCCTCCAAGTACGCGCAAGTACCGCCCTTGTACTCTTGGAGCCCTGGCTGGGGTATCTGTAGGAGAGATGTCGGTTTAACGCCTCTTTGCCTCTTGTCCTCTTTTTTTTTCTGCAGCTGGCACGCACGCCCACACGCCCACACGCCTACACGCCCCCTCCCCTCTCCGACCCCGATACAACCGCCGACCACCCCCTCCCATCCCCTCCCCCCTCCCCTCGCCTGCCCCAATACCCTTACAGATGAACGTGATGCATGTGTATCTGCGAGAGTGTGGTGTAGCTAAGAAAACACAGGACGAGGAGGTGCCAGTCTAGACAAGGTACCTTCAAGACCCGTTGGCTTGCCTTCTTGCACCACAATCTTAGACAGATCAAGACTTTCGTACATCCATTACATTGCAACGGACACATCCCATCCATACCCATCGAGTACTTTTGGCCTTGTTTGGATGGAGCCACCATTACCGTCTCCATGCATGGGCGCATCTCTAAACTAAACAACCCATGCATGTCTGCCAACCCTCCACCACATCTGGCTGCGTATATATCCTTGTTCCTCGCCCCAGGACTGCTCTTCTCACCTCGGACGACCTCATCATCACTTCTTCTCTTGGGTCACTTTTGTTTTTTAAAAGACCAATTGGTCCGCGCAATGGCTTGAGTTCCCATTGTCGTCTTTCCTCCCTGTATACTATCTTGTTTGACCCCTCCTCAACCCTCCCCTTCCAACATCCCATACACGCGGCCTGGGTGTTGGTCCTCCCTCTTGCCCGTGTCACTCTTTGATACCACACACAACGACGGACGCAGACAAGGCGCTCTGACAACCCGATCTACTTACTACCTCAATCGTTAGGGTCCTTCTAGACAGACAGGAAGAAGAGACTTGAGGATAGAGCGAGCGAGAGAGAGGCTTTGGAAGCTGCACGACGACATACGCACACACCTACGCACACACACGCACACACTCATCCTCATCATCAAGTCCACCTCCCCCGGGAGCCTCGACAGTCATCCTACTCTACTCTTGTCCTACGAGCGTAACACCTTGAGGACGGCAGAGGAGTTTTGGGGACACGTCTTCCAGATCTCTCACTTCTAATTCACCTCTTTGGTACCGTCCTGAGACTGCTGGGAGGTTTTTTTCTCTTTATTGGGCTGGCACATTTCCGCACTTCTGCCAAAGTGAGCCGCTTCATCTGGAATCAACACCAGATATCAAGGACGACAGCAGGAAGTCACGAGACTCCTCCAACATTCACCAGCACAGCTGCTTCACGAAAAAGGAAAGCACGCTAAGGACCTGCAGCTCGTTTGCCACCTTGGATCTTCAAGAATCGCTCTCCAGACCCAGCATCGCCTCTCAACCCTCCTCAACCACCACCACCACCACCACCAATAATCTCACCTGCGAATTCTCGCTTGTGGCCTTGTTGGTTATCTCCTCCAAATCCCCGACACAATACGGTCCCCTTCTTTGGAACCTCACAAAACCCACCTAAACACGCAAGTCGCAGAAGCGCGTCATTATGTCTGCTGTCATGGATCTCTTCTGGCCGACGCTCGGCTTTGGCTGGTCTCCCAGCGCCTGGATGTACCTCTTCATCGCCCTTTGGTAAGCCGCGACTTTTTATCCAGCAATTCCATCTTGTGCCACTGCTACTTCTCTCAGAAAAGATTGCTTCTCTTTTCTGTTCGCTTTCTTTTGCTTTTTTATACCGACAAAAATCTAACGCCCTTGTCCAGGCTTCACCGATACACACGTCTGCTCGTCAACTGTGTCAGCCATTGGGTCTACAAGTCCAAGCCCATTCCCGTCAAGCCGACCTTTACTGCCGACGACGTTACTGTCATCATTCCTACCATCCACAACGTCTTCGAGGAGCTTCGCCCTTCTCTTCTCAGCATCATCGCCTGCAACCCCCACGTCCTCATGCTTGTCACCACCACTGAGAAGCACGCTGCCCTGGAGAAGCTCGCCAGAAGCCTCCCTCACTCCAATGTCCAAGTCTACTCTACCCCAATCGCCAACAAGCGTCTCCAAGTCTGCGAGGCTTTGCCCAAGGTCACCACCAAGATCACCATCATGGCCGACGACGATGTCACTTGGCCTTCCACCCTGATGCCCTGGATCCTCGCTCCCTTCGAGGACCCCAAGATTGGCGGCGTCGGCACTTGCCAGAGGGTCAAGCGCGTCTGGGAAGGCCCGCTGTCCACTCGTATCTTCAACTGGCTGGGTGCTGCTTACATCGAGAGACGCAACTTCGAGATCTCTGCCACTCACAACATCGATGGCGGTACTTCCTGCATGTCTGGTAGGACCGGCGCCTACCGGTCTGAGATCCTCTCCAGCCACGACTTTCTCGAGGGCTTCAAGACTGAGAAGTGGGGCAAATACATCCTCAATGCCGATGATGACAACTTCGTCACCCGCTGGCTCGTCAGCCACCAATGGAAGACCTGGATTCAATACGAGAAGGAGTGCGAGCTTGAGACCACCCTTGAGAACAGCACCAAGTTCCTTTACCAATGTTCTCGATGGGCTCGTAGCAACTGGCGTAGCAACTGGACCAGCCTCGTCCGAGAGAGATACGTTCTTACGTAAGTTCCAACCCCCCTCTCTCTCCCAAGGAGATCTTAGCCCCTCTTCTGCTATGCCACATTGTTGGGCCCGACTAGCACTCACGCAAAATACTAACTTATGACAAACACAGTCAGCAACCCTGGTGCACCTACGCTCTCCACATTGCGACTTTCACCTCCTTGGCCTTCCTCTTCGATCCTCTCATCATCCTAGCCCTGTGGAAGGGCACCGCTGAGTGGGACATGGAGAGCCGCAAGCAAGCACTCTGGGCTCAGATCATCTTCGTCTTCGGCTTCACCAAGGTCGTCAAACTCATGGGTCTTTTCCGCCGCAACCCGAGCGACCTCATCTTCCTGCCTGTCTCTATCCTTTTCGGCTATGCCCACGGCATCATCAAGCTCTATGCCCTGTCTACTCTGAAGATGGTGAGTGACTGGTGTTAGCTCAACTTTTCAAGACCAGTCAAGCTAATACTTTGTCAACAGACTTCTTGGGGCAGCAGAGCTGATGGTGACACCAACGATGACATCCGTCTCACCCCTCGTCCCAAGCGAGCCATGAGCCTGACCACGCCTCCCGGTGGCCAGGACCTCGTACGCTACCGCCACGAGCGCCAGATGACCGAGAAGGTCTCCGACTGGCACCGCCCTGCCACCGAGCCGCGCAGACCTCAGACTGTCCGGATGAACACCTTCCCCGCCAAGGACATCAAGGCTCCGCACGTCACCTTTTCGCTCCTAGAGCATCCCTCGGATTAAATTTCCAGAGTGAGCAGAATTTACGAATTATGAAATTTCAACGAATGGATTACTGCCAGAGGTGAAACGGAACTCTGGCCGGGTGGCACCCTTCCGTCCCCCTGAAAGGGAAGGGTTTTGTTTAGTTGTTAGCCAACATTTTCGGCTACGACCATTGTCGTCTTCCTTTTCCTCTCCCCCCGACTTTTTCCCCACCGGAAGATAAAACCAACTAAAACTGCTTTTGAGGCGACGAAAAGTTTTGCTGTTGTTCTTTACTCCTCTTTACGACGGATACACGATCGATCGCATACGGGAAACGAAAACACAGCACAACAGAAAATGTGTGTGTCAGATTATAATCTTTGGCATTGAATCAACATCATGGGCCGGGAGGAAGAGTGGTTTGGTCATCTGGTTTCAGGGATACGTCTTCCTTCCCTGGATTCGGCCGGTTTTCGTCTTTTCCGGTTTTTTCTCCCAGAGTCATGTTTCCTATCCAAAAAACCAAAATGGGGTGGTGGGTCGTTTGGCCTTTTTGTGATTTCTCCATTTTCTTTTTGTTCCCGAGAAAAAAGAACAATCGGGAAAGGGCATCGCGTGGCGGGCAGGCAAGTCTTTTTTGATTCTCAACATGATAACCCCAAAGAGCGGCGGCATTCTATTTTTGAACCATTGCGAGACATTGGTGGAAAAGAGACGGGGCGGAACCGCAGCATTAGACAGTTGGTCTCTACCACCATTTCATGTTCTTTCCACCCAGACAAAGAAAACGGGCTTTCCATAGACTGAAGAAAAGAAAGCATATTTCCCACGGACAAACACGTGTTTGGTTTGTGATGCTGACAGAAGTCATGTTTGCAAACCTTTTTTGCAATGTACCACGAGACTTCAATCTTACTTGTGATGCTGAGAAACTTCGTGTCTTGAGGTTTTTCCAGAGTTTTGGTTGCACATCAGGATTGCTCGCAATGACAGGCTGCAGGGTATCTTCACGAAATAAGAAATTGGTTACCGAGCCAATGGGAATACAACGGCCCTGCGTCTTGACGAACTGGGGGATCGACTAGTTCGATCGCGGGGGGTTCCCATGGAAAGAAGAAACGAGCAGCAGGCAAACAAGCAGCACACACGGGCGCGTGGCCTGTTCGTTACACAGCAGGTGACTGGCCTGCATTCTCGTATCCCGTTGTCGGCGGCCCCCAATAAACGGTTTCCGGGGAACCCGCGATATCTGACATTGTCCCGTGTGTGTTTCTTACTCTCGAGGGCCGGCGCCCCGGTTACACTACATGGCCAAGGTATGCGAAGGAGTCCGCCCTGCTGTCACTAATTCTCCGGCTGCCTGGGCTAAACTCTTTGAGATTTTTCGTTGGAATTGGAGGTGATGGGAAAGAGAGAGAGGCTGTGCCATGTTCATGCGCCTCGTTTACAGTCATCGCGGA
Organism: Colletotrichum tofieldiae; assembly: GCA_022836555.1. NCBI lineage: Eukaryota > Fungi > Ascomycota > Sordariomycetes > Glomerellales > Glomerellaceae > Colletotrichum > Colletotrichum tofieldiae. The sequence continues at coordinate 991,122 of BQXV01000008.1, read as the reverse complement.
GACTTCTTTTCGGGGGGTGTGTGTGTGCGTGGTGTCATGTCTTACATGACGTCCTCCCTCTCTGGGTTTGGTGGGGTTTCTCCAGAGGGGAGTGGCTGTGATGTGAAGGAGAGCGTCAGGCAGGACGGCGACAAGCACGCGGCTCTGGGAACAAAGGCAAGGAGTGGTGGGTTCGGTGTCTCTTTCGCTGTGGGTTGCCGTATTTCAAATCCTAGAGCTGCAGCCTGAGAAGACGAAAACGGATGGTTGTGCGTCTTCTCGCCGTGGTGGTGGTGTTTTCCTGCTCATCTCAAGCTTCAGGCAATGTCCATGTGCTGCCATGGTATTCTACTGCCTCGTTGCACACGCCCCTCTTGTCTCACTCCAGGCTGGTGGGAGGAAGGGTCGATTAGCCTTGTGAGAGGATGGATGTATGTGCGCGTACTCTTTCTGTCGCTGGTGATGACCGCCGCCGCCGCCGTCGTCGTTGAGAGAGATCCCACACCCACCATCACCACCGAGCCTACACCCTCCATCCCTACTAGTTCATCGAACGGTTCGAGGCTTGGCTCGATCAGGACGGCTAACAAGACGAACTAAGACACTCGAGGTCCCCACATTCAACGGGGGCAACGAGGCAGGTGATGGTTTGAGGATACGTAAAACCCCCGCAAGGCCAGAGACTTCGGGTTGAAGATGGGTACGTACGGAGGAAGAAGGTAGATGGAAGTCCTGAACGTCAAAGGGGCAATGTCAAACGAGACCCGACGCGTACCCGTAGTCACCCCGAGCGTGAAGTTGAGTCGTGATGGGTGGATGGGTAAGACCAACAGGCCACGTCTCGGGGCCCAACCAGAACGTTCGTGCTCGACTGCAAGGTCAACTAGTGAGGAGGTTGACAGCCTCCTCCTCGATGGGTTGGGGGATCATGTCCTGTGGCCTTGTTTATGTTATCTAGCAGCCCACCTTTGTGTTCCCATGCTCGACGCAAGGCCTGGCAGGCTGCCCCTCCCCCTCCATTCCCCTCGAACCCCTGGCCTTGTCGATGCTGCAAGTGAACCAAAAGAGCGTCCCTGATGACATAGGTGAGCCTGTGCCCGGATCTCATGGTGTTTCGTACTGGGCGAGATTACGATGGATCTTTGTTCTGGACCCCTCTTATATGGGGCGCTAGGTAGTATATGCTAGACATCCACACGTTGGGATGGGGGCTGTAAGATGCAGAGATGCAGAGATGCACGACATGATACGCGTGCCTCCTCGAGGCTTCCAAGCTGCCTAGCATTAGAAGAAGGAGTCAGGATGATGTGGGGATGGTCGGAAAAGCACTCATCAACTCGTGTCCAAGTGTCCGACTACGTCGGGATGCCGAACAACACACAAGCCGACATGGTGAGACGCCACCAGTAGTTACAGATATTGGATATTTGTGGAGCGAGTTGGTGGGCTGCAAAGTGCTGGGTACAGAAGTCAGAAGTATCGCGGCATCGTGGTAGTGTGAGTCGTGTGAGTCGCGGTGGCAGTTGCGAGAGCCGTGTAAACGGCATGGATTTGGGCTGCGAAAATGAATCTAGGCATCGGGCTTGCAACGACTGCTGCAACGTGTTGATTCATGCTGCAGTACCCGTACGTAGGTCTCTTGTCCAGCCGGCATCCAAAGTGAAAAGTGACAAGGAGCGGCGCTGAGCCAATGGAGGCTTGGAATTGGATCCGCTGAATGACTTGGGCGAATGCATGCTGCAAAGAGAAAAATCTTTGGCAAAGATTTCAGGAATGGAGAGTCTTGTTGGCCCGCCGGCACCTCTTCTCCCAGTGATGGTGCCACCCTCTCCAGCATGAGGTGATGGCGAGCGAGCCAGTGCGACGGCACGAGTCAAGACGCATTGGGTATGACGGCGACCAAGAGTCCGTGGAGGAAATGGCCGGGAATGCAGCGGGCTTGCAAACCGATGGCGGCGATGAGCCGTTTCCTTCGGATCCGCCAACGCGTCAACGGCAAGGCTCTCGAGAAGCGGCGCGAGTTTAGCTGACAGTCAAGGACGGAGAGCATCGGGCGAACGGGCCTTGGGCTGGCGAGCGACAAGCGCCGACAGCGCGAGGGAAAGTCTAGATTCGATGGCGATGATGATAAGACGATTCGTTAGCCTCTTTGGCGTCTAGTGTCGTGTCTGGCCTGGCGGTTCTCGGTTGCAGTGGCAGGAAGAGGAAATGGACGTGCGACGATAAGCTGCCGCAGCCATTGGCAAGGCATGGCATGGCGCGGCGGGCTGGAAGTTCAATGGAACGACGGGGGGCCACACCCTGCGCGCGCACGGCCGTCGACATGTCATGGCATGCCCCGTCTGTCGTCTTCCAAGCCGACTGCCAATTGTGGTTGCTGACAGGAGGTTTGCAAGGAACGCTTTCCGCGACGTCGAGTTTTCGGTGGCGGGTGGAACATATTGTGTACCTAGTATAGGACGCAGGTGAGTATGTAGAGTAGAGATGCCCGGGACGATCTGGGGGGCCGGCTCTTGGACTGTAATGCGGCCAGAGCGACCGTCTGCTCTTTCCAGGCGGCGAACGATTCCGTGCGGCTGTACTTCGTACTTGGAGCGACTGGGCTTGGTTGCCTGCTCTCCGCGACGCCGAGTGCCTCCCTGAACGCCTGCCTTTTTCAGGGAGTGACGCGCACTGGGTGGGTTATCTCGGGTTATATCACCGGTGTCTGAGGCAGGCAGTTGCGGGACTTGGTTTGAAGAAACGCGCCTTCCTTGGCCTACCTTTGGGGAGGACAGGGAATGGCAAGAGCAGCAGGCGCCTTGAGGAAAGGAAGTTGTCCGTAAGCTGAGGTACCTGCCATTGGGAAAGGAAAGGGAAGAAAAAAGACATGTTTTGGTGGGGAAGCTTGGAATGGAGAGCAAGGCGGGGCAGGAACGGGGGACACAGGAGGTACTTGCCTTTCCCTTAACGCACAGGCGGCCGCTGTACCTCGATGAACCGGCCATGTACCTTGATCACCCCTCTTTTTCCCCTCTCTTTGTCGTCGACCAATGCCATGTACGTACCTACTTGGCTCATCTCGTCGTCCGTTCTCGCCCACCAACCACCGAACCTTGGATCTCATCTCAAAGGCCAAGCGAAAGTAAAACCACAGACTTTCATCATGTCGACATCCCGTCCGCTGTCCGCCGCACGGACAGAGACGAGGGACAGAGACGAGGGACGGGGACGGGGACGGAGATGCAGACGCAGCGTCTTCAGCACATAGCATATGCAAGGCAAAAAACAAAAACAAAGGTGCAACCCAATAAACATAAAATAAAAAAGGTCAAAATCAGACAGTGGTTTTCTGACCAGTATTGTCCGTGGATGTCGAAACGCGCATTCCCTCTCCACCAACAGCCATCATATCTCGTTTTTCACCCCTCAACAAAGTTGACTACTCACCACCACATCATGCCATATGGAACGCCCTTATCCTCTGCCTATGCCCATGTCTCGGCTGCTGCTGCAGACTGGTTTCTCTTTTCAGGCATTGGACAAGCACCTCTCTCTTCCTCTTGCGTATTCCCGTTAGATGAGCGACACAGGCCAAGACGACGGGGTGACCTCGATGCAACCCGCCCTTGCTAGCCACCGCGCTTATCCTCTTCCTGTCGGACCTGCGTCTGCACCACCCATGCGAACCAGCATCATCACTGGCGGAGGGTGGGGTGCCCGACCAACGATGCCATTCCCATTCTCATTCACATCCATCCATGCCCCTTTGTATGTACTCTTTTCCACATACTATCACTCTTACGAAGTCTACTTGTCGAGTACCGCCTTGCATGCTGTTACCACAAGCCGTCTGTCCCTTACGCCACGATACCACACACCACCCTTTACTGCCCGTTCCGGACATTTGGCCTCTCTGCTCATCTTGGGCTTTGGCATTCCGTCCAGAACGATCCGGGATACGCCCCAAAGCTCCTGTGTGGAGGAGCCTTTCTTCCGCCCATCTTGCGATTCGGGTCAGCTTCGCACGCAGTCAAGCATGCCTCCCATGACCTCACACTGCCGGCCAATAAGATATTTGCCCACGGCGTGCTTTTTGTTGTGGTTCGAGGTCCAACACTGACGGCCTTCGGCATGGATGACGCGGAGGCTCTGCATTTACGAGATTGTAGTGCAATTGGATCTGGTTGGTTGGCCGTCAAAAACCTGACCGGGTCCCTTCGACTCGGCATGGCCACACATCTCACCTCATCTCACCTCGGCCACACTTCGTATGCCTTGGGGCGCTGTCTCGACCGCGCCATACCCAGATTATACCCTCCGATGGCTGGGTCACATCTTGAGCAACGCTACTATTAAGCTCGCACGGGTAGCCACATGAACCTCAGGTCATCAGCTCCATGCCCAGCACCAGCTACGGCTTGAAATCCAACTCCATCTCGAAACCCTAGCCCTGACCCTCGTCACGATCCTCCGCACGCCTAGAACATGGAGGCTGATCATGGCCGAAGCTCGGTGGAGTCGACTTAGTCGAGTGGACCAGCGTCGTCTTCGCGCCATCCACCTGTCCCGTCTCGCCGACGACGTGTACGAATACACGGGCAGAGTCGGACGCTGTGACACAACACGGGTATGCTTGTGTCCAGCAAGCTATCATTTCTGAGAAACCATAGACTCTCACACTCGATACGACAACCTACACGCCTCCTGCATCATTGGACACGGCAGCAACTACGGCAACATCATGTACGGACAGCTGGTCTGTTCCCTCGTGCCAGGGTCCATCTTGCGATACTGCGATCTGCGGCTGCGCAGCAAATGGTTGACATCAATTTGCATCGCAACCGTTCATGCTCGCAACCCGAGATCCGCCGGGGAAGCACCTCGTGCGATCCAGGCCGCGTCTCGCGCCTGTAGTGTCGTGCGCTATGCCACACCTGTCTGTCAGCAATCTGCTCTCCGCAAACTCTGTCCGTCGCAAGCCCGGATGGACAGGCTCACGATCTTCCCGCTCTCGCGTCGATTCGAGGGACCCTGGCTGGGAGGAGGGGGTGGATGGAGATTTGTTTGTGGGTTGCCCCCTCCATGCCTAGCCAACCCCGCAGCACAGCATCATTCCATCACGACATCGAACGGGCCAGCTCTTCTTCAACGACCAGGGGGTCCAAGGGCCCATGTGCCTGCCGACGAAGGATTATGGAGAAGGACAGCCACGACAACCAAGAAATCAGAGGAATTGGCAAAGCTGCATCTCGAAAATATCCCGGTCCAAGAGGGGAAGTCCTCTCGCTCGTCTTGGTTCGCTGCAACCTCGACTCACACTATCATGCAGGTTCGAAAGGCTCAGAACCAACAATGGCGAAGATAATCCGACCCTCAAATGGTCGTCAGCAATCCTTCGACCCACACAAGCATCTTCGGCGTTCACTAGCCGTTGAAGAACTTCATGTCGCCGCAAGGGTGTTCTACCAACTGGACGATACCATGCGAAATAGTCTGTGGCCTGATCGTCCGGTCTTCCCCAATGGCATCAAAAACGACGGCTTGAATCGCCCTGCTTGCATCAAAACTGCAACGCGGCCCGGAACCTTCAATCATTGTACGGATTGCAAGCTCATCGCGAGACCCGATATCGCATGCACAAGAGATCAGCAAACCTGGGAAGATGCGGCAAGCGGCGCTGACTTGTCCCCGACCCATTGATCCAGCCTGTTTGATTGTTTTGTCACTAGCTGCATGATAAGTGAATGGGTCTCTGGTGCTCGCTATCACTGGCTATCCGCACGCTATACCAAAGGAGACATGGAGTGTCCGTTTGTTGACGGAGGATGCCCAGGGCCCCTGCCACCAACAAATACGTATCCTGTCCGAGGTACAAGCCCAGTACTCGCGATGCACCCCTCAGGCTCTGATTCAGGAAATGCCCCGGAATCACCATGCTATGTCGACTCTGCCTTCGTCCCGTAGACGCCAAGGCTATTCCACCCCGACCATGGAGCGTGCAGCTGCTGCGCGTGAGACAGGTCAATGGCTCGCCAGTCGTCGACCAGGAGTTGCATCATTGGGGCCGGTGATTTTGTGAGATGGCCAGCAAAAAGCAATAAGCTTATCAGAACCAGCAAACAACTCGCAGACGGGCGCCTGCGCTCATTGTCCGTTACCCAAGGCGCGCGTCGTTAACCCATTTTCCTCTTGCCTCCTCCTGTGTGACCTGGGGACGACGGCGTTGATGTTCGTATCAGCCCCCACGCACACCACCCAGGCTGAAGGATCAACAGTCATCGACATCTTGACGGGAGCCTCATTTGATTAAAAAAGAAGAAAAAGAAACAAGAGACCGCCATTCGGAGACCCATGCCGAATGCTCACACCCGTTTCACATAATATCCACAATTGATGGAAATATCCTAATCTCGTTCGCTGGCACATGGGGGCCAGAGAGGTTTCAGCCATTATCTCATGACCTACAGCAACTGAGCCTCACCTCGTGAAGCAACGGGCTGTTTTACCTCAAGAAACAAAATTGGTGGTTGGCGCTCGATGCTATGGCCCCATCGTGATCCGAGCGAGCCATCACCGCGCTGGTGCCGGTTTTCACCGCGGCTGCGGCGTGCGCCGCTTATTATTATTTTTTTCCATTTGTTTTTGCTGAGGGGTTAACTGAAGCAGAACGAACGGGCCGTGGACATCACCTCTTTCGATTCCGCACCAAGGAACGGGGGTCATCGAAACAAACACGCCCCAACAACATCTCCACCAAAGACAAGGACCGGCCGAGGCCTGGCCGAAGAGCGGAACTGATGAGCGCTGAAGAATTGACGAAAAAGAAAAGGGAATGGCCTGCCGCCGCTGGTTGACTGACAGGACCCTGTCAGTCGGCGGGCGGATGATGAGACCACGCCCCCGCCCCCTCCAGCTGCAGGCTGCCTGAACCCCCTAGTGCGAGTCTATCAACCACAAGAACGAACCACGGAGCGCGGCCTCCTACGACCCTCCTCCACTCCACAACAGCTAGTGGTCGGGGTGGTTGTCTAACCTCGAATGACGAGGTTCTGCTTTGCTGCTGCCCCGCGAACGAGAGGCAACGGATGCGTACCTAGCTGTGCGCGGCGAGCTCGCAAGGAAGCCAGGCAAGGTCTGGGCGTACATGATGCAGGATGTCTCGCAGGACCAACTCTAGGGCCTTTCGACTGTACCCACCACATTCGGGCTTCCTCGAGATGGTGAGGCACGAAAAGCAGGCTTGGGTAGATCGATGGCCAGATCAGAAGGAGGGGCAACCAGGAACATGTGCTACTACTCTCGTGCCTGTGGGTGCAAGATGGGGCTGGATCTCCAGATAAGTTTCATCACGAGCTCTGAGCTATCTTGCTGTGTCTTGGGCTGGGTGAACTGATGGGGAGCAGGCCCATGATTTGGAGGGAGAGGCAGCATCTTGTGGCTCGTGGCCCGTGGCTCGCGCGTTGGCGTCACATGCTGGCGGTCGCGCGACCACGCACACCTTTTCCCGGATGCCAAATAACAATATGGAGGCCCTTCGATTACCTTGTACCGAACAAAAGTCTTAGGATAGCCTCCGAGAACCAGATGACCGGCCGCTGCACGCACGATGCCCCATGGAGTCCATGATATGATCGGACCACCGATGCTGCAGCAGCAGCATCGCGATGAATTCCTAGCGAGACCTTTCCGCAAATGGGGTGGCCGTCAACCATGACATTCGCATTGGTATGTTGCGCTTGGTAATGGGGAATCCCAGTTTTGCCGCTCCCCAGCCATAATCTTTGACGACGCTACGGGTTCGGGCAGGGTGGTATACCTATGCCTGTGTATGATGCGACAGCCGCGCTTATTTATGCAATGTACGAATCAGGGCGAGGTGAGAGAAAGGACGGGAAATGTGCCGACTTTTGTGGCTTGCCGCCGCTGCCAGTCTTAATGTAAGCTTGGGACGGGTACTGGACGCGGATGTGGCGAACATTATTCCTCCCCCGTCTTGTCTTGTCAAAATAGCATGTGCTCTGGTTACACGCGGTGTGAGATGGGTGGGAGGTGAGGCAGAGGGAAAGGCCGAATTTGATTCTGGCGGCTGGCTCTGATGGTCGCTTGCAGCATGGTTGCTTCTTCGATCTCCTCCCCCGCAAAAAGGGGGAGGGGAGGGGATGGCGGGGGAGGGGAAGACATTTGGTGATGGGGGCTGGAACGTGGGGAACGAATTGTCTCTTGTTGAGCTGAGCCGCTGTCGATCTTTCACATGCTTTTCTTCGCTTGACCATTGGACGAGTTTCTATGCCATCCCGATGCTAAAACGGGTGTTTGGGCGTGCTGGCCAATTCGCTTCGACGCCGGGTTTGCGAGAGCTCCATGCTCGTGGCTTGCTCCGACTGCATGGCCCGGAGCAAGGCTCGCAGTGACGGGCCAAAGCTTGGCCAGCCCAGCAACACCACGGCGCAATTGTCGGTACGAAGCCGGACCGGTTCCGATGGAGGTTGCAGCGCGGCTTCTTTTCGAAAAGCTTGCCTGCTTATCTCGGAGTGGCCAACAAGCAAAATCCCTCAACGGCACTACTGACGCGCAGAAGATGCATGTGAAGCTCGGGGGACGCTGCAGCGAGGTCTGTCTAGGGAAGGTCGAGGAGACTTCTAACGGCCCTTTCCACCCCGTTCGGCTCTACCTCATGTGTGGAGGATGGTGGCGGATGAACAACACCCTCGTGCTGTGGGCATCCAGGTCCGTGTTTCTGGGATGACGGACGGGCACGGCATATCGCGTGTGCCTGGTGGTTGCGAGTGCTCGGGAAGTGTTCTCGGTCAGTCAGTAGCCAACCCTAGATTTGCCGATGCGACGGTCCGTCAGTTGCAGGAATTCTGCGCTCTGAAGCACTAAAGAAAAGGGACTCGACCCCCTTTGGCGAATTAACGCTCGCCCTTGGCGGTCTGGCTTGAGGACCCAGGAGGGTGTTGAGAGTTGGGCAGAGTTTTCGGTGAGGGTTATGCGGACCACGTCGTGGTGCGTGATCGGTAACTGATAACTCCATCTTCCCGCTCCGAGAGGGGGTTTGTGCCATGATAGATGCGAAGACTCTGGCTGTTGGGAGATTAGGTTCATTTTTATGTCGGTGCTTGGTCTACTGGTGTCCTGGACGCTGATCAGAGTTTCGTGGTCAGTGAGAGCTCTGGATGCCATTGACTTTCTGCAAATCTAGATCCCCCCATGATATGAGAAGTGGTTGGTATCAAGAGCCTGTAGTATTCAACGGCACCAGGATACACCTCTGGGCACGTGAAGTCTGCGAACTGTGGCTCTCGGCTTTGAGGTGAGACCCTCTCTATGAGGTTTAGTCCGCCCTCTTCGTCTTTGGTTCTTGAGTTGAGGCTTGGTGTCTGTATGGTTCGTACGAGTCTCGTCAACGAGGATGGTTAATGCGCATTGCTCACCGAATTGATACTCTATATTCCGAACCCGATATCTTTATCGTCTATGCTACGTCCCTCGCGCAAACTGCCCTATGCTCTGCTGTGAGTACAGGATAGGCTACTTCCATATAATCGAGACGCTGTGCCTCGTCACGTTGTACCAAGACAGTCTAGTTGGACCATTTCCTCGGGGTCTCAAGGTTGAACGCGTGGGTTCGTGAGACTCGGCTGCTTTGTCTTACGGAATCGAAACAAAGGCCTGAAACGATTTATGGAGACAAATGTACGGCCAAGTCGGTTTCCATTAGCTTCTTGGTTGTATTCGTGGTGGAATACTCAAGAGCCGAGGGGGACTTCTACGATCTAGGGTCTGGAACGGAGACTGTTGAGATCATCATCGCAGCAGGCTGTGATGTGGTGACTCGCGGTCTTTATCTTCTTAATCGTCACTGTAAGGAAGAGCGAGAAGGACGAAAAACGTGACGTATTACAATATTGATTGATATAGTAGCCCGTTCAAAAGTGAGCAGGGTATTGGCAACGGAACGTACTGATTCATGGGTGACTATAGCTCAACCACTACATGAATGTACGTCATCTCGTTGGGAATGATGATGGAATGTACTTGTTTCCATTGCGGAACCCCCTTACTCTCTTGATCCTTTTCTTGAAGCCTCATCGGCTTCTAGTCCACTCCATGAAAAGAGACAGAAAACGCCAAGAGCCCACTGCAAGTGGGATGGAAGGCGGGCATACGCCTGTCGAAAGACGATGTTATCCCGAGCTTGCCGTCAAGCTGATAAACATTGTAGGTGCGCCTGCCGATGCATCGGGTCAGCTATGTCCACCATGCCCTTGAACTGGCCAATATGATGACGAAAACGATGGGGGCATTTCCGAAATCGAGTGGATGCGGAATGCTAACGAAGGGCAAAGTCTAAACTCGGGGACAAAACATAGGGCGTTACTTACTTATTCGGGGATGAAGGGTGATTTCCATACTCGTCCGTGTTTGTAGCTTGTTTGACATCACAGCGTTTCTTCATATCATCCCTATGCCTGTGTCTCTTGCTGATATCAAAGTCAACGTTTCGAGACTCGCGATACTTGACGTCAAACCCACGCGATCTTACATGCTGGAATCACTGCCAGCTTATGAGCATATTGTATGAGCCGGACGCGGGCGAAGGTAATACGGTTACCACCGTGATATTGTGCGTTGCCAAGTGTCCTGATGGTCGTTTGGAAAACACGAGGAGATGATAAAGATGTAGTAGAATTTCCAAATTACACGAGAAACACACATATGCTCTCTGATAACCTTGTACGATGTCACTGTACCAAACATCTCGACTGCTTCCAGATATAGCTCAATAATTCATCAGTGTCGTTGACAGAATGATACCAGCCCCCGAAAAGAGTATGAGAGCATTGAGGCAATTTTCAGTGTCAGTAACCTCGGTGTATGAGTTTGGAGTGGCCGAATAAATACGTGCGCGCCTCCCGATCTACTGGCTTAGGCTCAGCTATAGCGAAAGGGAGGCCATCGCCATATCGAACCCCAACATATCGTGTTCCATCTGTGGCGCCGTCAAAAATTGAATGCCAATGAGGCAGCTTCCAGTTGCAGGGGGGAAAATCGCTCGCTAGGAAGATTTTGAGAAGAAAATCAAGCAACAAGGGGTGAGTACATGACCCTCGCCATTCGTATCCCAAGTGCTTCGGAGGTAGACAAAACTCGGCGTAGAGAGGCGGACCCAAATGTCTCTCCCGGATATTCGTCAAGCTCTCAATGACACAAGCCCGAGCCCCGGGGCTACCATGCACAAAATACGGCGGCAGGTTGAGTAGTGCAAAATTCGCCACGCCGCACTGCGCCGGAGGATGGAGCACCACCCCAGGCACCCGAGATAAATGGGCCGCCCGGATATGGAGCCGGCCAACCCCACACTCCTCTGGCGGAACCATCAGCTCCACCCTGGCGCCGGCCTCCAGCCGGGACTGGAAGCATCTCCGGAAACTCTCTTCTGGCAGCATGCCGCAAACGGAACACCGGGGAGGCACACGCGTCCTCCCGACAGCCTTCCCGAACAACGTGTGCGAGAGACAGAAATAAAGAGAAAACGCCCTCCTCCGAACGCGGCAACACATCATACCCATCGCGTCATCGAAAGGGCCGAATGACCAAGTAAAAATGTTGCCGAAGGGTCGGACGGTTGACCGAAGCCTCAAAGTCCCACGGCCCGAGGACGGGTGGTTCCGGATAGGCGCGTGAAGAAAAGGGTAGAGTACGCAGAGGGGGGAAGGGGAGGCTGGGCGTGCGAAGGGCTTTGAGTGGGATGTCTAAACCCGATGGGAGTTAGAGGAGGAGGCGCCTGCCCGCCTTTGTCCACTTCGAGGAGAGACTCGGCTCGTGAGAGCGAGGCCAACATGCCTGCTGCGGCATCTCGTGGTCATACCCGGGTGGGAAAGCCCTCTATCGGGAGGAATCTCAACAGTTGTCAAAGGTGCTGCCAACCCAGAAAGCCACGATGTTGGCAAAGATCGACATCTGTTTGTCGATTTTGCCAGCCGTGGGCGTGGGCTTATCGACATCGCAGAGGTGGATGGGTGGCCCAAGGACACAGCAACGCGGTCGTCGTCGTCGACGGGGACAGGGAGGCGAAGACATGAAAACGTCTACCTAGGCCGGTAAAGGCGAGACCTCGTTTTCTTGTCCAAAAAAAAAATTAAAACCCCCGTAGATCTTTGCCGAGAGCCCGCCGCCTCCACCACCAAAGCCCACAGAGCGATCCTTTCGACAAGGAGACCTTTCGCAGTATTTTCCAAGAGCGTCTTGATCAAGATCAAAGAAGTGTAAGAAAGCGCCCTCCCACCTCGTGGGCCATCGTACGTTGGGGGCGCGCATCTCCGTACCACGTTTGCGGAACGCATAGGCCACAACTCTACCATGCCAAGCCGCCTCACCTACTGCCTTTACATACGGTTCGTTTCCTCCTTGGTGGACCGGAAGGCAAATCCCTGTAGGTGCCAACAGCAACAGGACCAAGTCGAGAGGAAAGGGCGGTGTCGATAGAGTGTGGCTGCCTGTCACTCGTGGCACCAGCAAGCCTTGTTCGGGGCGATCGATCGTATACACACGTATGATGTAAGCAAGTACAGGATGTTTGCGGTCAATGCTTTGGAAAGCCTCTTCTCGGAGGGCATTCTTCTTTATGAGAAAAGGACAGTATACTACTCTTTTGTTTTTGCGACGAAGAATTAAGTTACATGGCTCATGATGCAAGGCAAGGCACTACAGGTAAGGAGGGTGCCCCCTCCCGTGCAGATGAAGTGGACAAAGGTGGGAGAGAAGGACAGCTTTGGCAAAAGAAGAGAAACGGCCCCCGCTATCGCTACATCTCCATTTCCGCGTAATCATGGCTGAGTAAAACAAAAGAGTTTGCAGAATGCCGCATTCGTGAAAGGAAGGTGGAAGGATGAAAGAGCAGAAGAAGAGTCATAAGTCGTGAAAGAAGATGGAGGAAAAGCAGTCATGCGCGTTAAACTTTTCCAGCAAGGTATAGGATGTTTTCCCTCACCGCATCCGTCACCTCCCCTTGTCCGGTATACACGTATGCGACGGTGTTGGGCCAGACCTCGGGATGGGGCAGTGGCAGATCGATAACGTCGCCCGTCGTAATGTGGCCAGAGACAATGAGAGCTGCCAACACCGGGAGCGAGGATCGGGCGTACTGGAGATCTGTGGGTGGGTTGGGTGTAAGCCTTGGTCTCTGTGCTCCCGGGAAAGGAGAAGGCCGGCCTTGGGGCTACAGCCCGAAAGGTTCAAGTCCGCAAACGTATGTTCGGGATAAACTTAGGTGAGACATTACTTACGAATTGGCATGGTGGTAGCGCCACGCGACGGAGCTACTCGAGCCTCTCCAGATTTTAGCCCACGGCTGTAAGGAAGTGGGTTTAGTGCCGCGCTGCTCGACCTCCTTCGTGCCGTGCTCGGCCGGGGCGATGAGACCTTTGGTAGTGGCGAGGTCTTCAGAGATTGCAAAGAAGGCCGTCGGCTCTGGCCTACCGGAGGAGAGCTTGGCAACGGGTCTGGGACAGTGGAACGCAGCTGCTCGATGTCGAAGGTGCGCTGGATGAGAAATGGTTTTCGCTCCAGGGCGCGAGGGCGTACGCGAGCACGAATCGCCGTCTGGTGAGATGGTGTCGTCGGTGTAGGCGGCATGCGTGGGGGCGATGAGTCGCCAGTCGAAATGTCCGAGTTGGTGCTGGCATCAGACTGCCGCCGGAGGGCCACTGCTTGGACAAAGACGTCGGAGGTTTTGGCATCGCCAAGGTATACGTGGCCCCATGCTCTTAGTTGTTCGAGATGAAGACGTTTCTCGGCGTCTTTCGACCTGGCGAAGTAACTGGCCCCCGCCACGGACTGTCGTCGCTGTACCTCTTCGCCCAGGCCGGCGAGAAGCATAGATCGTGTCTCCGCTGCCAGCGTCTGTCTTCTGTTGCTAGCCGTGGGCGGTGATACAGGAGTTGCTGAAGGCGGAGGCCCTGGCCGGCGTGGACTTATGGGCGGGGCGGCCGAGTACCGTCTGGCATTGCTTGTTGGGTGCTCTGCGAGAGGAGATAGTGGTCGTGCGCGGGTGGCAGACTTTGGCGGGCTGAGCTCGATACGTTGTGCTTGGCGGATTCTGTGGCCGAGACGGTCGACCATGGCCCGCTCGTGTTGTCTCATGGACCCATCGTTGGAGGGGAATACGGGAATAGGCAAGCTTTTGGGTGAACGATCAGAAGGGCTGTAATAGGAACTGGGGGCAGAAGGTCTGCCGGCTGAGCGAGGAAATCCGCCGAGGTTATATTGGGAGCTCCATAGAGGATGGAGACTGGGACGAGGGTGGTTGTCAACTGGGGTAGCCATGATAACAGTCGTGGTAATGAAGTGAACACCACACAAGCCTCTGGCTTTTATCAAGGGTTTATGGAAACCGGGATGGGGTCAAGTCAAACTCGGAGTAACAACGAATGGACCCAGAGATCGGGAAGTGCAACCAAGTAGAAGGTATGGTATGGCGGTGATGGAAGCGAGAGTCTGCAGCCCTGTAAGGATTGGATCAAGGGAGACGAGCTTTCTTATGTCTGGATGGGGAGGGGACAAGGGTGTAACTCATATCTGGATAGACGATGACCTTGTCGTCTTTCTTTGCATGTCTCTGCCTTCTTCCATCTGGGGTTTCCGCGCCTGAGAGAAAGACTTTTTGCGCCAACTGCCGGGATCGGGGAATGAAAGGATTGGTAGGCATGGCAGGGCCCTCAAAGAAGAAAAGGTTCAACTAAAGATACGAAAGAGGAGGAGGAGGGAGTCGACGGGATGTCGCTGACAGAGAGGAGGGTGTGGAAAAGAATAAGCCATGGCCAGCTGTCTCCTCCCGCCTTCTCCTTTGGTTTGCAAGAAGGCGGGAGGGAGTGTAATGAGAAATGCAGTCGTCGACTCTCAAGCGACAATGGGCGGTTGCGGCCAACATGCATGCCCATGTCACTGCACGCGAGAACAAAGAAGGCGAGCTAGGTAGGCATGTGGGTTGTCAGAGTATACCCATGGGTGACGAAGGGCTTGAACTTGGAATCTCTGCAGAGGGCCGCAGAAGAGAACAAAGGAAAGGCGGCTTGCCTGTGCCATGATTCGTCATGTTTCTGACCGCGCAACTTCGCCTACTGTGTGTCTCCTTTTCGTACCTTGAGGGCTGGGGGTACGTCCGTCTGGGCTCGACGCATAAGCGCAGCATTTCCTCCTATGTCGGCTCTCATTACCAGGTAACAGTAAATTCGATTTGCAAGTTCGGGGCAAGCCCGAAAAATGGGCGAGAAACAGACAGAGGGGCAACCCAACCAAGCCGTTCGGAGCTTGTGGGGTGCACTGGCACTGGCACTGGCACCCGCTCACTCACACTCGCGCTTGTCGCCCTTGGCATGGCTGTATTCGTCAAGGTAGCTGAATTAGCCCTGTAGCTCTCTGTCATGGAGCGGGTCGAGCGTGTCGAAGTGCTGTCTTCAGTTGCCGCAATGGAGCCGAAGGCATAGTGTGGAGGCGGAACAGCAACGGCGTCGGTTGTGTCTTGGAGGGTGTCTTGGACGTGTGCGGCCGTGATGGCGAAAAGTGGAAACGGCGGAACAAGACAATGGCAGGCAGCAACTGGGGTTTCTGATCTCGATTCCTGGAGAGGCGAAAGGAGCTGGCAAACCGACGGGCAGATGGGCAAGTGGGGGAACGGAGGGATGCCGGGAAGAGAGAGACAGTGCTTGGTTTCCCCCTTGGGAATGGAGATGAGACAACAGGAGCACGGTGCTCGGAGGACACACCAGGAATGTAGAGGTTTGTGACATGTCTGTCTGCCTTTGGCGTTGCTTGGCTCCCAGCTGCCTTCAGAGCCTGTCCGGGGGGAGGGAGAGGAGGGGGAGGGAGATCCTTTGAGGGGACGGAAGACACGGAGGATTTCAGCGTCAGGCAAGGCTTCCTGCCCCCGTGCCTCCGAAGCCATCCTCGGGGTGGGCCCGTACGGTGCCGGAAGGAGAGCTTCTGATTGGACAGCCGGGAGCTTTGCTGGATGGCACCCCTTCGCTGTGTTTTCGGTGGAGGAAGGGATCCTCGGGGCATGGTGACCTGCCGTCCCTGCCGCCGCCAGGAAAGCTGGGAGCTTGGACCACACCCTCCTGCTTTCTGGCCAGAATTCATCGCGTCCTCGTTGGTGGGAACGGCTGACGACTTTGCAATTGCGGCAAGGCGGAAGCTCAGAAAGACCACATCATCAAAAGACCAACAACGGGCTACTTGTTCTTTTTTTTTTTTATCTTGGTCGCAGGGAATGCGCATGCTCTTCAAAACCCTCATCGTCTCTCATGCCATGCTTTGAAACCCCCTTCCTCTTCCTTTCCCGCTCTCTCTCTTCTCTGCCACACTCTTTTGAACCACCATCGCGAACATGTCCGACACTACGGCCGCGAGCTACAAGAAGCTCAAGGAGGACTTTGTCTCCAACCTCTCCGGCGGCTCCGCTTCTGAGATCAACTACGTGACTGCAGTCGCTCCCGTGCGTAACTACACTCCTTGGCCAAGAAACCCTGATCTACCCTCCCCCCCTTCCACGCGTGCGCATGCATCGAGACAAAGCAAGCTAACATGCACGTCTCCCACCGCTTCAGATCGCTGTCCTACTATGGTCCGTCCTCCAGTCTCGTCAATCCTTCTTCAAGCCATACAGTCTGCTGGGAGCTGCCGTCGACTACCTCCTCAATGTCACCGCCATTCTCCTCTCCACGACTCTCTACGCTTCCTCCCCCCTGCTCCTGAGCGCACTCCTCCTCGCCCCGGCTACCCTGATCTACGCTTTCCCTCCCAACCTCGGTGCCCGCCGTAAGAAGCCTGTCATACCCCCCCATGCGAAGTCCAAGGCCGGCCCCGGCGGGACCGCTGCGGCGCCGCTTTCGGTGTTGCCCGTCAAGCCTTTCTTGACGCACTATCGCGGCAGCATGCTGGTCATTACCTGTATCGCCATTCTCGCCGTCGACTTCCGTCTCTTCCCCCGCCGCTTCGCCAAAGTCGAGACCTGGGGGACTTCGCTCATGGACATGGGCGTCGGCTCCTTCGTCTACAGTGCCGGTGTCGTCGCTGCTCGACCCGTCTTGAAGGAGCGCGCCGAGGGTAAATCGACACCCTTGACGACCCGGCTGCTGCACTCGATGCGCCATTCCTTACCGCTACTTGTCCTGGGTGTCATCCGCCTGCTCAGCGTCAAGGGTCTCGACTACGCCGAGCATGTGTCCGAATATGGTGTGCACTGGAACTTCTTCTTCACACTAGGCTTCCTACCCCCTTTCGTAGCCATCTTCCAGTCCGCGCTCAAGATAGTACCCAGCTACGCCGCTCTCGCCATCATTCTCAGCGTGCTATATCAGGTCGCCCTTGAGAGCACGGATCTGAAGGCGTACGTTCTGACCGCGCCGAGAGTAGACCTGCTTTCCAAGAACCGAGAGGGCATATTCAGCTTCTTCGGCTACCTGGCCATCTTCCTTGCTGGCCAGGACACAGGCATGTACGTCCTGCCTCGGAGCATCAACCCCAAGAGCGACAGCACTCCTTCTACTCAGCGGAAGACGCTCCTCCTGACGATGGCGATATGGTCTGCCGTCTGGGCGGGGCTTTTCTTTTTGACCACGAGCTATAGTTATGGCGACGGTCTGAGCGTTTCTCGTCGCCTTGCGAACCTGCCTTACGTCCTCTGGACGGCAGCCTTCAACTCGACGCAACTTTTGGCCTATGCGGTCGTGGATACCATCTTCTTCCCATCGTCCTACAGCGCTACCGACGCGAAGGCGGAGAAGGAGGCTTACGAGACAGCCACAAGCAGGGTCCTCCGTGCGTATAACCGCAACGGCTTATTTCTGTTTCTCATCGCCAACGTCCTTACTGGCCTCATCAACATGACGGTACCGACGCTACACGTGGGACCGCTGGCGACCATGGGCATCTTGGTCGCGTACAGCGGAGCGGTTACGGGCATTGCCCTCGGCCTGGATGCGTACAACATCTCAATCAAGTTGTAGAGCACCTGAGAAATGTATATTTGTATATATGTCAACCAACATCCAGCTCATCTGATTCGAGACCACCCGTTCCAATAAGCACGGAATTGCAGCAGCGGGAGACATTACAAGCTTGCTCCCAACGCAACCCCCCTCTTCAGGAGCGCATCACTCAAGGCGAACCATGCATGTCCGAGGCAACAGCATAAGGATGACCATGATTTAGTGGCTCATGTGCCAACGACTCTCGGAGCAGACTGTCCAGCCTCTTTGAATGATGAGCGGGATCCCAACAATAAAAGTCCAAGTTTGCCAACCCCGACAAATCCGGGGTCGATACGTCACTGAAACTAGACCGTTGGGAAACCACAGCCATTTGGTCATGTATGACACAGCCTGGTAGAGTTTTTCATCGCAAGAGAAGCTGGCCCCGAGGCCGATGATGATTTGACAAAGCAACCTGCATGCCGGTTGTACGACTGCGGTGGGAGTTCATCATAACATGGACAAAGCTCCCGCCCACACAAATCTGGTTGACGCTGCTCTTCTCTTTTAAAAAAAAAGCTAAAGAGCGTATTGGAGCTCCTCTTTTGCCCAACACTCTCGGTCCAATAGATGCATCCACTCCGCCGGGTTTGGAACCTTTCTAGAAAGTGAGGCAGCACTGGGAAGGGCAGGGCAAGGGCAAACAGGAAACTCGAGTGGCAGGTCGGGTTCCCTGCCCAGTTTGTCGGGAGCACCGTTGGCCATCTCGCATGGTTGACCACGCACTTTCGCATAGTCGAACGCGTGGACTGCATATATGCGCGTGTGTTTTCTCTAATTACCTTATGGCGCGGACGTAAACGCCCCGCAGAAGAACCCGATGTCCGGATACGGTCCATGGACAATGGGATGTTTGCTTGCCTACCAGGGTCGTCCCTGGAGTCCACGAGCTGGGCCGTCCCCATTCCCATGTTGATGTTGGGTAATGGCTAATTGAGGACCGATGGGCGTGAATGGGGTGGGTAGAACGCGTCGCGGTCTTCGCGATCTTCTGTGACTGTGTAAGTGGGATCGCCCACAGGGGTTTATCAATGGGACAGCATAAACATCTCCATCATGGCCCTGTGAGTTACAAGCCAACCAGCAAACCCCGTCGTCGCCAACGATGTTCAGGCAGCCAAACGGCGACCCTCTCGAGGGGTCGTCGCACTCGCAAAGAAGAAGAAAAAAGAAGAAGAAAAGCCCAGGGTCCAGCGGGCGATGAGCGACCATCCTCGACGGCTCGGCCGGGTCGACAACGAAACATCGCATCGTCTGAAGGAAAGCTGGGATGATGTCACTGGACAACGAACGCCGCTAGGGCCCAAGTGCCGAGTCTGGCTGGGTTGGCCCGGGAAGACTTCCTTGATGGAGCAGCTCGCTTGATCCAGACCCGGGGACAATTAAGAAGACTGCTTAGTTTGCTGATGGATGGTGACAGCCGGAATGGCCTGGCCGAATGAGCGATCTTGGGCAGTTGAACACCATCAACGGGCTCCACTAGCCCGTGCATTTGCGGGATTGGAACAGCCGTGAGAGATATTAGTGTATGCCAAGGGACATGACTTGCGGCCTGCGCACCATTTATTTGGCAAGTTGAGCCGGAAGGCTCTGAGTTGTCCATGAGGGACATCTTGCTGTGAGCCCTGCGCCGGAGCAGGCTGACCCTTGTAGCACGCTGCGCGCCTCATCTCCGAAATCAATGCCCGATTGACTTGACTTCCTTCCGCGGGCAGGCTCTGCAGATGCAGAGTGAACGGCAGGCACATACCATTTCGGTTCTCTGCTGTCGGTCTTGCTTTTGCGCGGGAGCAAATGACCAAAGCATACCGAAGCGCGGCTTGAGAAAAGTACTTTCTTTTGAACCGTCAGCTCCAGGTATGCCCGCGCCAAGTTTGCAAGCATCAACGACAGGTGCCCGGCGTGGCGTTGGAACAGCCTAGGATGTGTAAAATAACAGGGTTCGCAAAGATGACTCGTCTTACCTAAGACGAGAGGCGCCACGCATCTAATGCCCGCTATCGCAGTAGATTGCTATGTTTCTTGCCAGTGGATCTGCGGATTCGAGACAAGCGAATGTTAAAATCGTAACGGAGCCAGCCGGACGAGACGGTATTCTCGTCTGCACGGGTGGGACGATGGTAGGGCAAAAGACTGGCGAATCAGGATGCCGGAGGAGTTCGGCATCAAGGAAGCGGCTGAAGAGAAAAGGTCGAGAGGGTTGTTTGGAGAAGTAGCTGTATAGTACGTGCGTACTTTGTCAATGCTGTAATGATTACTAGGCGACGCCGCCTGGAGCAATAAGATGAAGGCAACTTCATTAAGGCAAGGGATGCTGTCACAAGGTTGGTTGATGTTGCGCGTAATTGAACCTCCCTCGCCTGATGCATCAGGCATTATGTCCGATGGCTTGGTGCGCATAAGGCAGCGAAGACGAGACAGTGACGGCGCTGTTGAAATGGATGCGTGGGGAGGCCGGCAGCTGGACGACGTTCGCTGCGCAAGCAAGCAACGCCAGCCAGCCAGTCTCTGGACGGTAATTGAAGAAATGCATACTGCCACGTCAATGCAAGGGACCTCGCTGCGGCCTTCAGCGCGGAAACAGGCAAGCCTATGCCACTACACCACAACAAACAAGACGACACTGTCTTCGCATAATCGCGTTGTGGATGGTGGAGCGCAGAGAAGATCCATCGGCTGCTGTATTGTACGCGAATCACTGGCTAGATGCGCCGCGCCTGTATCAACCCATCAACCGGTGGCAGTCAGGACGGAATGCGATCAGATGAAATCCAAATCGTTGCGAACGGACGCTTGTGCTGGCTCTGGCGCTTGCAGCAGCTGGTTGCTTGTGATGATGATGACAAGCGAGGATGACAAGACCCCTGGACCATGTCTACATCCTGGCCCCTGTCGCCTGGATGGCCAGCGGATGAGCAGGGATGAGAGGCGTTTTGTTTGAAGGTGACCATCTGGACACAAAAGGGAAATCGCAATGCGACTCTGTTGCTTCTGCGCTTGCTGCTGCATGAGCAGAGGGCAGACCTCCTCAATGCAATTCGATCGGTGTCATGACCTTGAGTTCCAAGACGAGCACCGGTAGCCGGCGTTAGCAATGAATCGTGGGGAGCTGCATCTTACAAGCTCCTTGGAGCCAGATCCATTTGATTTATGCATCGCATCTCGTTCCCGATGATGTCCTGCACGTTGGGTGGTCCGGGCTTCCAGTCCTGGAGATTCCGTAGCTGGCCAGCTCCAGACGAGTTGCTGCTTCTCTCTTGGTCGTCACCAAGAAGCCTTTTGTCGCACAGTGAGGGAGATGGAGACAAGTGAGCCGACGGGCGAGCGC
Organism: Colletotrichum tofieldiae; assembly: GCA_022836555.1. Lineage (NCBI taxonomy): Eukaryota > Fungi > Ascomycota > Sordariomycetes > Glomerellales > Glomerellaceae > Colletotrichum > Colletotrichum tofieldiae. The sequence continues at coordinate 969,801 of BQXV01000008.1, read as the reverse complement.
CGAGCAGATCCGTCGTGTGATCTGCGATGATCCTTGTTGAAAGGCCATCCCATCTTGGAGGATTGAAGCACATGGGATCGGGCATGAAGTTGGATTGCCGCCGGGGCCACCAGAGCGGGAACTGATGAGTCTTCTCGGACGAGGTGTACTGCGGCGTCGAGGCTTGATGCCGGTTCGCTTGGCCGAGTTGACTTGGTGTCATAAGACTTTGCTGCCCGTTCTGCAGAGTTGGCGCCTGGGAAAGCAGCATCCAAGCTCGAAAGGTCGAGGTCGAGCACTGGGGTGGGAGGACAGGTTCGGACGCCGTTTTGGAAGTTTGAGGCGGCATCCCGACGTGATGGAGAAGCTAAGGAAGTTGGAGGGACCGACAGAAATTGAGTCGTGGAGACCGTGGGACATGTAGAGAGTGAGATGACGAGAACAAATTTTTGGAGGAAAAAGCAACGTGAAGATTGTGTCGGGCGAGAATAGGTTGACTGAGGCATGCTGCCCAGCTAATCAAGGCAGGAGGTATTCGCATGTTGTTGGGCTTTCCATATCCGCATCTCTCCTTCCTTCTCTCCCGTCCCCATCCGCCTCCCGCCTTCCTTCTCCATCTTGCCGGACAATTTCCTCCCGTCTCTCCTCCGCATCCTGCTCGAGTCAACGATTGCCTTATCCGCGCCGGGTTCGAAAGTAGTCGAGATTGAATTCCAGGCGCTCCCTTCGACATTCACGAGCAGAACATCCATTGTCGAAGCTGAGGCATGCCAATCATCGGCGTCGAACACCAGAAACCACGCCAGCACCAGCCACACCCACGTTTCTTCCGGCTGTTGTGCAACGCCCTCAGTCTTACCCAACTCACCTCCCAACTCACACAAGCTTCTGCTTGGGCTGAGACCTGAACTCAGACAGACCAGGTCGGAACAAATTAGACTCGACAGTTCCTACCTAGGGTGGCCCTGAGTGGAAGACATCCATTGTTCGAGTGGCCCGTCACAAGCTGTCGCACCAGATAGCCCATCTTTTCCGTCGAAAACCGCGCCCCCTCGCGCCGATTCTCTCGACAGTAACGAAAGGGAAGGCCAATTCATTCCGAGCGCCGGTGCATCGAGGGAATTATTGGAGAGGAGTAATCAATTATCAATACCCTCGGGCCAGCAACACGAGCCAAGAGGCCACGGAACCAAGAAATCGACCAAGCTGGATCGGACAACCCACCCCTCCTCCAAGGGAGAAAAGAAACAACAATAACAACAACAAGCTGCCCACTCTTCGTCTGCGCCCCCTCTGAAAAGCTGGTGGTGGTGCTTGGACAGCCGTACACGAAGACAATTTGAGCGAGACGGCATCTCCCCATTCCTGACTGTGTAGTCTGAGCGGCAACGGTCAAATCTCTCAGTTGAGGCGGGAACACAGAGCTGATACCTTATTACGGTGGTACGCATCGAATACAGCTTCCCCTGGTCTTCCTCTCGGCTCGGCTCACTTCAGAAGTTCAGCTCGACTCAATCCCACCCACCTCACCTCCCCTCCGCTGGTCCTCGACATCGTACCCTCACCCAACGGACCCTTCCAACTGCATATCTCATCCTTGGGTCTCCTACACTCCTCCTTCCACTTGCATCGCAACCGGGTGGATTGCCAAACTTGGCAGCAGCAGCAGCAACGCTCCAAGTCTCGAAGCAATTAGTTGCCCGTCGCAGTCGCGGTTGCATATCGCAGTAGTGGCAGCATTAGCGGATATTAGCGAGTATCTGGTACCTGCATCCGCTCGCAGGTTGCATGTACCGCAGCTGCTCCCTTTTTCCCGCTTTTCCCCCTGAGGCCCACGCACGTCTCCGCCTTCACTTTCTTTGGGCGGTACTTGCATTGCGCCTCACCCCTGCAAGTACACGATACCCCCGAGGACCTACCTTGGATTCGCCCACGACGGGACCTACTCCCTCCATCTGGGCAGTCCATTCGCTCGCTCGCGCGCCCGCACGCCCTCTCACTCCAATCTCTCTCCCCTTCTCTTGCTCTGGGGCTCCCGCGCTCTGAGCTCTCTCTGCTTTGCTGGGCTGCTCCTCTCGTCGCGATCCGCGCTGCGCTGTTCCAAATATCGGGCGCCCTGCAACCGGCTCGTCCCAAGTCTCATCTCGTCAATTTTACTCCAACGAGAACGAGGATAGTCTGACCGTTCCGTTCGTTCTTCCTCCCTCTCCCTCACTCGCCCAAAGCCAAGACAAGGCCCATTCCCAATCCCGCCTGTCTTTCACTCATTCTGGTCTGGCCGCCTTGAATTGCCCTCCACATCTCTCCTCCCACCGCCTCTCGCTTCAAGTTGGGCCCTCACCTCGCCTGATCCTACCTGCACCTGACCTCATAGGACGAAGTACATCCTTCGTCGGCCGTCTGTGTCAGTGTGTCTGTGTTGTTTTTCCGACCGACGATCCAACTTCGCTCCGATAGTCTGCCGCTAGCCTCGAACCCACGAAGGCAGCAGAGAAGCGCGCCATCGACAACTTCGTCAATCGTCACAAAGGTCTACCCATAGACCAGGGCCCGCGCGCCCATCACTGTCGTCGTCATCGTCGTCGTCTTCTTGGTAAATCGTGAAAGCGTACTGCTACTCAAGTCAGGCAGGGCGTTCTCAATTGGGCTGACAAAGGGGGTATCGACAACATATCGGCCTCCTCCCGCCAGATTCCGGCCAGCCTCCTCCCTTTCACTGGGGTCACCTCACCGATACAACCCTCTTGCTCACTTATCCCACCTCCTGTCTGCGATTCCGTTTGGTTTCGGCGGTGTCAAGGACAAGACAGCAAGACGAGGGCACAGGTTCAAAGCTGCATCAATCAGTCGCACAGCCGTTCACAACAGTGTGCGTGCGCTGCGTGATCACCCTTTGTGTCGCGTCTTTTCTCAGTGTCGCTGCAGCATTGACTCGACTCTCCCCTTCCCCCCAAAGACGATCGTCGCCGATACCTTTCGTTAGGGTCAAGCTGCAACACCACGGTAAACAACAAATAGCAGCAGCCCTCGGCCAGGGAAGAAAAACACAAGCGACCCCTTCCGTTCGCACCATGAGATAGATAGACTGGCCCAATTCATTGGTACAGCACGGTCAACGACACGACCTACCTAAGGACCATAATACCTCCAATCGGGCTCGTCCGTCCCAACCCAATTCTGGACGAATTAATTCCTGCAGCTCAATAATTCCTACGTCCTGAAACCTGGTGCCCAGCGAGCAACTTTACCTTGCGGAAAAGGGAAATCTATCGCTTACGGATTCTTCCTTCGCTTCTCAATTCCCCGCCAGCAATCCAGCTAGCCAGCCTCCCTTGGCTCCTTACCAAAAAAACGCACCAACATCGCAGACCGACTTCTTAGCGACATCCGCGAAACAAAACACGCCAGACTAGGACGACTCCGCGTCGGAACTCTATTTCCTGCGCGCTTGCGTTTCCAGTGTCGCAAGAGCATGTCCTCGGCCGCTTTGCAGCCTGCCCATCAAACACCAGCTTTGGCATCACCGCCTTTCCTCGCAGCCTCACCGAGCAGCCGCCAGTACACGTCGAACCACCCCTCCCCGACCCGCGAGGCGTACAATGCCAATCTGCAAAACAAATTTACCTCTCCTGCATCATCACAACACTCCTCGAACCGACCCAGCGGAAACGGCGCGTTTCTAAACAGTCCGGATCGAGCTTCGCCCATGACGTCCCGAGCTGCTCCCGCCAGTGCCGTCGCCGTCGCGCCTTCCTCCCCAGACTACCAGTCTTCATCCTCCGAACAACGCAAAAACATGCCTCCAATCGCCCCCCCTCGAACGTCTTCGACGAATTATTCGGGTGCAACCACCAACGCTACCACAAAGAGACGCGACCACACTGCCGAAAAGGCGGCTTCTTCACCGCGACGCGGTCAGGCAGATGGCTCAAACGGCAATGTCGACTACGCCTACTCCGACGATGGATCTGCGTCTCGCAGCAGAAGATCACACCAGCAAATGGCACCAGATTCGCCTCACCGGTCGACTGGTAACCGACCCGGAAGCCAGCCGACGGTGATTCCCGTCCGATCACATGCACCACCCCAGACAACTACGTCTCCGAAGCAGCCCACACGCGAAGCGAGTGAGGTCCTGAACAGGATGGTTGTCTCTCAGCCCGAAGTAGACGTCGCTCGCGAAAAGGAGCGACTAGCAGAGGCCCAACCTACTCGCGTTGGTTCTTCACACGATGAGGCCGCACCGCCCCCCGTTATTGGCATGTCTGAGCACGATGATGGCAAACGAGGAGGCAGAAGCCGGCACGACCACTCTGGGAAGCGCGAGAAGGTTGTCCGGTTTGGCGACTACATCCTCGGCAACACGATCGGTGAAGGCGAGTTTGGAAAAGTCAAGCTTGGCTGGAAAAATGATGGCGGTGTGCAAGTGAGTTGACGACCCGCCCGACCCCTCTGGAGTTGTTACTGACGAAACCGGAACAGGTCGCCATCAAGCTGATCAAGCGAGACAGTGTGGGCAACAACCCCTCCAGGCTGGCAAAGATTTACCGCGAGATCGCTATCCTTAGAGGCATTTCCCACCCCAACATTGTTCGCCTGCATGAAATGGTCGAAACTGAAAGGCATATTGGAATTATTCTCGAGTACGCTTCTGGTGGTGAACTATTCGACTACATCCTGAACCACCGATATCTCAAGGACAATGCCGCACGACGACTCTTTGCCCAGCTTGTCTCCGGTGTAGGCTATCTCCACAAGAAGGGCATCGTCCACAGAGATCTCAAGTTGGAGAACCTGCTTTTGGACCGGAACCGCAACATCATCATTACCGACTTTGGTTTTGCCAACACATTCGACGCCGAGGAAGAACTTTCCGAGGAGGAGGAGCTGAATCTCGGTGACCGCGAGTTCGTCAAGAAGCTGGGCCTGGATAGAATCAAAACCAATGGTTCGAGGAAAGGCGATCTGATGCAGACTAGCTGTGGCAGTCCTTGCTACGCTGCCCCAGAACTTGTTGTCAGCGATTCTCTATACACTGGCCGCAAGGTCGATGTATGGAGCTGCGGTGTGATTCTGGTGAGTACCTCCTTCAGAGCCCTGTCTTTCAACAAACTAATCGGAACAGTATGCCATGCTGGCTGGCTACCTCCCCTTCGACGATGACCCAGCGAACCCTGAGGGGGACAACATCAACCTACTGTACAAGTACATCGTCAACACGCCCCTTACCTTCCCCGAATACGTAACCCCGCATGCACGAGATCTTCTCCGGAGAATACTAGTTCCCAACCCTAGGAAACGAGCGGATTTGTTTGAGGTAGCCCGTCATAGCTGGCTCAGCGAGTACGCCCATGTCGTGGAGTTCATTACTAGTAGCACCACGACGCCGAATGAGATCCAGAACACGACCGTGCCGTCAGAGGACTTTGCGGAAACATCCGGTATTGGACGTAGCGCATCAGTTCGTGAGGCGTCCAAGACGAAAGCCAATGCCCCCACTTCGGTTGGAGGACTTGCGAGCAAGCATGCCAAGATCGATGCGGATGCCGAGGCGGCCGCCATTGCGAAGCAGCACAAGGACAACAAGCGTCGTACCGTGCAGGTCGAGTATGTGGCGCCAATAACACAAACTCAAAGAGGAGAAGCGGCACCGCCCGGCAGCAGGTCGCGAGCGCGTTCGAACAGCCAAGGCCCAGTGGAGGTCGCGGATGGCCAGGCATCTCAGGAGAAGCCTCTCCCCAGAGACCCTCCCGTCTCGCGAGACTCGTACAGAGCTAGCCGACAGAGCGCGCGCCCGCCAAGCTCCCATCGCAACACTGCAGCGGCACCTTCAAGGCCAACACGCGACACTCGTGCTACATCCGACAATGCGTTTGTATCTTCAACCCCAAGCGCACCGGCGACCGGCAGACCTCAAACGGGAGGTTCGATGGCATCGGGTTCTATGGGACTGGGAGCTGGAAGTCGTGCATCATACGGCCAACCGATCCCCCCGGCCGTCGCAGGCACTAATGCCCACGGAAAGATCCAGCAGCCCAGCTCCCAGGAGCCCCAAGCTATGGGACGGCCTAGTGTCACCGTGCCCGCGAAGTTTGCCAAGGTTGCCGGATTTGCCCCAGAGCAGCAAGCCGCTCAGAGCCAAAGCCAGAGCCAGACCCCGCCCCAGTCGAGCGACGGTAGAGGTCATGGACACAAGCGTTCCAACACTATCGGCTCTCTGTTGGGTCGCAACGGGTCCATTTTCGGGGGTAAGAACCGCAGCAAACGACCCGAGTCTCAGATCGCAGACAAGAACCGGAAGTATCCCCCAGTCAGCATGCCCAACAACATGCCGGTTGAAGGTCAGCCCCGCCCTTCGATAGACTCGAGGGCGTCAAGACACTCCTTCTCCCGGAGTTTCGGAAAGAAGCGAAGCGGTAGCATTGCCGGTTCTCAGACTTCCCAGGAAAAGCCAAACAGAAGATTTTCCTTGATCCCGCAATCTTTCTCGTTGAGGGCTATTGGCATAGGCAGGGATTACGATCGGCCACCGTCGGAGCCTCAGTCTCAGCCAGACCTGCCTATTCAAGACCCCCCTGAGGTCGACGAGCATGGCCGATACGTGGATCAGCGAGGTCAATCTCGTGGTTACGACGGTGGTCACGATCAGGGTTACAGGCAGCCTCCAGGCTCCAATTCGGCACCGCAGCTCCAGCGCCAAGATTGGCAGAATCAACAACCAGGCTATCAACAGCAGCAGCAGCAGCAGCAGCAGCAGTACATGGGACCAATTGGGCAACCCAGCGCTGTGCCGGGCTACATGCAACAGGGTGCTGTTCTCAACACCGGTTCGGAATCGTCGTTCGAGAATGCCCAACAACAAAGAAGGCAGTCGGGCGCACCGTATCAAAGTGGCGGGTTCTCCGAGTCCGAAGGCTACGACCGACACCAGCAGCAACAGTTCAACTCTTCCCGTGGGAATGGCCGATCCGGCGTGTTGCATAAGAATAATAAGAGATTCACGGACGCGGACTACGCCGGCCACCAGGGCAGCAGCGGAGCCGCTAAAAGAGTCATGGATTTCTTCCGGAGGCGCGGCAAAGCGAGAGGTGGCGACGAGAGATAGGACACCCTCGATGCCTTCGATTGCTCACCACCCGTCATCTCGAGACCGAGACCATTGTGCGGTACCCGGTCGTCTCAGATGAGCCTCTCTCCAGCTCGCCGAGTTGAACGCTGAGACATTGGACACGAGGCTTTTCTTACCCGCCCTCCTTCCTTCAAGTCTGAGGTTGTAATGTGTGAATACCAAGCCAAGGGGAGGCCAGTCTGGTCGCTTGGCATTATTGCCAGATGTTCATGGTTGTCTCAATCGCCTGCTGCGTTGTTGGCGAACCGGCATAGAGTGGTGGGAGGAGTTTCTTTCGTGGGTTGTCTCTTCGCGTAATGGGGGAAGCTTGTTGGTTTTATTGCGTCGGTTGACGACGGTTCAGGGAATGGGTTCTTTCTTCGGTACAGATGGATTGGTGGTTTTTCTTGCCTCCTACGAGGAGGCCTTTTTGTGGTTGGTTCAACCCGTCATTTTCCCTCTAATTTGGTGGCATCACAGCAGCTACCCAGGTTGCTTGCTGGCGGCGATAAAGGCGTACGGGGATACAGAAGAAGAAGAAGAAGCAGAATCAGAACGGACCTTGACTTGTGAAGCGCGTCGTGGAGTGCAGCGTATTATGTAGTGAAAGCAGACGACGACCAGCCCTGCTGGCTGGTACAGGGCGTGTAGCTACTGGTATCAAAACATATTAAGGTGTATTCACTGGCAAAGCATCGACAGCGGCCCCTGTGGAAATGAAGTCATCTCGTAGTCACTCTCTCCTCGGACACAACAGGAACGAGTGCGAAGAGCCAAGAGGCGCCATCCGAGACCTGATCGGACCAACCGCGCTGATGACGGGATGGCCCGCCGGATGTCTTGGCAGTGGCCAAGAGGGCAACAACGGTCCTTTGAAGTCGGGATGCTTTTCTTGGTTTCTGGTGCTGGTCTCCCCCCCCGCCACGTCTTTGGTGTCATTGCGTCGCCTGCGCCCCTCCTCCCTCCTCGCATTCGTACTGTGGCTGAGCGTGGCGCGGAAGTCCAGTCACGCTGGGGATGAGCCTATCGCGGACGCCGTTGTCTCCACCAATGGAGTAGATCTGGGGCTTGACGTCACTTCCGGCACGCGTACCGGCTTGGAAGTTGTGGGAGCCCCCATTGGTGTTCTCGACTGCTGCCCATAGATTGATAAGCGTGGGTACGTATTTCGCATCTGGCGATTCGCAATACTTGCGGCGCGGTCCCCGGTCTGCTTGTCGATGAAGGCCGCAGAGAAAGCAGCGGACTGAAGCTTGAATTCGTTCACCCCTGCAGTCACATCTCCCGGGGGCGGTCTTGGATGACGCGTCTTTGGCGCTCGTTCGGGGAACTTGGTCTTGGAATGTGAAGCAACGCATCTTTGTAAGATTTTCCGAGGGATCAAAGGGTTGTCCGGACGGCTCTTTGGATTTTTTATTTTTTTTGAATTTGAATTTGGGATATTTTCCCCCTGCAGAGTCGCAGGAATCACAGGAGTTGCAATTAGGTTACCGAACTAGGGAAAGGAGCTAGCCGAAGGTGAATTAAGTTGGATGGGATAGAGGACTGCCGTGTGCAAGCGGGGGATGGAAGAAGCCAAAGCAAGGCCGGAAACGTTTTCTTCGGCCGGGAAAGCTTGAGAGAGACTTGGGGGTTTGGAGTCGTGGTTCCGTGCACACGTGTGCCCTGAGCGTACGTACACTGCAGCAGGTGGGAGACTCCGTCTCCGCCCCCCTCCTGCGGCCGTCCAGCTCTCGCAAAGGGTGCGAGTAGCCGGGCGGGATGCTACTCTGCCACAGAGCGTGCTACAGCACAGGAGGATCATTCTCGCGTAGAGATGCCCGGAACAGGTGTGTTATTCCCAGCGGCATCACAGCAGAGGGGTGCGAGGGTGATCCCCGGCGGATGCGCAGCGTGCCACTGGGGAATCCAGTTCCCGACTATGCCATTGTGGATTGGGATGTCCAAGTGAATGCTCTCCTGGTGGGTGTTTTGCTGGTGGGCGTTGGCTTTGTTTCGACAACACACGATGCTCGCTCTCGCCTTTGACGAGGCTTCTTACAGTTTTCCCTCTCGAGGCCAGCAGAGAAACACAAAACGTGCAAATGCATTGTCCGAAGGGGCTGGAAGGTTCCCGGAATCCGGTCTTGTTTCGAGATTTCTGTTCTCACTGCGTTGCGCCCATCATCTGGACTCGCCATCCTTGGCGATGCTTGGCGCACGTTGCAAGATTGGGTCGGAGGAGGACGAGGGCATCTGTCCGTCGCTCGCCGTTTTCTCTGTTTCTAGAGGATCTGAAGGGGAAAGAGAGAGAGAGAGATAGTACACTGCGCTCATTGAGGCTCGAGCGGGCAAGGCACTACTGGCGGTGGGAGCGTTGGCTACGCTTGGTTCTCTCGTCCGGTCGAAGCACCTTATTCCGGCCCGTCGACCTTTCTCGGAGGAGGACGAGCCTCGAACAGTTCTGGTTTCCAGTATTTGGGACGGTGGGCGTCAATGTGGCGTGGGTTAAGATTTTTGCACCTATGGAGTTGCCGTGGGCTGGTGCGAGAAACAATGGCTCGTCTTCTTCTCGCGGAGAGCGAGGTTTGGACGGGGCGAACTATACACGCACGACTTGTTTGCAGGGACTCGCTGAGGCTCAGCTCAGGTGCCCCGTCCAGGCGGAGCGGAGGGAGAGTTTGTGAGGAGAGTACATGGAGGGAAGGGAAGGCCGATTGTCTGGGTTAAGGGGTGTCACGGGGGGTCCATAGAAGGAGACAAATCCCATCCCACTTCCCGTCAAGTCAGTCAGTCAGTCTCCCCCGACAGTGTGTGTAGGATAATGCTTATTAGTTTCCGGGTTGCGTATCCACGGTGACTCTTCTGGGGCAGGGTTCGGTCCATTGACTCGACGGAGGACAGTGAAGGATGGCCCGCCCCTCTTTGTTGGGTCGAGGCTCGAAGACAGAGACTGCTGGTACGCAGGCTGAACAGGCCAAGACCCGAGGGCGGAGAGGCCTCCCCCCCCTGCAGCATAATGGCGGGCAGTGATATCATGTTTGCCGAGTTGGGAGTCGTGTTTGATTAAGAAGAAGACCAAGATGATGATGATGATGATGATGGTGGTGGTGGTGGACGGGGGGACGAGTGACAGCATATGTGTGCATGCATTGGGCCCAGACTTTGTCGTACTCGGTATGGCGTCCGTCGTCGTCCTTCGCAGCCAGGGCAGGATACCAAGACAAGAGATACGTACCGGTTTTCCATGGCAAAAGCTTGGTGGGGCCTTGGCTGCAACCCCCCGCGGGCCCAGAACTCTGAGAAATGCTTTGCCAACCTGCAACGAACAGCTGGACGAGTATGGAGTGCTCCATACTTTCGTATTGCGCTTTGTCCAACCAAATGACACCATGACGGCGCCCGCATTGCTGATTGCTGATCATCGGCGTTCCAGTTCTCGGGGCAAGCCAGGAGACGCGTGGGAGCAACAGCAACGCCCGTCACTCGACGGAGAGACGCCGACGAGAGACAATCGAGAGTAAGAGCCAAACGCACCGAGTGGGACCGTCGAGAAGTGAGGCTAAGGGATGGAGAAACTGTGGGCGCAGCCCTCAACCGTCCAAGGCACATGACCAGCGGCCACTTACTGTATCTGGCACTGAGCTTCGCTGGAGACTGGCGGCGGTTCATCCACCAGGGCGTTTCGACGGTAGCGATTGGTTCCCGGCCAGGCCAGGCGCGCCGACAGGGAGTCCCTGCTTGCTTGTTTGTCGCGGCGCGGGCCCCAGCTTGCTTTGCGTAGTGTATCTCGCTATCCCCCCTCTGTGCCTCTCTCTCTCTCCCTCTCTCGCTGCCCCTGGTACGTACAGCGAACAGGCTGTGCCGCGGTGCAGCACCTTAGGCATTCGGCCGGGTGGGGACGACGTTGGGATGGCGGGAACGGGGAAGCCTACCGCTGCAAGGACAGGATAAGGTGTGCAGCAGTCTCGTGCGCGTACGCCCTCCGCCCCCGGTCCGTGGTCTGCGACGTTGCCTTTACCTTGTGCCCACCCATGTCTGTCCCTCCAAGGTACCCACGTACCTACCTACCTGCTCCCTCTGCCATGGCCTACTCGAGCCTTTAAAGCATCTCTTATCTTCGGCGCGTCCGACCACATTCTCTTCTGGCCATTCTTCTCTTTCCTCCCGTAGACCGCACTTCTTATCCCCTCCCCCGAAGCTAGTCTTCAACCCAGTTTTGCCTCTTTCAAGCAACAAACACACAAACCTCCCCACCCAAAGCGAACCCCCCATCCATCGCCCTCTCGCCGAGACACGAGTGTCCGGTCATCTATTTCGATGAAGAAAGCCTCCCCTGATCCCCCCAATATAGACAGCAGACGCTCTGGTGCACCCGGATCCGCGCATGGCGCCCGTCGCAGCCCCTCCAATCGATCCGACGCAGGTAGACCGGCAGACATAATCACCGACCTCCCTCGCAGCTTGTCCAGCAAGTCATCCGCCTTCCTCGCGGCCCGGCGAGACAGCAACACAGCACCCTACACCACGGCTTCCCCCGCCAGCAGAAATCATGGCGCCGACAACGGTGTCTCTCCCCATGACATCTCCGCCGCCGGCTCGCCCCTCGGCTACCCGGACGACATCGCCGACAAAACCGGCCCTCGCGCCCTCGAGGATGATGCCGCATCGAAGGAGGCTTCGCGGCCGGGGCCTCTCGTAGGCAACGGGGGCGTCCCCCCGCGGGAGAACAGCAACAAACCCTCCGCCCAGAAGCCAAAGATACCCGTCTTCACCCGCTTCTATCTCACCTGCAAGATGATCCTGTTCCACAGCTGGGTCAACGTGCTGCTCGTCTTCGTGCCGATCGGCATTGTCGTCGAGGCCCTCAACCTTAACCCGGGCATCGTCTTCGCCATGAACGCCATCGCCATCATCCCCCTCGCCGGCCTGCTCAGCCATGCCACCGAGTCCGTCGCCAGCAAGCTTGGCGACACCATTGGCGCCCTCCTGAACGTGACATTCGGCAATGCCGTCGAGTTGATTATCTTGTGAGTCTCCACCGTTTTCACTGTCTGCACTTTTCCCATCCGCCAATCCTACCAAAGGGGGGACGTTGGGGAAGTTTGACTGCAGGGGACAAGATGCGGAGGTTTTGGCGTGGCGTAGCTTGGCAATTGTCTTGGCCGTGTCGCACCCTGCATCTTGGCTTCCAACCCGCAACCCTCAAATCTCTTGGCACAGTCTTGGCTAATGCTTATTTCTTCAATCTAGCATGTATGTTCCTTCTACCCCTGTGTGGGTGATCAAGACGAGAAAGACGACAGAAGTCGATTCACCAAGAAAAGACACCCTCACATCAATCGAGTCCCAAATCATGCAACCGTTTCCTTCCTATCGCTCTATTTGTCATTGCCCAAGTCTTTGTTTCAAGAGCATCAATTCGTTGGGGTGTGGCTGACATGGACATGTGTTTTTGTGATTTTACAGCATCGCGCTTGTCAAGGTTGGTTACCCCGACTCTCAGTTGGCAAGGGACCCTATGCTAACTTTTGTGAACAGAATGAAATTCGTATCGTTCAGGCCTCCCTTCTCGGGTCTATCTTGGCCAACCTCTTGCTCATCTTGGGCATGTCCTTCTTCCTCGGTGGCCTGCGCTATCGTGAGCAGGTGAGTTTGGGCAACCTCGGCGCTGTTTGGAGCTTCCTACTGACAAGAGACGCTAGATTTACAACAGCACCGTCACGCAGATGAGTGCTTGTCTGCTCAGCTTGAGCGTCATCAGCTTGGTTTTGCCCGTATGTTCCTCCTGTCGCTGATTTCACCATTGCAGAGACTAATGGCGTTGCAGACGGCTTTCCACGCTTCTTTCCAGAACACCTTCAAGGCCGAAGACCAGACTTTGAAGATCAGCCGTGGTACCAGTGTGGTGAGTACTTTGCTTCGAGACTTTCGTCAAGGTTTTTTTTTTTAAAGCTCATCACAAATAGATCCTTCTCCTGGTGTATATCCTGTATCTGCTCTTCCAGCTCAAGTCTCATGCCTACATGTATGAGTCGACTCCACAGCACATCGTGGACGCCGAGTCCGCTCCCGGCCCGGCCATTGGCTTCTTCGACTCGTCGAGCTCCGAGAACAGTTCGGATTCAGACATGGACTCGGATAGCTCGGACAGCTCTGGCGGCACCGTCCGCAAGACGATGAGAAAGGTAATGCGCGCTGGTAGAAAGCGCAAGTCCAGTGTGGCCTCCGTCAACACCGATGGCCTCCCCAGAACCCGCACCTCTTCTGTAGGCACCTTCCACGGCTCTGAGCGGTCCGACAGCCGCCCTACTATCCCTCGTTTCAACTCCGGCGGCAGTGATGAGGCCATGGAGGAGAAACCCCGTAAACATCGCAAGCACCGCAGACGTCACCACAAGTACCACAAAAAGTCGAAGAAGAGCTCTCGTGGTGGCATCGTCGACACTGACGATCACGAGCCCATTATCGGCGGTCAGGTCGATACCCCTCTTCAAACCGGTGAACCCCTGCGTTTCGACTTTGCAGACCAGGGCGTCGCACCCAAACCCCAAGCCACCGAGGCCTCTCAACCCAACCCCCGCGCCAGACCCGTGTCTGGCCTCCGCGGTCTATCCATCAAGAACTTTGCCCCTGCGGTCTTTACCGCGCCTCCCGATTCTCCGTCCGCGGCTCCCGCCCCCTCCGCTGGACCGGTCCCCCGCGTCCGCTTCGGCATCCGTCGCACCAACTCTCTCCCCGACCGCCTGAACCAGTACGGCGGCAACGTTCGCGCCCCAGGTGGTATGTTCCCGGCACAGGTCCCCGTGTCCACGGTCAACAGCGGCCTCGGCGCCGATGACAAGGTCGTCGACAACGACCACCTCTCCCGCACCGCCGCCATCCTCCTCCTGCTCTTCTCCACCGGCCTCGTTGCCGTCTGTGCCGAGTTCCTTGTCGGCTCCATCAACGAGGTCGTCGAAACCAGTCCCCTCGGCGAGATCTTTATCGGCCTCATCATCCTGCCCATCGTCGGCAATGCCGCCGAGCACGTCACGGCAGTCACCGTCGCCATGAAGAACAAGATGGATCTCGCCATCGGTGTCGCCGTCGGCAGCTCCATCCAGATCGCCCTCTTCATCACCCCCATCGTCGTCATCATCGGCTGGGCCTTGGACCGCGACATGTCGCTGTACTTCACCCTCTTCGAGACCGTCTGTCTGTTCGTCTCGACCTTCATCGTCAACTTCTTGGTCCTCGACGGGAGGAGTAACTACCTCGAGGGTGCCTTGTTGTGCGCGACCTACATCATCATCGCCTTGGTGGCCTTCTTCTATCCCAACTCGAACGAGGCTAGCTCCATGGGCGCGTAAGCCTGTGGGACGTTGTCGGGTAGTCTGGCTGCCTGACCGAGCCGGCTGTGTGGTTTATGGAAGAGAAGAGTGGTTGCTGGTGAAGGGCAACTTACGAAGCTTCATGACCTTTTTATTTTTTTATTTTTTACTTCTACTTGGCTTACTCGGCATTCAAATTTGCCGAGCGGCCCTTTTGAAAAGGGGATGGTTTAGGATTGAGGTTCTTATTCTTCGCTAAAAGTTTGCATTGCCAAGCTTTCCAACGGCAGTAATGACAGTGGCATTTGTTTCGTTTGACAGCGGCGACAATCCGCTTCATGCCGAATATACACGTATTCTTACAAGTGCAAGTTCATCGCTGCCTGTGACCACCATGTCAACCCCAACTGCCCCAGCCATCTGGCCAGGCAATTATAACAATAATGCTCTTGTGGATTCTACGCTATAACTACATCGGCGCTCTGTCAACCTAACACAACTTCAGAGAAAGGCCCTTTAATAGTATTCAGTGCCGAGGTCTTTTTGCTAAAAGTCGGGCCAGCAAAGTTAATAATCTCGTCGACAGACCATAAAAATCGACAGAGCGCAAACCATACCTTGATAGAAATGATCATGTAGTTGATAATGTGCCTGACACGTGGACGGTCAATCGTTGAAGTTGTATCCATAATCATTATGGCAAAATCCTTTCTTTCTCTCGGACTGTTCAACCGCGCGCGCAGGGTCGAGCCATCCTAGGGACATGCGCGGGCGACCGCTTCGCATTCTCGCCATGGCGTCCAGAAGAGCCTGCACTGGAGCATGACCCAATCTTGGACTCGCTGAACAGGGGCGTCATTAGCCGGGGTGTACTCCGCAAGGGTTTTTGCCCACTCGTTGCCGCCGCCGCGAAAGGATGCCGTATCAATTGCGTCCAAGCGATGGGGGGCTCCATGGGGGCGAAAGACATGGTGTCTTGCAACTCGGACTCAATTGGGCGGGGAGCGTCGAGCTGTGCAAGAAGGGCGTTGAGGCCGTCGATGCTATTGGAAAAGAACGCCCATAAGTCAAGATCAATGGCGTTAGAATTAGCAGTGAGGGTCCTGGACATAGGGTCTTCCGGCGGTAGTTTAGGTTGTCCGGGGTCGGCGTGCCCGGCATGATCAGGATAATGGGGGTTGGGATCGTCATCTCGCGGCGGGAGGTTTGGTCGGCAATCCTCCATGTTGTTGGGCTCGGGGGTGGGAGGCCCTGGACTGCTCGAAGGGCCGGCTGGAGGATGACAGCTAGGGTCGTTGGAGCCAACGGCATCGAAATCAGAGTCGCCTGATGGAGAGCTGGCTCCAGCACCCGGAGGGGCCTCGTCGTTGGGATCTATGGCGTTGGCTTCAAGATCACTCGGCTGAGCACCAGTGTTCTCAACAACGTCGAGCACCGGATCATGAGACCGTTTGTCGAGCTTGTAGAGACAAGTAGTCTGCTCGTTGTCTTGATCCATGGCTACTGTGGTACTTGATGTCTCTGATGGGTGTATGCTTTTGTGAGAGAACGTGTTCAAGGAATATTGTCAATGGTCTCTGCTCTACGGATGTAACTGAAGCAAGGGATCCAAAAAGATCCGTTGTGGTTGTTGTTTTGGTGTGGTTGTTGGGAAGTCGATGTTGGACTCAAGGGGTAGGAGGGTGATGTGGGTGGTGAGCTGGGGATGTGGGGGTCCGTCACTCACCTTCCTCGTGTAACCGCCCATCGTGATGGCAACTTCGCACACACGACCTTGCCTTCCCTCCTGTGCCGGTCCATTGCTCTGATGCTTCCCATCTCGGGAAAGCCGAGGCCCTCCCCCTTCCCCCGTTTGTTAGGCTAAGGGGGTTGGGAGTTGGAGTTTAAGGAGGGAAGGAGCTCACAAGTGGCTCGTCACGCAGTTGAGCCGACCGCCAATTTGTTGCGGAATAATGAAATTCCCGGTGGAAAAACATCTGTATTTTAGACGTATTGCTGCCCATCATGCATCTATTTCATGATGACCGGCTGTCAAACTGGCCCACCTTCGCCGGGATGCATATGACAGGACACGGCGAAGTCAGGTTGCTTTCCCTCCAGGCCACACATGATGCCCATTGGATCGAAGCCGGACCCGAGAAGCACATTGCGACCACCGATGTTTGATTGACCAAGAGCCTCTCGGAGCTTTCACCCGCTGCTTCTTGCCGACATTGTTGTTCGGGATTTCGGCCCACTTGGTAAGCTTAAACGTTAGCTGCGCCGACCCTCCCCACCCAGTTCCGCCCGGTTTAGCGGGTGGTCAAGGTAGACGAGCTGCTGGGCGGCCTCCCCGATGCGGCGGCGGTGGCTGATGTCTTTGTCCTGGACGTGGGTTCTTCACAAAGCCGTTGGTTACACATTTGTTCCTCGAAACAACATCAAAGGCGATGCGACTGACTGCCTTCGTTGGCCTTGCAGCAAAGGCCGAGATACCCGCACATTCAGCTCGCACCATGACGGCCAGAAATCAGCACAAACGCTAAAGCTCCAGCAGAAGTAGCTGCTTGGGTATCATTTGTACCTGTCATTGTGGAGAGTTGCAGAGCCCGGTGGGGCAGCTGTGCTGAGTAAAAGCGGATCTCTTGCCTATTGCGGACAGCTTCACAATGGGTTCTACATCACTGGCCCAGTCGTGCCAGTCTAGTGTCTGCCTTGAATCACCCGCAGCAACCTATGCGACACAGCCACCCTCGCCTCTTCATATCACGCCTCATTCGCCCCCAAGCCATCGTCGCCGCATCTCACACCTGCATCATTCCCGACGCTGAAGAACTTCGACTTCTTCACAATCTCTTGCACAGTAGACCTTCCCCAGTCGCCTGATTCTTGGTGTTTCAGATCCCAGAGCCGTGTTCAAGCTCGAGCTTTATTTTAACGTCAAGGCGCTCACCCCACAGCATTGATTCCGACACAGTGTTCCGCGACTCATTAACGCTTCTGACACTAGACGAACTGCATAAATCTCTTCGGAGAGCCCCAAACCTTCTTGTTCTTCTCAAGATGTGTTTCGGCAGCAAAGTCGACAAGGATGATAGTCCTGCCCCGCGTCCCGCGCAACGACCTCCCTCAGCCCAGCAAGACAGCAAGATGAGCAGCAATCAGCAACCTCAGTACGCGCCGCCGGCTGGCCCGCCTCCGAGTCAGTCATACGCATCTCCGAGCGGCCCGCCACCGGGTCGGAGTGACGACTTCGCACCTCCCCCTGGCCCTCCTCCGGCACATGGAGGATACGCTCCGCCGTCCGGCCCACCCCCCAATCAATACGCGCCGCCACCTGGACCTCCTCCTTCTCACCAGCAGACCGACTTTGCACCGCCGCCAGGCCCTCCCCCTGCCCACAACAACGACTACACGGCTCCTCCGCCGGGCCCGCCGCCATCGGATTCGAAACCCAAGCATGACTGGGAAGCTGCTGTTCCAGACACTACTCTCTTCCCGCCGCCGCCTGCCTTCTTCAGCGGGTTTGATCGTTCTCCTGCGAACAACTCTACGGAACAGGAGGCCGAGGCAGGCGAGGCTTGGGTCAACCAGTACCCTCTCGTACAGCCCATCGACCTGGACCCCACCGCCTTGGAAGCCCTGCGCACTCACAGAATTTGGCTGCTTCAGCCTCAAGGATTCCGCGGAACGATGAGCCAGCCGGTTTCGGGTAGATGGGAGGTAACCACGCAGAGGGGTGCCCCCGATAGCACCATCATCGGATTCCCGCCTCTCTACTCCGTAAAGACGCATTCTCCTCACGCCACGGGTCGTCCCTTCAAGATCTATTATGAAGTCAAGGTCCGCGGTTCAGCGAGAGAAGTTGACCTCGCGCTTGGCTTTACCGCCCTTCCCTACCCCAACTTCCGACTTCCAGGATGGCACCGCGGCAGTCTTGCAGTCCACGGTGATGATGGGCACAAGTACATCAATGACAGGTGGGGCGGCAAGACCTTCACGGACCCCTTCCGCCCCGGCGAGACGCTCGGAATCGGCATGTCGTTTACGGCCCAGGGTGGCAGCATGAGCGTCGACATCTTCTTCACTCGGGATGGCAGACTTGTCGGCAGCTGGAATCTCCACGAGGAGAGCGACGCCGAGCAGGACCTGCCAGTCATTGGGCTCGAGGGATATCACGATCTGAGCTGTGCCATCGGCACGTTCCAGAAGAATGAGTACGATATCATCTTTGACCCGAACTTATGGATGTACAGACCGTGAGATCCAATCGTGGCTTTCTGAGTAGCAGAGGTGCCAGAGACGGAAGCTGTAGGCTGCATTGAGGAACACGTTTGATACTTCTATTGTCATTTACATTCGGCTCTTATAATAGCTATATCTTGGCCTTTACGTCCTTCTCCCCCCACCATGGATACGCACTGGGCGCATCTTTCCCCATTGTTCCCTCGAATTGAGGCGCCCGCTTCTGCATGAAACTCTCCATGCCCTCTTTGCTGTCTTTCCCACTAAATAAGTCAAAGAAGATCTTGCTCTCCAGCAAGTGCGCTTCCTCGGGCGATTGGGGTGATCGCAAAACCATATCCCGCATGACCTTAATGGCAACTGTGCTTACATTCGCCGCAACATCTTCTGCAATGGCGAGTGCTCGCGGTAGCACCTGCTCCGGTTCAACAATCTCGCTGAACAGGTTCCGTAGCAAGGGACTATCAGCCGGGTACACGGCCCCAGTCGTGACGAGATGCAGCGCGGCCCCCACGCCGACGAGGCGAGGCAGGTAAAACGACGAGCAAGCCTCCATGCTGAACCCCCTCCGCCCGAACACGAAGCCAACCTTTGCCGTCTTCGACACGACCCTGATAGAAGCCGGCAGCGTCATTGTGATCCCGACGCCAACCGCAGACCCGTTGATCGCAGCGATAATGGGCTTGCTGCAGTTCTGCATCGCCAGCGCAACAACGCCGCCCGTGTCGCGGTGCTCATCGCGGGTGCCCGGGAGGTGGAGGGGCTGGTGGAGGTCCATGCCAGCGCAGAAGGTGCGGTTCTCCGGGTCCGAGCCCGTGAGGACGATGCACTTCACACGCGGGTCGGCGGAGAGGAGGGCGTAGGCGCGGGCGAGGGAGGAGGCCATTGTGTCGGTGAAAGCGTTGCGGGCGGAGGGGCGGTCGAGCGTCAGGATGATTACGGGAGTTGGGGTGGGTGAGGAGGGGGGATGGTGGGAGAGGCGGATTTGGGGGAGCGTGAGGGTGTTGTAGCTTCTTGAGAGGTTGGACATGGTGATGGCTCAGGAAGTGAAGTTGAATCGGAAGTGTTTGAAGATGGAGACACTGTGAAAGAATTCCGGTTGCTTGATTGAGGTTCCCGACGGGAAGTGTAAAGCCTCATGATGGGTTATAAACCTGTCGGTGAATTTTATGATGCAGTTTCTTTGGATTGAAGTATGAGGATTGGGGGTGGAGGGGGATGCGCTTACAACCGGATACCGAGGTCCGGCATGGTAAAATACGAAAACGCCGCTTGGTAATGGACACCAGGCTTGATTTTGACGTACATGTATTCAGGAGGTGTGGCGCGAGCTCCAAGCATAGTGATCGAATGTAAATCATACCAACGGCCATAGAGGAGCTGTTTCTGCTTGTGGACGCTTGTGTGAGGAGAACCTCACTATAGCCCAGTGGCTACCGAAGCTCACCGATCTCACCTCGATAAGACCACGATAGCAGGACAGTCCCCGCGACCGTGTGCATGGTCTTGGCACAGTACGGCTGACTCAACCAACCACTTGCGCAACGACGAGTCCCCCCCTACCATCCTCGACCCAAAACGCATTCGACGCCGATGCGTAGCCGTACTGCACATGAAAGAGCATGGTCTATGATTGGGACGCCCACGAGAAGCTATGTTATCAGCTGTATATCAACGAGAAGAAGTCCCTCGAGGACATAATGGATTACCTCAAAATCCACCACAACTTCGCACCTTGGTAAGCCCAGCCAGTTCTCGGCTCCCCATCTCGTTCCTCCGCACTCCGTGGTTCTCTCGCCGGCCGGACCATCCGATCCACCCAACAAGCTTCTCTATACCGGTCGGAAAAAAAGAATCTGGGGAAAGGCATCCCGGGCTAATCACAATGACGTATGCAGCAAACGAGCCTTCCAAACACAGTTCCGTAAATGGGACTTCCCCTCGAAACAGAACCCCGCGTACAAGAACGACCGCCTAGTCGCCCGCATCAAGGAGCTATGGGAGCGCAACCTATCACAGAAGGAGATGCTGGCAGTTTTGAAGGAGGATGGATTTGACATCAAGAAGCGCGAGCTGATCCGCGTGAGGACCAAGAACCGATGGCTGTTGAAGGCGGCGAACGGCGAGCGGCCGAGGGACTCACCAGATCCCAGCTCACAACCCCCGTTGATGAACGACGATTCTTTCGAGAGCCGGACCAACGGCCATCGGCTTTCGAGTGGGGCAGGGGACATGACTCCGGATACCTTGACAGACCACGAGATGCTTGGGACCCTACCGAACGAGGTCGACACAGCCTGGGACCAGGATAACAATAGGAGAAAGAGGCGGCGACTGAAGGCTTGGGAGGCTGCATCACAAGATGCACCGATCGCCCCGCGATTCCCTTCCGAAACCACCCTTGATGAGGCAAAAGTCATCCTCAGCCTGGCCAACGGCGTCTATCGACAGGTGCGGGCCGCATTTGCGCGGATCTGCGAAGAGTCGAATATTGTCAAGAAGACCATCGCGGGTCCCGACAGGTGGGAAGCCGCCAAGAATCGCCTGATCCAGGAGATGCCGCAGCTCCAGGCGGTGATGTGGCACTCTGGAGACAGCCACGAGTCCAAGTTGCTGGCGCTTGACGTCATATGTACAGACATCACCAAGCGAGTGCGGACGCTGGATAAACGGATCACTCTGGCAGAGGCGAAGAACATCATTGGGATCAACCCGGAGGAGGCAAGAGACCTTCGCGCTGCTTTTGATCAGATCCTGAGGGACGAGGGCCTCAGCTCCAAATCGGAAGCTGGGTCTGCACAATGGAACGACCTCAAAAGGAGGTGGGAGGATCAGTCAGACCTCATCCAGCGCATTCTCGCCCTAGGGACCAGCGATCCTGCTTACACTGAAAAGGTACGAGCATTGGATCTCATCGCCCGGGATGTAATGAAGCGGTTGAGAGACGATATTTCGAGAAGGGACCAGCCGAGGAAACGGAGTCCCACAAAAGCGGCCCGGCCGCACGACAACGAGGCTCAACATGAACTGAACGTGCAGGCGGTCCAGACCACACGACCAGAAATGGTTGATGGTTTGCAGCACCAGACCGACTTGGGTAGTCAGTATGGCAACGCCGGCCAGGTATCGTCTATGGGATTGGTGCCCAGCTCGGGAGACAGCCAAGCACATATGCTGATGCCAGTCGCCATGCAACAGCAGGCCACTGCTGACCCGATGGGTCACTCTGCTGCACGTATATTGTCTTCGGCCCTCCTCGGGCAGGCGAACATGGCGCTCGACTCGCATCTGGGTTCTTCTCTCCTACTGGCCGCCAACGCACAAGCAGCCTTCGTTGACCAACAGTACGCGCAGCAGTTCACAGCCGCGCAGCCCGTATTTCACACGCCGGCACCCACCACGGTGGCCATATACCTGAGGCTGCACCCGTCGTCTACCTTCGTGGTAAATGCGAACCTTTGGATCGCGACGTTGAGCTCGCACTCGGTGCAGGAGCTGCGGCACGTGGCAGCCAGCAAGTTCCCGGGGTCCATTTGTCTCAGGGTTGAGGGCGTGCTCAAGGATGGAAAAGGCGGGGAGATGCCTTTGCAGATTGATCAGGATCCAGAGCTGGCGGCTTATTTGGCGCACGTGCAAGGCGCTACCCCGACCTTCAATGTGCAGCTCGTTCCTGGATGGAAGGCGGGTTGAGAAGATTGCAGTTACAGCGCAGCAGAGCCTCGGTCAAGCCGTATGCTACAATGACGATAACAATACATGAAGAAGGCGTCGTCGTCGAACTGCGATATGGGAAGGTATCCTGCTCCATGAAAGCGGGGCAGGCCGATGCTGGTATGCCGAGGGGCTGTAGAAGATCCCGCCGGCGAGTCAACCAGGACCGAGCCTAACTCAAACAAACAAATCTATGACCGAGACCCAATCAATGCATCTCTGTTATCTTGAAATACCGCTCAATGCAAGGATGCCCGCTCCGTGATCACGCCATCCGATTAGCTGACCAACCCTCGGCCCTGGAAGCGGACGCAAGGGAAGAGTAAGCCACGGTCGTGTGGAGTTCCACCGGCCGGAATGCACGGCGGGTGCCCATAGTTTCCCCGCTTCCGGGCCGGTCAATCCTTATCCCCGACAGATTTGCAGGGTGTTCCTGCTGCAGGCCTTTGCATGGATTCCATTTCGCCATCCGAGCTCCAGAAGTGCTAAGACGGATGCAGCTCCACCCAGCTACAAATAATCTTTCCCAGAACTCTACTTGTCACCGCACCCTCCTCGCGATCCCCTTCCCCCAGAGCTCCCGACCTCGGACGGCTTGAAGCTGCTTCACACTTGCCAATCAATTGGATAGCTTCGAATCCTTCGTCCGCCCAAACCGCATCCCGATCTCTCCGCTGCTGAGCCGAACGAGCGCAATGGCGCATATCAGAGCTCGAGCTCCGCAGGCGGCTCTACAGGGCCTGAGGGCCGCGACCCCGGCCCCGCGCCGGCAATGCGTCGCCCTCGCCGGGAGCGCACGGCACATGTCGAGTGAGCGCAAGCCCGAGAGGCCCGCGACGAACGAGGATAAGAACAGCCGAACGTTCCAGGGCCAGGTTGTCGGCAGCATCACCCAACGTCTGGCGCGCGAGAAGGCGGAGCGAGAGAGGTTCGCCGCGGAACGGGAGAAGACGGGCAACAGCAGGAACCTTGCCTACACCTTTGGTGAGTTGGACCCCGATGCACCGGCACTGCCCAATGGCACGTCAAGCAGCAGCAACTAATACCTTAATGTGCTGGCAGTGCTACTCACCACGATGGGTGTCTCGTACTACCTCGGCACCCTCGTCCCCCCGAGCCCCAGCGAAAACTCGACACTGCCGCTGGCCAAGACGATCGCGCCGGTCCACAAGCTGAACAAGGAGAACCTCGAGGCCGCCTGGGCCGACTTCGTCAACATTGTGGGCAAGGAGCACGTCAGCACGATCCCCACAGACATCGACCTCCACGCAAGCTCCGAGTGGTCGTCGCACCCGGCCAAGGCCAACGAGCGGCCCTTCTGCGTAGTCTTCCCCAGCTCCACCGAGGAGGTCTCGGAGATCATGAAGATCTGCCACCAGCGGCGCATCCCCGTCGTCGGCTATAGCGGCGGCACCAGTCTCGAAGGCCACTTCACCCCTACCCGCGGTGGCATCTCCATCGACTTCGGCCGCATGAACAAGGTCCTCAAGCTGCACCAGGAGGACCTCGACGTCGTCGTGCAGCCCGCCGTCGGATGGGAGTCGCTCAACGACCAGCTCGCGCAGACTGGGCTCTTCTTCCCGCCCGACCCGGGCCCGGGCGCCATGATCGGTGGCATGATCGGAACGGGCTGCAGCGGCACCAACGCCTACCGCTACGGCACCATGCGCGAGTGGGTTCTTAGTCTGACCGTCGTGCTGGCCGACGGCACCGTCATCAAGACGCGCCAGCGCCCGCGCAAGAGCTCCGCCGGTTACGACCTCACCAAGCTCTTCATCGGCTCCGAGGGCACTCTGGGCCTCGTCACCGAGGCGACCCTCAAGGTTACAACGAAGCCCCTGTTCACCTCTGTTGCCGTCTCGGCGTTCCCGACGATCCGCGACGCGGCCAACTGCGTCGCCAAGGTGGTCGCCGAGGGCATTCCCGTCGCGGCCGTCGAGATCCTCGACGACCTGCAGATGCAGTGCATCAACAAGGCCGAGATGACAACCAAGGCGTGGGCCGAGGCTCCGACGCTGTTCTTCAAATTCGGCGGCACGGAGACGGGCGTCAAGGAACAGGTGGCGCTGGTGAAGCAGCTGGCGGCCAAGGCCGGCAGCAAGACGTTCGACTTCGCCAAGAACGAGGCGGAGCAGCAGGAGCTCTGGAGCGCGCGGAAGGAGGCGCTGTGGAGCACGATGGCCGTCAAGCGCGAGGGCGACCACGTCTGGACGGGCGACGTCGCGGTGCCGATGAGCAGGTTGCCGGACATCATCGAGGAGACGAAGGAGGCCATGGCCAAGAGCGGGCTGTTTGGTACCATTGTCGGACACGTTGGTGACGGAAACTTCCATACGATTCTGCTTTACAACGACAAGGAGCGCAAGCGGGCCGAGCACTTGGTGCACAACATGGTCAAGAGGGCTGTTGAGATGGAGGGTACCGTCACGGTAAGTTGATCCAAAATGAAATGAGCCGAGCGGTTCCAGTGCTGACTTGCACAGGGCGAGCACGGCGTTGGTCTCGTCAAGAGAGACTACCTCCCCCACGAACTTGGCGAGTCGACAGTCGATACCATGAGACAGGTAAGATGCCAAACAAAGCAACGAAACCGATGTCGGATGCTAACGCCAGGTGCCCCTTAGATCAAGAAGGCTCTCGACCCCCTCTGCTTGCTCAACTGCGATAAGGTCGTCAGAATCCAGCCGCCCAAGGCCGGCGAGGTGGGCGAGTGGTAGGCGATGCGGTGCGGTGCGGCATAGACCTAGCAGAGAGTGGCCAGATAATGTCTAGATCCGTGGCTTGGTGTAGGATTAGGGGAAGCAACGCAGATTTAGACGACATCCTTACTCCTTGTGTATATATATCTCCCTGATGCGCCGGTCTGGCTGGCGCACAATGACAACCCCAATTCAAACTTGAAGCAATTGGTCCTTTGCCCGGTGTTCCCCCTCTTTCCCTCTGCTATTAAAAGTCAGTCGAGAAGAGTCGGGCCCAGAAACGGTGATAGCCAGGTGTTGTGCATTGTCTTCGAATCAGAAGGTGCATTCCCTTGGAGGTGTTTTGCAACACCCTAGGAATGTACCAGTAACATCGACAGACGGTATTCGGGAAGGCCATGCATCGGCAACGCCAACTTGAACGTGGGTGATGATGCACATAATAAACAATCGCTGGAGATACCCGGCAGAAATGACAAGCAAGCCCTCAATAAATAAAAGAATGAGAGCTGACGACAAGAGAATGATCGAGATGGGCAAGTTATTGTGGAGAAATGGCAAAAGATGAAAGGGACGAGACTCGAACTCGCGCGGGTTGCCCCACCAGGAAACAGATGTTAAGCTGACCTTAACCTGGCGCCATAACCAACTCGGCCACCCTTCCTATTTGATATAAAACATATTCAAGATACGTCTTTGTATAGCTTGGCCATTACTCTCGGCCACGTCCACATGTTCTGCCATTCAAAACCCCCTCCTCCTTTTCACAAAAAGGTCATTTCCCGGTGTTGTTGACTTATCCCGAATTATTACCAAGTGAATGAGTCGAAATCTCTCAAGATTGTGATTGAAGATCTAGATAGAGCTTAGTCAATCCGTGCTTGATATCATCTGAAATAAATGATATCCGCAACTTAATTGCCCAGCCTCGATATTTTCGAAGGCCTTCTACAGCTTTTGGAATATCTTATACGCAATGGGTACGGCACAGCAAGCTTTGGCATCAATAAAAACAGGCAAGTATCCTACCATACACAAACACTTCTCCCTGACTTCTCTCGACCGATGCCTTAATGCCGATCCCGCAGGTCTACTTGGTGTTCGTAGGCAACGAGTGAGCGGACCTTGTTGCACGCACTTGTCTCATGGCTGTCATACCAATATCGTGTACAAATGATGGCAACCATTGTGTTTTGCCGCATCAAAGTATGCCACAGTCTCCAGCACACCAGGGTTTGTTTAGATATCCAAGATGCAGATGGCATCACTGTTCTGCATAGCTTGACCATGATTCAGATCGGTTATTCGGTGATGCGTGATCCCGGTTCTGGAGCTTAGGTCAGGTCTGAAGAACCACTCCAGCTTCAGGCAGGCGAAACGGGCATGTATTATTGCAACAGACATGGACTAAACCCCTGCCCCCTGATGTTGGGAAATCAAGTTTCGTCCTGGGATTACGAAGGCCTCGCAGATTTGCTTGCTCGAAGCGGAACAGACAGAACTTTGATACCTTGTTGGACACATCGTGACGGACTGAGACGGTAATTTGCTACCTGGGAAGCCGGACTAGGAGCGGTCGAACCACGAAAAAATTGAGAAGATTGAGTGCCGTGTCACCATCGTATGGTAGGCGTTGGGATAGTCTCAGGTAGTTTATAGCGGCAATTTTGTCAAGAAATTACTAAAGTGGAGGGTAGTGGGAGACTGAAGTAAGAGCCACGGCCATGTCGGCGTCATGGCCACACCTGATGCTTGGTAGAAGTTTTGAAGACCAAATCAAACCAGGCAGTATAGCACTAAGGAAGGGCGATGAACTCGCTAGCTCAATGGCGAACAAACAAATCTGAGAGCACTTCAAGAAAGCATGTTCAGGTTGGGCTTCGGGGGAAATATCGCGAAGAGTTAGAATCACCTGCATGTCAACTCTGTGTGGAAGCTCCAATGTGAGAGGCAGGGCACCATGACCTGATTAGCTCGCATGTCGCGCAACTAAGCCTCGTTGGTGTGGTCCATAGGTGGTTGAGGTAGTATTCTGAAGTTCAGCTGAGATTCCTGAATCGTTATCATTGGTGCGACAGCACAATTGCCTCTGCATGCCTTGCTGACTGCCCAATACCAGGTACGTGGCGCCACAGGATGTATGCATATAAACGGCGTAGACCATGATAAATGGATTAACTATGCCACAGAGCGTTTGTCGCCAGCCTGGTCCATGTCAATTCTTACTTAACGCTGCCTCAAGTACTCGATGAATTCCACTCTTGTAAGGCCATTCACGGCAATGAGACTGCTCGAACAGAAATTCCAATGGCGGACCCTCTATCCATTGCGGCCAGTGTCGCTGGCCTCATTACCTTGGCCGCGTCTACTGCCAAACTAGTAAAGACAGTCGGCGACCGGTACACGAACCAGGTGTCTATATCCGTTAAAAATAACGTGCAAACTCTCGAAGCAACCCTCCGAAACATTACCGAAGGCATGTGGGTTTACGACTTTACGCGTCCTGGAGAGGAAAACCTGCGGCAGCCCATCAACGCTTGCGCGCAGACTCTGCGAGAGCTCGGTAGAAACTTCCGCAAATTGCACCCTGAAAAATCTTCCGGGCCCCATATTGAGAGCTCTTGGGGATCTGGGTTTTCTCTGAAGAGATTCCAGCAGAAATTAACCCGGCCAGAGACGTTGAAGGAGATTGAGAGGCTACAGGCTGTCTTGGAGAGCCAAAAGATGAATTTGCTCATTGCGATGCAGTATGTTTCATCCCCCAAGTAAATATGTTCACACACGCTAATATAGTTGTTTCCAGAACTTTCTCGGGAGCAAGCCAGTTTGAGATGCTAGTCATGATTTTCAACATTGTCCAGGAGCTTACAAACTCCAAGGAACCGACACAGTCAGCATACACGCCTGCGGACTACGATTACGATGGAAATGTATATAACATGCTTGATACAAACGATGATCACTTACAACCACTGTCTCTGGCGCAAGCATTTCCTTCTTTCGAAGATTGGTTATCAACATGGACTGCCTCCGGGGAGGACCAAGATGATTACACGATATCGACAAACGGAGAGCCTTTGAACGGTCTTTTATCGGCGGAATCAACCGCAAAACCCGAGGATGCAACTGCAAAACTGATTATAGAAGGACTCAAGAGACGCGGGTCCTCGGAATGGACGACCAAGGAAATCATAGCACCCCGTCACACCCAGTTGTATGACATCACCTCCCTCCTCAACAGCCAAGGTAAGAACACAGCGATGGTATAGATCTTGTCTAACAAACGCCCAGGGTACGAATACATCTGTGGGTTCACTAATGCAGTCGACGGCACCGAGTTTGCCCCTTTTTTGCCTTGGAACACCTCACTCGTGGTCATCACCGACGGCAGCAGCTCTCATAACGTCGAGACCGGGCTGAGGATCAACCAGAACGAGAGTCTAGTAGAGTTTTATAATGGATGTCTTCGGAAGGTTATCAACCCTAGCAGTTCGGCAAGCCCCTCGATCGAAAAGCGAGGGTCTGCCATAACTGTACAGGACACGTTGGACCCCCGCATTGATACCACCATCACGTTCCAGAGAACACTGAGACTGCCGGAGGATGGGAAATCACACGGAACTTCCGCGTTTTTGGGTTCGTTCCCGCTTTTTGCAGCAGAGGAGCACGCCTCGAAGTTACCGCCTGCTATGAAATCCAAAGGAGGCATCTTCTTCCCAATGTTCCAGAGAGAAAGTCTGGCGATTGCTTTCAGTCCGAGAAACGAGCACGTACGTGCCGGATACCTTGAACACGACAAAGATCGCTTCGCGATTAAGGTATATGCCGGTTCAATCAACTGCCTGTCTGGCAGGACAGCCTCGGAAACAGATGACGACATAAGAACCGACTACATCGTGAGCCCCGGACAAGCTAGGCTGGATGGTTATCGATCCGCCGACGGAAGCATTAGACAATTTGTCGCCATGCCTCTTGGATGGGACTATTCCGCCGAACACCAAATCACCGGGCACGAGTTCATCGGTGGGATTCAACTCAAGATCGCATGCCGGCTCAGGGACCATGTCGAGTTCCGCAGTCTCAACAATCTTTGGCATTTCGGAAAGGCGCTACGTCTCAAATCCACTGCCGAGGATCTCGGATTCAAAGTTGGCGATGTGCTCGCCATGACAGACTTCGACCCTGAAATCAAGATCTTGGATGATTCTGAACTCACTCTTACAGATAGTACCCGTTGGTCAAACCAGCCACTATTGAGCCCCATGGAGAGCATCCACCACCGTATTTCGACCGTTCAGGACATCCTGCAGAAGGCCAACCGCCGAGTCGGGGAATCGAACGATGGTATCCGTCTCCGCGCTGTCCCGCCCATACTTGTTCATTTCAAGACTATCGTAGGCGAACGCACACCAGTCGAAGAGTCCCTACGCTGCTCTCCCTATCTCGACCTCGGCTCTCTCGCCACACAGCGTCTCCATCACCATCATTTGGACTGCGGACACTGCAACAAATGCACAAAGAGCGGCAAGTACAACGTGAATCCCGAATGGAAATTCGACACGGAATCTCCAGTATCGACTTCCGGGATCAGTTGGCCCACCCAACATCGTCCGCTTGAATCCCTCCCCGCTCCGTACAGCTTGGTGGATGGCCAGCTGCGTATTGTGTGTACCCAAATATCACCCGGGTACGTCTATTCCGACAGATTTGACCGACAGGCATTTGATCATGCCCCTCTTCCCGACTGGCAAATGGCCTTGGGAGCCGGGGCCACGCTTCTACAGCGGATCTACAAGAATTCTTCCCACCAGTGTTGGGATTGGCGGAATAGTCGCCTCATCAACTTGCAAATCCTCAACGCGGTAGCGTTCCAGAGCGTGACTGGCATTCCGGCTTGGACGCCCGTGTCATTGAAAGACTATCAAGAAAAGCAGCTCACCTTACGGGTGCCTCTATCATTACAACAAGACCTCCCTGAGACGGTTCCCGAATCAGCGATGCCAGAGTTACATGGCATCGGCTCCCTGGACCGGGAAACATCTGTTCAAGTCAGAGGCAAACGTCTCATGGTTTTGTGTCCTCAGTGCGAAATCAACATGTGCAATTTGGCGTAAGTACCTTCTCGTCATCAAGCATAATTGCTCCAGCGCAACGCCACTAACCTACCGTGTGTCGTCAGGCTACTGCCTTGCAAACATTTGTTCTGCTCAGACTGTTTATCAAACTCCACCGCCTGCTTCCAGTGCGCCAAAGGATGGACAGAGAAAATTGCGTTGTCAGGGGTGATGGAACACCCTCCCAAAGGACAAGGGGCGGGCGACAAGTCACCTCAGCTCCTCACGGTTGAACAAGTATTTGAGAAGCTAGAGACAATACCGCATTATCCAACGTCTCTCGCACGTTCCCAATCCGCCGAGAACGTGGCGAAAGGAATAGCCAGCATGCAATTGGGAGAACAGGGAGTCTTTTGGTACAGTTTCATTGTCTCGATACTGAAGCAGGCCGAAAGCCAGATCCGACGCCGCATGGCCAAGGCCTTGATCCTGAGCAACGCCGAAGCCGGTTATGTGCACCGAGTTGAGCTTCTTCTTAGCGTGGTCTGTTTGATGGATTACACCGCGCAAGAGACGGTTGCTGAAACTGGGCTTAAAGAACTCTTGAGAATCTCTGTCGATAGTGTCAGGCTTCCAGACAGCGACGGAAATCTCGGGGCTCGAAAAGCTGCCACCTGTCTTGAGGCTGTCATCGACTGGATGGCAAAAGAAGGCCTCGAGCCGCAGCACCTGACCGATTGGGGGTACGATGCCAAGGATTTGTTATGCCCACAAGCTGAACAGAGTCTCAAACGAGCCGTAGACTTCCTAGTGAGCGGTGGTCGATCGCTTTCGGAAGACTGCGGTGTCACCATCTTCCTCACCAACAAGTTCCACAACAGCTCGCTTCACTCCAACGACCGCGAACTTCAACGCACACTGTTACAAGTCCTCGTGGCCAACGGCGTCGACATCAACGCCCGCGACCACCTGGGCCGCACGATGCTCTGGCAAGACACGGTTCCCCGCCACTCTTTCCTGGACTGTGGCGCCCGCGTGGACGTCTTGGACAACAACGGCGACACGGTGCTGCACCACCTGGTCTCGCAAGCGCGTTATCCCGGCCCGCACAACCTCGTCAAAGCGCGGATAACAGAGCTCTTCCAGCACAGAGAGGGCAGGGCGGCCGTCGACGCGCTCAACAGCGGCGGGTTCACCGCGCTGCATCTCGCGATGGGGCTCGACCCGTTGTGGGACTGGATGGGGTTCACAGGTCTACTCATCGGCGGTGGCGCGGATGTGAACCTGCCAATCCCACAGGGTGTTTATCGGGACGAGGTTGGACGTTTGTGTGCAAAATGGGAGACCGAAGTCGGGAGATTTGACATATTGATGAGGAAACTTGCTGAGAAGCGCATAGAGACA
This sequence comes from Colletotrichum tofieldiae, assembly GCA_022836555.1. Taxonomy (NCBI): domain Eukaryota; kingdom Fungi; phylum Ascomycota; class Sordariomycetes; order Glomerellales; family Glomerellaceae; genus Colletotrichum; species Colletotrichum tofieldiae. The sequence goes on along the minus strand of BQXV01000008.1, from coordinate 938,330 downwards.
ATGCGACGAGTACTCGAGATTTCACCGACGGTCGAGTAGGCAGAGAGTTTGCTATTGTGGCCACAGGACACCGAAATGTTAGTTCTACAACATGGTGTATCGTAAGATTCTACCGCTTCGTCCATGAGAAACCAAGGTGGTGCGCTCGGTATCTCCATGTGCCGTGCCAGACTTCCCGATGCTCAACTTTGAATCAACTGCTTAGTCGTCGATACCACCCCATTCTCCTCCGTCACCCCCGTCTATCCTTTTGGCGTGCTTCATCCTCTGCTTGCTCGCCGAAGTGGCTCCCTGTCTATTCGTCTCCTTACGCCTATCCCATTTGCTCTGAGACGAAATCATGGCAGCTCCGTGGCTGCGTCTAGCCTCGACACCCTTCTCTTTCAGCTTCTTCTTGTCCGCCTTGCTCACGTTCGGCAGGGCATCGAGAAGCCACTTCTGGACGTTGGCCTCCTCGCCCGTCTTACCGGCCTGCTTCTCGCTGGCGGCGATGACGTTGGCGACACTCTTGACAAATGGAATATCGTCCGTCGTATAGAATGTGACGGCGACACCACCCTCACGGCCTGCTCGGCCTGTCCGGCCTGCGCGGTGGACGTAGGCGGCACTGGAGCCGGGCACGTCGTAGTTCACAACACCGTTGACGCCCGCGAAGTCAACACCGCGGGCAAGCACGTCTGTCGTGATGAGGATCCAGACCTCGCCGGCGCGGAAACGGCGCATGATGTCTGCGCGGGCTCTGTCTGTAAGGCCGCTGTGCAGCGCGGCGATTCTAGTGGGGCCGCCGGCAGCAAGGGGGATATCGTACTTCAGTTCCTCTTCGAGCGCTGTCGCACGCTCGATGGTCTGGGTGAAGACCAGGAACGGAGGTCGCAGCGGCGGGCCGGAGTCGTCGCCTGCTGTGGGGTGGAGAAGCTGACGGAGACCCAAGAGCTTTCCCTTTTCTGTTGCCGTGTAGACCAGCTTGTGAGTAACATTGGGGACGGCTGTGTCCTTCAGACCGACCACCAAGCGGATCAGGGGTTTGGACTCTGGTCTTGCGGACTGCGCCTCGGTGACCAAAGTCTCGATGTTGGAGCCAAAGGTTGCAGACCAGAAGGTGGTTCTCAGCTCGGGGTTGGGGCATGCGGACCAGATAGCCATTGTCTGCTCGCGGAACAGAGGGTCCAGCAGCACGTCTGCCTCGTCGAGAATCAAAGACGTTACCGTCGGGAGCTTGCGGTTCGTCTTCGGCGACCCTGACGTGAGGAAGTTGAAGAAAAGCGCCGGGGTTGTGACGAGGATGTCAACCTTCACGACAGACTTAGTCCTGGCGGGCTCCGTCTCGCTGTCCTCGTCGTCGTCATCCGACTTTTCGCTATTCTCCTCCTCTTCGTCCTCGCCCTCAGACTTCTCCTCTTCCTGAACGGCCACGCGCATGCCCTTCTTCATGCCGGCAACCTTGATGCCAGAGTTCTGAGCCAACTTGCGTCCCTCGTTGACGATTTGGAAGACAAGCTCCCTCGTCGGCGCAATAATTATCGCGGATAGATCGTGCTCGTCCTCATTCTCAGCAGATGCCCTCTTTTGCATAATCGAGTTAATCGCGGGAATCAAGAAGCTGATCGTCTTTCCACTGCCGGTCGGCGCAACAGCAAGAAAGTCGACGCCCTTCGAGACGTCTCCAAGCTCGTCATTGTGGGGTACCTCCTTCAAGGCAAGCTCTGGTTGCAAAAGCAGCGGCAAGGCGCCCAGTTGCACCTCGGTCGGCACCTTGTATCCCTGGTGTGCCAGGTTGTCCGCCAGCAGCGGCGCGATGCCGTAATTTGTTCGAAGCTCGCGGAAAGTAGTCAGAGGCTGCGGGTGCAGCTGGTTCGTCTCCTTCTCGACCTCGACGGCGACCTTCTTCTTTTTGCTCTTGGTAACCTTGGACGGCTTCTTGTGGCGCTCGGAAAGGAGAGTGAGCTTCAATCGGTGGGAGCGGAGAATCTGTCGGCACTCGTCTTCGGGGAGCAGCTTCGGCTTGACGGCCGGCGCGGAGACGGCATTTTTCTCTTTCGCAGCGGCTTGCTTGGCCTTGTCCGATTCCTTGGAGGGCTCGGGCTTGGGCGCGAAGAAGTCGACCTCGGGCAGCTGCTCCTCTTCCTTCTCTTCGACTTCGTCTTTGCCGCGCTTCCTCTTGTGGCCCCGCGCCGACGGCACCTCGTCGTGGAAAAGTTGGGGGTTCGTCCGGTTGCCGGCGGACGGCAGGTTCGCTGCCGACTTGTTTGCGCCCTTGGCACCTTTGGGAGGCTGCTTGATGCCGCGCGACAAAACTTTGAGGATATCCATGGTTGATCGTGCAGTTCTTTTCTCAAGTGAGAGCCTAGAGTGCCATTTGCTGGAAAATGCGATGGACATGGAATTTTTAATATGGAGACACGGACAGTGCCCGCACAGTTCGCTGTCCTGTGTGGGGTCACAGAGTCTGACTTTCCACCAAGGGTCTACCTCTTCTGCTTCCCGGCATCACAGCAAATTGGGACCCCCCATGCTTCTTAACTTCTATGTAGCCTTTATAATACGCACAGAATACTAAGCCTGATGCGAAAGGGAGAACAAGGAATTCTAAGTCTGTAGGTCAGAGAACCACGGTTGTACTCACGCTTATATATTGTCTTCTACGCGGCAGTCTAACCTGATCTTGTAGCGCGCACCTCCATCTAGGCTCACAAGGTTAACTTAAAAGACGGAATGAGACCAACCGAAGGTATTTCGTGACAGCAATACTGCGTGAAAGGACCCTTTCCATGATGCAACCCCCTCGCAAACACTTCGCGTCCACTGTTATCGGGCCTACTTGTGAAATCACTCGGGGGCCGTTCAACTTGTTCCGGATACTTCAGAAGGGAAGCAACTCAACCGCTCAGCTTGCGTCTTGAGCAATGCACGAGGTCAATAGGAGTAAAGTCAAGATGGAGTTGTTCTCTATGGTATTGAGCTTGTGATATAGTTTCATCAGCTAGAATCCCAGACTGACTCTTCTCCAACACCGCTCCTATCACTCGCACCACTCTCATTCACCCTCCGTCCACGATAATGCCTCTTCCGCTTCCTCGCTCCCGTATCCTCGGCTCTCCAGCCCTTCCGAGCTCGGATGGGCCTCAAGAAACCGTCGACATGTACCGCACCAGACATTTCGTCCTCGCTCTCCACGTCGCCCACCTCCGCAGCCTGTCCGGGATGAACCCTCGCCACGTGTCGTTGCAAGTTTGCCCTTCTGCCAAACCCTTCCCGAGTGCGCTCGCACCCCGCGACAGGGCAGAAAAAGAGGCCAACGGAGGATGTACGGGATGTACTGCGGCCCCGACTCGGCGCGCGAGAGCCCCGTCCGCGAGCAGCATCGGAGTCACTTGGCGGGATGCTGTCCCGTGCAAGGCTGCTCTGTCTAGACATGACACGCCGCCGCATTGCAGGCCGTTCAACCTCGGAATCCGAGCTGGAGATTGAAGGGGCTTGACTGCGGTTACCAGGGAGATAGCGAGTCCTCTGGGGCTTCGGTCCCTTAGAAGCCGGGCCCTCGAGGATCGTCTGCATCTCCATCCCCTGACCGAAAAGATCCGCGCACCGCTGCGCCGCTCTGGCCACGACTTCAGGCTTGAACCCCGCAAGGGCTGCCGCGCCGATGACATCGCTCCAGTCCCTCAGTCCCCAGTTCCCGAGCATCGTCTCCCTGGCTTTGATCTTAGCTTCAGCCCGGGCCTCGGGGGGCAGATCCCGCTTCTTGCGCGGCGACCTGGACCGCGATGTCTCTGCATCCGTCTCCTTCCGCTTTTCGCCCTCTTCGCTATCGTTGTCCTCCTCGTCCGACGAGAACGGAATGCGCTTTTTCTGCTCCCTTGCAACCCGGATCTTCATCTCTTTCTCGGTCTCCCCAGGCAGCGGAAGCAGCGCCTTCCTCGGCCTGCCCCGCCTTTCCGTAGAATGTCTCTCCGGCTCGGGCGTTCGTGGCGCCTTGCTGCGCGGAGCACCTTTCTTCTTGCGCCTGGTGGCCGACGACGCGCGTGACACCGCGGACGACACGCTAACTCTGTCCGAGGCGTCTGATGCGTCGCCGTCGGTGGCGGAGGCGGATGAGTCGGTCATATAGCTCAGTCCGGCGAGTCGGGAGTTGTGAAGCGCGGTGAGGGTATTGTCAAGTGTTGAAAGGATGTGGCGAACAGATGGGCGAAGGAGCTTTGCGGAGAGGTCGTCGTTGGCGGATACGACTGGTTCGTAGGTCTCAGTCCGCTTCAGTTTCTCGTCATCTTTAGCAGCCTCTGCTTTGGTGTCTCCTTCCTCCGAGGGAACTTCCTCGTCGTCGGATGAGATAGCGGAGTGAGCAGACAGAGAGGACGCCCCCGCCGTTTCGTATGCGGATTCATCACGAGCTCTGGCGGCCTTTTTCTCTTGTATCTTGCACTGTCGGCGTTGAAAACGCTCCTTCGCCTGGCGCAAAATTGCGGCAGTGAGTTCTTCCTCCAGGACTGTGCTGGGTAGCTGCTCCTTCTTGGAGCGAATGGTGAGGTCGTCGTCCTCGTCGTGGGTCTCTTTTAAGAAATCGTCGCCCGGCACAGTTCTTGAGTTCATCGGCCACGCCGTCCAGAGATTCGGCGGGCGCCACTCGCCACTGTCGACAATCTCTTCTAGCGGTTTATTGGCGTCCTAAATGACGGGTCAGTAACGCAGATGAGTCGTGTCTTGCCGACAGTGCTGCTCACCTCTGCATCGGGTTCTGCCGCTCCCGACGGCCGCACAGGGCGGTGCTTCAGCGCAAACGCGTTGTAGAGATGTACTGATAAATCGCGATTCTGCTGCTGCTCCATGGAGCGATACAGAAGCCGTTCCTCCTGCGTGTAAGTGTACCATGTTGACCTCTTGCCTCTCCAACGGTTCGGCCTGGTCTCATACAGCTCGTCCGAGTCCACGGAGCGGATCTCATCTGTGTCGAGGTCCCATGATTCCTCGTCTACTGTCATGACTCAATAAAAAGTTCGGATGGTTCAAAAAGGCAACAAAATTCAGAGCCTATAAGTCGATGTGATCATGCTGCCAAGCCCGTAAAAAATGGAAAGGGTATCGAGCGTGTAAAAGGCAGTCGTTTTGAGTGGGTTGGTGTGAGGTGAAGAAGGAAGAAAAAACGGGACCCGCACCCGGTACACCGAAACTCACCTCACTCAAGTCAAGCAGCCTTCATGCTACACAAGGCCCAGTTAGAACATCACCACGAATTTCAGAGTTCTCAACTTTTTACGTCTCAAAGTGTCTCAAGCATGTATTTCTTTTCCCAACACCACAATTATGGTATAACAAACGCCCTACTACAGTCTAGAAAACACACAATAACAAGCTTTTGTCTTATTTTTACGCCTTGGCCTTTTTGTTGAGCTGCTTTTCCAGCCTTCTCCTCTTGGCTCGGAGCTTCTCGTCCTCAGCGCTCTTCTTGTTATTAGTGTACTGCATCTGCTCGAACAGCTTTCTCTTCTTCTTGCTGAGCATGCCCTTGGCCCGCTCGATATCCTCGGCCTCCTCGGCCATTTTCTTGGCATGCGCCTTACGCGCCGCCTCCTTCTTGGTCTTAGGCTTGGTCTCCTTCGCCTTGACGGCACCGCCGGTAAGCTCCGCCTCGAGCTCGCGCTGGCGCTGAGACTCCTCATCGTCTTCGGACTCGGCCTCTTCCTCATCGGCAGAGACGCCACCGAAGTCGGAACCTTCACCATCATCCTCCTCTTCGTCGTCTTCGGAACCGGCAACGTCCATGTCGCCAGCATCCGCCTCGTCGACATCCATCTCGCCATCGCTCTCGGCAAGAGCCTCGCCCTCGGTCTCCTGCTCCTCGAGAGGCACGGTCGGGTCGTACGCACCCTGGACTTGCCTGACAAAGGGGCTGAGATGGGGCGGGAGCTGCGCGCCGGGGGCATACTGGTCCGGCTGCTTCAGCTCCTCGTCGTTGACACTGTCCCAGACCCACTGGGGCTGGACGTATGTCCGGCCGGGGATGCGCTGGTTGGGCGCCAGCTTCTGGGATGTCTGGTTGTCCTCGCCATCGCCTCCCTCGTTGTTCGCGGCGTACACCTGAGGACGGTCGACGATCTGGTGGGTGATGGAGGGGTCGCGCTCGTCGGTGGTGAAGGCACCCTCGCCGAGAACAGCATCCCAACCAATGCGCTTGCAGCCAAATGACCGCAAGAGGAACTCAAGAGGTTGTCTGGGAGTCTCGCGGGAAAGGAAGAATGTGCAGTTACTGAACAGCTTGGCTCTGTCCGAGCTGGAGTGCTCAGGCTGGGGGAGAACGTCACCGCCGGGCGCAACAGGCTCGAACTTGTCAATAGCGTTCGTAGATTCCTCCGTGGATTCGGTCTGCTCCTCCGTCGCGGTCTCCTCCTTGTCGGCATCAGAGCCCTTGAGCTTCTTGAGAACCTTGTCGACCGCGGCCTGCGTCTTGGGATCGACCTTGTGCTGGGCCTCACCGTTGGTGATCTGCTTCTTCTCCTCGGGTGCGGCGAGGTTCTGGCCCTCGAGGGTGAAGGCAGCGAGCTCGGCAGATTGGTTGTCCTTGTTCTGGTCAAACTTGGGCGGGTACTTGAGGCCGAGGGCGGTATACAGGCGGAAGTTGATGAAGCCCAGCAGGGTCATGTAGAACTCGACGAAAGTGCCCATGATGCGGAAGTCGACGTCGCCAACGACCCTCTGGTTGAACTTGTAAGGCACGAGCCACAAAACGTCCTCGCCGTGAATGTTGGCCTGGTAGTAGATACCCTTGATGGAGAGGAAAGACTTGGTTACGCTCTGCGACACAATCAGGTAGTGCTGGAACTCGAGGCACAGCCGCTCGCAGCGCGCAATCATCTTGGCAGGGACCGAGGAGGTCGAGGGCAGATTGGCAAACAGGAACAGCATAGACAGGCAGTCGTCAAGGTCTCTGACGGCGTCGACGAAGGTCGGGTATCGCTCTCTGATGACGTGGTCGAGGGTGTGTCTCGGCTTGCCAGTCTCCTCAGGCCGGGCGGCGTTCTTCTCCAAGCGCTTCGCATCGCCAACGTCTCCACGGCCGAGGGCGCGCGAAATCTTCTTCTCGAGTGCCTTTTGGTCGCGGAATTTTTGCAGAAGCGGCTCGTGCAGGAGGTACTGAATGTCCTTGGCGTAGTAGAAGGTCGTTGAGGCGGTCGAGGACTTGGAGACCTTCTTCTTGCTGCGCGGCTCACGAGGGTAGATTCCCTTCCAGATGCAGAGCTTGCGGAAGTCGGGCAGGCTGATCTGCAGCTTGCGGATGGCCTGGTTCCTGGTGACATAGTTCTTGGCAGCTCCGGCCTGGCCCTTCTTCTTGATTTTGCCCATCTTTGCGAATTGGCGTGGTTGTGTTGCGTCGAAAGTTGACGGGGGAAAGGGTGTGTAGGGCGGGTTTAGAAGCTATCAAGGACTTCTGACCGTGGCGGGGCACCGCTCTCGACTTTCTCTCAGAACTTTTTTTCCATTGAAATTTTCTGCCAGTGGTTGACCGCCCAAGCGTCTTCCGAGATAAGACTAGGCGGATCCGATACGACTGTTGATTGGCCGCTGTTATCTAATCAGTAAATCGGCTCCAGCTCCAGGGGTTCAATCCACTGAAAGCAGGGCGACTGCGCTGAAAGCGAGGCCGCCATTCGCTGGCAGAAGCCTCCCGACCCCAGCGGACCTGGGCCCCGGTCCAGCCAGGTGTCATCCACCCTTTAAGTCACCCCCGTCCTTACCTTATTCATCCCGACTCCCGCCCGAACTGCAACGACCCGCGAACCTCAAGCTCCACGAACCCGCACGTCGACATCCCGCGATTCCTCGGCCCGCCCTCTCTCACGCTTCTCCTTCCCCCCTCCCCCGGGCCATGGACTGAAATATGACCGGCGGTACATTGACTCAGGGAGGCAACAAGACGGGTGTTTACGCCGCCGCTGCGGCGCTGCGTCTACTGCTCTTCGTTGCGTTCCCCGGTCTGCCTGACCTGCTGACTGGCCGCGTCGAGATCTCGACCCCCGTGACAAGCTTCAAGCGACGTGAGCCCCGACGCGCCCCGACCGAGAGGTGCTTTGCTAACGACACGATCGATGCGCAGTACAAGAAGGCCTCTTCCTCTACAACCACAACGTCTCTCCGTACGACGGCGGCGTCTACCACCAAGCGCCCCTCTTCCTTCCCCTCTTCTCCCTCCTCCCGGACCTGAAATCGCTCCCGATCTTCACATATCTTCTGTATGTCCTCGTCGACATCCTGAGCGCAGATGCGCTCTCCAGTATCGCCGACTCGGGCGAGGCTGGGTCCTCGCGCCTCTTCACCTCTCCGCGTCGCGGCAAGAGGTGGAGTGGCATCGTCGTCGCATCGCTGTAAGCTTGGCCCCCTTTTCAACCTCCACACCAAGGCCCTTCTGACACTTTGTACAGATTCCTCTTCAACCCATTTACGATAGCAACATGCGTCGGCCGCTCCACTTCAGTCTTCTCAACATGCGCCATCCTCCATGCCATCTCGAAAGCCATCTCCGGCGCGCCTCTAGGCGCAATGGTCGCCCTCTCCTTCGCGACCTACCTCTCGATGTACCCTCTCCTCCTCCTGCCGCCCATCGTACTTCTCGCCTACGACCGCCAGGACCCCTCCCGTCGCATCGCATCCACCGCACGCTTCGCCCTTAGGAATGTTGCCGTCGTGGCTGCTGTCCTCGCCGCCCTGTTTCTCATGTCATTCCTCCTTACGGGCGGTTCCTGGGAGTTCCTATCCAGCACATACGGCGCCCAGCTCACGCTCAACGATCTGACACCCAACGTGGGGCTTTGGTGGTACTTCTTTGTCGAAATGTTCGACTCGTTCCGCCCTTTCTTCCTCGCCGTCTTCTGGCTCCACCTCTCGAGCTACGTCGGGCCCCTGACCATCCGCATACGTTCCCAGCCGTTGGTAGTCATAACCCTCCTGCTTGGCATCTTTGCCATCTTCAAGCCGTACCCTTCCATCGCCGATACGAGCCTGTTCCTGGCGATGCTTTCGCTCTTCCGCCACGTCTTCCCCCTCATGCGCTACACGTTCGTCGGCGCCGCGACCATCATGTACGCCTCGTTCCTCGGGCCCGCGTTCTATCACCTGTGGATCTACGCTGGCAGCGGTAACGCCAACTTCTTTTACGCCATTACCCTCGTATGGAGTCTGGGCCAGAGCTTGCTTGTCAGCGATCTGACGTTTGCGGTGCTGCGTGACGAATGGGAAGTCGAGCGGCCCGAGATGGTTGGAAAGGAGATCCGGCAGATCTAAAGGGTCTGACTGGGCACTTTGTCAGTTCTACGCAGCGCTTGACAGCGCGAGGTCTGCAATAACCCGGCATACAGAGTTCTGTATCGGATGTCGGTGGCATAAAACGGTAGCATGGCGTACGATGGATGGTTAATGCAGACCAAAGATTTAAAAAACAGTATTGTACAGATTCTATTGTGAGACTTTTGTGCCTTTTCCATGCCTTTTATAGGTGATTACAGAGTTGCGAGCGTCCTGCCCCAACCTTCATTCGCGAAACTTTACACCGCAATGACCTTCCGAGGTCCCGTTTGGTGCCTGACCAAGGTCGACCGTCTTTTCGGTCACCAACCGCACTCGACGCGAATGCGTCATCCTCTAGTCGACGGCCAGCTCAGACTCCACGACTCTGTGCTCCGTACCAAAACCCCCGCCCCATCCGGCAGACGGACTCGCCTGCGGCACCGGATCCGCCAGTCCCAGCGAGAAATTCAACATGGCACCCAGGTCACCAAACTTGTTCAGGCCCCTCTTCTCCGCCACCCAAGTCTGCGTCCGCATGCCCCAGGGCGGGAGACTGCGATACGTCCAAACCCCATACGCGATCGCGGTGCCGGCCGCCAACACCCCGCCCGCGAGAGCAAGCGTCCTCCGGTCCGCGACACCCTTCGCCTTCGTCTCTGCGCGCCGCCGCCACTCATGAATGTACGCCTCGCCCAGGTTCGGCGTCGCCTGCACAACGTTGTCCAGGAAGCGGGCCGCCGTACGAAGAGCCGACGAGGGTGCCGCAACCCAGGGGAGGGCGCCGGGGCTCGTGAAGCACTCGCCACGGAGGTCTGCGGCCATGGCACTCAGATGCGGAAACTTCTTCTCAAGAATGGTGCGGAGCCAGGACTGGGGAAGCTCGACCTCTTGGATGAGAGCAAGGTACCCAACGACGAGGCAGTCGAGAGACGTCGCCACCTCGCCGCCGAAGAAGCGCCTCTTCTCCCCTGGCGTCTCCTCGCCTCTCGCGCGAAGCTCCTCCAGCGGGGTGAGGGCATCGACGGTGATGGCGTGCAACCTGATCCCCCGCGCCGTGCCGGCCTTCATCTCCTCCAGCACGCTCTTCCTGCTCGAGACGGGAAGATGCTTCATCGCGCGGTCCAGCGCGCTGCCCTGCGCATCACCTGCCGACTCCTCATCCTCGGCGCCCAGCGAGTCGAGCCCGAGGTGGGCGCACCGCGCCACGGCCTGAGTGCGGAGCATGACGGGGACGGTCCAGCTCAGGGGGAAACCGAGGAGGTGGCTGAGCGCGGGTCGGGTGACGGCGGCCCAGTTCTCGTGAGTGCCATAGAGGGCGGCGTCGAGGAGGGGCGCGAGCTGGGCGTCGACGTAGGCGCCGTAGGCGAGGGTGTCCGCGCGCTGGGACGCGGTGAGGCGCGAGTCCAGGTCCAGGTCCCAGGAGGGGGAGTGCGGCGAGAGGGAGGCGAGATGAGACGCAATAGCGGCGTAGCCCGTTACCCAGACGCCGTTGGCGTTGAGGGCCGGGAGGCGGTCTAGTGGGCGGTGTGTTAGCGAGGCTGCATTGTTTCGTAATGTTTCTTTGTAGGCCGAGGTGATTCTTTGTGAAATCCTTTGTGATGAGTCGCCCTGATACAACGAAGTCGCGTGGGAACCATGCAACGGCGAGCCTCGACGGTGGAAGGGGTGGACGTTGTAAAGAAAGGGGCAAGGGGCCGGTGCAAGTGTGCATATGAGAGCGTGTAGAGACTTACTTGATGAGTCGACAGCAGGGTCATTGGTTGGGACCAGACGCCATTGGGAACTCGGGAGGGCAGTGTGGAGGTATGCGATAGCGGCCAGGCACTCGGCGTCGATGGAGGGAAGACCGAAAGCCGGCCCCCAGACGTGGAGATCCAGGACGTCCATTCCGTATGTGTGCGTACGTGAAGGGAGTGAAGAGGGGACTTCACCGCCAGCAGGCGCGGGCGTATATCTCCGAGGTACTCTGTTCACTCACTCGGTCTCCTCTCACTCCTGGACCCTGATCGACTGAGTCTTAGCGTAAGGAATGGTTGGAAGATGACGGGCTGAGGCGTCTGTCTACCTTGCCGATGACTCAACAGTCCCAACGCACGCTTGGGACGGAAAATACTGAAGAGCCGGCAGGCAGCAATAGCACAAGACACAGTTCTGGATGCTAGTGCACGAGACGTCGTTTGAGAGGGGGGGAGGAGGAAACGGACACCCCTGCATTCCTTTGATCGCTTCAGCGGCGCGAAGATCCCGTCCGGGCTTGCAGCAGACGTCGCTGCGACCTCGGCGCGGGCTCACGTGGAGATAAGAGAGGCCCGATAACGCTTACATAAGGCATTCACGCCCTCAGCTGAGATCAGCCGCAGCCACCCACGTTCGCCACGCTCCGTCCCCACTCTTTCAACGGGGTTTTCTCTTTTCGGACAGAATCGACGACCCCTGACGATCCGGTTCGAGACTCCAAACACGCCGCCTCAAGCAGATCACGAAAGTTTCTCGACTCGGCTCCAACCACAACCAGTGGACTGCAAAAAGACGGCAACGTTCCCAGCGAGAGGCACACGGCAGGCCCCCGGGGCTAACCGCTGCACTTCCCCTGAGGCCTGCTTGAAGACGGCATCATCCAGGCGAGACGGTCTCGTCGACCCCGCCGTGCCGACGCCGACGACGATGAGCCGCGTGCAGGATTTCGCCACCACTAAGGCAGGTACGCGACACCGAGCCCGCCAATCCACTGCAACCGAACGTTGGGGGTCCAATGGCGCGCGCATTGGAATCCAGCGCAATCCAATTTCGTCTGGCTTTTCAGACGCATCAGAAACATTGCGGTCTGGGAAACGGATTGACAGGATCGACGTGACCCGTCAGGCTGATGACTGGGAAAAATGCCACAACCTGGAAACGCAACAGAATGATTGACCACAGCCCGCGGCCCTTGTTTCAAACAGATTCAAACAGTTCGTCAAGTTCTTCAAGTGGGGAGAGGGGACGGCTTAAAGCCCGCTAGATGCCATAAACCCACGACAGTCTCGGAGGAATGTGATACATCTCGTCCATTCCTGGCCGTTCCTGGGGTAAAACGGTGTCACGTTGATGAAAGGGGACAATGTGATCCAGTCTCCTTTCTTTACTTGACGTGACATGCCGCACCCCGAGTCCCTGCGCATACAAGACTGTATATCCGCCCCGTGCATGGTCTCTCCCTCCCCTAACCCAGCATAGCTTAAACCGTCCCGTCCATTCGCGACGAATCATCGTCGTACCTGAATTAATATAGATTTCTCAGATCGAAGGATCCGATCAATCACGGCAATAAAGGGCGTCCGAAAAGGGGGCGTTCTTTATTCTTCTGCGCACTCTTCCTGGGAATAACCTCGACCGAGGTGTGGGCAGTGGGAGAACGACGCTACCGGGCCACGTTCACGGAGACCCGCCCCCCACGGCGGCTCCGTTTTCTCTGCGCCGTCGTTCGCCCCGGTGCCATGTTGCATCTCATGCTCTCATGCTCTCTCTCCGTCTCCTCTCCCTTGGGAGCCAGCTGTGCTCCCTTGGAACCACGGACGTCGAGCTGAAGGGTAGCATTTCTCTAATTACACCGTCATGCTAAACCGCCCTTAGTCCATGAACGAGGCGCATGTCTCCTATGCGACGTAATGAGGAAGGGGACCCTTAGAAAACGACGGCGTCGAAATCCCGCCCAACCCACGTCCGCCAACGACGTTTGCAAGTGTCCTTTCACTTGAGATTTAGGGGTCCGACATTCCACATCCCGTTCCGTAGCTGCGTATCCTTCCAACGCCCCCTCCCCCCCTTTCTTTTTCGCATGCAACTACGAGCCTCTCAGCCTCGTTGCATTCCAAAGCCTCTCTCTACGCTATACGAAAACAAGATTAAAAAAAAGGGGTCCCGGGGGTTTTCTCACCAAACCTTCTGTGTATACCGTACATCCACCCACCAGGCTAAACCTGAACAGCTCCTAGTCGTAGCCGAGAACATTTGCGCAAAAAGTTGTAGTCTGCGGCCTGGGCCCGCAACCGTGAGGCCTCTCCCCTCGTGCAGCCGAGAGGGCAAACAGCGCATGAGAGTAATTACCGCTCAATGGCACCCCCGGTATCCGGCTCCAATGGCCTCGCGCCCGTCCATCGACGTTATGGCACGACCTGCGCCCACGAGGACGCCGGGAGGCAAACCAGACGCCCGCGCCCATCGCGGAACAGCTCGCCCATGAAAGAAAAGGGAAAGAAGAGACAAAACCCCCCCTCCCCAAAGCAGACCCCCGTTTTCGCCGCACCGCCCTAAGGCATGTGTAAGTCCTGCGTCCTCACTTAGGCGAGATGAGCATTGCAGGAAACCCGGCCGCACTGCCGCACACGTGGGATTGATTTTATTTTATTTTTTTCGACAAGCACGACAACAGCCGGATCAGGTCGCACACTCTCGCCGGCTCAGCTCGTCATGCGGGCAAACTAATGCCTGACGGCCCTGACCTGCCGCGGGCGCGCCTTACCCGCACATCTTTCCTCTCTGGCGGGCTGCCGCCGTCCCACCCCCTTGCCATCCCTAACGGGAGAGGGGGGTTGTAAAGGAAAACAGGTAATCACCACTCAGAGAAGCGGGTGGGGAGGGACGGAAGATCTCAGAAGATCGCTCCCAAGCCCACCACCACCACCCCTCGGGTTGCCCTCGTTCGGCATCAGTCTCCCACATGTTGGTGTGTCACGTAGGAGAGTTGCGCCGTCGATGCTGGATCGCCTCGGTAAAGGGCCCAACGGAGGAGGTGGGGCTTTCGCAACAGATGTTGATGCGCGTCTCTGTAACAATCGAGTGAGTTCCCCCTTCTGATCAAAATTGGCGATGAGGAGGGTCCACCGAGCATGGTCTTCACCGGCCCTCCCCTCCTCCGCCAGTGTTTCCCTCTCTCTCTCTCTCTCTCCATGTCCAAGTGAGGATGCGGCTGCTGATCGGGTCGGGTCGGTTATGCGTGGCCTAGTGGGACTGTGGTAGGTGGTATCAGTAGGCAGGCCGGTCTGATTGTGGCCGCCGTACCGTAGCATCGATAACACAACAAACCTGGACGACCACCCACCAGCGCCACCCTGGCCGGCCCTCTTGGCCCTCTTGGAGGGTGGTGGTCGGAATAGGCGGATAGACGGCGTTTCTCGGGTTGGGAGATCGGCTCACCCAACCCCGCGCTGCTGCGGCTTGTACGGGTAGCGAAGGGGAGGGGGGAGAGGAGGGGAGACAACTGGGAACCTGGAAAGAGGAATGTCGTGCGTGAATGAGATGGTTGCTCGCGTCATGCCGTCTCACGTGAAGAGGGGCATGAGGGGAACAAGAGAAGGATAGAGCTCCGGTGTTTCTGCCATGGCTCTGCAAGCCGGCACCGAAGGTTTCGAGAAAGAAAAAAAAAAGACGGGCCGTAGGAGGTATGGTTAGTCAGAGCAAGTCACAATCACGCAGACGAATGAAGATCAGGCTTTGGTGTAGATGAATTATTGGTTTGGTATTATAACTTTCATCTGGAATTGGCCCAATGCTGAGACTGCTGCTCAGTGGACTGAATCCCGCGCGAATAAAATAAACTCCTCCGTCCCCTGTCAACTTTTTGATGTATCCCAGTTGCTGGTTTCTTGCTCCTAAAGACAATCGCTCGTAAAATAAAATAAAAAAACTTTCCGTCGAATCCATCCGTCTCTCTGGGAAAGGGAAGGGGGGTATCGGCGACGACAAAGTGAGAAATGGAAAAAAGGGTTGAAAAATCTCCCCGACAATGCTCCTTTCTAATGATACATGTTTGATGAAGTGGTGTAGATGAATGCGTGATGAATGACGTTGAAGTAGTGTTCCTGGGTCCCGTAATGATGCTTTGCTCGTTCCGTTGGTAGGTCATGGATTAAAAGATGGTGTCTGGTTGGTTTGTTGAATGGCCCACTTCGGGGGCGAGGTGGAAGAACGAGGGGGAGTGGTGTTTACAAGGTAGTAAGTCGGTGGAATATTGCAAGAGCGTCTTGCAATCAATGACGAAGCCAAGTTGGGTTGTGTGGGTTGTTGCGTGTTCTCGGTGTTGCGTGCATGAGCCCAGCTCTGGAGGACGCGGGCCGGCACGAAAGCAGGACAAGGGAGGAAGGTGGGTGTGGCAGGAGGCCAGTTGCGAAGACCCCGTCGGAGAGAGGTTGATGTTTGTCCGGTTCTCGAGGGGAGCCGGTGGCATTGAGCCGGGTTGGCGAAGGCGGCTGAAGTTTGGGAGTTCTTCCGTCCAAGGTGGTTTGTGTGGGTGGGTGGTGTGGATGGGATGCATGCATGGCCAACACATGGGAGGCGCGAATGGCGTGCATATTCGAAGGCCGTCAAGTTCCATGCGGGTTACCAGAACAGGCCGACGAGGTGCAGTTGGCTGTGTTGCTTTCGTTCGCAATTGATAATCTGGGAACTGGTGGATGTGTTGTCCCGTTCGTCCGTATTTGGTTCGACTGCGAAGCGAAGACACCGAGGCAGCTCCAATCGTGGGTAGTGGTGGATTCTCAACTCATAGGCCCCGAGGAGCCAAGAGCGTCGAGAGACAAGGAAGGCGGGTTCGTCATTGTCGGTTTGTTGCGCGAGGCTGCTGGCCCGGCACTCTTAACCCCGGGTGGGCAGAGGAGGCAGAGGGCGCTGAGGCGGGGGGCCGGGGCAGGGAGGCAGTTGCGAGGGGCGCTGGGAAGGCATGTTGACGAAGTCGAAGTTTGCGGAGGAAGCCAGTTTGACGGTATTGAGACAGCTGTGAAGAGCTGTCTAGAAGCTATGAAGCTGTTGTGGTAGTGGTGATGGTCGAGAAGGCTGTGGAAGAGAGCCTTGGAGGATGAGTGGCAGTAGTAGTAGTAGTAGTAGTAGTAGTAGTAGTAGTAGCGGGTTGTAAGCCGTTGGGGTTAGACAAAGAGTCTTGAGATGGATGAGGGCGTGAGAGATATATGTAACCAAACGGTCGTAAGCTAGAGTAGTCGTCTGAGTTGGTTGGTGATGATGATGGTGATCTGGTCAGGAGTCGTAGGCAGTCGACACCAGACGGGGAGCCGGGTGCCTTATGTATCTACGAATGCGGCCGTGGGGAGGACATTTCGGCTGGCGGTGCCTGTTTGCAGAGCTCGCTGTCCGAGACTCTGCAATTTTGGAACAGCCAGAAACCTTGCAAGGGTGTTAGCCCAGCTCGACCTTGGATCGGGCACTGGCGTCTCTCTTGACGGGGGGGTGGCAGAGGCAGGGGGTGGTGAGAAGGGGAGTGTGTGTTCGTGGGTGCGAGTGGGAGAGTCCAGGGGTAAGGGGGGGTGGCGGTAAAGTGAAGGTGAAGAAAGGAATTTTGCTGATGGGGGGATAGGAAATGCGTCGGGGACGAGTACGTCAGTACTTTGACCCCTTGTACCTGACACTGCCAGTGCCAAAATTAAAGCTTGCCCTGGACGAGCGTCCGTCTGGTGTTGGTGGACGGTGGTGTGGAAGATGTGGGGCGCTATGAAGACGGTAGGCCGCACTACCGTACGCTGACGGTAGCGTGGCGTGTGTGTGTGTGTGTGGGTGGGTGGGTGGGATGGTAGAACGGGGGGTGGAATGGCGAGTTTCTCCGTTTGGTGTAGGATGTACACCAGGTACGGTGCTTTCCCATCTTTCATCTCGCAAGGAAAAGGGCAAAAAGGGAAAGAGTGGTCGCCCGGGACGGTGGGGACAATCCCAGGCACTAGCGTCTGACCAGAATACGTACCGTTTCGCTCTCTTTCTCTCTCTCCCTTCCTCCCTTCTCTAACGGTCTACACCCCCACCGTACCGCGCGGTCCGTCCACGTCTCTCGTCTCATCTCCTGATCACCGTCCCCGTCCCCGTCTCCGTCCCTCCACGGCTTTCGTCTCCCCCTTCCCTTTTTTCCTCTCCCTGGCGGTGACGCATCGCTAGAGTCACCGTGGGGCTTGACCGCCGCGACGCAAGGAAATGAAACAAGCACGCATACAGGGGCGGGCCTGCTCTGAGCATGTGCTGCCCCTGGCACACCAGCCCAGCGCTTGGCAGCGCTCGCAACCCACCGTATCCACCTCGCTCTCGAAGATTCCCAGAACGGAGGCGGAGACGGTGAGATTGACTGCTGTTGGTCCATCCAAGCAGCCGAAGCACCCAGGCACAGCCCAGCGCTCCAGCAACGCGGCAACTCACCTCACCCAGACTACAGTGCACCGTAAGGCAGGAAAAGGGGAGGGGGAGATATGGCTACAGCGCCAGCACCTGCGCTAAAGAATGAGGGAGAGAGAGAAAAAAGGAGACAGAATTCGGCACCTCCGTCTCTGCCAATGCCACCCCTGTCCTTTCTTCCTGTTACGGTTCAATCTCAAACCGTCAGGGAGATTGCAGCGCTCACCGCTCAGACAATCGCAAACCAGTAACAACCACGCAACGCACACGTCGTCGTCGCTCACACACACACACAGAATGCTGGAGAAATTCCCAAAGCTCCTCCATTGCCTCTGAACTTCAGACGACGCCTAATCAACCAGTTACAGGGACGCCATAAAGTTGCGACCTGCGTGATTTTGAGTTGACGACAACGAGAGCCTCTTCCTTTCGAGACATGTTCCTCCAGTGTAAACCATGGAGAGTGAACCCTGCTCCCTTGTTCTCTTACGCAGCGCTCGTCTCAACTCCCCGAGTTTCCAAAGCGGCTCTTTGTCCTGTATCGAATTGACAGAGAAACCCTCCGTCCTTTGAACCCTACGCGGACAAACATCTGGCGAAGCCGTCAAACGAGCGGCCGAGGGACACAGCCCGCCCGTTTTACTTCCGTTTACGCCCGTACATTCCGCCCGCGGTCCTGTCGCGTCCTTTCCTGCGCGGTAATTTTAGACTCGTACGTGCAGTCGCACACGCAGCCCATCGCCGCGCTCTCTTGCCCGGCGTGACGTACACGGCCGTCCGCAACTGCTGCGCATTTTGGGTTGTCGAAGCTGAGAACAAGAGAGGACAGCAATGGACCAACATTGCATGCGCAGCACAGCGCAGCACCGCACGTGCGGCGACGTTGCCTGCTGCAGATGGCGGGACCAGCAACTCCGTCGACGTTTGCTACAATGGACTTCTTCAGGGGCTGCGGTCCTTCTCTGCATGTTGCTGCAGCCGCATCTGGCCTCGCTGTCGCTGTCGCATCCAAACCCGCCGCAGCAGCAGAAAGCATGTGCGCGTGCCTGATCTTACGGCAGTACTGCCGTACACTGCCCCCCTCAGGAAGAGCTTACCTCATCGGATAATAGCGCTGCCTGGAGCTGACCATCGAGTCTTCACCCGCGGGCCGTAAGCATTGGAAAACCGAGGAAGGACAGCTGACAGCCCAACCAGGGGGGGACTTCCGGAGACAACAGATCATCATCAAATTAGAGAACCCGCCCGTCATCACTCATCAGCGCTTCAAGGGGTCCAGCGGGGACTCCAATCGAAATCGGCCATCTTGCAGCACGACAGGGCATGCATGGGCCACGGCCAAGGGGAAGCGAGGTCTCAACTCTTTCTCCCCGTGCCTCTCGTCTTTCTCATCAGAACCGGGTGGTGACAGTGAAGCGAACGAACGGAACTCGCTCGTCTGTTGCGACGACCCGCTCTCTCCCTCGCTCAACATGGAGAAATTGGATCTCTGGCTCATATCAAGGAACGGGGCCGCGCCCCCAAGGACTCCCAGCCCCCAGTCAGCCTCATGCATGGAAGCTCTCATGGAACGATTGTGGAAAACCCTCGACCGCCTCTTTCGATTCCACCGTCTCCATATGCCAATTTGCCAATTTCCCAGAATTCTCCATTTCTCAGCCGGCCTTGTCGAAACCGCCCTCTCTCCCTTTCCCAGCCATCCCAGCCAGCCCAGCCCAGCTAGCCAGGGGTTGGCTGATTCGGTTGGGCAGTGGGAAAACCTTTACGGAAACCCAGAGGGGCCACGATGCCGAGTGCGACTTCACAATGTCAAAATTTTGTGCAAAGTTTTCCCTGCCCCCAAGGCCGGGGCCGGCATATCTGATTCCAATTTGCGAGGAAAACTTAATGTCATGACTAACGACCCAACCGCTCCCGTAAGCTTAATCTCGTCCTTCAGCCTTGTCACACTCTTTCGTCAACGCCTCACCGAGGCGGCGGGAATGGTGACCGGACCCCTACTTTTCCTATGCCAGATATCCCGACCTCGTCGGCTCTCAGACACTTTTTTCTTCTCTCCAAACTGACGGATGGGTCTGGGGCCAACAAACCCCGACGACTTACACGTCGCGTATCCGTGGTTGTGCGATTCCCCGAAGAGGTTATCCCTGCGAACTCAACTCATAGCCCAGGCCACCGTTCTCTTTCTCCCCCCGGTGCAACGACCATGGTTCTGCCTTACCGCTCCTGCTACACCGCACAACCTTTCTTGATGAAATTCGCACTCAATTTGAAAAGCTTAGATCGCGGCCGAACCATCCTGCCGTGCGTGGCATGACCGTGAACCGGCCTTCAGACTTTCCCCCTGACTCCGTCTCGTACCATCCAGCGCGCGCGAGGGGAGTGGCAGTTGACGGAGATTATCATCTACAGAGACTCTCCTCTCCGTCCAGTTGTCCTCCTTCCCCCCCGCCAAAGCCCTGGACCCTGGCAAAAAAGGAAAACACGGAGGAAAGTTCAGGTCGCACGACTGCATGTCAACAATCAACAAGAACCAAAGCGCCGGACGACGCAACGTACGGGGAAATAGACGTCGCGAAAATCAAATAACCAGGGGTCGCGTAGAAAGTCTAATCATTCCGCCCTTCCGAACGGGCTCGGAGACCGGACGCGGAGACAAAACAAAGACAAGAAGAAGAGGAAGAAAAAAGGAATTGTAAGGATTCCAGTCAGCTGGGTCGAAACGCCATCAAAAGACGTGTGTAACGTTGATTGAGAGTCCAACCGGAGGGGCGCGGCGTTGGGCCGTCTAGAGACAATTGGACAGTAACGGCCATGTCTTGAGCCTCTCATATCCTCTCTCTCGGTACGCTGGACTCCCGTTCCTGGACGCTTGGCCTAGAACCATTGCCAATGAGACAAGGGTCTCTGTTTCTCCGTCATGTCTTCACCGGTGATCAATGTCTCTCCATCTTTTGACCGGTCGGCTATGTAGCCATTCAACTTCAGCTCGGTCATTGCTTTTTTGAGCATCACGTTGTTTTTCTCCCCCCATTTCTGCGCAGCCTCTCCGAACATCATCGGCGGGAGGGGGGGCTGAAAGCCGGGGTCGCAATCTTGACGCTATTCCTGTCTATCGGTGTTTTCTTTTTTTGGTCCAGTTGGATCGATACTCGATGCTGCATGTCTGGGACAAAACCCGATCTATTGGCGCGAAATACCGGCGATGCAATCTCGCTATTCAGCCCCAAACCCACGGCGCAGATGGGACGCCCCCTTCGCCCACCGTTTTGATACCACCGTATCAGGGGGTCCGTTCAATGTGTGTTGGTAGCGAGACCAAGGCAGACAAGACAAGATCAAGACTCAAGCCGACTCGGCCCCCCCACCGACGCAAGTCCTCACCGTAATGTGCACATCATCACCACCTCGGGATGCCCCCCTATGCCCCCCTAGGAGACCCCAAAGGGCCATAATCCAATTCCAACCCTTGCCAGTGTGCGCGCGTTGGAACCCCCAGTCCGCCCAGACATGCAAGTCGAGGTCAGCTGGCCCTACTACCCAGAAACCACACATCGATTATCAGTCTCACTATCAAGGCATCATGAAGAAGAAACCAAGGGCTCTTTGGACAGCATACATGGAACCAAGGAAACCTGCAGGCTCGCCTCGCATCAGCGCGCACAGGGACGGGCGGGCATAGATCACACGCCCCTCTCCCCTCCTCTGACTCTTCTATCCGGCCTGTGATCGCTTCGCCGCAGCCCGGCAGCAGACGTCGTCCGTTGCCATCTTGGCGCGTCGCTCGACCACGTTGTTCCTCATCACGCTCCCGTCGCCCGTATCCGTCCACCTGGATAAGGAACTGGCCTGCCAGGCGCCGGTACCGATGCTGACGCCGCTGGCTGCTGACGGGATCAAATAGCTCCCGGACCCCTGCGACCGTATCCCTGGACCTCGAGACTCACCTCTTGCACACCTAGGCCCCCGAGAGGAGAGAACGCACTCGGGTACCGTAACACCGTTTGTCCCCTACCGTCCAGGGCTCTCGTTCGTAATGTAACCCAGCAGCAGCTCGTTCTCTCGGTGGCTGAGCAGCTGGCAGCTAATCAAACCGCCCGACCCCACGTATCCGTAAATACTTGCTGCAAGCTCCAAAACATCACGCCTCGTCAACAACATCTCACCACGGGCTGCTTGTCCTTTCCCCCGGCGGAGGTCGCTGGCTTCTCTCTAACGCAAGCCCCCTACCAGATCTACGGATCCGCGGCTGTCATCGTGCGATGATCGGGGGCTTGCGGTAACATGAGGCCAGCTCGACACCGTTCGAAAGCCTTCTCTCAAGCCGGCGGGCCATGCAACGGTATTGGGAAAGGAACGTGCTTTTGGGGGAAAGTGGCATTTCCCGTAGAGCCAGTGGGATGGTTATGGCTGATCTGGGGGGGAGAACGCCCTCGCGACACTTCCTTGATGCGTGCAAGCTCCGATGAGTCGAGGTCGAAGCCACACCCAAAAACAAGCGGCCACGACAAAGGCTTTCCCCCTCTTCCCCGACTGTTGGGATGGTGGCTGACTGAGCCCGTCGATTGCGATGGATATAGCCGTGAAAAACTGGCTGGCAACATCTGCCGTTGTTGATTGCTGACACTCATTCGTCTTCCCCCCTCCCCATGCGTTGTTGATCGGCATGGTGTCTGACACGTTGAACATGAGGTCGAAACCTGGCATCGGACGTCTGCCAGTCCGACTTTGGCGCTACGGCAAGCCCAAAGCGAGCCGACATGTGCGCCCTCCACCTCGAGTGTCGGTCCGCACCAGCACGGAACAATCATCCATTGGGCAATGCCTGTCGACGTTCCATCTGGGCTAGGCCGACGACGATGTAGTGAGATTGACTTCCAGGGTGGCTTTTTCGTGTCACCGGCCTATAGTCGATGACGAGACATGCAGCCCACCACACACCACCAGGACCTTTTTGCCATCGTTGATAACAAGACCCCGGAATTCCCCAGCGTCCTGTGCCGTATTGGTGGTCCACGGCACAGCACCAGGCGGCGGGCGGCGGTCCTGTGTTTGTGGGCGATGGCTTGCTTGCTTAAGGTTTCGGGGGCACTCTTTCTCGTCCAAACTCGCACTCCCATTAATCTAACCGTCTCCCCGGAGAAGCGCAACAGTGAGCGCCGCCGGAACGGGAACCAGGCTCGAGTGGTGTTCTGCCTGTCCCATCCCTCCGGGACAGCCCCCCCCCCCCCCCCCCCCCCCCCCCCCCCCCGTGTCTCTGGCGGGCGAAGCACGGAGGCTTGGGAGTGGAGGCGGGCTTGAGTTACAGTCAGAAGCTTATGTGAAGCCGATCCCTTCCCCAACCCGGATATCAATCGACCTCGTGTACGACCTGCGGGCTGACACACCCACACCACACCACACCACCTACACCACCGCCATGGGTTCCCAATCTAAAAGTTCCCATTCACTGCTGGGCTGCTGCCTTTGTGCGACGTGCTGTGTCACCGCCACCGTAAGCAGCAGCCCGGCCGGTTTGCTGACACCAAGGGGGGCTCGCGACCGCACCACGACGACGCCGAGATGGGGGTGCGGAGCGGGAAGAAACCAGTCCCCAGCGCAGGCAGGCCAGGTCCTGTTGATAACGACGATGCGGCCGTGGTGGTGTGCGAACGAGACAAAACGTCCATTCCTCCCAGGCACTCCCGCGATGACGGCGGACTACGACGTGCGCGGGTGCTGCGCTGCGCAAAGGGCTGCCGTCCCCCCTCGGGAAAAGACACGGCCACGCGGAGATGTACATGTTCCGGAAGTTCCTCCCATTCCACAGGCGGCACCGTTTTCCATGATGCGAGGAATGAGGGGGGGTGGCCGCCAAAGCACGTCGAGCGGCGCCGATTGGCCCGGCCTCACCACGAACCGCACCGCCGTCACCACTCTCTCTCTCTCTCCGTTCTCCAGCAAGAGAGAGTCTGTGATGACACATGGGAGCGCTGCATGGTGATCCTCTCCCATGCAGCCTTATCCTACAACTCGGGGCCTGCGGGCTACCTGGATACTAGGTAGACGGATGAGCCTTCTCATGGTTGCCCAAGTGGAAACGACGCGCGCCCAGCCTCACGCCGAGCCAGTCACGGCCGCCGCCCTCTCGACAAGAGCACCGAGCAAAACATTCCCAACGTGGTGACGACGACTCACAGAGTCGTCCGGCGCCAAGGAGCTTGCCCGCGGCCACGCTGTCTGTTCTGTTTGACGACCACACATCCACGTCCACATGCAAAACCCACACGCACACACAGTCACTCGCTCGCACGCACACACCCACTTTCCCCACTGGCAAGTGGAAGGGGGAGAAAAAGAAGGTCGAAATGAGGTGCTCCATCGAAAAAAGTGCGCCTGCAGAACAAGACTTGCCTTTCCGCGTTCGCTGACGAACCGAACGAGCACGTACGGGCCTCCCCTCCCCCCCCCCGCCGTTCTCTGGGTCCCTGGGCTTTCCGTGCCGAGGACACCGAAAGAGTCCTGCCCCTCCATCCCCTCCTCCACCCCGTCAAGCAACAGGGCCGGGAAACGTTCACAAAGGCGGTCAGGTCAGGCCAGCCTTGCTCGTCCACTATGCTTGTTTGCCTGGCTTGATGGGACTTTTTTTTTTTTTTTTCGTGATGAGTGTGACTCACAATGAGCTGGCGGTCTACCGTCTCTCTCTCTCACGCTATCCCTCGCCCTCGCGACGGACACAACCCAATAGCAACCCCGGAGCCTGTGCTGTTGTGTCCCACCATTCGGGCAATTTCCCCCCCATTGACAAGTCTTCATGTGGTGAACCATGCCCGACACGCCCCAAGGCTGAGACCGTGTGAGACGTGCGTCCCTGTGCAAGTCGCGCACCGCATGTTCGTCCCCCGTCCCGAGCCCTGGGTTTCTTCGGAGTCGGGTACGCCTACATTCTTAGTTCGTGCGGCTGGGCAGCAGCCGCAGGTGAAGGGGAGGAGGGCCCTTCGTGCCGCCGTGGGCCTCTCGGGACGCAACGTTTACATCATGTCAACGTCGCGAAACACGAACGGCCCAGAATTCCCTTCTTCTTTTTTCCCACCCGGTGAGACTGTGCCAGAGGGCTGTGAGCTGCGAGAGAGGGCGCCCAACCCGCGCCGGTGTCGGTGTAACACGGGGGGGGGGGGTGGTACCCAGGAGGATTGTCAAGGACATCATGTCACAAAATTGGAAACCCGACACTTGACACATTTCCGCTCTCGCGTCCAAACCGCCCCCCGCCCCCCGGTCAAAGCGTGGACGATGGAGTCGAGAGGAAGATCCCCATATTGTCGAGAAGACGAGAGAAAACGTCTAGAAAGAGCGGAGCCCCGAAAAAATGGAAGCATTCCGAAGGACCCATCTCTTCCCATCTTTCGTTTCCCCTACCTTCTTTTCGTTCGGCGGCGGTGGGCTCGCGCCACACGAGCCATACGGGGCGCCGCAAGGCTGGGATATCGTTGTCGGCGTCACGAGCCGCAAAGGAAAACGAGGGAGAGAGCCCCCCCCCCCCCCCCCCCCCCCCCCCCCCTTGCCTCGGTCAGCGCGAGATGACTTGAGACGAAGATCAGACCGAAACCATTCTGTCGGGAAATTTCCCTTTCGCGCTGAACCGTGCGGCCCCCGTCGGTGAAGAGAAGTCTTCGCCGTTGTTCTCCATCCATAGAGGGTAGCGTTAATGCTCCATACCTTCACCGTCAAAAGAGCCTCATCCACCAACCCCCCTCCCCGACCGTCGTGTTGGGAGAGACAACTCGGGGGGAGTGTGGCTGGAAAAGGACAAAAACACCACCACTCGCTTGCCCTTGGTCTTGTATCCATTCTGTTGGGTCAGCCAGCCTGGTCCCCCAGGTCCGTAAATGTGATGATCTGATGCCTGCAATCCCGCCTCAATCGGTTGATCCGCCCTTGTCGGCAGACGCAGAGGCGTTCCTGCTCATTTCGGCGGCGCCGTCTGGTTCCCACGTACACGGTATCACCAATGAACGGTCAGAGAACACGGGAAGAGGGGGGAAGAGAGAGAGGAAGATCTCCCCAGCTTGGCATCAGTCTCTGAGGCGAACGGACGGACGGTAAGCGGTGAGAGAAAAACAAGGCTGGGTAATAAAATGACCCCCCTCTGCCTCCGTCGATGCAAGGTACACACACGTTCACCGACTTCTGGAAGACCTCACCGTTGGTCGCGATGCGAAATAAGCTTCGCTAATAAATCCGCTCGTGTGCCGTCCGGCTCCCAGGAAAGCTGTCAACTCAAAAAGCCCCGTGGCGGGGGCCATCGTCATACCGCGTCTTCGGCATTGGAAGGCGCGTGTTAGCGTCAGGGTCCAGTGGCATTTGGTCCAGTTTGTCCCTGGCGCAGCGTCGTCTTGAGCCCCCTTGGCGCTCAGATTGCTCCTTTCGTGGCCCCTCGTGGCTGAGCGGGAACCAAATGCCGGAGGGGATTTTTTGCTTTCTTAATTTCTCCCGCCCCAAGAAGATTGGATTCGCCACCGAAAAGGGGCAAGTGTCATGGTCAAGCAGCTGGGAGACCGCGGCGGCGGCGTCGACTCGCGTCGTGGTGGACAAAACCTCGCCGGCACGCACGTACAAATCGGGGGATCGTCGAGCAACAGAAGATGCCGGACATCAACCATTCCGCAACACGCCAAGAGCGGCCGCCCGACGGTTCTTCATACTTGCCCTCTTGATCCAAGCGTACCGCAACGCTGGGCAAAGAAGGCCTTTTCGAAACCACAAAGCTGCCGCGGCTCTGGGATCCGTTCAGCTTTTGTCTCTGCCTCGTGCCTCTCGCAACTTGCATCTGCATTCCCCCTTGGCGTTTGGCTTGGCTTGGCTTCTCAGTCGCGCTCTTCCCGCGTTATTGATTCGCTGCTATTGTTGAACTTGACGCTGCGGCGTTTGTTTCGTTTCGTCCGTCCCAAACGCCGCGCCCCATTTCTTCGTCTGATGTGCCTCCCCCCGAGTTGCTCTAAAATGGCCTGCCGGGCGAGGAACCCGGTCGTCGCCATTGGTCGGATTCCTTCTTGAGACGCGTCCATACGGCTTCCAGGCTTCGGCGACACTACAAGAATAGCACGGAGCAGGTGGCTCGGACAGGCTAAGAGATGTCTCCGACACGCAACACTGACCATCTTGTCACATCGCGTTCCCTGACGACGGCAGGGTATTTTCGGTTCAGAGGGCGTTTGTGTCCGCCGGTTTGTTCTTCGCCTGTAAACCTTCGGAATGTTCGGGGCAGTAACGAAGCCCAAAGGGCTGCTTCGCCACCAGGCCACGCGCGTTTCCGTCCTCTTGCGCTGCATCGAACCTCGATTCTCTCCGTCTCTCCGTCTTTGGAGGCCGCATTGACCCCAATTCCGTTGCTGTTCCTGAGTCCGCGTCCCCTGTCCCTGTCAACCCCGTCGAATTTGTCCAAGATTGTGGAATGTCCAGCCCGGAACCACAACTTCTGTATGACTTGCTGGGATGATGGATTTTGCATTCGAACACGGCAGTACTCTGTGCTGTGGTAGCCTCTACAGGGCCTGGGAAGTCTGGGAAGTTCCAAGGCAAATTCGCATTCGCCCCCATCAAGTTCCATCGAAATTGGATCCGCTTACATCTGCCCTCCGGACCCAGCAGTCCGTTACCAACCAGCAAGCCGGGTCCGGTTCACGACGCTTGTTGAGCACCTGCAGAAGCGGATCACCCCCCATCCGTTCGGCCTTCGTCCACGGGCCACGGCAAAGAACAGTTCCCACGAGGTCTTGTGTAGGAATGGCATCGTCATCCGGCCCCACGGCGCAGCCTCAATCCCCTTTGTCAGCAGGCCTCGTGCC
Source organism: Colletotrichum tofieldiae (assembly GCA_022836555.1). NCBI lineage: Eukaryota > Fungi > Ascomycota > Sordariomycetes > Glomerellales > Glomerellaceae > Colletotrichum > Colletotrichum tofieldiae. The sequence goes on along the minus strand of BQXV01000008.1, from coordinate 911,085 downwards.
AGCTAGTGTTGGCACACCGGACGGGTAACCACCGTACACCGAGTGCCAGAACCCGGTCAGGGTTTCATTCCCTCGTAAACAGAAATGGACACAAACGAACATCGGACCCCAGAATGGAGCAAGGAACTTTGGGGTCGGCCGTGTGCCACGCTTATCCTGCAGATGCAGCGTTGCATCGAACACGTCCCGTGACAGTTCCAATGGGCCGGTACCGTACAAGAAAAAGCTGGTAATCCTTCCTGCAGCGTCCCGTCTCTCGGTGAAGCTGGTGTGCTTCATGGCACGCCGTCGTTCGTCCGTCTGCGGTGTGGGAAAAAGGGGCGTGTCTGCAATCTCCAGCTTTCTTCTCCTTTGGAAATGCTTTCCACCCCCCACCATGCACCGATACAAGGCAGAGGGAGCGCGAACCAGACGAGGCTAGAGTGCATGCACTCGCTAGCCGGGCAATAATTTGCCCAACTTGTCGACCTTCGTTCAGGAACCAGAGACATCGTCAGGAACAAAGAGGCTGTGCTCCATACGCTTAGCTGTTGCTGTCCCTCGATCCCGGTGATGATCCACGATCATCGACGCAGGCGGACTTGAAATTTATTTCGCGTCTCTTTTTTTTTTTTTTTGTCTCGCATCTTTCGGCGCTAATGAAAGTTTTATTTCCTCAAGTCACTTCCATTAGCGACATCGTAAACGGCGCCTGACTCAGTTGTAGGCTCAAAGAGCTCCTCCTGTTCGGCCGAAAACTCCGCATCGCAGCATGGGGGCCAAGGTTGGTTGTTTGCTTGTTCCCCATGATGGATGGACCTGTGACATCTGTTCGACGTCGGGAGCCTGTCACTCAAACGACAGAGTCTTGTCACGTTTTCCCCCATCTCCCAAAAGGACCCTCAGGCGGGTTGCCCAGATTGGCAATCCCAGGACAACTGCTGCTGCCTTGGAGAACATCCTTGTTTTGCATCCTTGTCGCTGCTGGTGATCAACCATGGAAAAGATGTTTGAAAAAAAGGCTGGGTGTTGGTTCTGGTGAGTTCGGGGAGGGTGTCGCACATCTGCCAGAAACCCCATCATCTGATCGATGATTCCATCACAAACCCTGTTTTCACGCGGGTCCTTTTGCTAGGTGCTCGGCATTTCGGTTGACTTTCTTGGTTTGACGCCGTTCGAAACTTCCGCCCGTAGTGAGAGGGCGCCGTCGGACACGCGTAGCTCGGCTAACTTGGTGACAAAGTGACGTGTCGAACATGATCACGATCTCTCTCTCTCCATTCGCCAACCGTGCACACCGCCAGGGCGTCAAGCAGGCCGGACCAGGATACGGAATTACAGTCGTTTGAGATGCTGGACCGGGTGCAAATCCCCCTCACGACCAGCATGTTGGGCATGTCAAGATCGAGCTTCCCCAGGTTCTCTTGGCCTCGCACCGTAACCCGATCCGAGACGGTGCCTGGACATTGGGCAACTGGAAGGAAATGTGTTGGTCACGGCCGAGACGGTGCCAAAACGTGGAGGGACGGCGATTGATTGTTTGGAAATGGTACTGTCCTGGTCGAGCCAATGGTTCGTGATTGACATTAATGAACCAACGATGGGGCAAAACGAAAACATCCAATATGGCTGCTGCGCAGACAAATCATTGGCATGTCTCAACGCCTCGAAATATGCCTCTGATTTGAAGGTCTGTTTCTGTCGTAGCAGGGCTGACGGTCGAGGGTGTCTCTACCGAACGGCGACGGCCGCACCGAGACAGTTCAACCGATGATTCGTATTCAGTGTACCTGGCCCAAGATAGGTCCTCGTACTTTTGTGAGGACGAACCTGCGACAGGGCTGTTCAGGCAACAAGTATCAAGAGAGGCACAGATGGTTCGAGTGGCTAAAGCGCTTGATGCAGCTGATGTCTTGTCGCCCGGGCACACGGAGACAAGCACACAATAACCCTTGCCGGAACGGCAGCTCTACAATATTGTGAAGCCCAAGAGAACGACGAACCAATCTCGGAACCCGTGTAATCCTGATCGGCTCCAGCTGGGCAAGGTTTGGAGATGGAGATGAGGTTGCGGCACTCCCCGACGAACGGATGATCGAAAGAGGAAGACGCCTCGCTGCGCCATTTCCTGCAGGTCCCAGCAGCTTCGGTTAGGCTATGTGCTACACATGGCGTTTTTAAAGTGTACGCCGTGTACCCTCATCCCCATCTGCAGGAATACCGTCGGACAATTACCGCAAAGGAAATCTTGCATCAATATTGGGGACAAGCGAGGTCGCGCAGCGTGTGCCACGACGCATGCAGGTATTCCGTCATAGGTTATGCTGCGGCTGGCGCGTCGAATAGCCTGCTTCGTGCCCGCTTCACGATGGTGGAATTCGTCGCCGGGGTTCAGGCAACCGATAAGATCCTGCCTGGGTGCTACACATACCTGCTTGCTTGCCTGCTTGCCTGTACTTACATCGTACGGCGGAAGGGAAGTTTCGGCAGGCGACTTCATCGACTGCGTGACTGTGACACCCATCTCATGGGTCTCAGACAAATGCGGCTCGACTGAGGGCGTGTTCGGCTCCGGTGTGCTCGCACCCTGTGGTTGTTTCTTTGACACTCGTTGACGTGTCTTTGCCGTTATCGCCGCTCGAGTTCTTCGCCGATCGAACGAAAGCCATTGGTAAGCTAGCCAAGTCAGCCTCGGCAGACTCGGCATCGTCCGCTTCTCGAGAGACAGGTCAAGGCCACGCTCGTTGTGTAACCAATGGGACGGCAGAGGTGCCAGTCGATGGAAAGGCATCTGAAACATGCTCTCTGCCTCGCTCCGCAGTGACACGAATGCGAAGCAAGCCCCCAAAAGATGACAAAGTGCAGCGTGTGTGTGAGCACAGCATTCAACACGCCCGCGCCCCACGTCCGAGCTCAAAAGCCCGCGTCCACTGGGTTGGTCAGTCGCCGTGTTCCCACGTGGTGCTGAGCAAGGGGCGGCTCAAGAGCAACGACCACCCCTGACGATCACACCACACTGACAACAGGGGCTCATCGAGCGATTGCCACGCCCGGGTTCCCAGACGAGACTTGATGGGCGGCAACGTTGCGCAATGGGTTACACACTGTTTGCTCACACCAGAAACGAGTGAGCAAGACGGATGCGAGGCCAAAGCCTGATGTCTGCGTTGCCTAGCACAGCCGGTTGCTGGTCAGCTGAGCTTGGTACCATTTAATCAGCAGTCGCTACTGCAGGTACGGTGGCGATGGATAACCGTATCGTGGGTTCCGTTTGTATTTCTGTCCAATTTGCGTTGGTCGTTTTCGCTTCCCGAGACAGTGTACTCGGCCCCTTGAAGCTATTCCAATTTCTCGTTGGCCGCGGCAAGGGACACGACGCAGAGGACACACGAGGGGCTCGCCGTGCCTGGGTTTCCTGAAGCGGCCTTGAGCGGACGGAGTTTCTGTCTTGTTTCTCCGTAATGAGGAAATCATTGCCTCTTCTACCCCATACCTTGCCGCCGTAGTCGCCGCCATGGTGGGCCACCTCCGTGTCCCGCCGTCAGAAAGTCCGCCGGCCGAGCACGTCGGGGAAACACCTCCTTCCATCGCTTCCATTTTAGGCAAAACATTGATAAGTTTGCTCATTGTCCTTACCCCGGGCGCGGTACCCTTGCGTCAAGGGAGCATCTGAGACGAGAACCCCAGGGGCTTGTCTGCATCAAGTGCCAGCGCGTCCCGTCAAAACGGTAGCATTTTACGGACATCCAGAACGGTTTCATCCGGTCATTGGCTGTCGACATCCTTCTGCTGCCCTGTCCGTACGGTGATGCGAGCATGAACCGGCTGGGTGGGGGTTCGAATGGTTGATCGACCAGTAGGCACTGCACCTCGACGCTTTGAGATGAGGCTAAATCGTACGTCCATGCCTCCTCGGATTCGTGCTCTGGTGCGCCAATGGCTCGATAAAACGCACGTCGTGCTATCACTACATCCACACGATCGTTCACACCCTCTTTGGACGCGCAACCCATGATGGCGGGCGGTCATGTGGACTCGAGGCTGGGGTCGCATTTGGACGGAGGATTTTGCTCTGCCTCGCTGACGCCAGAAGTTCAATCAATTCTAAACTGTCAGCTTAGCGGGGTAATGTGTAAAGACAACCCGCGTTACCTCCGGCCCGTGCTGGATAAGGCTCTATCTAGGCTGTACTGTTATCAAACAACATGAGGTATCGGCCAGCGTGAGATGCCATGCAATGGAATGTACTGCCGGTTTGGTGGGGATTGGCCATTATGTTGTCACACAACACGGATCAGAGGCAGATTCGTAAGCGCAGTGCCATCCGACTACTCCAAATCAAGTCGTCAGAGGCACTCGTCAATCGTCCGACCATGAGTCTGTGCTGGGCGGCTCAGACGGGTAAACTAGCGTACTTCTGCCTGTCAATAAAGTCGGTCCGTGAGTCGTGATCGGCCGAATCGACCCTGGTTAGACTGTCGTTATCGTGATTCCTAAGCCACTTCGCCCGCAGAGTTGATGGTGTGCACCAGCTCCGTCAACTATCTCACCGACGGTCTTCGATGTCACTGTGGGGCTTCGTAACGTTCTCACGCAGGCGGGTTTTGGTACTTGGTCTAAATGTATCTCTTCAAGTCGGAAGGCGTTGTCACCAATGTTTCCATCCAGGAATCGAAGGCAAATCACATCCTTGCTTGAGCATCACATTTGAATATATGCCATGCCCAGGCTCGTAGTAGATCTCTCGAAGCGACAAGCCTGTCACAGAAGCCTGCCAAAGGTTACTTTCGAGACAGCCGACCTGCGTTTAATGGCATGTGTCATGTAGTCGAAAGCCACCGTATCCCTGGGTGTCCCTCCGGTAGCCTCGGCCAACAGTTGGTGGCAACTTTTCGAAAATCCCGAGCACGGGGGGCGGTTGCGACACAATGCATTCAATCCCAATGCTGAAGCTACCATCTCGTGTTCACCTAAATGTCCTCATCGTCGATGTCGTAACGGCGAGGCAGATAGGATAAGCCGGTAGGAAACGCCAAGGATAATGTGCGACAGTCAAGAGGAGGGGTTGATAGAACCCAAAATTCAAAATTAGCGCAGACGCCAACTGATGTTCATGGTTCCAGTGGTTTGGGAGGTTCGTAAAACTGGCTTCGACTTGGCGGGGAAAACCCAACATGAGTCGTAACATCGTAAGCGCCCAGCATTAGCCACAAGTCTTTAGGCTAGGCCAGCGTCTGCCAACCATCTTGGGTCCCATTGGGCTAGTTTCAGTTATCACCGGTCTAGTCGGATATAGTTGACCGTGCATCGTCAAACATCTGTTGCCCATGGCTCTTTGGATCGACGCTTCGGCACCATGCCGCGGTAGAGTAGTGAAAACCCGGGACACTCCCGGTGGGCTGGACGGCGATTATAAGTACCATGCCCCGTTCGGGATGCCGAAGCATCCCTACGAGGCGGCGCTGGCGGCCTCATAGACAGTCCGATGATAAAGTTCAGGTTGACCATGTCATCCTCCAACATAACCCAAGGCCTGGCCTGGTTCCGACCCTGGATGCACGTGCTGTGACCTTGATTCTCGAACCATCCTCGTTCTCGTCATAGGCAACTAGCGGACCCTCACGAAACAATCGCTTATTCTTGCTGCACTCCCCGGATCTCGATCTGTGATAAAAACGACGTCTCATGATCGTGGCGCGTCTATTAGGAAAGACTTGGCTAGGCGTGGCACACGAAACAATAGGCGGGGAATAGCTCCATGCCCGGTCCTCGATAGTCCAGTATGTACGATGCATCCCAACAAATGACAGAGGTGTCAAATGTCGATCTGATGTGGCCTGTCATCGTGCCACCGCGTAATCATGCCGGTGAGGAGCATATTCAAGCTCCCCATGTCGCCGGGCGGCCTACCATGTGAGTTGCCCGGCGTAGCTTCAGCATTTTGGCCGATGCTCACTTGCGCCTCAAGACGCGTCCTCCTCGGCGCCAGGGTTAGGCATCTGAGTAGAGCTGATCCAGTTCTCCATGCTGGCTTGGCCGGCAGGCTGCTTGCCGTTCCCAGATCCGCTCGAAGCTGCTAATCTCAGACGTTGCCGTTTCTTGACGACGAGGCAAAGCACACGACCATAGATGGCAAAACCTTCGTATGAAACGTCCATGGCCATTTTTTTCTTGTCATCGTCTTGCTCGACGTCAGACCCGGTCTCCTGCTTCTTGATGCGCTTGGGGGGCGGGAATACGTCGTCCTCGGAATCTATCTCGATTGCCGAAGCCCCGGCGCCAGCGTCATCGTCCGAAGGCATCTCGTACTCAGTATCAGCGTCTCGAGGTTCCCCGCGTTGTCTCTTTGACCGCCGAGGCCGGCTTGTTTCATCGACGGCGGGGATCTGGGAAAGACCGCCGGGGCTGTCTTCGGGGTCACTCTCCTCCCGAATGTGCACCGTTGCACCGGGGCCCTCGGCTTCCATGTCCAGATCGATTGGTGCGTCATTCGTTTCGCTGATCAGCTTATTAGAATTAGACTGCAGCTTGTTGGTTGCTTTATCGCGGAAATGCTTGTGCTTAGTGAGCAGTGAGTGGCGTGTACTCGTCTCGGTCAGGAACATTGACACCTCAAACTCGTCTAGTTCATGCTCTGATCAGCCAACTCTATTCAGTCCCACAAGCAGTCTGGACCTGGCTGATTGCAACAGTGAAAGGTGGTTGGGTTGTGCGATAGTGACAGTGAGTAAGGCTGCGAAACAGCACGACGAACCTTGAACGACGACATCCTTGATGCTCTTCTTCTTGGAGCTCTTCTTTTTGGTACGCTCCCTCTCCTTCTCCTCGCGTAGTTTTGGCAGTACCAAATGACGGACGCTTTCAATGACCTTGGGCAATATGGGATTCCGGGGGTTCAGAAGCCAGCTCTGTGCCAAAGCCGGGTTGTCGAGATATATGCGACACTCGAGGACAGAATACTTGGTGATCCTCAGATACCGACGGAGAGGCGCCATTTTCGGGATGTTTCCAAGAAACCGGGTTACAGTAAGGCGTGCAGTGTGGTATAAACTAGCCGCGGTTGTAAGACCTTTGAGGGGGCAGGTAGCTTTCTGTCAAGGCGTAATAGGGTTGATGTGACGTGGCCGAGAAACAATAACCCTGAAGATGCTTCGGACCGAAGTGGGTGAGCCGGCGAGGTCGGCCGTGAAGGGTGGCAGGTTGTGTTGTATCTATAAGGAGGTTCTGATTGTCGAGGTGAGTGAGTGAAGCCTAAGTTGTGACGTCGAGGAAGAGCGCCCCACCATGCCGATGTACCTTTTCCGGGACCATCTGCACGCAATTGCGGTTGGGGCAGGGGAGGTGTACTTTGGACGCCTCCCCGGCAGACACCATAGATGGCACCTTAGGCACCTGGGCGGCCCTCCGCCCACTGGGTTTGCCCGTGCGGTTGCTCATGCGGGGCTGCTGCACGATGCAACAACAGGCAGGCACTTACAGAGGGCGAGCGACCTCAGGCACACTGCAAGCCAATTGACGGACGCGACCCCACTTAAATTTTATCGGAATCGCGTCGCCCACCATCGGATCGTGTCGTTTGGAGTTGCAGCCATCGAGAGCTCAGCATCCCCAGACTCCAAGTACGCACTGCGGCTTACACCACCTCCCCGCGCCCTCCCTTCCGCAGTGATGCTTACAAAGCGATCATGTCGAAGTCATGGGCATCGACACTGAGGTTACCCAGATCCACCTTTCCGTAAGCTCTGATCCCGTCCGGCCGTCCGACCTCCGTGCCGGCCTCTGCTGACCCGTGATCCGGCCCGTCTCAGACCGCGCCCGCTCTCGCAGTTCCGTGCCGACTACTTGCGCCGGTCTGCCGACGACTTTTACAAATGGCAACTATCCAACGAATCGAGGCCCGAGTTCACCCTTCATGACGGCCCTCCGTACGCCAACGGAGGCCTTCACGTTGGTCATGCGTTGAACAAGATCTTGAAGGACATGATCAATCGGGTCAAGGTCCAACAGGGTTGGTGATGCTCAGCTATTTTGGTCTTCATACGTGCGCTAATCTCGTTCTTGTAGGCTGCCGCGTACGCTACAGGCCTGGCTGGGATTGCCATGGTCTCCCCATCGAGATGAAGGCTGTTGGCACCTCGGGCGGCAAGGACATGACTGCTACCGAGATTCGCAAGGCTGCTAGACAGCTCGCCTCTGCCACGGTGCTGGAGCAGATGGACGGCTTCCGATCATATGGCGTTATGGGTGACTGGGACGCACGATGGACGACCATGGACCCCGACTTCGAGGTCAGGCAACTGCGCTTGTTTCGGCAGATGGTCCGTCGAGGCCTCATCTACCGCAAGAGCAAGCCCGTATACTGGTCACCGTCGTCGAGAACCGCGTTGGCTGAAGCTGAGCTGGAGTACAACGAGAACCATGTCTCAACGGCCGCCTATGTGAGATATCCCATCATCGGCAGCCCGTCGTTGGGCCACTTCTCCGGCCAGCTCTATGCCATCATCTGGACTACCACGCCTTGGACACTCCCAGCGAACAGGGCCATTGCTATTCACGAGGATCTTGATTACGCCATCATATCTGTCAACGGAAGCGCCTATCTCACCGCGGTCAGTCGACTGGAGGCAGTAAAGGCCCTCTTCACCGAGGGGGACCCCCAGGTCGTCGTAGCGTCCATCAAAGGCTCCGAGCTAAGGGGATTAGAGTACCATAACAGACTGCAGGGTGCACAATCCGCTCCACAGCCCATTATTCATGCGGATTTCGTATCTGCTGATTCTGGAACTGGTCTCGTCCATATAGCTCCGGGCCATGGTTTTGAGGATTACGAGGCATGTGCAAAACTCGGCATTGACGCTTTCGCGCCTATAGATGATGAGGGAAATTTTACTCGAGAAGCTTTCCCTGATGCCCCCGAAAAGCTGACCGAGGCTTCTTCCATCCTCAAGGGCGGCAGTAAGGCTGTTCTCGGTCTGATTCAAGACGACGTCTTGAACGCTGCAAAGTACAAGCACAAGTACCCTTACGACTGGCGGACGAAGCAGCCCGTTGTTATGAGGTCTACGGCCCAATGGTTTGCTGATGTTGATAGCATCAAAGGTGATGCCATCAACGCACTGAAGGACGTCAAGTTCGTGCCGGCTTCTGGGCGCAATCGCCTTGAGAGCTTCGTCGTTGGCCGCAACGAGTGGTGTATTTCGCGCCAGCGTGCCTGGGGAGTGCCTATCCCCGCTCTTTACGACGTTCATGGAGAGGCTGTGGTGACGGAGGAATCTGTTGATCACATCATCTCCGTCATCCAGCAGCGCGGCATAGACGCGTGGTTTTCTGATGCCCTTGATGAACCTGCCTGGGTCGCCCCATCTCTCAAAGGGCAATACCGGCGTGGCACGGATACCATGGATGTCTGGTTTGACAGTGGGAGCAGCTGGACTGAAAGCAATGGCCAGGCCGACATCTACCTCGAAGGATCTGACCAACATCGCGGCTGGTTCCAGTCCAGTTTGCTGTCATATGTCGCCGCCCAAAGAGCCGAGACTGATGGAGCAGCTCAGATGCAGCCCGAGCCTCCCTTCAAGACACTGATCACCCACGGATTCACATTGGATCAAGCTGGCAAGAAGATGTCAAAGTCAATTGGCAACACCATCACGCCTGCCCAAATTATGGATGGCACCTTGTTGCCCCCGATCAAGGTCAGAGGCAAAGCCAAGGTAGCCGGTGCCGGTCCAACGTATGAGGCTCTGGGGCCAGACGCGCTCCGTCTTTGGGCAGCCAGCTCCGAGTATACCAGAGACGTCGCCATCAGCCAGACAGTTTTGAAGTCCGTCCACACGATTTTGGTCAAGTACCGCACCATCATCAAGATGCTGACCGGCTCGATGCACGAGTCTGCCCGCACCGCCCCGACGACGACTCTTGATCACATCGCTCTCGTCCAGCTAAAGGACGTCACGGAGGAGGTCCACAAGGCGTTTGCCGCACACGAGTTCTACAAGGCTTTCAACGCCTTGAACCGCTGGGTTGCCAACGATCTATCGGCCTTTTATCTGGAGGCTATGAAAGACCGCCTCTATTGTGGCGATGGTGGTGGAGTCCTGGAGCCCATCTTCTTGGGCTTCCTCCGGATGCTGTCGCCCATGACCCCTCTTCTGGTCGAAGAGGCATGGGATCATCGACCCGAGTACATGAAGGCTGATGAATCTCTCCTTCACCCGCTGTACACCCCTCACGACGCCCCAGTCCACGACCGGGCCCCTTCGACCATCGGAGAGGCATCCATCCGCAAGGACCTTCCAGTTCTCATGTCTGTCTCAAGTGCTGTGAAGGCAGCTCTTGAAAAGGGCCGTTTGGCCAAGGTTCTCGGCTCTTCGCTGCAGTCGTCGGTCCTAGTGACTACCGAGAACCAGGCGGTTGCCGGTGTTTTGAGCAAGTACGGCGAAGAGTTGGAGGCCATGTTCGTCGTGTCGTCCGTGGAGACGAACACGAAAGTTCCCTCTGAGAGCGAGTGGCGCTACGATGAGGTGTTTGAGGTCAACGGCGCAAAGGGGACCGTCTCGGTTCTGCCGCCCAAGGAGCACAAGTGCTCTCGTTGCTGGCGGTACATCGCGCCGAAGGAGGACGCTTTGTGTGGCCGCTGTGAGGATGTCGTGTCGAGCCTGTAAGAATAGATAGACTCTGTATAGATATGTACAATAAACCAAGGAAGATACATCTCATGGCCATAGTAGGGTTCTCGAATAATTTACTTCCAGGCTAGAAAACCAATGGAGCAACCTTCAATCCAGGGTGAGGTCTATAATGAAACCAAGATCACAGCTGTTATTGAGGATACCTGGATGACCTCTACTTTAGAGACAGACTGCTGTCATGGTTGAATTTATAACACATTAATACATTACTATGGGCTTCGGCTACATCCTTATGTTGCCACCGAAAACGAGCTTACACCCACGGTGTATTTCCAAGCCACCGCCTCTTTGATTTCGTCTTCTTTTCTTCGAGTTTATTATCAACTTCTTTCCCTAGAAAGAAACATCTTGTGCCTATACTATGCGTTGTAGGTTAAATGATGTTTAGATCTCACAACTAGAAACGACGAGCAGGCGCGCTAGGCCGAGGTTGTGCCAATGCATGGGCCGAGCAGAGCTGAACTTCGCGATCATCGAAAAGAGAGTGGAAGGGTACAACCAGCCTCCATGGCTATTACTGCCGACGGGGCTCCAGGGATGTCATATCCGACAATTTCCCAACCACCGTCTTGATCTATTATTGAAGAATAAGCCCGCAACAACCACATCATCCCGCAACGATGCGACAGCTATCTCCTGTCGTCCTCGTTACATCGATATGGATCATGGCTCCAACCTGCGATCCTGTTTTTCACCTCCTTGATGGGGTATTATGACATTTTCCCATTCTCCACAAAGTTCGACGTTGGAACCGTATAACATTGAGAAGGATCAACGGCACCATACAACTCTTGATCAGAGCCTTTTCTACTCTCATCCTTGTATTCTTCAACTACTTCGTGCAGTTACTCGTTGCTCCTAGGCGCCAACACAGAAATGACGCGCGCCTTTCATAATGGAGGGATATCGGCATTGAAAGTTCAAGTGCTCAAATACGTATCGGCGAGAGATGGCAACAGTTAACAAGCGATTGATTGAAGCATTCGAACCGTGTAATTTCAACTCCTATCCCAAGGCGGCCCGCTAATTATTCTTTTACAGCATTTCTACACCTTACTTTTGAAGCGGCTGGCCCATGCCGCCGTATGTAATCATCTTTGTAACCTGGTACTCGGAAATACCATACAGGGACCCCTCCCTCCCGAAACCGGACTCCTTGACGCCTCCGAAGGGCGAAGCGGGATCCGAGATGAGACCTGTGTTGACGCCAACCATACCGACCTCCAGGTGCTCCGCCACACGGTGCACGCGCTGAATATCGCGAGAGAAGAAGTAGCCCGCCAATCCAACGTTGGTGGCGTTGGCCAGCTTCACCACCTCCTCTTCGGTCTTGAAGGAGAAGAGACCAGCGACGGGGCCGAAGGTCTCCTCGCTCGACATGGCCATCTCCTTGGTCATGCCCGTGATGACGGTTGGCTCGTAGAAGTTGGATCCCAGCTTCGAGATCTTGTTGCCGCCGACGACGACCTTGCCGCCCTTCTTCTCGGCGTCGCGGATGTGGGCCTCGACCTTGTCAATGGCGCGGTCGTGAATGAGCGGGCCGTGGGTGACGCCTTCCTCGAAGCCGTTTCCGACCTTGAACTCCCGGACCTTGGCGGCGAACTTTTCGGCGAACTCGTTGTAGATGCCGCTCTGGACGTAGATGCGGTTGGCGCAGACGCAGGTCTGGCCCGAGGAGCGGAACTTGGAGGCGATGGCACCTGCGACCGCCGAGTCGACGTCGGCGTCGTCGAAGACGATGAAGGGGGCGTTGCCGCCCAGCTCCATGGAGAGCTTCTTGAGGGTGCCGGAGCACTGCTTCATGAGGAGCTTGCCGACGTTGGTGGAGCCGGTGAAGGAGATCTTCTTGACGGTCGAGTTGGTGGTGAGGGCCTCGCCGACCTCGGGGGTGTTGTCGAGGGCGGTGATGATGTTGACGACGCCCTTGGGGATGCCGGCGCGGTGGCCCAGCTCGGCGATGGCGAGGGAGGTGAACGGGGTCTCGCCGGGGGCTTTGCAGACGACTGTGCAGCCGGTGGCGAGGGCGGGGCCGATCTTGCGGGTGATCATGGCGGCGGGGAAGTTCCATCTACGCCGTGTCAATATCGTGCTCTGCCACAAAGCTCCAACTGAAGAACATACGGCGTGATGAGGCCGCAGACGCCGACGGGCTCCTTGATGGTCCAGACGCGGTTGCCGGGCACAGAAGACGGGATGGTGTCACCGTAGATGCGGGGCGCTTCTTCGCTGAACCACTCAAAGAAGTTGGCGGCGTAGGTGACCTCGCCCTTGGCGTCGGCGATGGGCTTGCCGTTCTCCCAGGTAATGAGGGTCGTCAGGTCTTCCGCGTTCTCCATCAGGAGGTCATACCACTTGCGCAACAGCTTTGAGCGCTCACGGCCGGTCTTGGTGCGGAAGGTCTCGAATGCCGTGGCAGCCGCGGCGATGGCAGCATCCGTGTCGGCCTTGGTGAACTCGGGGCATGACGCGATCTTCTCGCCGGTGGCCGGGTCTATCGGCAGTAAGTACCCGGGATTGCTCATGAGAGAGGGCTGGTATCCGGTTGAGCCTACCGTTCACATCAAAGGTCTTGCCGGACTTGGCCTTGATCCATTCGCCGTTGACATAGCAGACATCCTGCTTTAGCAACGAGGGGTCTTTAAGCTAGGGGATGTGTGAGTGAGGTCTGTGGTTTGCCATTGGGATCGCGGGGTAGTACCTTGGGAACCATGGTTGAGGCGGCTCTGAGGGTAAATGGAATAAACGGTGTCCGAACAGAGCGGAACAAGCTTCTTGGTACGAATCGTGACGCCGGGGCGGCTGCCTTTTGTAATGCGATGGGCATGGTGGAGGGCCGAAGTAGGAGGAGGGTTGAGAAGAAGAAGCTCTTCGCTTGTCGCGACTAGAGCTGTGGAAATGCGGGGGGCGTCTGGACTTTGGATTGGAGTTAAACTTCACACTTCTGTGCTGGATTATTGGATGCACCCAAACGCTTCGTTATCACCCATGAGCTGGTAAACACAGTTGGGGGTTCAGAATCGCGTTGCGAGATATCTCGCGTTGTCGAAGCTCTTCAATGGCAAATATCGTGAGCCTACAGTTGATTTGTCTAAGCGACAACGGAGACGAGAGCGCCTCCAGGCGGCGCATCCGGGTGACGTGCGATGACGTCCCCCCCACTTTCCCAACCGGCCCGGTTGGGTTAACCGCAAACCGGCACTGAGCGATACCAGCCTGTGCTAAGATAAGGCTCGTTGCCGGGGCGGGGTCCCTAACAGATAACCGTTCATCGGCCACGGCCCGGCAATGAGAGGCAGTTTGAGTGCCTTTGGGTTTCGACCAAGCTGTTCCCTGGCAGACTCCACTGGAGCTATGACTGCCTTCCTTTCCCTTCCCTAATTACCTTCCAACCTTTGCATCTCATCTCACGTCAGCCAGCTCATTCATTCCCCTCAGCAACTGTTCAATCCAGATGCAGATGCATCACACGCTATTAGCGTCCTCTCCCTCGTGATGAACCGTATGTCGAAGCAAACAAACCAATTTCTAGATCAATATTAGACGCAGAATGACGCTAAATGCCCCCTGTCGTGCCCGGCTTTAGTGTTACCCCCAGGTGTTCATCTCATCCTCAAGCAGCCTTTTGCATCTGAGAACTCTCGCACATGAGCCTTGTTTGTTCTCCCGTTGGCTATCTTTGGCGGCGCATCACCGACCTCATTCGCTCTCTCTCTCTCTCTCTCTCACACACCCTCGTCATGAAGCACAACATGGGATCTCCCGCCCCTTCGCAAACACCCCCAGACGCACCCGCAGGCCAAGCTCTTGCCCTCCAAGACTCGTGTTGCCGCCCTCCGCGGTGATCTCGCCCGTTTCGATAGCTTGACCGACCTGCATGCTGTCATGGTTGTGTGCTGCCTGCCTTACATCACCGTTCGCCTTCTCACTTCCCGGCTGCAGCGTGACTGTGAAAAACATCCTTAATCCCCGCGTTGGCACTACTGCCCATGCGGGGAAGCTTATTATCACCTCAAACCATCATCGTACAGTAGCAACTCCGCCATCATGTCGGTCGCTATCCGGTCCCTTGGTTCGGTCCTGAGCGATGAGCTTCATTGCCTGTTTACGACCTTCTCACCCTCGTACAACGCCATCACATGGGCCAAACTTCTCTCGCAGTCTCTCGCTACCATCGCTATAGCAGGCGACGCCACTCCCAATGCCCTCCCCGGGCCCGAGAAGGCAAGTGCTGTGTTTGATGCCTTTGTGAGCTACTCCCTCGAGTTTGCCTTCTTTCCAGACTTCGCCGGTAAGCCTTGCACCTATACTCAAGTACCGTGCCTCGCGGCCCTGACCATGCATGTTAGGAAACACTTCGGCGCCGAACAAGTTCTCGGACAACCTGCTTGCGAACTTGGGTGACCTGCAAGGCGTTCGTCCCTATATCCGAGTGGGAGGAAACACTCAGGACTATGCCCTCTACGACGAGTCACTCCCGTACGCTGTCAACGGTACGTATGATTTCGAAAGGTCGAAGGACTACCCGACCACCATCCACATTGGCCCTTCTTATTTCCAATCGTACGGCACGTTTGCAGACACCAAGTTCACCCACGGCTTCAACCTCGGCTTGGGCGCCAATCGCTCTGAAGGATGGGAAACGCTGAAAGCCACCGTGCCGTTGGCATGCAAAGCCATCGGCAAGGATAATCTTGACGTCTGGGAGTACGGAAACGAGCCAGACCTCTTCTCCACTTCTGCCCAAGGCCCCGTGCGGCCATCGTCATGGAATGAATCCATCTACGTCGAGCAATGGCTCAACGGAACCCGCGAGATCGCCAACATCCTCGCCGAGGCGTGCCCTGACTTCCCCAAGCCCGTCTTCATGGCGCCATCCAACGCAGGAACAGCCAACAGACTTCGCGCCCCTGCGCAGTGGGCTGCTGGCTTGAACGCCGACGAAAACGTCGCCGCGTTCTCTACGCACAACTACATCAGCGGCGCCGAGAGCCCTGGGGTTACCCTCCAGGGAACTCTGATGAACCACACTCGAACCGTGCAGTCCGTCCAGGCGCACGCGAGGGAGTACGCCAACCTGACGGATCGTTTTGACGATGTCCCGCCGCACATTCTGGGAGAGCACAATTCGCTGTTTAACCAGGGCAAGCCGGGACTGTCCAACTCTTTCGGAGCTGCCCTCTGGGGCATCGACTTCAACCTCTATGCCGCCTCACAGGGAATCAAGCGGAACCATATGCATATGGGAACCGACTATAGAGTTCGTCCACCTCCTTCACCTGAAGTGAAAAAAATCCTTGAAGCTAATGGTTCATAGTACCAAAGCTGGCAGCCCGTCAACACCGACACAACCGCCATCGGTACCAAGGCACCATACTACGGCAATATCGCCATCGCCGCTTTCCTTGCCCCGCCCAAATCCTCGGGCCCTGTCTCTGTCGCGCACATTCCTCTCCAGGGGGGCGACGAGCAGTCCGCTGCGTACGCAGCCTACCACGGCGACACACTCGCCCGCCTCATCGTCATCAACATGCACGCATATAACTCGACCATCAACGGCACGGGAACCACCCCAAACCCAGACTCCAAAAGCCGGAAGGACTTTGCGTACAGCTTCGAGGTGCCGTGGGATACTGGCATCGCGAACGTGCGGCGGCTGCGCGCGAACGGGAGCGATGCCATTACGGGTATCACATGGGATGGGTGGAGTTACAACTATGAGCTCGACGAGGGGAAACCTGTCAAGCTGGACAATGTGACAGTGGATGAGTATGCCTGGATTTCGGGGGGCCGGGTGCTGTTTACAGCCTCGGCGAGCGAGGCTGTTATAATTAGTCCCGATGGTGGATGTAGAAAGCCTTCTTAGGCGCGATGGGCATTTTGATAGGGGTTTACTATACTCATCAAAGGGGAAGTTGCACGTTCAACTAGCAGTTGTTGCACACGCATTCCACGAGCAGTATCAAGATGACTTTTCTCCAACCAGCAGTGCCCCTTCAAACCGTTTTCGAGGTCGTGAAAGGTCACTGTAAACAGAAAACGGCGTGTCCAAACCAGTCCACTTCGGTTAAAGGCTTTGGCTGCCCAAAGCCGCATGGCGCGCTTTGTAGTAGAAGGGTTCTACCTCAGTGGCTGTTATGACGGGCTTAACCGTCTCGAATACTCCGAATAGTCACCCACCAACACCAGTCTCGATGTGACAGAAGAATGGCTTCATAGCAGCCCCTAACTGCACTTGAATCAACTCCCAAACCGTGACGAGTCACATCTCGACCTCGCGCCGCCTCTCTCAAACCCCCTTTTGCCGAAACTGCCTCTCCACCTCCTCTGCAAACTCCCCGATCGTGCCGAACCGCCATTCGAACCCGACATCCCCCCTCAGCCTCTCGAAATCCCCTCCGACCCCTTGCCCCTCCTTCGTCTCCCCGCCCCTCGAGATCCAAACGCTCCTGAGCCCGAGCTCCTTGGCCGGCACATGGTCGGCCGTCAGGCTCCTCGCGACGTGCAACAGCTCCCCCCTCTCGCGGTCCACGCCCAGCTCGTCCCTCGCCCGAGCGAAAAGGTACGCAAAGTTGGCGTGCGAGGGCTTGTAGCTCCCAATCTCCTCGGCCGCGTACACGCCGTCGAACTCGACGGGGCGGAAGTGGCCCAGCGTGGCGGCGATGTTCCGCCGGTCAATGTTGGACAGGATGACGAGCTTGTAGTGCCTCTTCAGCACCTCCAGCCCGCCGACGGTGTCCTCGAACGGCGCCCACGTCCCGGGCAGGGCCCCAAAGTGCTCCGCCTCCTCCGGCGAGACGGCGACGCCCACCTCCGCCGCCAGGGCCGAGAACGAGCGCGACAGGTTCAGGTCGTACCGCAGGCCTGGCTCGGAGACCTGGAGCTCGGAGGAGAGGTCGTCGAAGCGCTTCGCCAGGAGGCCCGGGTCCGTTGCCTGGGGGCCGGCGGGCGGGAGGCGGGAGAGGATGGGGCGGAGGCCGGACAAGAGGCCGGATTCCCAGTCGACGAGGGTGCCGTAGCAGTCGAAGGAGAGGGCTTTGAAGGCCGTCAGGTCTGGATAGGACATTATGAGGGGAACGGGGTCGAGGCGGAGATGTGTGGATGTGGTGTAGATGGGCGCCAGAGACTTGTAAGCTGTGCGGTTTGAGGAAAACAGATGTAGATTGGAATTGCAGATGAGTAGGAAACGAAGCGGTTTTCGGTTTTTATACGTTTACCGGGATAATTGCGGATGGCACCTGTGTTGACATCCTCAAGGGCGTGGATGACGAGCGGGGAGATCGCCGATGATGTGCCAACATGGCGCATGGTAAGTGGTGTCATCCGGCCGCCATGTACCCAAAGCTGCAGACCTCGATCTAGACGTGAACAAGAATAACCAAACAAACGAGTCGCGCGCGATGAATGAGTATTACAAACAGTCTGGATTGGAAACATCTGAATAAAAAAGAAGTCAAGGGTATCAAGAATACCAGTAAGCCTACACCCAAAGAAACCTGCCAAACCAAGCCCAAACCCCCAGGCCATAATCACCATTTGTACGGCTCAACGAAAGAACACTCTGCCGACTCCAAAGACACCAATCCCTTTTGAAACCCACGTATACTACTATCCCATATTCACTCTCTAGTTCAACCTAGGGCTCTTCCTGCGAGGCCCCAGACTCGACGAAAATGACGACGGGGGGACGTTCTCCCGCCCCTCAATGGGGAGCATGCTGCTCTGCTTGCGGCCCTTCGGCATGTGCCTTGTCGAGGTGCGCTTGCTAAAGAGCAGCGGGGCCGTGTTCTCGTTAATGGACATCATGCTGGCCGACGGGTCGTAGCCGAGGCTGCCGGTGGTGTTGGGGTTCACTTCGCGAAGGCTCATGTTAAAAGGGGGCATTTCCGAAATCATGCTGAGGGTCGACATACGAGTCGACGTGCGCGCCGGCGGTGAGCGAGACATGTCGTTGTCGAGGTCCGGGAAGACCATGGATTCAGATCCTGGCTTGGTTGGCGTGGCTCCGTCGCTGAGCCCAGCGAGGAGAGCGTCGTGGGCCTCGGTCCGGGGAAGGTCGGTCGGGTATTGGTACTGAACCTTCATAGGGGTCTCTCCCGTGGGGCGGTACTCCTGGATGGTCGTAGATTCAATGTCCTCACGCAGAGCAGTCAACGGCTTCGACAGCTGCTGAGTCAACGGGTCCAGGCCCTGCTGCATCTCTTCGGTCTCGGTTTCCATCTCCTCGCCCAGGTCCTTGACGCGATCAAACGTCGTCTTGAAGTGGCTTGAGATGTTGTCGAAAGACTTCTCAACGGTCGACGACAAGCCCTGCATCGACTCGCCATGCCGCTCGTGGTGAGAGGCGTTCTCGGAACGAGCACGGGTGACGAAGTCATCCAATGCCTCCATCTGGACATCGAGGTCCTTCAGCTGCTCGTCCACGACACGGACAGTCTCGGCGTGAACGGATTTGGTAGTTGCTTGAATGGCGGTGCTGTGCTCCTCGGCAGTCTGGTAATGGTTAGCATATGACGAAGCGGCAGCAAGGGATGTTGATGACGTACGCTCCAGTCATTCTTCAGCTTGTTCTTCATCGCATCACGAGACTTGGCCACGTCGTCAAGGAGTTGCCCCTCCTTGACATCCCAGGCCTCCATGTCCTCCGAGTATTGAGCTACGTTGCCCTGCAAGGAGACATTCGAGTCCAAGACGCTCTCCTGCAGCTTCGCGGTCTTCTCGGCCAGTCTAGTCTCCTGGGTTTCCGCCTGGGCATGAATGAGAGTGGTGATCTGGGCCAACAGGTTCTGTCGGTCCTGGGCCGCCTGCTTCCTCTCCTCGTCCAGGACCTGCTGCATCTGGACCGAGATGTTCTCGTTTTGCTCGACAATCGTGTCAGTTGCGCTCTGGAGCTGTTGTCTGAGTCTATCAGATTCACTTCGCTGTTCCGTGATGTGCGTCATGAGATCCTCAAAGATGCCCTTGAACTCCTTGCCCAGGGAGCTGTACGAAGTGTGCAGCTGCGCATGTGTTAGCTGTGAAGGTCTACGCGGAAAGGCCTGAATGCCTTACCTGGTTGTGGAAAGTGTCAAGCTCGCTGAGGACATCGGCAGCGATACGCTCCGCGGCAGCTGCAATGGCCTGAAGGCTCTCTCCAACCTGCTGCTTGACGGTGTCGCGAACGACCTTGATCTCCTCGAGAACGTCGTCCATCTCATCCTTGGACTTCTCCTTCTGCTCCAGAAGCTCTCGGCGCGATGCGGCAAATGATTCCAATTGCTCGTCGAGGAACTTCTGTGTAGTGGTCAGCTTCCTCAGCTCCTCGCTGACGAAAGAGTTCATGCGTTCGGAGACGCCCGAGATGCTCTGCCGCTGCTTGTTCTGGAAGCTTTGCACTCGCTGCTCCACCAGGCTTGTTACTTCGGCCACTTCAGCTTGCGCAGTGCCCCAAGCACTTCGGTTGATGGATTGAAGGTCAGACTTCCGTTTGTTCTTGGCTCGGAGGCCATCCACATCGTGCACCGTCTTTTGCAGAGTGGCAATCAGCTCGCCGCCAACCTCAGCCAGCTTCTCCTCCGTTTCTTGATGAGCTTTGCGGAGGTGCGTCTCTTCGGCAAGGCTCCTTCTTGTCGCCTTGAGCACGAGTTCCGTCTGTTCAAGAACACCCTGGGTCTCGTCGAGCTCCGCCTTGGTACCTTCATGGTCCTTCCGCAACCCCATGAAGCTGGACGTCAGGGCAAACAGCTCTTGGACCTTGTTCTTGAGGTTGCCCTCGAGAGTCTCCATCTTCGCCGCTTGTTCCTCCATGACGATGCGTCGCGATTCGCTTTGGGCCGTCATCTCTTCATATGATTCGTTGGAGAGGTAAACACCGTTGCGCTGTCGAGTCGTAATCAGCTCGCTCTTGAGTCTTTCGATTTCAGTCGCGAAGTCTCTAAGAAGCATCCTCTTGTTGATCATAGCGTTAACTTGCGGCTTGTTGCGGATGTTCTTCGCTCTAAAGGCATAGTCGAGCGTCGAAATAGTTTCCTCCAGATTGCTCTTCGCTGGTGAGATGGTGGCGATGATGCATGTTTTCGTCTGGCCTCCAAGAGAGTCTTGCAGCAATCGGGTGAGCTTCGACTCTCTGTAAGGGATATGTTGGCTCTTGTCGACCAGAGCGTTGATAACTCGGCCGAGCGTCAGAAGACTCTTGTTAATCAGGCCAGCCTCGGCGGCTCGCTTGTTCTCGGCACCGGATCGCTGAATGTTTTCACTTCCGGCCAAATCGACCAGGTTGAGCTTGCCAGCGCTGACATAGTCCTCGCCACCGTCCTCGCCCTTCTTTCGGACGTACGCAGTAACGGTGAAGACCGTGTGACTTCGACTACTGAGATCGTTGCACTTGGTCGCCGCAACCTGGCGCTTCAAGCTTCCATCCTGAAGAACCCTGATGCCCTCGCCGG
Organism: Colletotrichum tofieldiae; assembly: GCA_022836555.1. NCBI lineage: Eukaryota > Fungi > Ascomycota > Sordariomycetes > Glomerellales > Glomerellaceae > Colletotrichum > Colletotrichum tofieldiae. The sequence continues at coordinate 889,994 of BQXV01000008.1, read as the reverse complement.
CGTTCCTGATGTGTCTCTCCTCCATTCCCTGCACCACCGTAGTCGCGTGCCTTCTTGATGTATCGTCGAAGATCTTGAGTTTGGGTCCCTCTTCGGCGGAGATCAGATCGCGCAACTCCTCGTTGTACAGTTCGATGAAGGAGCACTTGACGCAGCTCTCGGTATCGTCCACTTCAAGTTTGTTGAAGAGCGCATGGAGAGCCCTAGGGATGATGCCGGCGCCATCGGAGAGGAGGCCGAGGGTTTCTGTCATATCACCGGACATGGTGTAGGTCTTGCCGGTGCCGGTCTGGCCGTAGGCGAAGATGGTGCAGTTAAAGCCGGCAAGCATCTGTATCGCGTCAGCGGGATAGTAGGGAGCAGCCTCAATGGGCAAAACGAACCTCGTCCAAGATGGGCTTGACAACATCGTCAAAAACCATTGTCTGGTCGGCCGCAGCAGAGAAGACGCGGTCGAAGTTGTAAGTTTTGTTGCTCAGGGCATTGGGGCCAAGCTTCAGCTCGACGTTCGTGCCCTTCGCGCCGTCCGCCTGGACGACGACGGCGCTGTTCTCGCGTACCTCACGGTCGTTGCGGCCTCTGCATCTGACGACAACGTTGATGTTGGTCTCCTGGCCCGGCGCATCGAAGTCATACTCGCGCTCCTTACGCTTCGTCGCGTTCGTGGCGACGGAGGCGACAGACTCTGCGGGCGAGGCGGCGCGCTCCATGGCCTTGGATGGGGCATGTTGATACCGCAAGTTCGAGGTCCGCGTTCCCGGGCGCACGCTTGCGCGAGCCGTGGCACCGGTGCGCAGGTTCGACGAGTTCGGCCTCGTCAGCTCCCGTCTGGAGCTCATGTTGGGGGGTTTTGGTTTGGGGAGTCGATTCGGCAATGGCGTTGTAAGAAGTTGAACGCAGCGGATTCAAATCATCCAAAAAGTCAGAGGTCCTACCAAAAAAACTGTAGGCGCGTGTTGTGTGTCTGATATACGGTGTGAGGCAAGGTGCTGGGAACCGGCAGGTTGTTGACAAAGTGCCAGGGTCGGTAAATAGAGCATGCGCGCGCTAAGTGGGGTGAAGCTCTGTGGTTGGTCAACTGACCCTGTCGTCACCCGGGCAACGGCCCCGCTCGCCCTTTCCGCTCGCCTGTTTTCCCGGCTGTTTTGGTCTCATCCCTCACCGAGAGCTGGGGTCACTCACCGAAACACGGGCATCAACACAAAAGCCGATCTTTCAAAGGTGGGAATGGCTAACAAAAGGGAAACGTACAGAGCAGGCTGTTCGACTTGCCAAACACTCCGGCTGGCTAGCAGACCCCACTGTTCGGGCAATGTGGATACGGCGAAAGAGAGGTTTGCTACTCTGCTGAACTTGCGTCCTGATGGCAATGATATCTGCTACGGCACTCATTCCTCATTACCTTTGCTGTCTATATCCCGCTTCAAGCCTTCGAGCTCTGCTCGCAGAAGCGTACCCTGCCATATAGTTCCATTGGCGCGCTTCATCTCAAAGTCAGAAACAATGCTGAAGCCCTGCTTTTCGTAGAACCTATCGTCATCTGTCAGCACTCCAATGTCGCGCCTCCTAACTTCCCCGGTGTCTGAATACTCACTCGACCAACCTTCTTCCATTCCCAGCCCACGCATCGACGTAGAGCGCCTTCATTCCCTTCTCAAGCCCGTAGTCCTTTGCTTTCCTCACAAGCGCTTCCCCCGCTCCCTTGCGTTGATGCCCTGTTCGAAGATCCGTGACCAACACATCGAGATACACGAACCCCTCGTTTCCCTCCAGCTCGGTGCGGATAGCATTGACGTGAAACTGAGACTTGACATGTTCAGGTAGCCAATTCTCGCGGACGAACACCGCCCCGACTGAGATCATGCGCGTCCCATCGTCGGCGGCCCAGTAGCGGGGACCGGGAGGCTGCGTGGTGCTGTTCGAGAGAGGCATCGCCGACGGTTCGACGACAACCTCCGCGAGGAAGACCCGTAAGGCATCTCCCTCGCCCGTGGTCCGGTACTTCTCCGACGTTCGGACGTCCTTGGCCGTCTCCTCGACAAACCCCTCCTTCTCGCTGAAGGGCTGGGACCCCCACATTTGACCGCTGCCGATCTCTTCGAGATACGAGATCGTCGAGTCGAACGCTTCCACGATAAAGGTGTCGTCGTGAGGGAGAGTCCCTCCCTCTCTCAGCCGCATCTTACCCATAATTGCAAAACGACAGATAAAATGAATACGCGCTATGTCACGTTTGTTGTTCGCAAGATGTTTAGGGTGAATGACGCGATATGTAAGCAAGTGCGAAAGGCGTAGCCGAGAATGTCCAACACACAGGACTATGCTGCCCCCGCTTACCAAGACTTGTTTACGATAGTCTCAACCCAGCACTGCCGCCCAATATACCCCAGCCCCCCCCTGAATGCGTGGCGACAAAGGCAGTGTGTTCTGGATGTAAGCAAGACCACCTCGCTCCTTGTTTGCAAGCAACGACTAGTGAATATGTCGAAGAATGCTATCGGCCCTTTTTTCGAAGCGGACAGTATCATCAAGAGATTGATCTAGCCCTGTGATCCTCAGCGGCCAAAATGCACCTTCACAAGAGAAAACAAGATCGAGCGATAATAAGATTGTCAAGGTGTACTTCTCAGAGGCTTGAGAAAAACAGACTCAACTTCAAATCCCGTTGGCTGATATATTGCCATGGCAATAAGTTTATTGGCCAAAGGCCGTTTAGCTCTCAGTGATCAAAAGCTGATTGCTGTACGGGCATAAGATGATCGGCTACTTGTCTGTCTTAATTCCACGGTAGCATAGCCTGCTGGGCGATTCAGACGGATGCCGCATCAATCTCTTTTTCTTCCATAAGATCACTAGATTCAAGTGACCCTAGGGCAACTTGATTCAAACTAGCTTCTTTGTGAGGCTCAGGGCACTGGCCCAGGACAACTAGCTGCCGGGAGGTTCATCCTAACCTCTCGCCAGCTAGCTCGAAATTCTCGCATCTGAGTGTCGAGCGAGACGGTTAGCGACTGGAAGGATGGTTCATGAATTTCATCTGCAGATGATGGGACGGCCTAGTAAAAAAGAAATCAACTATGACCGGTGGCCAAGTGCGCAAGAAATACTGATATCTTAAAAGCAGCCTGGCATGGCCACTTCATCACCATCCACCTAACCCGTCAACAAAAGAAACGCCTTTACGGTCAGTGACTAACCAAGGCCGCGTAACACGGCTCTCTTGTCGAAAAGCTTGTGACACTGAGCCATGGATTTTGTCGGTTACGGAAAGGAAGGACAGCTGGTCTGTTGGTATTGCGTTGCTGATGAATATTGGTTTCTCAGTATGGGACACGACCCATATCGGAAATCGTAGCATCTTCTGCCGATATCAATGGCAAGTCATCACACGCAGGATCCTCGCTTTCCGTAAGGAGTAACGTCCACAGCGCACATAGAAATGTCTCTCGAGATCGCAAACATCCCAGAGTCGTTGGGCATGAATGTGGAACCGTGGGTCCGAGCTGCTCATGCTCGCGTGTTCAGGGGTTGTCTCCGTCCTGCTATTCGGCCTCAATGGTTGCTGCCAAGCCATGGGTTCTTGTCAGGACGGATATTAACCGTCGTCCATAGATGTTGATAAGTGCTTCCTATACTCTTGCTGCGAGGATCGTGTTAGTTGGAAGGTGCGACCGACTTATGCTGCCGGTCGTCGTCCAAAGGATGCCTGAAGACGTGCATACAATCGCGTGGAACAGTCTCATGGCATTCATCAATGCTCTTGGACTAGACCAAACTGTGACAATTCTTGGCGCTGAGAGAAGCGGATGTTGCGCGGCAGCTGCAGGCGAGGGTTGTTCGAGAAGTTACATCGGAATCCCGACAGAACTGCAACATGATCAGTCTTAGCCCGGGCCAGCAATGCGAACACAGTCCCCAGTAGCATCAGTGCTTTGCGAGGCGAACCCGGAGTCAGATCTGCCTTACCTGATTATGCACTGAAGACTGCCAATTTCAAGCGTTCCGCATGACTTGGCATGGCGGCCTTGAGCTGTCTTGGGTTGTATTCTGAAGTGAATGGTTCACCTGCGTTGAGGAAGCCCAGTCGTGTCCCCGTTGGCGTTGTGCTGGAACGTTTGCTTCCGCTGGTACTTCGAAACGGTCCTTAGTCTTGGTGAATAGCCAGACCCAGTGCCTGGGGGGTTATGTAGAAGCTATCCATCTCTGTGCGCAAGCCGCACGGTTGATCGACACAGATGTCTTGAAACTGCAAGTTGATGCTGGCACTGGCCAGTACATCTCGTCGACAGATTCAAGGGGTCGAATCCGGGCGTTTTTCTCGAATCCTAGAAATAACCAAAGCTTGTTGAGTGAGAAGGCATGACAGTCGTGTCCACTAATGTTATTGGTATAGGGGTCTAAAAGTCCGGCGGTATCGCCTTTCATTTCAAACGTGGCAGCCTGAAGTTTCCGATTCAATGAGAATCAAATCCCAGACCCCAGGCAGAGATGTGCTAGTGGGTCTTTTCCTTTGGATGCTGCACGACCAGGATGGGCGCAACGTGGATGCAAACTCCTTCGCGGGCATGAAAGTTGCCCCTTATCGGCGACGCCGCTTTCGCTCGTGAGTTCCGATGATCTTCACCTGGACTACCATGACCTAGAAGTTGCATAGAAGCATTCAACTACTTCAGCTTGATACCAGGCTTGGGAACTCGAGGTTTTGCGGGCCAGTATCAGGGGTGGGATTCATGTGTTGTCGTAAAGGCGCACTCTCCCGTTCGCCACTCTGCCGCAGCAGGGTTCGTTCCATGAGAAGCACCTATGTTAATCAGGCATTGTCAATACATCCCTATCCGATGATATCGACTCTTGCATGCTAGTGTAAAGGTGTAAAGTCGTCGTTGCCAGAAGGAATGGTCATACATTACGAAGTACCAACAGGTAATGGCTGAAGTGAGGTCTCCGCAACATTGTAAGCGATCGCTTCAACCGTAGAAGGCTCGTTATTCCGGCCCGATTCTGAGAGGCGCAGCAAAGTCATTTGTAGAACAGAGCATCTAATAAACGGGTGTGACGTTCCCAGTGGGGATCCGAAGACGAGATACGAGTCCCGGGACAGGTGGACACGCGGCATGAGCCTGAGGGTGCAAGACCCGAAGATTAGGTGTACCAACACATGACTTTCGATAGCATGCCTCCTCAACGAGCCAAGCCAGCAAAGAAGTCAAGGCAATGTTCGAGACAACGGCAGCGACGGTAAGACGTCGAGTAGGATGTTAGCGAATTCTTGTGATGAAAGGTCGGAGTGGTGGTCTGTGATGTGGACCAGGCAAAATCCCGAGTACTTGAGGGAGATGTGCGACACCTCTTCAGGTGGTGTCGTCTCCGAAGAAGCCGTAGAGGAGGGTTGGTGGAATGAACTTGATTGTATGGCTCGACAAGTATCTTGTGGTGTTGGCCCATCCTTGTAAAGTGGCAGACTGGACTAACAGGAATACCTGAAACAGAATCGAGAGTTCGTCGAATGACGGTCTGTGGGCATCAAGCCTTGGGGAATCTCCGTGCTCTATTTCAGGCGAGAGGGAGCGAATGCCAGATGGAGCTCGTCGTTGGCCGGTTGAAGCACATTTGACGCAATCGGGGGCGGCGGCTTCTATGCGGAGACGGGAACGAAGTCAATAAAGAGTCCGGCCATTTTGTGAGAGGATGCTTTGCGCTGATGTGCCCGATGCCGGGTGTCTCGTCTCGTGTGAGCAAGCCTGACTGTGGGCGTCTGGCGTCTTTGGAGGTGTGCAGAGCATGTCGACGGAACCTTGAAGGATGTGCAGAAGCCAGACTGCGGGCGAGACATCCCCACAGGCATCTTCGCATACATCGGAAAGGTAGTATTTATCTAACATCATGAGATGAGCTTGCCTCGTTGGCTTGGCCGATGTTCAGGGTGCGCCCACCTCTGTCCATCTCAGCCCCAAAACGAAGGCATCTGTGGGCTTGATGCAAGGGAATTGAGATGCCTGACCCACTGTACATAGGCAAAGCAGCCTATACAGACTTGACTTATTCGGGATTATTGCCTTGATGCCTCATCCTCACTTCCCCATGCTTCCGACCCAGACTGCTGTGTGTTTGACAATGTTACATTCCGGCGCAGTCCCTCCCCCGGTTCCGCTCGTGCACTCTGAGCTGGGTCGCCGACTGATAAGATAAGAGCTTTAGGCCTGACATGGTAGGTGGGGCCACTGGTACAAGGTAGATGGCGCTAATCCGACGGCTGGTTCAACTGCTCCAATGAATGGCAGCGACAGCCTCGTTTGCACCTGTACTGGGTACCGCTGCTAGCCCAGTGACGTCTCATTCCGACCCCACGCCCCGCTAATCTGTTGTCGCTGTTGAAGCATCACATGAACCCCCTCTGTCGGACCCGTGGACAACAACCAGACACAGCTTGCGCTTTGCTGCCTGTACCGCTGCCTCTCGGAGTTCCCTCCTTCAAGCCACCATCCATCCCTCTTTGCAGAAAACAGTACACATCCGCTTGTAGAAACATCGCATGCTTCCCTCCACTCCAACATACAAAGCAGTTCCTGCGACGACGCCGCCCTGAACACCTCGCGGACCCCGCGCTGAGCTCCGATCGCACTTCGCTGATCATGTCGCTTTTCACCGCGCAACTTCACCCAGGACGAGCTCTGGGATTTCTCGGTTTGCATGAAATCTGTCTGCCAGAGGACACTCGGACGCTAACTCTATTGTTTGCCGCCTAGTTCTCGGAGCATCCTTGCATGATGTCTTGACGCGACTGAAGGCCGAGCCGCAACGTTTTCCACAACTCGATCTCGCCTACTCCCGAGAACTGCCCGTCGAGCAGCCGGTAACACTAAGTCTTCCTGCAAACGGCATACGCCTACGATTCGATGGCCCGGAGCAGCGCTTGCGCCTGATAGAGATTGTCGACTTCACAAAGAACCACGTCACGTTTAAGGACCGCGATCTTGTTAAGCCCGCCAACTCGCAGGGGCCGCCGTCGTCGCCTGTCCCCGGAGAATCTAGCTCCGGCCCAACCTTCCGACAGATCTACCACAGGTTGCTCGGACCAACATATGGCGGAGAGTTCATACCGCCAACGCCTGATGCCTCCGACAACCTGGGTAACTACATACTTTCCTACCCCGGCGTTGCCTTTACCTTCCGACTGGCCGCATCAGCATACTCCCCCAACAAGGACGTAGTGTCGCTTCTCTCTTCCGCGGCGAGCCAGGTGCCCACATCCATGGCTGTCTTCAGCGGAGATTCATGGGCCCAGGCCCGAGAGAGCCTTTGGACTGAAATTCTTCCCAGTGTCAAGACGGTGCCCGTTCTTCCAAGAGGGAAGGACGTGGTTCCCGACGAAATATCGTTGGTCAAGATTCACGGGGGTGGCAAGCTGCAACTGTTCCGCAAGTGGACCAACTCATCCATCTGGATCATCCTGGGAGAGACCAGCCCGCAAGAGTTGATTGCGGAGTTTGGTCCTCCCAACGCTACATATCGGAAGAACGACCAGAGGATGACAATACACAAGCTTCGGACGGCCAGCCACAGCAGGGCTCGGTCAAACGGCGCCGATCTGCATCGCCCTGACGATCTGACTGATACCGATCAGTCGTCTGCAAACACCGGCTCAGATGATTCCAACGATGAAGCAGTTGAAGAAGACATTGCTGGAAATGTTTCCGGAGAATGCTTCTACAACTACTTCTACCTGGGCTTTGATGTGTTGGTGTCAACACCTTCGCCGCCATCAAGACCTCCGCCGGCGCAGCACGAATCCCAAGTACCGCCAAGTAAGCCTATCAAGTCGGAGTCTCCCGACCGTCTGGTTGCTACAAAATTGGTTCTCCATGGCAACGTGCCCGGCTCGTATGAGTTCAACAGACACCGCCGTTGCCGCTGGGAAGTCAGCTATCTTGACGATGGCTCCTCTGGCACAGCAGCAAACTCGGAGACAAAATTCACCGAGATCAAGGAGAGACTGAATGAACGGTGGAACAGCGCGTACCCTGACGGCGACTCCAAAGCTCCCCAAAGAGGCATGGTCCTCAACCGGGGCTGGGGGGATAGTCCCGGCAGCAGCTGCGAATTCCTCGGAGGTTGGGAGGATAGCGGCGCCAAGAGACTCGATGGCAGCGACGATTCAACCACTACTCTATTTGGATTCCCCGGTCTCGTGTTTGAGGTGCTGAAGAACGATCATGTCAACACCGTGACTGTGTTTTAGGTTTGGACTGGGCATTAAACCTGCGGTCAGGCGGTTATGGCGATCCTGTAAGCAGATTCGTTGCGGCCATGGCCGGGAGGGCGAGGCCAGGCGATGGCTGCGATATCCCTACAAGCAAGTTGGCTTATGCTCAAATCCAGATGCATCTTCAGACACCACCACTTGCCTTTAGCCTCGTTCTTGGGCTTGTCCGCCAACTCAACATGGAACAGCTATGACGTGGCCGCTGCCAGATTCCCCCCTTTGCGAGGCTTCTTCACCATCCACTTGCAATAATCCGTCTGATTTTGCATTCATGCGAGACAGAGATGGGATAATTCAGCTTTGTCCTCGCTTTACTTGTCGGTCTGACTCGAGTTATGTTTCGGGGGCCAAGGGCATTGCCACCAGCACCTACCATGTTGTAAAGCTCCAGCAGCTCCGAGCTGGCCGTCCGTGTCGAACACCTCCAATACGGCATCGAAAACAATAAATAATACAGCTCGAAGCCTCTGTGATTCCCGGGGCAGCATAGAACAGTCACCCCTTTGAATACCCAGAGATACCCCAAAGATACCCCATATACCCCTCCCCTCCATTTCGCATTATTCACAATGAAGGCTCCTCCAGCAGCTCAGAACGCCAAGCAGAATGCTCTGGCTCTCAAGCGATACCTTCCCCGCAAGCTCAGGGAAGCTGCCGAGGACGAGGCCGCGGTAGAGAAGGGGGTTGGCCATGACTTGACCATCTACAGCTTCGATCGCCCCAACGGCCAGTACGGATACACGCCTTTCTCAATCCAGTTGCGCCTCCGTCTTCGCCACGCCGGCATTCAGCACAAGGACCGTGCTGCCAACATCTTCCAAGCTCCCAAGTACAGAGTGCCATACGTTAAGCTCGCGGATTCGGACGAGCTCGTGGGCGAGGCGCAGTTCGTCATTAAGCGCCTGGTGCAGACCGGCAAGCTGCAGGATCTCAACAAGGAGCTTTCCCCTGCCGACCAGGCCAAGGATGCTTGCATCCGAGCCATGTTGGAGGACCGCGCCTATTTCCTTGTTGTAAGAAGATGCCTGACACGCCGCCACGAAGTCTAGAGCGGACTGCTGACAACATGATGTAGCTGTACGAGAGATGGCGCGGCCAGTACGAGATGATGTGGCACGACGGACCCTTTGCCCACTTCGTCTGGGGCGCGAAGCAAATCTCGACCCAGGCGGCCCGCGGTTATGTCAACTCGCAGCTTTGGTTCCAGGGCGTCGGTCGCTACAACGACGAGGAGGTCAAGGCCTTCGCTTCCGAAGTTATCATGTCTCTCAACGGCTTCTGCGAGACTTCGCTGTCGAAGCTGAGTCTCGACTCGCGGGAGTCTCGGGAGCCATTCTGGATCCTCGGCGGCCAGCGCCCGTCTGAGGCCGACTTCATCGTCTACGGCAACCTTGCCACCATTTTGGGCACCAATGTGTAAGTGACTGGCTCCTCATACTTGCCGGTGAACAACGGACATGGACGCGAATTGTGCTGACGAAACCGACATAGGAACCCGGTCCACGCCGCCCTCATTCGCGAGAAGCCCGCCCTGGTCGAGTATGTTGGCCGTATCCATGAGCGTTTCTTCGCCGAGTACAAGTCTCCCGTTCACTCTTGAGTTGGTTAGGGTGAGATACCCCGATACCCCAGGTCACCCAACTGAAGGACGATGTTGCGCCGTGTTGTTGGTTTCGGGCCCGCAAGCACACGGATCCGGGCTCTGCGCTTGACTTTTGCATGATTTCTCCTTGGCTGTACAGAAGGCGGGGCGGATGCTGGAAGCTTGGAAAGGGGGGCGACGTTGGTAACACGCCCCGTTAGGAGCGCACAAAAATACCTAACTCGAGTTTTCTGATCTTCCCTAGAGCGTAATTACCTGTTCATTTAAGCCTTTGCGTCTATCGCTGATGTGTGCGTGTCCATTCCGCGTTGCTACATAGTACGGGATTCGGACGAGCGTGCCCCGCATGATTTGCATGAAATGCAGCAATGATGACAATCGACGAATGAAGCCGGCAGCAATCCTGGGCGCCGGTCGGATGGGTTCGCCAAGCTGTGGTCGAGGATGTCGGGCATCGGTCCAGACCAGGGAGACCCTTTCAGATACATTGGCGGTCTGATGCATAGAGTTAGCGCGGATCGAAGGCTCCGTTTACGTGCCGGCTTAGCGCGCTCAACGCCCTCTCAAACCTGAAAGCCGTGGCTGGGAACCTTGCAACGTTTTGAGAAGAAGACGTACGAGACAAAGAGCTTTCGTCTGCTGTGCCGTTGGTCGTCCCACGGTGGCTCCGCCTCGTCGGCCGCCATTCGCCCAGAGATGCCATCGCCCCGGACGCCTTGATATTCCGCTCCGACGATTGCCGAATCGGGTGGGGTCATCCCTCGCGCAGCTATGGGGGTCAGCGGGTGGAGCTGGTAGCGCGTTCGGCTGCAACGCCACGGCAGAGCTACCATCTGGACTTGGGCGATGGGAAGGAACACTAAGCCGGTTGGGAATCCTGGAACTGTCCGTGTGTTTGCTGCCGCTGCCGCTGCCGCTGCTGGCGTTGACTGAACGGACTGCCACCGCGATCCTGGGCAGCGAGATCGACACCATCCATCCTATGCTCAGCTGGCACATGTCAATGCCTTGTTTCGCCTCGGACGAATCAGCGCCATCGTCTCCAAAATCTTCGTCACCTTTCGTCCCTTCACATGGGGTATCCGTCCTTGGCTTTTTGAACTGTCTTGCACCCTCCCCACCCCTTGCATCGAGCCGGAGGACCATGACAGTCGCGACCTGCTAACGTCCCTCCTTTTTTAATCGGTTAATCTGTTGTGCTCACCAACGTCAACACCGTCTTCCTCCGTGCCTGCACTGTCGACGACCGGCCGAGAGAGCAACACCGACAGCGACCACAACCACGACTCCGACTCCGACGGCCTGGTGAATCTTGAGACCCCGCGACGGCCATGCGAGCATCTTCGCCGCCATGACGGAGAAGGATGCCGCCCAGCAGCGTGCCGTTCTCACGAGGAAGCTCAGTCCACACTCCATGTCTGGCGATAGGGGAAGCAGCAGGGGTAGCTACGAGACAGGCGAATCGAGCGCCACGGGTAGTATCCTCAACGACACAACGCTTTTGCCTTCGCCGGACGAGTCGAGCGGCCGCCGTCCGCTTTCGTCGAGCCTCCGAGATGCGGAACACACGAATGGATACCATGAGAAGGATGCGAGGAAACAACGAGCACCTAGGCATCGCTCTAACGGGGCCTTCCTACTACAAGACGCCATTCGCAACGATGAGGACTCTGATGGGGATCAAGGGCCTCGCTTGCGGCACGTACGCAACCTTGCGCCCAGCCGCAGGACGAAAGATTATGGGAGAGCAACGGACAAGTCAGGATCCAGCGCTGGTCGCGAGGCTGGGCTTGGACTCCCAGGCTTGGATAGCCCGTCCAAACGAAACGGCGACGTCTCGCCAACGCAACCTACAAACAACTTGACCGTCAGGAAACGAGATGCGTCAAATGGCAGACCCCTTTCAGGAGAAAGCTTTGCGCCAGCCGCGAACCCGTCGCTCGATATCGATTCTGCACAGATTGTGAACATGGCGCTGAACTTGAGTGAGTCAAGGAGACAGGTATCGCGGAGGATAGCACCACCCCAGGCGGTCCCGACACTGGCACAACTTCCAGACGGGACGACAGGCGCCAACCTTAAAAATCATTTACAACAACAGAGGAGAATATCGCGAACGAGGTCCCCAGGGCCCGACAAGGCACTGACACCGCGACTTCCCTCTACCGGGATCCTGAGCAGCCCACTGCAGGCTACATTCGACATGAGTCGCGAGGGCACCTTCCGTAATCACTTCACTGCGTCGACCCTAGCTCGAGCGCAAAAAGCAAAGGAGCATTTGGAGCTCATGGCTCAGTACCGACGTCTCTTGGAACTGGTGCCGCCTATACAGCCACCCCATCACAGCCGCCCAACAACCGCTAGCCCGCCGACGTCCTCAGGGGGTGTTGCTAGAGTCCCGACATACGGTAGCTCTGATGGTAGCGTGCGGCTTGGGCGGCCGTACAACCCGTTACAGTACATTCGAAACAGAAAGGTTCGAGCCCGAGAGCGCAAGGCCATCGATGGGGAGGGTCAGGGGTTTGGAGACATCATGAAAGTTGCCGACTGGGTCGATGAGGTGGCCAAATGGGCTGCGACAGGTCAAACGAGCGCAGATGGCTGTACACTTCCGCCTTTCGCAGACGCCGATGCCTCAGAACGACAGAATGCACTTCAGCTGGCGGCGAACGCCAACAAACCAAGAAGACCAAGGCTGGACTGGATCATAGACGCCGCAGACCTGCTGGCCGATGCGTACTGGTTGGAGCAGGACCATCACAAACAATTAATCGAAGACCGTCACTGGCGGCGCATATTCCCCCAGAACGTTGATCTTCACAGACCTCTGTCAAGGCAGAACGAGGACTACGGGAGCGAATCTGGACAAACGCCAGGGCACAGAGAGAACGAAGAGTCATGGGCAACAATCGAACCCAGGATCAGCAACTCAAAGCTTGCCAAGTCGGATACGGACCACTCTACAGGCAGCGCTAGGGAGCGTGCTCGCCAGAAGCTGCATGATCTTACAGGACATCATCACCACCGTCACAGTAGCTCAGTGCATAGCCATCAAGACTGGCGGCATGGCAAGGCGTTCTCGGATCTTTCAGACAGCGATAACGAAGGGAAGCTAAAGAAGGAGAAGAGAAACCGGACAGGCACACTCACAAGCAGTCATCAAGACATCCTAGAAAAGCAGATGCTCGAGATGATTGCCAAGGAGGCGAGGGAGAACGGTCCCAAGAAGCCAAACGGATCGGGTTACGTGACGCCAGAGCAAAATTCTGAGGTTAGGTCGCATCCGCAATCTCGACAGCACAGCCGAAAGGCGTCAATCACCGAGGTCAGCGAGTCTGACGAGAGAAGGAGTAAGGATAAGCCTCGCTTCACCCCGTTGCACCTTCAGCGCCCTACAAGGTCCAGTCTGGAGATTCCCGTGCCAGCCAGGAGAAGCTCGTTTGAGGTTGACTCATCACTACCGAACTCTCCCGACGGCGCAGTCCGCGGAGACCCCTTTATCCCAGCGCTAGGGGGAGATCTTTCCCCGGGATCTAGCCGTGCCAACTCTCCAACCCGAAACCCCTTCTCGAAGGTCAGGCAGATCTTCCGTGAGCGCAGTAAAGAACGAATTGGTGACCGCATCTCGGAAGAGAAGTCAAGCGCCGAAGACCTACCTAGCGCCCCCAGGACACCGTTCGAGGCCTCGCCGGAATCGTCAGGCGAACGGAGGTCGACGGACAGGCGAGGGTTGTCCAAAAGCCCCTCTCGCAAGGTCGTACAGCGTCAGACAGGCGAGAGCCACAAGTCTCATCGCAGTGTTACGAGCATCAAGCTGCGCAGCGACGAACCTGGTGTCCGAGGCATCTTCAAAGGAGCCCGTATTGACAATGTCATTCGCGGTGGAGTATCGAAGCTCGGCGACTTGATCTGGCGTAAGGAGTCGGATATTGGTGATGGCCCGTCTGAAGCGGAGGGCACAACGACGGACGAGTCGGACACAGAACAGAGAGGCAGGAGGAGAGGCGAGACACCTCTCTCCAGAACAGCCTCGATTAGAAGTCAAGGAATGCGCCAGCATAACGCCAAGACCTACTTGGACGTCATGCCAACCTTTGAATCAACTTCTCACGAGAAGTTGAGGCACACGGAGAGCGAGCCAGCAAATCTGCCAGACAATTCGCCACCATCGGCGAGCCGGAAGTCGCCTCGTTTCGATAGGCTCAAACCGCCACGTATCGACATCATGGGTGCATCACCAACATCGTCACCCGGTTCAACCAAGCGATTGTCAGATGTCTCTGAAATCGAACCGTTGTCTGGCGGGCGCATTGCGGGCGTGAAGGAAGCGGACAAGCGCCTCAACTCCATCATCACCGTGCCGCCCTTTGCACCTGATGGACGGCCCGGATCTGCGTCCAACCGCAGCCGACATTGGTCGATCTCGGACCACAGCCCCGCACCGGAACGAGCTCCAATGTCGAAGCGGGAAGTCGCTCGTCTTCGCGCACTGATCTTGAGCTCTGGTATCAAGGCCATGGAGATTACACGCCGCGCCAACGAGCCCCATTTTGTGTTCGCGGATCGACAAACGCCGTCGCAGAACGACCTCCAGGTCGCCAACGTCTTCTGGCCCGAGATTGCAAAATTCAGCCCCGAGCCTGACAGCTTGCGCAACAAAGCTGTCCCTCAGACGGAGCTCTACCAACTCGCCGCCAAAACCCTAGGCAATTCCATCCAGTGCTCCGGCCAGGAATGGCAAAAAACGGCCGACCTCTTCGTGTCCGACACCGTGCCCGCGTTGCACCGTCGCGTCGAAGACGTCCGCCGGCGCGTTGCCACCGACCTATCAGCCATGACGCGCGCAGCAGCCGACGAGGCCGACGAGACGAGTCGCGATCTCACGCTGGGGCAGAGGCTGAAGATCAAACACACACTCGATGTCATCGAGAAGATGCTGCGACGGCGCAGACGTAGGTTCCGCTGGGTCCGTCGCGCCATGTGGCTCGCCGTCGAGTGGGTGCTCGTGGGCTTCATGTGGTACGTGTGGTTCGTCGTCATGATCCTGCGGGTGTTTTGGGGTGTCGGGCAGGGGGCCGTGGGGGCCGTGAGGTGGCTGTTGTGGCTGTGAGCGAGCCAGCATTCCTTTGTTTTCTTTCTTCTCTATGAGCGACATCTCCTTCCGTCTGTTTTTCTTCCATATTCTTACCGTTATTATCGCCGCCGCCGTTCATCATCAGCACTGTCATTACGATGCATAGCATGCAGAGCAGAGAAGCAGAGATCGCATCCGTCTGGGAAGTCACGCGTGGATCAGCATTATTCAGTTTCAACATATTTTCCTTTTTGGATACAACATTGGGGAGCCAGGACAACCAAAAGCGGAGGCGAAAGTGGGTTGAGACTCGAGGAGACATGAAGAACGGGAGACGGAGAGGTTCGAGAGGAAGGGGGGGGAGAGAGAGAGAGAGAGAGAGGTGATGATACCCGAAGGAGGGAAGTGGAAGGCTCGCTCCCTACTCGTCAACTCTTTGGAGTCGACTCGTTTCCTATTACTCGTTCGCCTGGCCCTCAAGCGTCAAGTGCGTAAACCTTTTCTTCTTGTCCTCCCCTGACGCACACGAGTTGGAGCTTCAACTGCTTGGCGTCTGCAAGGGAGGGGAGCCTTTATTCCGAGAGTACGAATTAGGTGCGGATATATACATATAATGATACATACCTACTTTCTCCACTCTACGATTGCCGCGTGATGGATGTGTCAGGAATCTTGAAAACGTGGGCCTTCGACCATTGGTCGTCGAGGGATTCTTGTATCGGCGGTTCTGGCGTGACGTGTTCTAGATCAAGGGGAACTACGAGCTTCAGTGATGGCCGGGGCGGCCTAGGTTGACTGGAGGCAATATGGGCTGGGAAAGCAAGAGCTCTCAGCAAAACTCGGTGGCCTCGAGCATGCCCCGCTTGTTGGCTCCAGCATTCAAGCTACGGGCGAGGAACGGGCGGATGGAAGCAGAAGAAAAAAGTAGTGTATTATTCAGTTCTAAGCAAGGCCTTTATATTTGCGACATCTAATCCATGTCAATGCCTATGAAAACCCCCCTACTCGATAACGGAGAAGGGAACTGAGGTTTCTGTATGACCTCCTGACGGATGCGATATCGAGCACACCGTTCGTATAGACGGTGCGGCAAGAATCTTTTTCTGAAATCGTGCTCAACACAAGAAAAGTGACAACAGTGAATTATGCGCCCCCCCCGCTTCGATCCAGAAGAGAAAGGGAGCCGGAGCCGGAGCCGGAATGATTGCCCCCTTATTCGATTCTCTTCTTGCCCTCCTCGGCATTGAGATACCTCGCGGTGCTGAGACCGCGCTCATGACGAGCGACGAAGGAGCCCAAGACGGAATCCTTGCGGGCCTTGGACATGTGCTCGGCGTAGCCCTCGTTGGCCCAGGGCCTGGGGTTGAGCTTGGGCCAGTTGACCTGCGGACCGTGTTAGCTGCCGAAGATCGACTTTGAAAAGCACCAAATGTCACTTACGTAGAGCATGCCGTGGCTGAAGATGAAGCTGGCAGACCAGGCGGCGACAGCAAGCCAGAAGAGGATGAAGACGCGGATGGTGACGACGGCCTCGGTCTTGGAAAAGAGACCGACGAGGACGAGGAAAATGGAGAAGGCGAGGAGGTAGGGGACGGATTGGATGAGGATGGGCCGGTGGTCGGCGAAGACGAGGGAGCCGCCGATGTTGGCGGTGCCCGGCATGTAGACGCCGAGGAAGAGGTCGTACGAGTCCTGGCGGGGGCCGTCGAAGAAGTTGTTCTTGAAGTAGCGGGTGACACCGATGCGGGCATCCTGGAGGGCACCGACCTTTGTGCGGTTGCCCGTGCGGGTGACGTCCGTCTTCATGGCACCGGTGCCGGAGTAAGAGCAGGAGACGACGTCGGCGTTGTCGGCCCACAGGTTGCGGAACATGTGTTCAAAGGCCGGATCCTCGTCGCGGAAGGAGGAGCCGCGGGGTATCAGGCCCATCTCCTCGAAGATGCGATCCAACATGTGACGGGCGAACATGGACTGGACGACGTTGGTGCGATCCAGGCAGTCCATGCAGTTCGTGCGCATGACGCTGGTCTGGAAGCTGCGCGGCTCCAGCCGGCCGTCGTTGGCCCCGGGCATGTCCACGGCGCGGAAGTAGCCCTGCGCATCGAGAGCCTCGCGGAGCTTCTCGACGAGGGCGTAAGCGCGGTGCATCTTCATGCCCTTGGTCTCATGGTGGTAGTCGAAGTAGATGTAGTGCAGGCGGTCGAACTCGACGGCGCGCTTCTCGGGCTGGATGACGGTGAACTTCTCCTCGGTGATGCGGTCGCCCTCGGTCCGTTCCTTGGGTGACGAGACAAGCTTCTCGACCATCTGCTCGTACGAGTTCTTGACGCGCTGCTCGCGGCCCTTCTGGTTCACGAGGTTGATGAGATAGTTGTCGCCATAAATGCGGATCTGCTCCTCAAAGTGCGCCTTCGCGGCGGGGAGGGCGCTGTCGATGCCGCGGATCTGCAGCTTGGGGACGTAGCGCAGGCTGTTGATCTCGGCCCAGTAGGTGGGCACACTGCCACGGGTCTGGACGTAGGACATGATCTGCACCTCCTTGCCGTCGGCGCCGTACTTGCCGCTCTGCATGTCGCTGCTGCCGGCGAAGCCGCCCATGCTGCTACCCGAGTCGTTGAAGATGGTGATCTGTTCCGTCTCGTTGTAGTTGGCGGCATGGCCCTCGTCATCGACGCCTCGGGTGAAGTACCTGGTGCCACCGCGGTGCCTCGACCTGCGGGAGATGAGGGTGACGGTCACGGGGGTTCCCTTGAAGGTCGTGGGGCGGATCTCGAGCATGCCGAATATGACGGGCAGGATGAAGGGGTCGACGCCGGGCTGGGGTCCGACATGGCCTCTCGCACCCTTGGTTCGGAAGTCGATCAGGTCGGACTGGATGAAGCGGTTGAAGAAGAAGCGGTCGTCGGTGCGCTGCCACAACGGAAGGGAGGTGTCGGCCGAGGCCTGGCGCTGGAAGGAGTTTGTGAGGTCGAGGGAGTAGGAGAAGTACATGGGGCCGTTCTTCATGAAGGTGTCGAGCAGGCCAATAAAGGTATCCTCGTCGGGGTCTCGGATCTGGCGCTCGCGCATGGGGAGGATCTCGGTGGCGACGACCTTGTAGATCATGTGGCCCTTGAGGCGGCCGACGGGCTGGGCCTTGGTGATGACAATGGCATACTTGTCTGGGCGAGAGCAGGAAAGGTCAGCGCAGCTCTCGTAGGGGGGGACGCGAGGTGCAGGGGTGACGGAGGGGTTCTTACCAAGTCGGAGCTGGATGATACCCAAGATTCCGGCGATGCTGGACACCCGGGATACTCTCTTGCCCTGGCCAGCATCTCCCAGGCGCAGGTCTCCAGTCGGCCGGTCGATGACAAGGGCAGGAGCATCGGGCGATGAGGGAGAAGTGAAGACGTAGGAATCGGGAGCGACCTTGACATTAATGTCGCGGTAGGGCAGAGTCGGCGCCATGGTGACGGCGGTCGCAACGGGGTTGCTACGAAGGGGGAGGTAAGGTGGTAGGTGGGTGTTGAGGCGTAGAAGAAGAGGAAGAAGAAGACGAAGAAGCAAGGGCTGGAAGGACAAGGCAGAACAAGAAAAAAAGAGAGGGAGCGAAAGAACTGGGGGGGAGGATGGGTGAAGTGAAGCCTTGATGTGCTTCTTGGAGCGGCGTTCAGCGCGGAGTGGGATTGTCGTCGACAGTCGCAAAAGGCACACAGCTGCACAGCCCAGAGAGGCTTGAGGACAGCTTGAGGCTTTGGTTGGTGCAGATGGTGGTGAACCCCAATAAAAATGGCTGTCGTCACTTTGCAGTCGCAAGCGCAAGCTGGGCACCCTGGGCACCGGGCGCCTTGCACATTTGGGGGACCCCCTCGAGTTCAGGTTCCAGGTCCCACATGGGAAACGAACGGCACAGGCCTCCGTCACTATGCTCTGTGCCAGTGCGCGGTGCTGCGTGCTGTGTGCTCTGGTCCTGCTTTCTGCACTGGAAATGGACTGCTCGAACTGGGTCGGGACTGGAACTCCGGCTTGTGAAAGAGGGACAGGGGTACACCAGAGCACAGACCACACAAGGGAGCTATGGGCCAATGAGGGAGCAGGAAAGGGACGGATTACATAAGACAAGCAGGGCAGCTTGCTCTCCCCCTCTGCAACACTGGCGCAGATTCATGTCACTGACGACGCCGGGCCCTGAGATACGTACTGCACCCGTATCCTGCCTTTGTCGACCGCGGTCATCTTGGAGGAACAGGACAGCAGCTCCCAATAGTGCAAAGGGGGTGCTTAGGTAAACAGCCACCGCCTGTCGGCTAATCAGCGCACAGCATCCAGCCCGACCGACGGGGACGTTGAGGTCAGAAGCCAACGGGGTCATCGGTGGCCCCGTCCGTCGCTGCACCTGACAGCCCGACAGCAGCAGGCCTTCCGTTGCTCTCCAGAAGGCGAGTGAAGTGTCCATGCAGCGTTTCCAGCAGCAAGAAGGACCCCCGTTTCATTGCCATTGCCATTGCGTCCCTCTCTCTCCCTCTCCCCCCAAAAGGCCTGACGTGTGCATGGTCTCTGGCCCCAGCCATTCGTCGTCGAGCTTCCTTACTGGCAGCCTACCCACCCACCCCGAGACCCCCAAGGAACCCAAGGCAGTCACATTATTTCCAGGCCCCGATTTACTTGCTGCTTTGTACCTACCATCCGTCAAACTCCCTCCCGCTGCTTCCCACCTTACATTCCACCCGTGCCGACCGTCGACTCGCCCCTCCTGCCGCGCAACCCACGATCCTGATCCACGACTGCTGCCGCTGCCTTTCGCGACCTCGATTTGCATCCTGCTCGCCTCCAATCTCCACCAAACCTGATTCCCGCCCGCTTCGACCCCCTTTCCCAAGGCGACCGATTCCATTTCCCATCCGACGACGTTCGACAGAGCCGCCCCCAAAGTGACCTCTTCCTCGCCCGTCTGCCAGGATCGCCCAACACCGGCCTTTCCATACCCGCCCGCCTCTCCCAACGAATCCCTTCACATCACGCAAAAATGGCAGCTCGAGGCCCTGGTGCTCCCGGTGCTCGCGGAATGAACACGCGCTTTGCGCAGTTCAAGCTCGTCTTGCTAGGTGTGTAATTTCCCGCCCGTGCTCCCGACATGAAGATAGCTAACCGTGATGATGCACAGGCGAGTCCGCTGTTGGAAAGGTATTTGTCTGGAGCTCGGGGAGATGCTGCCCATCGTGCTAACGTGTTCTCCAGAGTTCGATCGTGCTGCGGTTCGTCAAGGTATGGAGCCGATGCATGCTGTCGCCCAGCTTCAATGAAACGGCCTGCTAACGCTGTTTCAATCACAGGACCAGTTTGACTCGTACCGCGAATCAACTATCGGCGCCGCTTTCTTGACGCAGACCATCTCCCTCGACGAGAACACCACAGTCAAGTTCGAGATCTGGGATACGGCCGGACAGGAACGATACAAGTCGCTCGCTCCCATGTACTACCGCAACGCCAACTGCGCCGTCGTCGTCTACGACATTACCCAATCCGTACGTCGTGCCGTGTCCATCAACGTCTGTTCAGCATGCTAACGGTGTCCAAGGCATCTCTGGATAAGGCCAAGGCCTGGGTCAAGGAGCTGCAGAGACAAGCGAACGAGAACATCATCATCGCCCTTGCCGGCAACAAGCTGGACTTGGTCAACGAGCAGCCCGATAAGCGAGCCGTTCCCACAGCAGATGCCGAGGCCTACGCGCGCGAGGCCGGCCTTCTCTTCTTCGAGACCTCGGCGAAGACGGCCGAGAACGTCAAGGAGCTCTTCACCGCTATTGCTAAGAAGCTGCCGCTTGACCAGGCCGGCCCTAGGCACGCCCGGCCCGGCCAGCGACAGGGCGTGAGCCTTCAGCCCGAGACCCCTGGAAGTAACGTCAGCGGGCCTTGCAGCTGCTAGATGAGGACGACGCAAAGCAAATATCGTATTATCAATCGAGCCTAGAGAACCGGCGTACGATGGGGGCGAACTATTCGTCGAGACGAGGCAGGCTCCCGTTGGCAGATTGCTCAAAGGCGACCCGTCAGCCAAGCACTGAACAAACACAAGCACGTATACGACGGCGTTTGGGCTGGACGGGGTCGGACAGCGTTGTTGCGCACCCTACACCGAAGAATGGGCATGCCAGGCCCAGCTTTTTTAATAACAACAGTACGTTTTTCGAGAGTGTGATTTTTACATTTCGTGTCTTCATTGCGCTGGTCATTCGGTCGCGGCAACTCGGGTGTAGGGACAGTCCTGGAATAAGACGGTGTACGGGAAACGGACGGATTCACTTTACTGGGGAAAGCATCCTGCAGCATTTTTCTGATGTACAGTATGCAATAGAGGCAACTGTTTCTCTCAAGGATGTGTCGTATACAATTTTTTCTTCTTCATTTCAGACGGCAGTCGACGTGTTCGTGAGTTTGGTGAAGAGCGAGGCATGGCGAGGTGCACACTATATCACGAGTCGGCCAGTAAAGAGGTGAGATGGATTGAAGAACAGGGTGACGTAGCATGCCTTGCGTTCATCAGCAAGATGTTGTCGTGCATGCGGGAGAGAAGAGAGAAGAACAAATGCAGATTGGGTTGGATTTTGAAGTGAAGCGTCCAGGTCCTATGGTAGAGAATTCGAGCATCGCCATTCTTGCTTTCCACATGAGCCTGCATCATACCGACCAGACTCACTGATGGCACCGAAAATGACAGCTGTTGGTGCGTGTGCCCAGTGACGGAGTGACGTGAGGCCTGGCCCATCCCGGTTCCTGCCGCTCGGCGCTCGCAGCGGACCAGCGCGGCTGGAGAGCTCGCTCAGTTTTAGCCGAACTTTTCCCTGAGCTTTTTTGTGCCTGGCCTCCATCACCTACCTCGACCAAAAACACCTCGACTTTATTCCCCCCAATTACGCCTTGTCGGCCCATCGCATCCCCTCATGTTGCGAACGTCGATTCGATCCGTGAGGGTGCTCGGGCACAGGCCTGCGGCGGCCGTTGTTGGCCGCCAATGGCAGGTCGCTGCCGCCCGCCGGAGACACTTTGCCGACGACAAGAAGCCTGACCCGTCTCGACCAGCTGCCCTGCCGACCACAGAGACCGTCACCGCGGAGAAGAGCGCCGTCCCCGAGGTCCAAGCCGTCGAGCCGACGATCCCGAAGGAGGACGTTCCTCTCACCCCCCCGACCCCGAACACCACCGTTCCCGAGACAGAGGCTGCCGCACCTCCGCCGCAGTCGCCCGCAGATGCCGCCCCGAAGAAGAAGGGCTTCTTCCGCCGGCTGAGAAACCTCGTCTTGACCCTCGCCATCCTCGGCGCTATTGGTTTCGGCGGCGGTGTCTGGTACTCGCGTATCAATGACGACTTCCACGACTTCTTCACCGAGTATGTTCCCTTTGGCGAGCAAGCCGTCCTCTACTTCGAGGAGGCCGACTTCCGCAAGCGGTTCCCCAACATCTCGAACAAGCTCAAGGGAAGAGACACCGGCGGCCAGGTCAAGATCCCCGCCCAGAGCGGTGCGTCTTGGAGAGTCGCTGACAGCGGAGAGCCCGCTGGTCGCCAGTCGAGCGCTGTCGACAAGGCCGCTGCCAAGGTCGTCGCCGTCAAGGAGGAGCAGAACAAGCCGGTCGAGAAGCCCAAGGCGGCGCCAGAGCCTCCCAAGCCCGCGCCTGAACCTGTCAAGGAGACCAAGCCTGCGGCGCCCAAGGAGGACCCGGCTGCTTTCAAGGCCCCCGAGGTCAATGAGCCTTCGCGGTTCCCTCCCATTGCCCCGATCGACGCCCTGAAGATCGAGGACGCGACGGAGCCCGTCGTCCAGGATCTCGTCCACATGCTCAACGACATCATCACCGTCATCAACGCTGACAAGGCCCACGGCCGCTACTCTCCCACCATCGACAAGGCCAAGGGCGAGCTGAGCAAGGTTGGAAGCAAGATCAAGGCCATCAAGTCCTCGGTCGAGCAGAAGGCCGCTGCTGAGGTCCAGGCCAAGGTTGCCGACTTCGACAAGGCCGCCAACGACCTCATTGCCCGCGTCGAGTCTGCCATGGTTGCCCAGGAGACGCAGTGGAGAAAGGAGTTCGAGGACGAGATGCAGAAGGTCAAGGAGAGCTACGACGAGCGCGTCAAGCTTCTGTTGGAGCGCGAGAAGCAGCTCAACGAGGAGCGTCTCAACAACCAACTGTTGGAGCAGGCGCTTGCTCTGAAGAAGGAGTTCGTGTCCGAGGTCCAGAACCACGTCGAATCCGAGCGTGAGGGCCGTCTCGGCAAGCTGGACAAGCTGTCCGCTGCCGTCGCCGACCTCGAGAAGCTCACCACCGGCTGGAACGAGGTCGTCGACACCAACCTCCGCACCCAGCAGCTGCACGTCGCTGTCGATGCTGTTCGTGCCAGCCTCGAGAACGCCACGCACCCCAAGCCCTTCACCCGCGAACTCGTCGCCCTCAAGGAGATTGCTGCCGAGGACCCCGTCGTCAACGCCGCCATCGCCTCCATCAACCCCTCCGCCTACCAGCGTGGTCTTTCCAACGCCGCACAGCTCATTGACAGATTCCGGATAGTCGCCAACGAGGTTCGCAAGGCCTCTCTTCTCCCCGAGGAGGCCGGCGTTGCCAGCCACGCTTCTAGCTACCTTCTCAGCAAGGTCATGTTCAAGAAGCAGGGTCTGGTCGGTGGCGATGACGTCGAGAGCATCTTGACGCGCACCCAGACTCTCTTGGAGGAGGGCAACCTGGACGCCGCTGCCCGTGAGATGAACGGTCTCCAGGGCTGGGCGAAGACTCTGAGCAGAGACTGGCTCGGCGAAGTGAGGAAGGTTCTTGAGGTCCAGCAAGCCCTTGACGTGAGTATCACCCTTGGTTTTGATGCACCTGACACTAGTGACTAACAATTCTCCCAGGTCATTGCGACAGAAGCGCGCCTGCAGAGTCTCAAGGTAGAATAATGGACGGAAACTATTTCTTTTGTCTAGTTGGCGGGCTCCGGAGATGTTTAGAGAGAGCCTAGACCTCTGGTCTGTGTAAGACATAGCCATAGACTTGAATGAAGGCAGTGTATTTTATCAGCTGTTAGTAATTGTGTGATGTATCCATGCGCTCCAAGGTAAAGCCGGTGACAAAAGGTCCTTCGACGTCACCGTGCTGCCACTGGATGACTGAATGAGCCGGCCACTGCCGTCTCCCAAGAATTCGATCGCAGAACCCATATAGACCACATGCAAGAATTCGTGGTGCTGAGATATCCGTGAGAATCGCCCGGGACCAGCGCCGAGCCCAGGCCGTCGACCGGCTCAAGTTCCGAAGCCACCCGCATATAACCCCACCGACCGGCGCACGCAGCAGCTGCATTGCACCCCCGACATTTCGCCAAACTCCAAGGGAGCTCCGAACCCTCTCCCCCCCTCCAGGACCGCGTCCGCTCCGCGGAAGAAAAAAAACGTCCTTGATGCATCATGCGTCTCGCTGCGTATTGCGCCTCAGCAACACCCTCCTTTTTCGTCCCCGATTCTTGATCTGCCGCACGATGGCTACCACCGGGCGGACATATAACGTCAGTGGTCACCTCTCTTGCTGGGAACTTCCAATGCGCGCTGGCGCTTGCCCTCCCTCGGCTGCCACTCCGACGTCGGAGGGGGGGAAATGCCCCGCGGCGCATGCTTACAGCTGTCGATGCGACATGACGGCAGGTGGGCATTGAAGAAGGCATGGGGCTGACGATTTACGTTGCGTACAGGATGCCGTTGACGCATTGAACACGCTGCAGACGCCCTTCGCCGTCATCGAGGCGAGGCGTAAGGCGGGAGTCCGGCCTGATGAAGCTTCGGTCAAGGAGATGCGCGCGTACCTCGCGCGCCTCGGATACTCGGTGCGGACACCCATCCTCTATGGTTTCCCAGACACGGACAACCCAGCTAACCCGTCCCGACGGTACCCAGATCTCCGACCTTGACAGCCTCAACGTGATCCACGTCGCTGGCACAAAGGGCAAGGGCAGCACCTGCGCCTTCACCGACTCGATCCTCGCGCGCCACCGCGCCGCCTCCCCCCTCTCCGTCCCGCGCAAGGTCGGCCTGCTCATCTCGCCGCACCTGATCGCCGTGCGCGAGCGCATCCGCATCAACGGCGCGCCCATCTCCGAGGCGCTCTTCGCGCGGTACTTTTTCGAGGTATGGGACCGGTTGGGCGAGAGCACGGCCGAGGAGGAGGCCGTGGCGCTGGGCACGCGGCCGATCTACTCGCGGTACCTGACGCTCGTGAGCTTCCACGCGTTCCTGCAGGAGGGGTGCGATGTCGCGATCCTCGAGACGGGGATCGGCGGGGAGTACGACGCCACGAACCTGGTCGGGAGGCCGGTGGCGACGGGGATCACGACGTTGGGGATCGATCACGTTTTCGCGCTCGGGGACACCGTCGGGAAGATTGCGTGGCACAAGGCGGGGATCATGAAGAGGGGGAGCAAGGCGTTTACGGTCGAGCAGGTGGCCGACGCGCAGGTTGTGCTGGAGGAGAGGGCGCGGGAGAAGGGCGTGGACATGGAGACCGTGGGCGTCGACCCGCGGCTCCAAGACGTCAAGATCCGGCCGGACGCGGCGTTTCAGAAGAGGAACGCCAGTCTGGCGATCCGTCTCGCCGAGACGGCGCTGGAGAAGATTGATCCCACGGGGTTCCGGCGTGACGCGGAGAAGTTGCCGCCGGATTTTGTCGAAGGGTTGGAGACCGTCGTCTGGCGCGGGCGGTGCGAGGTCAAGGACGAGGGGGCGGTTGTGTGGCATGTCGACGGCGCGCACACGACGGATAGTCTGCGGATGGCGGCGCGGTGGTTCGTCGATGAGACGGAGGCGAGGGGGAGAAAGGGCCCGAGGGCGTTGGTGTTTAACCAGCAGGGCCGGACGGAGGCGATTGATTTCCTGGATGGGGTGTATAACGCCATCAAAAGGGAAGACGGGAGCGCGTTCGAGACTGTTGTGTTTTGTACAAACGTCACGTATGCCCAGACGGGGTACAAGCGGGGTGAGTGCGCGGCTGCCCCCTTTTCCGTTCCCAGCGGAGGGGGGGAGGACCATCTTCTAGGAGAACGGTTTACTGACGAGTGGCAGACTTTGTCAACCACCAGTACGACGCCAAGGCCATCGAGGCCATGACGGTGCAGAGGCAGTTTGCGGAGCGGTGGTCGAAGCTGGACCCCAAGGCCGATGTGCGCGTCATCCCGACCATCGAGGAGGCGCTGAACCACGTCCGCGGGGTGAGCGAGGGCGTCGCCGAGGGCGAGAGCGTGCAGGCCTTCGTGACGGGGAGTTTGCATCTCGTGGGCGGCGCACTGGGGATCCTGGAAGGGGCGGATGCTCTATAGGCTTATCGTATGGCGCACTCAAAACAGGCATACACTTGGATGGGATAGACGGGACGGATGGAGGGGTTTGGGTATACAGGGGCGCATGTCCTCGCGGATTCAACTCTGGAATTTTCTATTTCCTTTTGACACGGTTTATAATAGACCTTCCGGCTCCAACAAGCCGATGACGTTGCCGACGAGATACATGCTCCCCGTGACGAGGACTCTGGCCCCGGGGCGTGTGGTGTTTTGCGCGGCGGCGATGGCGTCCACGGCGCTCTTCATCTCCGTCAGGTCCTTACACACCAGGGCATGGGCAGCGGGATACGCCTCCTTGAACGCCGCCGCGCACTTCTCCTGGACAGCTACGTCCACGTCCTCTGCAATCTTGGTTTTGTCGTTCCTTGTGAAGATGACGCTGTCCAGCCTAGACTCGAGGTCGACGCCCGCGGCGTCCATCTCCTTCAAGAGTCCCAGGAGGAGCTCCGAGGCGTCCCGCTCTTGCTGGTTGAAGACCAACACAAACTTGGTGCCCGAATCCGCGACCACGGGCGCCATCCAGCGCGCCACCTCCGCCAGACTATCGGTGTTGTGCGCGCCGTCGAGGTGCCAAGACACGTTGTCCCGCTCCATCACCTCGTGCCGACCCCGCAACGTCGCCTCCCGCAGTCCGGCGATGATCGTCTCCGATACGTCCCGCAGCCTGTGCTCCTTCGTTTCCGTCTCCCGCCCCTCGAGGACCTGTACATGGCGCCTCGCCGCAAGCGCAGCGAGGGCCTGGTTCCTCTTCTGGAAGTCCCCGCCAGGCAGCTTCGCGCCGGGCACGCCTCCCCACGCCGTGACCTCTTCGTCGGCGACTTCCACCAAGTCCGCCCCAATCTCGCGGGCTCGCGTGCGGAGGACCTCCATCACGCCGGGCTGCCCGTCGAGGCGCCTCGTGAACGTCGTGACGCCGGGCTTCATGATCCCGGCCTTGTGCCACGCGATCTTCTCCGCCGTGTCGCCGAGCATGGCGACGTGGTCGATGCCGAGCTGGGTGATGACGCCCGTCGTGACGGCGGCGGGCGGGATGGCGTTCGTGGCGTCGTATTCGCCGCCGATGCCGCATTCCATCACGACGGAGCGCACCTTCTGTTTGAGGAAGATGTGCAGCGCCAGCAGGGTGAGGAAGCGGAAGTAAAAGGGCTTGGAGCCGGCTTCGATGCCGAGGGCCTCGTCGGCCGGGGCCGCGGAGAGCAGGTCCCAGAGCTCGAAGAAGGAGGCCGCGAAGAGGTCTTGGGATACGGGACGGCCGTCGACGGCGATGCGCTCGCGCGGAGTGACCAGGTGCGGGGAGGTGTAGGTCCCCACGCGGCCGGACGGGGGCGAGGCGAGGAGGGCGGAGGTTGTGAGGGTCGTGACGGAGCCTTTGCCTTTGGTGCCGGCGATGTGGATGTAGGAGAGGGAAGAGAGGCGTTGGGGGGCCAGGGAGGCGCGGAGGAGCCAGGCGCGCATCTCGGGGAGGGCGAGGCGGTTCGGGTCGGAGGCCGGGGGTTTCGGGGCGGCATTTTGGGGCTTGGTGTCCTGGGGCTTGCCGAAGAGGGCGTGGACTTTGAGGTTGGGGATGAGGGTGTTGAGGAGGTTTAGGGCGTCGGTGTACGTTCGCGTCGTGGACGGCGATGACATGGTGGTGATGAGCCGGGTGGACGGGATGGGGACGGGGGTTTGCTTGACGAGATGAGATGAGACTGAGGCT
The DNA here is from genome assembly GCA_022836555.1 of Colletotrichum tofieldiae. Classification (NCBI taxonomy): domain Eukaryota; kingdom Fungi; phylum Ascomycota; class Sordariomycetes; order Glomerellales; family Glomerellaceae; genus Colletotrichum; species Colletotrichum tofieldiae. Next base: position 862,008 of record BQXV01000008.1, on the reverse strand, counting down.
TGTCGCAGGAAGAGGAGCCTCATAAGTGAGATGGCGAGATGGAGGGCGACTACGACGTTGAAAGAAGCATCGTGGAGCACAGTCGAGAGTTTGGAGTGAAAGCTTCGACGGCGAGTGAGTTTGGCGGCTCAGAGGAAGCTGAGATTAGGTTGTGAGAAGCTTTGAGGTGAGTTCCACTTGAGATGAGGTTATCAAAGGGAGCATCGGGGACTCCACTCTGCGCGGTCTGCCATCCAAACTTCCCTTCTACCTTACCCCAAGACATGTATTCATTGGCGTGCTTCTCTCATCTACATTGCTGATTTGAAGCACCAAACGCCAATACACGGTCTGTGAAGAGTTCTCAGGCTTCTTGTCTAAAGTCATGTTGAACATGGCTTAGATGCCGCGTGCACCGGCGGTCTTCCCGAGGGACCAGTTTCCAACTCGGCGTCCGAGTGTGTCATCAGATGTCGGCAACGCAACACCGTCCACAAGACTTGGTTGCCCCGGCCGAGAGACGAACAGCCAACGGGCCGCCGATTCGTCCGCTCGATGAACTCGATTGTCAGGTTGGTCCGATTGCAGGGACGATAACGACAAGCATTTTTGCCATGCGAGGATGAGCCACCCAGTGCGGGGAACACAAGGCTCAGCGCGGGGGAGTTCCTTGCATCGCATCCCGCCGCAAAGCGTCAGCAGATCGCAGCCACCGCGTGCTAGCAGTGCGGGAAAACGGCCCTTCGATCTGGGCGGTTGTTTAGCAGCATCCCGTACAGGTCAAGTCGCAGACGGTGCTGTCGTCGCCGCAATGCCGTAGATACGACGGCATCCGACGGCCTGCGAGTCTGGTTGATTACCAAGCTGTCGGTTTCGCGGCCTCTAGCAACCGCAGTTGTCTCAGGAACATGGCAAGGCAACAGGCAGGCCATGGGAAACCCAGAGCCTACAAGCTTCTCTCGCGCTTTCGACCTCCGGGTTCGCGCTCGCCTTGATCCTCCGGCCCATCAACACACCACAAGAGATGAGTTGGGTAGGTTACACGAGCCCGGACGAACTGCTGCAACCAATGTTACAGAGACAAACATGGTTCGGGATAATGAAGTAGTTGTATGACGGTACAGAACGTTTGCACCGTAAGCGTGCCGGCGGCTCGCGCGCCGAGACGGTCGACTTAAGTCCGAGGTCGCATTTGCCCCAGTCTCCCACGTTCCAACGAGGGTCCCAGACAATGAACAAACGCAGCAAAGGCTTTGCCGATTCGGCAGCGCGGCAACACGGCAACACGGCAACGCCAATCTCGACCTCGCCAGTCCATGAGCTGCCCGATCCCAACACGGAGACACTCGGCCACCGCCCCAGTCCAGCAGCCTACCGGCTCCCACACACACACCAATCCTTCTTTAGCTGCTTCGAGACCACTCGGCAAACGCCCACTTTTCCCGATCCTCGCCATGGGACTGGGGTCAGGTTGGAGCGCCTGTGGAGGTGCTTGTCATCGACTTTGTCACGCAAATCTGTTGCGCGTGCCACCTCTTTTGGTCATTTTTTTCTGCCTTCGCGACGACTATGACGGCTGGAGGTCTCTTTGAACGTATCCTTTCTTTGCTCATACCTACTGCTTCCTGAGTGATCCCCAAATACCATCTGCCGCTTCGTAGTGCAGCGGTTTTCCTCATCTTTGATCTCAGGCCCGGGACTCGTTTGATCAAGACGAATGTTCTCATCTCACTAACCATCCCGTCTCGCCATCTCCTATGAATCATTCGTGTCAGGATCAACACCAGCAAAGGACTTCGACCTCTTGACATCCACCGACTCGGTATATAGCGAACACTGCCAGGCACACGGAAACCTGCGCCGATGACAGCCAAGGACCTACGCGAGGTCCACGACGACGAGAAAGCCGACGACGTCGAGCGCGTCGCCGGCTCGCAGACCGAACGCGGCTCAACCACAACCAGCACCGACTCGGTGACCATCCGCAGCACTCATGGCGGCGCTGGCGATCTGACCGCCGGAGAGGCCAAGTCTGGTGGACTTTCCGACGACGCCACCGCCGCAACAGCGACGGCTGACACGGCCGCCAAGACAAAAGAGGCGTCCGGCGACGACGCGCAGGGACCCCGTCCTCCCACCGGTGCCGATGGCGACGACCCGGAATCCGGCCGCACGAAGCTCGAGACCCTGCTCATCGTCCTCTCACTCTGCGCGGCCCTGTTCCTGGCGGCGCTGGACGTCACCATCATCACCACCGCCGTGCCCACCATCGCCGAAGAGTTCAACAGCAACATCGGCTACATCTGGATCGGCAGCGCGTACCTCCTCGCCAACGCCGCTTTCGTGCCGACGTGGGGCAAGATTTCCGATATCTGGGGTCGGAAGCCCGTCCTCTTGTCCGCGGTTGGTGTGTTCTGGATCGGATCGTTGGTATGCGGCCTGGCTACGAGCATGGGGTAAGATGTCCATTGATTGTGCCGAGTACCCATCGCAGTACTGACAACTCACTCCAGGATGTTGATCGGTGCCCGTGCGATCCAGGGCATCGGGGGCGGCGGCATCATCGTCCTCGTCAACATCTGCATCAGCGACCTCTTCTCCATGCGCCAGCGCGGCGTCTACTTTGGCATCATGGGTATGGTCTGGGCCGTGGCCTCGGCCGTCGGTCCCGTCATGGGCGGCGTCTTCACGAGCAAGGTGACGTGGCGCTGGTGCTTCTACATCAACCTGCCCATCTCGGGCGTCGGCATCGTCGTGCTCTTCTTCGTCCTCAAGCTGCACAACCCGCGCACCCCTGCCCTCGAGGGCCTCAAGGCCATCGACTGGATCGGCACCGTCACCATCATTGGCGGCACCCTCATGTTCCTGTTCGGCCTCGAGTTTGGCGGCGTGAGCTACCCGTGGAGCTCGCCGACCGTCATCTGTCTTATCGTCTTTGGGATTGTCACGATTGGCATCTTCGCCGTCAACGAGTGGAAGTACGCAAAGTACCCCGTCATCCCGATGCACCTGTTCAACAGCTGGTCCAACGTGGCGGCTTTTGCTACGGCTTTCTGCCACGCCTTTGCCTTCATCTCTGGGAGCTACTGGCTGCCTCTCTATTTCCAGGGCGTGCAGGGCGTCTCCTCGCTTCTTTCGGGAGTCTACCTCCTCCCCTACGTGCTCTCCCTCTCCCTCATGTCCGCTGTCGCCGGCGTCCTGATTCGCAAGACGGGCAACTACCTCTACCTCATCATCGGAGGCATGTTCGTCTCGACGCTCGGCTTCGGCCTCTTCTACAACCTCCCGCTGGACCGCAACTTTACCAAGATCATCCTCTACCAGATCGTCGCCGGCCTGGGAATCGGTCCGAACTTCCAGTCGCCCCTAATTGCCGTGCAAACTTCGGTGGAGCCGCGCGACATCGCGGCGGCGACGTCGGCCTTTGGCTTCATTAGACAGATGGGAACGTCCATCTCGGTCGTCATCGGCGGCGTCGTCTTCAACAATGAGATGCAGAAGCAGTACCCCCGACTGAGGGAGCAGCTGGGGCCGGATCTGGCAAACATGCTCTCCGGCTCGAGCGCCGCGTCGAGCGTGGGCGTGGTGGCGGATCTGCAGGGCGAAGAGGGACAGATCGCGCGCGGGGCATATCTGACGAGTCTGAGGACGATGTATATCGTTTATGTTGCGTTTGCGGGGTTGGGGCTCGTGATGAGTTTGTTTGTCAGACAGAAGCAGTTGAGCAAGAAGCACACGGAGCATAAGACGGGGCTGAAGACGCTTCGGAGCCGGACCGGGCGGTAAACGGGCGTGGTCTGGTCCGCTGGGGGCTTGCGTTGCTTGTTGGATTCATTGCATGGCGTAAGGCATAAGCATGGATGGGCCTCCTTTTCGAATGCATCGGGCGGATACCCAAAATGTATGCATGCTTCTTTTTCTGGATCTAGTTCTCCGGTACCGTAACACCAATCTCTATACCTCTGTCATACGACACCCTTTGGACACATTCGGCTGTGAGTTGCAGAGAGGCTCAACCGCTTTCGCATTCAGGCTAAATGGGTGAAGTGCATTCCACGTGGAGTGTCAAGCCTGGAGGCTGACGGTTTTCAGGCTTTCAGAACTAGCTTTTGGTATAGAGACTTCCTATAAGCTTCCGCTCACCCGGGATGATGGAGAACGTTGCAATGAGCACTCAACACGGCAACGGAGACTAGCAGAGGCGCGCCGGCCGTGGCGTCTGGGGAAGGGGATGGGCCGGATGGCTCTCATCTGCCCTACGCTCTTGGTTGGGATGCCTAGTCGGAATCCGAGCTCAGACTGTTGAACTCACTCGCCTAACAGAAACGACGTGGATCGTATTTTGCTTCATAGCGGCAGGCCTTTAAGTGTTCGACAGCAAGCGCTTCCGCTGAGCTTCATTGGCGGAAACACGGGTATCCACACATGGAGAATACTTCCGATTCGGGGTCCGGAGGTATGACGCTTCGGTCCGTGATTCAATTGTGTACCCCATTGATCGGAGTGTTTCCACAGAGCTTTGCTTCCAATCTCCTGTTTACTCATGTTGGAGACCTGCTACGGAACAATGACAAAGTAAAAAGTGAAGCAATAATGGGCTTCGGCTGCTTTTCTTAGCACGGTGTATGTAGACAAGGACAATCCAAGACCGGTTAGTTCGAGACCCATGCCATTGATCTCTAGACCCGAGAAAGATTTGGTCACATCGTGATCCAGGGGGATGCGGATGACTTCGAATGGAAAGGGATGCAGCCACTAGTCCGCCCTCCACCGGAATCAATACGTCCGCTGCCTTCATCAACAACTCGGCGTAACATCGCCGTGTATATATAACATGAACATCATCTCCGGATTGCAAAATTCCTATCCATTCTAACCCCCAGCTACCATCATCCATCCGCAAGACGCTCCTGGGATACGTCTACCACAATGCGTCCCTCCACCCTCTTCGCCGCCGCCGTGGCCGGTCTCAGCTCCCTCGCGAGTGCCGCCTCCCTCCAGCAGGTGACCTCCTTTGGCGCCAACCCTTCCGGGGCTAAGATGTACATCTACGTCCCAGACCGCGTTGCCGCGAACCCGCCCATCATCGTTGCAATCCACTACTGCTCCGGCACGGCAAACGCGTACTACTCCAACACGCCCTACAAGGGGTACGCCGACACATACGGGCTGATTGTGATCTACCCGGAGTCGCCGTACAGCGGCACATGCTGGGACGTGAGCTCGCCGGCGTCACTGACGCATAACGGCGGCGGAAACAGCAACGCCATTGCGAATATGGTGACGTATACGCTTGATAAGTACAACGGCGATCGGAGCAAGGTGTTTGTGACGGGGACGTCGTCGGGCGCCATGATGACGGTGAGTGAACCGGTGTTTTAATCGACGTGCATGGCAATGGACGAGAAAACTCCCCAGAAGGAAAGCCTCGGGTCGTGCCAAAGAAGAATATGCTGACGGAGACACAGAACGTCATGGCAGCAACCTACCCCGAGCTCTTCGCTGCCGGCATCGCCTACTCGGGCGTGCCCGCGGGGTGCTTTTACACCGGCACCGTCAACGGCTGGAACTCGACCTGCAGCCAGGGCAACTCCATCTCGACGCAGCAGGTCTGGGCGCAGACAGCGCTCAACATGTACCCGGGATACACAGGATCCCGGCCGCGCATGCAGATCTACCATGGCAGCGCCGACACGACGCTGTACCCACGGAACTGGAACGAGACCATCAAGCAATGGACGGGCGTGTTCGGGTACAGCCTCACGGCACAGCAGACGCTGCCGGGCACACCGAGTGGGCAATACACCAAGTACATCTACGGGCCAAACTTGGAGGGGATCTATGGGGCGGGCGTTGGGCACAGCGTGCCAGTGATGGGTGCGGAGGACCTGAAGTGGTTCGGAATCACGGTGAGCGTTTCCTTCCACCATGTACTCGTATTTGAGATGCGGCGGACTGACTTCTGATAGGGAGGATCCACACAGCCCGGAACGACAACGCGGAGCTCGGCGCCACCCCCGGCGACCTCGACGGCAAGCCCGCCTCCGGCCGGAGGATGCACGGTGCCTAGGTGGGGGCAGTGCGGCGGGAGCGGATGGAGCGAGTGCACCACGTGCGCAAGCCCGTACACCTGCCAGGCCGCGAACCAGTGGTACTCTCAATGTTTGTGAGACGGTGGTCGGGTTCGCCGGTGGCGGAAAGCGTCTCCGGTCGCCAAAGCCGAGGACACGGGTCCGGGCGGGAGGGGCAACCATCCAAGATTTCGATCCGTGTTTCCGGTTGACCGAGCCCTTCGAGCCGAACGTTTACCGGGGAATGGTCTCATTTGTTCTTCGCAAGCCTATTTAGTCGAAGTTTATTATGAGGCTATTTTTGGCTATAATCAGCTGTTTCATGACTCTCATCCCTGAAGGAAAGAAAAAAGCCACCGGTAAAATCGTCGTTAGCACATTGGACAGCAAAAGCAGAGCCCCTGTCTACCGCCGACTTTTCGGTCTTGGGCCTGCATCCTGCTCAAGCACATTGTCGCATCTAGCTCCGACCAAGACACTGGTAACCGGATAGCTCATGCATGGCACCATCAGAGCCCCAATGGCGGCCGACAAAAGCTAGCAAACGGCGGCGGGATTGTCGCCGCAAGATATTGCGTGATAGCGGAGAGACATCGCGCATTGGGTGCTTGGCGGAGCCGAGCCGACCAACCCTCTCGTAATGGGACGGCAGTAACTTCAATCCATTGCATCCTTTGATAACGACATCCCAATGCCCCACTGCGCCCTTCGGTGTCATGTCTGTCTTATAAGTCTCAGTCGCTACGGTTGGCTTTTTGGATTTCTCGCAGGGTCTTCTGGAAGCAACGTGCAGACCAGCCATTGGTTTCCAATACACGGAAATAATACGTCTGGCTTACACTGACGCACCGTCAAGAACAGAGCCATGGCTGACGAGAAGGGGGTCGACCCTCAAGTGACGCATCCGTCCAAGGGCAAGACCGTCACGGAGAAGAACGCCGACGTGACGCTGCGATTGCTCGAACAACATGGCGACGACTTCGGCCCGCTCACCCCGGAGCTGGAAAAGAAGATCCGCAGAAAGCTGTACCTTCGCGTCATGACCCTGTTGTCCGCAATCAACATCATGTTATTTGTAAGTTGCCACGAGAAGCCTCTGCCTTACCTCTTTCGTTCCTGGCAAAACGCGGTTTGCTTACATGAGGTCTCGTTCAGGTCGACAAGTCGACGCTCGGTTACGCCGCCATCCTGGGCCTGTTTGAAGAGACTGGTATCAGGCAAGCTCAGTACAACAACTTGAACACAATGTTCTACGTCGGTATGAAACTCTCCCTGTGGATTTGAAAGCCAATTTGCATCGACCAATGTTGACAACCAGCCTTCCGACGCTTCTAGGGTACCTGGCTTTCCAATGGCCCGGCCACTACCTGATGCAGAAACTGCCTTTCGGCAAATACGTCGCCACCACAATATTCGCCTGGTCCGTCATCATCTTCCTGCACTGCGTCGCAACCCGCTACGCCGGCCTCGTCGTCATGCGCCTCGCCCTTGGCGCCGCCGAAGCCGTCATCGTGCCCGCGATGGAGATCACGATCGGCATGTTTTTCAACCGCCACGAGCAGTCGTTCCTGCAGCCCGTCCTCTGGATCACCTGCCAAGCCGCCCCCGTCGTGACCGGCTTCCTCTCCTACGGCCTCCTCTGGACCACCGGCCCTGTGCTCCCCTGGAAGCTGCTCCACGTCGTCACGGGCGGCCTCACGCTCCTCCTGGCGATCTGGGTGTGGTTCGACTACCCCAGCAACCCGGCCGAGGCGCGCTTCCTAACCCTCGAGGAGAAGGTGCAGGTGATTCGCCGCGTGCACCAGGCGCAGCAGAGTTCGATCGAGCAGAAGCAGTTCAAGAAGGAGCAGTTCGTCGAGACGATGAAGGACCCCGTGTCGTGGCTGTTCGCCCTGCAGTCGTTCACGCTGATGTATTCGAACAACCTCAACTACGGGCAGAAGAACCTCATCACCACGTCGATCGGAATCAAGCCGCTCGGGTCTACCCTCGTGGCCGCGGCCGGTGGCGGGTTCGGCATGGCTTGCTGCGTCGTCGCGACGTTCGCCTTGCGCAGATGGCCAAAGAACCTGGCGCTGCACGGGACGGTGTGGTGTCTCCCAGCGGTGGCGGGTGGTATTGCCATGGTCACCATCAACTGGGAATCCAAGATTGCGCTCTTGGGGTCTCTCATCTTGGCCGCAAGCACATATGGCGTGACGTACATCATCGCGCTGGGCTGGACGACGTCGACGGCGGCGGGGTACACCAAGAAGCTGACGCGAAACGTCATGTTCATGCTGGGCTACAGCGTCGGCAATCTCGTGTCGCCGCAGATATGGGTGTCGAGCAACGGGCCGCGGTACTACGGCGCGTGGTCGTCGATGATCACGGTTAGCTGGGTGGGCACGCCGCTCATCCTGTGGGTCATCCGTTTTATCCTCTCGCGGAGGAACGCCGAGCGGTTGGAGTATATTGCAGGTCTGAGTGACGACGAACGGGAGGGCTGGGTTGAGCAGGTGGATGAAAATGGCGAGGTTGTCAAGGTCAAGGTTAACATCGCCGTATTGGACCTGACGGACTTGCAGAACAAGCAGTTCATATACCCTCTGTAAGGAAATCAGTACGGGACTTATGAGGGGCCTTTGGAAGGGGATGGAATCTGAAGGGCTTTGCATAATAGTCTTACCGCATACTGTAAATGACGTACTTGGCTGGTGCTCTCCTCTTCGTTTCCGCCAGAGATGTTATAATCCTTCACAATATGCTCGCGGCACGTCCTTAGTTTCTCATATGTGTCTGGCTGGTTAATGGTGTTAAGCATTCAATGGGTCGCTGCCGCGTCTCTTAAATTGCGCGAGTCTGAAGGCACTGGGAGGCAATTGCTTAAAGCTTTTACGGACAAACATTCCGGTCCAAAAATAATCACTCGTGTGGTGTTTATCATCACTAATAGAAATTCACAGCGACAAGCGAGGGAGCCGTTGGGACGTCTGATCCGATGGTGCCTGGTTCGCGTCTTAGTTAGCTGTGAATGCAAGGCCTGTTCGGCATCGCCCGAAAGGGCTTCCGGTGGGACGTCGCTCGGTGTCCGGGACCACCGCCGGGTTTGCGGCCGTTGACCATCTGAAATGGCCTTAAAACTGTGGGAACATGGGACTTGCGCCGGACCTTGCACACCGAGTTTCAACGCCGGTGGTAGTTGCTGGCTGACAGTAGCCCGCGCGCGGCTCTGACGTGGATGGGGTTGAGTCGGTGATCCCGGGTGGAACAGGCGTCCCTCCATTGGGAGCAATCTAATCCCGGGGAGCGGAATAACGGGATTACGCATATACGGAGCTACGGAACTAGCTTATAGCGTTGAAGGTAGTTGACTCGCCCAGGTTGGGCTTTTTTCCCGACAATAGTCCAGGATTAGCATGTGGGTTGCAGATAGAGTTTCTTCCTATCATTAATCCTAACCATGAATGATACTCTGCAATACCAATCTACTCTGGTTGAGCTTGGCACCTACTACAAGCCTGGAGGATATAAAAGGTTGCAATTTTGTGTATGGTACTAAGCCGTAGGCCAAATAGAAGGTCTACCCAACGACTTACTACTCCCACCGCCCAGTTTGAATGTCTTGCCAAGTAGCAGCTTTGGACTTCGTGAGCGGGGTGCTTAGTAGGGGAGTTCATATTCTTGGCTGAGGTGCAGATGCCGAGAGTACAGCTTTCGTGCTGGTGACGCTAGTCTGTAGACTAGAATTTGCTTAGATGTCGGTACACGAGAAACCAATAGTTGACGACAAAGGAAGATGTTTGATCTGATTGTCTTTTCTCATCATTAATTGCCCAAAGAGTCAAAGCCCAAGAAGTCTCGCAACCAAGGGTTAACTATCGACATTGTCGGCCATTGCCACTCTGTCGTTCAGGTGCGGCCGGATCACCCGCGGTCCCAAGGTCGCGCGACCTAGGTGAGTAGGGGTGAGCGGAGTAAACCAGGTATCTTTTTAGGAGACTACTTCCCTTTACAGGGATTCCATTTAATAGTTTATACTGTATGTTACAGAACTACCATTTTTATAGCTTTTTATCTAATGAAGTGGCAGCGGCAAAGCCAGACGGGATGCCCCCAGACACCTAGCCCAGACACACGTCGATATAGGAGAAGTCAATCACCTACAAAAAGAGGTTGTCATGCCTGATATGACTGTGTGGAAATTACTGCCTTGTTGAACTCTTGAGTATATTCCAGCTTGCGATGATCCATTTGCTGCTGTCGCCTGCCTTTAAGTGGCCTTTTCCCCTCCTTGCCCACTCGCACGACGACCAACGTTGAGGGCATTAATTGCATATTGGGCATCTTTGGGATGCCTCTGATTTACAGCAAATGGAGAGGCACATTCCGCCGACTGCATGACATGTCCGTCTTCCTATGGGTGATGTCGTCGACGGACGAACTGTCAACCTCTCGTGGCACACTGGTGAAGAGCCCGGGCGAGCCTTTCCGCCTCAGCCCGTAGCCCTCTCCAACAGTTGGCCCTTGCACATGTCGTAGTAAATGCCCTTTTTGTGAGTAACTCGACATGGATGTGTTATGGGACTGGGCCGAGTTCATTTCTATCATGGCCGGGATGGAAGAATATGACAACCATCTGATTTCAGAGGCCGAGAGCACCGGGTTGTACCAAGACATGCACAGGTGCCACTTCCAGAATGCACATGTGCGTCTCCCAAATAGCAACATGGCCAGTTGCGTAGCCTTTCTCAAAGTCTTCTTTTAGCAGGGACCTGTTCACGAAATCCGAGAGCGCGCTCTCTCTCATGCAAACGCAAGGTACCTCGCGCCAGTGACCAGGGGCGGATGTCGCAACTTCCTTCTGCCAGCACGGCCCGTTGACGGGATGCCGTAGGATCAGGCAGGCACACATGGAATACGCTCTTGCATCTTCCTACGTGGAAGAAGCGAAGAGGTCAAGGTCTTGGTTTTGGCACAGATCCACATGGAGGCTCAAGGAACGAAGGCGTACGGAGCAACGGCGTTGCTGGACACTGCGCAAGGCCCGTCCCATTACGTTCAGGCGCGGTACAGACACAGAAAAGATGCCAAGATTCGATGCAGACGGACCAGAATCGTGCCATGTCGCGCTTTCACTTTGATCAATATGCCACCAGTGTCGATGACCTTCCATTCCCTCATCTACCGTGACCTCATCCCAGAACCTCCTTCCCACCTGTGTAGCTGCCCCGACCTGTGCGCCCGCACCTGCTCTGGCCCGGAGCCTATCTTCCTACTGCCTCAAGAAACCCACCTCCTGGGAGAAGGAACCTAACTGCACCTGCTCTTAGGTGGGTAGCCGTGATGTCGGATCTGCCCTCACAGTGTTCCTTTCCTTCCTCGGGCGGAACGTTGGCGACGCCATCCCCCCTCGACCCTCCACCTCCATATCCTCTCTTCATCAACATCACCTTGCATCTCCATTCTTCAGCCTGCATCTCCATTCTTCACCCTGCATCCTGTATCCCATTTCATGTATGCCTGTCATGCCCTGTTCCCATCGCTCATGTATCCCATCATGCCCTCGCTCATGTACCCCCAGCATATCCATTCCCCTTCCCCGAGACTCAGATCATTGACTTGCAGGAGTCGGTTTTCATCATAGTCTCGAAAGCCCCAGAGCCCCTCATGTCTACGAGCAACCCTACCCATGGTTGTCTGGTCCCAATGGGGGGCAGATGGATCTCACTCGCTCGCCACCTTGTCAAGTGTCCTCGCTTTAAACTACCGGCAGGCCTTGATAGAAGAAGAAGAAGAAGAAGAAGAAGAAGAAGAAGAAGAAGGAAACGTTGGTCTGCGCCAGAAAAGGCGGAAAGAAGTGAGAAGAGTGGGTCGGTGCTGTGAGGCATGTACCTAGGTACCTTGGTGGCAAGCATCGCAGGACCTTGGCAGCCAGCTAGAGCTACCTTGGGTCCAGTTGTGCTTGCGGCCAACGGAACAGGCAGCCGCGGTTCAGCTTCCCCCAGGGTGCTTACCGATCCCAGGAATAGGACTCGCTGTTCCTAGGATTCAGGCGGGAACCCTTCACCTGATCTGCCCTTACTCACCCCGTTCACCCTGCTCACCCTACCCTCACCTCAGGCATCGTTTTGCCAGAGTAAAGGCAGCCACATCAAGGTGAGCATCTGGGAGAGGCGGTTGCACGTGAACAACAGAGTCTGCTGCCACTGCAAGCAGTGTCTAAAAGAGGATGTATGGCTCAGCATACGGCAGGTCGACAACTTCGACTTTCGTCTCTTGCTTCACGAGCTGTGCCGCCGGAGCCGTATCGACTTTGAATGGCGGAAGAAGGCTGTTCGATGAAGCATCGGTTAGCGTACATAGCGAAGAAAGAACCAAACAGTCCTCGTCACCACGCACCTCTCATCATGTAAGCACCATATAACCTTTTTCGGCTCCTGAAGCCACTGAAGCTCCTTCACCGCGAACTGCGCCGCGGAGCCTTCGAATGGTCGACCGTTGTGGTTCGCCCTTCCGGCAATGCCCATAACAACCACCTGCGGTCGCGGGTCAACCATCCGCATGATGCCCTCGTACGCTCCCAGATGGGAGTTGAAGAGCAAAACCCTGTCGCCAATGACCACGTTGAACATTAGCTGGCCGCCGTCGCAACCACTCATAACGTTCCGTTGCCGATCTCTCATGAAGTCTGCCACCGCTCGCAACTTATCATCCATCTTGTCCTCGGGGACAATTTCGTGAAGGCGTAGCAGCCCCCAGGTCATGTTGTTGGTGATGTCGACTGTGCAATCAAACTCTGTCGCCGACCCCGAGTAGACCTTACCCGTGTCGAACACCGGAGGTATTTCCTTCATGTCCGACCCAGGCATGAGGCAATGCAAAGAAGGCCACACATGGATGGCGAAAGAGGCCAGCTTCGGATGTGGCCTGGCCGGCGACCCAGGAGGACCATGGATGACATCGCACGTACCAGCTGCCGCTTGCTCCCGAATAGTGCGCGTGAAGATCGGGACGCGCTCGCCGCCCGCGACGGGGAGGAGTTGTGACTCTGGGACGCCGGCTCGTCGAAGCAGGTTGATGGCCTCGCAATTGGCGATGACTGTCGCGCCTGTCTTGAGCGCTAGTCGGTCAGCTCCGGGCAGGCTTGGTCACACAATGTTAGTCAACCGCAGTACGCGTACCAGAGCAACAAGGTGTAATTCACTGATCGAAGTGGGCGTGAGATATTAATATGTAGTCAACCACTTGCACGTCCTCAAGCTCTAGATGCCGCTTCATCAAGGCGGGCTTTTCCAGCCAAGTGTCGTGGAAGATGGTGATTCCCTCGGCTCGGAGCCTGAAGGTCGTCGCCCCTGGGTCGGAAGGTCAGAATACATGGGCGCTGATAGCATTCGTTGCAACTGAACCCACCAAAGAATTCCAGAGTCGGCGGTTCCATCCTTGCAGACGAGGCCCAGCAAGCTGTGTTTTTCTGGCCGGTGGGAAGCACGTAAAATTTGGGACCTCTTTTTGGTCTTCTCCCACGGAAGAAGACAAGGCGTTGTTGCACAAAAGGTGTTTGAGAACTAGGTGCCAAGAATGAAAACTTCTTTCATGCCTTCCTGTCGTAGAGATAAATCTGACCTCGGTGTTGTTTAGCCATTATATACACCGAGTCTCTGTTTGCCATATGCCCTGTTGGATGGCGCCGGAATCAACAATCTTCTTGAATGTTGAAGCCCCCCCCCTCCTCCGCAACGTAACTCGGCCTCAATGGAAAACAGCCACTTGGGCATTTCTGGACGGGCTTGGCAATTTCGGCCGCCACGTCAAACCGGCGGCCCCTTGCCTGTGTCGGCCCCTCACACCACTTCGGCCCCTCAATCCTGTCTTCATCCCATGGCCGTGGCACTGTGTATCGGCGGAGAAGTGGCGTTCCGCATATAGACACGGGCTTTCCCTTCTTTTAATTCTCCGACACCTCTTCTATAAGCATGTATGGGGAACACAGTACGGCTCGAAAACACAATCATATGTGAAGGGACGGCTATCGTTCTCCGTATGACGTCGGGCACTGGGGTGCAGCGCTCGACGGCTGTGATTGACTCGCGCTTGACCCCATCGGGGGTTTCGTCGGCCGTCGCCCGGGCCTTATGTTACGGGTTCGCTGGGTTGTAACCACTCTGTGCGTAGCTATTGCGGATACCTTGGCCATGCCCTGCTCGCGAACTCGGGCTGCTCTCTTCGCGAATTCTCCGAAGCCGAGCCACCGCCTTCTGCCCTCTTGCTGAAGTTCGACTCTCCATCTCGGTCTTTGCAAGTTCCATCCGCAGTTCATCTACTGTCAAGATTCGATGTCTGGCCAGATGCATTCGAAATGGATGTGCCAGCCCCGTGCAGCCCGAACCGTCTACCCGAGCCATCCTCATCCGCATCGTACCCCTGCCTGGCGTGCGGCATGGTTTTCTACCGTAACGATCACTTGAAGAGACATGCCTTGCACCATGCCGGCGAGCGGCCTTTTGCCTGCCCGCAATGCAAGAGGCAGTTCGCCCGAAAGTAAGAGAGTCTACGCTGCCCTACTACTTCGTTTGCGAATACACACGTCCGTGTTCGTTCGGCTGCTGATCGTAAGCGCTTGCCCATCTATAGCGACACATTGCAGCGCCACATGTTGATACACGCAACGGAGCAGTTGGATAGACCTGCACGTTCTTCGGTTGAGCATGATCGCAACTATCGCAATCAAGCCAAAAAAGGCCCATCTTGTTCGGCTTGCCGAACGTCAAAACAACGCTGCAATGGCGCAATGCCATGTCATCGATGCGCGCGACAGAGCCGCCCGTGTCATTACCAACCTAAAAGGTCGCGACAAGTAAGTATTTGCCGCGTCTGAGAAACTGTAAGCCTTTACTAAGCAGTGCGTATAGAGAAAACCAGTACACCGGGGTATCCAGCGCGAGCAGGCGCACGAGGCTGCTTCTGAGCTTACCTCTTTTGATGTCGCCGTGGCACCTGTCCATGCCGTGGGGAATCCCGACGAGACAGAATGTACCCAGCCCCCTGGTCTCTTGCATTCCACCGAAGAAGGTGATGCTACTACGACAGATGAATTCTCGGATGGGATTCCGCAGGGGCCCCTCGCAGATTTCTCTAGGCAGACTGCTATGGAGGGTTCTTCGATGCCCACCTGGGCAGACTTCACTTGGCCTTGGCTGTCGCAAGGTGCCGATTGTCAATATGGATCATTGGCATCAGGCAATGTTCAAATGTCGGTGGGCCAACTTGGTCTCCCGCACCAAGAGACCACGGACTGGCAATGCAGCACCGACAGTGACGACCAACCCATCCGTGACCAACTCTGCACAACGACCTCAGTTGCTCACGGGGGCTTCACAGTGACATATCCTCCCTTGATCACACCGAATATTGAGACAGCGAACACTGGGCAGATGGTATATTCTGGCACAAACACATCAACCCCCCAGTTCATCATGCCTTTAGCGGATTTGAATGTTGGCCACAGTCGGCCTAAAGGGCCGGAAGGCCACCGACAGGCATCTGTCGAACAGATCCACGAAAACACTCGCGACTGCGAGGACGCCGATGTCTCCGTTGTCAGCGAATATGTGATCCCCAACAATGAGCAACACTATCAAGGTAAGGGATTGTCACAGATGGCGTACAAGAAACTATGCATCTGGATGGACACCACGCGGGTGGCCAACGTACGGACGACTATGCGCTCGCAAGCCTGTAAAAGCCTTCCCGACCAGTACTCGATGAACTCCTTTATTCAACTGTATCTTGAAAAGTTTCATGACTTATTGCCCATCATTCACAAGCCGACCTTCCATCCCAGTAGTGCGCCAGTCCTTCTGGTTCTTGCGATAGCTTGTATTGGGAGCCGCTATTCTACTATGAAAGAGGCTCCAGCATTCGCCAGTGGGCTTTGCGACTTGCTCGGAGGAGTCATTTCTCATATGGTAGGCCAATTTCTGCTTGGACAACCCACTGATAATTCGACTCACTGACTGTTCTAGGTTGATGAAGACGAAGAGGACGTCGCTCAGGTCTGGTTTGGCCAGTGTGCAATCCTCAACCAAGTTGCAGTCTCTTTCACTTGTCGAAAGCCCATGTGTGAGAGATCGCATTATACCAGGGTCAATCTGAACGTCATTTGCCAAAAAATAGACAGCTTCGGCAAGATGGAATCTCCTCCAGGACTCCGCAGCGTGCGCCAGCCCGACATAGAAGATGCGTGGGAAAGATGGATAAAGTGGGAGGCCCGGAAACGAGTTGCATATGGAACCTGGGTAAGTTGAAACATGCATCAACTTTGGTCTTGTTCTATTCCTCCCGAATCCTTCTCCAATTTGTAACCGTCTAATGTGGGTGTTCAAACTAGCTTCTCGATAGCCAGTTTCGGCTATTCTTCGATTTACAAACACTCACACCTACCGAGTGGCTTCAGTCTCCCCTCCCTTGTCATGAACGAAGCTGGGAAGCTGCGGACGCGTTATCCTGGTCGGAGCAATACCGCAGTAAGACCAGGCCGGATGTGTATATGAACGTAAAGCTAACGGCTTACGCAGAAGGACCTGAGCTGGGGACGCTCCGTCGAGAGCTGGAAAGATTTTACAGACACATGAATGTGGTTGATGACCTGGGTCAATTCTCGTACTTGTTACTGCTCCTTGGATACTTCCGTGATACCTTATTCCTGAGAGAAGCCGGCGACTCTGGGCTTTCTCTTGTTCTTAATTGTGACGGAAAACCTGTCGTCGGCCAGTCTGAGTTGCTCAACGACGAGGGTTGTTGGAAGGCGTTGAACCCTGCCAGTCGATCGAGATCGGGCAACATGGAGCGCCTCCTTTCCCAACACTACTATTCGGTTGGTATCCTTTTTCATTTCCGATTTGGCGACCTTCTTGCGTTCTCGGGCTGGCGAGTCAGCAAGCCCAAGGAGATTGAAACGCGCATGCGGCTGTCGACCTGGGTTTTGGGGAATGGCGAGGACGCCCGGACTGCCGTCTCACATGCGGGCAGACTGTTCGGGCTGCTTCGCGACCACCCATGCCATGGATACCACGAGCCTTCAGCCGGATTCTTGGCGTCACTCTGTCTGTGGGTATACAGCATGTCACAGAGCGGCTCCTTGTTGGGGCCTTTCGGGAGATGCCTTAGTGCGAATTGCGAGAGCCAGCAAATGTCCGAGCAGACCAGGGATGCCATACCATTCAGGATTGACCAGGACTCGAGTACCAAACTAACAAAGGAATGGATATCAAGAGGGTGCCACATCCGCTGCTTCTTGGGTGGCGTTGGCAGCTTGCACAAGCCGGAATTTAGTGGCCGGGTCCTGGACCAGGGCATCCGATTAATCTCATCACTCAATGAATGGGAAACTGGCGAGCCTCTTGCCAGCGTTTTGAGGCGCCAGGTTAAGTAGGCGACGGATGATGAGATTGGCTACTTTGATATTGATTAAAGAATTAACATCAACACTGCTTCTCCTAATCTGAAAAGGTAGATTCCCGTAGGAGCTAGTCTTGGTATATATATCTCTACTAGTATATCCGGAGAAGGCCATGTAGTGCTGTTAACCATTCCTCTATATAGACGCTCACTCGCGAACGGAAACACTTATCGGGATGCCAGGCTTCTCGTACTCCAGCGTGAAGACGTCTACTTTGCGAGGAGGAACGAAGTCGGCGGGAAGGCTCATCTTGTATCTCCGGAAGAAGTGTGCCAGAATGATGGTTATCTCGGCTGTAGCTAGACTGCAAGCGCATTATACAAATCAGCGGCTGATACCAAATTTTGCCTCAACCAAAACCAGAGCCACGGAGTCCGTAAGCGTGCTTTTTCGTTTGTTGCAACTCACTTTTGGCCGATACACATTCTGTTGCCCTTGGAAAAGGCAACTTGATATTGTTCCAGACTCTTGGCATTTGGCGTAAGCCAGCGATCGGGGTTGAAGGAACGGGCATCAGGTCCCCAGACTCCAACGTTGGTGTGCATCGTGTGCGGGGACATGGAAACAATTGTCTGTCCAGAAATCAAGCGGCGTCAGTGGGCGATTCATCTACGTTGCGAGGCACTCTTTGGGTTGCAGCGTAACACAACAAGCGCTTCGGGGTGTGGCCGGTTGAGGCATAGACTTTCACTTACACCAGGCGGAATGACATGCCCATCAACAACAAAAGGCTCCCCGTCGGCCGGCACTACACGAGGCAAGCGGCCTGGCGCAGCCGAGGTGAAGCGAAGGGATTCTTTCACACAAGCAGTCTTGAAGGAAACACAAGTCAGCATCATCTGGACCGTTGTCTTTGTTGCGAAATGTTAACTTGGCCTACGTACCAGATATTCAATCTTCTCTAGGTCGAGAAGTTGAGGTAGATTGTCAGCTGAGGGAATGGCGGCATCAAGGCTGTTCACCAGCTTTCTCTCTATGTACGGATTTGAGAGGATCTGCATCACGGCGGTGGCTGCCGTTGAAGCAGTTGTGTCAGAGCCAGCTACAAGAAGGTCGACGCCCTCGCTCATCTTTTCCGATTCGGTCAACGAGCCAAGCCGGTCGAACACGATGGGATACGAATCTTTGCGGTTGCCCTGGTCTGCCTGCCAGCGTCGGACGGACGTGGCTGCGAACTGTGATCGAGTTGAAACAGCGAGGTCAGCCTCACAGACCACGGCAGAGCATCTGACGAGGGGGAAAATGGGGAGACGCATGCTCACCTCGATCAAGTTCATCATATTGCCCAGGGCAGGGTTAAGAATTCGCAAAATGCGAGGGGCATGACGTTCCCAATATACCTAACCCACGGTTTCTCATACATGAGGTACACACTGTGGGAGGCAACGGACAAGGCGTTAGTAAACCCAGAGCCGAAATCATCCTCTTGCTCCTCAATCATTCCGGCCGACTGCGAGAAAGCGAATTGCATGATGATCTCCGTTGTCAATAGCCTGTTGGATCACAAAGAGAGAGCGGTTAGCCTCGATTCGGACGTGGGGCAAAATCGACCGATAAACTGCGCAGGCCTAAACAACAAATGTAGGACGACAGGCACGCACCTGAGAGCATTGTAGACGTTGATCTCCTTCTGTCGACACAGCCTCTCAATCTTACCATCCAGAAGAGCCAATTTCTCACGGATGAGGGGCTCTAATTTGATAATCCCGGCACGAGAGAACAAGGGGCTCAAGAGACGCCGTCGCTCTTTGTGCTTGACTGTGTCCGCCTCGCTGAAGAGGGTGTGAGGCGCGTTGAACGACATGTAAAACGGCTCATATTTGGGAAAGGGATCGGCTTGTTTGTAAATGACCTTGTACAGCTCAATATCAGAGATGTGTAGTTCGTTGGGACCGACTCGGAGGGCCTTGGTGTCTAAGGTACGCGGCCAAGGTGTTAGCTGCGATACAGTCCAGGAAGGGGGTTGAAAAGGGAATACGCAATGGATAGCAGGAAATTGGAGTCCAGGTTTAACCTACTGTATTGTTTATGCAGAATTTCAAATGCCTCCTCAGGAAAGCCTTTGAGAGCTTCACGAAACGCCCAAGCGGTGGAAACGCATGCTTCAGGATGGCCGGGAAATTTGCTAAGAGGGTGAAGGTACCTGCGGTACAACCCAAGGACAAAGAAGAATCCCCTGTAAAGTGCATAAAAGGTAAAAACGGTAAACAATGCTGTGGTGGGAGACCAGTGACCCCCGAGGATGGCCCAGCGACTCGGCCAGAAGCTAGTGTCCAAGGAGAGAAGAAGCTTGGAAACTCCCATGACTCCTAGGAGCTGAATGTCCACCGAATGCGTAGCCGGGGCAAGGGGGAAACAACAGCGCGATGAGATCAAGGACAGTACAGGGCGATGCTTTTTTGATGCAATGGCTTCCGGACGGACTGAGAGTTCATTCGACCTTTGATCATTCATTTAACACATCTTGCCCTACAACTTTTCAACTTTATGGACTAGAGGGACGGCTCGGGTTGCATCAATCCCCGAAAGCAATTAGACTTTACGTCCCAGACGTTGCGGAGCCGTTGCCGTCGAGGGGCACACAGTCGGCCCCTCAATGCTTTCTCCGACGGGGGCGGGGCTGCGGGGCGAAACCGGGAGCGCGGCGACTTTTCCCCAGCATTTGACATGCGAGCTCTGGACATCGGTTGTTCGGTTGTCCTGGGCGAAGCGAAGCATCGGGCAAACTGACACGTCGATGGATTGGGAGGGTTCCTGTACATATACCACTCACCCTCACAGTTTGACTCCATCGGCCAAGTTCCAAGGCACTGCAAGCTTACCACTATTTCCACACAATCCAGATACATGCTGCCGAACACTGAATCCCGTCTATCACAGAGCACCATCAGCGATTCTTACCCATCGCCCCACTGTGATGGCTTCTTTCAAAGTGATCATCGTCGGTGGTGGACTAAGTGGTTCGCTTCTTGCCAACGGTCTCATGAACAACGACGTCAACTTTACCCTGTATGAAAGGGACCCGGCCGACTCGAAGCGCGAAGGATACCAAATCCGCCTGGGCGACGCAGCCATGGAAGCCTTTGAATGCTGTCTGAAACCGGATCATGTTGCTTCTATCCGCACAAGGCTCGGGTTGTCGACAAACCAATCATCCACAGCGCCCATCGTTTGCACGTCTCAGTTCAAGATTGTCCTCGACCTCTCGCAGCTGCCGAACTACTCACGATCAGCTGCCATCAACCGTGTCGTGCTTCGAAACCTACTCCTTGACCCGGTTGAGACGGCCGGTCATGCCAGATTTGGAAAAGCCTTTTCTCGATACGAAATCATCTGCCCAGCTGATGGTCAGGAACGGGTCAAGGTCCATTTTGCAGACGGTTCCTCCGATACCTGCGACGTGCTGGTGGGTGCCGATGGTAGTGGCTCAAGGGTTCGTCAAGCCCATCTAGATGTCGACATTCCAAGTGCAATGATGCTGACAAACAACGCGATCCCAGATCAACAAGCAGGTAGGCGCAAGGAACATTGTGGACCTTGACAGTCATTTGAGCTTTGTCCAGAAGGGCAGTCTGCCTCCTAGTCGAGTCCGCATGCTTCCTCGGAGATTGCTCCAAGGGCCCATCATTGTCTTCTCTGAAGGATGCTCTCTTTTCTTTGCGCGTGAGTAATTGGAAAACCCCGAACCAACCACGGGGTTTTTTTTTAACCAACTATGTTACGCAATACTCACGAAAAACGCATTAGTGTATCTCCCGCCTGCCCGCAACGGGGTGACCGAGAACAGCAATGAGCTCGACTACGACGCCGAAGAGGCATCTTTCTACTGGGGCCTGAGCGTTCCCAGAGAGATGTACCCAAACCATGATCCAGACGAGGGGGGGGATCACTTGAAGTTCTGCCTCAAAGCCATCGAGCATTGGTCGCCCGAGTAGTAAGCTATCCCACTCCTGACTGGTCCCGCACCGCTGTGCCCAACGAGCTGACTTGGCCTCGATTCAGTCACACAATGCTCTCGATCGGAGAGTATGATGGCAACAGCCCCGTGATGGCAATAAACACCCGAGCAAGCAGACCACTGCCCAAGAAGTGGCGGCGTAACCTGCGATCTGAAAACCCCGATGAAGGACATCCCCGGGTATGGCTTATGGGCGACGCGGTCCATGCGATGCAGCCGAACCGGTAAGTGCACCCTACCCTCACCAGTTGTCGTCACAGCAAAACGCACGCCGGAGGATCCGCATGCTGACAGTGAATGTTGAAAAAAAAAGAGGAATGGGAGGAAACCAAGCCTTGAACGATTGCGTTGATCTCCTGCCACAGCTATTGCAGCTCAACGAGGCTGCAAAGTCGGGGAAGCCGCCGTCGTCTACAGACGTCGAGCAGGCCTTGGCCGGATACGAGCCAAAGATGCTTGATCGCGCATTTGCCTGGGTGCGAAAGAGCGGCGGTGCTTCCATTCCGGTGCGTTGACTGTCCTCTTTTCACGTCGGACTCCTTGACATTTACTAGGCTACTAACAGGCATCTCTCCTTTTAGAACCTTAATCTTGATGGGTACCTAGGAACCGCGATTTCTCTTCTTAGTTTAGTCGTGCTACCCATTTGGCTATTGGCCCACTATGTCAAAGGGAAGGTTTGGGGATAAACCTCATGGGAGGGATTTGCTCGGATAATGATAAGGGGGGAGCAACCCGCTCCAGCCGTGCAGAGTCTTTGAACTGGAGTTTTGCTTGATGTACGAGTGTGTCGGTCGAATTATCAGCGTGTTGCTGTAGTCTGGCACAAGTGAGAGGAAATTGACTATTACTGCAAGTCAACGGGATGGACGAGGAAATGCAAGCGGAGCGGCGTAGAGACTCTACCTACTCGTCACCTCTACGCTGGACGGAAGACAATGGGCGTCTGAAACCCTCGACTTCCGGATCACTTTTCCGTGATTCGTAGTCCGCTGGCCAAGAGTCTGGCCTGGCTTGATGGGCGACAGACGACAAGCCACAAGCCCTGCGCCAAAAGCGCCGCCCGTCCCGTCGAACCCGCCATTGTCAAGCACGTCTTGGCTTGGGGCCCAGGCTTCTTCCTCCATGGCGTCGACCCGAGCGCGCGCGGGGACTGGAGACGCCACGGATCTCGCGCCTTCGCACTAGGCCAGCCTAGCCCGCCTTCGGGCCCTCAGCCCTGCCCCGGTGCGAGCAGCTTCAGCTCTGCGCGCTCCCCGAAAGGGTAAGGCAAGTGTGCTGGCATGCAAGCCAGTGTAACGCGGACTCGAGCAAGCTCGTGACCAGAAGCTGTATCGGGAGGGTCCACGGCTGCTGTTCCCGGGTGGGCGGATGCGCCGATGGCCTGTCCGTCCTGGCTGTGGTGCTGAGTTTCTGTGTCTCGGTCCCTTTTCCTTCAGCTTCCAGAACTCGTCCGTGTCAGACGCAGCTCTAGGCCACATTGGATGCTTGTTTGCGCCTACTAGAAGAGAGAAAGGCAAGTCTGTTCGTCTCATATCGCCGAGAGTTCAACGTAACAGCCCCGTCGGACGTCATAACTCGTGGCTTTGGGTGCACCGAGTCAATGCAGCCAGATCTGATTAGATGCAGGATGCTGCCGCTGCTCGCCGTAATCCCGAACGAGGAAAAACATGCTGCTGAGATCCACAAAAGGCTGTTCGAGGGACACCGCACTGGCCGGTTGGTGGCCACGCAGCTGGACTGCCGACTCGTGTGCCGCGCGATGAGCACCACTCTCTACACACAACGGCGCACCAAGCAGCAGTCGACTGTCATCAACCCAGGTTGCCAGGAAAAGGGCTCCGTCAAAATGGATCCGAACCCAGCCACCCTTGCTCGGAAAAAACAGACCCTTACAAATCGCTGCCAGAAGGGCGCCCTCGTGCCCCCAGGACGCCGTGCCGAATTACCACTCCCGCCGGATTTCCACGTGTAATTCCGAGACCGGGTGCTCTTTGGGCCCCTCGTGTCTCGCCGGTTCGGGGGCCTTCTTTGATTGCCTAGTCCCGTCCTCCTCACTCCATACCCGGACAGGGAATGGCGACTCTTGTAGATTGCGGATGGGTCCCTTGCCCTGGGTCCCTTTCTTGGGGCGTTCCCGCTTTGCTCTGCCGTTTGGCGTCGCTGGCGGGTCGATCGTTCTTTACTTTAACTCGGCCATCGCCTGCCGACATCGTCTCGTGATGGTCCCTGGTCTGCTCCCGATCGCAAGGCAGTTCCAGCAGAAGCCACAGGTCGGAGCCCTTCACTTACAATGGCCTCTCCTCTGTCATCGGAGAAGCAACACGCTCGGAAGAGCATCGACACGTCGTCAGACGACAGAACCGCGACTGCGACCCCCGACGTCCACATGCGCAAGGACGACGAGCATATGCCCAACGACCCAAGCATAGCCCACGGCCGATCCAGCAGAGACAGCACCAGCGACGACAATGGCGGCCATCTCACGCCGCAGCAGTCTGCCACCCCTTCCATTTGGGTCGCTGAGACCATGTCCCTCCCCCGCGAAACGCTGTTCGTGATCATTTGTTGCATGGCGCAGTTCTGCACCCGTGAGTTAGCCCCCATCTCTCCCCGAAACAGCATCGCCACGCGCAACGCACAGCACAGCGCTGACGCCTCCCGCCAGAGGCCGCATACATGGAGACCCTCATACTCCTCCACGTAATCGGCAGCTCCTTTCACGTTGACGACCCGGCGCGCCTCGCCTGGCTCATCGCGGGCTACTCCCTGACCATCGGCACCTTCATCCTCTTCTCGGGCCGCCTCGGCGATGCCTTCGGCTACAAGCGCATGCTCATCATCGGCTTCGCCTGGTTCTCCGTCTGGTCCCTCATCGCCGGCCTCAGCGTCTACTCCAACTTCACCCTCGCCGTCTTCTCGCGCGTGCTGCAGGGCATCGGCCCGGCCATCTGCCTCCCCAACGCCCTCGCCCTCTTCGGCGCCGCCTACCCCCCGGGCCATCGCAAGGCCATGGTCTTCTCCTTCTTCGGCGCTGTCGCGCCCATGGGCGGTGTCGTGGGCGCCGCGTTGGCGTCGACCCTGGAGTTGGCGTGGTGGCCGTGGGCGCTGTGGGCCATGTCGATCTGGCTCGCGATCCTGGCTGTTGCGGGCTGGTTCATCATCCCCGAGCCTCCTACCAAGCTGCAGTCCCCGAAGGGGTTCAAGGCCATGTTCATCGAGCTCGATATTCCCGGCGCGGTGACGGGAATCGTGGCGTTGGTGTTGTTCAACTTTGCCTGGAACCAGGCCCCGATCGATGGGTGGAAGACGCCGGTGGTCCTCGTCCCGCTGATCCTCGGCCTCATCCTCTTCGGCGCCTTCGCCGCCATAGAGTTCAAGTTCGCGCCGATGCCGCTTCTTCCTTTCGACGTCGTCAACGCCGATGTCGGCTTCGTTCTCGCAGCTGTCGTCTGTGGGTGGGCGACGTTCGGTGTGTGGACTCTCTACCTCGTCCAGATTCTCCAGGAGATCCGAACCCTCTCGCCCCTGCTCACGTGCGCATGGTTCGCGCCCGTCGTCGTGACGGGTGGTCTGGCTGCCGTCATCACCGGGAAGCTCCTCGGCCCTCTGAAGGTCCGTCCTCCTATCGTCATGACGATGGCGCTTGCTGCGTTCACCGTCGGGGTCATCCTCACGGCCACGGCGCCAGAGAACCAGATTTATTGGGCGCAGATCTTCGTGTCGATGATCATTATGCCCTTTGGCATGGATATGAGTTTCCCTGCCGCGACATTGATCTTGTCGAATGCTGTCAAGAGGGAGCACCAGGGCATCGGGGCTAGTTTGGTCAACACCGTGGTCAACTACGGCATCGCCCTCGGCGTTGGTTTCGCGGGTACCGTCGAGGTGCACGTCAATAACGGCGGCGAGACGAAGGAAGATCAATTCAGGGGGTTCAGAGGCGCGTTGTACATGGGAGTCGGGCTTGCCGGACTGGGCTTTGGTATTGCCTTGACGTTTCTGGCGAGAGAATGGCGGCATCGGGGTGGCGCGAAAGGGAACGAGGAGAAGGCTGCCGAAGCTCAAGCTGAGACTTCAAGATGATGACTACGTATAGATGGGAGGTTGCCCGGCGCAAAATAGACCTAATTACACTAGATATAGATAATGCTCACGAAGAGTTGAATGCCTTGGGACTTTTTCCACGAAGCGAGATTGGAAGACATCGTATACACCCGAGTCCCATGTATTTCGGTATTCTGGGCACGTTGTACCCCTGTGTATGAGTGCTAACTTGCCGTGCCAACCATCAGAATGAACACGAGCCGCCTTTGGTCTTTATACGGCCCAAGTCCGGCCTTTCCCTATCCTGGTTATCCTTAAAATGAGGACTAACACCGTCATTGTAACCATGCCGAGACCCGATAGCAGCTGAACACCCAAGTAGCTGCCGGTGGCTTCAAGGAACGCTCCGGCTATGGGCGGACCAGCCAAAGAGCCAAATGCATTCGTCGTTGACAACATGCCCAGCCACGTTCCATGGAGGCTGAGATCCGGCACTAGGGTCGAGACGACGGTAGGCGGAAGCGAGACGAGACCACCGGATGCAAATCCGTAGGCGAGGGCAAACGCCACGCTTCCAGCGCCAGTGTGCACGGTAAGCCAGCACAGCGCAACTGTGGCGATGGAGACGGATACACCAAGGAGAACGTTGATGGGCCCGTAACGGCCTGCAAGCCACGCGGGGAACACTCGGCCGAGGATAGAGCCCGCGTTCAATATCGCGACGAGATAGTATGCCAAGCCCGAAGAGCCTTGGTTTGCCAACCCGTGGGCAAGAGAGTATTGCTGCAAGTAGTATATGGGTGCCATGTACGAAAAGAAGTTGAAGAACATGGACGCAGAGAAGACAACGAACGAGACGTTGCGGTACGCGGAAAGGTCCAGCATGACGCGGCGGCGTTTCTCAGGATTGGGGTCGCTTCGTTGCCGCAGCACAGCAAACGAGAAGGCGTTTGTGGCGAGGGATATGAAGGCAACGACCCGCGTCGCCCAGGGGAAGCCCACGCGCGGCAGGAGACTCTGGATGATGAGCGGGTAGATGACGCCGCCGAAACTACTGCCCGTTGCGACGATGCCAGTGGCCAGGGCACGGCGCTTGGTGAAGTACTGGGGGATGATGGCCACCGAAGGTATGTAGATGCAGCCGGCGCCGAGACCGACGCAGAAAGCCTGGGCAAGCAAGGTTTGCCAGTACTGTGTTGCGATGCTCGTCATGGACATGCCGAGGAAGACGAGGACGATGCCCGTCAATGTCAAGCTCCGGAAGTATCCCGCATCGTAGAGCGGACCGATGAGGAAGCCGACGAAGAGGAGGAGGCACGACTGAATTGAGCCGATCCAGGCGATGGCGTCGACAGAGGTGTCCTTCATGTTGGCCTGGTAGTAGGTTTGGAACACTCCGTAGGAGCTGGTTATACCCCTGCGCAAGACGTCAGCGGCCGTTTTCTATCCTGGCCTCGACTTGCCAAGCCGGCCAAGCAGGCGTGAGAGGGATGCTGACCATGAGTTGAAGAACAAAAAGAATGAGCCCGCGACTTGCAACCAGGCCAAACGGCCACCGTCTGGAGGATAGGCCGTGACTTGGGCACCCTCCATCACAACGGCGGTGGCACTCTCCTTCGGCTGCCCTGGAGGGGTTTCCGAGTGCGGAGGTATTTGCTCAGTCGCGGCGGTGATGGGCATAATGGCGGAGTAGCGGCAACTCGACTCGGGTTCATGGAAAAAAGTAGCACACGGAACAGCACGAAATACAGTCAAAATCCCAGCCTTGGGGTCAGAGATTCGGGTATCAATTTGACCGTCAGGTTTTCTCGTTCGAAAACGCAACTCTTACCAGATTTACATTACATAAGAAGAACCTCTCTTCAATTCGCCTCGGCCTTGAAGCCAGGCGCCGGCGTCGGGACACTGACAGAGTCATGCTCAAGTACGGCCCCGTAAGGCGCAATCGACGTCGGAAAAGGGCGCGCGCTACCTTGTTCAATGTTGGAGAGGGCCGAACGTCGTGAAAAAGGCCCGCAAAATAGAATTGCGCAAAAATAAATGGATCTGTCATCGACGGTGATAGGTGTGAAAACCAACTCGGGGGTTGACCGTTCAGGGTTAGCCACTTGCCGAGAGAGTGTGGAGAAGCGGCCGAAGCCGAACTTCGGGCACAAGTTCGGTCAGAAGTTCGGCTTTGCTGACACGCCCTGCCGAACCCTGCGACGACGACGACACCGACGATGAAAGCGGCCGCGTTCAGAACCTGCAAGTTCCATGCCGGAATGTCTCGCGTTTAAGTAATCGCTCTGTTCATCTTCGGCCTGGACCCAGTATCGCCGTCTATCATGGAGCCCGCGGCGTCACCGCTACGCTACCGAAAGAATGGTCGGCTTCAGGCGTGCGACCCCTGTCGGCGTCGCAAGGTCGCCTGCGATCACGCGCGCCCTGTCTGCAGTAATTGCAGGAGAAGAAGAAGGAGTGAGCCGTGCGAGTACACGATGAACTCGCCGTCGCAGATGCGACCTCGTGCTGCCTCGGCGCAGACGTCACGTTCGGCCAGTGTGGCCGCCTCGGAGGCGGCTACCGAACAACACGAGCACGCAACTGCTGCGTCCACTCTTGTCAACCAAGTCCAGGAGAGAAGCCCGTTCGGCCCAGTAAAAGAGACACCGGACCTGCGGGTGCCGGTTCATGAAATACGTGGCCAGGATACTTTGTCTGGCCACCTTGGGTTCACGTCTTGGAGTGACGTATATAAGGAGGTCGGAAACGGCCTATCCGACCATGACCTCCACGCCCGGAGAGATGCCCAAGCCAACGGTCAAGGTTTTCAACTTCGGAAAGACGCCACGAATCTCGCCGAAAATGCGAAAACACTGGAGACGTGCCTGTCTATTCTGCGAGAAGTCCCCAGAGAACATGAGGCCAGGGCCTTGTTTGATCCGTACTCTGACCCTCATAACGCCTTCATCCATCCGGTTTCGCAGAGGGCACTGGACTCTCTGTATGGGACGTTCGATCGTTACCTGGGAGCTGTCCGGGACGACTCGCAGCTGTCAGAGTTTGCCCGGATTCTATGCTGCAATTCGGCTCGGCCGTTCTCCGAACATGAACCCGATTCGGAACTGTGGATGGCACAGTTTATGGGGGATAATCTGCGTTGGGAGACACTGGGCATCCTCTTTATATACTGGGAGTTGAAAGCCAGAAACACGCAGTTCGCTCGCGCAGAGGGCGGACGCATGGGG
Source organism: Colletotrichum tofieldiae (assembly GCA_022836555.1). Classification (NCBI taxonomy): domain Eukaryota; kingdom Fungi; phylum Ascomycota; class Sordariomycetes; order Glomerellales; family Glomerellaceae; genus Colletotrichum; species Colletotrichum tofieldiae. The sequence continues at coordinate 833,283 of BQXV01000008.1, read as the reverse complement.
TACGGACATAAGAGCAAGCTTCGGCAATGCATCCTCGATTGCATGTCATTGGCGCGACAGGCCACCAAGGTGGGCAATAGCCTGTTGCTCTACCTTTCCTTCAGAAGAAGCATCATTGAGTCTATAATTGACGGAGAAACCAGTAAGTTGGTTTTGGTTTCGCCGTGCTGCTTTCCCCAAAGCTTGTATTAAGAGTGTATTCTAATCAACATCCTCGCCCAGCTCTTTCGACTTGGCTGTCAAACGGCGAGACGGTATCACTGCTCACTTTCCTCGGCCTGCATGTCGAACAAGCCAAGCAGCCCTACAAACCGACGTTGGCATCTGAACTACGAAGACGTTTGCTCCTCAAGATATTCTGCCTCGACAAAGTCGGGGCTGCAATCACTGGAAGACCGCCTGCGTTGAGCCGCCGCTATGTTTTGACACCATTGCCGCTGGACGTCAGGGATGAAGTCTTGATGGCAGATGACGAAACCATTGCGAAGGCTGTGCGCTCGCTTGATGCACGCGGCCGGAACCAGGACGGAGCCTTGTACCCCGTAACAATGTGGCGTGCTCGGTATTCGTTCATGCAAATTCGGGACGAGATCTTTGAGATTGCCCTTGGAGCCGAATCGGCCATCTCTTACGAAGCTGTACGGTAAGGGAGAAACCCACATTGGGATTTGAGATGTGCGAATGCTGAACCAGTCTTTGGCAGTGCCCTCAAAGTGAAGGAACTCGAGGCCGCTGCTGAGGTGCCAGCCATTATGCAGTTCGATGAATCGGACGTAAGGGACTCCAAAATCAGCGGTCAGGTTCTTCATGTCAAACTACTCATGCTACTGGAGCATCTTCAAAACCTGTTCTTCATCGAGCGGCTCCTTAATCGCTTGGATTGCTCCAACAGACGGGAACTACTGGCGGTCAGTTACGAGATGACATCAACCACCCTGTTATTCTGGACGAACATGGACGGGCTCGGCATGTTATGTGAAGATTTCAAGTGGCTGGTAAGTCGGCTCCTAGACGCTTGCATCTCCTCTACAAAGAGCTTGCTTCTCCGGGGCAGCAATTCTGACACGGGCGGCTAGGTGATGTCGTATGCCGCTCCAGGCGGCGGCATCCTATGTCTGGAGCTTCTACAACCAGCAGTGACCGTCAACGATACCGGCGTCGCAGTCACAGATAGGAAAGGAAACGCTATAACGAGGTCTAGCATCGTGCAGGTGCTGAGCCTCCTGGTAGGCTTTTTGAAATGGGTCAGCCCGCAAGAAGTCAACGGGGGCATCTGCGTCGGATGTAGGAACATTGTGCAGCGGGTGCTCGACGAGGCGCTCAACACGGGGCCCCGCGGCAACCCTGCAGTGGATGGAACAGATTGGGACTTTTCGGCTCAGCTGGATTTCAACTTTGATCTCTTGGACACTTTTGAGTGGATGCGACCGGAGTTTTCGTGGAGCGACGTGCCCTCGCAGGGTTAGGTCGATGCTATCAGCTTCATAGTTGAGGTTTCATGCCATTCGAGAGCACGCGGCATGGGGAGTGAACATTGTCAAAGTTACTCCTAAGACCTTCACAGTGTTTTTTTCGGACGGAGCAGAGAAGTTGACTCAAAGAAATTCAACTGCCTTGGCGCCGACCGAGATCGACTTCGCTGTGGGCGCAACAATGTGGGGTACTCAGATTGCAATTTGGCAGTGACATCCAACAACCAGCAGGTCGGTTAGCTCAGTTGGTTAGAGCGTGGTACTAATATCCCATCTGGAATGTTGAGTAATGCCAAGGCCGGGAGTTCAAGCCTCCCACTGATCATTCTCTTTTGCTGTGCACAACAACTGAACAATTATCGGGTTTCTTGTCTCTTTTTTTTTCTTTTCCTTTCCTTTGCTGCTGCTCTCATCTCTCGATCTTACTGACTGCCTCGACGCGGCTCCCTTGATGCTGAAATCAGGATATACTTCATTCACGTACCGGTTGCTGGTGGTCAGTGAGGAGGGTGGCCTTGTCAGAAGGGGATTTTTCTTCCTTTTCTTTTCTCTCTTTTTCCTTTTTTTTGTTGCTTTTTGTTTTGTTTTTGTAGTTTTGATGTTAGGCGAGCCTCTTACTCATGCTGCAGTTCTGCAATGGTTGCGTAGTTAGAGCCATGGCAGAGAAACATTATTACACCGCGAAATTTTATGCCGGGGGTAAAACCAACCCTTCATTTCAAAGCAATACAATCAGCGACAAAGGACAATGGTAGCATAGTTAACCGTGTCTATAACCACTTAGTCAAGCAGTAGAAGAGACACAGTCCAAGCCTATAGCCAACGCCACATGGCGAAACAACATCGAGTTTTCTGCCTTTTGCAGAAGCGAGCACAGGTTCAGAGACAACAGGGCAGATAACACTTGTCGAGGATGTCTTACGGTGTGGCTAGGCGCAGTCATTCCAGGGCGTTCATGGAATCAAAACGACCAAAGGTCTTGGCACTCTACCCGTTGAATGTAGATAGACAGACGTGAGCCGAGCCGTGTTATCATAAAGCACTACCTCGTATCTCTGAGAGTTCGAAGACTAAGCTAAAGTAGCAGGAGATTAGATGTAAATGAGGTGCCAATGTCGATCAAATTTCACCCATCTGATATTCATTATTACAATTGACACTATGGCTCGTCTTGCATCAGACGGCGCCCAATTCAGCGCCGGTAATGTAGTCTCGGCTGTGAAATACAAATAATGCTTGCGGGCTGTTTCCAACAGTAAGGGCAGTGTCACGACTCACCCTTTGAAAGAGAGGTTACAGGCACATGCCCTCTCTAGCCCACGGCCATAGCCGTAAGATCGGAGGCCAGAAAATAATAATAGAGACGAAGGCTACCATGAAAGAGACTCCACCGTGGAAGCGACGTTTTGGAGAAACGGCCGTCGCTGACTCTAATTTGACAAGCGCTGCAATGCCCACAACAGAATTGTTGCACGGCCTTTTCGGGGAGCAACTTCAACACAGTCTCAGGGACACAGAGAACAGCTGTGTTGAAGAAACGCCCTGATGCCATGTCTTGGATGAAGCTTTCCTTTCTCCCTAGACCTAACCTCCTATCATTGCAGTCATAATTGAAGCTCGAATTTGATGGCTGCTCAGGCTTTTATTTTGGATGAGTCTTACTGCCATCATTTGCTGGTGACATTGGTTGCATCTCACCTTTCGACCCAAACAGCCAAAGTCTAAATCGCCCAAGGACCTACCGCCAAGGTGTTAGGCGCTGGTACGACGAAGGGTCAGGATTTGGCTCTGGCTATGTTGCTTGTCCGTGTGCGCCTGATGCCGAAACCGGTGCTGCACCTCTACGAACCGCCTTACAGTAGTATAGTATCGGACTACGATACTATGCCCACGAAGTACAACAGTGTCTGCGCCAGCAAACATCTTGGGATGCTTTTTTGCAACCGGCCAGTGGTCCGGAAGGTTGCGAAGGTGCTCCAGCGGGGTCACGACCGATTGCTGGGGACGATCGACAACGGAGCTGCCTCCGAAAACAACTCCGCCAGACTCTGATCACAGGCGGAAAGGAGAGAGGATCGAGAGAGAAGACAAAGCTGTCATTTCGCCGATTGGCGCTGGCAACTGAAATGCGTGCATGCAAGGGGCAAAGTCAGTCCTGCCAAGGCCCGGCTCTCCTTTCCCTCCAGCCCTTGGGGCGAAATGAATCTTGCCTTGGACCCTTGTCTTGCCAGGGAGAAAAGGTTAAACTCGACCCTTTTTGCACGATGATGTTACATCAGATGCGAGCGAAGGTCTTTTCGACGGAATTGAGAACGCGACATCGGTGAAACCCCGACGGCGTGGTTCGCTTCTCAAGAGATCTTCGATCCGGCCCAGCCCAGATGGAAAATGCGTTATAATCGGCTTGTCTTATGGGAAGCAGAAACACGGAGTTCCCGGGACGTCACAAGCAAAAACCAGGCATACCCTTCTCGGAGCGACAACACTGTCAGAAGAGCTGTCAAAACCTTAATGCCCACTCCAGCGTCGCAGCAGCATACAAAAGGAAGCCATCTCCGTTCGCCTGAACTCTCTCGATTCTAGCCCGGAACCGACATGTCCCGTTGCAAGCTCGAACAGGAACGGCGGGCAACCAAGGATTGGCTGCCGGGGACGCATCGAGGAACTCTGGGGTAACACCAAAATCAAACACGCTCATCGAGACGAGACAGCGCCTGCAGCCAAGATATTCTGCCAGCGCGCTGGGTTTCTGGTGCAGCCCTTCGGCGGCCACACAAACAACACAGAACCGGGTTTTCGGGTCTCTTGGATCCAGCAGGCACCTGGCAATCGCTGACTCGCCTGCCTCGTTGGAAGGATTCGAACGGGGACATCGATTGTGCATCAGGCAATCATGTTCAGAAAACAAGGGAAAAAACAGGGCCGTCTCTTAATGTCTAACAAGCCGCCAACCAAGCGACCGCTGTTAGTGTGCAAAACCACAGGACGCAACGCAAAAGAACCGTGGAGCAGGATCCACGCGCAAACCCGCCATGGGGCGGAAAAATGGGTGTTCTTGGCTCCGAGGCCTGTGCGTGCTCGCATGAACGAACCAGTCGCCTTCGCCAGCATCGATCTTCCCGCGAAACAAAAAGGGGCTGTGGAAAAGGCGGCGGGCGAATCAACAGGCTGACTCTGCCGTTCGAAGTCATACTCCAGCGGGCAAGTTGCCTGCGGGCGTCCGCACAAAGCATGCCATGTCCTCTGAATGGGTTTACTTGACGTAAAAACCCCGATCCGTGCTCCTGAACCGCGAGATTGGCGGGCATCCGAGCCGCACAAACAAACGTTATCGACAATTCCCCGAATATCGAATCATGGCAGAATAAGGTAAATGACTCTCCATTCCAGCCCGGCCGCCGTGACTAAGTAACAGGCTCGTGGTGGGCTTCCACCTTGCGGCCCCCAGTCTCACCACACGGAAACCAGGTCTCCCGCCGCGTGGCGTCGGCCCTGGGGTCGAGGGGAACACATCTCGTTCTCTGCTCTGCCCTGCTCTTCTTGCCTTGGGCCCCTCTCACCCACCGACGGCCGGCGACCGGAACCCCGGTCCCGGAGCGATTGCAGCAAGGAACATGGCATCAACAAGAAGGAAAAAAACGGAGCAAACCCACGACGCCAGCTCCGCCCGTGTCGTACGAGGCGGAGAGGGAGGAGCCAAGGCAGGAATGAAGGAGGACACACGCACAAACAAGACTACAAGAACCGTCGCGAGTTGAGCGGGCATGAGCTCCACACGCTCGGCGCCGGGGAGGACGGATTGCTGTGCTGCCGTCCATGGTCGCCGGTTATGCGACGCTGAATGTGCGTCGGCTTTCCGCTAGAAGAGCACTAGAAGTAGACATTGGGGACATGAGTAGCTAGTCTGCGCCTCGTCATATCCGGCTCCTCGCCATCGCCGCTCGACTTTGCGCTCCCTTCTCTCCAGCATGCCCGGACTCTCAACGCCTTTCGTCAGTGCCGGAGGCGCATTGGTCGTGGGGATTCGTTGCGCACGCGCAGTTCTGCTCACTGGCCTCCGAGTGACAAACACACTACTAATGGGACCGGCCTGCAATCCGGAAACTTGGCACACACGAGTCTCACTGCACCTCCACAGCTTCTCCACAGACTTCAAACCCTTTCAAACAGCATCCTTCAATCCTCCTTGGTCTATGTACGATACGATGAACCCCGGGCGACGGGTCATAAACATTGAGCCCATCGCCGAAGGGCCCCTACGAGCACCCTAAAGATGGGGACTTGGGGACAGGGCCGTCAGGCCACTCTCTCTGCTGCGTAACATCGAACCTTCAATAAATCTCCTCGCCTCCAGGAGTCAAGGCCCGCCGACGGATATTGAGCTTTGACGGGCATGCCTGGACACTGGGAAACCCGAGAAAGTCGGTCATTGAGCCGAAGATAGTGCAGAGTGCCGAAGGATTCGGCCGGTTGCCAATATATGAGCACACGAACCATGGAGATTGCCCACGTTCCGTCCCTGCAAGTGAGCGAGTTTGGTCAGCCATGCTTCTCCCGACGTACGCAACGATGTAAGGGCTTCTCCAATTTTGTCCCCATCCCGAGTCATAATGTCGGCGACAAGGCCGGATTCTTCCACTTCTTGCATCGTGCTGCATCTCATTTTATCTCAACCCGTCCCAACTCCGATCGTATGCTGCAGCAAGTACCTGTGGGTCGTCAATGGCGTATCGTTCCGGATCAGACCCTCGACGTCCCCATCCGCTCCACTCACACACAGCGTGCCGGATGTGCCACCAGGATAGGGATAGCATCGGCCAACCGCGACGTCCTCCTCGCCCAGGCTAACGTCCCAAGGGGCAAGAGGAAGAGAGTCCAAGACGTGCCGCGGTGCCATTGCGCTGGCCGGGCAGGGCGTCAAGGCGTTGTCGGGGGCTGGGTTCCAGAAAGCCCAGGTCCTTCGATGCGGTTTCCAGTGCTGTCACACAAAACTCTGGCTCTTCTTCGGGCGTTTCCTCCTTGCATGTATGCGCCTGTCTTTCCCTAATCTCTCCCTTTCCCATCGGGTGCAGGATTCGGCATCTTCGTCCCCTCTGTGCGTCAAACCTGCAACCCTCCCTCGGTAGAGTCAGCTTCGCCTCAACTGTGCATTGCCGCGCCCAGCCTCGGTCAGCCTCCGGCATCGAGAAGCTTTCCGCTGTGCCGTAGTTTTGCCGCCGAAGCGGTGTTCCCGTGTGCGCGCTCAGCTCCGAGACGCTGTCGGCGTTGTCGGCATCTCTCGCCATGCGTGCTGCGAAGCAGGACGAGGGACGGCCAGCAACAGTGGCGGGACGACTGTCTCCGCAATTGCGTTGCGAGAAGATATAGTACCGACGGGATGCTGGCCCCCCTGCATATCTGCTTTCTGCACAAAGCACGAGAACGCTCCTCCCTCTCTCTCAAGGTGAGGTTTGAGGAGATTTTCTCTCAGGGCCTGCCGCTGATCCCTGCACACAAGATGCTCCCCCCGACCCTTGCTCACCGTCGCTCGGCGGCCGTGTCTGGGCCCCCCCTCCTTCTGGGGTTTCTTTCTCTGCTCGAAGATATGCATGTAGGTATGTGTGGGTTTTGTACCACAGATGACGGGCCTCTCTGCCCGGATTGCTCGATGAATCTCCAGTCTGCCCCTCGCCTCGATGCATCCGGTCCCCTACCCGGCATGGGCGAGAACTCTAGACCTCTCGAGGGGCCTCGGTCCGCTGCCATGCCACGTTGACGGGGAGCCTTCTGCATGTCTGTGTATCAGAGTCTCACTCACGCGCAGGAAGCCCTCGCCTGCCACATCTGGTTGCGTCCTGGGTCCCCTCCCCTCTCGGAGCTGGGAACCAGGGTCCAGTACCATCGCCCAGCCATGCCGGTCCTGCACCTCGTTCGTCCTTGGTTAGGAGAACGGCGAATCACGCCGTCGAAAGCCGCCACCACGACCACCACTGAGACCTGCATAGCGTGCAGAGCGGACTGGAAGGGGGCGTGCCGTTTACTAGACACCGCTGCCATTACAACGTGATGTATAACGGCGACCACCTTAGGATGGCTAGGTCACGCTACCGGGACACTGGTCTCCTGTGGCGCTGAGCCAAGTGGATCGCTGCAGAATGCCTGGCTCGCCTCATCAAGCATCATCTCCGTGTTGACATGTCGCTAGGTAGAACCGACCACTCACTCGTCCCAAGTGGCCGCTCTCTTGTTGACTAAGACGGATGGCGAAGAGGCGTTTCACGACAACCTTAATCCCTCCCCGTCCCCCCCTTTCAACTTGCCTGGCCAAACCTTCGACGCCTCCATCACGACGAACGACTCTGCATGTACGACACCTACGCCATGGTCGACGAAATAGATATCTAGCGCGCACGACGACCCCGTTTTCCCCCTCGAAACCCCTTCTGAAGAGGGGAGGTTCATCCTCATCTCTCACAACGGAAACCCGCCATGAGGTTCTTCGCCCTGTTCCTGTCCGCGGCTGCGGTGCTTTCATGCGCTGCGGCCCAAGGCGACGCCACGGCAGCCGTGAACGCGCTACCGGCTTGCGCGGTATGTATTGCGACCAACGATGAGATTGTAAAGGCCGAACCCAGAAGCTGATCGTGTGCCAGCAAGCATGTCTCGTCACGGCAGTCCTCAGCTCCCCATGCGCGCCGACCAACCAGACGTGCATCTGCACCAACGCTCCTTTGCAGGCCGAAGTTGAGGTTTGTGTCTTGCAGAACTGTACCCTCCGGAACGCCCTCAGTAAGTTTTCTTCCCCCAAACTCAATTGGCCCCTTTTCGAGATGGGCCAGATTAGCTCGACGAACAATCGGCTAACCTTGGCCTTGCAGCAACCAAGAACATCACTCAGACGACATGCGGCGCGGTCCCGAGAGACCGCACGACCATGTACAACACCATCTCCATCACGATGGGCGCGCTCTCGGGCGTTTTTGTCATCATCCGTCTGGTGCACAAGGTGTTGGCGACGCTGGGCGACCTCGGCATGGACGATTGGTTTATCCTCATCACCCTCGGCGCTGGAATCCCGGGTACGGTTATCAACACGCACGGTTTCGCCACCAACGGCCTAGGCAAGGACATCTGGACCGTCCCTTTTGACAAGATCACCAACTTTGGATACTGGTTCTTCGTCATGGAGCCGATGTATTTCGGCCAGGTGACGCTGCTGAAGATGTCTCTTCTGTTCTTCTACATGCGCATCTTCTCGCACAACAGCAGCATCAAGAAGCTCATCTGGGGCACCATCGGATTCAACGCCGTCTTTGGAACCACCTTTATCTTTGTTGCTGTGTTCCAGTGCACCCCGATCAGCTTCTATTGGACGAAATGGGATTTGGAACACAAAGGGACGTGCCTGGACATCAACGCCATCGCCTGGGCGAACGCTGGCATCAGTATCGTCTTGGACTTTTGGATGCTCGCGCTCCCCCTATCGCAGATCAAGAGCTTGAACCTCCACTGGAAGAAGAAGATCGGTGTGGCCATGATGTTCTTCGTTGGTACCTTGTAAGTCTAGACCCATTGACCCATCTCCCCCGGAATGGCCTGCTAACGCATTCCGTCAGTGTCACCGTCGTCAGCATCCTTCGCCTGCAATCTCTGGTCCAATTCGCCAAGTCTCAGAACCCGACTTGGGACCAGTTCGACGTAGCAACGTGGTCCACCGTCGAGATCAACGTCGGCATCATCTGCGCCTGCATGCCCTCCATACGCGTCATCCTCGTTGGTTTCTTCCCCAAGCTGCTCGGCAGCACTCGCCGTGGGACTTCCCAAGCAGCCAAGTACTATATCCAGTCGAGCGGAAACGGCCGCAGTCGGAACCGCACTCTGGGCAACGAGGCCAAGATCAGAACCGTAGACCGCGAAACCGGAGCCTCGAGCGGCAGCCCGAACGGCATCATGTACACCAAGGAGTACACTGTGGACTACCACGATGAGACAAGCTTAGTACATATGCGGGAGCTGGAGGCTGGGAGCTCAAAGACGGGGCGGAGCGGCTCCCCGTTCTGAAAATTTCCTTTGTTTGTGGCGGAGGGTGGGAGACTTGCGACGAGATGTATGACACATGTTTTTGGATACCACCACAGCGTGGGGGACTACGGTTACCCAATGGTAATTGACTTAATCAGACCACCTGAAGAACCGCTTGTTGAAACCATGAAGAAAACGAGAGCCCATGCCCAAAGAGATACGAGTTCATCAGTTAGCGGTTGTCGAGTTCCAGGGCCCGATGATCGCGAACTCCCAACCGCTCGGACCTCCTGTCTGATCGTGTGATGGAAAACCACCGCGTCAGCGTCGTCCCACTCAACGCCTCTTCGGACACGACTGGGATACGAATTGGTGCCTCACAGGCCCGAATTCTCCCAAAGTTGCGACTACGCTCTCCAACTTGTTGTCTTCCACCCAAGTAAAGGGGTGTGACACCATCTCCATGACCCTCCTTCTGGCATAGTCTGCTCGCACCAACAAGGGATTTGCGCCGCCCCCAATGACACCCACCCAATCCCACCCGGGACGTGGAAGTCGTCTCTGTATCCACTCGGCCGGAACCAGTCTTACAGGGTGAAGGGCGGGCCGGTAGGCAGGGTGCACAGTCAAGACCTTGGCTCGGGGAGGAGATAAGCTGTCTTCTCTTTCGTGCTAGTCTCTTTCCTAATGAGGTTGTCTTTGCCTCCGCTTAGCCACGCGATATCCGCAGTTGGATATGCGAGTCGGTTGATGGACAAATTAGGCAGGACTTTTTAGCGAAAACTACATTATCGCGTAAGAATGGCCGATGCGAATGTGACTGGAGCGGAGCGGTCTCCCCCACCTCGGACAATTATTCGGCGGCGATTCACAATGGCGAATTGCATGGCGGGTTTCTGGTGACCAACGTAAACCGAGGAGCGCAGCAATCGGAAGAACCCTTTTACCCGGATTCGCATCGACGAGTGTCAAACGGTTGCAGTCAGTAATTGCCGACATGCCATTCCGTGGAATCTACGCTCGGAGCTTCTTCGGCTCGTCGCCGTCTAGCCAATGGGGTGAGTTGGGTGAGGCTCGCCGCTTTTGCTCACATCCCACGATAACCTTGGTAAGGCCAGGATGGAACCAAGGTAACCTACATGAGGTCGGACTCACCAGAAAGAAGCTTTATAGGCACCTGAGACAAGCTTGATAGGACAGAGCAATCCTGACACAGTGGCGGGCCAATACACTCCCATGATGACATTAACCAGTGACTAGTCAAAATGCATTGTGCGGTCAGAGCTTTGTGAAGGACTTTCTTGCAAAGCCAGCTGATAACCATAATAGGCAACATAATTATAGAGAACGTGGTCGCAGTTAGGACCTCGGCTATTCTTGGCACCTAGATGGTTGCATAGTTCTCTATAATATCATCACTTGCAGCATAAGTCGTCTCGACCGCCTTGTCTTCTCAACGGATACTTAAGAGCGATCGGTAGATGTATACGGGCTTTGAAAAGTCGGTCTGAAATTGGCTAGGCTCCAAAGGGGGGCGGGTCATATCCTTTGCTAAACATTGATTAGAAGTCTTACGACAGAAACTATGTGGCAAATAAGGGGACGAACATGCTTGGGTAATTGTAGGCATAAATGTCTGGCGGAGGCCTTACATCATGAGACGATAGGTACGAAAGATACTAGCACACGCAAGCCTACGACAACCAACTTATCCTGGGACAGGAAAACTTTACCCCTGATGCCAAGCAAGGGCACCTCTGTTCAGGCTGGTGGATAACAATACAAGATGGGAACTATCATTTGATCAACCGCACAAGCTGTGGGATGACGCTGGAGATTGGCGACGACTTCTAAAGTTTTGTCACATTGTCGAGCATCCCGGGTAAAGAGTTCTATCGACGAGCATCTTGAGCTTGTCACAGGCATCACCTAACATTTTCAGCCAACCTTTTCAAGGGAAGACATATACCGAAACGATAATAGCTACTAAGGCCTCCACAGCTTTGATGTTGGTAACGTTGGCAAACCTAGTTATTCTATATAGGCCTCATTTATAATGCAACACAATACTTGCATCTGCACGCGCGGTGAAGCTCCTGGAATATTAGCTGTACCCGGCAACCGGACCCAGAGTCTCGTCGCATAGCTCTACACTAAACGCCTACTGCGGGTTTGGGCTGTATAGACATCTTGGGAACTCATATTGCTGTAAGTGTATGGCGAAAAAGAGGAGAGGAGGCGTCCACAGGCTTTGCTAGAAGTTGATGTGCTTTGGTCATCAAAATACACGGTTGGTAGAATAGTGAGATATTGATGTCGCGGATGCAGCTGTGAGGAAAAAGCGAAGATGACGTAGCCGAAAGTCTAGGCTGAAGAACACGGCATAAAGCTGTGGTTTTCCTTTCATTCCAGAATCCCACATAGCCCTCTCAACACCCAGCCTTAGACCTTATTCGCTTTGTTGTTCCTAGAAACGGTCTTAGCCTCCATGCTGCACCCAAATCTTGACATTCAATCTCCGTTTGTTTCGTGTAATGAACAGCCTACGGTGCCAGCACCTTATTTGCTTCTAGCATAAGCACCTGGTATCAAAACGGAGGACATTTCACTCTCGCAGCCATATCTTTACTAGAAAGCTTATGGTAACAACATCCTTCTTGTAAAACCAGTCATACAGCCCAGTCAAATATATCGTCTTGTTGCCGTAGGTTGTGTTAGAGACCTCTTTGCCATACAGACTTTGGATGTGCGATCCTGAGATCCGAGTCTACTGCATCATCTACCCTGAGCCGAGGCTCAAGAGCTGATTCAATTGGCTGGCACGCGGGCTACAGCCACAAAAGCACGGATGAAAACCGAACACAAGCTCACATGGTCGATAAGGCTGCAAGCAAAAGGGCTGACGAGCGTGTGACTGCAAGGCTAGATCTGACATTGCAACCTGCGCCCTAGCTCGTAGGCTCAGCGGAATGATGCAATGATGTCTAATGCCCCAGGTGGCATGTCTCAGCGACATGACCGTGAGCAAGTGAGAAAATCCATGCAGACGTAGGTTCCAAGTCAACATCCATCGCGCCGTTAGCTAATGTTCCTTGCTGACTTGGAAGCGTCTCTGAAGGGTGGTTGTTTCTGTCCATTCAAGGATCCGTCTTAGAGCCTGTTTCAGTCTCATAACCAGCCCCCCCGCCCTCACACCGAAAGCATTTGCTCCAGCTACCTAGCGGCGCTTGAAGCCGTTTCTGACTGGGTGTAGTTGCAGAGCCTGCTTGAGCCTGATGCACCATCTTTCCAAGGCTCTGCTCAAATAGGCATCAGATGACTGGCATAATGGATGGATCAAAGTGTCTGATGCATGCGCCCCAACGAAATCATTGGTCAGCCATGACAATCATCGAAGACCACCCAACTGCGGCGATGATCATTGAATAAATCGTACAAATCACGAGACGACGTGTGACAGGGGGAGTATGATGCCGAAGTCAGGCACACCGAGGACACCGTCGTATATATAAAAGTGCCTCTCGATGTCCGCAGCTAGCCTGGCGGCTTTGTGGAAATGTATTAATTACCTTGCACCGCCCATGAATCAAATGTAGCTGGCATTCAAGTACGTCGAAAAGTGAATGTTCAAAAAAGACAGCAGTTATGCCTGATCCTCAACACCCTCCGGAACGGCGTGGGCTTAACCTCCGACGCACATTTGGAGCGTCTCAGCAGACCGAATCTACGCTGCGGAGTGTCCGACGGTCAGCGACCACACAAAACGGTGTCAGCCAGGGGAGCCACACAAGCGAGACTTTCCAAGATTCTTTCTCGTGCTATCGAGGCCTGACCTGGGCAGTTCTGAATGCCTTTTTGGAGTCGAAATGGCCCGGAAGAACATTCGTGGAGTGGAAGGTGAGGTCAGATAAAGGGTTAGTTGTTGGCAGCGCCCATCAAGCTTACAGCCCTTCTATCTCAGGTAAATGACCACTATGTCTTTATGGTACCAAGTAAACTCACCGAGGTTTGTGTTTTTTTCTACGATTTTATACAGATGTCGCCGGCCAATAATTAGTAACCCCCTTCACTCGCAGGCGGATCGCCAAATCATCGCTGGCTTGAGGGACACAAATGGCAGGCAAAGAAGACCGTCCGTCTCAGATGAGGAGTCGTAAGGATCTACCGCAGCGTTTTGTTATCAGGTTCTAAGTGAAGCAATGTTTCAAGAATAGCTCAGGTTTATGCAAATGACAGAAATTAATGATGAAGAGAAAAGCCTCTGTGAGCCGTCTCCGGACATGTAGCATGGCACACTCTGAACGACCAAAACATGATCTTGGCTGTCTCTCGGAAATTCAAAATGGAAAATCGAACCAACACCGAAGGTACCTTGGCACCGTGGGGTTATCTGCTAACGTCCATCTGTTCAGGTCAGCTCAGGCAGCAATCTCACCACGTCGGAGCATGTGAAAATTGCCTCGCTGGCTGCCTTGCGAATACTAATTTGACGAAGGGGCTTGGTGCAAGCCGTGTGACAGAATCTCACATGTCTTGCAGGTGACTGGCTGCAATTGAGCTTTTGCAAAACGCCTGAGCCGAGTTCTGCATTGCTTGTTTCGGCACATGCAGCCTGTTGAGCGCGCACACCCATGGAACGCGAAAGCAGGGCATCGAGTGACAGGCGAACTAGTGACTTCTGGCAGAAACCGATTAAGCGTATGGTCTTGTATTGGATACTTTGGCGTTCACTGAACGCCGTCGTAGGTGGAATAACATGAGCCCCTGGCAATTCAATTGTAGTGTTGGATTTCCACGACCTTCAAATAACGTTTGTTTCCGACGACTTCAGGTTCAACGGGATGCATCGTATCCGTCTCCCACGTCAGCTCACCCTTGACACAGACAATGACTTCTTATCACCCAGTCCCTTTGGAATTTCAGATGTCTTACAACAGTCGCGATTCCTTTCCATGTAATTCTACGCAGAAAAGCGTCAGTGCCTATCCAAGTGCCCTGGCTGGCTTCGCGAAACGATTAGATGCAGCAGCGGAAGATCTTTGCGAAAGTGATGTGAACAGGGTAGATGTTCATTTCAGAGACCTGAAAACCAACGACGGCGAGGGTAAAGGTCAGTTCAGAACCGCCAGAATATGAGGAAGCTCACCCACTGAACATTGAGTCACTTGGTCAGACCTTGACAAACGCAACATACACTCACCAGAGCTTCTCACTGCGTGGCTGGGCATATGCCATACTACCACGCCCACCCAACATCAACAACCCGAAATCGGCGTGCAGAGAAAAGACCCAAAATGCCGGTTCATGTGGGTGTTTCTCCACAACGCAAGGCTTTGGGTGTTAGTAACATTAGTGCAGCTATTTGTCAGGCGAGCACTCCCGTGCCCGTCTGAACATCACACGTTCAATGCTTGTTGAGATATTGACCTTTCATCAAGTCATGCCGGACTATCTTGATCACCTGTTCATATTCGGGCTTCAAAGTGAGGCCCGCGACCTTAGGTTTAGCAGCTTTCGTGAGCAAATATCCCTGAAGCCATCATCGTCTGCTTTTGGCATAAGCACACTGGGCCGATCGGGGAGACAGTATCAACTCTGCTACAATCTGAAGGGCATGGCAGTCGAGTCTCCGGACGCAGCAGATCCAATGAAAAATGAATATTCAATTCGACAAGCAGCCTTCTACCACAGATTCGATGCTATCGGAGGCAACTCGCTATGGATTGTGACCAAAGGAGGTGACGATATCAGTCGACGATTCAAAGAGCTTACCGGTTCCAAGGCGAGGCCAGAAGACAAGTCGTTCGGCAACCCAGTAGAATGCTTCCAGTCCAGCCTTTCAGCACATTTACTCTACTGTCACTGGTCCACAGAGAACTGGAGAGGGTACATTAGATGGCTAGAATTTGTCGTCGATGCTGAGGTCAGTTCACTCTCCGTTTCATTAATCATTGGTAAAATCTTTGATTCTGACCATGTGCGTCGATAGACGAAGATGGCGGTTCTGGGCCCGACGAAAAAAGGATTCCATCACCACGTATATACAGCTGCGGATATCCAACGCTTGCTAACATGGCAGGAAAGAATCAGTGAATTCATCACAATAGTGGAATCAAACATCGAGATCATGGGATCCTTGGGACGATTCTACACAAAGTTGGGGGAGAATAAGGAATTTGACATCCGAGAACTTTGCAGCGGCGACATTGAAGTGTTCACCAATCAAATAGGCAACATGATGGACGAGTTTAAGCTTCACATCGGCCGCGCGGGGGCTCTAGCTAAACTGATCGCGGACCGAACCGAATTAGTGAAGCAGCATCGGTTGGAAAGACTCAACCACAACCTGGAGAAGGAAGCAATCGTGATGCGGATCGTTACTATTGTAACTTTGATATACCTGCCGGCAACTTTTGTTTCGGTTCGTCCTAAGCCATTCGGGGAAAACTAGGTCCACGATGCTAACCAACTATTATTTCAGACTTTTTTCAGCACTGATGTAATTAAGTACCAAGATCAAGATTCACCTGGTGGAAGCTACTCGTCAGTCGCAATGAATCGGTGGCTTCAGGTAACACTCCCTTTGACATTTATCACGCTGTTAATCGCATATATGAGCAAGCGTTGGGCGGAGAGAGTGGAAAACCAAAAGCTCATGGTTACAAAGGCAAAAGACGAACATGTTGCAAATGTAAAAATGGGAAGCCAGACGACGTTGAACAGCGTCCTGTTACCACGATGGATGACGCCGGGTAGCAGTCACCCGAACCTTGGTGGCTGGCTTCGGATCGTCTTCCAAAGGCCAGCAACCCCTATTCCACTCCTTCCTCTACACTCCGGGTCTAGCAATCTGGGTCGGAATCCTTGATGCGCAGCAGAAGCACACATCATATGTGCTAACAAGGTCTGAGGCTGAGATGTACTGCTGTCTAGCATTGTCGACATTGAGCTTACTTATGAGGCATCTGGAGTTGTTATTAATGCATGCTATGTAGAACGTTGGGCGTTCTGGGCAAATTTTACATCTCCTAGTCGTACCTGAAGTTGCAGAGTGAAATTACTAGTGTCCGAATCAAATTCACTTGCTTGACTTCTATCGATGTATCCAGTCGAGCGATTGTTACATGCCAAGCCTTTCTTCCAGCCCAGAACGGGTCGTAGCCAGCCTGTGTTTTTGTGTAAAGTATAGAGTACATGTGACCGGAGTGTGTCAGCAAGCCAGATTGGTGTGTTACACAACATCGTACTGTTAAAATAGTTCGTTAGCGCATGTTGCTAGGATGATATAGCCTGATCTGAGGTTGCATGTAAGGAGTTTGGGATGTAGTGATGAAGCAGGCTGGCTACCCAAAATTGGACAACGCGAAATGATGGATCATAAGGGCACAGGAAGGGTGGTTCGCATTATCAACATGCGAACCGCACTGGCTCGGGGTGCCCAGGGAAACCTGCAGCGGCTTAAATGACCAACTGGATCCCGCACTTTATTGGCTCCCAGTTCGATGGTCGACTTTAATCACTGAGAAATAGGGACAGGCTGTCCAACTAGATAGAAGCTGGAGGTAACCCTGCAGCGTAGGGTACTTATTAACAGCCATGTTCGAGCGTTCGCACCATTGCTGGAGCATAATCTTCCCCTTTGCGACCCTTCAAAGTTTGCAGTTTGCGCCTATAATTCATCTCAGCCCCAATTATACACCTATGACCCGGCGCTACTCCAATCAGACGTCGCCCTCTAACAGTGATGCCCTGGGTGTCAACATGACGAAACATGAAGCGTCAAACCTCAGATCGTCCCGTGACATCCGCAACGAGTTCCTCGAATACCTCGGTAAACCAGAAATCCAGAGGAAGACCTTTGATAAGAAGACCTTCTACGATCCGCAAGATATTCAGCGATGGATGGCTCGGACCTCATTCGTCGGCGGTCCTAGCAATGCTGTAGAGCTTCTCACAGCGGTCAACTCGGACACGACTATGCACCGAAAGAGCACCAATTTCCCACACAGAATGAAAGCGGAAGAGATCGGAAGCCATCCGATTCTCTTTGCAATCCTTGTGCAGATGGGTTGCGGTCACATGATTCACATATTTGTCAAACAATTCAGGCATGAACATTTTGAATCTGCCGATATTTCCCAAGAATGCAACGACATCATCAACAATTTGGAAACCGAACGCCTAAAGGTACCCAAGAAGTACGCAAAATATGACTACAGAGCTGTGACGGACGAATTCAACCGGCTTCGATGGGCCTTTGAACCTGGCTTGCACGTTCTCAAAATAGCCCAAACCCACATCAGAGAAAACCACGTTTTGCCTTTCTTTTACTCAAAGGCGATCAACGAGAAAGGGGGAACCGCAAACGTCCACCATGTCAAAGTCCAGGCAGATCTTGTTCGCGACGAAAGCCTCAAGACAGCCTTGGAACCATCGAGAAAAGTGGACAAAGATTTTGGACCGGTATGTTTTGAGCGAGCCTGGGATGGAGACTAGGTGTCAGATTTACTGATGGCTGATAGTACTATGAGTTTGCCGTCAAGAGTTATCAGAAAGAATGGAATGAGATATATGAAATTGAGAGTGAGGCCTTCAGGGGCTTCAATAGCGCCCCAAACCCAGAAACTCTCGGTGTCGTGAAGTACCTTGGAGAGTACACCCGCCGCTTTGGAGAGAAACCGGGAGAACCAGACATCGAAACTCATCATATCATGCTCGAGTTTGGAGATAGGGACCTAGATGAGTTTTTGGCGGATAAGTATCCCCCAATACTGAACGGCGAGATCATCGCTTTCTGGGAAAGCGTTTTTGTAGTGGCCAAATCGCTACAGCAGATACACCAACTGGAACACGCAGGAGTTGATGGCCAGGTACAAAAGTACTCAGGGTATGTGCTTTCACTCTCCAAGTTTGGCGTCATGGTACCAAACATGAAACCAGACTGAAGGAATGCTAGAGCTGCTAACACCCGGGGATAGATGGCATGGCGATATCAAGCCCGACAACATTCTGAGGGTTCGTGACGAGTTCAAGCTTGCTGATTTCGGGTTCACAAAGTTTGAAAAGAACGAACAAGGAAAACCCAAGTCAACTGTCATGTTAGGTGGCACACTTGCTTATGGTAAGTCTCCATAGATACAAAGTCCTTCGACTTCCATTCCACTAACGCAAAACACCTCAGGGGCTCCTGAGTTCCACCGAGCTCATCGAGAGACGGGGGGAGTTCCCCTTCTTCAGACCATTGACACTTGGTCATTCGGCTGCGTGCTTTCCGCTGTAGCAACGTGGGTAATACTCGGTTCGCAGGCCTACGAGAACTACAATTTCCGTCGGGAAATGGCGATTTCGGATATAAGACATCAGCACGGAGATGATTCGAAAGTTGACGGTCCAGGCTGTAACGATGCATTCCATGACGGGTACAGAGTGCTTCCTGCCGTTCTCGAGTGGCACGATTATCTCCGCAACTCTTCGCGCAGAGCCGACACAATATCCTGCCTTGTCCTGGACCTAATTGACAAACAAATGCTTCTCGAAGATCCTAGGCAAAGGCTAGATTCCACCCAAATGTGCATCGAACTGGATAAGATTGTGTCCCAAGCTAGGGCGACATACACGCAAGGTCTCGAATACGGGTCATTGAAGAGAGAGTCGGAAACCACGCTGAAAGCGTTGCTCGAGATCGACAAGCGTGCTCCAGCTAGCGCTGCGCTCTTTTCCCAGTCATCTGTGGATTCCCGACAGCTTGCTGTTTCTGGCGTACGTCCAGAATCGAAGATATTTCCCAGCATTCAAAACATCCCCCAAGGACAGCTGCCAACTCGTCGCGTTCGGAAATCCGAACGACTCGACAAAATCGTCAGTGGAAAGACTGCGAACCGAGAGCAAGTCATCGAATCTGGTCTCAACCCCGCCAAAGTGGTTGAAGAACCTACAAATATCCATGAGATGGCAAATACTGGCCTAAGGGCTTTAGGTCACGACACATATTCGGTACCGACAATTCACATCAATGAAGACACCCGTAATTCGGAAATCTCTGGAGATCTAAGGCTTTCAGCAAGTAATTACAACGAACAAGTTCCACATACGCCTACGTCCCCAGCTTCTCAACCACTCCTACATCGAACTGCTGTGGGACAGGAATATCTAATGCTGAAGACTCAGTGGGAAAAGAACAAAGGCCAATGGCGTATGCTGCGAAAAGAGGTTCCTCGCGACCCGTATCTTGCACAGTTCATTACAAACAGAGACATTGTGAGAGACCGCCACCCCTCTTCGTCTAAGAAGCTAATATCGAGTTCAGATATTCGTGGTGGATAACGCCGCTAGTATGAAAACCCACTGGGACAAAGTTGAGATGACACTTCTGGCATTGGCGATGAAGATTGGCACCCTTGATGAAGACGGACTAGACCTCATTTACACCCTCGGCACATTTCATAATGTCAAGAACGTGACAGGATGGAAGATTCCAGAGAATTTTAAGAGATCTATGGAGGCTGCCCACGAAAGTATAGACAACCGCAACAGAACAGACATGGCAGCGACACTCTCCAGGATCTTTGACGACTACAGGAATTACGGGAAAAGGCAAACACTAATTATTCTTACGGATGGGATGTGGCAAGGTTCCAATTTGCTCCACGACGTCGAGGACACAATCATTCAATTCATCGGAAAGCTTAAGCCGAAATTGGATCGACTGGAATCTCGTTGGTTCAGCATACAATTTGTCTCGTTTGGAAACTGCAAGGAGGCGCTAGAACGACTGGAGCGACTGGACAATAAGCTGGAGACGGCGTAAGTCAGCAACATTTTCAAGGGGTCCGTGTTGACGAATACTAATGGTACTACAGTGAGGATGTTGTCGACTCCAAGCCCTGGCACAATCACGAATTACACGAACTTATACTCGGGAGCATGCATCAAGCCGCGGATGTGGTAGAAGCAGCCACGAGTTCGGCTCATTCTCTGCGGGCGCCGTCACCGGTTTCTTCCGAATCGGGCACCAAGACAATTCCAAGGGAAAAAAGGCCGCGGAAAAAGATTCTCGAGTTTTTGCACTACTAAAAGCAAGTGGGATGGCTTTGGTGATTTTAATTACTAAAGTTCTAACGAATTCTTTTCATGGCTTGGCTTGATGTCGTAAGATATCAAAAGGCAAAGTAACGTTGTGTAGGGCGTCTGAATTTACATCGATCACCCTACATAACCACCATAGTCCCTCTTGAAGAGGTGGGCATGTCTGCGTAAAGATGTATGTGCAATTCATATTGTTTTACGAAATAACTAGGAGTTTAGGGAGACGCCAGAGAGATTTTTGCCTCCAAGATCACGTATGGATGCGTTCATCTGCTTTGAGTACGACATAGGGCACGGGCGGAGTCTTGGTTGAGATGGGGGAAGACATGAGGACAAAATCAACATTCAGGGTTGCCAAGGATGTTGGCCGAACACTTGCATTATGGATGATAGCAATTTGGTCAGCGGGGACTTTCGGGGCAGATTGCTTCGTCTCTGCTAAGGCTTTTGGCCCACTCCAATTTTCAGGACCAAGTGTTTTGCTGTTTCTGAATTGAAGCTTCTTTTTCTCAAAGGACTCAAGGCTGGCAATCACAAACGTCATGCTGGAGCAAGCGATTGTAACCCCTATGATCGATAGCTGACACTGATGCATCCAAAGTGCCCTGGCCTGGAAAACATCAAAGAGTGGTGGCATGCCGAAATAAAGAAGAAGGACGGCGGACGATTGTACAGACCAGGTATGCTCGACCCAAGAAAGTAGCCAGAAGATACATGCATCAAAGAGTGCCAGGGCTGCAGCGGCAATAGCCACATGGTCTGAATCTCGCATGGTGACATGATTCCATGCCCTACAAACGACTGTAAGTTGTCCATGTCGAAGATGAGATGCAGTGAAGAGGGAGATATTGTTGAAAACGTTACCCTGGTATGGGACAAACTCAACAGAAAATATTTCATTCAAATCTTGTCTCAATGAAGGGATATAAGATATCCGGTGGAGTTTGGCCACAGTGAACTAGACAACATACAGCCTGCCCGCAAGGTTTCGAGACATGCTGTACAGTCCTGGTCCCAACCGGACCTAAGTTGGGCCCGGCTTAAGTCCGCCAAAAACATCAACCATCCGCCGATGCGGGGCCGCTCATGTCTGGCTGTTCCGGAAGCCCACCTCACGGTCCGGCCTTAAATATGTGCCCTCCTCAGTCCATGTACTTCCTTTAACTCATGTTGCATCCCTATTCGTCTCAGGCAAGATTCGAAGAAGACTTGTTTGCCGGTACTTTCGGCCGCGCAAAAAGAAAATTGTGCCTAGCTGCAACATGGACAGCAAGTTCTTGGTGCCCGATCGGCCTCTCACGTGGCTTATCACTGGGTGCTCCTCAGGCTTTGGACAGGCCCTTCCCCGAATCGCTCAGAAGAATGGCCACAATGTCATTGCCACTTCGCGCAACCCCCAAAAGCACCCAGAGTTGCAACGTGAGATCGAGGATGGTGGCGGACGCTGGCTTGCACTCGATGTGGACGACCCACAATCAGGAGATATGATCCAGACGCTTGAAACCAGCGGCATCGCCATCGATGTTCTTGTCAACAACGCCGGGTGGTCCATCCATGGCCCCGCTGAGAGTTTTACAGAGGAAGAGACGAGAGCGCAGATGGAGACGGTGTTCTTTGGCCCCTATCGGTTGATGAGAGCCATAACTCCTTTCATGAGAGAGAGGAGGACTGGGATCATTGTGAACATTAGCTCCGGGGCAGGCTTGGAGGGGAGAGAGTCAATGGGTATTTATGCTGCTGCAAAAGCCGCCATGGATGGCAAGTATGACCAAAAGCTAGGAGCCTCTGCACCGACTGATTTTGGCCCAAACCAGGTGTTAGCAAAGTTCTCGCCAAAGAAATTGCACCGTTTGGTGTTCGCGTACTGACGGTTGCACTTGGGTCCTTCGACACGAATATGGGACCCACAGTGAGATTGGCGAGCAAACCGACGGCTCGCGACTACGAAGGCAGTGCGCTGGAGAAAGTGGTCAAGGTGATGGCGGCATCAGCCACCGAGGGATTCCCTGCTGATGGAGATCATCTGAAGGCGACACGGGTGATTTACGAAGTTGTAACAGGCACCGACGTGGGAAAGGGGAGGGAGGCGGAGAGAACTCTCCCGCTCGGCCGGGACATGGCGAAGAGGGTGGATGATGTGGTTGAAGGATGGCAAAGAACGATGAAGGTATTCGGAGACGTATGCAACAGCGTGTTTCTTGAAAAGTGAAAACGTTGCGGCGGTTGACATTTGAACTGAACTGGGGTTGGCTGATGCCGTCCATTCGGCCATGCGTGCAATTGTGTCTCTCAGAGATTCCGTCGAATGCGCCGTGATCGAGTGCAGCTCCTCCCGTAAACCTGATAGCTTTGCCCGGAGAATGCAACGTCGATAGGAAGAGTGACCTAAATCCGAGCCTCCGACCACCCACTTCCTGGCGAACCCTCCCCATCTATGCTAGATTGCCCTGACAAAAGTGGCACAATGTGCATTGGCGAGAGGGACGCTCGGCGCTAGCGCGACCGATTGGAAAGGGTCGCCGATGAACGGAGTCGAAGCCAGTTGCTACTTCAACCCCACCCTCGTAACTGATTCTTGCATCAACCACAGCTAGTGTGCAGGGAAGTTATCGTCGCGCCGTTCTGCAGAGTGAACAAGACCTCAAGCTCTTTACCTGCTGTCATTCTCGCCGCGCCGTACCTTGCGTGGATAGGGATCGGAGCTTGCCGGGCTTGCTGACTGTGCGAGCCACTTCCACAATTCCCCTCAAACCCCGCACGACTATTTGGTTGAACAAGATGAGCGCAACAGACGGCACGCTAGTAGTGGGTGTTGACGTGGGAGGTGAGCAAGCATTGCGACCCCGAGTTCGTCTGATAGACATACCGAACCTATATCGTTGACTAACTACACTCGTAGGCACCAATACCGACAGTGTCCTGCTGGATGTTTCGAAATCCAGCACAGATGCCGTTGTTGCGTCTCACAAAGCGCCGACCACATCCAACGTGACGCTCTCTGTCCAGGCCACGTTGAAAGCCCTGCTTGATAAGTCAACCGTGGACCCAGCCCACATCACAGCGCTTGCTATCGGCACGACGCACTTCCTCAACGCCATTATCGAGAGGGATACGTCTCGTGTTGAAAAGATTGCCGTTCTGCGCCTGGCCTCCCACAACTTTTCCACCGGGACCCCGCCCTTTGCGGACTGGCCCTCGGCCCTGAAGCGCATCATCAACGGGCACTCGGCCATCATCCCTGGGGGTTGTAACATTGACGGTACGCTCATCGGCCCAATCGATGAAGAGGCCGTCAGGGAGCAGGCGAGGCAAATCAAAAACAAGGGGCTCAAGAACGTTGCGGTCATCGGCATTGGCTGTAACACCGACAGCGACTACCACCAGGAAGACGAGGTCGAGAGAATATTGCGCGGTGAGTTGGGCGAACATGTCAACATTGTTCTTTCGCACAATATCGCCGGGCCTGGGCTCCTGGCCCGCGAGAACGCGACCATACTCAACGCCTCGATTCTCAACTTCGCGCAACGCACTATCAGGGCCTTTATCGGTGCCATGCGCCGCATTGGCCTTCAGTGTCCCCTGTACCTTACCTCCAATGCGGGCCATTTGCTGCCCTTTTCTGAGGCCATGCAAGCGCCCATCAGGATCTTCTCCTCCGGTGCCACAAACTCCATCCGGGGCGCTGCGTTTCTTGCCAGAGACTCGATCGACAAATCTGGCAGTATTGTCGTCGATATTGGTGGCACAACTTCTGACGTAGGCTATCTGCTGAGCAACGGATATCCCAGACTGTCCAAGAGCTACACAGCCTTGGCTGGCGTGAAGGTCAACCTGGAGATGCCTTCTGTGGAGAGCATCGGTCTCGGAGGAGGCTCCATCATACACAACGGCGAGGACAGCTCTGTGGCTGTCGGGCCTGACAGTGTCGGCCACGATCTCGTCACTAAGGCTCTTTGCTTCGGAGGTGGCGTGACAACTGCGACTGATGTTGTTGTGGCTTCTGGGGCAAATGTTGGCAACACCGCTGTGTCTTTGCCGGCCGACGTTGTCGAGAAAGGCAAGGCTCAGATTCGAAAAATGCTGGAGGCAGTCATCGACCGCGCCAAGCTGTCACCCGAGCCATGCACTGTCATCCTCGTCGGAGGCGGTTCCATCCTCTGCCCTACGGAGCTCTCCGGCGTCAGCAAGGTCATCGTGCCCGAGCACGCTGGTGTTGCCAACGCCATTGGTGCGTCAATCGCGAGGATATACGGTTCAGCCGAGACAATCATCCACGGCTCGGACATCCAGGGGGGCATCGCTCAGGTGAAGGCTAGGGCAATCCAGAACGCAGTGGCCAAGGGCGGAGATGACAGCTCCGTGACTGTCCTCCATGAGGAGGTTGCCGGAGTCCCCTATGTGCAGAACCAGACCGCTATCAAGATTGAGGTTGCCTTGCCCGCTGATCACAAGCGAGTTTATTCCGAGATGGTCAAGACTGCTGCGCCAGATCAATTGGTCGACGAAGAGATGTTCGAAGAAACCAAGAAGCATGACTCACCGGCTTCTGAGGACGATTCGGAAGATGAGGTAGTGGACCTCAAGAGCTACAAGCCTACGGTGGACTCTAATGGCTTGTGGTCGCTCTCGAAAACCGATCTCCGTTTCTTGTCCATCGGTTGCTACATTCTCGGATGTGGTGGCGGCGGATCCCCTTACGCGCCATACCTTGAGCTGAAGCAGCTCCTTGCTGATGGAGAATCAATGAAAATTGTCCGTATAGAAGATCTCAAGGACGACGAGATGATGCCGCCCGTCGCTAGTGTCGGTACGCCAGCGGTGAGCATCGAGCGCCCAGGAGGAGACGGTGTATGGCATGCCATGCAGGAGATGGAGAAGGAGATGAAGACGAAGTTTGAAAAGCTGATCGCCACCGAGATTGGAGGCGCAAACGGTGTTGCTACCTTGATCTGGGGGAGCTCACGATACTATGGCATACCGACCGTAGATGGAGACATGATGGGTAAGTCTTCGTTGACTATTACTGAGAGAGATATCATTGACATGGATTGCCAGGACGTGCGTACCCTCAGTTCGAGATGGTGTCGCAATACATCCACGCCAAGTCTATCAACGAGCTGCTGCCTGTAACGCTGTGCAGCGGTACCGGGCACAACGTCGTCATCCCGGCTACTCAGACCGACGAGACTTCCGCGGGCATTGCCATCCGAGACGCATGCGTTGCCATGGGTTCCGCAGCTGGTGCTGCCGGCCGTCCCATTCCTGGAAAGCTCATGCGAGAGGTTGGAATTCCAAACACTTACTCGCTGGCCTGGCGTCTCGGGCGCGTCGTCGCCCTAGCGCAGCAAGCCGGTACCGTCTCAACTGTGACCAAAGACATAGTCGAGGCAGCTGGTGGGCCTGGCAGCGCCAAGGTGCTGTTCCAGGGCAAGATCCGTAGCGTCGAAAGCACCTTGACGACCACGGCGCACAGCCTGGGCAAGGTGACGGTTGAGAGACTCAGCGAGAGCGAGATGGAGACGGAAACGGACAGAATCGGAGAGGGGTTGAAAGAGGTTGTCATTCCTTTCATGAACGAGAATCTCGGTGTCTTGGGCATATCGGAAGATGGAAGCGAAACAGTACGCATTGTTTTCCTCACTCTGTTTTGTTCTCTTTATCTTGCTGACGTTGTGTCTTCCGCAGACTATTGCTACTGTACCCGATCTGATATTCCTCCTGGACACCTCCACCGGAGAGGCCATCGGCGTTCAAGAGTACAGATACGGACTGAAGGTTGCAGTCATGATTATGGCAGGACATCCGCTCTGGGCTACGGAACGAGCACTCGAAATCGCAGGTCCTAAAGTCTTTGGTCTGCCCCACGACTACAAGACGACCCTCAAGTATACGAAACCCGTGAGCGTCATCGATGAATTTCGTCATGGATGCAACGGCGACGACTGCAAAAATTGCCAGTACAAATGGTAGTTACCATACCATGATGAACTTGAATAGCACAGTTATGGGAAGCTAGGGTGTCATTGATGCAACTACCCGGGCCCCGTTTAAATGTCAGCTACCTGGAGTTTAGAGCGTACAGGTGGACGGTCGTTCCGCTTTTAGCAAGAAGAACTTATCTAAGAGCACAAGTTAGTCGAGTTGTTGGCCTTACAAATGCTCGCCCTGTAGCAGCTTGAGATTCCAGCTCCGGGCCGCTATTGAGTTTGGTATACTTTTCGTACAACCCGATCTGGCAGCGTTGACAGCTCATGCTTTTACTGATGCAGCAAAGTTATGTCGCAAGAGCGGCCAACGGGGCTTATTAGGACGAAGTTCCGCATCTCCATCATATCGTCCGTCATGTTGTCTGCTAACCTCGCACCGCGGCATTTCCGAAAGAACAGTGCCGTAGCTAGGCGAAGTTCCATTCGCGCGAGGTGCAGACCAATGCAAACACGGGTACCCGCTCCAAAGGGCGAAAAGAGTTGTTTTTGGTGTTTAGATTGGGTCTCCGGGTTCATGAACCGAGTCTCGTCAAACCTTGGGCTCGGTTAGCAGTTGCCTTCTGCAGTACATGGCCTACTTGCCTCAGAGGATCTGTGTAGACATCAGGGTGTCGGTGGAGGGTGAATGCTTGCGTTTCAACGCTTATGCCTCCGGGAATGAAGAACCCCGCAATAGTGGTGCCGTTTGGAGGAACCGTCCTTGGTAAGTTTCCAGGAGCCGCCCCATATAGTCGAAGCGTTTCGTCAATGACGGCGTTGAGAAGAGGTAGTTTTTCTAGAGCAGCATCGTCGAACTCCTCGCCGACACTTGTTACTTCTCTCTCCAGCCTATCCTGCAGATCGGGCCTCCTGAGCACTGCCCAGACTAGATATGTCAAAGTAATCGACGTTGTGTCGGATCCAGCAAGTATGAAGTCTGCTGATTCGCTCTTGATATCTTCGTCGGTTAGATCTACCTTCTCTCCTGACTCGCTTTCGGCTAACATGTTGCCGAAGAGGTTTGCCGAGTGACCGTCCCGGCGCAAGTTCGTAACAGCCTTACTGGCGTGGACATTAATAGTCTCCTGGGCTCTAAGCATTGTCTGAATTGATTTGACGGGAAGTAAATGGCTGAGGTAGTAGAGCACAGGTAGCTCGGTCTTGAGTGTGCCTGATGCGACGGAATTCTGGATAGCCTTGATGTATTCAGTTGTCTAGAACACCGTTAGATTTATGAATGGTCTTGTAATCGCTCTGTAGGGGGAATACCTGTCCTTTCTCTATCATCTGAAAGGACTCGCCAAATGAAAGTTCAGCAATTATGTCTGTGGCCATGAGCGTCCACCACTTTAGGACATCAGCTTTTCCATTAAGGGCCTCGGTCGTGATCCGCTCAACAGCCTTCTCGACGTTCACCCTTACAACGGGTTCCCAATTTTGTCGTAGGGCCGCGCTTGTAAAAGCCCGGGCAAAGAGTTTTCGACGGGCTGCATGTTGCTTTGGGTTGATCATCGAAAAAAGGCCAATCCCGGCATTAGTAGCGGCAGTGTTGTACCACGGGCTCTTGAGAAATCCAGCGCCAATTTTGTGAATTGCAATAAAGCCTTCCGGATCAGCGATGGCGACTTCATTTGGTGCGATTCGAACGACTGGTCCATAGTGGTGGTGGAGGAAGTGGACGTAGTGTACGCGTCTGCCAAATATTATGTGAAGTTTTAGGACGTAGTGAGTGAACCTCGTGTGCCACGGTCCCGGCAAGTGACGAGTCGAGCATGTGAGCCCGGTGATGATCGTCTAGTAACTCGCAATATCAGTATCAAGGCTTGGATCCAATGGGATGTGAGAGGTAATGAATTTGAACCAACCCGGGCAAAGAATATCGCAAAGATGACTGCCAAGCCGTAGCCCACTGCCATGGAATTTATTCCCAACATTTTAGCAAAACCGGCATGTGCAGTAGAGAGATGATGAAATCATGTAGATGACTGAAGCTTTAGTAGCAAGCGTCTCGGTTTAAATTCATGATCGCGGGCAGAGCCAAGCCCTGAAATACTTGCCTAAAATGTACGAAATGGGTTGCGACAATACGCCCCCGTTGAATGCAACGCAAGTGCGGTTCCACTGCTGCGTTACAAAATTGAACTTTCCAAGCCGGCAACTGATTGTCTACTTCGTGTCAAGGAGCCATGTTCTGAACTGTGAACAATCGTCATGATGTTCGGCCGCGGGGCGAATGGAAGTCCGTTACTGAAGTGTTCCATTCGGGGTGTGATGAGGGCGAAACAAAGGCGGGCGGCGAAGGCCCGGCATGCTGCATGCTACCTGAAGAGAGGCGGTGCACATGAGAATAGATCCGAGTCTGTGAGTCAGGGGCTCAGTACGAATATGTGTAATCGGCCTCGGGGTTTGTAGCAAATCCGCCCTGAAACGGGAATGTTCCAGTTCCCCGCAACACCGTGTACATTGTGGAAAGTTTAGACAGCTCGCATTGAGTAAAGCTGTACTGAACAAGTTGTGGTGACAAAAGCGGATCCGTAGTTGCCAATGCGCAATTACGGCTCATACATCACGACACAAGTTAAACACATCTATTTATCACTATTCACAATGAATATGCAAGCTCTTGCCATTCGACAAGAAGTTATCGTAGTGCCTCGCTCATTTTGGTACAGATGACTGATCTGGCCAGTCGAAATCTGTCACATCATTGACAAAATCCAGACTCCAGCCAGCAAAAATGTCATTTCCCAGATTTCCCCAGTACGCTGCTTCACTATCAAGCACGCTCATAGGCTCCCAAACGCTTTGTTCCGGACTCTCAAATTCTGAAGTTTGTGGCACCGTCCCCAGACTCTCTTGCTCAATTGTCATGAAAGGCGGGTTGGCACTGGCTTGAACCTTGGCACGGTCTACAACTGGCGGCTGGCCATAGGACTGGCCTCCGCTAGGTGAAGGACTTGGTTTTCTGGTCTCGGATGCTGGATTCGGATGCTGTTGTTGCATAAAGTTGAGAGCGTTCCTGACCTTTTGCCTCGCCTCCGCGGCAAGCTTCCACGATACAGCCATCTCTTCCAAGGCAACGTCCAGAGTAGGCAGTAGAGTCTCCCTTTTAATTGGTAGCGAGTTGCCCTGACGCCGCGTTGTAACCAGCACTGTATTTATAGCGATAATAGTGGCACCGACAAAGATTAGAGGCGTGCTCTCGAGAGTGTGCTGATGCCTGTAACGCTGCAGAACATCGACTATACCCTGTGCTGACGACTGACATATCCTGAAGGACTTGATGATTGGGTTGTTTGAGACTTCAGCGTTTCCTTCTGGAACAGTTGGTATATGCCGAACAGAGGCTACGAAGGGCAAGTTGAGGCAGATGCGGGTGCTGTGATAAAACATGCTTAATCAGGGGTAAAAAGATGTTAGTAAGTCACTTCACTAACGGAAGGGAAGACAAAGTTGGGTGCTGCTTACTGCAGAATGGCCGAGTTCGGTTGCAGTACGTCTTTGTTGGTGGTCCAATTCTTCCACCTCATATCAGCTGGCAGCGCTTCATGCCACGCAACCAACCGAGCGTTCAACTTGTTCAGGGAAACCTCGTTCCATCGCCGAGCCTTTGGGTCCTTCATTTTCTTAGGAGCAAACGTCTGGGATAGCATGTCGTGAACTATCCGAGCTAGCTCAACCTGCTGGTTGAATACCGATGTCGATTTCGGGCCAGCTGGACCCGTAGTCTTCAGAAATCCAAGATTGTGGGCACACAACCAGTTATCCCATATCGGGGGATCAAGTCTTGAAATATTATCAGTAGCTTTTCTTTCTGAGCTGCCTGCGGCTCAAGGAGCTTACGGTCGAGGTTCGCTAATATTGACGTCTGCATCATTTTCATACATGAACGTTGGGCGGCCTAGATAGAGACTAAACATCCTGCAATGCCATCGTTAGCAACAATAGGCTGGCCTTTGTTTCTGGAACCCACTTGTCTGATAAGAAAGAGCCCCAATAAATCCGTCGTCGAAACTCATTGTTGAAAGGAGAAGGGTTTGATGGGGTTGGCTCGTGTTCGGGTCCCCAATGTGCAGGGTCTCTTTGCAAGCCAAGGTCCTGGCCCATTCTGAAAGCCACTCCTGATGTGGCGTTAGACCATCACCCTCATGGGCAGGTTCCAGTATCTTACCTGTAAACAACCAGCCCTTGGACAGGTTACCCTTCCCGACCTCATAGTATGCAAGGCAGAGGAAAGCTTGCACTGATGTCGGCCTCGAAACTCCCAGTTCGTCCGCCGTTAAGATTGACTGTGCATTCTCCGCGAACTCGGAGGACCTTCCTCTGATTTCTGGATCTTTCGACATGAGGGCGCCGAGTGCAGCTGCACTATAAATCAGGGGTGGCGAACAATAGTTGCCGTTCACCGGGTTAGCCTCATACTCTTGGATGAAAGCCTCTCTGTCGATGAACATGAACAACGGATACTGCCAATGGAAAAAGAGACCAATGCAAAGGCGCATGGTCTCATTGATCAGGTTTTCTTTGTTTTCGCGGAAGGGTGACGGTTTCGAGTTCATAGACGAACTGATAGGATACATGGAGTTGCTGACTTCATTCTGAAAAATGCTCGTCGGTCCGTGATAGATCATTGAGCCTGAAAATTCGATAGTCAGGCATCATCTAACAGCAAGGTGACAATGAAGAAGATGAGAAGGCTCATGTACCGTCAGTCATCTCTTGGAATGAGGCTTTGGTCATAGCTTCACTCAGCACGATTTCATCCACCAAGGGCAGACTAGAGAAAGAAGGTACATAGTCTTGATCCTCTAAATCATCCAAGATTCGATTGCGTTCATCGCTACCTGCACTCTGGAGCTTGCCCAAGAGGTTTTCCAGTGATGCAATGCGAGATTCAAGAGTTGCAACATACTCACGAGATACCGGCGGTCGTTTAAAGTCGCTTTCCCGAAACTCACACTTGGTCGACGCGATGGAACAGCTCGAACACGGAAAGGTGCGAGAGCAGCGGATCTATCTCCATAATCAGTCGGGGCACAACTTCCTGGGCGGGAGCATAACCGAACCGGCGCCCGCCGGGCGATGTCGGAAGCCGGGATACGCGTTGGGGCCGGGAACTGAAGTACCTTTCTCTGCTGACATCGCTTGCACCTTGTACATCGTTTAGCAGGCTAGGTTTGGCCCTCGAATCCCTTGAGTGGCAAACTTACGAGATTCTCTTCAGATTGCTTTTCTCCATGCTTGCAGGCACGGCGGTTTTTGAAGGCAGGGCTCACCACCCCTTCATCAGCAGCGCGCGCAATAAACGGAGAGGCAGAAAAGAGTCATTTAGCGCGTCAATGAGATGTACAATTGCGGGACACAATGCTCTGTAGTCACATGACATTACAGTCATCATCCCGTGACCCCGGTTTTATTATTATTGGCAGGGCTGATTGACGGTTTTTTTTAGAGACAGAAGCCGGTTGTTATTTTGTCTTACAGGTGACGGAAGATTAGGTATATGTATGCTTTTAATGAGTTGAAGCCACGCTTCTAATTTTTTTTTTTTTTCAATCTAGATTCTTTACTAGAACTGGAACTAACTTCTCTTGAGATAAGTTGTCGACTAAATTTGATGGTCTCGGAGCTGAGAGGTTCGCTGGTACCGATTGGCACTAGGCGGGCGGTCAGGGGTCTATCACGTAACCAATCAACTATACTATTCAGAACTCTGTCTTTTAACTAATTTTCTGGTATACCTATTGTTCGAAATAGGCACCCAACAGAAGCCTTCGTAGTTGGCTTAGACCACGCTGAACGATAGTAACTAATCGATACATAATGTAACATCCAGAGGGGCTTTCTGATTCCCACATTTTAGCCGCGATGATGAATCAAGCCGAAACAGAATTCAAGCACCTTCGAAGTCCAAAGCTGGCGCCAAAGATAGACATTTCAAGTGATCCTAATTTGGGTGGAATTCAACTTACACATGCGATATTGGAATGCCTAAAATGTCTCACTTTTAGAAGAAACTATCCGAATAATCCAGGAATATTAACTGATTGTACGTCTACTTAGACGACAAGAACTTCGAAGGTTAGTCATTCATATGATCAGCCAAACTCCCTATCAGAACTCTCATGCCACCCTGTTGAGGCATATCATCGAGAAACAACTGAGTCACAACAATAGTCGATAGGAACATAACTGTACTTAAGACAAATCTGCAGTTTGCATCTGTAGCACAGTACATCAGTCGATGGACTAGGCTGCCCCGCTACGTAGGATTGCTCAAAGTATCACCGTGGCTGACATGTCTTGAGGTGCAGCATCTTTGAGAATTTCGAAACTTGTCATGCCAAGAACATCCACGCAATTTTTCTGCCCCGATCACGGAGGATTTGCGTCGTTTCTTGACACCACCGAACACCACCCCACCTCTGCTGTTGCAACGCCGAGCGCCCGGCCGAGAGGTCGGATATGAACCCCGCAGAACCCCCGCAACTCAAGCGGTATCTAAGCTATCGCAGCTATCGGGAGATCGTTTAACTCGACCCCTCGTGCCGCTCTCACACATATTGCCACATGTCATACTTTGGAATGCATGAGACTTACTGTTGGGCTCTGATCACGAGTTTGACATACATGAGGGTAATCCGGCCACGTATTCCGGAACTCTAACTTGAACTCCACGCATTACACAATGGCAGCAGGTCAACATATTGTCTTCCAGAACGGAAGGTTCTTCCGCTCAAACAAAGCGCCACCGGGTCAACGATCGGAAGCCAGATTCGCGGAATCCCTAATCGTTAAAGATGGCATAATCACGTATGTTGGAGAGGCTTCCGCGGAGGAGGTGAAGGCAGCCGTCGATGCGGGGGCTCAAGTTCGCGACGTTGGCGGACGTACTGTTCTCCCCGGTCTTGTTGATGGACATATTCACTTGACCCAACTCGGACAGACCTTACAGAAGTTGAAGCTCGATGACTGTAAGAGCCTCGAGGACATCCGAAGAACTATAAAGGATTACGCCATCGCCAACCCCGATCATAAGCGTATCTTCTGCAGTGGCTGGATGCATTTCATGACCCCAGAGGGCGCTCTCGCGTCGCTGATCGACGACCTGGACCCGCGTCCTATTCTGATCACGGCGAAAGACCTGCACTCAACATGGGCAAACACGGCGGCCCTGAAGGAGTTGGAACTAGACAACGAGCCTGACCCCCCTGGCGGAGAAATCGTGCGCGACCCGAAGACTGGAAAGCCTTCTGGCCTGCTTTCTGAGGCAGCCAGCATGAAGTTCATCCCTCTCTACATGGCGAGAGTTTCCACGCCAGAGGACCGCATATCTGCCATCAAGACCGCCATCGACGACTACAGCAGCGCAGGCTTCACGGGTCTGATCGACATGGCGATGGAAGAGGAGGGATGGAGCGCGCTGCAGGAGTACAGGCAACAAGAAAAAGCAGCAGGACGCAGAGTTCCTGTGCGCTTTGCTGCCTACTGGATGATTCTACCCAGAGATGACGATGCCGAGAACATCAAGCAGGTTGAACGTGCTGCCGAGCTCGCGCGGGAGTTCAATCTCGAGACAGACCCCGACTGTCGGCTTGTCGGCATCAAACTTGTTTGCGACGGAATCATAGACGGGTGCACGGCGAGTCTCAAAGAGCCGTACAGCCACAACAACGACAACTGCGATCCCGTCTGGTCGCCGGAGCATATGGGCCCCGTGGTTGAGGCAGCTACGAAGCATGGCCTTCAAGTCGCCCTCCATGCCATCGGCGACCGGACGGTAGCCAACGCCATTGACGTCCTTGAGAAGTACGTCGGACCGGAGCACCGCCCGCGCATTGAGCATCTCGAAGTCACCACAGAGGAAGACGCGAAGCGACTGGGCAAACTCGGAATCACGGCTTCCGTGCAGCCTGTGCATTCCGACCCGGCCATTCTCCGCGCCTGGCCGAAACTCATAGGTGAGCAACGATGCGGACGCGCATTCGCCTACAGCGAGTTCGCCGACGGAGGCGCGCCCGTGGCTATCGGGTCTGACGCACCGACGGCGCCCCATCACATTATAAGCAACCTCTACATTGCGACCACAAGAAGATCGGCGAGGGAACCGGGTCTCGAAACGGTTGTAAACCCGCAGTTTGCCTTGTCGCTGTGTGACGTCGTGGCTGGTGCGACGGAAGGTGCGGCGAGAAGTTGCTTCTTGGAGGACCGCGTGGGATCTCTGGAGGCTGGGAAGAAGGCCGATTTAGCTGTACTGGACATCGAGTGGGAGCCCAAGAAGGCACTCCAGGCAAAGGTCTTGGAGACATGGTTTGATGGTGAACAAATCTACCCTGCCAAGGAGTGACTTGACAGAGGGTATGTAGAGCCAAATCCTGCTTGACTACAGAAGCACACCCCAAGCCAAACACACGATGCGGCAGGTGGCTGAGTGTGCTCTATGGAAAAGGAGAAATCATATGCCCGAGAAGCCTAACATACAACTTTCGCCATGAGATGCCACATGTTTCGCAAATACCGCTAAATGACGCCCTTGGCGTTCAAGCAAGTCCCATTTGAATAACAACCGCGGCGATTGTGCCTAATAACACGGTCGCTGGCAAATGCTGTGAGATGCTAGACGCGGCATTCTTGGGCTGGTTCCCTGGGCTTTTCCCCGCTGCCGGCATGCTCTGGTTGAACGCCTCGTATGTTTTCTCCATGTCGCGCTGAAGCTGCTCGATCGAAGCCTTGCCGCGGTATGAACCCCAGTTGTGGTCCAGTAGAGCTACACGTCAGGTTAGACATCGTTTTATTTTAACTTTGTGTTGGGGGAGTGGCAACGACTTACCCCAGGGTTCATCCTTGTCTTGCACGCCTTCGCGTGTGTAGTAGCTCCCACCCAAGACCCAGACCATCCAGCTGATCTGCTTCTCCACCATGAAGTCCATCAGGCACCTGCGGAACTTGTTCTTGTACATGCCGCTCTCGTCAGTCTGGTCGTGGCCCCACTCCGACATGACCAACGGCGCGCGGTTCGTCCCGGTGTCGCTGACTGTCATCGCGTTGGAGCCGAACGCGGTCAAGATATCTCTGTAACTGCTACAGCTGTCGTCGACGAGCCCTTGGTCGTACTGGTGCTGCTCGAAGACGAACTTGTTCTTGAAGGAGAATTCGGCGATGGAGAAGTTGAACCCGGGTTCGCTGCCGAACTTGCCCTGGACCGGCGCGGAGATGTCAAAGTCAAAGATGCGGCCGCCGAAGAAGATCAGGACGTCGGGGTTGGCGTTGTGGATTGCGTTGGCGCCTTGGACCATGCGGGTCTTCCAAGTCGCCCACGTCGTGTTCTCCAGACTCGGGGGAGGAGATGCGGAAAAGGGGTCGCGGAGCTCGTTGCGGAGACCCATGCTGGAGAATGAAGGCCAGTTGGCAGCTTTGCCCTGTGAAATGCACATCAGTCATGGAGTTGATAGCGGGAGGAGGTTGATGCTAACATGCTCCGCCATGAACGACAAACTTCGAACCCAGTTGGATGTGTTGAAGTTTGTATCCCCGAACCAACCGTTTCCGTCATAGGGATTGCAGCACCATCCCGCCTTGGATACGTGGTTGTCCAGGTGAAGGTAGATGTTTTGGCGGCCAAGCTCCGCGGCAACGGCGTCCCATATTTCAAGCCGCTTCGTGCTTTCATTGAAACCGGGGTTGTTCTTGATAATACGATTCATAACGGCGGTGCCGTTCTCCGGGCCGAGTGCGTTCTGCAGAGTTGTCTTGAGATTGGCGTCTCCCCCTCCTTGGACAATGTCATCCACCATTTCACTGGCGAAGGTCAAGCGGACAGAGTTGAAGCCGGTCTCGGCGATCTTTTTGACGATGTGCTCGACGGACTGGTACTGCAGGCCCTCGGGGATCATGGTGCGTTCGTGGCCTGCCCAGTTGACGCCCACCATGGCAACGGTCGCATTCTTCGAGTCGACGATGTACCGGTCTTGGACGGAGAGTGGCAAAGGCTGGAGGTCTCGCCTCGAAAGCTCCGCGACAGAGGCAGCTGGGAGTGCCAGCGCCGTCAGCAGCGCCGATAAACCTGATAGTCGGCGCATGATGAACTGGTACGGTCTATTGACCAAGACTCTTCATGAAATCTGGCGATGCGGATTTCAAGATGGATCTCCTCGATCCGGGGCGGGTTCACAGCGTCTAAGAGGAATGTGAGACAACAATGAAGTAATCGGGCGGCGCGATGCACGTCCGGGGAACAGGCAACATGGGGACAAAGGCTAAACTTAAAATAGGCAGATGCTCTCCCCCAGATCCCTTCGCTTGGGCCGCTTCAGTTCAGGAACTCGCGCGACGTCGGCCGAGAACTTGTTTGCACATGAAGCCGAAAGACGTCGTCTGATTTTCTGGCGTTTCGTGATCCTGGCACCGAGGACGTATCAGCGTGCGACGGACTGTGCTCGGAAGCCCTCCGGCGGGACGACGCGTGTATGTATGGCGCGTTGCAACCCTAGCCCGGGTTCCGAAGTTCTTGCAAGACGTAGTGCTGACACAAGATCCAATTGGTTCGTTGCTGAAATCATCTTTCGTTATCAACTACCTTTGATGATTTTGATGGTGAACGAGCACTGACATATCGAGATGGTCGATATGAAGCTGTAGGCCGAACCGTGATACACAGGGACTGAAAACTGTCGACTGACGACGATACCTTTAGATTTCTCGGGTTCAGGGTCATTAGCAGAAAGGAGGAGACAACAAGACGTGCAACTTGCTTCATAGGAGCCGGATCTGGACACGGCGGACGAGTGGCTTTCTCATATGTTCATTGTTGAAGAAAACTAAGTACAAAAGTCGTAGACGACAGTTCCAAGAGGCATACAACACTGTCTCGTAGGGGACCCTGTCGAGCCGGTTGCCAATCTTGCCTTTTACTTCATGTTCTGGAGCAGGTAACGAACACCCGCGTAAGTTTCCTCGCTGGTGGGCACAATCTGGCTGGCGGGCAGAACGAAGCCGTAGTTGCCGGTGTCGCGAAGCTCCTGGGTGAAGGTGTAGTCGGCCTTGACGACGTCGTTGACGTAGTCGACACTGCTGCCGGTGGCCTTGTAGATGGTGGAGCAGATGGGGCCGTACTTGTACGACGTGCCGTAGACGGCCTTGATGGCGGCAACGGCGCCCTTGGCGAGGGACTGCAGCTCGGTGTTCTTGGCGCTGACGGCGGTGCACGAGTAGCCGTAGGGGGTCATAAACAGCTGGGAGTAGGCGTGGAAGTCGATGAAGAGCTTGAGGCCCTGGGCCGACTTGGTCTTGGCAAGCCAGGCGGAGAGAGCGGCAGTCTCGGGGGCGTCACCCTGGGAGACGCCCTTGAAGTCCTCGGCGCAAGGGTCGGTGGAGGCACCGCCGGTGACGGACCACTGGAAGGGCCAGTTGCGGTTGATGTCGTGGCCGATGCAGCTGCTGCCGGCGGTGCTCTGGCGGTTCTTGCGCCACAGACGGTTGGTGGTCTGGGTGTAGATGAAACCTAGATGGCCCGTTGAGCAGACCGCTCCCGCAGACGAGGCTGTGAATTGGAAGGTTACTTACCGTCGGGGTTGACGACGGGGAAGATGTAGTAGTCGTACTTGTCGACGAAGCCCTTGATCTCCGTGTTGGAGGAGTACATGCTCAAGAGGTTCCAGGCGATGTACTCGTTGGCCATGGTGCTGATCCACTCGCGCGCGTGGACGGTGCTGTGGAGGACGACGGCGGGCTTGGTGCCCTTGGAGGTGCCGTAGATGTGGATGCCCGTGATGGTGTTCCCCTGGAGCGACTTGCCCGAGGTGACGATCTCGGCGTTGTTGGGGTACGAGGCGACCAGGTCGTTGAGGAACTTGAGATGGTCGGCGTACGCGTGGTACGAGTTAAACCAGGTGGCGTTGGCAGAGCCGACTGCACACAGTCAGTAATGATCGTGGGGACAGTTACGCAGAAGTTGTAGGTGGTATGTATCCCTGGAACATGAGTGGCCCACATACCGGCATAGACTGAGAAGCTCGACTCATCCGCGATGGCGGCGCCGAGGTCCTCGTGCATGGTGGTGACATTCATGCCGGCAACCTCAGCCTCGAAGGCGCCGACCTCGGTGGGCGGAACCACGATGTCGGCGAAGGCGCCAGCTCGCGGGGCACCCTTCCAGGTGCTCAATTGGAGCTTGTTGACGACGCCGTTGATCCTGTCGACTTCGTCTCCGACCGACACGCGGAAGACCTTGGTGCCATCGTAGCTCACGCGCTTGGCGCTCCCCGCCGCAACAGAGGCAGCAGACGCAGCGGCGACGATGGTGGACAGGGTAGCGAGGGACTTCATCGTGAGGGACCGACGAGGGGACAGACTGGAACCTGGTTGTCAACGTGGGTGCGCAGAGAAGGCCATCACCGTGGTTGGCGGGGGCGGTGCCTCTTATGTATGATAACGTTTATGGGGAAGCCCGGGAAAAGCTTGATGGGGAGCGATGTTCTCCAACAGTTGGCAGACGCAAGGCGAGGAGGGATGAATGGATGACGAGGGTCGGACCGTCGGGGATCGCCTGGGCAGAATCTCTAACAACCTTCCCCTTTGGTACCTGCGACCGGCGGCGATTTGCGCCATTGTCACGTACCCTCTCGACAGTCCGGCATGGCTCCAGCTGATGGACAGGAGACCTGCCCGATCAAAACAAGACGTGATGCGGTTAAAACCACAAAAGTTCCGCCCGGGGAGGACGCAGGGTAACCTCTCGGCGCATCATCCACAAGCTGTGTGACCCCAGCCCGCCTCTCCCAACCGGTCGCAGGGGGAAGGTAGAAAGATCAGAGCTTCGCGGAACCCGTGTAACTGGCTGGCGGTCCCGCGTAAAATGGCGCAGCGGTTCTTCGTTTGGGTGTGCCGGGGGCTCGATGGACCTGGAGAAGGAAGGTTGGAAGCTCGATAGCAGAGGGTTGCGTCGGTCAGTGACCTGCCGAACCATCAGACGAGCATGCAACCGAGAGACACTTGGGCTTCCGACAGGTTCACCGCTGACGGGACGAGGGGCCAGCAACAGCCACATCAGCAATCGGACCAAGAACGCTCAACGGATCTTTGGTTCCTCGGATGTCACTCCTAGATTGAGCAGTCGGGAAGGTGAAGGCAGATTGACTGGTAGGACGAGGGGTGGGCCGATGTCACCCTCAACCTCTCAACTTGCTGCCGCCAGCGGTGCCTTGGACAGATCCAGGAGGTCAAGTGCCGGATTGCGCACAACCCGACCTGCCGGAACTGGGGTAGCGCGGCGGTAAGGATCCCGGGTTGGCGATCGCGGGTTGGGCTGGGGAGGGACTGGGCCGAGGCTGGGCCTGGCTGGATGCATGAGTTGTCTCCTGCAACAGAGCTTGACAGAGACGGTGCCATGTTCCTGTATTGCTGCGGTCCTGGGAGCAAGACCGGAGCTCGACTCTGAAGGGCCAGCGAGGGATGGCAGCATTGACAGGTGCTGGGATAAAGTGCGCATCGGCGGGGGCCGATTAGAGTTAAAACGTTTATTCGGCTGCCCCATTGAGTGGATATGGCGCCATTGCAAAGTTCGCTCCCAGTCAACACAAGGGCTTGGGGAGACGCTGCAACTCTCACCCTGGCTTTGGCTTTGGCTTTTGGGGAACACCGCAGCAAGTACACGGATACTCGATAACGAAGGGAACTGTGGTCCAGGATTGTGGTCATGTATCACCACCCGCCCAGTAAACGGAACAGCTTCCGTGCAAGCATCATCGAGCTTCTGGTTCAGGCTTGGCGCAGAAGGCACCTAACGCTCTCCGAATGGCAGACATGGCTGGTTTCCATGTCGCGCAACGCCAAATGACACACTGGTCTGAAAGCCCAACTTCAAGCTGGGAGTGTAATGGTTTCACAGGAGTATTATAGATGATACAGCATCCAGGAAACATTGCACTTCGGTTTCTGCCTATTCACTCGGTCTGTGGCGCGGGGTCGGCTCCTTCAATGTTGATAGATAGATAGATAGATAGAGAGCCTTGGAAAATATGCGAATGTTGTGGCCATCAAAATACCATTCTACGCATCAGCTGCCACCGCCACTTACTGAATGTTGTGCTGCAAAATACTGGCCGTATCCTCATTTTTTGTCACCATTGATTGTCTGAGGCTTAAAAGTCAAAAAGTGCCAAAATGAGGGGAGGAAAAGCTTGCCAGCTCGACACAGGCAAAAGATGTGGACGATCTGGGAATCGAACCCAGGACCTACCGCATGCTAAGCGGTCATTATACCACTAAACCAATCGCCCGACTATTGGTGAGAGCGGTGATGTAGGTGCCCATATTGTGCAGTGGGCTGCACGACTCGGGCTAACCCGATCCGGGCCATGTTCATCTCTATCATTCCACACTAAGAACTACCCGCTCATACCACAATTAAACCTCTCCCAGCGCGTGGAAATTATAGTCCTCCTTGGAGACTGTGGCCCCAATTTCTTCAAATCGTGTCGCTTTTGCCGTCAGTTGTGCGGGCGAAGGTGCTTGGGAACGACCTGTTGCTCCAGCGCCCACGAACAAACCAGCTTCACGCCTGCTTCAGGCGCTTGATGGTCACGTCGAACTCTTCCGGCTCCCGCCCGATAATCTCCTTGAGCGTGTCCGTCACCACGGCCGTCTCCCCGGCGCTGATAGCCTCCCATGCCGTCGCCCACGTCCGCGCCTTGTCCTGCGACCCGAACCGCGAGAGGACCTGCGGCAATTTCACGTACTCGTCGACGCCCACTTTGCGGATCCGGACACGCTTCCCCGCGGCTCTGCTCAGGACCTTGACCGTATCCTCGAGCGACCAAACCCGCGGGCCCGTGAGGAGGACCTTCTTATTGACGTGTGGGAAGTGGTCGGGGTCCCACGAGTATTGCGCGATCAGCTTCGCCGTCGCCTCGCCGAGCTCGGCGCGCTTGACCCATGCGACGCCCGGCCCGGACCCGTCGTGCGGGATGAGGATCTCGTCGGTCGGCGCGTTGACGTCGAAGAAGGCAGTGTAGATCGGGTAGGATTCCGAGTAGAGGCCCTCGCGCACGGCGGTGTACGTGAAGCTCGAGTCCGACGCGGCGGCCTCGGCGAGGTAGCGCTCCGAGTCGAGGTGGGCCTGCATCACCTCTGCCAGGGACGAGTCCTGCAGGTCGCCGGCGAAGGCGAGTGAGCTGTAGAAGATGTGCTTCACGCCCGCCCGGCGCGCTGCGTCGATCGCCGGTAGTTGCACCTGGCCAGTCCGTCAGCCCGAATGAGCTCCCGGTGCGAGTGACATCCGCCTTACCTTTTTCCGGTAGTCGTGCACATGGCTTGGGTATGAGATCAGGAAGAGCACCTCGATTCCCGAGAACACGGCCTCAAGGTCGGAGGGGCTGGACTCGTACGAGGCTTTTCGCGCCCGGACGCCGTTCTTGATGTGTTCCTGCGGCACCTTCTCCGGGTGCCGGTTGATCAAGATGATGTGGTCGGCAGGCAGAAGCTTCAAGAGGTAATCGTACGTGCTGCCGCCGAGGGCACCAGAGCCCGGGAAGATGCCGATCGACTTCATGTTGTGCGTTTGGTGCCTGCTCCGATAAGCGCTAGACGAAGATGATGGAAAGCGACGGTCTTGCAAGCCGGTCTCGAGGGGCACCTCGGTTATCTTTCGATGTGAGGCGGGCGTGACAGGAGAGGAGATGGGGTGAGATCGTGACATGTCTGACGCGCATGATCACATCACGGCCTGGAACTCGCTTGGCAGGGGACTCGCCCACATTGACACCCTTATTACGTCACTCACCACTCTCCAGGGTCCTTCGCATCAAGCATCTTCCCTCACACAGCGGCATCTAAGCAACAGCATGATCTGATCGTCCACCATCTCAGCCTTATTTTCGTCCCTATTCTACAGGGTCAATTCTGGTTCGGATGTGCAGATATCTGTTGTCGCCGACGACTCGCTGCCCCGTGTCCCGGCCCCGCACCGCGGCCGACGTGTTCGCTCGACAGCGCTCGCTGTGGAGAAGTGATGCGGAGCCGTAATGATACGCTTCCGAACAGGCCCGATCTGCACATGGGCCTTCTTTGCTTTGTATCATCTGGAGTACAACGAACGTTCGGCTTGTCGAGTACGATCTGACGGAGGCGGGGCGGCTTGAACAGCCGAGCACCCAACTTTCACGTTGTGAGCAAACTGTTCGTGAGATGGGCTTGAAGCATTCAACGTCCGATAAGTGAAATAAAACTACAGTCTGGGCTGGCTAAACTGGCGTAGGTGGCCTGCATCGAAAGGAATAGAACAAGGTCAAAAGAATGCCCCAGGCCTGTCGTGAGAAAGGTGCTTATTTCCAGCTGGTGGTCGCGCCTCTCTTGGCGCCATCCACAAGAACCAAGAAATCACTGGCAGTGATCTTGCCGTTCTTGCCACGAGGCCCCGCGACGAGGCTGATGTCTACGCTCTTGAAGCTGGCGTTGGTAAGCACAGCACCCTCCGCATCCCACGAGTTCCCGATGGAAGTCTGCGCATCCCTCAGGGTCACCTGTCCGCCGAACGTGGCATTGGCCGCGGCCGTGGGGTTGTTCACCGCGGCAACGTTGCGCTTGAGAACGCCCGTCGCGTTGACGCTGCGGAAGCCGACGCGGCCGTTCATCCACGAGGTGTTGTCCTCGATGGCGAAGGCGCCCGTCTGCGAGTTGTCGGTGAAGCCGTTGGCCTTGTTGCCGAAGGCGATGCAGTTGAGGACGTCGCGGGCCGCGGGGAGGATGTCGCCGGCGCTGCCGCCGCCCAGCTTGAAGCCGTTGCCGTTGCCGGTGAAGTTGGCAATGCCCTGTCGACGGTCAGTGCTGATCTACAAGGAAGCCAAACTGATTAATGAAGGTTCCCAGGGCTGACGTACCCATCGGTTGAAACCATTACCCCACGCAATACTGTCCTTGATGATCAACTTGGAGTGGAACTCCCTAGGCCGGCTGTCAGCTTGCACATCATCTTAATCCGGCAAGTAGCCTCTATGTGGAGATTTTACTCACCAGAAGTCGACTCCATCGTCGGAGTTGTCCCAGAATCTGCTGCCAACGACGATGTTGCCTTCTCCCTTTCCTTCCTTGATAGCGATACCGTCGGCGTTCTCGCCGTTGTTCCTCGGGTCACGGTTGCCGTACGAGTCAAGGTACGAGATGACGTTGTTAGACAGGGCACCCTGCATGTGGAAACCGCTCTCGTAGTTGTCGCGGGTAACGATTTGGTTGAAGCGCAAGTTGCTAGAGTCCTTCACATAGACTCCGTACGGCCCGTGGGTGAAAGTGAGACGGGCAAAGTTCCAGTACTGCACGCGCTCGACGTGGAGAACACCTCGGTTCCTGTTGGGGACAGAAGCACCCACGGGAGCAGGGGTGTCGGGCAGACCCTCGCCGTCGATGATGACCTCCTCATCCTTGGCGGCGTGCAGGGTGATGGGGGCCTGGGCCGTGCCGTTGACGGTGATGTTGATGTTCTTCAGGAGGTCATAGGTTCCACCGCGGAGGATAATGACATCTCCAGGCAGGGAGATGTTCACCGCCGCCTGGATGTCGCCAAAGGGCTTCGACTGGGTACCGTCGGGCGTCGGGCTACCTTTGGGCGCGACGTAGATGTCGGCCGCCAGGGCCAGGGGAAGGCAAGAGACGATTGCTGGGAGCAGCAACATGGTGAATGTGTTATGTACTTTGGAAAAGAGTGTAAAAGTTGGTTACGAAACAAAAATGAGTGACTGGTGTCGCCGACGGTTGCTCAATGGGAGGAAGCAGTTGGAATTGGCCATCGTCTCGATTTATAGAGCACTGGCAGAGTCCCAAACCTCCGCTGCCGCAATTCGGGGGCTGCAATGACACCACGGAGTAGAATGCGTCTTGGCACTATGATGCAGCAATAAGGACCGTATGAGAAGTCTTGGTTCTCTCTAACATAGTTTGGCAACTGACTTGGGAAGCAGTTGCCAGTACGTGTTAAATAACAACTTGTAGAGCACCAAAACCTCTTACATGCTGACGTCTAGCTGTTTTCGGGGGTATCAATCAAACTTCGTAGGGGTCACCCTTACCAAGGTGGTGACTTAGTCGGATTGCACTCGTCGCCAAGACAGTCCGCGCACTGAAAGCCCACCTGTCGTTCGATTGAAATGACCAAATTAAAGCCCGACAACTCCGAAGCCGCCCCGTTCGCCCAATCTGTGTTTGTCGTGGGGTTGAGGCTGAAGCCAGAGTCTAGACTCTGG
Organism: Colletotrichum tofieldiae; assembly: GCA_022836555.1. Lineage (NCBI taxonomy): Eukaryota > Fungi > Ascomycota > Sordariomycetes > Glomerellales > Glomerellaceae > Colletotrichum > Colletotrichum tofieldiae. The sequence goes on along the minus strand of BQXV01000008.1, from coordinate 788,529 downwards.
CGGGGTCGACACAAGGCACATGTAGCGCCACCCAAGGCTGGTATCCAAGCATCTTGATTCCGTGCCGTCTACCTGTACAGTTTTGTGTCTGACAACTCCGAGTCCCCAACAGCAAGCGTTGCAAGGCCAGCTCCTAGTGTAAATATGGGAACATGTCGAGGCTTCAACTAAGACTGGCTCGGAGTCGGGCACAACTCCAAAGCATGCACGCGTAGTTTAGCATCTGGTGGGATGCGCAGCGAGCATGTTACCGAAGGCTTAATCTATCTTAAACACCCTTGAGCTTAAGCTTTCTACAGCGAGATGGCGCTATGAGCATCGGAACACTTCATGACTCGGATGCATCCCGCCGCCACCTGTTCCGGGAAATTGCACCCTGTGGAAATTAATCAGCGGCGCTGGCGATGTCTGTGGAGGTTCCATCAGCCAAATGGACACTTTTCGAACCACGAGAGGCTGTCCTTCAAAAGTCACCGAGCCTGTGTTCGTGATAGACGCTGATCCAATCAGTGCTGTACTAATCGACTGTTCTCACCACGCAACCATTAACAACCACCATCTTATGATAATGTTATTTACCAACCATGAACTATGTTAGAGAGACGTTACGTGAAAGAATGGCTATACAATTGTCAAACATGCCATCAAACTTGACTGGCGGCTGGGAGGGAACGCCCGCGTGCGATGATTTGATGTTGCACTTGTACTGGTACTGATATTAGATGGACATGTCAAACACTACATCTAGCCTAGCCACTTCATTGGCCGGAACGGCTCAACAGCTCTTGTCAGTCGAGGAAGCGTCCATGCCGACTGCTTTTTTGACTGATGCGATGAAAATCAAGCGCAGTCTCGAGCCCCGGATGAGTATGACGAAGTCAACATGCCAGGTAAGTTACGTTTACTGTTAAACATCCTTGGGGTTGGACATCGTCCTGGAGCCTGGAGGTCTAGCTGGGTTGCGTGTGCTAAGCATCTTGACTCGCACACAACCACTCTCAACCTAAAAAGCAACGAGTGGTTTCCCGTTTCGTGTGAATTGGGCAACAAACATATGTTAGTCACAGCGGGTAGCGAGAGGTGCCTCATCCGGGACTAAACCACCTGATACTTTTTTGTGTAGGCTTGTAATTTTGTGGTACTCCACAATGTGCACATTGTTTTGGTTGTGGTACTATTTATTCATGGCCATCGGTTATATTGCCTTCGAAAACAGCGTGAAATTACTTTTGGCGCTTGTTAGGAGGATATCGAGGTGGAGACTGGTATCGTCATTATATGTCCGAAGTCTCATGACACTACTTTACGATGGCTCATAGTAAATCTTCTATTCGCCCGTGTGCTTGGTACGCCTGTGCAAGTGCGTGTTGTGAGGCAAGTCGATCTGGGTGTCCTTCGTCAAGTGTAGTTGCTTCAACTTCCACCACGTGCTCTAGTATTTTAATGGCTTTCTTGACTTGTCCGTCTTGTTGATATGCTATTGCAAGTGCGTGCTGCGAGGCAAGTCGATCTGGGCGTCCTTCGTCAAGTGTAGTTGCTTCAACTTCTACCACGTGCTCTAGTATCTTGACAGCTTCCTTGACTCGTCCGTCTGCCTGATAGGCTCTTGCAAGTTCGTGCTGTGAGGCAAGACGATCTGGGTGTCCTTCATCAAGTGCTGCTCTAACGCCTACTACGTGCTCTAGTATCTTGACAGCTTCCTTGACTCGTCCGTCTGCCTGATAGGCTGTTGCAAGTTCGTGCTGTGAGGCAAGTTGATGTGGGTGTTCTTCGTTAAGTATTGTTGCTTCAACTTCTACCACGTGCTCTAGTATCTTGACAGCTTCCTTAACTCGTCCGTCTGCCTGATAGGCTGTTGCAAGTTCGTGCTGTGAGACAAGACGACCTGGGTGTCCTTCGTCAAGTATTGTTGCTTTAACTTCTACCACGTGCTCTAGTATCTTGACAGCTTCCTTGATTCGTCCGTCTTCGCGATATGTAACTGCAAGTTGGTGCTGTGAGGTAAGTCGATCTGGATGTCCTTCGTCAAATGTTCTCTCCCGCACCTCCACTATATACTTCATTAGCTCAATTGCCTTTTTCGTTCGTCCGTCTTCCAACAAGCACTCGCTGACGTGCGAATATAAATTCAAGTGCAATTCTGTCCCAACTTCCATTTGTTCATCCCAAAGCTTGAGAACGTGTGGCATATACTGCCTCCAGGTGTTACGGTTCTCATGGCTGCTTGATGGGAAAATCTCGCCAAGATGCTTGACTGCACCCACTGCGATCCGTTCCTCGATTGATTGTTTCTTTGCCCAGATACGTGCTGCTAGATGCACAAGGCTGTGCATATCAAAGCTCTGCGCGTCGTCTTGCTGAACCAGAAACGTATAGGAACATAGTGTGCCGATCGCGTACTCAGTGTCTTCTTCAGAGCCAGAGCAATGTAGGATGGAACGCGGTATGGACTTTGGTTCGATACGTGAAATGAAGTACAATAAATCAGTAGCGTAGCTGTCAGTTCGTTGAATCTGATCGAAAGACACTAGCCATGTAGTTGCAATGGCGTTTCGTGAGTCTGGATACCGGGTTCTGTCAAGAAATTCTCGGCTCAGGGTACTTATACGGGTTCGGTCTGTACCATGCAGCAGTTGGAGGTACTTCGAAATCGACATGTGCCGGTTCCTGTTCAGATAAGCCGAGGCTTGTGTGATTGCCAAGGGAAGATGTGTAAGAGATTTCAAGAGCCTCAGCACTGAGTCGTGATCCTGAAGAAGTTCTTGTCGATGAAGTGATTTCGCTAGAAGGCTTCTAGCTTCGCCTTGATTCATTTCATGGAGTTCCGCCAGTGAATCATCCGCGACTGAGAGCGCTAGGTCCCTCAAGCGTGTAGTAAACAGCGTAATACCATTGTCGCTTTGAGGGAGGTACTTGTCCAATCCATTCGGGTTGCCCGATGATCCAAATAAGATCTCCTCATCGTCAGCATTGTCAACAATCAGAAGCCAATGACCCGCTGCCTTAGAGCTCAGAAACTGCCGGACGGAAGTCTTAACATCCTCGCTTTCGGTTTGAGGATAGATGTCGAGGTCTTTTGCAATAACGGTATAGGCTTGCTCAAAGCTTGCAAAGCTGAGGGCAGGCACCCAGAAGACGGAGTATTCCGTCTTGTTGTCCTTGACCCAGTAGGCTATGTCTAAGGCGATCTGCGTCTTCCCCACGCCGCCCAATCCTACCAAAGCAACCGTTCGGCGCTTTTCATCAAATAGCATTTGCTTGAGATGAGACGTCACGGCCCGCTCAATGAAGCGTCTGTTTTTCTCAAGCGGTATGACGTAGTGTACGGGATCTGAAAACCGTTAATAACTTCCTGCCTGAGTACTTCACTGGATAGAAACTGACGGCTTGGCTGTTGGGCAACGTTGACTGGCTTGACCGGTGCTCTTTGAGGCATCACTTGGCGCATTCAAAATTAGCCAAGTCATGACGCTAGGTTTGCTCACTTACAATGTGTATCAGCGGTCCCGAGTCTATTCTTTCGGGGGAATCGTTCAAGGAGCGCTCTCGTCGCAGCCGCCGCCGTTGCAGCCGCAAAGTCTTGCCACTTCTTGTTCTTATGACTGTCGGCGTAGTCGCATACCCCCTTGACGACGATGCATGGGATTTCATCCCAAACCCCCGCTCCCTCCATCTCAAAGGCGATGAGGCCGTGTTCTTTTGCAACACTGTCTCGGTGTTTGCCTGATTTCATCACTATATCTCCCGAGCCGATACACCCAATATGTATCCAGGATTCTGGTGTGTGGGTGATGTTTTCAACCTGTCCTAAATTTCTCTCGTTTTCAAATGCGAGGCGTCTCCTTGAAACCTGATGTCCCACCTCGCACTGAAGCTCTTCGCAGGACGCACTAATCGCCCCATTGCAGGCAGTCGAATCACTACAGTCGCATCTTCGATGATCTCGATGTATGTGGGAATAAGTCGGCTCGAAAAGCACGTCTTCTGCAGCCGAGGGCCGTGTGTAGCAAGTTCGGTATCTTGCCTCGATGGCCATCTGTTGGATATGTGCTAGGTTTTGGTTGACCCGATGCTGTAGCTCCTTTAGGCCCAGTTGGGTCTCCAAGACAACGAGCAGGGTGCGGATGTCTTTGTTCGGCCGGCCAAGGCTGTCGTCGACGGTATCCTTCCGAACGAATTTGCCAGGATACTGACGGCCTATATCGTATTGCACAATACTCTTGCTGATGACCACGTCCCCAAGCAAAATCTCGTTATCGGTCCCTGGGCTAGGAACTCCGCCGCAAATACCAGTCAAGACGGCTAGCTCAAGCTTAGGATAGAGGGATCTGAGACGAGCCGTTTCGGTCGCCGCGCTGACCTTTCCCATGTTGGGGAGGAGGACCAGAACAACAACGTGACTCCCAATCCGGCCCATTTTGTGATTGTGGCATTGTGCTATTGTCGGCTCGTCTTCGTCTCCATTCCACGTTTCGTCGAAAGCCAAGATGGCGGCATCAAATTCGCGGGGCAGTGCGCAAATCACGGCGATGCGAACGTCTTCGAGACGGCCAGGACGGGAGTGGCTGGTCATCGCCACTTGTCAAAGGTAGACGAGTACCGTTCTTCGTAGGGATGCACCTGGAGATGCCGTCAAGCAAGGCTTTATTAGGCGGCGTCGTTCTGAAAGAGAAGATCGCAACCTGTCAGTGCTGACGGAAATGAGGGGTTGATATCTGACATAGCCGCCAGCCTTGTGTGGCTGAGCGGAGCGTTGCTAGCGAATCATAAGCATGACGAGTTGCGATTGCCAAGTGTTCAAGTAGATTCCTCATTCGGTGCTCGTCTCGCTTAACTTGGACGATGCCAAAACCCGTAAAGTGAACTGTTGAAAGGTTGCAGCAAGGAAAGATTTGTGACTGAACAATTCGAATTGCTTTAGTTGGAGCAACCCCAACACATCCAATGCCACAAGGCCCAAGAAGAAGGCAAAAAGTGTTGCTGGGTTGATAGTCATTGGCATCGTGACGCGCTGATTGAACTTCTCGGGGTTGCCGAGATTGCGGTTTGTCAGCTGGTTAAGACGAGGCTGTGGAGAACCGAAGGATAAACCTTTCGAGAAAGCTGTAGCTAGGAATATGGCCAGAGCTAATACTCTTGGATAAATGTATAACAGTTCGTCAAAACTTCTTCTGAACTACTTCTGATAACGGATCCGTTCAGTGTCAGATGCAATCTGCCTAACATTACCGACGTCTGGCAAACCGCTCGAAATAGGAGCTACCAGCTCTATGGCCCGATTCTCATAGTACGAACTGGTGAATGGAGGCTACGGTTGCGCATCTTGGTGGCAGCTAGAGCTCCGATTGCCGCATCAATCTGAGGATGTCGAAGAATGAATGCTTTCAGGTGAACACACGACACGATCGAGGGCAGTGCCCGACACCAGGGACTGTAAAGCGGTATTGCAAAAAGAAACTGGGCACTTGGAGAGATTCTTTCCCTGGTGAATACACGGCTGATTAACGTAGGAGCATGCCGAATCTTGATCAAGCAATGTAGCAAGCAGACTTTGGCGATTGCTTCCGCATCGTTGGATTGTGCCCTGAGGTGGAGAGACTCGGCCATACACAGATTACATGATCGATTCCAAGCTAGCTCAAATAAATTCGGTCGCTTCTCACCCGAACAACCAATGCAATCTCACAATTGTACCCTCAGTCAGCGGCAGGCTACGAACACAAAACCAGTCGGAAGTCCGCCCGAAACGAGTCATTCACCTCCAACACATTCTCGGAGCCAGCGTCCAGTCTTGGCGCTAGCGTCGGACTTCTCGACGCTGACAACCCCTTCCAGAGAACCCTGACAGCACCCCATGGCGCTTCTGACAACGACCTCGCCTGGGACAGCATGTCAATGCCGAATGAAAGGCCTGCTGCTTTAGACGGAGGCTGATCGCTAATTTCGAGTCAAACGAGCAGACAGGCAATGTCGACAGCGCAACTGACCCTTGACATTGCGCCTTGTATGCATGCGACGAGTTGAGAATGTCCGATCAAGCTTTGGCTAGCGCTGCCAATACAGCCAACGATGGTCCATCAGATGTCAGTAGCGAGCACGTACCCAAGGAGCCCAGCCCTCGACGGGTGGCCAAAGACTCAACGTGTGGTCGGAGGCAATAATAGGCAGACATAGTATGAAAACGGACCATTTAGGGGCTTCCCCAAGCAAACGGCAGATAGACACGAGGCATTCACCAACTGCTATAACTGAGATCCCATCCTCAACCTGGAAAGAAGAAAAAAGGGGCCGGCAGCTTTCGGAATGCGGGGGAGGCTTGCTGGCTTGGTCCTGGCGCCGTGGGTCTGCGCTATATCCAAGACGCGTCTTCGTCCCGGCAGCGCGGAGCTGAAGGGGGATCCCGGGCCCCAACGCTGTCAATTTCTCCAAGGCTTCGCAACGTGAACACGACGCCCAGGGGGGCCAACGGGCTGAGGTCCTGAGACTGCTGGCGCGGCCAAGCTAACGACATACGGGATAGGCCTGGCATGATGCGTGCAGGTCGCTTGGAACACAGGAGCCGCACCGCGCCAATGCCGTCAGTCAGATAGATTAACTGTTGAGGCGGGAGGAGGGAACCTGGGTGCAATAAGCTTTGGCTAAGAAAAGATTCAATCTCCAAAAAAAGAGAAGCACTTTGCGGTAGCGGCCATGGGTCTTTAAAGCAGTGCCCGCCCAGCCTGAGAGTGCTGGGAGCGACGTTCATCACTTTGCGAGCGTCTTGCCGAACGAGAACCAGACTGACTATACATCACGACGAAGGGCATGTAGTGGAGGATGGTTCGCCTCCTGGTCTTGCCGCGATACGGCGCTCAGTCAACACCGGTCCTCGCCGCCGCCGCCTTTCTCACCCTCACCATCGTCTACTTCCTCCGCCTCAACGGGCACATAACACCCTTCACATCAGCAGGCTTCAGCTTCAGGACCTCGAAGACGTCAGGCCTCAACCTCGACGCCATCAACGCGACCGCCCAGTACTTCGTCGACTACCCCCTCGGGCCCCCGTACAAGAAGGTCTTTGGCGAGCTCGGCGAGCGGACAAAGGTGCTGCGGTCGTGGATCGAGGCGCTCGAGGAGAAGAACGGCGGCAAAGGGTTGCGGGTTGTGGGGGCTGAGAGGCGGTTCCTCGACGCGACCGTCGAACGAGTCGCCGCATCCCTTTTCCCCTACTTACAGTCCCCGCCAAGGGACCCCCATAGCCAATCACCGCTGGCCGATCTCAGGCGAAGCTTTCGAAGCGCCAACACCCCTGCGCGGCACCCGGCACAGCAGCTGCGCGTTGGCGACGGCTCTCGCGGCGAGAAGCCCACGGCGGATTACACGCATCGGAACGCCGGCATCGTCATCCCCACGGGGCGGAGCACGCTGCGCTTTGCGTGCCATTTAGTGGCGTCGTTGACGTACGTTCATCGGACTGCGCTGCCGATTCAGATTGTTTACGCCGGCGACGAGGACCTTTCCGAAGAGGACCGCGATACGATTGTACAGGCCGCTGCCGAGGGGGAAAGCGGTCATGTTGAGTTTTTGGATATCTTGACCGTCTTCAACGACACCACGCTGAAGCTGGCAGAAGGAGGATGGGCCATCAAACCGTTTGCTGCGCTGGGTAGCCGGTTCGAAGAGGTCATTCTGCTGGACGCCGACGTCGTCTTCCTGCAATCTCCCGAACAGCTGCTGCAGCAAAGAGCCTACCAGGAAAAGGGGGTACTGCTTTTCCACGACCGACTTCTGTGGAAGGACCAGTTTCCCGACAGGCATGTGTGGTACCACGAGATGTTCAAGCACCCGAGCGAAGAGATGCACAAGTCTCTCGTATGGACCGAGAAGTACGCCGAGGAAGGAGACTCGGGCGTTGTTGTGCTCGACAAGGGTCGTTTAGACGTGTTAATGGGCCTGCTGCACATTGCCTGGCAAAACACCCACGCCGTCCGCAACTCGTGGACATATAGGATCACCTACGGCGACAAGGAGACGTGGTGGATCGGACTCGAGGCGACGGGCGCGACGTACACCTTCTCGCGGCACTACGGCGGCATGATCGGCTGGCGGAAGCCGTTCGAGGGCGTGCAGACGGACAAGACGCAAGTGTGCAGCTTTGTGATTGCGCACGTGGACGAGGTGGACAACCTGCTGTGGTACAACGGCGGGCTGTTGAAGAACAAGATGGGCAACGCGACAGAGTTCGCGGTGCCGACGCACTGGATGATTGACCAAGAATGGGTCAAGGGGGCGAAGAAGAAGGATATGAGCTGCATGGTCGGCATGCATGCGCGGGAGTTGTTGGACCACGAGACGGTGGTTTTGGAGCAGAGCATTGAGGCTGCGAAGGATGTTGATGACAGACTCGAACTGGTATAGCTACACCAAAGATTCCCTTTCCTTGTGCCTTCACTTGTTCAATGTCCGAGGTCCTCGTCGAACTTCTTCGTCCTGCCGATGGGGTCCCTGTGATTTTTGGGCAAGAGCTTTTCGGCCTCCAATTGTCTGAAGGTTGCTTGGAAACTCAGCCAGGTGTCGGTGTACCCTGTCCAGCCCATCCCCCGCGCCTTGCTCATGCTAATGACCAAGTCAAAGTCGCGACCTAGGACGAACCCAAGGAAATCCCAAGTCGCTTTCTCAAAGGCATCCTTCTCGAGACCTTCGCGCTCGGCAAGCTTATCCCATGCCTTCTTGACTTCCTTCTGTTGGCTCCACTTGACCAGATCGATTCTTTGCTCCAGCTTGCTCGGCTTAATCTTGCCCGCCAAACCGGATTGCTCGGCAAGCAGACTAATGGGCGGCTTTTCATTCAGATCGGTCGAGGATGCAAGATCAGACTGGCTCGCGAACTGGTCGGCCTTGACCTTCAGCCCGAACCGGCGAGCCAGCTTGGGCCACAGGTTTTGCCAGCTTTCAACGTCACCGTTCACGACGTTGAAAGCTTCGTTAGCCGCCTTCGGCTCTTTCACGGCCCATTCGCAGAACTCGGCGTGCAGCTTCGCAGACGTGAAGCAATCGAACTTGGTGTAGAACGTTTCCGAACCAGGGAACTCGAGATCCTTCCCAAACTCCTTGGCAATCGTGGCGTAAATGCCCAGCGACGTAGCGAGGTTCATGAAGTTGCCCTGTGCGAAGCCGATGACATCGTTGGGGTACGTCACTGTCCAGGAGACGTTCTTGTGCTTCTTGCAAAAGGCGTGGAGGATGTCCTGCTGGCGGTAGTAGAAGTTGGGCGGGAAGGGCGGATCATCGCGCTGCCAGGGGTCGGACTCTTCCATTGGGTTTTTGGGGACGCCGAGATGGACGCCGTACTGCTTTGCTCCGGTAACGAGGAGGATGCGCTTCACCTTTTTGGTGGCACCGGTCTTTTCGAGAGCTGTGAGGAAGTTTTGGAGCATGTCGCCTGTGGTCTGTCAGCATAGTCGGGTTGGTCAGTCACTGTCGCCGATGAGGCATACCATTTACATCCCAGTTCTCCTTCTCAGAGTCCTTCTGCAGGTAGGCGGCGAAGAACACATACTCCGCCTTGACGCCCTGCAAGTTCTTGGCCATCTCGTCTGCGGAGCCGGTGAGGTCGATGAAGCTGTGCTTGACATTGGATGGGCATTTGCCTTTCTTGCTGCGCGACATGGCGTACACCGTCTTCCATTGTGCCGGGTTCTGGCCGAGTCGGCCGACGATTTCCCTGCCGAGAATGCCTATTCGGGCCAGTTAGCGTCCGAGGTAGATTCCAACATCGGCCCAACTCGGCCGGATGTGGGGCGCCGCCCGGGGCCTGGCCGGAGACGGCTAATGGTACACTCACCGGTCGCGCCTGTCACAATTGCTGAAGCCATTTCTTTTCTCCTATTGATTCGTGATTATGTCCTCGATGGAGCTTTTTGTGTCGATCCCGGAGGAAATCCAGGAGAGGCGTCCGAGCCCAGCTCAGTATTTGTACTGCTCCGAGCATGACGTCAAGGTGACAAGCAGCACATCCCACAGGAACATGTGTAGTAGTAACTTCATCGTCACAATACACACCACCAGGACCATCTCCCGAGCATCATAGCCAATAAAGCCACGGCGTGCGTAAACATTCACCAGCTCGACGCCGAAGAACAGAGTTTTTCAAGCGTTGTTGTGTTTCTCATCATTAAGTTTATGGACACGACGCACCGGGCCCCGACAAATCGCGTCACATTGCAATAACACAACATCGGTTAGCCGTCACAATTATCCGCCCGCGCAGCTTGTACTCCGGAATTTCGCCACAGCCGTCGTTTCATGTCTTCATCACTGCATCTTCCACCGACTTATGCCGCGCACTTGTCAGCGTATCGCAGGCCATGTCCGAACCTGAACACGGGGTTCTCCGTGTCGAATGGCACATCCTCCATTGCATCTTCCACGGCCTGTTGTGACCGCGGCAGATCGAAAGGCAACTTGCCCTCCGGAGCCGAAATCCCGAACACAACATCCAAGAAGGCCTCGCTTCCACTGCCGAAGCTGCCAAACACGGCGGCAGCAGCATCAACCACTTCGGGAATGGCGGCGGGACGGTCCAAGATGACGTCGACGATGGTAGGCACAGCCGCGTAGATGGCTGCCTGACGCGCCTTCTCCTCGTCGGAGTACTCGAGTGATCCGGCGTGGTAGGCGGCCTCAAAGCCACCAGGGCGAGGCTCATACGGTGCCTCGAGACGTAGGAGGGCGTAGTCGGCCTCTTCAGGTGTCGCAACAACGGTGAAGTTGCGAGCTTCGAGGAAGGTGGCGTTGAAGCCCTCGATGTAGAACTTGGTCCCGGTGCCGAGATGCTTGAGAGGAAGAATATCTTCCTTGTTGGTAAGGAGCGTGTAGGCCCTGCGCTGGGCGTCGTTGCCGAGACGAGCAAAGTAGTCGTTGCCGACGACTCTAGCTGCGGCCTCGGGGTCAACGAAAGGGTTGTCAAAGAGGCCAAGGAGGAACTTCTCGCGAAGAAGACGTCTGACGGAAACATCGATCCGCTCTTCGGTGATGTTGCCTTCTTTTACCAATTGGACGATCAACTCGACACGCTGCTCGCCGCCGAACTGGTCAACGCCGGCGTCGAGGATACGGGCTGCGCGCTCAAGCTCCGTCAAGCTCTCCACACCCCATGCGCGAGCCGGCATGTCTTGTCCGCGGATCACCGTGTCCGTGATCAAGCCCCAATCGGAAACCACGATTCCTTGAAAGCCGAGCTCTTCTCTCAGAAGATCCGTGACAATTTGCTTGTTGAAAGAGAAGCCCACAGGATCGTACTCGGTGCCGATTGGACGCGAATAGTACGGCATCATCTGCCTCGCGCCGGCCGCAATAGCAGCTTTGAAGGGAATGAGGTGGTGTTCAAAGTTGTTGCCCGGATATGTCTGGTTCTTGCCGTAAGTGAAGTGAGAGTCCTCGCCATTCTCCATGGGGCCACCGCCGGGGAAGTGTTTGGTGACTGTCGTCACGCTGTAAGGGCCCAGCTCTTTACCTTGGAAGCCCTTGATGTACTCGACGAGAAGCTCGCTAGTAAGGTTGGCGTCCTCGCCCCAAGTGTTGCCAAGACGAGACCATCGAGGCTCGGTTGCAAGGTCCACTTGCGGGTGGAGCGCGGACCGGATGCCGACGGCGATGTATTCTTCGCGAGCAACTTCGGCGAACTGCCTCACCAAGTAGGGGTCCCGCAGCGCAGCGAGACCCATAGACTCGGGCCATTGGGAGAAAACTCCGGCCTGGAAACCGGTGCCAATGTTCTCTGTGAAGCTATGGCGCGGGTCCGTCGACAGCGTGACTGGAATGCCGAGACGGGTGTCTAGTGCGCGCTGCTGGACGAGGTTGACAAACTCAGCAACCTGCTTCGCGTCGACGATGTCGCCGACCAGGTTGAAGTGCGTCATGTGCTTATCGCCAATCATGTTGTCTGTGCCGTTGCGGCGGGCCGTCGCGTTGCCGGGGTCGAGAGTGCCATTGGGGCCCTGCTGGAGCTGGGTCTGGAAGAGCTGGCCGGCTTTCTCTTCGATGGTCATGCGTTGAAGAAGGTCTTCTACGCGATCGTCGACACAGTAGGAGGAGTTTCTGTAGATGGGGAAAGACTCATTCCTGCGAGACAGAGAGTGGCGGAGAAGGTTTGCAGGAGGGAGAGAAGTGCAGCTTGCCCCCAAGGGGAGGATGGCTAAAGCCAAGGTTTTCAGTTCGGACTTCATGAGGGGCCAATGTCTGCTGACAAGTCTCCAAGGATGGAGGTCGTGTAGGAAGTGTTGCTGAGACTATCTAAAACTTTCCAGGTAGGCTAGAAGGACATGAGAGCTATTTATGAACACACTTGGACAGACATTACTGTCGACATGACATGGCCGTTGGCCGTCGACTTGGTGATGGCTGCTACCTCGGCCTCCGCAAAGTGGAAATAACAAGAAACATGGGGGTTTTGCTCTTGGCAAGCCATTCAACGGCCTTGTGTCGGTGGAATTCTTTGGTATGGAGCTCGGTGGGATGCCAGACTACGTAAGGTGACAACTTCATGGATTCGGAGGCCCAGCTCGGAAGTCGGGACCCATACGATCAGTAGAGTGTCGACGGCTACCGAACCGACCACGCCGGAAGACATCATCCGTCCGATGAACCGACGCAACAGACTCAAATCATCAAGCCTTGATGTTACCACAACTCACACACCAGCCTCCACCGCACTCTTCTGTGTTGTTGGCGGCTTAGCAGAGCCCATATAGCTCTCCCTCTCTTTCTCTCTCTCCGGACTCACTACAGCACTAGCCGTGTGCAGAGAGATCATCGCAGAACTTTTCAAGCCGCCCCAGTTCATCTCATCAACGTTGTGACGAGGAGGCGTTGCCGACAGGGACAGGGCAGTCGTTATGGCTGGAACTCGGGATATGTTCGGGTCGCCAGTCCAATGGGACTGATGCGGAGACCCCGGACTTTCCTGCTCTCCACATCGGCATGTCCACCTTCACGAGACACTGCGCTCACCAACGGTGTTCATGTCCGGAGAAGGAGGATCTCAGGTCATTGTGCCGGGGATCTTAATCGGCCCTACCTCGAGCACAGCGGGGGCTTTGCAAGTTTTCACAGACTCCAGACGTTTCCCCCCGCAAGCTAGACTATTACCGGGGTACTAGCCATGGCCTTGGGCCTTGGACTTGGGGGCATAAGGCATTGCTAATCACCTCAAAGTGGGCGCTCCGGGGCCGGTTACCACGAGAAGTGTGCTTGTCATGTTGGTGCTGCGAGGCGTGGGTGATGCGGGGAAGCGGGGATCCAATCGTGCTGTTCGCTGATCCGGGTGGGTGGGTGGTCACCTGTCTATCCTACTTTGACGGCTCTGCTAGCGTACGTGTTGATATCTTGGCGACTCCCCACCAACACACCGCTTGCGATGTTGAAGGATTTGACTTGTCATAAGAACGTGAGCCTTGATGCTTCCTCTTGCGTCCGGTGGGGGACCGGCCCCACGAGCAGAAGCCGAGACTCAGAACCGAGAATGGTATTGCCCCAAGTTGCCAAGGCGCCGTCATTGATGGTCTGCTCGATCGTCTTGTGCAAGGCAGAACCAGTGCCGTCTCGCCCGCCCTTGGTATTCCCGGCAACAATCACGTTGTAGTTAGCTGTTGCATCACCAGCGCCAAGTACATCTGTTGGCCAATGCTAGACTTTGCACGCGAACGAGTCGACTTGCCCAACTCTTCAGATAGAATCTCCGGACCGTCTCGGACTTTCAAGTTCTCGCTGGGGTAAACCAAGAAAAAGAGCACCAATCACTTATATAATCATTACGGATCAAATTTGAAGAGATTGTGAATGGCGGAGGCTCAGGCACATTTCTCCACAAGATCGAACGTAACCCCGCCCTGTTCAAGTTTGGCCCCCGTTTTTCGTACTGACTCGCTGTAGTGGTGCCTGGCTTCCATGTTACCCTCAGCTAGAGTTGTGCAGCCAGGAACCCTATCCGCACAATGTTTTCACCGCGATCAAGCTTAATTTGACTTGGCCTCGACGTTGTTTGCGGGCAAGCGTTACATATGTTTATTGACAGTTGGGAACGCTAGAAATCAAGGGCAGTCCAAAGTATGGTCCGTAGGCAAGCCACGATAGCAAACAATCATCAACCAAGCCTCACGTTCTTAACATCATGGACAGGTAGACCAAAGTCCATTAAGTATTGATATCCCTGAATCCTGAGGTATTTGGAAAGTTATTAGACTTAGCCGTGGCAATTGCTAGATCTCTTTTTAAGACGTCTTCTCTACAGCCGCAACCTTCGCCGCCTCTTCTTTGGCAACTGTCTCTTCATATAAGTCGTACTTATACTTGTGGCCAGGATGATCAGACCTCAACCCCTTCTGACCAAGTCCATAGATCTGCTCCCTGAAAGTGGGCGCTGGACCATGCTCCGGAATTGGCTCCGGCAGGAGACCCCTGCTTCGGAGCTCAGGAACAAGGTACTCGACAGCATCCTCAAAGCTGCCTGGTGTGACTACATAGCCAATGTTGAAGCCATCTACGTCGGCAATGTCGACCCACTCTTGGAACACGTCCGCAACCTGGGAGGCTGTTCCGACAGGCATCGCACCGTTTCCGCCAATCGCTGTGACTGTGCCCAAGTTGCGGGGGGTCAGCTTGGGAACGTCCTCACCGCGGTAGCGAAGGTTATACAGCGAAGAGTGGATTCGCTGGAGGTTGCTTGCGACGTCCTTCTCGGTGAGCTCATGATCCAGGTCAAACTGAGAGACGTCTATACCCGTGCTGGCTGAGAATTGGGCGAGACCACCTTCGATGAGTACGTATTTGAGAGCTTCTTCGTACTTGTTCTTGGCGTCCTCCTCGTCCTTGCCAATAATGGGAGTAATCATGGCAAACACTTTAACGGAGTACGGGTCTCTGCCGGCAGCGATGGCTCCTTCACGAATGGCCTTTACTCTCGGTGCTACGACGTGCGGTGAGAGGCCAGCCACGAAGATGCCCTCTGCATGGGTTGAGCCAAATTTGATACCCGCGCTTAAAACATCATCAGCTCGAGGCTTTCCCGGCGTTGGAAAGAGCTTGGACTCACGGAGAGGTCCCAGCTTGAAACAGTACAGGAGTGCGTTGGGGAGACGGATCCGTCAGAAAAGGTGCATCGACATGGAATTTGCCATGGTGGTGGATCGGGCGGATCTGAGAATAGTCAGAGTAAATGCCCTTCTCGGCATCCTCTACCAATGCGGTGTCCGACCAGGAACCTTCCCAAAGTCTTTGAAGCTCGTCAGTGAGTGCGTTTCCGTAACATTGTGTGCATGACACTTACTTGTACAGGACCCGTAAATACTCGTCGGCATTAGCGTAGCGAGTATCGTGCTCGACTAACGGCAAGCCGACCTTGTGATTCATCTTAGAATGGGAGTAAAGCTCGCGAGTTAAGAGGCGCACTTACTGCTTTGGAAGCTGATTCCTTCCAGCCTGTCACAATATTCCAACCGAAACGGCCCTTCGTCAGATGATCGAGGGTACTAAATCGCTTGGCCACAACGTAGGCTTGTTCATACGAAGTCGAGGTTGTGATGGCAAAACCCAAGTTTTTGGTCACGGCAGCCATCGCTGAAACAGGCTGATACAACATCAGTTATTTCCAACCCCATTGCATGTATCCGACTGTTGCAATTAGGTGAGGACTTACGATAACGGGATCAGCCATCGGCCACTGAGCGCCCGTTCGTACTGACGGCTCCGCGCTACCCTTGTATCTGGAATGATGCATTTGTTAGCGGAATCTCACGATGCTATACGGGCGAAATGGCGAGGCTTACGTATCATATGGCCCAAAAGTGTCAGCCAAAAACAGGCCCACAAAACCCCCCTTGTCAAGTAACTTGGCAAGATCGGTCCAGTACGTGAGATCCCGGCGCTTGTCTTTCGCTCTATCTTTGGGGTTTCTCCATTGGCCGAAAGACAAGTGTCCAACAGTGAACATGTCGAAAGCATTGAGAAGGATTTGCTTCTTTGGCCTTGGGCCCACAGTGTCGTTCTGGTTCGCCGAAGACATGATGGACGATACGGGCGAGATCTACAGCCAGTGAAGGAGTGTCGGCCGGATGCCTAGTGTTGAATGATCACGCTAAAGTAGACCCTTGCTAAGACAACCAGGTAAGAGGTCTTCTTATAACACATTCTCCTGGTTTGGCGTCATACTGCCCGCATGTTGCGTGCAGAAATCCTCCAGCAATATTCTCCGAGGAGCGTACCGCAGAAGTTCTCGGCGTCGGCAGAGGGGCGGCGAAAGTCCTGTATCGGAGCCGGGAAACGAAAGTTGGCCGCTCTCAAATGCAGCCTCCAAGGGCAGCAGTCTGCGCGTGTCGTAGAGATTGGAGCGGATTTTAGCCGGCCAGGAGCTGTATTGTTGACAGAGTGCCGTCGAGCGGATGATGGAATGGTGGGCCGTGATTTCGCCATACGCTCTCGGCGTGCCTCAGCGAATGATATACCGTCGCAGCACCTCCGCGACAGTGATTCGCGCCAGCTTCCTAGCATGCAAATGGTGTATCGCCATCTCAACATTGAGCACATCATACATACGCTGCTGGATCCCCGCTGATAAGGGACCAGTATGGAGTCGAAATTGACGAGGTTGCGAACCGGTCCCGGCATGACTCCTCACCAGTAAAATCAATTGGCCGACCATAAGAATGGCATTTCATGATTATCTGCGAAGGTCCAAAGTGACCATCGCAAAGACAATCAACATACTCACGGCGTCATGAGTGCACAAATCCAGCCAGGCGAGGTTCGAGTCGATCACGATGCAACGGCTACAAGCCGGAAGCTGCAAACCAACGCAGCCGTTGCCAGGGCCAATGTGGACAACCTACGAGACGACCCGGAAGCGAGAGCAGCGTTCCTTTCAACATTCTCTGCAGAAGAAGAGAGATCAGTCATCAACAAGGTTGACAAGGCATTCTTAGTTCTCATCGGGGTAATGTTTATGATCAAGCAGGTACGAAACTCCGGCCAAGCAGGTGTAGTCTAGAGGACTCAAACTGACTAAATCTTTAAGATTGATCAAACCAATGTCTCCAATGTCAGAGTTCTACAAGTTGGAGAGTCGCGCAACATCATGAAGGAGCTCGACATGACTTCCGACCAATACAACTGGGTCGGCTCCATATACGGCGTAAGTGAATTGTTACGGAAACCGAAAGACAAATCGTCGTTCTTGCCAGCTGACTGGAACGTAGATTGCCTATATCATCTTCGAAGCGCCCAGTAATCTGTTGTTGAAGCGCATGAGTCCACATCTCTGGCAATCCCGCATATTCCTCACCTGGGGAATCATCACCGCCTGCCAAGCCGCGGCGCAAACCCGGCATCAACTCTACGCCATGCGTTTTCTTCTTGGGTATGTGTTCGCAATAAGAAACACCTAACTAGTACTCAAACTCATAGCATACAAACTAATTGCTGTTCTCGGCAGGATGTTCGAGGCTGGCATGTTTCCTGGTGTCATGGCTCAGCTGTCAAGCTGGTATCGCACCGACGAAATTGGCAAACCTGTCACCTGGTTCTTTGCCATGTCCAACCTCGCCGGCATCATCGGCTCCCTTTTATGTTATGGCATAAGCTATCTGAATGGCGTCCGCGGCCTCAGTGCCTGGAGATGGGTCTATCTGCTCGAAGGTCTGGCGACCATCGTCTTCTCCGGTATCGTCTTTTGGCTCTTACCGGACTACCCAAAGTCTCCTCGCAGCAGCCGCTTCCTCACAGAGCGAGAACAGGAGTTTGTGGAAGCAAGGCTGCCAGAGAACGCACCGCTGACGAACGACCCCGACT
Source organism: Colletotrichum tofieldiae (assembly GCA_022836555.1). Taxonomy (NCBI): domain Eukaryota; kingdom Fungi; phylum Ascomycota; class Sordariomycetes; order Glomerellales; family Glomerellaceae; genus Colletotrichum; species Colletotrichum tofieldiae. The sequence continues at coordinate 770,709 of BQXV01000008.1, read as the reverse complement.
TTGCTGGCAAGGAGATATGGGCCGTTCTTCGAACACCGCTCATTTGGTCTTTTATGCTTTCACAGACCCTGATTAACATTGGCGGGTATGCTTTGACTTGGTATTTGCCAACTATTGTGACCAATCTCGGCTTTGTGGGGCTACCGAGAAACCAGTTGCTCAACATGCCGCCCGCATTTGCAGCCATCATTGGTTTGATATTCTCGGCGTGGTTCATGTCTAGAGCCTACATTGTGCGACCAGCATACATCATGTAAGTTTCCGGGAGGCCATCACTCCATCAGATTTATTCTAACCGTAGCTCAAGGATCCTTATGTCTGGGATGGTGGTATGCTTTGTGCTATTTTTCACAATCACCAACCGCTATGGCATCTACATCTCGTGCATCTTGGGCACCTTGTTCTATCAGTCGTATTTCATTCCGTTCTGGGCTTGGAGATCCGCTACGCTTTCGGGATCTACAGGGACTGCCTTCACCCTCGGTCTGCAATCCGGCATAGCCCAGCTGGGTGGTGTGATTGGGCCGCAACTGTTCCAGTCAAAGTTTGCATACAATGGCTACAAGACAAGCTTTGCGATCGCGGCGGCCACTACAATTGCGTCCTTCTTGGCCAACCTTTGGACGTGGTGGCTGACAAGGAATACGGAGTACGACGTGATGAGAGTCCGGAGAAAAATCCTGAAAGCGAGAAAGCTTGGGAAAGTCAACTTTGATGATGATATCCGGGTGTTTGAAGAAAGACGCTTTTACGACGGTTTCAAACGTCAGGGGCGAGACGATAGCGAGGAAAGCTCCCAAGCGTGATGGTCAACGCTTTGTGAAACTACGATGGCTGAGCGAATCAGAGACGAGACAGCGATAAGAGCTGATACTAAATCCAATCCGCCTTACGCTTCAAGGCACGTGGATGCAGTTGAAATTAAAGTCAATTCCCAAGGCCACTTCGAGTAACCTCGAAACTTGAATCGAGGAACATGCGATAAAAATGGATTATAGCGCGGTGCCCAAGCCGCTAGGGACACCCTGTTGAAAGTGCCAACTCCCACGTGGGACATGAGTGAGATAGAGTTTGAAACAGCAAAGATGACAGCATCTTTGCTGGTGGATCAACGGATAGTCCAGTAAAATATGTGTGGGGGCCACTCGGATGGCGTCTGGTCTGAAATTCTCTCAACCTCTTTCATCCTAAAATAGCTCAATCCCGCCCCGACTCAACACTTTCAGCCAACTTCATATCACAACACTCAGCCGCCATGTCGGCATCAACAGCTCTCAAGCAGCACTTGGAAAGAGTCATCCCTCAAAATGATCGCTCGTCGCTCCGTGGGGATGTGATCCCAGCAATTCTTGACGCCATCACCGGCATCGCCAGGACGCTGCACGCCTCTCAACATGTCTCCCTGGCGGGGACGGCGAATGCCTTTGGGGATGATCAGCTCAACGTTGATGTTCTGTCCGAGAATGTCATGCGGGAGGCCATTGCGAAATGCCCTTCGATCTTCACAGCGAGCAGTGAGGAAGACCCTGTAGAGAAGCCAGCAAGGCCAAATGGCGAAGAACCCGGCAACCCTGCCACCTCGGAAGAATACACCGTCGCCTTCGACCCTCTCGACGGCAGCTCCATTATTGCACCAAACTGGACAGTCGGCACCATCGTCGGGATCTGGGATGGGCGGACAGCCGTGGGCCAGTCGCCGGCCGAAAAGCAGATTGCCGCCATCATGGGCGTAATCGGACCCCGGACCACGGCCATCGTGGCGCTGCGGATCCCCGGTGCCGACTCCGCATGCTTCGAGATCGGGTTCGGCCACAATGGGGTTGCAGACTGCGAAATCATACGCACCTCCGTCAAGTTTGCTGACGGGCCTTTCAAGACGCGATATTTTGCACCTGCAAACCTCCGTCATGCGGCAGACGATGAAAAGTACAATGCTCTCATCACGCGCTTCATTCGGGAGAAGTACACACTCCGATACTGTGGTGGTCTTGTTCCCGATATTGTGCATGCGTTGGTCAAGGGGCACGGCGTCTATGTCTCACCTGTCTCGCCGGGTACTCTTGCCAAGCTCAGATTCTTGTACGAGCTTTACCCGATCGCTCTAATCGTAGAGTGCTCTGGAGGCAAGGCCATTGATCCTGCGGATGGCAACCCTCTCCTGGACAAGATATCGCTAGATTGTGATGGAAGGGCTGGCTTGATATGCGGAACCGCGGAGGAGGTGGACATTGTGAAGAAGGCCTTGCTGGGATGAGACAGAATACAAACTCGCTAGGTTCTGAGGATTTCAAGCTGCAACCGAGAGAACTCGGCTACAAATGGCCAAAAATACAGTTAAACAGACATTGATAGATAGAATCACGTGAACCCCTTGCAAATGACGGTGGTCTTGTGGCGCTATGACCAAACAGACCGGCATGGTTATAAGCGTTGATTCCATTGCTGAAATACTTAACTACATAAGTGGCATCCATCCAGCAGTCACTCCTGGATATAGGTATACGCATGTGAGACAGACTCTCCTTTCAGACTATACACTTCATGTAACGCCTGCTAGAGGCATGCAGACAGAATACCACAACAATGGCGTGTTACACTTCAAAGTGGTAAGTCACAAGGCGTTCAGCTTTTTTTAGTCCAAGTTGAGGCTATTCGTGGAGGTAATGTCGTATTCCGAGTATCTTGGCTATTATAGATGGTTCGTAAAGAGGTAGGTTGGGTGTTGTCAGAAAGGGTCTCAATCCCATCAAGGGGTTGTCAGTCCTCGTTGCTCAAAGTGTGCAGTGTTGATCTTGGTATCGTGTCTGGCAATCGGGCCGTTACCTGTAGTTGCCATATCATATTGTAATTCACTCAGGTGTTATTTGATAGGAGACAGAGGAGGGATGCTATATACCTACAACCTGACCCTGTTGCCATCACGTGTGAAACTCGATCAGCCTGTGTTTAAATACTGGACTATTTGGATGTTGCCGTTTCTTAGCCATTCATGAATGGAACCATCTGGCGGGAGTTGGCGAGTCATATTGACCATCCCGCATGTGGGAAGAGGCTCTATTAATTTTCGCCTTCAGGACAACTGCCCGTTAGCGTTACTTGAGAAAACGGAAGTTAAGTGGCACCCGTTCCACATGAATCCCTTGACAGAACATAGAGAAAGCATTTCACGGATGACAAGTTCGGAATCTGGATATGCACATTGTTCACTGGATACAAAAGGGAGGGGAAAAGGAGTAGGAAGCCACGTTGCTCGGTCGGGCCTGATGTATAGTGTTTCACTTGCCGAGTCCTGAACGGAAGAAGACTTAGTACCTGCTGCTTGAAGACTAGGGTATCTCGCTTTCTAATCCGAAATAATTATTTCAAATTGTATTGCGAGGCAGTAGCTTTAAGGGCTGTTTTCGGTGCCGATCAAAGTGCGCTCTTCCATCAACAACTCGACCTGTCGGCAAATGAACTCTATCCTGCGTTCGAAGCGTGATATGAAATAGGCAAATGACCTTGACAAATTTTTGGGGTTTTGATAAAAACAGAAATTTGCTCACAAATGTGTCTCTCTGCACTCGCAGTTCATATGACTCTTGCCCCCCTATCATTGTTCATACAAGGAGTGAAACCATTTGTGGTGTGTACTAAACGTGATGGATTGTTTAACACACCTCACAGTGTTGCATCGAATTACAACGAATAAATGTACAATACGCGTGTTGTACAAAAATATGGCTTTTCACCATAGTCTATTGTTTATTAGATCATCGACATCACGGAGGGCAATGGTCGCTCTTTGCCCTCAACTACCTTCACGTTATGCCTTTACCACTCCTTTGGCGTGTATGTAGGTGTGTTCTCTTCTCCCGCAACTTTCAGACCTAATCCTTCGAGCAGCCTGTTTTGCAGCGGTAACAAGACCAAGATAGCCCGATTGAACCTCCATCCAAGAACGGGAACCATCGCGCCAACCATAGCGTCGAGGATGAAGTGGTTTGCCGTGGCAACGATAGTGAAGAGCATAGCCATAGGCCACAAAGGGGCAACGAGTCGGAGCGGACGATGAGGCGAGAAGCGGCAGATGCACCATGCTAGGAATAATGCAGTACCGCAATGAAGACTCGGCATCGCGGCGATGGTCAGCTGAAACTTATTGTGAGTCCATGCGTTGCCTCCCCCCTTTGCTCCATGAAGCACATCCTCGAACCCGTATTCGGCTGGCAGCATGCGTGGCGGCATGCAACGGTATGTTGTCACAATAACAAATGCGATAGCATTGTCCATGGCGATGGTCCGTCGGATCCTTTGAAACGTGCCGGGCGGGAAGAACGTGTAGCAGTAGATGATGAAGCAGATGCCCAAGCTGATGTGGAAGTAGTAGATCTTGGCCAGGTATGGCATCAACCAGGGCATGTTGTTGAGGACATATCGCTGTACACCGAGCTCGACGTCTAGCCCAAGACAATGCTCAAGCTTCAGGATGGAGATGGCATGGTCTCGTGCCCGCGCAAAGACGGCTTCGTTGCCGGCGATCATTCGCGCCGAGAAAGCACGGAGGAGTTGATACACCCTATAACGCAGATTGGTCCATCAGCGCCGATCCGGATAAAGGGAGGATGCCGGCCAAGTTATACCAGTATGTCAAGTTCCAATACCAAATCTCCGCGAGGAAAGGAAAAGTGCGGTAGAACCGCACAAGAAGCTTCTTGTTGATGCGAGTCACGTCGCCCGACTCTGCGCGCATCCCCGGCTTGAGGAGCGGAGAGGTGGGGCGCTCGCAGGAATCCTCCGACCCACGCTCGCAGGAGTCTACGTCATCATCATGATCCGGCCTGCGGCGGTTGATGAGAGTGCCAACGGTGAAGGCAAAAACAATGACTGGGAGGGCGATAATGGTTAGTCGAGGGAGAAGGAAAAGGTTGTTTTGGCTGGACTCGAGCTTCACTTCGACCCGGTAGCAAGGACTTACAAGCTGGTTCAACAACGTTTCTCAGAGCACCGAGCGTCGAAGCCATAATGGGTTGTGTACGTCGAAGAAACGAATTGTCGATGGGTATCCAGGAATGGAAACGCGTGCCGCCGTCTGCACCGTTTACAATGACGTAGAAAGATCAATATTCTCTTGTCTCCCAGAGGCAGACAGGAAAAATGAGTGAGCGACGTGAAGTTAATACAAGAAAATGCCAAATCCGCCCAGAATCGTAAAAGGAGAAAAGGAGAGGGATGAGAAGGCTAATAAGCGTTCTCTAGGCAAAGAACACAACGACCATATAACGGAATAAACCCACTCGGGCGGAGGACATTGCCCAGGATCAACGGTAGGACTGGACCCAAGCATTGCCAGATCAGCGCCCAGACACCGAACATCCCTTCAGCCTTGGACACACGTTGTGGTGCAACCGCACAGAACCGTCTGATAGGAGACTTGGGGGTGTCGTCGAGAGGAGGCGGAGCGGGATTGGAGACACGACTGCCGTCCCACACCCATCCCTCCATCCAGTGCCTCCCCTGCCGAATGATTCGGCGTAGGAAGGTGGGCACGCGACCCAAGCCCTCCTTGACGCGTGTGATTACGCCCAGCAACATGCAGCAAGGTGAGCGAAACCCAGTTTTCATTCCGTCTCCCTCCTCACCCAGACCCCACGTTGAATCACTGCAATCAGCATGAACTGAGCGGTGGGATGTGGGAGAAATTCGGAGCCATTTTGGTGGATCTTCCAACCGTTTCGAGTCGTCTCCTACCCACTCATCTATTGGACGCAGGCCGAGCTGCTTCTCATGGTTTTCTCGGCAGCCGGAACCACCGGAATCGCTGCCAGGGGTACATACTCGGACGCCAAGTCGGGTACGAGTAAGAAAGAGCTGGCAATCAAATTTAGAGTCTGGAAATCCACAGAGCGCTTTCGGCTTCCTTGGCATCGCTCTCCAAAGGGATGATGGACTCGCTTGCTTTGCCAAGTGTTCGAAGCTGAAAGTCTTTGACATGGCAGGATCGATGGACAAACTTAGTCGATATTCTCGAAGCTTGCTCCGGTTCATTCATGCCTTGAACAGTCTTTTCAAGAATAGGAGGCTCGCACGGGAACATGCAGCTGGCCGCATATTCCCCCATGACTAAACATCAGCACAAAGACGCGTCCGAGCGCGCAAAGCCCCAAATGGGAGAAAACCTTCCGCTGCCAACACCCGATAGGGTAGAGTGGCAAGCTTTTCCTAGCTCACCGCCAGGTATTACTTACCACAGCTTGTCGCGCCGCCAACTCTGCTTGCCTGCGAGTGCGGCAAGCTCGCACCATGCCAGGGTCAATAGACGAACGACGTAGGCTTGCTGGGAATAGGCTGCAGGATCTGCAGCTAAGATCAGAAGCTTGATACGCAGCCACACTGGGCGACACTTGGCTAGCACGCAGTATGGCAGGTTCGAGCATCTGACAGGAGGGCCACTGCTAGGACTTGATGGCTCCTGTGCAGCCAATGGGGTCAACGGTAGCTGCCGGTGTGAGAGAGCCATATTCGGTCGCAGCTCTGTGAAGTTATGTCGCTGGGTCTATGGATCGCGAACAAGTGAAGCATCCTCAACCCGACCCTTTCCGTCTATCATATGGTACTTGCTTGGTGATTTGGCGGAGGGAAAGGCGAACGCACAGCCGGGCTGAATACTGCCTGGGCGAGTGTCGGACACCGGACTGTTTAGTGTTCGCGGGAAGACTCAATTTCCATTGGGCCGTTGGAGTCTAGACATCGGCCAACGGAGTCTTAACTTCCCGGGGTCGGCCAAGGTTCATTTCCAGGACTGCGGCATTAGATCATGATCCAACGCGATGCAAAGGCCTATTCCGCGCTTACTAAATTCCTCGCGAAGGCGTGTGTCCACTTACAGCAAAGCATGCTATCGAAAGTACGCGGCTGGTGAGGAAAACCCGCGGATTCATTATGGGCTGACGTAGAGCTATCGGACATTATGCCGTCCAGACCAGTTCGGAACCAAAGCAGGAGTCCGGATGCGCCGGGACTACGTAGCAGCACTAATAAACATTGCTCAGAGCTCGTCGACGGTCTCTTCTATTTCTTTGCAGTCAAACCCTTCGTTGCCGTGGACATTCTTGCAAAGCCACTTATTTGAAACATCATCTTGGTTAACGGGCTTGACGGTGAAGTTCTCGACCGTCAGATTGCTGCATCCGCCAGCAGCCGCACTGCACCGAAAGAACCCCGAGCTGGGAACGGCGTCCGTGATGGTCCCGCTGAAATCATTCCACACAACATCCGAAATCTTAAAGGTCGATGTGTCGCACGACTCACCCGCATGGCCGGAGAAAGACTCGCATTGAGTGATGAAGAGTGGCTCCCCACGGGTGCGGTCAAGCTTGATGTCCTCGAGGACGATGTTGCGAGCGTACCCCGTCCCACCACCGCCTCCGTTTGGCGGATGTCCGATCTGGATACCGGTCCATGTCTTGAAGTAGCAGCCCCGGAGTGTGTCGTGCAAGGTCACGTTCCTTGCCAGGAAGTTTTCGATGTACTCAAACTGGCCGATGAATTGTCCGATGGACCCCATGGCAATGCCAGTGCTGCCAAAGAACTCACTGTCGTAGACGTAAATGTTGCTGGAGTTGGCTTTTATGGCAATAGCATCGTCGCCGTTTACGACAACCCACCGACGGAAGGTGACGTTGTCTGAGTACATGGTATCGGCGCCGTCCGTGTTGAGAGAATTGTTCTCCGTGGAGGATGTGCTGTTCACGTAGATGTCCTCAAAGACAAGGCTCTTCGAGTACATGATGTTCATCGTCCACATCTGGCTCTGGACGAACCGGAGACCCTTGACGACGGAATTCGAAAAGCCTCGGAAGTTGATGTTCATCGGTCGATGAGGCATGTTGGACCCTCCCTTGTTCAAGTCGTACCATACCTGTCCGTTGCCGTCGAGGGTGCCAACCCCATGACCTTCCCATACGACGCGGTCGCCGCCAAAGTGCCACACCGTGCTTTGATTCTGGAAACCCACGGCCATCGACACAGAAAGCCAGTAGGCGGTGTCGTTGCTCCAAAGCAGCCTGCCGCGCTGGTCAATAATTACATCATCTAGTCCGGTAGTCACCATGGGCGAGTTGATGTGGTACACAGGGCCCGATAGCACGACGATGCTCTTGGTTCGGCACTTGTCGTTCAGCGCGGCAAGCAGCGCCGGCGCATCGTCTCCGCCCTTGACATCCGGCTCGAGAATGCAGAGACTCCGGCCTTCCTTTTCTGCCCGGTAGGCCCAGTCACTGGGGCTTGGATAACTCGGGTCCGCCTCCGCAAGATGAGTGTCGCTGGGGATCCGAGGGACATCCAGCCCGAGGGCTAGGCGTGCGGCTAGGGATACGACAACTGCCAAGCCACGCATGATGGATGGGTGCTAGAGCCGCAAAACCCAATCAACAGACGAATCAGGTATTGCGAGCGTCGGTACTCGAACAGACGCTTCTGGAAGTATACTGATAAAAACGTGTCATACAACAAAGCAAAGGTTCTGTAATGAGTCTGTGGCGTTCCCAAAGCACAAGATGGGAATGGCGCCCGAGCTACCCATAACTCACTTATGAAGTCGAGCGAGCTCATGGAGGTTTATCTGTTTGAAACTGATCACTGCATCAGATGATGGAGTGTAAGGGGGCTACGGCAGCTGCCAGCGAATGACATGCGCCAAGTGCAGCGGGGTAATGTTCCCGGGTCGTCGCCCACAGTGATGGTTCCCCGCACTGTTACGTCCGTCAGCCGCATGATTCTCTGGTGCTCCGAGCCGGGCTGGCTGGGCTGGCCGGTGAAAGGTGGAAGGGAGGGCCAGGCAAGGCGACACAGGCAGCGCGAGTCCGGCTTGCTTGGGGGTGGATGCCATCGATGCAACCTACGGCACAGTGACGCACTGTCTTCTCAGGAAGCCTACAAACAAGCAAGGACACGGCTTAGATACAGCCCACCTCCACTCGCTGCACCACCATGGATACAATGCGCCAACCGGTACAAGAGTACGTCAGACATACTGTCGCTGGACTAGCTGGCTGGCTGGCTGGCTGGCTGGCTGGCTATGGTGCTGATGCTGATGCTAGTACTGGAGTACTAGAGTGCAAAAGTTGCTAATAAACCGTTCTTTCCAGCTGGTAAGCAGGAACCCATATTCCAATCTCTTTGTCTCTAGGGATGAAGGTATGTTAATTGATAGGATACCCCTGAGTTCCTGAGTTGAACTGGGCAATGCGGCAGCCTTACCCAGATGAAATAGGGATTCCAGAGGAATGTCGGACGCATATCTAGGGCCTACTTCAACACTACTAGTCTTGGTTAACAGGACTATTACCAAGATCGTTGGAACAATAGGTTTGTTGGCTTTGGCCAATAAGAAGTGGATCTGATTTTCTATGGACTTCGGATCTGATAGCAATCTACTTCTGTTCCATGTTGGAGCACGTCCGCATTCTCGAGTTCACCTCCGGGTTTGCAACGACCGCTGCGGCAGCGTCACAGATGCTATCGAGTTAGATAGCTTGTTCTAACCTGAAACAAAGAAGGCATCACTCCGGCGGAAATGGTCCATGGACAGATTGTGTTTACCCAAAAAGTGCGGCGGCTAAAGATTGCTATACTACTTCACTTCAGATCCGCGACCTCTCACTCACCTAAACATGCCTCGACAATCCGCCTCTGAGCCCATTATTTCAGGTATGTTGCGGCTCGCTGTCAAACAAAAGCAAATCCTTTTCTGCCCTCCGGAACCACGGATCCATTCTTGTAATTCCGTTACATTTTCTTCAAGATGGCCTCGCAGAGAGCCACCAGCGTTTTTGCCCCGGTGACTTCCAAAGCGCTGACCTCGACGCCGAGTTCGGAACGCACCCAGTTCCTGAGCTCGACGGCCACGAGTGAGTCGATGCCGTAGCTTGCCAAAGGGCGAGACACTTCAAGCGGCTCCGCCATGCCAAGGCTCCTCATGAGAACCGTGTTGATCACTTCGACCGTCGATGCAAGCAGCGTCGTCTGGTCGACATCTGATTGCCCTTTGCTGGCTTTCTTAAGTACAGCGAGATGGCTGTCGCCGGTATCCTCCGTCCTCGATGCACCAGCCACCGGCCGCAGAGCGCTGAATCGGTGATGCGGCTGCATCGGAGACGAAGAGACCAAGGGGTAAGGAATGCCGGTGATTAGCTGAGAAGCGCTTTCCGGGTTGATGGGTGCGACCTGCTGCAGGATGGATAGGCGCAGGATCTTGTGCAGTAGGGCCTCATTGATGGGTGGCCATCCTTTGGATTCGAGGCGGCGGCTGAAGTGCTGGCGTTCCGTAAAGTAGCCCACGTCTTCGATGAGCCCGAGGTTCACCGCCGTTGCTGGCAGACCCAGCGAGCGGCGGTAGGCGGCAAACGCATCTTGGAAGACGTTTCCGGCGGCGTAGTTGGTTTGCGCCGAATGCCCGACGACGCCGCTGATGCTCGAGAGCATGGTGAAGAAATCAACCGGCACGTCCTGCTCCTGAGCGACGTCGTGCAGGTTCCTTGTTCCACAGACCTTTGGTTCATTGGGGGCACGGAACTCCTCGGGTGTCATGGAAGGGAACAGTTTATCCTAGACACACTGTCAGTTACGACGTCCTCGCTGGCCCGCACAGTCATGGAAAGTGCTGTTGTGGCATGGAAAGGACTCACTCGAAGAACCATGGCTCCCTGGATGATGCCGGCAACTGGAGTTGAGGCGCTGCTGAAAGCTCTTCGGACGTCTTCGATCTTTGTGACATCGCCGCGGATCAGGTCGACGGTGGTCCCGAGAGCCCTGAGGTGATATATCACGCTCTGGGAGACCTTATCATCGTGGCCGCTACGAGACAGAACCACTAGGTTCTTGGCGCCTTGTCGGGCCAGGTAGATGGCGAGACTGCCACAGAGACCTTTTAGGCCACCGGAAATGAGGTACGACATATTTGGCTTCAGCAGAAGAGATGTGGCGGCAGGTTTGATCTGCGTGATGATTAGGTGCCCGTCCCAGTGCCCGCCGACTTGGAGTTGCCTTGGGTGGACTTACCGGAACCTCGGTGGCGTCTCTGTTACTGTCGGCGATGACGATCTTGCCAAGGTGCTTACCATCACGCATATACCGGAATGCCTCGACAATGTTCCCGAAGGGGAATGTCTTGCAGATATGGAGTGGTGTGATGTGGCCGTCGTTTGCCAGCTTCATTGTCTGAGCCAACAACCTGAACGTCCGTTAGCATCCCCGCAAACCAGTCAAAATTGCTCAGCGCGGCCAACTTGCCTGTGCGCAGTCGCATCCGTGATACACTTCAGGGACAGATCAAAAGCGCGGTACGACGCGTTCCAGGAGAACGGCTCCATTGAGAGGTTGTGGCGATCCAGCATGTCCTTCTTGCCGATCTCGATGAACCGTCCGTTCTCTGCAATGCACCGCCAGGATTCGTGAAGCATGTCGCCCGTGAGAGAGTTTAGGATTATGTCTGCGCCTCGGCCGTTGGTTGCTTTCATGAACTTGGGGGCAAACGTGACCGAACGAGAGGAGAACATGCGGTCTTCCGGGATGCCGCACGTCTCCCGTAGGAACTTGCGCTTCTGCTCTGAACCGACGGTTACGTAGATCTGGGCGCGAATTAGCGGGATAAGAAAGGCATCACTCTCCCAACAACGAGCACTAGCACTCACTTCTGCCCCGAAATACTTGCAAAGCTGGATTGCTGCTAAACCCACACCTCCAGAAGCCGAGTGGATCAAGACGGTCTGTAGTTGCAAATCAGCATCTCCTCTCCATTAACGGTGTTGTTTCCCAGAGTGACTGTCTGACCTCTCCTTTTTGGACGTTTGCCAAATCAACTAAACTGTACAAGCCAGTCGCGTAGCAAGTGGCCATGGTTGCTGCATCCTACAAGAGCAGTGAGAGGTTAGAGCACGGTGCAGCTTAGATAGACGGACCGCAGGAGGTTTTGTTACCTCGAATGACATCCAGTCCGGAATGAGGTGAACACCTTCGACAATGTGCTTCACCTTGTTGGCGAAGCACCCGCCATCTCGTCGAATGATTACTACCCTGTCACCGGGGTGGAACTTGTCAATGTCTTTGCCAACCCGAGTAACAATTCCGGATGCTTCGAATCCAGTTTGATGCTCGTTTGCGGGGACGAAACCCATCACATTCGCCAAATCCTTGACAGATTCCAAGTCAGCTTCATGGCGGACACCACTGCGCGTTCCCGAGACACTAACCTTGAAATTCAGTGCTGTAGCATGGACCTCAACCTCAATCTTGTGGTCTTCGAGAATATCATGATCCCTGGACTCCGCCCAGTGCAAGCTTTCCAGTCTTCCAGGACGATCACTGATCAGCCTGATGCAGGGCTCTTGGTTATGTAGCGACCGAACCTGGGGCTCGGCCCCTTTGACGGCCTTTTCTTCTGACTGGTTGATCAGGTTGTCTGGCACGATGCGGCAAACGTGAAGCAGACCATCTCTTTCAGCGAACTCGCTATCGCTGAATTCGAAGGTGTCGGCAGACAGTAGATGTTTGATGGCGGCGTCGATGGCATCTATGCTGCCGCTTCCGGAGCTCGACTCGACATCCAGACACAGTATCAATGCTCCTGGGTCTTCTGATCGGAGAGAGCGTGCTACTCCAACAAAAAGACTCTGCTCTGGATGGGTGACGTGCATCTGAGCACCTGCCGTGACCCATAGCAGACGGCATCGTTTCTCGACGAGCTTCTGCAACGCGAGGTACTGCTCATCACTGATGTTGGAGATGACGGGAGACAGAATCTCGTCGAGAACCACGACGGTGCAGCCGTCAGGGAGGTTGTCCAAAGGCAAGGCTTGCTCCAGGAGCTGCCACCCATGAACGGTCTGTAATGCGTTCTCAATATCCTTTGTATCGTCCTGGTTTTGGAAGCGAACCAGATGAACCGGGGGTTTCATTGAACCGGCGGGGCCGTCTGCAACCGCAGCCCCAAAGTAAGCAATCTTGACGTTGGCCATGCTCGACTCACCATTCAAGGTCGTAGGGATCATCTCAAACCCTGGTAGGAAATTGTCATCGATTGACCCTGAATCGCCATTCGTATAGAAATGTTCCAGAGATCCTGTCGAAGTTTAGCCTGGGCCAGATTGGAATTCACAATGGAAGCATCCTACCATTTTGAGAAGCGATGTCGTTTTCTTGCAAAACGAGGAGGAAGCCATCATCGGATACGGCTCGTCTTACGCTCTCTAAAAGGACCCGAACGGCCGAGAGGGGACGGGACGTCTGATTGAAGAGAAGTATTAGTTCCTTTGAAACTTCAGTGCGGCACAGCCAGTAGAGTCTTACCCTGACGATTAGAAGGCCGAAGGGACCCTCGGCGTGCAGTTCTGCGAAAGGGTTTTCTGGGTCATGTACACCGAATGTGACGTTCCCGGATCTGGCGTACTTCGTGCGGGATTCCAACCCCGCATCCTGGGAAGGAACAGAAAAGAGATATTCGCAGTCTGCAGAGATCTGAGAGGCAATTGGCCGGACATGATCGATCCAGAAGCTGTCAGACCCGACAAGACTGGACTCCTTGATTTTGACGCCTGGGTTCTTATGAGCAACCAGACCAGCGAGTTCGCCGATTGCTGCTGATACCGAGTCATCCCCATTCTCTGCTTTCGATTCGAGCACTCTGGCAAGGCGTTCGTTCGACAAGAATGTATAATCTGGCTTCCATGCCGTCTGAGAGTACGGGTGTGATTGGCTCTTGTTGGAAGACTCGACGGCATGGAACCGAAGACCGGAGAGGCCGAGGAGCAGTTCGCCATTCTTCTCGTTGAAAACGGACACGTTTGTTTTGTATCGCTGAGCGTCGTCGATACGTCCGATGCCTGTGAACCTAGCGTTGGCAACAGCGATACCAACCTCGGGTCGGTCGCCATGTGCGGAAATCACCAACTCGTCAATCATGACAGGCAACATCAAGTTGCCAACAGAGCTCCTGTGGCCGCTCCATAGTGAGGGTGCCCCGGCCTGGAAACAAGAGTCGATGGACGCTGGGTGAAGCGGGTAAACCGACTGACGAGTCTTCGACTCAGGGATAGCAAATGACACCGAGGCTCGGTTCTCCCGAAGCCCGGCGGTTGCCTCAATCTCCTGCAGCCTTTGGAAGCCAGGTCCAAAGTTATATCCGACATCTCTCATAGCTTTGTACCAAAGTGCTGCCGGAGTGCTGTGGCGGAATGGTCTCAAGTCCTCATCTGTACCCACTTTGTGTTTTCTTGGTGTTAGCCCACGAGAAAGCTTCTACCGGGAGAAAGGTGCGCAGCAAGTTGCGTTGACTTACATTCTACGGGCTGATCGACAATACTGATACGTCCCTTGCAGTGCTCGATGGCAATGCTCTTGCTGAGCGACGAGACGTTGAATTCATGCCAGGAGTCCTTCGTGCTAGAACAGGGGGTAAGGGAGAACAGGATCTTTGTATCCTGATCTTGATCCTCCAGCGGCATTGCCCTTGAGAAGCTGATGTCACGTAGTTTATAAGACACTTGGTGGGTTTCTACGTTGTCAGCAAGTCTCCCAATGGCCTTGTTCTTCTGAAAGATTGCCTCCACTGCCATTGCAACGTAGCCCGAGGCTGGGAAAATGACACCATCGCCGATCTATATTTCAGTACTGTCAGAAAATCAAAGCCTTGCGACGACGGTTCTCGAGCAGTCGGGAATGTGGATGTTTGCTATTCACCTTGTGATCTTGAAGCCATGGCAAGTCTGACAGTTTGAGGACTTTCTTCCAGACTGGCTCATTCCAGGGCGTCCCCAGTACTTTGCCGCCAAGAAGATCGTGGTGAGAAAACTTCCGGAATCGCCAGTCAACACTGGCCTCATTTTCGTACCAGTATTTTGTCGAGTGGTTCCATTGGTAGTTGGGGAGGTCAGTGATGAAGGAAGGCGACTTCTCCAGATCGTCTTTGTTCATGGCTGCTAAGTTGATCGAGCTTCCCATGATAAACAGCTTTCCTGCCAGGTCAAGGAATGTCTGCAGAGCCTCCGCCCCCCTCTTCCAGGCCGGAATGTATTCGGTGGACTTGGACAGCGCTGTCTTGATTTGGTTCACCGGTCCACTCAAGGCATTGCTGGGTCCTATCTCAATGAGAACATTGACGGGCTCAGCTTGAGACAGCATGGCTGAGATAGATTGGCTGAAGAGAACTGGAGTAACCATGTTCTGAACCCAGTATTCTGGCCCAGGCGAGCGTTCCACCAGTTTCCCCGTGGTGGAAGAGAACATGGCTGCGCGGCTCTTCGAGGGCTCTGTCCAATCCACACGAGTCTCGAGAAGGTCTCGATACAGGCTTGCAATCGGGTGCATATATCTTGAATGGTATGCTGCGCTAACCTGAAGCAGTCGCGCAAAATGTCCATCGGCCTTGAGCTTCGACTCGAGGCTCTCAAGGTCGGATTGCTTTCCAGACAGAGTAACGCTCGCGGGACTGTTGAAGCATGCAATCTGAACGGAAGAGTTGTGCAGATAAGGGGCAACCGCGTCCGCACCCAGTCCAGCAGCAAGCATGCCGACCGGAGACTCGAATGTCGCTGCAGACGTGGCTTGGCCACGATAGTAAGCTATCTTGATGGCTTGTGCAGGGGTCAAGAAGCCAGCTGCCACCGCCGCCGCAATCTCGCCGGATGAATGGCCTGCGACTGCCTGGCTGCGGATGCCGGCGGTATCAATGACCGCCAGCAGGGCCAACTGAAGAGCTGTGCAGATGGGCTGAGAGATTTCTGGGCGCTTCAGGTCCTCCGGTCTCTGGGGCTTTGTAAGCATGTCTGGGGTGATCACGGTTAGCTGGATTCATCTCTCTCACATATTCCGAGCTCGAACCTACCAAATAGCGTCCATGTGCACGGCTCAGGAATACTCTGCAAAACCTCGTCCAGATGCCTGATTCGGCTCGCGGCGGCGGGAAACGTCTCAATTAGTTCCTTGCCCATCTCAGACCACTGGGCGCCTTGCCCTGTGAAGATGAATCCAAGCCTGGGCGGTTCCGGGCGGACACTGCCGACAGTTAAAGACTGAAGATCGACACTGCTCGTCCTTGTAACTGTGTAGCCTCTGTGGTAATGCTTGGTTCTTTTCTCTGATAGTGTGTATGCAAGGTCGCGCAGGTCGACCTTGACGCTGGGATCCATTAGGTGTCTGTCGAGGGCCACATATTGCGCGCGAAGAGACTGGTCATCGTTGGCCGAAAAGGCGAGAATGTAAGGCTTGCCAGCAGTCTCTTCATCCTCGAACAGGTCTGCGCTCTCTTTCAAATAGGAAGAGACATGGGTTTCGAGACCGACCGGCGCGTCCAAGATGACGTGCGCATTGGACCCTCCGTAACCGAAGGAGTTGACACTGGCTCGTCGGAAGGGCACGGCGGGCCACCTAGTCGCCTCTTTGGATGGGAGGACTTTGAGACTCGCAAAGTCAAGCTTGGGGTTTGGCGTAATGAATGTGGGGTTGCCCGGGATGATACCCTTTTCGAGGGATAGGATGGTCTTCAACAGCCCCGAGATTCCGGCCCCTGGCTCAGAGTGTCCGATATTGGCCTTGACCTAATGTTTGTTTCAGTGGTTAGCGCAAGATTCCTTGGTCAATCCGGTCTTCTACTGACAGATCCAATCCGTAAGGGCTTGCCAGAAGGTCGGCTGGGGCCAAAGACAGCTGCCACGCCGTTGACTTCAATGACATCGCCAGCTCTGGTTCCAGTCCCGTGGCACTCGACGTAGCTGGTGGCGGATAAGTCAGTTATGCCAGCATTGGCATAGGCTTGTCGAATCGCCCGAGCCTGGGCCTCAGAATTGGGGCTGGCGATGCCCGCCGTCCAGCCGTCGCTGTTGGTAGCTGTTCCGCGAATGATGGCCCGGATGGGATCGCCGTCTCTGATGGCATCACTGAGACGCTTGATGTAGACCATGTTGACAGCCTCAGCCTTGATATAGCCATCGGCCTTCTCATCGAACGTGTGGCATTTCCCCGACAACGAAGCTGTGCCATTTGCACCCATGTGGTGGTCCATGACATGTTCGGGGCTCAGGTAGATATTGCAGCCGGCAACGATGGCCGAGTTGATCTCCTTGGTGTGGAGATAACGACAAGCAACATCCAAGCCTGTCAAGCTTCCAGAACAAGCAGTGTCAATGGTCATGCTATTTTGCTTCAGTTAGTGCCGTGAATCCTTGCATCGCGGAGCGAATCCACATACCTGGGGCCATGGATATTGAGGAAGTGGCTGATTCGGTTACTGAGCATAGCACGGCCGATGCCCACCACGGTCGCGGCTGCGCGGTCTTCAGGGTCTCTGGCTTGCATGTCACCGTAGTCGCAGGCAAACGACGCGACGAAACAGCCGACGAGTTTCCCGTCCAGATGCTCCAGGGCGACGCCGGCATTCTCGAGGCCTTCGTAGACAACCTCGAGCAACTGCCGCTGTTGGGGGTCCATGGAGACCGCTTCCAGCCTTGATAGCTTGAAAAACTGCGCGTCAATGTCGGCCGGGTCAACGTTCTGGAGGAACATGCCCCCTGGAGAAGCCATGGTCTTGTTCTTGAGGGAGCCATCGTAGTGGGTTTCAATGTTGAATCGCGACTGGGGCGGCGTGTTCTTCGCGATGCTACCGCTCTCGAGGAACTTCCAAAGGGCATGGGGAGTGTTGCAATTGTCAGGAAGTCGGCATGCGAGGCCAACGACAGCAATGGGGTCTTGGATGAAGCCTTTGGAGGAGTGGCTGGAACCATTGACGCCCGCGGAACCGTTGACACTTGAAGAACCGTTGGCATCTGAAGAACCGTTGACATCTGCGAAACCGTTGACATCTGCAGAACCGTTCATTCCAACGTAACCGTTGACGCCCGCGGTACCGTTTGTCGAAGGAGTGCCATTGGTGTGGTTGCTGGCTGCTTCCTGCCCGCAGCCAGCGTAGCCCTCAGCCATATTGAGTAATAAAAGCTATAGCTGAAGATAAGATGAAAAGTATTTATGCCTGTGGATATGCCAAAAGAAGACAAGATGGAGGTTTCAGGGTATTTCGGAATAACGACACAATGTATGTTGGTAAGGTCTTTTATGAAGAACTCACGATCTCATGTTGTTCTAACAACAGAGAACAAGGCAGCATGTCAAGTCAAGACATTTTAACGTTGGGGCCATTGCCCGTGATGCCTACCGCTACGGTAAAAGCGTGAGGCCGACTAGCTCAGCTCAAGATGGCTATGTTATCTTCAACTCCTCGCACGCCATGTCGATAGTTTGAAGGAATGCATAATGCTACCACACGTTAGCTCAAACCAGGCTAAAGAGGCAGGAGACGAGAAAGCCAAGTTCCATTTTCAGTAATATATTACGAAATACAACGTTACTGCCACTTGTTCATGAAATTTGGGGGCATAAGAGGGTCGATCTTGAGCGTGAATCGTGATGGACGTCCCAAGCTTCTCGTGACAGGTCCACATCGTGGGGGTTTGATAGAAGTCGCGATCCCTACCTGTCTGAACGCAACGAAGCAGATAGCATAATTCACAGATAGCAATGCAAATTCCAAAATACACGGAGATACAAAGTTCCAACGTCATTCTTAACCACCTTGCCTTTGCATATGCGCCTGGATTATGAGAAGCTTATGGCAGGTGGGGACATGGGGAATGCATACAGATCACATCAGCGTTTTTGCCGCCGTATCAGAAGGAGACTAGTCTACCAAGCACATACATACCTCAGCCGATCGGGGGGTCCGAGGACTTGATTGCTCACTCGATTCTCCCACGCATCTAGTTCAGTGACATACACCATTTAACCGAGAAAGCTGGTTTATAGATAAGTCGGGCAAGTTTCCTGGACATGAATTCCGTTCTTGGACATGCTTCTTGACAATACGCGGGTGTTAAGGCTGCCTTCTTTCATTATCTACTTACAAATACTCCTCGGCGCTGTCACTGTCTACAGTCTACAAACACAAAAAGAGAAGGCAAAGAAAACGCCATCCTCAGCCACCACGATACGCTCTGCCCTGCCTACAGCATTATTCAGGAAGAACCAACTCAACGCATACACAATGACCCGACAACAGGACGTTGAGTTTAAGACGGTTGACGGAGTGACCTTGCGCGGCCGCATCTTTCCTGCGGCGGACCGGGGCCCAGGTGTCGTGATGTGTCCAGGGGTAAGTGACATCCCGGCGTCTTTCCGGTAATCCCGGTGGGGGGCTCGCTTAGTCTTCCCGCACAAACTAAAAACGGCCCGCAGTTCAACGGCGTCAAGGAAATGGTGGGGTTGCCGACCCTGGCGGAGGCGTTCCAGCAGGCAGGCATCACGGCTCTCACTTACGACCCTCGGTCAACAGGATTGAGCGATGGCGAACCCCGCAACGACATCGACCCCTTCAAGCAGGTTGCAGACTTCTCAGACGCCATGAGCTTCCTTGCCAACCACCCTTCGGTCGACCGCGCCCGTTTGGGCTACTGGGGCATGTCGCTGGCGGGAGCCACGGCTCTCTGCGCCGCATCCTTGGACACCCGGGCACGCTTCGTCATCGGCGTCTGCCCGGCCAGCGAGTATCGCTACGACGAGGCGAAGCTTCCCAGCGTCCTCAAGAATGCGACCAAGGACCGAGAGTCGCGGGTCAAGGGAAACGCCCCTTTCTATGTCCCCATGCTGAACGAGCACGGCGACAACCCGGCCGGCTTCAACCTTGGTATCGACAAGGAGTATGGGATCCGGCTTGTCAACGCGCGCGACGAGTCGTTGGCTACGCGCTCCGAGCTGGCGCCGAACCATCTCAACCGCACCACGCTCGAATCCTACGTCAAGCTCCTCATGTGGCACCCGTCAGCCATGTGGAAGCATCTCCACTCGACCCCGGTGCTCTACCTTGTCCCGGAGCTGGATCAACTGGTCCTCCCCGAGGTCCAGAAACGACACTTCGAACTGCTTCCCGGCCCCAAGAGGATGCATATCGTGGCGGGGCGCAGCCACCTGGATGTGCTAGAGGGCGAGACCGCGCCCGAGTTGACCAGGCTGCAGATTGAATTTACCCGAGATGCACTTGACGGAAAGGTGGAGAGGCTGTAGCGGAGTTTCAAACACAAACATCCAGGGGGGCGGACTTTGGTTGTTGGAAGGGCTGATGGGGAAGACAATGTACACCGCAAAACCGGTGGCGGCAAGGGGCAGCTTCACTGCTCGGTCAACCAGCCCGTACCGATCTACCTTGCCTTGCGCTAGTAAACAGACGAAAGTCCCATTTTTTAAAAGGTCACGAAGACGCATATCATGATGTATGCAGCACGGGTGAGGAGGAGATTCGTTTGTATCTATACAAAGGTGACCATGTAAGCCCCCACGCAGCCAGGCAAACAGACACATGGCGTTTGTACTTGGTGGAATGCGTCTCGGTTGCACCAATCACTGTCTAGGGGTCTGGCGTAATCCGACAAGACTCTGGCCGATCCTTCGCGGACTATACACGTACGATAAATACTTGGCGCAAGGCCAGGTCGACTTGGACGGGCAACAAAACGAGGGCCAACTACCAGATACTTAATGCGGCGCAGCCATCACCACCATCCCCAAGCATGCACCATAAGATCCTTCCAACCTTTTGCATCTACAAGGAAATTCACCTCAACCTGCTGCAGACGCATCAAAAGCCAAAACACAACGCCCTGAACGGTCGCGTGCTCCCGACGCCGACCCCTGACCGCCTCCTTGCGCTTCCCACGCCCCCCAACGTAGCCGCTCAACTCACCTTTGCCCTGGCCGCAATACGACCTCCAACTCTTTGACTGCATCCTCCGAACTTGACCGAAAACGTCCGACACCCGCGCGCGAAAATGACGCAGCTATCATCCACTTCCACCGTACCCGGCTGGACGGAGCTCTCCTCGGTTCAACGCGGGTCGGCCACCGACCATGGCTATCGAGGCCAACCCCAGTCGAGTAAGAACGAGATACCGCTGGTTGATCAGCCTGCCGAAGGCGCCCACACGTCCTCGCCAGCACCCGCCGACAGACAGGAGGGTGAAGTTGAGGATGGCAGGGATGCAGCCAGCGCCCCCAAGCTGCAGATCGCCGTCTTGATGTCGTCGCTCTGCGCCTGTGTCTTCGTTGCCGCCATCGATGTGACCATCATCTCGACCGCACTGCCCGCGATTGCTAGCAACTTCCAGTCCGCCTCGGGCTACCAATGGGTGGGCAGCGCTTACGTGCTCGGAAGCACCGCGAGCACCCCATCGTGGGGAAAGCTGTCAGACATCTGGGGTCGCAAGCCCATTCTGCTGCTGGCCGTCGCCATATTCTTCGCCGGAAGCCTGATATGCGCCCTCGGACGCAACCTCGCCGTCTTCTTGGCTGGTCGCGCCATCCAGGGCGTCGGTGGCTCTGGCCTCCTCACTCTCGTCAACATCACAATCAGCGACTTGTTCTCGCTGCGGGACCGAGGCCTGTATTTCGGCCTGACCTCGGTTGTCTGGGCCCTTGCGGCTGGTCTTGGCCCGGTTCTGGGCGGCGTCTTCGCACAGCAGTTATCGTGAGTACGCAGACCGACGTTGCCTACGAACGGGGAGCTGACGGGTCCATGTCGCGCAGATGGAGGTGGTGTTTCTGGATCAACTGTGAGCCCATCCGGAGTCGGCGTCGTGTCCAGTATCTGACCTCGCAATAGTACCCATCTCCGCCGTCGTCGTTGTTTTCCTAGTGTTCACAATGCCCCAGGACAACCCAGGCACCCCTGTTTGGGCCGGGTTGAAGGCCGTCGACTGGTCCGGTAGCTTGCTCATCGTGGGTGGTACCCTCATGCTCCTCATGGGCCTCAGCTTCGGCGGTGTCACCTTTGCCTGGAACTCTGCGACCGTCATCAACCTGATCATCTTTGGCGTCTTTACCGGCTTCCTCTTTGGTCTGAATGAGTGGAAACTGGTCAAGTATCCCGTCATCCCGCCAAGGCTCTTCCACAGTCGGTCCACAATCGCGTCGTTTGTTGTCTGCTTCTGCCACGGCTACATCCTGATGGGCGTCGCTTACTATCTCCCCCTCTACTTCCAGGCAGTTCTGGGCGCTGGACCCCTCCTCTCTGGCGTTTATCTCTTGCCCTTTATCCTGTCCAATACCGGCATGGCTGCTGCTACAGGCGTATACATTCAACAAAGTGGTAAATACATCCCTGCGGTATACCTCGGGCTTGTACTTATGACTCTTGGCACCGGCCTTCTCATCAACCTCGATGCGGAAGCCAACTGGCCCAAGATTGTCATTTATCAGCTACTCGTCGGCTCTGGAGTGGGCCTGAACTTCGAGGGACCCCTTCTGGCTCTGCAAGCGAGCCTGGACGTCCAAGATGTGGCCACGGCCACGGCGACAATGGGCTTTACGAGGATGCTCGCCTCCGCCATTTCCGCAATCATAGGTGGCGTTGTATTCCAGAATCAGATGGTGGCGGAATCCCGAAGCCTTGGAGAGCTCGGCGCGGATATTGCAGGCCGGCTCCAAGGCGGTGAAGCTGCCGCCAATGTTGAATTGATCCATGCCTTACCGCCAGATCATCAAATCATTGCCAAGGGAGCATTCCACCGATCGTTGAAGATGATGTGGATCATGGTACGTTGCACCATGAGCGACATATTGAGTTTCCAACTTGCCCGTTGGTTAGCCTCGGGGAAAGCCAAACACTGGTTAACCCATGACTATGACCACTTACTAACTCCGATCACTTAGTACGTGGCATTTGCCGCTGTCGGGATGCTGTCGGGGTTCTTTATTGCAATCCACCCCCTGAGCAAGGAGCGCCAATCCGCTCAAATCGGGCTGTTTCACGATTCAACTGCCACAGACGGACAGCAAGCAGCGACAACAGACGCGTCAACGTCAGACAGGGGCGTGACAGGAGAAGACAGGACAGAGACAACCAAAGGAAAGGCGAACTGAAGGTGGACATATCGCAACAGCCCTGTGCGGGGCGGGGGGTTCTACATCAGACGTGACACTTGACGTTTGTCAGGCATATCCCTGTTCATTCGTTCCAATGATAGTTACAGTATGCATCACAATGAATAAGATGCTATGTGTGTAGTGAAACTGCGCAGGGTTTGACTGCATGGATGGATGCGAAGATAATGCAACACTACCCAATCTTTGCCTACATCTGCAGTGCACCTTAAGCCTAAATGGTGGTCTTAACGTTGTTATCGCCTTTGTTGCTTCGCAGATCTCACGCGCATAGCTCCGCAGATGAATTTAAATTTCTCTAAAAACAAAGATAAAAACAAAAAGATAGAGGTCGAGAAGCTCGTTCTATCCGTGTCTTGGCTGTCTGGCTGATGATGATTCCCTCATATTCTAGCTGGATTAACCTGATCAGATTTAAATACACCGTAACGGGCGATGACTAAGACAGCAAAGCTAGAAAATCAAAGTGAAAAATAAAAGCCTGTTTAGACGTAATAAGCCCTGCAGCCCTGCGTCCATCTATGGATGCTAAGGGATGAACCTCGCCCCTTTCCAGTAGGCCAGGGTATGCCCGTATAAAGGGCTGCCTTGGTTGATTGCTCTATAGATAGACGATCAGGTTTATAGTTATTCGGTTAGTCAGGCTTATTAACATTTACAGTTGGTCTCATACGCTCCACGGCCTAACAACATGTAGCGGTAGCTTAAATCAAACATAGTCTCCCCACTGCTCCGTGCACCACTCCCAGAATTTCGTTGGCTGCCCAGCATTGATCGCCTCTGTGATATCCCGCCTTGGGAAGTCCATTATATCTAGGAGCCTACCCCACGGTAGGACGTAGGCGCCATTCCTCTCCTGGGTCACGTCTTGCGAGAAGCCCGCATAGAGCATAGTGTAGGCGCCAAGCTTCCTGTCATGCAAGGTCCGCCGGACGCCCATCATAAGCAGCGAGGACTGGTACCTCCACACGTCGGTGTCCAGTTGACCAGGGTTCTCCGCGACGCTGATGATGCCGTCAGGGCCGTGCCGCTTTGCCCCCTCCATCGCCAGAAACCAGTTACCGCATTTGGACATTGCGTAATCGCGGCTCGGCACCTCGGTGGCGCCCTTGCCCAGCAGGGCGAAGTCGATCCCCCCCGGCGGCGAGAGAGTCTCCATGCTCAGAGACGACGCCCATACGATGCGCACGCTGCCAGGTGGGCGCTGCGCTGCGGCGACGCGGAGCTGCGGCACCAGTTCCTCGGTGAAGAGGAGCGGGGCGACGCAGTTGACCCCCATGTGGCCCTCGATCCCCTGCGCCGTGGTCGTTCCCGCCGGCGCGCCTCCGATGCCCGCGTTATTCCAAAGGATGTCGAGCTGTGTCTCCTGGGAAGCGAAGGCGGCGGCAGAGGGTTTGATGGTGGTGAGGTCGTTGAGGTCGAGGTGCAAGTACTTGAGCCGGGATGGGGTGGCGGCGGCGGGCTCGGCCGCTTTGATTTCGTCGATGGCCCGCTCCGCGCGCTCTTGTGAGCGAGCGGCCACATAGATGGTCGCCCCTGTTGGGTACAGCAGTTTGATCAGCTCGCGGCCAAGACCCGAGTTACCGCCAGTCACGATGAAAACCTTGCCGACCTGGCTGCCCGGGAGCACGTCCTTCTCGGTGAAGGTGGGCGGCGGGGGAAGGACTGAGTCCAGGTGCTGCGGGTGCAGAAGTTGGTGAAGGATCTGAACATGCTGGTCTGTTTGGAGTATTGAGTGAATCATGGCCCGGATTGGTGCTGTATGCTGGCAATTTGCCTCACTTTTTAACCTGGGCTTCCCAGGCACCCCTGTTAGTTCCATCTATCCGACGGCGAGACATGAGCCCGATCAAGCTCGATGTCGCGTGAGACTGTCGCCTGTCTCTGATGGCAAACTCCCGCTCTCCTCCGCTGGCCTGGGGTCCGGGGGGTGGAGGGCAGATCCGTCGTGCGGCAGGGTGCGGATTTTTGAAACTGGTTTGTTGACTGGCGGAATAGCGCCCGTCAATTTGCTCGGCATGCTGTCAGCCTGCAATCCATATGCAACTCACCCCACGCCGCGGCACGCAGACGCGGGTATCGACACGGAGGGACGGCCGGACAGAGCCGTCGAGCGAGCACGGATGCCCCTGAATCCCGCCCGCCGCCACCAGGTATGAAGCAGCGTGGGGTATACTGCCCACAATCGCATCGATGGGATTCACAGTCTGGCACACCTTGGCCCGGACGGCACAAACCGTCGTCACATTTCTTCTGACATCAAATCATAACGACATTATACCCCCAGGTCACCACGTTGGTCCTCGGCGCCCCGTACGGCGTCTTCGTTTGGGCATAACTTTCTAACTGGAGTCTACGGGCACCCGGCAGGATGATCCCTCGGAACAACCCCCGTCAAAGGTTCGTACCAGGGAGGGTCTGCTTCTGCCATGCGGGCAGGTCGTAAGGGGTCTTATGGACTGTTCGTCTAGAGTTCCCAGGAAGTTCGGGGAGTCTGAACCACCCCGTTTGAATAAAACAGACGAGGTCGAAATCAGTGCTCTTTTCTTCTCATTCTTTGCCATTAACACCGTATCTGTCTGGGATACCAACCTGAGCACGCGAGATCAAAAATGTACCAGCTTAAACAGAACATCTTGCTAATCGCTGCCAATCTCTTGGTGCCAGTCGCCGTTCTCGTGTATGCCGCGGGTTTCTTCCGCTACAAGCCTTCTCTATTCGTGCCCGACATCCGCCATGAGACATTTTACGGACACAGCACCTCTCCCGAGTCGCCGCCTTTCGATAAGGTCATTTTCATGGTGGTTGATGCACTGCGAAGGTGAGATTCGAATGGCAATACATGCCTTGACAACCATGCCAAAAAGGCTTCAATGTCTAACATCCGACAGTGATTTTGTATACTCTAACAGATCCGGATTTCAGTTTACCCAGAGGTGTGGTTAATTCAAAGAGTCGGTCTCGCCATAACAGTGCAGCTAACAGAACTTGTGTAGTCTCATACGCTCCGGAGCGGCGATCCCATTCACAGCCCACGCAGGTCCTCCGAGTCTTACAATCACTCGCATCAAGGCCATGACTACGGGATCAAATCCGTCTTTCGTAGACCTCTTCCTCAACCTAGCAGACGACGAGGCGGCCAACACGCTGTCCGACGAAGATACATGGCTTGCTCGTCTGAAGTCCAGTAGCCGAGGGAAGAAACTTGTCTTTTACGGCGAAAATACTTGGCTCCAGCTATTCCCCAACATCTTTGACAGGTCTGAGGGGACGCATGCCTTTTACGTCCCGGTTAGAACTCCCCAGTTACGTTTGTCCAGGGATAAGAATTGACGGCGTTGCGCAGGACTTCACTGAAGTAGATAACAACGTCACGAGGCACATTGCACATGAGTTGCCGAACGACGACTGGAGCGCTTTGGTTGTGCATTTTTCAGGTCTTGATCATGTGGGCCACGTCGGGGGTCCGCAAAGGTGACATTGCTCACGTTCCACGTTCTTTTCCAAATGCCTAATGCTGACGAGGAGGTGGCAGCGCCTACATGTTGCCAAAGCAGAAGCAAATGGATGGCATCATTCAGAAAATCTTCGAGGCCATTGAGCATAGCCCTCATCTCCAGTCAACACTTTTCGTTGTCGGTGGCGACCACGGAATGAACGACAAGGGGAACCATGGTGGCTCGTCGCCAGGGGAGACCTCCCCGGCGCTCCTTTTCATGTCTCCGCGTCTAAAAACCGTATCCCGCGGTCGACAGTGTCCAACCACGCCCGCTACTGGCGACTTCGGTTTCTACACCAGAGTAGACCAATCTGATCTTGTGCCTACATTGGCTGGCCTGCTCGGGTTTTCGATACCGAAACATAACTTGGGGGTCTCCATTCCCGAATTCCTGCCCCTGTGGGAGGAAACGGAGCACCGGGTGAGATTGTTACAGGAAAATGCGGCCCAACTGATGAATGTTTTCATGTCAACCGTGCAAGATAAGTTGAACGATGGCGGTCTTGTCTCTGACAACTGTGAAAATCGTCTTGTCGACGAAGACATCCTTCGCTGCCTTTGGAAAGACATCAAAGACACTCACAGTATGTCGCGTCTATCTCCAGACGATGCTCTGAGAAAACTCTACCAGGTAAGGCCTTTTCCATAAACCACATCGATGAAACATAGGGTCTCCAAGTCTTTTTCTTCCACCCTCCGTAGGCAAGGTATTAACAGCTCCAAGTTCTGTAATCTGGCCCAACGAATCATGGGCGTACCAGATGGAAACCTCCACCTGCCGCTCCTCTATTGCGGCATGAGTACTGCCCTGATTGCAATATTTTTCGCTCTGGCCGCGCGGCCTGCGTCTAGTTTTACTTGGAATCTTGATGAGATTGTGTTTGGAGTTCTCGTTGGAACCCACACTCTCACCATGTTCACCAGTCATTTGGTCGAGGAACATAATTTCTGGAATTACTCCACACTTATTTGGCTTGGATACGTTGGATTAAGAAGGTACGAGCTCTCTTACCTCTGAAAAACATCTTTGAAATAGACCCTTACAGGAGGGAATAGTGCGGCAGATGGCGGCAACCTTGTGACGTCTACGTTGCCGCTTCTACTGGAATCCGTCGCACAAGGGTGGAATGGTCGCGACCACCCACAGTTCGGATTCCTAACTGCTATCCGTCCAAGTGTAGCGCAGCGGCCGTTGGTTCTCTGGGCGTGCATTATCATGGCGTACATTGTTACTGCTGGCCGTCTCGCCACTCACCTCGACAAAATGAGGTTTGAGGGACGGCGTTTCTATGGATGGCCCGTTGCTAGTCTGTTTTGTCTAGTAGGATTGGCTTTCAAGGTCGACTCTACTGCCGAATTATCCCCAGAACTCTTGTCGTTCGCATCATCAGAATTTCGGTACTATGTGGCATGGGTCGATTTCACCTTGACCGCAAGACTCTTTTTCTTCAGCTTGGCTTCGGCCATAATCTTTATTCTGTTCAAGGCAAGGAAGGCAAGCCAGACCGTGAAAATCAGTAGGTTCCTCGCACACTCCATAAGATGGCTACTTTCATAACTGACTGTGCTAGATGCACTTGCTGCTGTATCTGACATTATATGCTTCTACGCGATGACCCAGTCACGGCCAATGAATATACCGTTGTTCCTGGTGTTCAGAATACAGTTTGAATTGCTCCGTACGTTACAACAAAACAAAGCAACCATTTGATCGGGAGACTTCCGCTTACTTACCAACCTGCGCTCACAGTATCCGCAGTTCCACTGAACTCAATAGGGGCTAGCATCACAACATTATTACTGTCCCAAACCGCCTTCTTCTCGCTCGGAGGAAGCAACTCAATCGGCTCCATTGACATTCCAAACGGCTACAATGGTGTCAAAACATGGAGCGCGATCGGCGTCCCTGCTCAAGTCATTGCGGCTAACTGGGCTGGCTCGCTCTGGTGGGCTTGCGCTGGCCTGACGTTACTTTTCGCATCATTGCAGAACGAGAAGATGTCATATTCAAGCAACAAAAAAAGTCCAAGCCATCAAAGGGCGTACCTTTTTCACCTAGGTTCCCTAACACTTTTCAGAGGGACGAGCATCTTGGCCCTCATGGGGTCGTGCTTAAACCTGCATATTAAGAGGGACCCGGCACTCTGGACGAAACTTGCCCCTAGCTTTGTCTTTACTGGCGTGTGGAGCGTCTTCATACACCCCTTTACGAATGGCATCTTTTGCTCTTGTGTATGGTGGGCGGTTACTTCTTTGTAGATCTACGAGTACATATCCATCAAGTTGGACTGATTGACTTTGTTTGAGTGACAGGCGGACGGTCAACTACCCTTTGCCAAAAGAAAATAGAGCGGCCTTGATGATCCATGTATTTGGTCTATCTACGTTAATCCTGATAATTTGAAGCAAGTCACCCATAATGTTCCCAGTAAGCAAGTTTTCGGCACTACATCTCCGACGTAGTAGGCATGCCGAGTGACTGTTAGACCCGGTATTGATTGCTTGCATACTTGAGAACCTCCTCGGATGTCTAGTTATCTGAAGTCTCTGCAACACCAGTAACTACTTCCGCCATCACAGACAGAGCCCAATGAAGTTCCCTGGGAACAACCGACATTAGCCAGCGTTACATTCAGGCTCCAAGATGCATGAACCCAAGGAAATCCTATTGTCTTCAGTACCATTTTCATGCTATCAAGCCCACGCCGCTTTCTAATTCAGGTAGGTGATCTCATGAGGGCGTTTCTCATAGCCACTGAAGTTCCGTTTGATTGCGCCATTAGTCGATCAACATACACCATTGGAATAATCATGCATTACGGAATAATCGATGTTTGCCAAGCGGGGCGGAAATCCTTCAGCGTAGCCAAAGTTCCTCCCCTGTCCAACGACATGACACCGACCAGTGGTGTTGGCGAGCTCGCGTAGATGTTCGTGTAGCAAAACCAGGCCATCACGCATTGCATTGCAACCCCCACGTCTGGCATCCCGCCTGCATTTCACTTGCATACAGCCGCGCGCACAATCCTTCGGAGTTTGGATGGAAGAACAATCAAGTACTTCGTGTACCTCGGATACCCATACCCCGAGGGTCCGCAGAGGAACACACGACTTGACAAGGCCACATGTAACGTTCCAGTTGTCTTTAGCCTACGACGGCCGAAGCGAAATAAGCTTAAGTAGTCCAAGTTCCAGGATGAGGATCTGAACTTTACAAGAACCCCTACAATCATCCTGTCAGGGTTAAATCATGGCCCCGACATTATTCACCCTGCTCGAGGTGACGAGCCCAATAAGCGTCGCCCTCGCGGCACTGGGTTCTTTACTTATCCTGTATCTGGCGAACCGCTTCGTGTTTGACACGGGCTATCCCCCCGGAATCCCACTTGTCCGTGAACCCGTTGGAGCAAAACGGTTCAGTCTGCGAACTAGGCTGGCCTATTACACGGACTGCGAGCGACTGTTCCACGACGCCTATCACGATGTGGGTTTTACATGCACCGATAACGCGTTCGAACACTTACACTTGAAAATCTGCTTCTAGTACTCCAAGCATGGGAAGCCCGTGGTGATTCCGGGAATAGGATATCGTAAGGAGGTCATCCTGCCACCGAGCTCCATAAGATGGATCCTCAGCCAGCCGGAGGAGAAGCTCGGCGTTGGACAGGCAGCCGCAGAAGTGGATCAAATCGCATGGAGTATGGGGGATGACCGGTACTGTATGGATCCTTGGCAAGGGCTTCTCGTGAAAAACGGACTGAACCCTTTGCTGGAAAGTATTTCGGAGAGCCTAAATGAAGAGCTGATCCACGCTTTTGAGCGTCATTTTGGGCTGGACACCGAGAACTGGACAGAGGTCGACCTGCTTTCTACTGTCAGGATGGTCGTCGCTCAGGCTGCCAACGGCTTTATAGTCGGCCGACCACTTTGTATGTCCAATTGGTCTACGTCTTCATTCCGTATGCGGCTTTTCCTATATTAACGTGTGAGCAGGTCGAGATGAGGAGTTCCTTACGACATGCCTTGCTATTAACGATAAATTGGTACTCAACGCTGCCACTACCGGTATTTCTCCCGCCTGGCTGCGGCCGATCATCGGACCTATCATCAACTGGCCTCTTCGTGCTACTTTCAGGAAGCTCAGGGCCTGGTTCTCTCCGCTCCTGCAGATGAGAATTGAGAAGCTTAATTCCAGCCAAGATGTTCCTGACAGCGAGCGGCCAAGGGATCTCCTACAAATGATGGTACAATACGCCGAGGAGAATCGCCCACAAGAACTCCGCGACATTGATGTTATGATGAAGCGAGTATGTTCGGCAAATTTTGGAGCAATTCATCAGACGGCCATTCAAGTCACCAACCTCTTCCTCAACATCCTTGGTTCAGACGCCCAGTTTAACACAATCTCTGCTCTACGGGACGAGGCCCTCGGAGTACTGCATTCGGACGACAAAGCAAGCTGGACCAAGGCCAAGATCAACAAGATGATTAAGGCTGATAGCGTAGCACGAGAGACGTTGCGGCTTCATTCTTTCGGCCACCGGGTGATTTTTCGGAAAGTCCTCGTTGACGGTGTTGCAACGCCGGACGGGCATCGCATCCCTAAAGGTACGACGGTCTCCATCCTGACCCGGCCAGCGCAGACAGATCCAGAAACATTCGAGGATGCGCTCAGCTTCGATCCGTTCCGCTTTTCGCGTCTTGGGGAAACGGAAACCAAGGGTCCCGTCAAGCTTGTCTCTACCTCGGCAGACTACCTGCCTTTCGGTCACGGCAAGCATGCCTGTCCTGGCCGCTTCCTCGTGGACTTTGAGTTCAAGATTATCATGGCCTTCGTCACTACCCACTATGATTTAAAGTTCCCCAAAGATCAGAACAATGGGCAAAGACCTGAGAACTTCTGGGTGACTGAAGTGTTCTTTCCCCCAAAAGGGGTACGGATTTGTGTCAAGAGACGGAAACCGGCTGATACTTAGGTGTATAGCGGCCAGCTGGGGGATATCTTCTGGCGCTTGCATCAGGCGATTTCGCGAGGAACACTAAATTTCATGTCAAAGCACCTGGCGTGTTTTCGCTTGTCTGGTCGAGCGGGCGGGATCTGTCATTGAAGCTTTAGGTATCTTAGGCCTAAGACTAATGAACTAAAGGCGTCTAGCCGTACTAAAGGAGATACTCTGCTTCAAACTTGTAATACGAAAATAATTACAACGATTCATTCGCCTGCATTATGTTTAATTAGGAAAAGGTAACGGACATGGTAAAACCTTTAACGCAGAACAGTACTTTGTGGCTCTAGATACATCCTTGGAGAGAAAGCAAACAAAGACCATCCGTAGCCGACTTAGACTATCTGCGTGCTGGGTCCAATGTTGGGGACTTAGCGGTCGATGCGAGGGAGGCTGTATTACATGGATAATCAAACACGGGTTATTTCTGTTGATTGTCAATTCTTGGGGCATCTTGAGTTGCAAAATAAAACCCAAGTAGGAGGATCTAGATCATGGGAATCGAAGTTTATGGGTCCGTGGTCTTGTTCAGCACCTATTCTTGAGAGGAAAGTTTCATGCAGTCACCACCACTTTTTGGTTTGTGATATCTTTCGAATTGATTTCTATCTCTATCGCGGCGTTCCAGACTGCGCGTCGGTTGATCGGGGTCTCTATCGGGAATGTTCAATGAGTGACTTGGGCGGAGTGTGGTAATTAACGACAGTAATGGCCTCGTTGACACACCTCAAAGTTCAAACCGAACCCAATACATAAGAAATCGTTGCTGTCGCACTCATTGCGGCTAGTTTATTTGATAAACCCCCAATCTTCCTTCATTTCCTTTACACAAGAACCTTCGTCATGCATGTCAATCTTGCGTGACATGAGATTGATCCCATTTGACTTGACTCGCACTCGTTCGTGGTCGACTAAGACTGCGAGGCGGGCTCAGTCGTGGAACGTGGAAGCTACGTTTTGGCGAAAGTTGAGCATTCTGCTTGGCTTGCTCCAGGCCCGACTCTAGGTCTGGGTATCTGATCTTCTCGTCTGTTATGGAAGAGTCATCGTCGCGCAAATGAGACAGCGACTCCGCAGACAGGTTAGGTCGTGAGAAGCGGTTAAAAGCGATAAAAGTTTCTCTGTCGCCCTCAACAGCGTTCGAGGGCGGAGGTACGCGGACAGATCTGCGTCTGACCGTGACAGCATCCTCTTGAATGGGCTGCACGCCCATGTACTCGTAGATGAGGCTAAGGGTTGGGATGGAAAGCCCGTGGACTATGATGGAGAAGAGCGCGAGCCAGTACACAACTGGCCCGATTGCTCGGAGCATGTCCGTAACCTCATTGTCACCCGCCGCTTCGGTAATCTTGGGGAAGAGGTGGCGGGCATGCTCGACGTAGAAAGCCGCACCAACACCAATGGGACCAAAATACCCCATAAAAAGGGCTTCCTTCCAGTCCTTAATGGTGTTGGGCATGAGCTTGTAGGTGAGGAGAACGGCGGGAATGCGACGGAAGGCGAGTACTAGGGCACCGAGGCCGAAGAGTCGACCGGGGCTGATGCCAGTGATGTCGGAGTTAAACTCGCTCCAGGGAATGATAGTGCCGAGGTAGATGAAACCACCGAAGTTAAGAAGGACGTCGATGCTAGCGTTGACTTCGTCATGTCGCTTTTGGGCCTCGGCTAGATACTCGCCATCCCAGTTGAGTGCACTGCCGGCAACGAAGCAGGAAAGGAGATCGTCGGTTCCAATGGCTCCAGATGTGCCCATCAAGAAGAGCTACCGTTACTGTCAGTCATTTGAATCACCCAACCACGGTTGCAACTTACACCAATCGCTGTTGGCACAAGTACATAGCTCTCCGAGTCAATCCACTTCCTGAATCGCTGTCAGCTAAATCTGTCCCGGGGTTTTTCTTCTTCTCCTAGGTAAGAAGTGGGCAACCTACTTTCTGACAGAGTATTTTAGGGCGAATCTGATCAGTGTTCCGACAACGACACCGTAAGCGATGCTCATCAGGACAAAGTAGAGCCAAGTCTCAAGGAACCAGTTCTGCAGCGCAATGCCGACACCTCCACCCTGGCGGGCGACATCACCTGCACGAGGAAGAAGTGCTCGGGCAACAGATTGTACCGTTGAATCACCCGCGGGCACATCGGAACCCTCGGCATGCCGCATGAGATACGTGGCCAGCATCAAAAACGGGAACCCGAATCCATCGTTGGCTCCGGCTTCAGAGGAAATTATTTCACGCAAGGAACGCCTGACAAACTTGTCGGAGAAGGGTCCCTTTGCAACTGCTTGTGACAACACTGGGTCTGTTGAGGTAACGCAGGAAGCGATGACCATAGCTCCCAGAAGTGTCACTTTGGGTATCGTTGCGAGGATGCAGATGGTTGTAGCCAACCACATCAAAGTCATGATGGGGATCATGAGGACAAGCATGTCCTTCCATCTGTTCTTCTGGTATTTTGCCGGGAGCTGGTAGCCGGCCATGACCAGTTGGATACCGATCATCACTCTCATGACACCCTGTGATTGGGCACCAGTCAGTACAGTAGCCAACAAATACGAGTTTCCACGCTGGAGGACCAAATGAGGGTATACACACGAGAGTGATGTCATTGGTTTGACCCTCGACAGCCGACCCCCATCGTTCACTGTCGAGGAATTTGGCCGCTAGTGGACCAAGACATATGCCTAACACGACGGCCGGTACTGTGGGAAAAGCCAAACGTTAGGTCATCCTTCATATCATCCCGCCGGTCTACATGGTGAATACCAGAGAGACAGGGTAAAATGTTCATCAAGGCAAACTTGACTTACAGGCCTCGCCCAAGTACCATGAATTCTTAATCTTCACAGAGAGAATTCCGAAGAGGATGATGAACGCTCCTGCAGGAGGGAAGGACAATCATTAGTCAGAGTCAAACGGCCCAAGGCTTGGGGTACCCACCAAAGACGGCCAGCACAATGTTCAGTTCGCTGGGATCAAGAGTAGGCATCTTGGCTCGTTGATTGTGGCTTCACCTCCAAGGGTTGAGAGGTCTCCGTGTGCCCAGAGGCTGGTGGTATGCGTGTGACGAGGAAGGCTGCCTTGGCCGGCAAGGGCTTTGTGTAGGGTGAAGATCTCTTTATCTAATGCTCGTACGATGATTGCGCAAACTGATCTGGGGAAGGAAAACAAAGGACAGCAGATGTCGACCAGGCTTCGAGGGGAAGATAAAGGAAAATTAGAAGCGCCTCTAGAAAAGTGAAGTAAATCCCGCAAGAGATGAAGTCAGAAAGCAGAAACTTGAAAAGACGAGCTGCAGAAACGGTTCCTTTGCCTCTTGTGGTATGACTGTCACCTGGTACCCCAGCGCTGCTGATGGATAATGATCTGGTGAGCAGCGTCAAAGGCAAGTGATTCCTTCCCAGCGCCGAGAGTCAGTCTATTTAACAGTGGTGTGTTTACCGGGGACATACTTGGCCGCGGACTGAATGGGGGTGTCTTGGCCGCAGATCGCTGGCGGCCAGTGTTTTTTTGGAAATGGATATGGATCACAAACGCTTCTGATTCATGGCCAAGTACGCCTCGTAGATCCTGATAGGGGATTATTGCTACCCGTGGCTATGAATGGAATATCCGGAGAAGCACGGGAAGGAGGATCCCCTGGTGACGGTACGTGTTGAAGGTCCGCTGCCGCCCTCCCTTCCATTGGAAAAGAGGGCTAAAGAAAAACAAAAAGAAAAAGAGGCCAAGAGCGGCAGTGCCTGGTACATCCAGAATGCAGCATAGCCTGGCGAAACGTCTTTGCTGACGAGGCGACGGTTGGATCTTCGAGGCTTCTGGTCACTCTCGGCCACTTGGCTGAGAATGTCTTACATCGGCAGTCTTGGAAGGCGCTTGCCATCGTTCGTGTTTCTGGGACGAACATCTGTGGGGGGATGGCGACGCATCTTCTTCCTTGTTGGTGGTAGGTAGAACTTGAAGAATTTGAAACTCGGCAGGTTGAAGCAGGGAAACCGCGGGAACCGCATGGGCTTGGCCGATAGCGGACCAGTTTGTCAATAGTCTGGGGTCGAATTTGATATTATCCAGTAAAGTCTCCAGAGGTCCGTTGCGCGTCCTTCAGAGCGGCCCTAGGGTGGTTCATGGTAGGGCAACGGTCTCTTGGAAGACCCGTAATAATTCAGTGAGAATTGGGAGGTAAGTCTAATCTTTTGCTCAACTGCCCAAAGTATGTACGAGTGACCGGGCAGCTTGTCTTCGATTTCTGTCTCGGAAGACAAGAATTGTTGTTATTTGACATGAATTTTATCTACCATTTCTGTGAATACAAGTGTCGTTAAGTTTGACAACTTGAGCTGACGTTGTTTCCCGGGAGCGCCAAGGCTCGTGTTTGGCGGCGGAGAGGACGACGGGAGGAAGACAGGACGAAGGGGAAACCTGGGGAGACAGCGGCCAGTACCTCCGGGGGGGTCAGAACTACTGGAAACGGGTGCGACATAGGCCATCATTAGGGAGGCGGTAGCCCAAACCTGCCCAGAGAAATAGAGTGGACTGCCCAGAATGGCGAGATAGGACAAGAATCTTAGTGTCTTAACAAAGTGACTGGGCGTCCAGGGCTCCCCTCGGACAGCGGAGCGGTCATTGGATGAAATGTCGTTCAAGTATGCTTGTGGCCCGTCCTCAGACTCTCGGCGGAGGAGCCTGTATTTCGCGGCGGTGTCACCGCGGCCTCGGCGCCAAGCGGAGGGAGCAAGTGTTGTTTGGTGGTGTTGATGCTTTCCGCTGTGTGGAGCAAAGGGGACCGCAGGGGCGGCGTGGCTGGCGAGTTGGCCAAAGCCGGGCAGCGCTGCCGGCGTTACGACCACCGCTGAGCCGGCCAAGGAAGGATTGTCTTGGTCGGACATTGTCATAGGGCCCCTTTGGTCTTGAGTGTTCTTGGGACTCCTTGGCCAACAGGGATTGTTGACTGACGTTGGGACCACCTGGCGCTTGGCGCTTCTTGGTGAGGCTCGGCGCTACGCGCTTGGCGGCTCAAAGTCAGGTTACTGTTGCGTTGCGACTTCTCGTATCCTCCATTTCGCCGCAACATGGCCCGGATGACCATGATTGAGTATGCTAATTTACCTCATGATGAAAGCCTACGGCTTATGTTTTTCCGACCTGTGAACTTTGGCTCCCGCGCATCGAGACGCCACTCATATCGAAGTATGTTGACAATCGAATGCTTTGAGATACAACTGATGATTTTGAGCTAGAATACACGTCACCATTTCCCTTCACTCGAAGCATGAGGCGGGAATCGAGGCTGAGTTCTCTGACACGCGTCTCACCAGTTCGTCCTGATCAGCTCCGGCTAGGAAATTGATGGGTCCTCTAGGGAGGGTACAAGTGACAGATTTGCTGCACATTTCGAGACGCGAATTCCGCTGCTTACTCTCTCCAAGGCCGAGAGACGCTGGTAAATAGGGGTCGTCAATGGCGAAGCCAAGCCGCCTCTGCTGGCACTTGTTCATTTTTCCTCGCTCACAGACACACCATCTCAAACAACCACGGGTTTCCAACCAAAGACTTTAACGGCGATCAAGCAGCCTTAAGAGTTTGCTTCGCTCATCCCTATTAGCCGGTTCAAGAAGATCAACTACGTCCCGAGACTGCCCAATTGCCCTGCCACGGGCCTGTGCCACAAATCGGAAGGAATCTGAGTGCAAAATTGACCTCATGCTTCCGAGATCGCACGAAAGTAACCGAAGTCCACATGGCAACTACACCAGGAATGCATATATAACATTGGGTAGTAAGTTATTGATTAGCTCCAGTGTTTTGACTCGGTCATTTGTGTAAAGTTCCAGATAACACTTCCTGTATCAACATGAAACCTAGATCCAGCTTTTTGGAACTCATTGAGTATGTCAAGGGATGAGTTTATATCTTGGACCAAAAGAAAGAAATTTTAGACTGTGCTCAAAAATCATCTTAGCCTGTATGTGTTCTTGGCACAGTGTTCAATGCAAACTGATGGATAAACCTTCAGGCCTACCACAAACCTTGACTAGATTCTAACTATCTTCATCACAACGTCTGGGTATTTCCATTCGCTTGCTTGATCTAGAAATATGTTCACCTTGGTCTCGGGCCACGCACTTACCGTTCCGCTGATAGAGAAGATGTCAAGAACTGGAGTGGGATTACTTGATCAATCATACGAAACAAATGTCAACTCTATAGTAGACGAGACAGCCCAACCACTTCTAGTTTTCTCGTGATAACTCTTGCAGGATCGCTACTGTCTACAAAACAATCCATAAAATATTGATAGCTTCTTGACGCCTCCCCCGGCCACGACAATCTCATACGTTTCATGCCATGCAACATCATCTTAGTTACGTCCGAAATACCAAAGAATGTGCAGGCCTCATCGCCATTTGTGACCAAAATGATATATTTTCTGAGACCAGGCAATGCGATGGTACACTGCGGGATTTATGTGACAGCTAAGCATCTTCGCCATCTCGGCAAAAAGAAGCCAGTACATTGGACATAAAGTACGTGCTGCAAGCTAAGAATTCCCCTCTCCAGCTGTCTTGGTACGAGTCACTTGACTATTTCGCGTTCTTAACAAACTGGCCCTTGCTACATGACACTGAAGTATTATTCTAAATAACAATTCTGGGGCTTGTGATCCGGAAAAATATTAGAGCGTTGAAGATCAGAAGCCGACAGCGTGCCAGAAGGCGATGGCCGATTCTCAGTGCGGACTCATCTTTCATCTAACATTGCTATTACCTCTTCGACGAAAAGCTTTGCAGAAACAATAACCCTTCAGGTTTCCAACTTATACTGCATTGCCTCGCTCTTATTGTGGGGACGGGGTAACAAAGAGGCATCAACACCAGTGACAAAAAACAAGATTCATTAGTTAGCTGGTGGAGTGGACAATCAGTCGTTTTTGGTAACCACAAAGAGTGAGAGTGGAAAGAATATAGCTAAAGATTGGAAATGGGGAAACGAGTAACCCCGACTCTTGATCAACATCTTGAGGGTATTTTCTTAAACATAGATGTAGCAGAAAGGGCCATTCATTGTGTCAAGCAAGTTGCCCAACTTCACCTTTGGAGCATTGACTGACAAATCAATGTCATCATTGAGCGTGCCGTTTGTCCCTCCAAATCCTCCTGGACTTATGCTTCCAGACACTGCTGTCAGCCGCGTGTTTAGGTCCTGCATCTGCCAAATCCACCAAGTACGGTCGATCATGCCGTGATGAAGCCAAAAGGCCGGATCTGCTGGTGAGTTGTAAAAGTCCTGGAGCACGCAAAGTCAGATAAGAAGAACC
The DNA here is from genome assembly GCA_022836555.1 of Colletotrichum tofieldiae. Lineage (NCBI taxonomy): Eukaryota > Fungi > Ascomycota > Sordariomycetes > Glomerellales > Glomerellaceae > Colletotrichum > Colletotrichum tofieldiae. Next base: position 731,940 of record BQXV01000008.1, on the reverse strand, counting down.
TTTTGCATAAATTGTTATGTCCAAAGCTATGACTTACGCCACCAGGATCACCGGCAATGGTGAAATGTCCACCCCCATGAACGCCAGGATGTCCCTTTTGCATCTCGCCTTGCATCACAGTTTGGAACCAGTAGATATCGCGATTTTGGGTAATAAGGTCGTAAGTATAGGTTTCGGACGTGTACTTTGATGAGTTGGGATTCACGTCGCGACGGAGGCAACGAGGATTGTATCCTAAGCCGTCTTGACGGGGGTTGCGCGGGACATCATTTAGGACTGGAGCCACTGGCCCGAGGTTTGTCTTGAAGCTAGTTTGTGAATTAGTATCGGTAGGCCGACTCTCATAATCAGAAATTACCTACTCTTTGAAAGGCCCGCTCATGATGCAGCCTCCGCCATCTGCTGGCTGTATGGTCAGGTTACCGAATGGGATTCCAGGATGGGGTACTTTGGCTCCGTTCCCAGACATGCTTGTCTCGTTGCCATTGAAGACTGGAGACTTCAGGGGATCAGAGGCATAATAAGGCCAGTGTTCATACTACAATTGTATATCAGCATCATCCTTGCAGCGGGACCCTGAATGTTTTGGCGAACCGGTTGATGACCCTTGTATCCGCACTCTTCTCGTAGTGCCTTTTCATAAGCCCAGACGTAATATCTGTGCCATGACAGGAAGTTGGCCTGTCACAAGTCAGAAATTTCTCTCCCAATAGAACGCTTCTGAAACTTACAGTTGCGTGGATGCTCATAGTTTGCTGGATATGCGTGGCCACGAAGTCATCATATCGACTTCTTGCGCCGGGTACAATCGATGGGGAGTATTTCGGTGGCTTCGAAGCAAGACATTTCACAGCCGAAATGTAGTCTCTTCTTTCGTCAAGCGTAAGTGATGACCTGGAGCATCAGTCAGCAGTGTGCATTCTTGGCTATCAAGCTGTCTGGACTTACCACTCTTTGCGCTTCACGGCATTCTCGAGCGTACACCCAGATTTCGGCTGATGTTGCGCCAGATACACTTTGAGATTCTCCATACCGACATCTTGTAACTGATCGACCCTGTCTCTTGGGTACGGGCCAGCAAGTGCTTGGCTGGCCAGCAGCAGGAGAACGCCAATGGCGGGGAAATTCGAAGAAATCATGCCGAGTTTGAACCTAAGGTAAAGATGCTGAGTCACTGAGCTTCTGGGAGTTCAATTCACATGAAATGACACAAAATACGGTCTTGGGCTGAAGATGATATAGTAGGGAAGCATTGGACTTCTTATGCTTGGGCCAAACCGGATCCAAGAGCGGAACGAAGAGCCGGAACAAACGCAGCACTGTTGACATGACTGCATTTTATGCTATTTTTAATACAGCCTGCCGTTATTTGCCGCTAACCGGAACACAATTCACCTTGCGATGAGGCTTTCGAAGAGTCTGGAACATGGATCAAAGCCTAGCCACCGCTGAGTGGATACACATGTCTTCATTACAAGATATATTGTCCTCAGAAACTAATTGGATCTCGGCCAACCATAATTGTTCCTGCTAACCAGAGTCAGAAGATGATTCGATACCCACGACCCTTAGGTGTTGGGGGTATTATTCATCCAGGCGCATCCTCCTCGCGTGTGCGACGTGAAAATTGAGAGGAGCAGCGGCTTAAATGCGATATTACTCACACCATGCAGATGCAACGCAACTCCATTCCCTGTCCACACATGCGCACAACGGCCATAAGTATGTTACAGCCGCTTGGCTATATCCATTCGGCTAAAATGAGGTCAACGCATGCATTGGAGGTACTAAGCAAATTGCTGCTGTCCTGACTTGAAATCCTTGGTTTCCCGGAACCGCGAATATATTCCTCATTTTCCTCCGGTTAGAACGAAGACGGCAGTGTATAGCCCAATCGTGCGTGGAGAACATCATGCGTCAATCAAAGAACACACAACACATAATTAATCAATTTGGTTTGCCCACTGTATGTCAACTGCTCATTTCTCGAGTCCCTGTGATCAATGGAAACAGTTTGGATAGACTGGCGACTTCATTTCGGCCAACGCAAGCAATCTCCTGTCATCGAGTTGGTTAGAACTTCTGTATGCTTTATCGTCATGTCACCATTCCCAAAAGCCAACAGTAAGTAGATTTTGTTTTGGTGTTTGCCCTCATCAGACGCTAATGTAGTGGCATTACGAAAACCTTTATCAAAGACCTTCAGGGTCTGAAAACGAAGGTTAACATCGGATGAGCAAGTGTCGCGTTAATGAACACAACTACGTTTGGGTCTGACTCAGAGGTGCTGAGGGATCGGTTGACCCGCTTGGAAACACATATGAAGGCCAGCCGCCGCATGCGGACCTCCATAGTGACCACACCGCAGGGAGACGACATAGTGATCGTTTACAACCTAGATATTTAATTGATGATGTGTTAAAAAGATGGTAGTTCTTCCAAGAGCGAGGGGGGTGCTTTGCAACTTGTCCGCATCCTATAGGCAATTATGTGACTGGGCAAATGAATCAGGGTTCACCTAATGGCTCCGACTAACCTCAGGGGATCATACTATTCTCACCAACGCTTCACTGCATCCTAGTGCCGCTGAGAAAGTTGCTGCGGTTGGCAGAACAGGCAGGTTATTTGATCATGTCTTTGACCTAAAATGTAAATACGATGTTGGCACTGTTTTGAAGCCTCATCTAGCCCAAAGCCTCTTTAGCTTGGTTACAAAGACAAGAGGGTCAGTTGATATTTACAGCATCGAGATTCGGACCGTTACTACCCAAGAACTTCGTCAAAGACTAGCTGGAGCCCCCAGTTCCCAACTAAGAACAATCAACCCGGTATCCAAACATCAGCCCCTGAAGTCAAGTATCCAAAAGCCAAGAGATTGAAAATGGTTCGCCGTGTATCTGTTGGCTTCCAGAACCTGAGCGGTCAGATGTATATTAACAATGGCGGAAGTCTTTGTACTCTACCCCATAGCCATTGCAAAGGATCTGTACAGTGTAAGTTACAACGACTCAACAACTCAACAAACATGCAGGTGGCAACAACTTCTTCCAGGACTCTATAATGGGCTATCATTGGCACTATGTTGACATTCAACATGAATGTGGTAATCCTTAAGCAATGGTCAAGTTCGTCTCCAGCACTCGCCCTGACTGCCCCATGGTCATTGTAAGATATCACTTAAAGAGTTTGGATGCCTTTGACACAATCCCGGCCATTAGTACGAGGCCGTCCCATTGTAATTATCATGCAATAGCTGCTGGGTGTAGCCGGGGGTCTTCGGAGAGAAGAGCTATTCCAACGTTGTTTGTTAAAGCTGGCAATGATGGAATAAAAGAACGAAATTAATCAATGCGGACTCGAGGTTTTCAAAGCTTGAGGTGACCCTGTGACCGAGCGCTTCTGAGGAAATATTGCTGCGACGTAGTGCACGCAGATAAATGCTGCCGGCATTGTTACGAGGCCTCGTTCTTCCATGAAATCATATATATAAAGGATTACAGCTTCCAGTGGATATAATGGCCTCGCACAAGAGAAAAGGTACCGCCTCAGAAATACCAAAGAAGACTAGCCCTCCCAGCTTATGCATAGTTGCCTTCGAAGCAACATCCGTCGTATCGATGAATTATTACCATGAGCCCTACACTCTCAACTCGTCGACGCCGTCCAGCTCAACAAACACCAGCACCTGGATAAACGTCTGGATGGGCTCGTAACGCCTTCCCGTTCTCTTGAGCTGAGAACCCCTTGTCGACACTTGGCAACAAAGTACGTCTTCTCTCCTGTGAAGCCTCATTACAGAATGGGAATGGGAAAACAAAGCCACCTTCCGCCATAGAGCTCTGCGATGTCGAATTCGGTCGAGCATTCAAGGATCGATCTACACAACGAACAACAAATCAAGGACTTTCCGCTGTTGGGTCTTTGGCGCGACCCTATCGAGCCACGTCTGCCACACTCGACGCATCTTCGCTCATCCGTAAGACCGTAGCACCACTGACAGATGACGCCACCAGCCACCCCCAAACAAGAACGGGACGAACGAACGAACGACGCGAGCCGTGCCGTCGGATACTCATCTCATTTTTCCTTTCGCCCTGATTGGATACAATTTCACCCATGCTGTCTCGTTATCACAGCATAGTTGGACGGTTGGGGTAAGGAGTGCATAATCTGCCGCCAATCAGCCATTGCCAGCCAGCCGCGGCGATCCCATAGGCCGCAAGTGAGCGTGTCGGACGCTGACAAGTCGAGTAAATTGCCGGATAATCTCTCGACGTACACGGTGGCTCAAACCAGTTGTGCTATCGCATATGTCCTACCCAGGACCACCCTGGGGCGGTCAACTCGTTCAACCGTTCAACCGTTCAACCACACAATCCGCGCCAACCCAGAGAGACGGCCCAGCGATTGGATGAACATGTGATTGCGTCGTTTCCCAGCCCGCTCCAGCCTTATCGGCACTTGTATAAGGTTTCGCTGGCCCTTTCCCGCCTTTGCTGCTTGTCGGTCTGCGCGGCTGCGGGCATCTTCCCTGGCGAGGAGGTTAATGCGTGTGGACCATTGCAATTTTGACAGCTCAACGAGGCCCCGCGCGGGAGCACAGGCTCTGCCCCAGAGAAGACGAAAGCTTATGCTGCAGATGACGGCGGATGTTTTTCGTTGCTGTCATGGGTCGAATTTCGGTAACCCGTCGCTGATGTTCCGTGCTCGCTCGTTTCGTGTTGCTACGCTTCTTTCATCATCCTCTTCCCCTCCGATATCCATTATTCTCCCACACTCAAGTCGGCTGTTCAAGGGTGTGATATAGCATGTTTCGTTTCTTTGAGGTGGCAGCTATAAGCAAGGTAGGATCTTGTCGTAGGAGTTTTTGAATCGAGGCGGATCGTATCATCAAGATGGAACGAATCACGTAGGCTGAGCTGTTAGCCAATACCAAAAGCCAGCAACAATCTTACGTTGAAACACAGTCTACGGCTGACTGTCAGTAGAGGAAATGAGCCAGAACGTCCTTTAGCTTTCCTAGAATGGCCCGCATTTGTTCAAGGTTTTGAAAGAGACGTATTATTGTATAATCTGATTTGCAAATGTGTAAGGATACAGAGAGTTGAGGGGTTTCAACCACCCCAAGAAAAAACACAGTGATGAAGCGATGGCACTAACAGCAAGGACAGTGTGGCATGAAGCCAGTCAGCGTCCGGCACTGCCCTTTTCCTCCATTGTAAGCCTGACATCACAGTGCGTTTTTCTGCTTCACAGAGACGGCCTGGTTAGTATCTCGCGGTCCATCAAGCAATACAACCATCAAGGTGCGCCATATACCTCTGGATGCCTTCCTGCTTGCTGACCCTCGCATACAAGCACGGGGAGATTATTCCCCATTTCAGTGCCCAGACCCTCCAAATGCGAACCCAGCCCTCCTAGCATGGAGGAAACTGAAGCCGGGACGTTCAGCCTTACCAGACCACGCGATATCATCACCCTCAGACCGTCAAAGCCAGGCGCTGCTTGACAACTAGTCGAAAAAGTCCCAACCTCCAGCCACCACTGAGATGAGATAGCGCAGCCAGTCACGCCTCACGCTCTCACCCGCCGCCATGCCCAAGTCAGCAACTCCAAGCCATCCCCTATCAGACGACGCCACCAAACCGACCGACCTATCACCTCCCATCGTCGTCTCCCGCAAACGCAGAAGTCTCCGACAACAGCTCTAGTCGCATCTCCCCCTCCCACACACACCCGCTACAACCCACACCACCAAACAAACGCCGCGTACAGATCAGCAAAGCCAGTCACAGTCAGCTGATACGCATTTCCGCCCGTTGCTTGCATGCCGTGGGCAAACACCCAGTCTTGTCCCCAACGGGCATCTCCACTTGGCAACCCAACCCACACTCGAGCATGCACGCATGAACCACGATCCCCGACCAGTGGGGGTGTGGCATTAAGCAGTCTCCAGCTCACTCGGGCTCAATCTTTGCCCAAACTCTTCCCTGTTGGAGAAAACAGATGGGGCAGGCGTTTCCCCTCATGGACTTGATTCATGCCCATTTTCGGGACGCCAGTCGTTCTTGGAGAAGCTCGACGTGGTCCGCTTTCCACACAGAGACGCCCCCCCACATCACACTACGCTCGAGTCACCAACGGTTAAATCACTCAAAATCACGAGAAGCAGTCTCTGCGTCAAGATCCCGGGAATCAAGCATTTCAATTCGTACTGCCATATCTCATCAAAACAAGAAAATAACTATCACACCACGAGGAGAGAAAAAACAAAAACAGTCTTTCCATCTCGAGCCAGTCTCCCAAGGCAGCTGCCGGGTTGTCGACGGCGTGAACAGACTATGCCCTGCGCGGATGCCATGTCGTTCTCCACAGCAAGGGAAAGCCCGTCTCGGCAGTTACTTGTAGAGACTGTTCCAGCAAGTCCAAATCCGCTCCGGCTCGATATCCTCCAACCCTTCCACCCAGAAACGACGATGCATGTTTTCGACTGGAGGGCACACAGCTCGTGGTGGATATTGATGATTGGCGAGCGAGCCTCTTCCGGGCTGTCAGATATGATGGGGCAGAAGCGTCATGCTGAATTTAGTGCTGGGGATTGTAGAGTCAGTGACTGAGTTCTCCGAGGATGTTGTTCGGGGCCATCTTACGGAGCAAGAGCCGCAAGAGCAGGTGGTGCAGGTGCCAGCGCAGCTGGAGCCGCAAGAGGAGCAAGAGCTGTAACAAAGAGGTTAGAATCGAGGTAACTTCTGTAAGCTGACGCTCTACAGCTGTGGGAGCTCAAAGACTGCATAGCTCGCAAAAGCAGCTGCATGTCTTTGGGCTGTCGGTTGTAGGGAGGTCGGCGGGTGTCTGCCACTCACCAAGGGGCCATTTTGATAGTTTGTTGGGTTAAGCGAAAAGGCTTGAGTGTTTGTTTGTGATTGAGATGTGGAGATTGAAGCTGATGAGTCGGATGAAGAGGGAAAAAAGCCCAACCTGTTCAGAGATGTCCTGCCGTTTATATAGCCGCCGTCGAGCCATCTCCCCCACGTATCAGTCAGCTGGACATCAGGCGGCTATCTGATGAGACAGCGCGATTTCATTCGCGATTACGTGTAGGCAACGGGCGTGGCCGGACAAGTGTGCATGCCCATCCTGGGACAGTCGGAGAAGTCGACCGCGAATGCCGCGCGAGGGCCCTTGGTCTACTGTAGAGGCTGACATGGCGGTTTGTGTGATACCGCATCAGGCTGGCACTCCCATGTTTGGATCCATAATAGCGCTTTGCATCTCGAAATGGTGGGATGGAGCCGTTACGGAGCGGGGTTTGGGACCGAGTCTACGGGTGCAGAGCTGTGCAAGCTTCGAGACGTGTGGTCGGCTGGTGACACGGAGCAGGGTGCCTGGGCCCACCCGACGAAGGGGAGCTGGGGTGTTGTGATTGGGCCAGACGAGGCGGGCTGCTGGGCATCCACACGCGAGGTTTCGATGTTCATGGCGAGCCACGGCAGGGCGGCGGGCAGGATGGAGCGTGCATGGCTGCCGTGGCCGTGTGAATGGGATGTTGATGGCGAGCCTGGAGGGATCGTCGACAGTGACTGGACGAGAAGTGCCCGATGGGGGTCGCCCCGCCCCATCGTCGGTCAGACATTCGGTCCCAGGAGGGCGTGAGAGAGTGGGTAGAGCCGGGCTGGGTTGTGAACTGTCGAGTGGGTGAAGGATGGGTTGGGGGTTGACGAGCATCCGGAGTGGACGACGGTAGGGGCACGGCTCCAGACTGAGGAAACCGACGGCGGCATAGCTCGTCGTGGTTGGATGAATCTGGTGTGTATCCGTTGGTGTGTGCATGGCAATGTATGTAGGACGACAGAGAGGGAAATCTGCCTGTGATGCGCTTGGCAGCGGCACCCGCGCGAAACAGAGTTTGTGCCATCCCACACCTAGGACTACAGGTGATGCGACGCAGCCATCCCGTATTGGCCAGAGCCGGGACTAGCAGTTGGGCCACCTGGGATCCGGCTGCTTACTAGGCAGCTTCGACCAAAAGGCGGACAGCATAGAGGCAAGAAAGCAGAAAGATGGACAGTCGACAATCGAAACCACGCCGGATGACCTTGCCATCCCTCGTCATGAGGTGGAAAAAAGCCTCAGGGAGATGAGGACAACACAGAGATGGAGTCTCACCAGTGAGACTATAGGCTCTCCCCTAAACTTCAGCTCTGCCTCGGCTCCGCCTTTGGGGGGAGCATCAGAAGAACCTTTCCAGGGGAGAGAATCCTGGCAAAATTCCCTATCGGGCGTTGTGTGAACAAAGGAAAGCGATAACTGTTAGCTAAAAGGCGTGGGTTGTCCAATCACCGAGAATGGCCAGCGGCGACGCTGGACAACTCGTGATGGAGCCAGATTGCCCAATCAACCAACACCTCCGGGCTCGAGGTGAAGAGGCCGGTGTGACGGAGGGGATGAGAGGAGAGAAATGAGGAAAAAGGAGAAACTGTGGCTCGTTACCGTGGGGGGTTCTCGCAGTCTCTGCCCAGCTGAGAGAGCCGCTTTCCGAGAGGTGAATCACCAGACATCAAGGGCGGCAAGGAGCAGAGCCAGACACATACTGTGTACAGGTCCTCTCTCGCTTCTCTTCAGTCTCTGCAACTCGAGCCCCTCGCCTACTCCTTCGTACGGCCATCATTGGTTGCCGGATCGGTCAACTTGAATGCGTCGGTTGCGTTCAGGTAGAGAGATGGCAAGGAAGGGTGTCAGGACTAGGAAACAGACAGGACTGACGGCATCCTTATATGTGTTCACCAGCTCCGTTCCCCGGGGGCCTCACAATGGCGGTGGAAGGGAGGAACGGCATTCCCCAGATGGGAGCGGCACGCAGCGCGAACCGGCTGGTCGAAATTGTCTCATCAAAACCAGCGGTCTATCAACGTCCGTCGCCCGTTGTCGATGCTGAGTCCTGCCGCCTGACCTGACCATGGCTCATGGATGTGCTGGCCATCTTTCTCAGAGTCACCAGCATCGCGGGCCATGGTTGGTGAGAAGGAGATGGCGGAGACTGATTTTGTGTGCGAGGAGAGCCCATCAAGGTTGGCCATCCGGGTTCCTGAGACATGCCCGATTCGGCTCTTATCAATGCAGGCCATCAGGGTTCTCGACTCTTGGTCGGCTTGTAACTTTGCGCTGTGTGCCTTTCGCTTCGAACGAGAGGGAGAAGCCTGTTTGCCAAACGGTTTCCAGTCGGTGCGCCGTTCTCCTCTCTCGAAAACTGATTATGAGGGTTGTGGTTGTATCGAAATCGGGAGGCCGTACAATCTGGTGCAACTCGAACATCCGATGCTTTCAACGTCGACCCGTCCGTGAAACGTTCTCTGCTGACAGTGTATTGGAACAGAGCCTCGGCCATCGAAATCCAGACGGAAACTTGAATTTTATCTCGTGTCTTAGCGCCTGCGAATTCTCGTCATAGAGAAGCGACACTTTGTATGTCGCGGTTCGAGCCCACCCAGTATAGCGGCCAAAAACGACAATACCCAAAACCAGTATCGACCATGTGGGATAGCATGTTCGGTCTTAAGTCGAATGGATAGCTCGCCAAGCAGGTGTCATCGTGCCGGTCGACGAAAGAAGACGGCACACGACTCTTTGTATTGCAGCCGACTACTTCGCGAAGCTGGCGACGACGTGGACTGCAGCAGAATCGTAATGATCCGCTGAACCACAAAGCTCTAGTGTGCGACAACAATGTCGATCCACGTTCGAAAGTTCTGCTTTGGTTCAAGCTGTCAGATATCCGTGACAAAGTGGAACCCCGGTATTCGTTCGATGGAGTTTCGTCCAAGCTCTGACAAGTCGGCGATGCGTCTTCCCAAACGTCAGGTCCACCTCGGAAGACTTCGTCGCAAGTGCAGTGTCTTGTTCCGTCGTGGGCGACAACAATTCGAGCCTCATCCAAGACCCGTCGTTGCGTAACTCCAAGAGAATGGCGCCAAGGACCCCATAATTGCGCCATCTGGGGCAAGCGCCCTGGCGAGATCGTGGCTCTTAGATCCGATCGGACCCCGAATCCACGAAGCCCCATCAACGGCCGCGGTGAGCTCCGCTCGGCATAAATCCCCATACGCGGGCCGTTCCGCTCGCTATTCAGCAGTCGTGTAGCTTGCGGCGGTATTGGTCCGGGATGACGAAGAATGGACTACCTCTTGGTGTGTGTGCATCCGGATCGAAGGGCGGTGTGTTCGCCGTGGGGTCGTCCGAGAGGCAGACAAAAGCCGATGTAAGGTCGTCATCCTTGTTGTTGATTCGATTGTCTATATATGGAGTTGGATCGGATTCCCTTGGTATCGATTCAAGGTGGTGCCATTCTCGTCACAAGAGCACCAGACGGCTGGATATACCTGCGCGTAACATCGCCAAAGGCTTGCTGGTCGTGGACATGAGCGCCCTGCAATGACCGTTACCGTGGCCAGCGTGACTGCGATGTGAGGCACCAGCCAGGGAAGCAGACGGCAAGCGGCAAGACACGATTGTCGACGTTCGCCGCGAACGACAATGACGGACAGTCCTCGGACAGCATCATACCCTACCTCCCCTCGTCAGCAACCAGCTGGCAGACCTTGGATTGCCGCCTACTCAAGGACGAAAAAAGCGCCGCGGTCCGTGATAAAGCAGCATCGTAGTACATGCTGCGGCCCGGCTCAGTGACAAAGCCGAACAGCTGTTATTCCTGGAGTCCGAGCAGAGACCATAGAAAACGACCGAGGTCTCCAAGTCCAGCCAGTCATGATAGAGGATACTTCCGCCACCGTCCACCTGGAAATTCCGTCGATGCTCTGGTTGGTGACTGTTGAATGGCCGGCTTGGAGGAACGGGACAACTGCCAATGATGTAAAGAAGCAGGGGCTTGGAAGGTGGGAGATGTGTCGCTGTATCAAATGCGGGCCCCACAGGGACAGACATGGATCAGTGTCGAGTTGACACAATCAATAGTTGTCGGGATGTATCATGAGAGCCTCTACTCCTGGGTCAAGATACAACACTTTCGAGGCGGATTGAGACGACTCTCTCTCTCTCTCTCTCTCTCTCTCTCTCTCTCTCTCTCTCTCTCGCTGGCAGCGTGGCAGGTGGGTAGGTAGGTAGGTACCCGTCATTTGGAACCTGCAGAAGGCCTCACATCGGCATGTACCCAACCATCATTCGCGGCCGAATGCCACTCGCCCGCACGTCTCACATTTCTTGACTCTTTAGAGTTCGGCCAGACGTGCATTAGATGCCACTGTTTGGAGGCATGAAGCGGTCCGTCACGTAGCCAGAACTGCCGCCGTCGGAAACAAATAAACACCATGGCCCCTGGGGACACAACACGGGAGGTCAAGTCCGACTTCGCCTTGTCGAGTTTCATTCAACGCTGCCGGGCGTTGACACAAGCCTTGCGAGCTCATGTGTGAATGGACGGTTGTTGCGCGCCTCCGGAATCAACCCCTGGTGTGCACATACATCACATCAGAAGTGTTACTGACCTCTTCAGAGCATGGCGGCTTGAACGGGTCATATCATCACCATGATGTTGTAAAACTCTCCGTGTACATATTGAGGGAGCAGCAGGATGACAAAGTTGTAAATGAAATCAAATTGCAAATATCATTCATTGTTGGTCGCAATGAGGGATTGGGGCTCCCGTTGCCAATGCACTCCAAGCCTTATATGTAGGATGCCGCGAAAAGGAGATGAGTCGTAGCTAATCCGTCCCGATAAGAAAACACAAACCAAACCCTACTTTGACACACACAATTGGATATCCACGACGTCCGTCTCATGACTTGCGCTAATGTCCTCGGCCACTTGACCAAGATATGCCATCCCTTTAACCCATACGCCAGAAAACCCACATTGGATCATAGTGCCTCCTTCTAGGTCTACATAGTAGTGCTGAGGCTTCGTGTAAGACTGACCTCACTCCCTGGAGGAGTGCAGCTTGGGGTTCGAGACTCCTATGCCCCACCAGCCCGAGCCGCGAGAGGTTGTTTGTTCCGCCTGCCCAGCAGGGTGGCGCCGTCGAGGCTAAGCTCGAAAGCACCCTTCTGCCTGTTGCGGTCTCTAACCTGCTGGCGAGCAGCTGCGGTCACAGCCGCCGAGTGCTGGCCGTAGCCCTTGTCGTTGATGGGCGCTTGTCGCTCGCGCTCACGCCCGCGTTGTTGCTCTTGCTGATCTCTAATCTGCGCATTGCGCATGCTTTGCTCGAGTGCTTGCGTAGCCTGCGACGGCTTGTGAACATATTCGGCCTCCTTGTTCTCGGCCATTTCCTGGTCCTCATCCTCTGATTCCTCGTTAAGATTGTTGAGGAAGCGAGCAGGAACACCGCCCTTGGTCCCGACCTGCTTCCGACGCTTGGCCTCCTCCTCTTGTCTGTGCACAGCGTAACCAACATCAAACACCTCACGCAGGTTGACTGCACCAGGGGAGCGGAAGTCGTAGCGGCGGTCGCCGTCGACGATTCTCGAGGCATCAAATGCGCGGAGCATATCCGGCTGGGTCTTCTTCTCGTCGCGAGGGGTCGGGCCGGATCCTTTGATCCACGGGTGGGCCAAGAACTCAGTAATGGTGTATCGCTTGTCGGGGTCCACGGTCAAGAGGTGAGAAATGAGGTCCTGGGCCGACTTGGAGATATCATCCCACCAGGGAGACAAGAACGTATACTGTCCCTTGGCAACCTTCTCCGTCAAGACCTCGATGCTCTCGTCATAGAATGGGGGGAAACCACACAGAAGCGTGTAGAGAACGCATCCCAGGGCCCACATGTCGACGGACTTGGAGTATCGCTCATCCTTGACAATCTCGGGAGCTGTGTACCCAACCGTACCGCAGGGCGTCATGGTTTGGTTGTCCCAGACAATCTTGGACAGCCCGAAATCGGCGATCTTGATCTGGCCGATACCGCCCGCTCCAACACCAGGAATAAACTCCCCCTCATCGACCTTGTCCTCGTCGCCGGGCTGCTTGGGCTTGGGGTTCTTTGATGGGACGATGGGAATCGGATTGAACAGAATGTTTTCAGGCTTGATGTCACTGAAAGATGACATGTTAGCAAATCACAGGCACAAGATGATGACGTCACGAGCCTGGTGCGGGCGAGCATGTCGCCTCTCCCAGTCATGTATGTACTAAGGGGGGCCCGCAAACGACGCCACTCCAGACCAGAACGTCCGAAACCGATGCATAAACGTACCGATGAACAACACCTCTCTCCTCATGGAGGTATTCTAGAGCCTGCGCAACTTGTACGATGACATGCCTCGAAAGCTCCTCACTGAAGTATGTGAGACGGACAATTTGGTGGAAAAGCTCGCCACCAGGGGCCAATTCGAGGATGATGTAATAGTACTGCCTCGATTCAGAAAAGTCAATAAGCTTAATAATGTTCGGGTGGTCGAGCTGTCGCATAATCTGGACCTCTTTCAAAATATTGGCTCGCTATGACGGCGTCAGCAAGGTGGTTCATAAAGTAAATGGAGAGCCATCCTCTTGAGTAACAAAGACAGCGAAGCAACATATAAAAGTCGGAAGGTGAGGATGGCCCGACGAGAGAAGACAAATGAAATATTGAAAAGTTTTCGCACCTCTGCAGCCTTGGGGACCTTCTTGAAGTCCGGGTGTAAATGCTTGTTTCCCTAAGATTGCCCTTGTTGGTATGGGAACACTTGGAAAAGGCAGAAAAGCAAACAAAACGCTGGAAAAACAATGAAATCATGGTCGCGGCCGTAACCACCCAAGCATCAACTCACCTGCATGCTGTTCATCTCATACTTGCGGACGACCTTGATGGCACACTCGTCAGGGTGCTCGCCCGTGGTGTCGCGGGCGCGGTAGACGTTGCTGAAAGCGCCATCGCCCATCTTCTCGAGCAACTCCCATCTCTCCAAGCCGGGATATCTCGGAAACTTGCTTTTGCTCTCATTCTCCTCGGCAATGAGCTTCGCAATGTGCGTATTGTCGATGTTCTTACCCGCCTTGGAGGTCTTGTGTTGGTTCGGCTCGACGGCGTGGGCGGCAGCGTGGCCAGCTTGCGCAGCGCGGTTCTGCTGGCCATCGCCGGCAACTGAGTATGCTTCAGGGATCGCTTGTACGGGATTGGCAGCGGGATACGCAGGCTCGGAGACGCCCACGTGGGCCTTCTGAGGGGGTGAGTGTTGCTGCTTGGGTACCGGCTCGTCGTTGTTTGTGACTCGGGCTTGCTTTCCTGAAGGTGACATGCGTTAGCGTTGTGCAAAGAACCGAAAGACTAAAAGAATGCAAAGCCAAGCAGCGAAGCATGGCCGAGGCGACTAGTTGTGAAAGGTCGTGGGAGGGAGGGGAGAGGCGAGGGATTATCGTACCGTGTCGGATAAAGTTCTTAAGCTGCTGTATCGTCGACATGGCGGATGCTGGGGTCGCTGCGGAGAGCGACAGAATGCGAGGCTATTCGCGACCTGGTTTGTCTGGCGTGAAGTACACGTCGCAATGCAATGGGCGGTGGCTGATTCAGTCGGCCTGCCCCTAGTTGAGGGGGTTGCTGCTCTTCCTGTGATTGGTAATGCGGAGACGGCGAAGCACGAGTCGCGGGGAATGTACTCTCGGGACGAGTGCGATCTGTTGCGAGCAAATGCTGGACAAAAGGTCGAAGTAGTGGGTTGTGTCACGGGAAAGAAGATGAAAAGTATGTGTCGAGTGGGCGAGGGAGAAATGCAAGGTTGGCTTCTTTGTGAAATCGGGAGGGGGATGAGGCGGCTGAAAGGGAGAAATTGTTGCGAGAAGGAGGAATTTGTGGACTGCGGGCGGATGGTGGTGATGTTGGCGGAGGGGCAACGTGGACTCGGATGACGGAAGCTGGAGGAACAGGCCAACTGAAGATCGGGCGGGAACGCGGGCTGCAGCAAGGCAAGCAAGAACTGCACACAGCACGTCTGTCTCAACTGGGGTGACTGGGTAGGCTGGGTAGAGAGCCGGGGACCAAGCCAAAAAGCGACGACGCTAGGTACCAAAGCAAGGTGAGGGAAATGGGGGAAATGGGAATGAACCGGGGTTGTGGAAGGTTAGGTCGACAGGGCCAGGCGAAGAATGGCAGATGATGACGGAGTGTAGCAGCGCGTAGTGTGGACTATGCGCACGCAGGGACTGGATTGCGCCCTCTCGGCCTATTTCTGTGCTCGGGACAGGCAAACGATGATGACAGAGGTGGGAATGCGTAAGATGAGGTAGGCGTCAGAGGGCGAGGGATGTGTGTGTGTGTGTGGTGCGAATAATGTGCCTGGTGTGTGCGAGGGAAGGTTGCAGGTCGGACAGGTGCAGTAGTGTACGGTAGTACTTGGAGAAGCTGGGAGTGCTTGGTAATGGAGCTGGCGATGGAAAGTGTGTCGATGTACGTACGTTGCAAGAGGGCGAGGGGTGGAAGAAGGCTGAAGGATGTCAAAGTGGAAAAGAGGGAGAGCGAGGAAATGTCGATGATGCGAAGAGCATCGTGGCAGCAAAAGAAAAAAAGGCAGGCGCGGAATGAAGCGACGGCAGGACTTGGGAGCACCAGTAATAGCACCAACGCCAGCTACAGCATCAACAGCCAGCGGAAGAGCAGTACCATGGTAGAGGCCAGGAAGGCCAGTCATCAATGGCGACAATGGAGTGGGTTTGGACGCTGAACACGAGCAGCAGCGAGCGCACAGACGGCACAGGAGAGAGACACGGGTTTGCTTGTGAATTCGGGAGGAGGAGGGGAGGGGGAGGGGGAGGGGAACGACGGGAAGCGCACTCCTTCCTTTTTTTTTTCCTTTTTTCTTTTCCTTTCCTGTTCCTCCCTCAGTTGTGCTGCGGCGGGGTGGGCTGCGCAGGAGCACCAGACTCACTTGCGCCCCGAAGCGGGGGCATTCCATGGAACACTCTGATGACTGACTGGCTGCAGCAGGCGCCGTCTTGGCAAGATGCACCGTGTTGAAGGCGGGCGGGCAGGCGCGGAGACAGTAGACCCAACCTTTCCTTCCCTACCTGCCCGGCACAGCCGCACCTTTCGAACATTTGAAGAAGCAGCGCGAGGAAAGGTCCCTACGCACCTGCCTGCCTTGCTACCTACTCTTTCCAAAGTTGCAGAGGTTACTCTTTCCAAGGTTCCCATATGTGTGTACGCATAAGGCGTATGTGTGTATAAATGTATGCATGTGTCTACGTACCGTACCGCTGTACGTACGTACCTTCAACAGCCATTACGCCGTGGCTCCCTCTCTTATTCTTTTCAAGCTTCGAGGTCACTTCCGATCGTGATGTTTTCAGCCAACCCCGACGTTTCAAAGCGTCGCTTTCATCACAAGGTGCCCATCGCAACCCCGGACCCGTTTGGCATGCATCAGATCCAAGATTGGGGACGGCTCGACAGGGTAGACGGCTACATACTGCATTAGAAGCAAGCAAGGGGCCATCAAGGGATTCCGCGGGAATCAAGGCCATTCAACCTCCTGCACCGGCACCTCGACCTCGACCTCGTGCAGTTGGCGGGGCTAGGGCCGTCGAAAGTGATGACATAAGAACCGGGCACGCGCATCGGTGTACTGTGCCAGCCAAACTGTGTTTTAGCCGTGGACCGCCGCTATCTTCATGCCAAGCTGCGACTCCCAGGGGCGTTCGTGGCGCTAGCGCCGGCCACTTGCTTTGGGGCGACGCACGACATGACGGTGATGACACTGTGTGGTTACGACAGCCGGCGACAGCAACATTTGCAGTCGCCTCCGTTCCAAGAAAAGACTCTTGCCTGCTGTGTACAGGTACATAGCATTATGTCCATAACATCTAATCCATCCCATCCATTCATCGATCCACCCACTGTCCGGGGCTGGCCAGGACGGAAGCGAGGTGGCCGGGTTCCTGCAAAAGCAACACCCAAAAGTCGTGCAAGACAGGAGAAGGCCCATGGTCAAGATGCAAAAGCTCGCGGTTTCTCTCACTCTATCCCATTTGGGGCAGCCTGGCTGGCAGCAGGGGGAGCGCAAGAAACCAGGCGACAAGCCACCACCACAAGCAGGGCTCGGCCGCTTCCCATCCAGGGTGCATCGGAGCTGTGTTCCACTTGTTTGGATGGCGGGGCCCCGTTATGACGTCTGCCCCGTCGTCATACCCGCGTCCCTGGCAGGGATGTCATCGATGGAAGCAGGCGCGCCATTGGGAGGAGGGATTTATGGGGACGCCCTCTTTGCCTGAGGCCCCTTGGACGCAATGGTGCAGCACCAGTCAAGGCCCATGATTCATTCCTCGACCACGAGTGTCAGGACATCCCATCTTCGCCCAAATGCCCCTCGTTCATTCATCATCAAAAGTGTCTCTGCAGGGATCATGCGCTGCTTTTCTCGTCCACTGCTGCTTCTGCTTCTTCTCCTCGCACCTCGCTCGTCGTTTTTGTCCTGAGCGCCCCTCTGAGATGCGGATTCCCGTCGTCTCCGCCTCGCATCTACCCGCATCACCGCGCCCATTTGCTTGCCTATTTTGCTCCGACCCGGCCAATCATTCCGGGTTTCTTCTTCTCGCTACGTACCGAAACACCCCGCGGCGAACCACTAGTCAATTCAAATGATGATAGGCGACGATGCGCAAGCCACACACGCCACTGTCATTTCACTGACGACGCTCGATGCATCTGCGTTGCGTTCGTCTGAGTGTGTGTGTGTGTGTGCTACGCTACTACTCGGGAGTGCTCACCAACCCATGCATCCCGTCCATCATCCACGCGACAGCGAAGACCGGGTCGAAGTCTGGGTTTTGGATTCCCAAAGGTTTGGTTTGGTTCGGTTCCTTTCCTTTGCATGCGATTGCCTGCTTCTTTCTACGTATCAGCAATGACCTCATACGACGTCTTTTCCGAGTCAGGCCAGCTCCTCCAACCACACTCGCCGCGGCTCAGCTCGCTCAGTTCGGCTGGGCGAGACGTTCCTGCAAAGCACCAGTATCTCTCCACTCGACCGGCCACATCGTGGCCCTGCCTCTCCAAACCTTACCTACCCCTAGCTCGATGCACTTAGCATAGTATCGCGGTGTCCAAGACACCCGATTGCGCTTTCAACATTCCGCACGCGGGCGAAAACTATAAAAAAAAATTAAAAAAAAAAAGCCAGGAGTGCCTTATGGACTGGTCCAGACCCCGTCTGCGCACGAGCCACCTTCTTTCGTCATTCCCCATGGTACTCTTCTTGTGCCGCTGCCGCCGCTGAGCAAGATTCCTTGGACCCTTTTTGCAGCACCAGCCACAGCAAATCATCATCCTCTTCCTCCTCCCTTGCCGGCGCCACCAGCCACGCCTCTGAATGCGTGTTGTCTCGCTTCTCAAAACGTCGAGTCCCGTCCCGTTGCGAGACACGGTTCAGGAATTCTGGGTGATACACATCCCGACATTCCGTCGACTCACCCCCCCCCCCCCCCATTTCTTGATCAGACCCAAACGCCAACTTACATCGGAGCCTGGTAGCTCGCTGCTTCGCTGCTCCGAAAAGCGTCGCTCACATCGTCCGTCAATGATTCGGGTTTCCCCATGCTGGACCCAGTCTTCCTCTTGGTTGGTCGGTACGTGTGACAACCAAGGCAAATCTGGGGAACAGCAGAGCGTACGCTCAATGCGCCGGGACATTGCACCACAAGCTTGACGTTGTGCGTTGTCGGCATCTACATCCATGACACAGAACCAGTGCTCGCCTGTTTTTCAGCTCGTCTAACGCGCTCTACAAAGTCAAAGTCGGACAACGTCGCCCGGATGGATCCATGGCCCTGCTACCTGGGTCCGGCCGCTACATAAACGTTCTGCCGTCAGCAACATCAAGCCTGCGGCTCATCATCCGCACGCCGAACTCCATCCCGAAATGCTCGTCATCCCGATGGGACGGCCCCTTGAATCTTGATACATACAACCAACTTTGCTGCTAGTGCTGCGAGTTGCAAGCGCGCGCGCACCGAATGGCGAGAGAATCCCGCACCGGTTCCAACACGATGCAAAACACCCCTTGACGTCATTCGGCCGTTTGACCAGCATGTCTTCCCACGCGTTGCCACAGGGTGGTGGCCTAGGGACCTGCACAAAGCTCGAATCGGCACGTGGATTGTCATCATGGCCCCTTCCCCATTGGCCACTGCCATCTCAGGCAAGTCGCCTCGGATCAGTTCTCAGATGGCCGTTTGTATGGCAAAGAGGCATCAATCAGCGAGTATACACGTCGGTGCTTGCTTTCTGATACGTGGTCTAGTCTATCCTGACGTTTTGGGATCGCCCTGCCGGCAGCCTTCCGATCCTATCTGCGACCGTTGCAGCATGTTTGCCATGTCGGTAACCGGTTGGCCTGGCTTTCCTGGACAACGCGGGAGCACGTTACCAGGTCGTTTCCACATTTGCGAGGCCGCAATGTCCACAATGAAGTCATTATGGTCAGGGCGGCCTGGCCCATCTTGATTTTCCCCAGAGAATACTCCTACCGCCGGCATCCCGGATTAGAATCCGTTACCTGACCATCCTGGGCCTGACCGGCTCGAGTTCGTGCAAATGGGCTTCTGATTTTATCACCAGCAATGGGCTTTGCCGTGGCCTGAAGCAAGGTCGACAGCACGATAATGATGATTTGGGGCACTTCAATCCCTGAAAATTTCCCAAATGATCGGCAAGTCACAGGGCACCAGAATCCAAGGGGCTTCCCCTACTTTCATAGTTGCTGGTGGATGAGGCGGTCGCCTATTTGTATTTGCAAGTCGTTGAAGACTATGCATGTATCATTAGGCTGCGATATCACTTGAGCTGCCCCACAGTTTAGCCTTCGTTGCTTGGGTTGGGTACCTGAAACTGCGAGACTGGAAAGCGGATTGTTAGACGCCTACGTATATCAGCCAGCCTTCGGGGCTGTGAGCTTCATGCAAAAGCTCACGGACCGGGATGATATTTTCTCCAACTATATCAATTGAGTGTGTCAGGGAGATGGACTATTTCCGAATCTTAGGAGGATGTTTCCGCTTCTTTGGCACGAGGCTCTGTAATGCAGAATATGATATGCCGGCCATCTGTATCCTCGGCATTGAAGCAGAAATGTTTATGAAAGGCTCTTCAGTGCGTGTTACGCGTAGAATGTCTCTTTCCGGGACGGGCCCGGGCTATGCCTTGACTCCCAGAGTCACGGTCTCTCAATGCCCTACTCTCTGATAAGATACTCAATCTCACGTCATGTAGGTGAGAAGCTTTTCTAACGTTATTGCTCCCGTTCCTGGTTAGTCCGCAGTGTTTGTGTTGTCCCCCTGCCTACTCTATTTCCAAGAAGACACACAAGAGGTACGGGGGTGGTAGTGTCCACACAGCTCCCCTCCGGCCACCCTTCTCACTACCGATCTTGGCTGAAAGAAGCGATATTATCGAAAGCTCCCGCCGGAAGTTTGGCTCCGGGGGTTGCCATTGGGTTAGCTAGCGACGGAGAGGAGTACTTTGGCGTTTTTTTTCCTCGTGGGGAGGATTCGTTTCCCTCTCGAGAGCCCCCGAGGATGAGAACAAGCTCCGGAGGCGGGCGGGTGGGTGATATCATGGTGAAATCATAACGAGTGATCTACAACCAACGTCAGTTCGGGTGTGGGCGCCATGCACCCTCTGCGGATAGCCTTGAGGCAAACCGATTGCAGGTTTAGATGTGCAAGCGAGATGAAAGTCTCTCATCCTGCGGTCATCTCCTATGTTTTACATATGTTTCCCACCCAGACATACATGCGCGTATCGGTCTTTTGCGACGGCTGTGTGGATGCATGGAGAAGAGGCCTACCGGCTGTGTTTGGCTGTAGCAGCTCCCTACTTCGGGACATGCAGATGGCGAAAGATTCGGGTGTCCAGTACGGTAGCAGGCTCTGGAACAAAACGAGTGTGCAAAGTCGAAAAAGCGCTCGAGAGTCTACCTGATTTGTCTTGGTTATGCGCAGCTTCTCGGGTTGCCTGTCTGTCCGTTGTAATAGATCAAGCGTTCCACACGTGACACCGATGGCTTTATAGGCGTGCCGATATGGAGGTCTTTCTCTAGGGTAGCTTTCGAGCATGTTCGTAGGACTTAATGCGTCCAAATTGCTTGATGTCAATGGCCTCTATTCTGAGAGAGATGGGGAGTTAAGTTATCCATCTGGTAATCTTTGTCCTTGCGATGGTAGCAGCACGGGCTCTATCTGCTCAATATGGCTAGCCCATGCCATTGCTTGATCTTGTTAAGCGTTCTGTCTATCTGAAATGTCCTCACGAATTGGCTAAGCACTTGACTCGAAATGCTGTCGGCGATGTATTTAGACTTTGTGCGTGTTACAGGCCCAAGCTTCATCATTAGTTAAATCATCTACCAAACAAGATAATAAAGAGGGTCAATTATGACCCCTGTACCTCTTTGCTCAAACGAAATTTTGCAAGCATGAGATGCCATGTCTTTTTTTCTTCTTTTTTCTTTTTTGCCAGCTACATGAGATAGGGTCAATATCAAGCCGACTGCTGTATTGACGGTCTCTCGTAAGCGACGAGGTCAGCCGCCTGAAATGTGTGCTCAACGTGTTTGTTAAAGACAGTATTTTCCAGTACAGTTAATTATGGGCGGCGACTCCCCGATCGCTTTATGCGTAGACACATGCTGGTGCACCAAGGCATCTGTTTACTACTGGATGCCTTCTGCCGCATGCGTGTGATGCCGTGATACAGTTAGAAACCGTGAATTGGGCATCATGAATCCGGAATGGCTTTGAAGAACCAAACACTCCAACTATATGCCTAGCTACTGAAGCCTGAAGGGGATCTATTTTCCCGGCTGTGATGAACCCAAGCGTCCGCGAAGTGAAGTGTAAAAGTGGTTGTCTTTTAGAAAACTACTTACGGGCCGCAGAGCGGCTAGAAATACTCATACGAGATGGTCCGTGCGTCTCAGATACCTCATTCGAGGTCGATACCATCACGACACCGGCTTATACAGATCCACGAAAATGGCACGGATGAGCTAGACCACGCGTCCCAGTTCTTCGTATTGTGACCCTTGCTGGTAGCAGCAGACACCAAGGGACTCCATGAAACCCATTAAAACGAAGCAGACAGAAACCAAGACCCAATCGCAGGAGAAAGAACTCATGGAAGCCCATCCTAAGTTTTCCACAAGAGTCTGTGTCCGACCAACAGGGCTCAAAGCTTTCCGGTCCGTTCACATTACCTTAGCGCGCGGTTATAACACAGGAGCATGCTGTTGGTTTGTTCGGTCTAGAGTTGAGCGGTTCAACCACTGCGTCGGAAATGCAGTCATATTACTTCCTGATTGGCCGCCTGATATGCATGGCTTGTGGCACAGTATCATAGGCAGGTTGCGAGGCACACTGTCGAGAGCCCAACGGCTGCCATACTTCAGCTTCTCGCCCTCAGTGCTTAGTCTCTTCTTCTCAACTTCCAAAAAAAACATTTCTCGTCATCCTTCCAACCTCAGTACTTTCTTGACAATATTTTGCGGCCATGGGAGACCCTTTGAGCGTTGCCGCCGGTGCCACGGGATTCATCTCTTTACTGGCTCAGATCACCTCTGGGATCAGTACACTCCGCAACATTCTAAAGAACGCCGAAAAAGCACCCCCTGAGCTGGAACGTCTATCAGAGGAACTGAATTTCCTAGAACATCTCATGGACGGTGCCAAAAGGTTTCCACATGATTTCGCTTTTCAGCATTGTGAAGCAAGTTGTGGTCTCTCCATCCGGGGTTTGGAAGCGCTGATCCAGAAGTTGCCAGTGGAGTCTGAGAAGAGCAGGGGGCCAAAAACGGTGAAAACGCTCTTGGCCTTTCGCCATTGGAAACAAGACGTTGAAGACGTACTACGAAATATCCAAGCGGCCAAGCTTAACTTGATCCTGTAAGTACAAACTCCCCGGGGATCCTCCATACAGCCCACGCTCGGCCAGCTTACATTCTTCACACCAGGCTCACATCCCATCGAACATCAGTGTGCTTGCGCGAGATGATATTGGTAAACCAACTTCATAATCCGCCTGCTCTTGTGTCAAATTCTACCACCGCGAACGATCCAGCCGCACCTCGGACACCGTCGTCTGCTTCTTCCCGCCCGTCCTCTGAAACTTTGGTTCCTATGAGGAGGACTCCTGCCGGCATGGTAAAGCCGAGACCTGAGAATCGCGGGAACTGCATGTCAAGGTATTGTTCATGTTCATGCCACCGTACGGAAAGGACTTCCCGGCGCTTCTGGGCACTCGAATACACTCCTCTCGCAGTGTTTCAGCAGGCTTGCGACAAACCATCCTGTAACGCTGCCAAGTATGGCGGTACGTTCAGACTCGCGCTCTCGCAGCTTGGAATCCGGTGGGCGGCGGAAATTCACTTCTATATCCTCACAGAATCGGGAAAGTTTTCCTTTCGCCCCTGTTTCGAGATGGAACGAATCGTGCCGTATACGTCTCCCGGATTTGAATTAATATGGAGATGTGAGAATCATCTAATCGGATTTGAAACTGCTCAAAAGGGGCTCATTGAGCTGTATCAAACGGATCCATCATTCCGAACGCATGTCGACCCGGACGGAAAGTCCTACATTGAAGTATGATCGCCAATCCTATCGTGTTCAGGTTCTAATCGTTAAATAGGTGATTCTGCACCGACCATGGAGGTCAGAGCTACAGTTCCAACTGCTTGAGCTTTTCATGCAAGAATTCGGGATGACACAAGGAACCAGACGTCCTGGGTGAGTAACGCTATCGCAGAGAAAGACCAGAATCAACACACAAACGAACGTAGCTTACTTTGTTACACAATGATAGATTCCTGTCTCTCTGCGCACGATGGATCGGCGAAGGCCCTCATCTGAGTTTACTGGAAACCCTCCTCCAATCGGGCTTCGATGCGACTGAGGCTGACGCCCAAAACTGGCCGGAAGTGTCCTCGCCAGATTGGTATGCTGAAGAAATCGCCCCGGACCCGTTCTTTGTGGAGTACTTAAGCATAGTCAACACACACAATCAAGGCGAGTCTCCTATTGAGTTTCCGTGAAACCTCACAAAGATAACCGGTGCTTTGCAGGGTTCGCTGGCTTGACACTTCTCCACGAAGCCGTTGTGTTCGGTTCCCCTGAATCGATCAGAGAACTCATCACTCGCTCTCATGTCGACGAACGAAACATTCTCGGCCAGACTCCTCTCCATTTTGCTGTTTCAAATCCTCAACACCTTGAAGTTCTTCTACAATCCAACCCCGATCTGGATGCCCCCGACATTTGTGGCAATACACCCTTGATGTATGCAGCAGCAGAGAACCATGAGACATCCGTGATGATGCTTCTCGACGCTGGTGCGAACATAACAGCCCAGGAAAGCCGATATAATCGCACATTTATAGAATATGGGGCTCTGCGAGGACATTGGAAGCTCATTCTCAACTGTCTCTCGCGGATAGAGGCCCTGTGGGACAAGCAAGTTGCAGAGATATGGGCCCATCATGCAACGTTGCTATTTCACGTGGAGTATCCGAGTCGCCGAGGCAACGGAGACGTATCATTTCATCAGTTCCTCGCCAAGTGCGGAGATGTCAATTTCACCTATGCCAATTCCCGGAAGATGGAACGAGACAATACCCTTCTCCACGACGCTTCATCGGCTTCAGACTTGAAAGCATTGCTTGACAACGGGTTCAATCTTATAAACTACCTTAACAGCGCAGGTCATAGTCCACTGATGGCTGCTGCTGCTCGATGCAAAGCCAGCCTCGTGGAGGGCCTCTTAAACGCTGGGGCCGATGTCGCGTTAAAAGACAATTGTCATCGCACGGCGCTTCATCACGTCTTGGGACAGGTAAAGGGTGGAGTGAATGATAGTACTTGGGCAGCCATGGACACAGTCCGCGTATTAGTTGCCAACGGAGCGGACCTTCTAACCAGAGACAGTTGCAAATGTCCCTGTTCACCGGATGGCTGTCTTCCGGGTGCAGAACTTGGACATTCCGTTTACACGTATTGGTTTAAATCTTACTTCCCAGTTTGGGCAATAGAGTGGATTTGCCTTGTCGGCGAGAATGGAGGCAACAAAGCGGCAAAGATAGCCCTTTTGTCGCTTATACGAAAGGTAAAACATGACGAGATGGGAATGACGCATGTGTGTTGCCGGCGGTCTTTACAAAACAATTGGGAGTGCTCCTCCATCTTTGGCAGCCAAAATCAACTTCCTGGTGACGATATCGACGATATCATAGATGAAGAGTCCGAATTTATCGAAAAGTTGGAAGATGAGATGGTGCAGAGCGCCGACCGGGATCGCGGAATGCTATTTGATGACTGGATTCGGCATATCAAATCAGCACTTACCGTCTCGTGCAAACAGGCTGCAGAGAAAAACAGAAAATTGAAAATTGGGCATGATGATAGAAAGGCATGGAAATACCCTGCCAGTCTTTTCTCCTCGGGAATGCTAACAGATGAGACAGTCCGGCCCACATGTGGATCATAAGAACGATACCTTTACGCTTGATATCAACACCAGCCTTGTCACGAAATCAGATCCAGCTAACGAGGTCAAGTCCTCCATAGCGAGGTATATCCTTTGGATGGAACTCCAATACCAAGACCAGGGAACTTGCGGTCAGGATCAACCATCTCGAGAGGGCTGGTATTTGAGAAGGAATCAATGTATTCGCCGAGTTCTCGACATTATGGATTTACCGGCAGCTCAACTTGCTCATGAAATGAGGAAATCACGATTGCCTTGTGAAGAAACCTGTGGCCCTGCCAAGGTCGAAGCGGGCATTCAGCATTTCTTATCGTCAATGGCAGAGAGAAGTGAATAGCTGTTGGCTCAGAGGGTGCCCAGAACGGGAGCAGAATGGGAGCGAAAGTCATGTTTGGGCGTGGAACGAGTATTCACGGGAAAGGTTGTTCATATTTTACCTATTTTGCAGTGGTCGGTGGTTGCTGATAGTTGTATTTTACTTCCGTCGCCGTTGAAGTCAAATTTCCAACAGCATCGCCCTTCGATTTGACTGTGGTCGGTGGACTATCTTTAGGAAATCCGTAACGTATCATTGTCAAGTCGGTCCAGCATTTGATGTATTCCTGCAGCTTGCCAGCCAATTATGTCTTACACCGAGTCAACTTTCCTGAATTCGAAGAGTTCTGAGCGAGAGCCCCGTCGGTGAGCATGATAGTGATTAGTGGCTGCATTGTTCTTGACTTCACAACATCGCATCCCACTTATTCGCGCCATGAGAGTCGCCAATCTGAGTCTCGGTGCAGTCTCCATTAATGCATTCATTCCTGAGATGTGAACTCACTTGGCTGATCGCGTTCGAGGACTAGTAATTAATTGATATTGGAGCTTACATGCTGTGGACGCCGCTTACAATGAGAATCCAACGAGACGCTAGACCAGGGAAAGGAAGAAACAGGGTATGCCATGTGACCAAGAGATAAAAGTGGCCTGGAATATTGTTGCGAATTTGCAAGCAACCAATGGGTACCAGTTCGAACGAGCCCGCTGTTAAACTGCAGGGGCCAGCATGCGAGGAATGGTGCGTGAGAACCAAAGCTACATGAGTATGAGAAACAGCGCCGGAACAAAGAAAACAAGCATAGCGTATCAATCCATGTGGAATGGCATTCATATCTCGTCAACATTGATGGCATGCGTAACGGTCATCCCTCAATGAACCCCTCCCGAAACCGATGATCGAGCCACAGAGCCCTGCACTATGCCAGAGAACCAACTGTGCAATAATGACCACTAAAATCCAAAATCTGTTTCCTCGGCCACTTCACTGCCTCCAAAAGTACAGGGAGCCCCGCCAGCCGTGCGTCGACCATGTCCATGAGTCTCCTCGACCAGCCCCTGAGAAACCAGTAAGTTGGTTCCATCACGCAAAACAACACAGCGAAATAAGATAGAAGAACCACGGCGTATGGATTTTTCGCTTGTATGTCCGCCATGATATTTTCAGAAATCACATACGGCCAGAAAACGACCATGCCCACCTCCAGGTTGGCGCCGGCATGTGCCATGAGGTAGGCGGCCTTCCCCAGCTCTCCGACAGCGGTGGTGTAATCATCCCGCGCGACATCTGAGAGGTTCTCCTTAAAAAAGACAGTAAGGTAGTCCAAGGCCTCGAAGACGTCTCTTGGTAGAGGGGAATGGCGAAGAGGCGGGTTTCTGAACGATTCGATTGTCAGTGTCTCGCGAGTCTTCGTCAACACAGTATTGCTGCCGCAAAGCTTACTTGTACTCGGGATCACCTGGGTCAACGATCCAAACGCCCTGAGCCATGGGGCCAAAGTTTGTCTTGCCGAGCCTGCTTTGGTAAGGTTCGAGAATTGCCCTTATCCCTCGCACGAATACGAAGAGCGACGTGACATCTGGGGAGTCCTCGAGGCTGTGCTCCTTATTCATGCGCACTGGATCCGATGCGACATAGAATAAAATCAGGGAGGCGAAGCAGAAGAAGGGTATCCAGTTGTTATCGTCTACAGTGTGCAGCAAAGCACGGAAAGCTTCGAGACCGGCATTCTGATGGGATGCTGCCAGGTCAAGATATTTGTCTCGTTCGGAGGGTATCAGGTACCCCTTGTGCAAGGCGGCTATAGTAAGAATGCCGTGCATGACGAAGGGGCAGTCGTATCCTATTTCTGGCATGACTGCGCGCCAGACATGTTGCATGTCGGGACGAATCGACATGGTGTTGGCAGTGTGTAGGACATAGTGATGCATCAATTCCAGACCGTGGCCCCACAGCTCGATGGTC
Organism: Colletotrichum tofieldiae; assembly: GCA_022836555.1. Classification (NCBI taxonomy): domain Eukaryota; kingdom Fungi; phylum Ascomycota; class Sordariomycetes; order Glomerellales; family Glomerellaceae; genus Colletotrichum; species Colletotrichum tofieldiae. Next base: position 704,206 of record BQXV01000008.1, on the reverse strand, counting down.
GGCGCTTGCGGTGTTCCTCTACTGTTGTCGACGGCCACATCGAGAAACTGGTATGGGGCTTCTGTGCTTAGCCCGCTGACCGAAGGCGTGAGAGACGAGCGTTGAGGGGTAATGCCGGATGGCGAGCCATGCGAGGACGATAGACTGCACGGGATGCCATGTCTGGTGCAGTTGAAACAGGACGGGTAAGCCTCATCGCACTTGGGGGCGGCCAGTCAGTGAGAGTTCTTCCAAGTCGTATCGCGCCGGCGGGCTTGCCGTGGCGCTGGGATCAGCGGGCCCAACCCCCCTGCCGCGTGTTCGGCGCGCGGAAGCGGTAGACGGCGGTGTCACTCACCTTGACTTTCCTCCGCTTGCAGTCTCGGCAGCCATTGCGGGACTTGGTATGAGAGCGACGGGTCGCCATTGGATGGGCCGGGGGCTGGAGGGAGTCGTTCATTCAAGGTTTCAAATGAGACGGGAAGCCTCCGCGTGTAACACTGGATCTTGGTGGCAAGGCGGTTCCGCTGAGTTTGTCCGAGCCGTTGGGTCGAATCAGTTCGCGAGAGAAGTGGCAGAGAGAAAGAGTACGAACACGCGGGTTCGCTCTCATTGAAAAAGAATGAAAATCAGACGCAGATGGAGGGATGGGCCAAGCCACGCAGCGATGGAGCATGTCAGTGTCAAAGGTTGAAGCACGTCCAATACGAGACTCAAAAGCGAATACTCGCAATTGCGGAGCCTTCGCCCCTAGCTTCAGCGGGTTTGCCGGCGCTTGGTGTGCGTGGCCCACCGCTCCCGCGCCCGAAAGGGGACGCCCAGCCGTATTCCGATGGTTCTGATTGGCCCCGTACTCAGATACGTCGATACGTGCGGGATGCCCCATCTCTCTAAAAATTCCACGGGACGAATGCTCGGGACGACGGGGGCGCAGTGATACTCGGGTCCCGGGCAGAACCAGTAAAAAGCAGCGTTGAACGGCGCGCAATCATCGAAACCTGCCGTTTGTTAGCAAAAATGGCTATCTTTGGGGGTGGGTGGCTGCCAGGGCCCCGATATGGTCCCCCTTACGAGGCACCGTACACGTGGGCTGCGTGAGGGATAGCTCGTTGTCATCGAAGACCGAAAAAGACTTAAGCTTAACTTCTCCCTCCACCCCAGAGCCAAAAAGCATCCTCGTCTTCGTCCTCATCCAAACATCGACCAAACAAACACGCCTGGGACCGGTACACATTCAAGTCGCTTGTTACTGCCTCCTGCACACTTCGACTACGACTCGACACAATACGACGCGACACGACCTGTGCCTGCAATCCGAGTCGAGCGTCCAAGTGTAGGCAGCCACTCCTTGCCGATCCGACAAGATGGCGAGACCCTGCAACCCTGACTATGTCAACGCCCAGTGGTCGTTTTATCGATTCGAGCCGTCGACCGCAGCGGCCATCTTCTTCTGTATCGTCTACATCCTTACCACTGGGCTTCATGTGGTCCAGATGGTCAGGACGAAAACATGGTACATGACGGCATTTGTCATTGGTGGTGTGTGTAAGTAATGTTGGATCCAATCTCGGGTCGACGCCGTGGACTAACAAACGATTGTGCAGGCGAGTTTGTCGGATACGCCTCTCGAGCGAAGAACACGCTGGAGGATCCCGGATGCTGGACTCTCCTACCGTACATCATCCAGAACGTCCTGCTACTCATCGCTCCGGCACTCATGGCGGCTTCCATCTACATGATCCTCGGCCGTATCATCGAGTTGACTGACGGAGAGAGCCACGCCTTGATCAAGAGACGTTGGTTGACCAAGGTCTTCGTTTCCGGCGACGTCCTGTCACTCCTGCTGCAATCAAGTGGTATGTAATCCGTTCTCCGTCAGCCTGTCCGACTTTTTGTATGCTGACTTGCAACTAGGTGGTGGCATGATGGCTGCGGCTGGCGAAGGCAACAACATGATGGAGATTGGGGAGAACGTCATCATTGTCGGTCTCTTCGTGCAACTTGCCGTCTTCGGATTCTTCATTGTCACCGCCGCGCTCTTCCACCGCCGCATGAAGCTGGTGCCGACTGCGAAGTCCCACCAGCCGGAGATCCGCTGGGGCTACTATCTCTTGACGCTCTACGTCACCAGTGTCCTGATCTGGGTTCGAAGCGTCTTCCGTGTCATCGAGTACTTGGAGGGCAACAAGGGCCATCTGATGACCAACGAGGTGTACGTGTACATCTTCGACGCGACGCTCATGTTCCTCGTCATGGTGTGGATGAACTGGTTCCACCCGAGCGAGATTGGTCTGCTGCTCCGCGGCGACGCGCCCATCAAGAACGGGCTCGAACTCGTCATGATGGGAAGAAAGTTTGGCAAGATCCAAAACGAAAGCAGCAGTATGAGTGCATAGAAGGTGTCACGCATGTGTCAAGGCTCAATAATAGCATATACTTGGAGGACAGGCCAGAGAGGCATGATGGGCGTTAGGGACGGCCCCGGCGTTGGTCATAATGTGTGGAGGCAGTAGACTTGCCACAAATCCCTTGGTAGGGAATGTTTTATTTGTCAGCGGATGTGGGATTGGTTTCTGGGTACATAAGAGGCAGTGTGGGTTCCTCTCACGATGTAGCATCGTGATCGAGATTAGCGCATAGAATATCATGAACGAAGTGAAGCAGAGGATCACTGTATCAACCACCAGCATTGCGCGTGGCCCGCCCTGCGATGTCTAAATCCAGGTGGAGGGCAGAAGCTTTGAAGGAGAAGACACCAATAGGCGGAAATACGGTGATTTAACAAAAAAAGAGAGAAGAAAAATTGGGAGGAAAGAAAAGGGCAAGGAAGTTGAGGATCCAACAAGGCATGCATGCACTGAGACTTTGCGAGTAAGTGGAGGTGCCAGTCTTGAAAGGTTCTCGGCGGTGTCTTATCGTTATCGGATATGAGCTCCGATAAGGATCCCTGGCTTACTTTGGCCTCGCGGAGCACGGGCCAGCCAGGAGCCTCCGCCGCGGGGCCACGGGATCTGCAGGCGACAGGGCGTCCTGGGGCCCGAGAACAGGCATAATCGTCGGCGTCGACCCCGCATCAGCTCCCTGATAGGCGGGAGCTCCAGCGAACAGCAGCCGTTGGTCCCCCAGGCAGACAGGTAGGTAGACCGGAGGGAAGCTCTGGGCAAGCCCAATGAGCACCTCCAGCGCTTCCCGCTGCAGCCTGGCAGTCAATCAACCAGGCGCCTCACCTCCCGGCCTTTCCTTTCCACCTCCAGCTACCTTACCTTTGGTTCGTATGGTTTGCCTCGACCAAGAAACTGTTGGGGCCTGCTTTCATCGACATCCATCAACCTGAGGCGCCGGTTGCCTTCCTTCTTCCTCCCACTCTCTTCCCCTGCCGGAAGCCGGATCAGGCCGCACATTCCACCAACCCTTCCACGTCATCTTCGCCTCGCCGCATCGGGAGTTACTTGGGAAATCTCATCGCCTCTTGCTGACCTTCAACGTCTCGTCAACAGAAATCAACACGACTGCCTCGTTCTGCTCGTCAAGAAATACACTCTCCACGGGCTGGTTGGACTGCTGAAGGTATTGACTTCAATCCTGTACCACCATACGTCGTTCCTTCACCCCACCGGCAAGAACTGACATGTTGAAGCAACCCTAGTCACCGACTCGTATCGTTGACCTCCATCGTCCATCGCCCCGGCTTTTATCTCGATAAGCTATTTCCTATTTGCTACGGCTAGCGCAGAGCAACGATTATATCGAGGCCAATATGGCTGAACGCCAGAATCTCGCCAAGCAGGACCTCGACGACTGGGAGGAGGTCGCTGACAATTATTCCGTCGTGTCTCTCTCGTCTTCCGACAACGACGACGATGAGGATTCCACCCCCGCCTCACCATCGTTGGTGACGCCCCGCCATGCCCCTACCGTTTACAAAGAGAACCGGAAGAAGAACAGCAACAGTACAGCTGCAGATCTTCCTCAGCCCGCTCGAAGTCAACCCTCGCCATCAGAAGCCCTCCATGAGACCTCTCAAGCTGCGTCTCTGCACACCGATCCAATCGGCATTGGACCAGCCTCTCCCGCACCTTCCGACAAATTCGGAACCTCCTCTCCGTTGGCCGCTGTTCTCAGTCAAGGCTTTAGACACGAATCGCCTATTGGGAGAGCTGCAAGCACAGGCGAGGTTGTCTCAACACACTCCCCCGGACATGAGGATAAGATAGCGGTGGTGACGTGCACAAAGTCTGGGGGATCTGGCGAACACATACCGGCCGAGGCTCCTGGCCCTTCCGATCGTCTTTCGATTCTCGAATGGTTCGGAGCACCCCTACACCGCCAAGCCTCGTCATCCCTCTTGCCCTCTAGTTCCAACGAAGCGACCCGGGCGAGCTATGAATCCACATCCAAGCCATCCACCGACAAAGAGATGGAGGAGGCTGCTGCGAAATTCGGTGGCTTGATGATGAATTCAGGGTTTCCCGAAGACGAAGAGTCGTCAAGCAAACCTGAAGGTACGCTGGGTGAGACTCTCGACCTGGACGACTCCTTGATGGACCCTGTCTGTATCAGCAAGACACTCGAGTCCCTGTACGATTACATCGCGGACACCCTCCGTCGTACCGGCGAACAACTCGCTGGCCTTAATGATAGCCTCAATGTCGGCAGCAGCTGCCACGCTCTGATGACACAGATCAGCGAGCTCCGCCCCATCCTTTCCGAGTATGCGACCCAATGGGGGAAGCCCCTGGGGGCGAAAGATATACCACTCGACCCCAGCCTGTCCCTGTGGCTGTCGTCTCTCCAGGCCATCGTCTCGAAACTGCGGAGGAAAAGCAGACTTTGGTCACGGCAAGCCAATACCGAGGAGGGCAAGAAGGTCCATTCGGCCTTGCTCAAGTTGGATGCGGCGCTGAACAATCACATCAAACAGATGAACGACTTCCTGCCCATTATACAAGTGTAAGTCCCCAGTCTTTTCCCTGCCATGCATTCCTTCTTGGGCCTATGCTAACGTGCATGAAGCGACTTCAACGATTATCGGACGCAAAACATGCCATTTCCCACCGAGGTGATCGACGGTGAGAACAAGACTACCAAGCACGCAGGCAGTATACCACCCCGGCCTACAGACCGCCTCTCTCAAGTTCGGAGTGCGATGTACTCCTTGAAGGACCAACTACAGAAGACGGTGGAGATTCTGGCAATCAGTCAGAACTTCCTCCCCGAAGCTGCATCAACTACAGCCTCCGACATCGTGCGACGTTTGGGGTCCACCTTCAACGCTGCGTCTCTGGCCTTGACTAACAACGGGTCCGAGTGGCTCGAAAGCGACCTTGGCCGCGCCCAAATCGGGTTGCTGTCTCATGCAGAGTTTAGTAATCTGGATCCGAGAACTCTCCACGATTTCAAGGTCCGTCTCCAGCAGATCTGCAGCCTGGTGTCCAACCCTGCGGACCATCACCAGTGGACCGACGAGATGGTGCGCAGCCACTATGTGTATATGCTTGTCGAACAGCAGCAGCTTGACGCTCTAAGCAACATCGCCTCCGTCTTGGAAGACTTGATGATGCCCAAGCACCTGAAGACCAGAACCGAGTTCGACGATTTTATGAAAGAGATGTAGTCTCTAAATGACTGTGGAGAACAGGAAATGACAGGACTGGCCAGCAAAATGGGATACGGAACGACACAGAGCGTAGTCATGAAGAATCGTGAGCGTAGTATGCGACGGCGATGTCTGGTTTAGCCATCTCGACGCCCGCCTTCCGCGTGGCGATACGTTGACTGATTGAGACTTGGTGTTTTGGCGTGAGGTTTCGGGCATCGACAACGTGATTTGGGACTGGCCGAGAGCTCTTTCACCCAGTCAATTGACCGTAGGGCTCATAATTGACTCCAGCATTCCCAAATAGGCTTAATCATGGCGCAGTGAAGGTTCTTGTAATGTCTTTGTCCACCACAATGTAAGGGACGAAGTTGACGAAATAAGGCTCATGATACACCGCCCCTCCTGTGATCTAATTCCCGCCGTCTGATCTGGTCTGGTCTGATCTGGCGTGCATCTTCAGACGGAGCCGGACAACCACGGCCATCTGAATTTTTGCAGCCTGCAGACATCGGCCAAGAAACCGCTCCCGCGGCTCTCGCGCACAGCTCACACGCCACATGACTTCTCGGGTAGGAATGGAGGCTGGGGCCGGGCACCAGTCCGGGCGCAGTCTGCAGACGTGAGCGAAGCTTCGGCATTTCGCTGTGGCGTCGGTGCGCAAAAGAAAAAAAAAAGAAAAGGGCCAGGATGGCTTGGGGTCGCGCGCGCCGCCGCTGCTGCTGGAGATCTCCGGCCCAGATGTCCGGGACCCAATGTCGGTGTGCGTGTTTGTCAGCGGGTGGGCGGTTTATTGATGCTGTGTTACATCCGGGAGGGATGCGCTGACGGCGTCCAGCTCCGCGTGGGCCGTGGCATGTCTCGGGCGTTTGGAGGGTGTCAGCTTATTGGGAGATGCCGGGTTGGCGGATTCGGGATCAGACACCTTGTGGACTTTGGACTTCATAGGGTCCCGAGTTGAGTCGGGCCTCCATGTTGGCTTTCCAAATGTGCTCACTCTCGCCAACCGTCTTGGGGGTGCCTTTGATCCCCAGGAGGCTTTGATGGCAGTACCGTTAGCATTGCTATTTATGTGGCAGTCAGGCATGCGGACGCGTGCTGCAAGTTGTGCGCCGCACGTAGCAAAGCCCATCTCTTGACGGCGGTGAGCCTCGGTCGCTTAAGACTCTCTCCGTGGAATGCCATTCTTGCGTATTTGCTGGCACTCTAGGCGAACCGTGATATCCCATCTTTGCCGTAGCAAAAGTCCAAAATATGCATGCTATGCTGTTTCCGTCTGGTCTCCGCACCGAGGCTGCCGGGGCATGCTGCGGCTCTCATCCTCACATCGGTTGTGGTAACTGGCTTCCACCCCTTCGATTGGTTGATAGCGCCGGTAGCGCGGCCAGGTGGAAGCACACTAAGAGCGTTGCTGGCTAGCTCCAACGGACCCAGCAGCTGGACTGCCCGTCTGCAATGCGTGACATGTCCGTTTATCTCGCCTCGTCTGGCCCCGCTCAGAAGCATCCAACATCCAACATCGGGATACCGTACAACACCCTCGGGCTTCCCAGGCTGTGCTGGTGGGATCCGATTCGCGAGTTTTCGCGGTACGGTTCAGGCAACATGTCAGCAGCCAGCGATGCGGCCCCTGGAGGGAAAACAAGACGGAGGGCAATTACCGGCGCCGGCATGAGGCTATTGAACTTGGCCGCCGGACCTGCAGGTGTTGAGTGGGGGGTGGTGTTTACGTGACGATGGGACGGACGATGGGTGAAGAAGGACAAGAGTTTTTTTATTCTATAAATGTGGCGAGCCGGCGATGAGACTTTGGTGTTGAATTCTTGAACATCATCAACAGCTGGCCAGCCCACGATCACCTGCTCTTCATACCTGGCGCGCTATCCCACAATCGTTTCAATATGCGTGCTACAGTTCTTGTCCTCCTTGCCGGACTTTTGGCGTTCACAAACGCGGTCGCGTTACCCGGGTCTGAAGATTCTCCTTCTTCTTCCCCCGTTCTAGCCCGGGACCTGAAGGCTCGCGCCCCCAAATGCCCGGACGTTTGGACCAAGGTTAACGCCGAGCTCAACTCGCTCTTTCTCGACGGCGGCAAGTGCAACGCCCTCGCCAGGGGTGCCATCCGTGCCATATTCCACGACTGCGGCTCGTGGGACGAGTCTCAAGGGCAGAGCGGCGGGTGTGACGGGTCCTTGGTTGTCGGCGTCACCCCGGATGTCGAACTCGACCGGGTCGAGAACAGGGGTCTGCAGAACATTGCGGGGGCGTTGAAGGACCTTTCCGTCCGGTATAACACGACCGCGGCGGACATGACGGTCTTTGCCGGAAGTGAGCATCACGTGTTCCTCCACATGCATTCTAGTATACGCCGGCTAACACACGCCTCCAGACGCTGCGATTTTCCTGTGTCCCGGCGGGCCCAAAGTCAGGACTTACATTGGCCGGAACGACAACACCAACTCGGCCAAGGCGGGCGGGCTGCCCAGCCCCTTTGACACCCCCGAGAACCTCTTGGCTTTGTTCAAGGCCAAGGGCCTCGACGCGGAGGCCCTCGCCGCGCTGCTCGGCGCCCACAGCACCTCCACGCAGAGCTTTGTCAACGCAACACAGGCGGGGGCGTCGCAGGACTCGACGTGAGTGAACCGTTGTTGGACCCGACGGAATTGCCGAGACCGCACGAAGTTGCTAACGCAGGCTTTTTGCCATAGGCCCGGAGAGTTGGACGTCAGCTACTACAAGGAGACGCACGACTTCGCCACCAAGGGCACCGCTCCCTCCGGCGTCTTTGTGTTCCCTTCGGACTCCAGCATCGCGACCTCGGAGGCGAGCAGCGTCGGCAGGTGGTTCCAGGGCTTTATCGGGGACCAGGACAAGTGGAGCAAGAGCTTCAAGAAGTCGTGAGTGGTTGTCGGTGCATGTTGCGCAACGGGCACTAACGCGAGGCAGAATGGAGAGGATGGCGCTTTTCGGCAACGACAAGGGGAGCATGTCCGACTGCACCGATGCGATAGCCAAGCTGTGATGGTAGTTTGCAGCCGTGCCGGGGGAGGCCATCATGCTACGGGAGTTTTCTTCTATCCAGGGACACAGGTGTTGTCTACCTCGCAGGATCACTTCTGCCGCTTGGCTACTATGTATACTTATATGTACTTCTAATTACCATGGTGGTGATGTAGAAACGTAACGGGGCTATATTTCTACTCAATTTTGCCGTGTGTCAATGTGATGAAATTTCGATTCATGAATAGGAAGACTCCCTCGTGAACCGGGACAATGGATGCGCACACAGATTTAGTTGCGCCAGAAGACGCATCCATTAGCAAAAATAAAGCATGGTCCAGAGTAAACATTCCGATCAACGGTGAGATGAGCGGTGTTCTGGGTCTGGAACGTAAAGATCCGTAGTGTGGTTAGCTATCAAGCACTGACGACGGGTCCGCGTATTCATGTCATGGAGGATTGAAATGGAGTAGAGTGTTTGCCGCTGTATTGTTAGAAGGATTGTTTATGAGATTTCTTTAATCAAAATATCTGCTGCTGGAATCAATGCTTCAGGCCTTTCAACTGTTTTAGATGCGTCGTAAATATATGATCTACGGTAATTAATTCAGAAAGCCAGCTGTGACGCCCTTAATGTTTTCATCCCAACCTGCCTTCCACGCTCTGCTAAGATTGTAGCATCAATAGAGACGAACAAAAAGTCCTACAAACACCAAAAACAAAAAGTGTTGAAAGATTAGGGGAAAACCTCGGGGTTTTGTACCATGAACTCTACCTACTATGACCCTACGGTAGGAATTCTGAGCAACGTATTAAAATGTAACGACCAACAACACATACAATCTCGGATAGGCGCCACGAATGCAACGTGAATACATTGATAGAGAGTCCGAAGATCCACTGCGATCAGGTGCCATATTATCATTGCTCGCCTGCCGACGTTCTGGCCCGTCTCAAGCTATCCACCTTGGAATAACTCAAATGTTTGTGCCAAATACAGCGTAATGTCTCAGGGCTGATGTTGTCGCCACTCCGAAAGCACAAGGAACTGAGTTGTTTGAACAATCGTTAGTCTTGATCCAGAATACTTTTAGTTCAAAGTCAGCTACTTGCTGAGCTGAATCATTGTACTGACTATTGTGTCAAACCTGGCGCGTCGTCAGTGCAAGTCCGCAAAAACGAGCTGCATGGCTTGTCTGAGTCAGCCAAGAAACCAATCAGGGAAAAGGCCTCAAAAACCTTGGATGATCAAGCTTCTCGTAGTCTTGTCGGCAGTTACTCTCAGCAGCCCTTAATTTTGCCAGGTGCCGAAGTCTCACAGACCTCCTGTTCCCAACTCTATCCAAACGTTGCAAAAGCGGGTGGTTAGCCCGCCTGCGGACTGCGGGAAACGCCGAGCCAGCCTCAGCCGCAAGGCAACGCCTTGATCATATTATTGGAAGCCGACCTCATGATACCGGCCGAGTGGTCTCTGGCGGCGAAAAACAATGAAGGGGGTTGAGTCGAGTCGCGGGAACGGCTGGAAGTTCTGTGCACAACCAGACTAACCGAGTCACGGGCTGGGCAACCACGATGTGCACAGCTCTCCCGCAGTGAAGTTTTCTAGAATGGACCGATTTCCAATTGAACCTACCGCGATGCGCTGAAATTGAGCGTGTTTGAGGTCGTTACCGTTGATGGCTACCGCGACAAACCACAACAATCGCAACAGTCTGAGCGGCAAAAGGCCTAGAACCGAGAGAGCCAAGTGATTCAGTCGGTGTCATGCTGGATAAGGTAGCCGATCATGGTCTTTGCGCAAGCTGAAAGCATTCCGAATCGCCAGAGAAATCCTTCTGAGCTCTTCTCAAGACACCTGCCAAGCTGTGAGTGGTCAGTCTCGACGCCGTGGCCGCCTTCGAGGGGCCTCGACCATCGACGTGGAAGCCTGCAAGGAAGAGCTCATTACTGCTAGACTTGCATCTGTGCTAGTGCTGAGAAGGAAATGTCCTTCCAATTTCTGAAGACTGACTCGGTTCGGGGGAGATTTAGAGGCGTGCAAGGGAAACAGCGCGTTCCTGTTTCGATCCGCCCAGGTTGGCGCCATGTCTGCATGAAAAAGCAACGGCTTCGCTAGCGCGTGCCGTGGCGGCCTCAGCACGCGCCGTTGTTAATTTGCCGTGCAGCGAGGTGCGCACAGGACTCAGATCTTAGGCTCGTCCGAGCACAAGCCAAGGGGGTGGGAAAGGAAGGAAATCAGAAAAAAATAGCCCTCGGCGCCGGCGCGGTTTGAGAAACTCCTTAGCCGTCATCGCCGCTGCCCATACACGTGAGGGTGTCACTGCTAGGTAAGATGATCTGGGGTATCTCAGGGGGTTGAGAAGCGAGTCAAAGCGATCGACACTTTCAAAGATCGCATGGATATATAAACACGGCACATGGACTGTCGATCTCCCATCTCTCGAGCAGCAGCCAGCAGCAGCATCAAAGCAGCCACCCGCCTTCAAAAAGCCAGCCCCTCACGCTCTTTTTTCCAGCAACATTCGCTACTTAACAGTCACTCGTTGAACACTCTCGCTCGTCCACCTACCTACCATCAAAATGAAGTTCTTCACTCCCCTCGTCCTCCTCGCCGCCGGCGTCATCGCGGCCCCCAGTCCCACCGAGCTTTGCGAGCGTGAGCTCAGCACGGTTAACACCATCATGACCACCGTCCTCAACGGCATCGAGACCCTCGACGGTGCCATCTGCGCCTACACCGGCGGCCCTGGCAAGGACCTGGAGGATGCCTCCTCTACCATGCTCACCATCATTCGCACTGCGACTTACAACGCTGTGGCCATGTTGGCTTTGACAATGGACGAGGCCATCGCCTTCCAGCCTCTGTCTGACAAGCTCAACGCGGCCGGTGACAAGCTTCTCGTCGACCTCAGCAACAAGGTCGACCTCTTCGCCAAGAACGGCGCTTGCGACAGCACTCTCAGCTGGGTTGCTCAAGTTGGTAAGTTCGACATCCAGAAAGCCCTCAAGAAGGCAACGGCTGACTCTTCCTAGGTGGCAACGTCAACACCCTCATGACCACCATCTCCACCAAGTTCCCTGCTGGCGGCAAGGGCGGCGATGAGATCAAGCACTTCAACGCAATTTTCGCCGAGATGCAGGACAAGCTGTCTACCTGCTCCACCGGCGGCAAGGGCTCCGGCTCCGGCAACGACGACAAGGCCGTGGGCTCCGCCACCAAGGTCGTCGCCGTCCCTACTGCCGTCGCCACTGCCACCAGCGGTGCTCACGGCAACGGCACCAAGGGCGCTTCGCCCACTTCCACCAACCGCCCGGTCGTCACTGCCGGCGCCGCTCTGATGACCTTCTCCGGCGCTGGCTTGGCCGTTGCCGTCGCCGCCTTCATCTTGTAAACCTGCTGTCCGCGGCTTTCAATGGATCAAAAACTCAAGCCCTGGAAGGCCCAGGGCTGGAACTCTGCACATATGTGTCCGGCTTTCTTGTGGATAAGAGGATGCCTGCATATGCGCGCACCTCGATGAAGTCATGATTTACTTTTGCTGGTGGAGTCTGTTCTTTGCAAATAATGTGTAGTCACATAGTCAATACCTATCAAAAACTCATCATGAATTAATGCACGCTAGAAGTTTGACTGCCCGCAATGACTGCCCGCAAAATCATCTAATGACCTGGGTCTTTTCTTTATTTTATTTTTAATATTTTTAATATTTTTAATATTCTTTACATCAGACGAGAATCAAGCCTTGTTGAAAAAATAAAGACGTGACTAATCTAGCTGAAAATAGAGGTACTGCAGGGACATGCTAGGCTGTTTCATATACAATCCTGCGCACCCTGGCAACACGCGCAGGGACTCGGACCTTTGGATGATGGAAAAAAGAAAAAGAGCTGCAGCATAATGGGATAAAACCAAGCCGGGTTGATCTAACGGAGGAATAGCTCGTGTTCCCATTATTGTTCCATTCAGTTTGGATCAATTGTCTATCATCAGAGTCATGAAATTTCCTTTTCGAAAGCGAGGTGGAGGCTCAGGACCTCGTGAGCCTTGTTTGTTAGCTCATGGAACTGAATCACATTTTACTAGACAGTTTCTCTGCTTCATTAGACATCGTAAGTTTGACCGCCACGAGAAAACAAAAAGCACGTTGTCTCGAAAGCCTTTGAACTGCTGGCAGTTGAAACCATGTTACCATGGGAGGCTGCGCACTCTCCTCGCTTCCGAGGGTGGCACAAAACGGCGCAGCGCACCACCTCGGTAAAGCAACGAACGAGAGTTGAGAGTCGCCCGATCTTCTACATGATCAGGCTATTAGTTGTCGGCGCACCATTATCCCAATTGTATTTATCTGAGTGCAGTGGCCTCCTCTGATGCCTCGAGCTACAGAGCGAGCAAAAACTGAGAAGCCGTTGATGTTAGCGTTACTGATGGTTTTTGGCGGCCTAACGAGACGGCACCAGACAAATGGGGCATCCTCAAGTGAGGAGTTGACCCATAGTGTGATGTTGGTCGACAAGATGCGCACGGCGGGGCCAATGTCGTCTGTTCGACTTCGACCAACACGTCCAACAGCACAAACAATGCCAGCAATAAATGGGCCGCCAAGATGAGGGGTAGGTCCAAAAAGGAAGCTGTCTAATTGTCAATAAAAAACCAAGGTCTACGAAGCAACATCTCCAAAAAACTGTCGTGGGAATTCGCCTGTCTCTGATCCGATTTCCCCTACTCTTCAGTTCACATCCTGCATCATGTCTGGAACCAATACAAGTCCCCCGACAAACCGTCCCGTGCCCTCATCGAGCACGGCCACTACCTCAGATGCACCCACCGGAGGCTCGGCTGCCCCTGCAGTGATCGAAGTTGATGAGGGAGACCTGACCGACGATGCTGCCACGATGGACGACAGGATCTCGTCGTACTCGGCGTCCTTGACTTCCAGTGTGGTAGACTATCCGGAGGAATATGGCCGCCGATACCACGCCTACCGAGCCGGCTCATACCAGTTTCCCAACGACGAGAGAGAAATGGACAGGCTCGATTTGAACCACACTTTGATAGCCAGGACAATTGGCAAACTTTTCCTGGCTCCCATCCAAAAAGACAAGACCTATCGTATTCTGGATGTCGGCACTGGCACTGGCATTTGGGCTATAGAAATAGGCGACGAATTTCCCAGTGCAGAGGTTGTTGGAATTGACTTGAGCGCCATCCAGCCGGCTTTTGTTCCGCCAAACGTCAAATTCGAGATCGACGATGCCGAAAGCTCATGGGTCGGAGATGCCAAGTACGACTTTATCTTTTCAAGATACCTTGCTTTGTCTATCGCCGATTGGCCCAAGCTCATACGCAACATCTACACGAACCTGAATAATAATGGCTGGGCTGAATTCCAAGACTATGATCTCCTGTTTGACTCAGACGATGGGACGCTGACGGATGATCACGACACGATGAAGTGGGAAAAGCTGGGAAACGAGGTTGCTGACAAGATCGGCCGTGAGTTCAGCCCGGGCCCCAAGTTGTACAACAGGGTGAAGGAAGCCGGCTTCCAAAACGTTGTTCACAAGCACTACAAGATCCCAATCGGGCCCTGGGCCAAGGACCCTCATTACAAGGACCTCGGAATGATAAACCTGATGCAGCTGTTGGATGGTCTCGAGGCTTTCACACTGAAGCCGTTCTGTGGAGTTCTGGGATGGACGACAGAAGAGGCTCATGTGCTTCTCGCCAAGGTCCGCAAGGAGATGAAGTCTGGGACTTTTCACGCTCATCTGAATTACCACGTCGTCTATGGCCAGAAGGTGGAGAGCGAGGAGGACGGGGAGGAGGAGGAGTGATTTCCTTCGGTAGTGGTCTTCAGTAGATCAACCAATATATGCAACTCTTATCCACAGTCTATATTCTTACTATCTCGTACTTGTCACACCGACTAGGACGGGTGTTCATGGTGATGATCATGACTTGGTCTGCAAGACTGACAGGGTGGAGACTGTGAGGCCGTAGGGTTGCACGACATGACTGAGAAGTAAGCACGTGTTGGTGGTGCCTGTAGGCCATTTTTTCTTGGCGGTTGGGGTTGTCGCTAACACTACCACGCCGCTTCACCACTTCCAACTTGATGAGTCGTGGAGGTAAGACTGATCGCCTGCTTCTGCTGCTGACCCTGGCTAGTGCAGCCTAAAGTCTACCACCTTGTCTCACTCAGCATCAGATCACCTCAGGCTCGAACTTGTCGCATCCACAAAACAGAAACATCACATGATATTGATACACGGGAACATATAACTAATTTCCCCATACTACATCCATGTTTCACTCTGCAGCATTGCTGGCGCAGGTCCAGGGCTTTGAACTCGAACCCCCCTTGGCGATGGATTCGATTGAAACCCAGAGTCCAAGGACGCAGAGCAGGATTCCCACAAGCAACAGCAGTGAAGTGGCTGCAAATCGGCATCTCTGCTTCCAGGTGCTAAACCAGTTGCCTTTGTGCATCCAGAGCCAGAAGATCCCTGGCAACCCGAACGAAAACCAGCTGGCAAATGCAGCAGAGACGAGACCAAGCAAGTTGTTGAAGACGGGAATGGATTCAGAAATAACCATTCCGATGCCCCAGATACCCAGAGTAATCAGCAGCCAGGCAACAGTTGATGTCCTCGTTCTTCTCACGACGTGTTTGGTGTTGCCGAAGATGCGCGTGAAGACGTACTGCGACGCAACATGCGCGTAAATGACCGCCGCAATGGCAATCGTGGGAATTGCAACACCCCAAATAGCTTTGCGAATGGTGGCACTACCTGCCGCAGAGAGCGCAGGAGATGGCACATCAGGCCCAACGTAGACGTAGATGATGACTGCGGCAATGATATAAAGCGTCGTATCCGTAATCTGCAGGAACGCGAGTGCCTTGGGCCAGTCGTCTGGGTTCTTAAACTCGGCAATGACGCTGAAAAAGATTGAATGGCTCGCTGAAAGGAAATGTTAGGTGAAACAGGGACCTTTCACATTGTATTCCAAGGGACCACTTACAAAAGGCACCGGCAATGTTGGTAACCGCCAGGAAAGCAGGAGAAAAGCCGAGGGACCTGAAGACATCGATGGATCCACTTCCGATAGGCTTTTCGATAGCAACGTCGATGACTGTGATGAAGACAGCCACTACAATCGAGACACAAGCTTGAACATAGTCAGCTGCCGTGCATACGACACCAGTAACATCAGTGTAGACTCACATGTCGCCGACATCCAACTTGTCCACTTCAGAGTTCTCGGGATATTGAACACCCAGAAAACCAACATACCGACAGCTGCCCAGACAACGGTACAGGTTGTGCTATTCGTAAGGGTATTCATGCAAATCGTCCACAAGAGAATGTGGCCACCCATCAGAAAGACCTGAAGAATCGTTTGAGCCCAGCCAAAAACTTCTCTGAAGACACCTCCCATGCCGATCGGCCGTCCAATAAGCTCAACCGCATCGCCGAAATGCTGGACGAAAGGGTACTGTTTCCGAAATTCTGCGAGAAGAAGGCCAGAGTAGGTGGCCAGGGCGCTGATCACACAAATCAGGATGACACCGGGGACGAGGCCAACCGTAGCGAGAACGGACGGGAGGGAAAGAATTCCCAGCGAAACAGTCTCAGCGACTAGCACGATTCCTCCTTGTCTATGCCGAGGTTAGCATCTCAGGGGCAAAGCCACAACATCTCAGAAGACTCACAGCCAGTGCAGAGTCTTGAAGTTGATCAATTCGCCCTCTTCCTTTTCAACGACGCCACTCGCATGGCTCGAAAAAGCTGGAGGTGCATTGGAGTCTTGGTCGTTCCCGCGGTCCTTGTCTCCAGGAGGATAAACAGGAACGTCCTGACGCTCGGGGTCTACGGGCGCCCTCGTGGCTTCGGTCTCGTTACCCATGATGGTGATGTTGGATTGTGATTTGGGGTAGAAGACCAGTTGGAGCTGAAGGTTACTGTCTGGGTCTCGATTCCCTCACGAGTCGGACTCCTCGATCGCGGAGAAGGTGGAACCGTTTGCGCTCGGTGGAGCGATTGGAAATTGATGACAGCGAATTCAACAGGGCGACATGAGATGCAGTTCGGCTTGGTGGAGAAGTCGGCTCTTTCATGCAGCGTTTAAGTTTGAGGGGCCCCGGATTCTGTGTCGATGAACGGTTCTCATCGGCATATGGTCAAGGGAAGAATGTTTTAAAAGGAACGACATTCGCAATTTGCTCCCATCGCCTTGCGTCTGGATTGACTCACCCCGCGGTCCCTCCCGCGCCACCTGACACTCAGAGCGAAAATCAACGTCGGCACCGGTTGTTCTGACACGATTGAAGAGGGAGAGGTGTTACTGAATCTGGAACCTCCGCTTGAATATGGGACGGCGGGCGAAAACTCAGCAGTTGTTGTTACGTCTTTCAATCCACTTTTGGCCCGCACTGGTCCCTTTGGCCCCTTTTCGCGATTTTCCACCGTGCAACTCTGGCTCGACTAGGCGTCACGTTGGAAGGGATCATTACACTCTATAAGTCTTTCTCCAATTTCTACGCTGTGGCGTGAGACACTCCATGACGTCTGAAACTGCCACTTCGCTCTTTGAAGCTTTAAGGTGAATGATAGACAGGCACTCCGATTTGCCGAAACCGGTTGACAAATTTGTTGTGTTTCCAGACACAACACACGGACCACGAGTCATGCCATGACTTTACTGCAACGTCCAATTTGCTTCAGGGCGGTTTTAACTAATTAACATCTTGTGACTAGAAGAAAACAATCAAAAGCCTTTATCCCTTGTGTTTGCTTGGTTGTGAAACATGTGCATTGCCCAAGCGTTCTCCAGACTATCCACCAGAACTGTTCGCAAAGCTGCAAAACTTGTGTTGTTGGTGTACACATATCTGTTGCATGTCTTTCAAGGGACTGCGCAGGCGGTATTCTGCATAGTCTCAGAGATTTAAATTTCCAACAATTTTATGGACTTACTGTTCGCGGAGACATGAAAGCTCTGGGCACGGCCACCACACCAGGGATCTTTATGGTGGCTCGGTATTCTGGAATCGCAATATTCGCACTACCCCAGAGGACTACACTAAATAGAACAGGTACCCAGATTTGGATAGCGAAATTGGCTTGAAATGTCCAAAGACGGCGGTAGAATAATAAATGGCTTTACCAGGGATCGAATAGACAACCTTCTCACTATAACAATTCAGTCAGGTATTAAGATTACCATAATCAAAGAAAGTAAATAAACATACACTCCGTAATTCTCTCACTGTTTTGTTTTTTCTTTCATATTTTTCTTGGAGGTGCCATTTTGTTGGGCTGTGCGAGCTGTGGTTTCCTGTTTCTTCAGGGTGAAGTGCACTAGACCGTTTATCGGGTCAATCGTATCGCCATTCACGATGGTTTCATTTCGCTGCGTGACGTCATCCGGCATCTGAATACCATATTCCAGAAGCAGCCGCACGATGCGCATCTTGATCTCCATGCCCCCCAATACGAGGTCGGGGCACTAATGGCGCTCAAAACCAATGGTTAACAAGTTGGGATGCTCCTTGGCTAGCAAACCCCCAGTAGAACAGCTGCCTGTCCTGCCCTAAGAATTTAGTTGAATAATAGTGACATATAGCTATCTAATTGTGCAGAAGAAAATTCTGTGTGTTGGGCAAACTTGAGAAGGCTCATAGTGGATCTATTGCTGTGGTGCCTTGATAGCATACAAAGTCGCATAATTTTCGGCTCCTATTGTACTCGGCTCTACCCTACTGAAATAGAACTGTGCACTCTTAATCATCGAATAGCAGTCACAAGACCCTGTCAGTATTTCCATATCTCACAACCATCTCTTACTGCCTAAGTGAGAGATGTAGGCACCTCCACGACCGTTTTCCAGGGTAGACTCGTTGATGACTTTCATCACATCTTTGACAGAGTCCTTTGGAGCCCTTGGTTTAGCGCCAGGGGCGTACTCGTTGAAAATTGCCGCTGCTCGCATGGCACCCTCCAACTGCTCCTGATTCACTATGTGGAAGTTAGTGAAGATTCTTCAAGGGACAACATTAAAAGTGCACACTCACAGTTGTCATTGTGACCCGTGTCAACCAGTCCAGGGCAAACACCCATAAATAGGACCCCATCTCCAGCGTACTGAGCATGGAATTTGCTAACTGCAATGTTTACAGCCCCTTTACTGATGGAGTAAGGAGCGCCGAAATCAACCCGGTACTGGTTGGTCAAGTCAATGTCGGCCATGCCTGAGCTGAGGGTAATAACTTTTTTGACATTTCCATTCAAAATAAGAGGCATGTAGAGGTTGAAGAGGTGAACGTTGCCAACGACATTGACCTTGAAGCAATACAAGAGGTCCTCTTCAAGCTCCCTGGGAGAGTCTCCTCTGCAGTGTAGACGCGTTAGTATATAGCCAGTGACGCATACGTTATTACTTCGTTATTTACTCACAGCTTGCCGATGGAGTCATAAGCCGACCAGTCCGAGATGTATCCCGCGTTGGCGATGATGTAATCGAGCTTTCCTCCGGTGATCTTGGACACAATATCGACGGAGTTCTAGGTGAGCTAGGTAAGCTTGCTGTTTTGGGTATCACAAGGTCGACTCGCTTTATATACGTGCCTTGATGCTGTCGTAACTGGCCAATTCGACCTCCACAATGTGTGCGTTGGGTCGGTTCCCAAGCTCATCCGTTATTTTCTTCTCGATGGAAGTCTTGTTGCGGACGGTGCCAATGACGATGTTGTTGATGTCTTCAGAGATCTGGCGGAAGAATTCCCACTGTAGAGTACGCATTAGCTTCTTACTCTGAACGCATTTCAGTGACCGTTTAATTAAAACGTACACCAATGCCACGGTTTACACCTGTGATGAGGTAAGAAGGCATGATGAAGTTCTGTAATGGGTTGAATTGGCTGCTTCGAGAGAAAGTTCTTGCGTTGAGATTTTTGAGTGTAATGTTGAAGTACCCAGTGGCAAGAGTGTCGAGTAGAGTCTGGCCTTTTGAGAAAACACAGCATTGCGAGGAGGAACGGTTTTTATATGAAGGTATCTCCCAACTCCTTTCGCACCATTTTGGCTGTTTCTCTGCAACAAAAATGATTGCTAATCTTGAAGTATCATTCTAGAAATTTCGCGAATTTGTATCGACCTGTTCTATTATTGTAACGTGTTTATCTGGGTCAGCTGTCTATTCTCAAGGTAGCCTCGCAAAAAGATGCCATCGATCATATGTGTGCACAGATGCCAGATCTTGCACCTTGGTAAATGTAGGACGTGATTGGCCAATATGGCAAATCCTGGCAAGTTAGCTTCTTTCGCAAAAAGTTGCCAACGGACTTGTCTTGAGCCGGATGCTGCCTAGCGCTCTGCCAGTGCAAAATTACATGCATCCACGTTTTTACCAGCCCCTAGATGGGTGGGGGAGTCTCGTCAGCTTAGAAATCAAATTCCTTGGCACTATTCATTGGCAACTTTCTGCGAATTCATAGACTAAACAAACTTCATACCCTACGACCCACCAATTTGGAGCATCAAGCAACACAGAAATGAACATCCCAATTGCCGGGCTGGACGGACTTCCATTGCTAAAGAAACGCTGTGGAACTTGCATAGGTATGCCTTGTGCCCCTCACCTATCACTAATCAGCTATTCTGATAGTATCTGCGAGGAAAATATTGACGTTATATGACTATGACAGACCGCAAGATTAGTTGTGACCGCCGTCATCCACGATGCTCCAATTGTGTTCGATCAAACCGGGCTTGCCAGGGGTACGGGCTTCGTTTGTCCTGGCCCAGGGACAATGACCGAAAGCGAATGATTGTTAGCCGAGCCGGGTATTTTTTGAGGAGAAGCCGTCATAACAGTCCTTCCTCGGGGCAATTTCATATGATCAATGCGACATCTTGGGATATCAAGGTATATCAATATCTTAATACACCACATGGCAATCCTATCCCGGCTTTAAGTCACTCTTTATCTCGGTCCATGCCCGGGCTGTCCGCAACCGAGAAGGATCTCTTCCAGTTTTGTAGGTCCTCTTGGGATGGATATTGTTACTGATTTTCAAAGTGCTTACGTGACTACAATTCAGTTCAGAACAAAGTGGCAGTCGGGTTATCGAGCTTTAGCAGCAAACCACTAGGGCAAAGTTTACTCCGGCTTGCCTCTTCAGGTGACTCTTTAGCTAGCGTTGCATTGCAACGCTCTTTAATAGCTGTTGCATACCAGTACCGATATGGACCTGGGTTGAGGGGAGAGGAACTAAAGCTATCGGCCATTCACGCTCTTGCTGCCTCGGCCGCTCAAGGGATTCAATCTCAGAGTGCCGTTCAGCATGTTGCAGCAGGAATGGTTTTATGTCTGTTTGAGGTTTGTCGCCGAACAATTTTCCAGATATCTTTTTCTTCACAAAAGCTTGACTGGCTTTTGAGTTTACGAATCTTGGGCCATCATGCTAACTTAGGCTGCAGACTCGGCAGAGTTCGGTATCTTCGAACCAGTGGCTTTGTTATCTACGGGCTGCCGGAAAGGTGATTGAAAGCGTCTCATTGAAAAGCTTTGTTGGAGTGACAGATGGCCCCATTTTGCTAGAATGGGTCTACTATCACGAAGTGCTGGCTCGATTCAGCCTGCGACACTGGCGACGATCCGACGGCGAAGTACCCAGTCACGCATGCTTTGCCAAATTACCTTGCTATCTACCAGAAGAAAAGTCGCGGTGGCATGCTGCGAGTGGAATAGTTCAGTGGCAAAAACCCATTGAGCACCAGAAATTATTTGAACCTCTTCATCTTCTATCAGAGGTAACCGCTGAGATTTTACCGTCTAAAAATCCCACTTGCCATGGAGAAGAATACAAGGTCAAGATCAAGAACCTTAAGGAAGAAATCATGAACCTCAAAGGACCAAGGCCATTCGACGATGAGACACGACGTGCCGCTGCGAAGGCCGAGGTTTTCCGAATTGCGACGCTTGTGTATCTCAGCCGCTCGACAGGTCAAGACTCAACCCACCCTTCCGAAATACCTCTCCTGGTGAAGAGAGGGTTGCATTTAATCCATCACATGGGTATCTGTGAGCGGCCGTTGCCTCTACTCATTCTTGGTTGTGAAGCGCGGACGGACATTGAGAGGCTTTATATTTTAGACCTGGTGGCTAGCACAGAAACTGCGGCGCCCGATCGACATCTCCACTCCATCAAAACGTTACTCCAGGCTTTATGGACACAGGACGACCTGCATGCGGAGGACAATGTTCAGCCTGACTACATGGAGAAGCTGTCAGCTGTGTTTACCGCTAGCAGGTTACTTCCGCATTTTGCTTGACTGATTTAGCGATAAAATACAAGAGTCTCTGTGGATAATTGATTGAGGGTTCTCTTCAATAATGACATTTTAAGTGCAAGGCACGCTTAATTACTTTAGGACAACGCTTTCACAGTGGGTTAAGCGTGTGCTCCAGCACCAGCCCTGCTTACAGCCACTAAGGAAATACATGCCTGCGTGACCAAACATACTCCACATAGTTGAGTAGTAATACTTATCGTGTATGGCTGTTAGGCACTGAACTGCCACCAGTTAACATTGAACAGCTCCCCACCGCCTCCAGTGAACTTCAGGTATAGATCCTGCGTGCCCGTCACGCCGCTCACAGGGCATGTTACCGTAGCCCAGTTCTGCCAGCCACCCGTCCCAGTCACTATGCAGGTGCCCACGAGTGCGCCAGAGATACTGCTGAGTCGCAGCTCAATCATGCCGCCGCTGTTAGCCGAAGCCACGCGGGCACTGAAGGACTTGGCGCCGTTTCCAAACGCGACACCCTTGACCTTAATATAGTCGTTGTTGTTGATCCAGCTGACGGCCATGCCGCCTTCTGAGCACGTCTCGGTCTCAACACCAGACGACCATGCCATTGTCTCTCCCTCCTGACGCACGTAGGGGTTCAAAGTGCCGAGCTGAGGAGGGCCAGCCGTTGTCATCTTCAACGTAGGGATCGACCCGTCGCTTCCATACGTGAACTTTTCGACAGCGACGGAACGTGTATATCCGCTTCCTCCTGGCAGCGCCCCGTTGTGGTAAAAGAAATACGAGCTCCCTTGGAAATCGACAATACCCGGGTGGTTTGTAAAGGAGCCCCCGGCGGTCGCCATCACCAAGCCACGGTACGTCCAGGGCCCGGTAGGTGAGGACGAGGTTGAATACCGGATGTCTTCAGAGCAGCAGTTGGCAGCGTACACCATGTAGTAAGTCGAACCACGCTTGTAGAACCAAGGTCCCTCCTCATAAGCGGCTGGTCGCTGAGCCGTCGCGCCTGAGGTGCGGATGCCGAAGCTTTGTGGGGTGAGGGTGACACGGTTGACGGAACCAGAATACGAGATCATGTCCTGGTTCAGGCGGACGTAGGACAAGTTCGGATTTCCCCAATACAGGTAAGCCTGGCCATTATCGTCGATGAAGACAGTGGGGTCGATCTCGTTATTGTCTACGAGTGGCTTGCCGAGGGCGTCCCGATACGGCCCTGTGATGGAGTCGGAGACAGCAACGCCGATGGCCATTGAACCCGTTGTTCGCCGGACAGGAACGTAAAAGTAGAATTTGCCGTTGCGGGCGATGACCTGTCCGGCCCACGCGTTGGCGTTGGCCCAGCTGAAGGTAGCGAGCGAGGCCACGATGCCGTGATCTTGCCAGTTTGCCATGTCACTAGTCGAGTAGGAGCGCCAATCACGCATGTTGAAGCCAGTGGATCCGTCTTCGTCATGGCCGCTGAAAACATATACTCTGTTG
Source organism: Colletotrichum tofieldiae (assembly GCA_022836555.1). Lineage (NCBI taxonomy): Eukaryota > Fungi > Ascomycota > Sordariomycetes > Glomerellales > Glomerellaceae > Colletotrichum > Colletotrichum tofieldiae. The sequence continues at coordinate 680,835 of BQXV01000008.1, read as the reverse complement.
TTGTACACAATGGGCGCTGGGTCTGCAGTGTAGACTGTCTGCACGATGGGGTTGTCGGCACGGACCAAACTAGCTTCGTTGAGAAGTGCGCCAAGAAGCAGCAGGGCTGGGGTGAGGCCGACAATGCGGCCAAGCATTAACAATGGGTTCGAAAATATCATATCGACGGTAGCAGTTGCTCTAAGGTGTTTGAACTCACATCTGAGAGCAAGTGCATACTCACTCCGAACATGACTTAACTTATATACTAATAGATACATGTATGATTCACAACACGGAAACCTGCACACATTTGGCGCTAAGGCATTTATCATTGGTGGATCCTCCTTCTAATGACAGGAAAGCTGTATGCTTGCTTTTGTACGGTTCGGGCTAGGAGAAAAGGTCTTCTTCGCCATGAACAGGGTTGCCGTGAACTCTTTAAGACACCGGAGGTACGCCGCCGAAGGTGGCGTCAAGATCCTCGACATTCGGGGAATTTACCGGCTAATGTCTCTGAGAATATGGCCAAGGGCTAACCACGACGTTCGACTATACGACATTCAGTCGAAGAACCTTGCTTTGGTAGTCGTTGAGACTCTAAACCAGACGCCATGCGTGAACGAAGACATCATCAAAAGGCGGCAGGAGGCACATGAGGGGACCTAATCACGCGAGGTGCTTTCCCGTTAGAGATACAAGGCAGAATTGTACCGAATCAAAGGGAATGACTTCAACCAGGGGGTTAGGTCTGAGCATCAGGCGGGAAAGTTTTGGAATGTCCGAGGGTTACGACGACTTCGTATTCCTGCTACTAAGCGCTCGAATAAGGTCCCTTGCCATCTTAAACGAACAATAATTATCCACCTCCAAAAGAGCACTCTCTACAGATTAGTCATGCATTTCCAGCCGTCCCTTCGTGCATTACCTCTTTGCCGCACCTTCGCTACAATACTCTTATACTACTTCGCTATGTTCAACTCAGACTATCAGGTTCTTCTAGCAGGTACGGTGTGGCGGTCCGGGTACGCGCAGTCCGTAGTAAAACATAAGTTTAACTAATCTCTAGGTGTATTTCAGATAGGGTTCTGTCGTGACGGGTATATATGTCGCAATTGCATACTGGCAATTGTGGGTCCACTTTTGTCATCACAGGTTCCAAGTCCCTGAAAGTTGAACCCTAAAATCCAACAAATCCGTCCTCCATGTGGTGTTGCTGTTTGATTTTGGCACAACAATTTGTCGTGTCACACTAAGTGAGATCCTGAATGTTGTGCAGTTAATGGCTGTTGCTGCTTGCTCTGTAAAGATCGCCTAGGTCGCAACATACCGCACAGAAACTTCTTGGCTGAACGAAAAGCTGTCGGTCCAGCTTGGCATGCCTGGTCTCAGTGGGAGATGGATCTCCAGCTAGCAGGTGTGGTGTCCGATGGGCAAAACTTCAAGACATTGCTATTGGTAAAGAATCCAATTGGCGATACAGCAGAAGAAGGCAGGCTCGAGGAGATAAGCAAGACGTTCCGTAGGACCAGTCATCAGCATCACAAAATCTCCCTGCATGGATTTTCAACCTGACACATCACACCAATAACGATTAATTACCGGTGCCTAGCACAGCCTTGAAACTCTTTGTACGAGTGTCTCACGATTTTCCACGCGGGGATTGTGGCAAACTGAGTAAATCGACCTACTTACAAGGTTCCTCTAATCTCGTTGTTGCAGAGGTTGGCGGGTTTGAATCAAATGTTTTCGTATCTAGTGTATCTTCCAACACAAGAAACGACTTCATTTCCATTCCATGGGAGATATTAAACTTTGATTTTCACGACTCGGCGACCTTCATCTCGATACGGCAATTACAACCAATCTGGGTCGCATGTCAATGGAGAGGGAAAAACGGTTGATAAGTCAGTAGCAACAAAATTTCAATGGTATCATTCGAAGGCGGCACTTAGGGCTGTTTTTCAGGCCGTTGGGACTGGGCATCGCTTCCATCGCTCGTGACTACGAACCTCGCAAAGTTCTATTTCACGAATAGCGATGCAGCATACTGTAAATATCTGCTATCCGTATACTGTCAACAATGATTTCCATTGTCTTGTTTATATTAAAAATTAATGGCTACTGGGCGTGAATGTGGTGGTGTAGTTTGAAACTGGGCGCTTTCCAGATTTCAGTGAAGCTTCAGGTAGTTCTTCACCTTGCCGTATGATTCCAGTTTATGTCGGAGTTGATAGCTTCTTGCATAGGAACTGCTCATCGCCGCTAGCTTAGGTTTAGTCATACTGAGTACTATACGGAGGCATCTAGTGTTTGAAGATGGAGTGCCGCTTGGCTCTTGGGATCTGATAAGGCGCTTAAACAGATCAGGTCGGTTTCTGGGAGGCATCATGGTTGAATCGGCCCCGTAACTCACTCTTCCTAGCTTCTTTTAGACTGTTGATCTTTGGGACGGAGTTCTCTCCTTATGTTCCCAGTGTTGGGATACGTATAGAGATGCGTGGGCATAAACAACCCACACGCCGTCAGCAAATCTCCAAAGCGCCGCCCATGTTTTAATCAAGGTGCACTGTCTAGCCTTCAGAGATCGTATCCTAACATTACGCCTTTTCCTGCTAAATAAGATCGTGCCACAATAACAAGATAGTACTCTTTGAGACTCGGGGATTCTTCCCAGCATAGAGATATAGCCACAGGAAAGAACACTCCGAGACGATTCACAGAAGTATGGTCCGCAATGATAGCCCAGGTGAGACCTTTCCCCAGCTGGCAGTGGTACAGGGCGAAAGGGGACTAGGATGGCTGCTAAGGCGATATTCACGGGCTATATCATGATGATACGGCGATTGTTTGACCGGGCTTTAGCATCCGTGCTGTTTCTCCATGTTTTCATCGCTGGTCCGCATACTCTTTGGTGTTTGTGGCAAAGGCAAGGCTTCATGAGCGAGACATGTGACTCGGTTCCCCGGTTTGTTGGTCTTTCTCAGCAACCACCACCAGATGACGCTCAGGTGTTATGAATACTTTGAGCCAGATGTGTAACGGGCCAGTTGGTTGCTTGGCAAAAGAGGAATTGCGGTTGAAGTTCCGGCAGTCATGGGAGACCAGGGCATCAAAGCCGACATTAGCGAAAGGCGAGAAGTATGGTGCATTGGTAGCGGAGGGCTCAGAAGAAGACGCGTCATTGAAACGAGAGATAACACTAAAATAATCCGAAAATTATAGAAGCTTCATCAGCAGAATCCTTTTGAACGTCAGTTTCAATAGTAGGAGAACCACTCGCTTTGTTTACTGTTTTATCGAGCGGCATGCATAAATACTGCTGTATGGAAGATGGATATTGTCAGCGGCAAGAATTCTCTTTGCATTGTCCAAAGATGAGACTCGGGGCGTCTAATCGGAGAGTTTTTGGCACATGTTTTGTGTCTGACGTTGCCTAGGCTTTCGGCTAAAGTTTGCTTGGGAGAACTTGACTGCATGTCGGGGGTAAATCATATAGACTGACTGAGACGGAACGGTTCTGACAGCCCTCGAGAGGGACTGATATTGATGACCAAAAGTCTGTCAATTCACCGCCTGTGTACGAACCTTTTTAGCCGCCATTGCAATTTATAAAGTTGAATAGTGAATGAGCCATGATAATCACATTCACTAGAGCAAACCGAGATTCGTCATGATGGTACCTGTCAACAAATATCCGACTAAGCCGGCATAGAATTATCAAACCTTCCAACAATCACAGCATGTCATAGTCGAAACCTACAAAGTCTGAGGCTTCCTGTCCCCCTCAAATACGAGCATTCTCATCTTCACCAGCAGCTTTATGCAGTCTAAGAAAGAACAGCACAAAGGTTTCTCCAGATACCTACACCATGTGTTACCGACTCTACATGGCGGCCGAGTACGGATGCCTACACGTAGGCGTTCTCTGGCGATACGAGAGATGCCGCGCTGCGAGAATTCGAGGACACGATTGCGACCGCAGACACACTACGCACCAGTGGATTCAAGGTGTTTTCTACGCTGAAGACGAATGCCGGGCTTGTCTTGGTGACGGTCTGGCAGTGGGGGACGTTCTTCACCGCAACGGAGAAGGTCGTATTGACCGGCAGAGACGTGCAAATGAACGTTTTGAGGAACCAGAAGAAATCGGAGTCTAAAGGAACTCTGTGAGAACGGTGTTACTCGGGGAGTATGGGTGTAGCATGGCCAGAAGAGAGAGGTAGTGAGAACAAGAAAGTCTGGCACTGGAAGTCTCGCCATTGTTTTCAAGGATGGCGAGTGATTTCGGCGTCGCTTTTCGCGGCGATGTGAAGCTACCCAAGGGGAAGGTGGTTATGTCGTTGTTCGCCATCACAAATCAGATGTATGGCGCTGAGATGGTTAGAAACCAATTGCGCGTCACCAATTCACCCTGTGGAGAAAGTGGTGAAGCTTGACTGTCTGGACGCCATCGGCGCGTCTTTTGTGCTGACATCGTACGGAGGGTGTCTTGGCTGCGGCGCAGAGTGTGCATCGGATGTACAGACGAGCTCAGCCGGATCGCTAGCCGGGTTTCTGCTATTGCAGGAACACAGATTCAGAGCTCTCGGCGAGTACCACCTACATCCAGCGCTTAGAGAAACAGATTTGGACATCAGCTACTAGGCTGTGTGGCTCTACACGCTTTGTGGCGGCATTACGAACTGAACGTTGCGAAGGGAGGGTAGTTGTAAACGCTCTAGCACCCTACGGGCTGAGCTTGGCAAAGAGATCTCGCAGCGGCTAGACAAAGCATCCAATCAGTTTCTAAAGCAAAATGTTGACAATTGCCGGCCGTTCCTGGGCAGAATTGACGAGCGTGGTAGATGGATGGGGCCTAGGCTAGACTCTCCAGAGCATGCCACCATTATTGCAGAGGAATGCGTCACTGATGCCAAGCTGCTGCAGGCTGCTTCCAGAAGGTCAATGGGGCTTGCTTAGGTCTGGCGCTGTCCAGCCCAGAGCCTCACCTTGATAGCCACCTCCTTCTTCGAGCAAGTGACCAAGCCGTGGCATGTTTGGCGCCGGACATGGCGCGGGTGGCCAACGCAGGGCCCATCCGCCAGAACCTATGGCATGTCAGGCAGAGTTGCAATGGCAAGCACGTCAAACCGCCCTCGTATGTCTTGAATGTTCTGGAAAAGGTGCTGGGGATGATGCCGGGGCCGAACAGGTGGGTTATTGAAAAACTGCAGACCGGAAATCCAGCCTGTATGGACCACGTCTGAGGTTGGCCCGGGAAGAACCTACGAAGGGAGACATCAGAATGCCCAGCTTCAGCTGAGAACTCCTCGGCAAAGAAAATGCGGGTAATGTTGAACGCAACACGCAGAAGCGCAGGCCAATTGACCCCGTCACCCCACGCCAAGCTTGTTCTCGGCAGCGGTGCGGTCCTTCCCACAATACTGTGTCTTTGCGGCGGGGTGGACAAGGGCTGAGATGACGAGGCTTCAACTAAGTCCTTTTGCGTCCCTCGAGTCGATGTGGCGCCCCCATCTCGCCCTCTTGCAATGTCTTACCTCCGTGTTGGGTCGGCTGCAGGCCGAGACAGTTCTGGAAGGAGGTAAGAACATTGGGTTGCGCGCCAGGGTCTGAGGGGGTGAGTAGGTTTCCAAATGTGTAGTATTTGACGGCACGGAACAAGCACAACAGCAGCCATAGCAGAGAGAAAAGCAGGTTGGGGTCCGGACTTCGTTGTGGTCTGTATTGGGTTTCCATGGAAGAGCAAGCTTCGTGTTCAGGGATCTTTGGTCCTGGTAGTTTCGTTCAGGCAGACAGACCCGCTACCTTATCACGTTATCGGTGCCTCCCCAGTACGCTTGGACCACCATGTGCACCTTCCGGAAGCATCAATCCCACTTGCCGGCGGGAAGGTCGGCGGGACCCGCTCGGCCGAGTGGGGATCGGGCGGTACGTACCGCCCTCCTCAGCATGTGATTGCTTAGGTTGGGTATCTTATCTTTCCCGTCCAGGATTCGCTGTCTTTGCGCGTTTTCCGATACTTTTCAATTGTCCGAGAGGCATCAGCGTTCAGTGAGTGTTGTGACTGAGCCGCTGTCGGGTAGTGTTCCCGCTACAGAAACCGGAGAGTCACGGCACGAGGAAAATTGAAAACGCATGTCTCAGCCAAACCAATCTTTCTTTATTCTGAGCTCCAGCCTGTGCAACAAAGAAGCTGGGGGGGGCTGCTGACTATTTGCAGGCGTTAGCCTGCCAGGGATGATGATCAGGTACCAGGGGCTTCTCATTAACGCCATCCACTAGCCTGCGAGAGCCTGGTATTTCCGTTTCTTCGCGCCCACATCCGCCTCAGGCCCAGCCCCCAGCTGGTGCATCCAGCCATCACAGACAGACCAGCAGCTGCCGAGATCTGTTGTGCGCCAATCAACTTATCTTGAAGTCTAGTGAGGCACGCACTACAGCCTTCATTCCGTACTGTACTCCTTGGCTCTGGAGCTCTGGCAGCGAAGTGAGGGGAGCTCCTTCATTGATCTTATGTGGCGCTCCCTGTTTCCCCTCCTCTCCACATGAGCTCTTGGTTTTGCACAGCGTCGTTCTTTTTCCTTTCTTCCACTTCCTCCGCTGGTTGCCTCGACAGATAACAATTAGGCAAAAACACGATAAGCACAGGGACCACTTTCTTGAACGCGGGGAATTATCAGCGCGTACCTCCTCTGTCGCCGGTGGTTCACCGCGTCTTTGCTATGCTTACGCAGACTCAGCGGAGCGCACCGGACAACTACAGACCGTGATGCCCGCCCATAATGGTGAGCTGTGGCCCACCGTCGACCTGCATTTCTAAAGTCGTCCATCATTCGTACAACCACAGAAAGGCATCAAACGACGCCCTCACTCAGCAACAGGGGTAGCATCGCAGCGCTTCGGTCATCTGCAGTAGCCATCACGACTGATTCGCCATCCTCTGCGCAGTTCTCATCATGAACCACTGGGTCGCAATTGGCAGTCGGTCGTCAAGTTGGCCCCCAGTCCCCCAGAACATGTCATCCCACCCCGATCGCCGACTGTCACGCTCCGCGGCCTGCATCCAAATGGGGAAGGCGAGTTGTCCCAACTGGGGTTACATCGCCCTCATGCACAGGGATCAACCCTCCAATCCCACCAGCTATGGTTCGCTGCCGACCACGATCCTGTATGCCACCTACTAGCCAAGTACTTCGGACTGGGACCCGACTTTTGTTGAACATGGGACCTGGCGGGGCGGCGCAAGGCAGATTGAGATCTCACAAGGGGGCAGATGGCGTCCTTGTTGGCAACGAGGTCGTCACCATCACCACCACTACATCCACTCTTTGACGGCAACACACGCTGCCAGCTCCATCCCCAGTTCTCTTCCCCAGCCGGAGGGAGCCTTTATTCACGGGCATTTGGACAGGGGCTTGGCGCGACACGACGGGAACTCAACCGGCCCTCATTTTATGCATAAAGCAGCTTGACACACCTGTTTTGACGGTGGTACTGGATGTTCTGGTAAATGACTGACGTCCAACAGTGCTTTTCGAGTCTTTTCCTAATTGGTACTTTGATCTCTGGCATGGGGGCATGCTGTGTCTCACATAGTGGCTGGAATCAATGGACATTGGGTTACTCCGCCCAACTGCCGGTGTCGTCGTCGGAGCCTTCCCATTGCCCACTCCCATTGCCTCCCATTTGCCAATACACTAGGTCTATCAAGCCTCCATGCCATCAAGTCCTCGCCCCGCCGGATGTGCATCTTACCTGGCCTTGATCCTTGCATTACCTGCTTGTTTTTGTTTTTGATCTTTCTGATTTCAGAGTCTTCTCTGCTCATTGGTTCAACACAAGCGTGTGACGACACATTGCTCAAGATGCCAGCAAGATTTGTCTGCTGCCCAATCTCCGAAGGCGTTCGCAACCATCTAATAGCCTCGTTGCATTGCCAAGTCGACCTAGCATGCGTCGTGCCTCGCGCGTCTTGCCCCTTCGCTAACATCATTGTCAATCAACTTCCTTTTTTTGATCTCATTGCACGAGCTTTCAAGATGGCTGGTTTATGTCGCCACATGGCGCCATTTGTACTCTCCTTCCCTTTTCTGCATCGTCTTATCGATTTCTCTCGTTCATACTGCAGCCATCGTGATTTGTCTACTGCTGGATCGATGTTGGATGCTCTGGACGTTGGCTTGGGCCGTCCCTGCGGTTGGTGGCTGCTAGCTGACAAGGGCCCAGATCATGTACGCGCTGCTTCTCAAAGAACGCCCCAGAACTCTGTCCGCGAGCGGCGACAAAGACACCATCGAGGCCCTGGATGAGCCAGCCACATCTACATCGTGGAGCGATACCATACTGCAACCCCCACAGGCCTAATCGCGAGACTCAAACTTATATAACTTGCCTCAACATCCCACGATAATCTGCCTCTTTTTACTCACTCACTCCTCATCCTCTCACACAATCCCAACTCTAGCATCTCGGTTTCATCATCAGACACAATGGTCGGCTTCAAGCACTTTGCTATGCTCGCAGCCGCGGCTTGCGCCATCGCCGCTCCTACCCGCCAGGAGGAGCGTGCCGAGTTCACTGCCCAGACTGTTGCAGACAGCTACATCATCACCCTCAAGGACACCATCAGCCTCGAGGGCCTCACTTCTCACTTGGGCTGGGTCAACGATGTTCACGCCCGCAGCCTCGACAAGCGTCAATTCACCGGAGCTGAGCGCACCTACTCCTTCAGCGGCTTCCGCGCATACGCTGGCAAGTTCGACGAGGCCACCATCGAGACCATCAAGAATAGCCCTGACGTAAGACCGCCCTTTGACATCTTCTTGAGCATCATACTAATTCCTTGCAAAGGTCGTTGCCGTTGAGCGTGACCAGATCTGGACTCTGTCTGCCATTGTTACCCAGTCCGGTGCTCCCTGGGGTTTGGGTACCATTTCCCACCGCACCTCTGGATCTACCCAGTACGTCTACGACGACCGTGCCGGCTCTGGCACCTTCGCCTACGTCGTCGACTCCGGCATCAACACTGCCCACACCAACTTCGGCGGCCGCGCCACGCTCGGCTACAACGCTGCTGGTGGTGCTCACACCGACACCCTCGGACACGGCACTCACGTTGCCGGTACCATCGGCTCCACCACCTACGGTGTCGCCAAGCTTACCACCCTGATCTCCGTCAAGGTCTTCGTCGGCAACTCTGCCTCCACCTCCGTTATTCTCTCCGGTTACAACTGGGCCGTCAACGACATCACCAGCAAGGGTCGCGCCGGCAAGTCCGTCATCAACCTGTCCCTCGGTGGCCCCAGCTCCACCGTCTGGACCACCGCCATCAACTCTGCCTACTCCTCCGGTGTCACCACTGTCGTTGCTGCCGGTAACGAGGCTCAGAACGCCGCCAACGTCTCCCCCGCCAACGCCGCCAACGCCATCACTGTCGGTGCCATCACCAGCTCGTGGGCCATTGCCTCGTACTCCAACTACGGCTCCATCCTCGACATCTTCGCCCCTGGTAGCTCCATTCTGTCCACCTGGATCGGCTCCACCACCGCCACCAACAGCATCTCTGGTACCTCCATGGCCTCTCCCCACGTCGCTGGCTTGGTCAACTACCTCCAGTCCGTTGAGGGCCTGGCTACCCCTGCTTCCCTTGTTGCCCGCATCAAGGCTCTCGGCACCCCCAGCAGAATCACCGGCAGCCTGAGCGGCAGCCCCAACCTCATCGCCTACAACGGTGCTGGTGCGTAAGCAGCTCAATCGACAGCCGTCGAGCGACCTGAAAAAGCAGTCGGCGGGGTGTGAGAAGACGTTCGAGTCCCCGCCGGCTGAAATTGCTCCTCGTCCATTGTGCATATGAAGGAGTTGGGATCCCCTCATTATGGACGGGTGGGCGCGCTCCCCTTATGATGGAATAAGATGTTTATAGGACTTCGTGCCTTGGTTTTACACCTTGGCTCCCCTTTTGAGATTTACAATTTCATTTTGAGGACATATTTGATAGGAAAATAAAGTTGATGCATCAGAATCTCTCGTCTCTCTCTTGATGTGAAGTTGAAGCCTGACTCGGGGTCTGGAACATGAAGATCACTGAACCCCAGTCTACAATCTATTTTGCTTGGCGAGCAGGGCTCACTAAGGACGGTAGGGAATTAGTCGTGTTGCATCCGGACGTACCCGCTTGTGATGCCGGGGACCACAGCACTTAGCGGCTCCCAGCGATCTCGTGTCCGGATCTGTCTCGGCATCTACCGTCTCTTTTATTGGCCGAGTAGTGGGGATGCACCGTGGTGATCTTTTCCCTCACGATGATTCCAAGTGGTGAACATAGGGTGGATGCGAGGAGCTTGAACAAACTGAGCGCCAGTGTTCCAGGGCATGTGGTACCAGGAGCCAAATTCACAATACAGGAGTGACGATCTCGCAAAAGGGGAGTCATATATCACACATATTGTGACATTCATAGTCTACTCAGCTGTCGACTTCATTCACTGCAGTAGCATTCAAACACGCAACGAGCTTAGATTTCCGAATGAGTTCGCCATCGGTCGCAAGAACCTGGCTAGAGTAGCGCCAGAAAGAGAAACTTAAGGTTGCCGTCATATCTCGAGTGACCTGTATAATTTCGCCTACACTATAACCGATAATATTTCGGCCTGTCTCTTCCCACTCTGTTAATTATGCCCAATTACATACTTTTCGCACAATACAACGAACCCATGAACTTCATTTGACCGATAACGAAATGTGTCCGTCAATCTGCAAGCTAATTGAACTTTTGCCAAAGCATGAAGAGTTACTCTTGAGAATCGCGCTTGGTGGTGTTTTACATGGTGCGGTCGCTTTCATTCTGGATGCTTACAAACGACTGGAACCTACACGCTACCATTAACGACCGGCCTCAAATCAGTGATTATGGTCTCGCAATATCTCTGCCAGCAATCCAAATGAAGATCCAGCTGATTGAGATCATGATCTTTCTTCTCCAGCTTCTCGTCCATCCCAAGCTTCCAGAACGCCAAGCAAGCCATGCACTTATACCAGTCCACTCCTGCCGACCGCCAATGATACCATCACGGCGGCCCAGATATGCTAGGAGTGCCCGTTGTTTGTAGTTGAAAGGAGCAGGGGGGGCATCGGAATTGAGGACACTGGTGAGATATTCACCCTTCTGCAGAGCAACTTCTGCCAAGGTTGGTAAAGATTCCCCGTCGATATCGGCGGCGTCCCCCAGCGCATAGACATCTTCCATTGGACTCCCGTCGGGTCTTAGTACCCGAAGATACTTGTCGGTGAGGATTCGAGGTAGCCCGCCCTCAGGTTTCTTCACTGGCAGCTTGTCGACCAGGGGGCTAACCTTGTTTCCGGTGGCCCAAATGAGCAGTCCGTACGGCAAGCGACCATCTTCTTTGGTGAAAATCGCATCGGCCTCCACACTCTGGATGTGGGAGCCGGTCATGATCTTGACGTGCTTTCCCTCCAACGAACTCGTCGCGTACTCGCTGAGCCGGGCGTCGAATGTAGAAAGGATTTTGGGTGCGACATCGTGAATAGTAATGTTGAGTTTGCCGTCCAGGTGAGGGAACAAGAAACGCATGTCTTCGAACCATAAGTCCCACAGTTCAGCGGCAGCTTCGATGCCAATGGCACCGCCGCCGACGATGCGGATGTTGAGATAGTCCAGCTGGTCTTGCTCGCTGGTTGTGGGTAGTGAGGCCTTGTCCAACATCTGAAGGATGCGTTGCTGAATGAGGCGTGCATCATTTGTCGTCTTCAGGAAGAGAGCGTGCTCTTTCGCTCCCGGCGTGCCGAAGTCTTGAGTCTCGCATCCTGGCGCAATGCAGATTTTGTCGTATCGAACCTCGAAATAGGTTGGGTCCTCATTAGCAGTAGGGGCATCAGTCTTGCATCGGACTATGCGTTTCTCGAAGTCGATGTCCTCAGCGATGGCTTTATAGTAATCCTGGTCTGTCCGGTGCTTCCTTCGGACTGGCTCCTCCGCTAGGCGAAAGTTGAAAAGTCCGCATGCTGCGCTGGCAAGTAACGGAGTGTACTGAATCGTCCGAATTGGTGAGATGACTTTCACGTCGAATTTCTCTAATGAGACCTTTTGAGTGAGAGTGAACCCGCCCCATCCGGTACCGATAACAACGAGAACTGATTTCGACATGTTTGCGTTCTCCGCCCGGTCTTGTTTTCCTAGTGCACAATGCTACTCTTTTCGCGCCATAAGACATATCATTGACTACTTATGCTTTTCTCAATCCTGGTTCCTACCGGAAGCGAACATATCAAGCTTACGTCACGCCTCCTCAATTCTCTTGCACTACCAATAATCGTACGCAATTACCGTTTCGTGGGTTTCTCGGATACGGAACGTCATCGATTTTTCAGACTGGGGACGCCAACGTGCTGGGGAAGCTCGGAGGTTGACAGTTCGTTCAGTAGCTGTGACTGGGCCAGCTCTGCCTAGTCCGAACCTACGCAGATGCCGGGAGATCTCCGCGTTCCACCCGGGCCCACTTCAGGTGGCTGTATTGGCTCGGTTGACGAGAAGAGTTCATCGAGAAGCCAATTCTTCGGGGGAGATGCCGGAAGGATTGGAGATGGTCAGGTTGCAGTTGCGGGGAAGGTAGCTTCAAAACTTGGCGAGGTTTCATTGCCGACTCTTGCGAGTAGTGTGAGGATGGGATAGGAGCTCGAGAAGTCCAGTGTGGTGAAAGTGCTCGATGATGGGAATGCAAGAGGCGCTGCATCTAATAAGCTCGCCGAAAACCATTCCAGGATGGCCATAACTTCTGATCGTGATTGCCGCAGATGAAACATAGAATGAAGAGGCATTGCCGATGGTTAAGTCACAGAAAACAGTCTTGTTTCCTCATAAAATCCCCTCTTCCAATGCTCGAGGCGCTCGATGGTTCTGCCAATGGACTTTAAGTTTGAATTTCCATTGTAATACAGAGTAAGTTACTCGCTCTTACTCCAAACACGGAATTTTCTGGACTCTTCGTTAGGTTAAAATTCTAAGACAATGAATTTAATTGGCTTACCCCAACCTTGGCAGAATGATAAATTGCGCTCCCAGGGATAATCGTAAGACTTATTCCTGATTCCATTCTAGTGTTCAAGCCCAACCCCTCCGATGCTTGACTACCCTCTTTCGCGCAAACACCTTCCTCATGGAATGTCTCCCAATACACCAGAGGACCCCCTTTTTACACAATAAACTTTTGATTAGCGATCGTCTGCCTCAAGTATGAAATGAAGTCAAAGACTCCACTAGCTTTGTTGGGTCTCATCCGCAAGGTTGATAACTTCAGCCTCAGGCGGCTGTCCACAGATTGTCCAGAAGCCAATCCTCCAAGTTTCCAGTCCAAGGCCATGTTATGACGTTGTTTCCGTTTGCGTCTAGAGTGAAGTTACCGTGAAACACGCCAACGTCTATGCCCTTCAATCTGGGAAGGTCCCCGCGAACAATGTCTCCCGCTGTCTCCACTGCCTCGAGATTACTCAGCTGGAAACGACGCCGAGATATGGCACATGTTTCGCCATCATAAGCGTATCCACACAATGGCCAACAATTGAAGTCAACATGCAGGCCAGGCGTCCGTGGTAGGTGAAGATATCCCAGTTTTGGAAGAGTGGCAAGACTTTCTGTCAGATTCTGCATGGTGCGTCAGCCGTTTGTTTGCTATGAAATATGAGAGGTGAAAAGGGAACGCCTACTCGCAGCGCTTCCCCATTTGGATCGCGATATTTGTAGTGGAGAATGCCGACCCAGAGTTCCTCGATCTCAGGGAGCACTTTAGGTGTGACTGTTTTTGTTTTCAAGTTAGCTCTTTGTTGAGTCTCAAAGTCTTCTTTCCAGATTTACGTATAGTATAAACTTACGCTGCGTCATCTCTGCATCCCATCTCAAATCGCTCAGGTCAAGTCGCCTCAACTGCTTCAACCGACCCAAAGCCTTGAACCAGTTCTTGTCTGGACCCGACCTCTTCCGATCATTGTGATGCGTATGCTTCAATAGTCTCAAAGAGGGTGTGGCATCCACGAGCCAAGACGAGTATACGTTCACTGTCAACTCCTCGACAGAAGACAATGCGGTCTCACGCTTAGCAAATGCCGCCTCAAAGACCTTGCTCTCATCCACCGCCTTGATCCTCCAGTCTAACTTTTGCAAACCCGTCATCGAACCCAAGACCTCGGCAAAGAGCCCTGGTAGGTCTTCGGGCGGAAAAGCCGACTCTCCATATTGTGTGGACCCGCCGACTTTGAGCTCACGAACTTCTGCCAAAGCTCTTGGGCAGGACTGCATCTCAAGAAGAAGCTGGCGCGTCTTGGACCAGTTGGTTCCGCAATTGCCATCCGCGAAATCGAGACTGCGAAATAGGTCCTCTGGAACATCAAGCCCGTTCAGCTGCCAGTCGGGGCCGAAGTCAGGGAGTTGGTAATTTTGAGCGATAACGTCATCTAAAGTGGTGCAGAGAATGGATTTTGGGTCCTCAAGTTTTGATAATTTGCTGGCGTGAGTGCTTAACCAAGGATGATCGGTGTTAATGATGAACTTAGGAATCTTCGGGCTGTATGACGGGCTGTTGCTACTGCGCCAGGAGGAGATGAGAGGAAGTTGCAGAGATGGAATATGCCATGCCCACGCGAGGCCTTGGAACAGGACGATGAAGTTGAAAAAGAAATAAGTAAATAATGTAGTTTTCATCGTAATCGTTTTGATGCCGTGATGCTTAGATTTTGGGAAACCCGAGTCGGTTTGAACGAAGGATTGATGTTTATTAAATATTTTTCTTTACCAAAGATACCAAGCTTTAACCGTGGTCTTATACCGAAAAAGAATAGTTCGGGCGCCAAGTTTGAGGAAGACGTGTTCACACCGATTGCATGGATTCGGTAGAGTTGGGGTGAAATACCGGTGTTAGTCATCGCGTCCCTGCTGTGCCGCAGCACAGACGCACGCAGCAATTAGGTCATCATCAGGACAGACCTTCCCACATTGATCTTCTGTCTCTGTATCCTGGAGCAAGATTTGCCATCCATATTTATGTCAGATCCACCCTTTGACCTTAATGTTTCGGCGCTTCACATAATTACTTGGTTCATTGTGCCAGACGGCATGTAAGAAAACGCAAACAGAACTAAGGAATTTTACATCACTGAGATTATGCAGAGGGCCTCCATTAAACAGGGAATGGCACCGGATGACAGTTTTCTTTACTTCAAGATAATAATTATATGACAACTTCGGGTAGATTCAAGCCCTGTCGTGAAGTAGGATATATCCCACGAGCTGTATGTAGTCGATATCGGCCCCAGATGTGGCTTGCCGGGGGCACAGGCCATCTGGGACAACTATTCCTAACCGCTCAGCAGCTTGTAGTTAGTTTCTAAGTAATCAATCCCTTTTGCACTTCACTTCGCAGACGCCAGGGTTCATTACAAGCGTCAAGTCCGTAGACTTTAGACAGTCCTCGGTGGCACTTTCTTTTCCATAAAAGAATGGTCTATAAGGCTGCCCCAAACAACTCACTTTTTCGAATGAAAGTCCACAATAAAATGGTCAGAATAAATATGACTCCATTCGTTGTTATATAGTTCAAGGGTAATGTCGTCAAACTTCTCTTGTATGAGAGTGAGTCCAGCTACCAACGTCGTAGGATGCGGAGAAGAAGATTGGGGGAAATGGTATTGTTCTTGTCATTAGTCGACAGTGCATTTGCTTGAATAGCTCATCCTTTCTCCCCATTATGATGTAGCAAATCAAGGCTCTGCTAGTTGTGAAGTGCCACGCGAGCCTTCGCCTTTTTACTCTCCTTATTGAGGTGGACCTAGAAAATTTCTGCCCCAGATCGCGGCAGTTGTATTCGGCAATCATCTAATTGACTCCGAATTTCGGAACTCTGTTCCAATTGTCGTCGTCCGAGGTATTTGAGTCACGAACAATACTCTGTTTGTGGATTTGCAGTTTGCAACTCTAAGACTGCCCCCCTCAGCTCTGTTCTAATCTATTCAATTACCTTATCTACACATTCGCACTAGGGCAAGTCAGCGCAATGCCATTTCTAGGGCCCCAGCCCAAGATCCTTATCGCCGGCGCCGGCATCGGCGGCCTGACAACAGCATTGTCTCTCCACGCCGCTGGCTTCACAGATATACACCTTTTCGAGGCCTCCTCACACCTTACCACCCTCGGAGTTGGAATCAATGTTCAACCTTCGGCCGTACTTATTCTTCGCAACCTCGGTTTGCTCGAGGCCCTCGAGAAGACTGGAATCAAGACTCAGGAGCTGAACTTCTACAACCGCCATGGGCACTCTATCCTCAGCGAGCCAAGGGGCCTCAAGGCGGGCTATACGGTCCCACAACTGAGTATCCACCGCGGTGAATGCCAGATGCTCCTTCTGAGCGCTGTCAAAGAGAGATTAGGCGAGAACGCGGTCAAACTCAACCATGCCCTAACGGGTTTCTCTCAGGACTCCAAGAGTATCACAGCGGAGCTCTCACAACGTCGGGATGGCGCGCCGGCGGAGCAATCCAGCGTGACGGGCGATATCTTGATCGCCGCCGACGGAATCAATTCTACCGCACGGAGAATCCTCTACCCAAACGAAGGTCCGCCACGGTTCTCTGGCCGCATGCTCTGGCGCGGCTGTCTGGAACGCGCTCCGTACCTAACCAGCGCGTCCATGGTATGGGCCGGCCACGCTGACCAGAAGTTCATCGCCTACCCAATCAGCCAACGCTCAGCGGACAATGGCCAGAGCCTTGTGAACTGGATCGCCGAACTGCGAATCAGGGACAAGGACGACGAGGATCTTACGCCTCCGAAGACCGACTGGACAAAGGCTGTTGACAAATCTGCTTTTGAGAGCCAATTCCGTGAATGGCGATGCGGTGGCCTCGACGTGAAGGATCTCATCGACCAGACGAAGAAAGTGTTTGAGTTTCCCATGAGCGATCGTGATCCGGTTGAGCGCTGGAGCTTTGGCCGGCTTACTCTCCTCGGCGATGCTGCGCATGCCATGTACCCCATCGGCTCCAACGGCGCGTCGCAGGCCATCATCGACGCAGAGACGTTAACGAAACTTCTCAGTGAGAACCCGGATGATGTGGAAGGAGTGCTGAAAGCGTACGAGGCCGAGAGATTGCCGGCTACGGCCAAGATCGTGATGGCAAATCGGGGCAATGGACCGGATCACGTGTTGCAAATATGCGAGGAGAGAGCGCCTGACGGCTTTGAGAATGTTTATGATGTCGTCCCGAAGGAAGAGTTGGAGGATATCGGGAGAGTGTACAAAAAGGTGGCCGGATTCGAGATGGAGAGTGTCAACACCAAGGCCAAGGAGACTGAGGATGCTAGTGAAAGACTACGACTGAAAAGCCCAAAAGATTGGGTTTGAGAGGCGGGATGCTGGCTTTTCAATACAGGGGAGAGAAGTAAAAGTAAATATGACCTAAGAATTGGCGAATAGCTATGATGCAACTACAAACCTGTAGTGTGTCGCTGTACTTGAATTACGTTTCTCATACCGATCCCACAGCCGCAATGCTGTGATGGATAGTGGAAGAAGGAAGCCTCCGCCAGCTCTTCATAGTGACATCTCGCCCCATGCGCAGCTACATTTGACATTGAGACAAACCAAAATACGCATATTGTCATATTTTTCCAGAATTATAAGCGCAACGACGAGAAGTCCAAGTAACAGAGGTAAGTAACATCGTGCAACTATAGCAACGAATATACTTGTCTTTTGACATTCGAACGAACCCCAAGAATCATCCACCGAATCTCATGAAGCTCATTCAAACGAAACAAAGCTCCCCATTTCGTACTTGAAGGAAGACGTGAGACCAAGCTGCCCGCGCGTGCCATTTGCCACGAGCACGATGAAGCTATTCGACGGGAATCGCTGTTTTTGCTTAGAAATGGAGTCTTGTATTTAAACTGCCGACTAGTTGGACCACGGGAAGTGCTTTATCACGGATGTGCTGCAACTGTAAACTTGACAATCGCTCAGAGGATTTGGGTGTAATTCTCACAAACTGGACCGATGATAGCGATGAAGTCAATATTCATCTTGTCTTGTGACATGTACCGTAAGCGGCATATCTGGAGGGAAGAGAGCGTAAAGTCTGTTTCCAAGTATGTTGACAATTTTCAAGTGCCCCGCCTTGAGTTGATTGAGACGTTGGCAACAAAAGACTGGGCACCACACGCCAAATTGTCCGTGGGGGTTTTATTGGCTTGGGAGCGGAAACATAGATGCATGGCCGCAGAAAGGATCGGCAACACATATTCTGGGGCAAAGACAAGACTTGTCTGTGGTCTCCAACATAAGCCCGTTAGGTGCGCTGATGCGAACGTGATTTCGCTGGATTTAGCTGCTCGTCGTTCTCGAATTAGGAGGACTAAGAGGTACAACGGTTTCAATCTTCCATCCTGGACGAAAAGTTGAGATTGGCGTACCTCTTACATGTATCTCAGGAACACGAGTTGGCAATGAACAGAACTAATGAAGGGGATCTCATCGGTGGAAAGTGACCGAGGTGCTTAAGCAGTGCGATAGATATTCGAACCAAGCAAAGCACCGTGGTTTCCCTTTCACGTTGACCGCCAAGTCCACCAAATGGGGGTAAAAAATTGATGTGTAACCCACTTTCCACCCAAGTCGCAAACTAGAAAGCCCTCTGTACGATGTGCCGGTGCTGGCACCTTGCCAAATCGCAGTCGAGTGGGTATTTATCGTCCGGGAAACGGCACGAGCTCCCACGTCGCTCTTGGCGGGGGAGAGCTGCCGACACAAGGCCGATGGTGGTTCTGGATGGGTGCCATTTTAATCTAATTACCCCGGATGTGGAGTTGTCACACGGTAATACACTGGAGTTTGGCGGGTGTCCGCGTGGATGAGGACAAGGATCGTAATGTTACCATTTCGCGGAGGCTCGACTCCGGGCCGGGCTTGGGGCTCAAGGTCCGATGATGGAGATTCGTGGAATATGGCCTAATGTTTTCGCCGGCCGTCGGAAACATTGTCCTGACCTCGAAGCCATTGGGTTTGTCGACCTATCGAGAGAGGGGGATAGAGTTGTTTCGGATGTCTTCTGAAAAACTATATAAGCATCAGATTGCTGAGGTCGACCTCATTTTTTCGAGTTGACGAAGAGAGCATACCACTTCTTAGCCAGGATACCCCCAGTGCAACTTGTTCTAGCCTCCGATAGGATTTTTCCCCTTGAAGAAAATATGAAGCTTTCTGTGGTTCTCGTAGCCTTGGCTGCTGCCTCGGCCGAAGCTCACTGTAAGTTTCCACCACGCAACACAAGCCTGCCTGACATGACGATCAACTGAACTTTGCTCGTCTAGACACTTTCGGCCGACTCGTTTACGGCGGTATAACCTACCCCGAGTGGCAACATGTTCGCAAGACGCTCAACTTTTACAGCAACGGCCCGGCCGACGGCGTCTCGTCGACCCAGATCCGCTGCTACGAGGCCGACGCCAAGGATAGGGGCACGGTGAAGACACTTCCTGTGACGGCGGGCTCTACAATCGGGTTCGCGGCCAACTCGATCGTGGGACATCCGGGCCCGGCAAGTTTCTGGATGGCAAAGGTGCCGGCGGGTCAGACAGCGGCGACGTGGGACGGTAGCGGGGCGGTGTGGTTCAAGATTTACCACGAGAGGCCGACAATCACGAGTAGTGGGCTGGAGTGGGCTTCTTTCAGTGAGTTCTCCGTTTATTTTCTCCAGAAAACCCTGAGAACAACGAGGGGAAAAGGCAAAGAAAGAAGAAAACATGGTCCGAGAAAAAACGCGATGAAAATCAGACGCGTGAAAAAATTTCAAGCAATCCCAAAAAGCGGACAGAAAAGGCTTGCGGGTTTCAAAAATAAAAGGGTCGACCGTTATTATGTGGGAATTTGTGGAGAGTTCGTGAATCGCGACGGCTTTCCTCCCCATAAGGCTGAATCAGTCACGGTTTTGTGGATGCGTTGCTCACGAAAATTAATCTACGTCACAGACAGCCAAGTCCTCTCGGCCAAGATCCCGTCCTGCATCGCGTCGGGCGAGTACCTCGTCCGGGTCGAGCACCTGGCGCTGCACGGGGCCGGGACCGAGGGCGGCGCACAGTTCTACATCGGGTGCGCGCAGGTGTCGCTGTCCGGCGGCGGGAACACCAGCCCGTCGGGTCTCGCGTCGTTCCCTGGGGCGTATAAGTCGACGGACCCCGGAATCCTGTTCCAGCCGTACTGGCCCACCCCGACGAGCTACACCAACCCGGGTCCCGCCCCGTTCACCTGCTGAGGGGAAAACCGGGCCCGGGATCCACTTCCCGTCTCAGGGACCGTGCATCCGGCTTTCCGGCAACGGAGGGAGAAAGAGGAGGGTGTGCTTCAACTGGTTTTTTAGATTGTTGAGCTTGCTTCAGTGTCAGTGGCGGTCTTTCTCCAACGTCCGACGCCGCTGATGGACACGATGGACTGCACCAAGCGGAGGAGAAACGCGGGGTTCGGCACACTAGTGACAACAACACCCCCAGGGCGGGCCGCAAGACGAGCTGGAGAAATGGAGCCGGCCTCGAAGAGAAGGGAAGCAAGCGGACCTTTCTCTCCAGTTCATCGTGATTTAGCTTTTGCTTGTTTTGGTTGAGAATTTGGATGGACGGTCCAGGTCCGCGCGTCGCTGCTTGGCGGAAAAGAAAGGAAAGGATTCTCGCAGGGGGTGCCCGTCGCCACGCCGCAGGGATGGGCGCGATTCCAAGAATTGCGGGGATTTGTACGTCATCCACGCGTGAGACGTGGCGTCGGAATTGCTGAGAAGATCATCGTACCTTCCAAGCTCTTCCTTGGCGTGTGTGTGTCTGACTGTGATCACGCCCCGATAGCGCAAGTGGCCTGTTGGGCCGCCTCTGCTTGGGTCTACTTGACTGAGCTTTTGCTCCGTTCGCTTTTCCATTCCACCAGTGCAATCATATTGAAGTAATCCCCCTTAATCAAAGCCGATCTGTGATCTGCATCGATGACCTGCCATTGCCTCGGAGCTCACCCATAAATACGATCCGCGCCGCAGCGAACTCATCACCGTGAGCCCTCGTCGCCATTGGCAGCACTATCCCACCTGATTCTTCGCGTACATTCCGCACAGCCCGCACAGCCCAGTCAGCCAACACATGCTGTCGTCACAGTCGATTATAGCGCACACCAAACCACTTTCCCAACCACATCGAAAGATATCGTGAAGATGATGTCGACAGTCACCATGGATGAATATGAAGCGCCATGCTTCTCCCACGAGAGCATGCTCACACCACCCGAGTCTCCCGAACACAAGGCCCCCGAGTTTCCCGGCCTTGCCGGACTCAAGCCCCCTGTTGCCGCCGCCGCCAACGAGCCCCACCGCAAGAGCAGGAGCCCGTCTTCGAAGCGATGGAACGGCGACGGTAAGGGTATCCAGGTCGACATTGGCGCCCGTCTGCGCGAGTACCTCGATTGCCTCAACAACCGCAAGTTCGACGTCATCGGCAACCACCTCGCCGACACCCTCGAGCGCAACAACCGCACCCAGACCCGCGAGGAGCACATTGACCGCTTGCGCTCGCGCGTCGAGGGGCTCGCGACGTTCCAGATCAAGATCGACACGCTTCTGGTCGACAAAAAGGCGAAGGCCGTCGCCGTGCGCTACGTCAACCGC
Source organism: Colletotrichum tofieldiae (assembly GCA_022836555.1). Classification (NCBI taxonomy): domain Eukaryota; kingdom Fungi; phylum Ascomycota; class Sordariomycetes; order Glomerellales; family Glomerellaceae; genus Colletotrichum; species Colletotrichum tofieldiae. The sequence goes on along the minus strand of BQXV01000008.1, from coordinate 659,157 downwards.
GTTACATTGGCCAATGCCATGATGTGGGTCGACACCGTAGGCAAGACGTACGAGTTCGACGAGCAGTGCTTCGTGTGGTTCGACGACAAGGGCAAGATTGCGCGCATGCTCACGTTGCAGGACAACGACGGCATCCGGCGGCAGACCCCCGAGGCCGGCGTGACGCCGCGCTTCTTCACGCGGAGCACGCTGGAGGAGCCCGTCGATCTGGCCGCCGTGTACCGCAAGTACGTCGCGAGCATCAATCACGGCACCATGAGTGAGGACTTCCCGCGATATTGCAAGAGCGAGGTGCGCCACAACAACCGGGTGATGCCGGTGGAGGAGTACTGGTGCGGCATGGCGGCCAGCCAGGAGGCCATCTCGGGGCTGCGATTCGAGATCCAAGAGTTGTTGGTCGACGAGGAGACGCAGCAGGTTGCCGCCAGGTTGCAGATTACGGGGACGCCGGTATCGGAGTTCGCCGGCGCGAGGCCGAATGGCAAGAGCGTCAAGTTTCACGAGCACTGCATGTACCGCTTCGACAAGGGCAAGATCGCGCTGGTCTGGGCGACAATGGAGCTGGACTCGTACCGCAAACAACTTGAAGAGAAGTCCGATCGCAGGAAGTCGTCCATGCTGGGTATCAACTAGTGGGTATCGACTAAGAGATGAATCAGGACGCGTATCATGGAATTGTATTATTAGCGAATACTTTGTGCCGGGTATTGCTTTTGGGAGACGTGAGCCGGAGAGGTTCGAGCGCGGCATTTTGACGCTTGGAGTACTGGATTTTTCTGGGTCAGGATCGTCTTAAGTTTGTAATGGTAATACTCGGTTCCCTTTTGAACACAACTCTTGACTATCGCGGGAATTGCCAAGCAGTGAAATCGAAACGTTTTTTGTCTTTTTTTAGCCTCCTTCAGTTTTTCATACCTGTAATGTCCCACGAATATGCGAGAGGTAACTCACAACGAGAGACAGGAAATAGACAAACAATATTAACGCAAGTCTAGAATACAACAGTATTTCTATTCCTTAACCATCCGCGCCCGTGTCAGCAATATCTGCTCAATGGCAAATGGTCAATGTATCTGGTAGTCACCTAAGTCGCCCATCGATATGTTCTACATCTGTGGTGGAATTGAGGGCTTTGTGAATTTCTTGCCTTTACCAAGTTTTTTTCTCAACAAGCCTCCATCTTTCTCGGCGCTTTCGAATCTGGAAATGCTGGTGCTCGCTCCAGTTGGGAGATTTTTGACCACTATTAAAGGTAAAATCTCAGCAACCCAATTTCTAGAATGCCGATTCAACGTGAACTTACCAGCTGTAACTGTTTGTCGATGTCGATGCTCCAGTGGACAGCAAAAGTGCCATTCCCTATGAGGCTGGAAATTAGCCAGAGCCGATACTGATCTTGTCGCGATGGTATATAAGTCGTGTTTGTAGCAGTGCAACTGCGGTTCCGCTTTTGCATCACAGATAATTATGTGCCTCCCTTCCCAAGCCGTAGATTGTTCACAGATTACTCTAGCGTCTGGGAAAACAAAAGAAAAGGGAATGAAGGAAGGAAATCAAGTCACCAGGAGGAACACGGAGTGATAAAAACAATAACTATTCTAGCTCAGACCTCTACTCTTTGTTCCCATCTTTGTGTAGTACAGAATAAACAGTGCATTCATGTGGCCCTCACCTACAAATTGGGATCACAGGCTTTGATAAAATGCAGGACTTTGGTTTGTACAAGGAGACAATCTAGATTTTAACTATCGCATGGCTTTCCAAGTGATGCCGAATTTCTCAGTGACTCTTCTTTGCCATCCTTCCTCTTTCAATCACCCGCCTTTCCTTTAAGCAACAGGAGCGCAGATCATGTTTGTCAGGACTGAACCAAACCTGTGAGTATTTGGTATCATCACAAAGCAGGGCCACCTAGAGGAAGATGTTTAGGTTGAAAATGGCTTGTGAAGATGGTAGGTCGTGGCAGAATAGTGAGCGGTAACCTCACATTGCTCTGCGACAAGAATGCTACTCAGCGGCTGGTAACTCGATCAATCAAGTGCTACCTCACGCAACTGCTCACCTCGCTCTGACTGCTTTATTGCCTCTTCTAGTGATATTGTAATAGGTTGGCTGATCAGGGTGAGCAGGTATATGAATGAGGGGGCTTTTTTATCAGCGTTTTAGTGTAAGCGCCAACTACCAACCGATAAGCAGAAATTAGTAGGTACACACTGCTAAGACTAGAATTTAATTCGCTTCTCACGTGGGCATTGTAGTATGAGGGTGATGAACAGAAAACAGAAAGACGCCCTCATAGGCTAGGTGTTAATAGCCTTACTGTCGGAATACTATAACGTACGTTGCAGAGGCACGTCAAGGATGGGGTCGGAGTCGCATGTGCTATGTTTCTCGTAGGTTCTAACACTATAGATCCGGTTGATCCAGCTGCTTAAATAGGCTGGATCCTGCTGACTAACGTACACATGACCTGTCTAGAATAGTCGTGCGAATGCGTGTGAATATCCATTCCAACACTTACGTCCCAGCTTCCTTATTACCTAAATCTCCCTTTCCTTCTTATTCCTAGGAATAGGGTTGGCTTCTGAGACCTAATCCCCCAGAATAGGAGACCCTTGTCCTTAGTATTCCTGGGAACGGGAGTTCCCCCTCCCTTCTTGTTCCTGGGGATAGGAGTCCCCTTGTTGAACTGGAGGGCATGTGCACTACGACTGATCACTGTATGCTCTGAAGACCTGATTACCCCAGCGAAGTACAGCACCTACAGAGGAACAACAAAACACTGTCCACAAGTACCAACCTTAACATCTCTCCGCAGATCACACCGTTGTCGGATAGCTGACCGTAACAAAACAGCGCATCCCTTCTAAATTGCCAGTATATCATTAAGCTTTTTTAGCTTATGTTTCTTAATAAACTGGGTTGATTTAAGTTGGTGTCTATGCTCCCACCGTGCTACTTGATAGGGCGTCATAATTAAATCTAGTGTAAATAACAGACAAGTAAGTGGTAAAGATACGCTTTTACTAACCTGATTGCCTGGGCCCACTCGCCTTGACCTTGCCGCCATTTCACATCCTGTCGACTGCTGGATTCGAGTCTGTCGCCAGGGGACGGCCAGCTTTCTAAGATGGCTCAGCTGTCAAGGTCAACAATCGCGGCCGTCTTGTCCAAGACGTAACGCTCCCAAACGACATCTCAGTCGGTGTCGTTCCGGTTTTTTCTCGAGCCTGATCAGCTGGAGCGTGTGTGCCACCTCGACACCGTCAGTTTCCTGAGCGCGACCGAGACGCTCCGCTTTCTGAGCCAGCACTTAAGTCCTGAAGCCACACAAACCTTGCACTATCTATATGGATGGACTGAGGAGGCCAAAAACCCTGGTGCTCTCGCGGAGACAACTTCTCTTGCCTTGCGCAAGAGACTGCCTATGTGCTGTAAATGAACATCCCTCCTTGCGCAAGATGGCCAGGCCATGTTTCAAGTCTACCACACAGTGGGTAGGAAATGCTAGATTGGGACGGCGCGCCGTCAAGATGCATGGGAAGTTGCAACATGAATCAAGGGGCTGTTGGTTGTTGGTTGTTGGTGCAAGTATTCGTCGTTCAGGTAAGGATCTTTCGTTTAGAGGCGAATCAAAGCGTCTATCTAGTGTTACATGGGCCACCCGCACCACAGTATACCTTGTATGATGCAGGGGTGTTTTTTGCGAGCAATTATTCATGCTCGAACTAGCGCCGGTAGACTTCGCATTTTGGGAAAGCTCAGGTTCCTGCCCTTTCTATATTTACTGGTTTCCAGCTGATGCCTCGTTAGTCCAAGCCACTCCGAACCTCATTCCCATAGTTCAAGATCATCCTCGTGTCAAAACTGTGTACGAAGCGTCGCAAGCTCTGCTACAACTGCTCCATCAAACTTCCTGCCCATGGCTAGCTCAGACGGTCGCCAACGGGCTAAAGAACTAGTGCAGGAAATTGCAGAAGAGCACGGATATGTCGGGGAAGAGACTCTGCAGCATATCACCAATCCAGAGGCACGCCGCAAGATCGAAACTGCTCTTCATAAGAAGGAGGTGCTGGGTGGACTCAGCATTATCACGCATGTAGTTCACACTCTGAGATTTCGAACTTTTAGTTAACATCAATCAATAGGTTGGCAAAGCACCTATACTCGAGCAAGGCCCGTTTCATCTTTCAGCTCCTCCAGAACGCGGACGACAATCAGTACAGTAGAGCTGCAGCATCAGGCTCCGTTCCATTTGTCTCCTACCGCGTTTTCCCAGATCGGATTATCATCGAATGCAACGAGGATGGTTTTACTCACAAAAACCTAACAGCGATTTGCTCGGTCGGACAAAGCTCCAAAACAGGGGCCCAGGGCTACATCGGCGAGAAGGGCATCGGTTTCAAGTCTATCTTCATGGTAGCGTGGAAAGCACACATCCAGTCAGAAGCCTTTTCATTCACCTTGAGACATAAGAAGGGGGAGTCTGGGATGGGCATGATCTCGCCGGTATGGGAGGAGACTGGTGAAGTGTTGGAATCACCATTGACGAGGATCACCCTCTATCTCCACAACACTGAAAACAGCAATGCAGTGGCGGAAACACCAGAGGCAATCCGTACACAATTCGACGAGCTCCAAGAGACTGTCCTCTTGTTTTTGAAGAAAATTCGAAGAATCAATGTCGAATTTTACGATAATAACGGAAAACAGACAACTTCCGTCACGCATGTGCGTACTGCTCAATTCCAACCAGACCGGGTTAAGCTGGAAAGCATCTTCACCACGAACGGGCGGCCACAGAAACGAATCAAGCACTTTCACGTCACGCGCGTAAGTACGACGAAGCTTGAAAAAAACGACAACAGAACCTACTCTGAGGCAGAAGAGGCAGCCAAGGCGTATTCTTTTTCCGAAGTCGTGGTTGCCTTTCCGCTTTCGGAGGCATCGGTACCCATCGTTGAACCCCAGGAGATATTTGCCTTCCTCCCGGTGAGACCAGCTGGATTCAACTTCATAATCCAAGCCGACTTTGTCACCAATGCAAACCGACAAGATATCGTAAAAGATTCTCTCCGTAACGTCGGTCTGCTCCATGCTGTTGGCGAAGCATTTGTCAGTGCCGTTATCCAGTTCCAAGCATACGAGACATTGCGATATCGATGGGTCCAATTCCTACCAGATAGGCAGAATGGCTCTTGGGATCCGTTTTGGCTTGGCTTAGTTGAGAAGATCACCACACTCCTGAGATCTGCGCCCGTATTTTATGATCACAAGGGCTTCGTCCCACGAACAGTGAAGGAGCTTTTCCGTGTGGCGTTTGATGGCCTTGACGAGCACGGAGACCCACTGTTCGACGACGGCAACCCAGCACAGGTTATTTCACGGCGGTACAGCCAGACCGAACTACATGTACTTGGAAGTTACGGGCTGCGACATGCAGATCACTTGCGAATCGTTGACTGGCTGAGAGCGGATTTGAGAACCGCGAAATCGTCTCGGATGAAGTCGCCAGATACTCCAGAGAGCTGGCACGAACGAGCAGCAAACTTTCTGGATGCAGCCTTCGTCAAGAAGATGCATCGAATCACCGCTGAACTTGTCAATTTGGATCTTATACCTCTTGAGGATGGATCGTGGGCGTCTGCTTCGTCAGGACCAATCTATTTCGCCCAGGCCGACGGCTTGAATGTCCCCACTGATGTCGGGCTGAGAATTCTTTCGAGGAGAGTGACGAATAACCAGAGGACTCTTCTTTTCAAGTCCTTGGGTGTCACCACTGCTCAGCTACGAATGGTGCGCCGGCAAATTCTACAAAGTTATAGGACAGACACACATCCAGATTTCACCATCGAAGCTTCCAAAGACCACCTCAAGTTTCTCTATGGGACTGAGAATCTGGCTGGGGGAGAGTTTCCATACGAAGCCATAGCTATCTTCAACCATCGCGGGGATTCTCAGAGGCCCAGTCAGCAGATCATGTACTTGGCGAACGATGATACTCACGGCGCTATGGAAGTATTCAAAGCGACAAGCCCGGGTTCAAACCCTGGAGACGGAGCAATCGGTTACAATGTTGCCACTGTCAACAGGGAATACTTTAAAGACGAACCTGCAGCTCCGAAAGGCCAGACGATGTCGTGGCGTGCCTGGTTCGGCAAAAGACTTGGGGTTAGGACACACATCGACATCCGGTTTTTATCCGGCCTGTTTTCCTCGGCATTTTATCTGGCGGAGGAATCACAGTACATCCAGTCGAGCAGACCAGACAAGTTCATGGGCTGTGTTGTGCGATGGTACTGGCACTCACCCCCCCTGCAACTTAGTGATGGCGAAATTCGTTGCCTTCAGACTTCTCTGGTTCTATGCCGAGGCAAGCGAAGGATTCCTCTTAAAGAAACTTACTTTCCGATTCACAGGCTAACAGAACGCGTGGCATGTTTCATCGAGGGGGACGCTTTTTTTCCTTGGCTGTGGCTTGAAAACCAGGAAGTTCACGAGGCTATCCCGCCGAATTGGAAGAGGCTGCTTTCAAAGCTTACTGTGGGGAAGCCCAAGAACGACCTGGAGTTTGCTCTGGTCATACTCAATCGTTTTATGGATGCTTACGCAACTTCCATGAATCCCACAAGAATAAGGCGGTTGTTCGAATTATATCAACACATCCATATACAGTACCAGGAGAGTGACAATCGAGTCGCTGCTGCAAAGAATATCAGGTGCGAGGTGGTCTAATCACATTCAAGGAGAACTCTAACGGCTGCAGGAACACGTTTCGAACGAGGAGATGCATTTACGTCCCGCTGGAGGAGGAGGATTACAAATGGGCCCTGCCTGATGAATGTGTCTGGACAGCACCTCTGGACATGAAAACTAAATTCACTCTGGAGCGGCTTTACCAACCTTGGCTTAGTACCAACGGCGTAAACAACTCCATCTATCTGAACCTGTTCAGAAGCATGATCGGCATTCAGGATTGCACGTGGGCAATTTTTATTGACGAGTTGAGGGAGCTCAAGGCCTCGAAATGCGACGGCACAGATCGGATTAGAACGATTTACTCATCCTTAAATGCTCTATGCGGAGATCCTTCGGTGATCCATGATGATCAGTCAAAGTACGCATTCCTAATCTGATTGAGAGTGCACTTCGCACGGCGATTGACTTTCTTACTCTAGGTCGCCCTTTGAGGACGAAGCTCTGATATATGTCCCATTGAACGGTGGGCTATCGTGGTGGCATAAACCATCTCAATGTGTGTGGTCAAGCGCAATGAAATTAAGCGGAAGAGTCTCCCTTAACGACGAATTCGAAGATTTAGAGGTTTTCTTTGTCGACTTCCTAGGTGTCAAACCATTGGATGTCTCGATGGCCATTGACGACCTGAAGAATATTGCAACGAGTGCTTCGGCAACGTCCTCAGAAATCAAGGACTCGATATGGGTCGTCAATTCCTTACTTTCTTCCGTGCCAGAACCTCCAAGCTCTCGAGACGTATTGAAGACTCAGATCTTCCCTATTGCACACCCCAACGGCACAGTCACAGAGGGAACCGTAGCAACGGGATTTTGCGTTGTCGACAGTGAATCTCTGAGATTATCATTTAAGAATAAGGTAAAATTCCTCGACTTTTCCCTGGAGGAAGTTGCCCGATTGCGTCCATTTATTGAATGGACGCACTTGGAGGATAGATATCTTTCACGTTGTGTGAAGAAGATTACCTCCTTCCATGGCGGAGCAGCAACGCCCATGGTAAACCCGCAGCGACAGATTCGAAACCGGGCCCATGCTCTTCTCAGGTTGGTACTCCAAATCATTTGAAGGTCGCACCGACGCATGCTGATCTGATGGAAAGGATTGCGGCACACTTCGAAAGCCCCCGTTGCCAAAACAGACGAGACATGGAATCCTTCTACGCTGTTCTTAGGTCAGCACAGATTTGTGAAACTAATGGCATCTCTTCGGATCTCTGTCTTGTGCAAGACGGGACTTCTTTTATTGTCGAGGGCGCGAAAACAAGCCTGCTTCTTGACGAGACTCAATCAGGACTTAAGATATACGTGCCACGAGACAAAGATGATCAGGAGTACATATTCACCAACCTCTTGCCGGACAGGCTTCTCGATTGGATAATGAGACACCCGGTCACACAAGTGTCTCAAGATATCACAAACGGGGCCGCAAGCGCGACAAATCACATTGTTTTGGCGCCGCTTGCGATGCTCCAACGAGCCCTTGAGGACAACGGCATAGTGAAGGTCGAAGTTGCGAATGTCGACGAAGTTGTAGGCCTGGACAAGGCTCCTTTGGCTATGCCAGTATCATTTTCAGATATGAGAAGAAACAACGATACGAATGATTGGAGTGCGGACGATCCGGAGGATCCGGAGACACTCATACCCTTCGCGGCCAGCCCATCGACCAATCAAGTTGCTACAAACAACTTAACAGTTCATCGCTCGCTGTTTGCACAGAGTTCGGCCTGGTCGTCAGGTACCTCCGTCTCACAAAGTTCGGAGACTCCCTTGTTTGGAGGTTCTCAGAATAACGCCAACAGCCAGGCTCCCTACACCTTGCTTTTGGACAAGGTGATCGCCGCAGGCCGAAGAGAAAGAGCAAATGCATTGCCGTTTTGCGGAGCGTTCGATCTTAGTCAATTGCAGACTGGTCTTCAACCCACCAGAGGCGACGCAGAGCTCAGATTTCACTCGGCGAGTCAGCTAGAAAGAGACTGCAAAGTTGGCGCAGCAGGCGAGCTCTATGTAAGTACTTGCCCTGTCTTATGACTGTCCTCGACGACTCACTGGATCTGCATCAGGTCTTCGAGTTACTTTCTCACCTATCGGAAAACGAAGCGCCCTTGCCCCCACTGCCTGGTTTCTCCAGAAACAACTGGCAAAGTAACATCCGTAGATACGCGACAGTGCATCCAGACTATGCATCGATGGAACCGGGGAGCGGTCGCGAGACTTCGGACATAGTGTACGAAGATGTGAGTAGCAGGCTGACGTCCCTGCTGGTTGACAAAGGCTATCTTACGGGGGAACGGTGGCTTTTGCGACCTCGTGGCCCCAAATACTTCATAGAGGTTAAGACAACGACAATGTCTTGCGAAACGGCATTTTACATGAGCAAAGCTCAGTACCTAAGAGTGAGTCTACAGCCCAACCTACAGTACCCACAACAAACCGAGAATAGCTTCTAATATGCCAAAGATGAGAAACAATGTCGTGGCAGAAGATAGCGACACAGTGTATGTCATTTTCCGGGTGTTTAATCTTGGGCAGGAGAACATGGGTCTCGAAATCTACGTTGATCCAGAGACACTGAGGTTGGCTGGACGTTTGAAATTCACAGGAGAGACTTAGTCAGTTGTTCCAGGCTAAGCTTGGATTAAATACACGAGTCATGTTCCCAAAAAAAAAACCCGGTGCATTCTTTGTTTTCTTTTGAGGTGCAAATCTCATAGCGGAATTGTTGAACAAAGGTTGTTTATCAGCTGAACAGCATAATTTCAAAACTGTTTAGACTACCACGTCGTAGTGTACGTATAGGGAGCCTATCCCACTAACAGATTTATGTTTAGCCACTATCTGTTTACTGAGCAGGCAATCTGCTCACCCTGCTCGCGCGACCTTAGGGCGGCGGGTGGTCTGGCCGTACCTGAGACTCGTAATGGCAGAAATGCACTGGCTCCAAGTTCGAATGTCGCTTTGTTAAGAACCAGCGCCTTCAACCCCTCTAAATGAAGTATTGGTATCGCCATGGCTGCGATGGGCAGCAACTTGGGTGATATTGCTGGTGGTCAACCATTCATGTATAACGACGTACCGAAGCACGAAAAGGCCGTCGCAGAGGTTCTGTCTCTTTGCGCAGCAGCAATACCTGTAGCGGTACCGATCGTATGGGTGTACTGGCAGACGAACGAAAAGTTATCACATGGAGAGATACTGAACATCTATGGGTGGGTAATTAATGCATCACAAGAATGAAGGAAAGTTTTAACGTGTAGGTTTTGTTGATTACGAAGTAGGAAGAAGTATGGGCAAGTGATGTATCTAGTGCTAGCTTGAAGAACGCCTAAGTTAAGCTCTAGATATTCCCATACCAAAGTCCACAAACTATTTTAAGGCTGAGACGCCCTCATCAATGCCGGTTCCTTGGCGTGTACTACTTTTCTTCTCTGTTTTGCATCCTACGGAATTGGTTTCTACTCATCTACGCTACTGTGGGTAACGCACCGAGGACTCAGATATTCGACAACATAAAATACAGCCACGGGTGGTAATACGCCTCATCATCCACCACATCAACAACAGTGGGCAGATATTTGGCATGCCACTCCTCTTGGAGAGCGTTGTTGAAGCCCTCGTCCACAACGCCAACTCGCCGTCCCTTGCAGTACTCCCAATACGAAGGATACCAGCCTGATTGACCCCAATCGAGAATCGCAACCACCTTTGGGTGACGTCCGGGTGAGAGGAGAATGTTGGGTGGGCAAAGGTCGTTGTGAGTGAAAGCGATCGGGGTTTCGCCGCTGATGTCGATTCCGCATGCATCGTGAAACTTGCGCACTGCGTCTTCACCTACAAAAGGTCCGCTGCGCTTTAGCCGTCTGTTGACGAAGATGTCGTTCAAAGGGCGTTGACCTACAGTCCCTGTTTTGAGTCAGCTCCGTGTGATTGCGCAGTGGGCTCCAAGACGAATAATTACCATTGTATCTGTCAGGATCGTCTTGCGCAAGAGCCCTCCACGCATTTACCATGGCTCTAACCTCTTCGCAAATAGCCTGTCGCTCAGATTCATCCAAGCTTCCGAATCTTGCCTGTAGAGTATCGCCCTCAACCAAAGACATGTAAATAAATACTTGTCCCCCATCTTCAATCCATCCAAAGATCTCGGGGGTTGGCACATGACCTTGCAGCCGCTCTCGTATCAGTGCTTGAGTCTCAGCTTCAGCAACAGTGACGTTGGCCCCGTATTTGACCAACAACCCGAGAGACGGGACGATGACAGGACATGGACGACTGAAAGATGTAGCACGGTTATTGCCCGATTGTTCATTCAGCGCTCGTATTTCTGCTGGTGACGGCAGTGCAGGTGCTCTACATTCCGTGAAGAAGATGGACTGTGGAAAGATCTTAAATGTCGACATCGTACGTCAGATGTTTAACCTCGGCTTTGAGTCAGGAGTCTTGTTTGTCTCTATCAGAAAATCGGGAAGGACCGACACCGTTATTGACTAGGATGTTGCTGCAGTTGACATTCATCAACTTTCAAACCCGGGCTTCTTCATCCTAGTATGATGGAATACATGACAAAGGCGCACAACATAAGAGCGTCATACTCGAATTGACGTGTTGTGGCTCATCGGCAACTGGAGTTGGGATCAAATTGAAAGATGCAGATGACCAAGCCACGATCAGGGGTTCGATGATGTCCAACGTTTCACCCCCAGTTGGAAAGATGGTAAGGCACATTTCTAAGTTTCCCTCTTCATGTGTCGTTGGAGCGGCGTACTTCTTGGGCCTGTCGTTGGCTCCACCACTTTGCGGCGTACACTTTGAGAGGGTGTTCACGACAGGGGTGTCTGGCGGCCTCCGGTCTCAATGGCCTGTCAGGGAGTGGCACAGCTTTCCCCTTGCAAGCAACCAACGACCAAAAAACATGAGAGCCACTCCGCCAGAGTCTACAGTTAAGATATCATCAAAAAGGGCACAGACAGTGTCGTATTTTCAGAACGCTGGGGGCAGTTGCGGCTGTGGTTAAGTTGCCCCGGGCCTGAAACCGGCCGAGCATGTAGCCCATCGTCCTTTTGTCCCCTCGAGAATTCTAGCCATTTGAGTGCATGCATTAAGCGCGCGTTGTTGTTCAGTATAATTTTACAGATTCTGCGTCGATCTGTGCTGTGCAACTCGTGAGATTCGTGTCCCGCCAAGCCGAATTCTACTACGTCTCAACTTGCAGAACGTCTTGGGTAGAGTGTTTCTCATGCGTCGCACTTCATCAAGTAATATCATCAGATTTCTTGTTGTCATACATTCCTATGTACATGTTTCTTTGTGCTCCGCAATTTTACGGTTTGTTTCCGTGAACTGATGTATCGGGGCTGGACACTCTGTGGTCTACTTTTTCCACTTCATTTCCTAACAAGCTAAACCAAAGCTTTCCAGGCATAGAACATCCTGGTTGTCCTTCAAAAGCGTCTCAATATGAAACAGTTGGTTTACTCCTGGGCCTAAAACAGGTCGAGTCGGCTAAGCCCCTGAACCCAACAAATCTTGGTAGGTGGGTCGTAGCTTTAGGAACCGCAGCAACAACCAGCCAGGTATAGCAGGCCAAAGAATGAGCACTACGTACAGATCGAGGCTCATTTTAGAGATATATCCGAATCCATGTCAGCTGAGGTCTCCAATGGGCAGGGAGGAAGTAAGACCTTTATTTTGGGGAGCATAACACTCCTCCTGATTCTCCTGATCCCGTTCAAACAATCAAGTCCACTCTTCTCTCTCTTTGTTGCCCATATTGGGTCTATCATCAAATTCATCAGAATTATGACGGTCCCCATAAGCCCGAAGAACGTGCCCTTAACGGGCCCCCTAGAGCAACAGCTCGGTTACGGCGATAAATGGTCTCCAAGACGTAAAGAGTTTACTAAAAGTGTTTCTGATTTCCGGAAGCAATTCGTAAGCAGTGAGGGGTTTGAAGGAAGCACTTTAGTTGATTGGAGCTCTCTCGACCACCAGATTGCTCTGACAGAGATGGCCGAGGCCTTTCTAGAACATCACGACAACGGTCGCGTGTTTTGGCCAGATGATGGGTCATCGGATTCGCAGAACTCTTTGGTATATCCAGCTAACAAAGAAAAGTAAGTCATCGATGTTTTGTGAACAGAATACAGCATTAATCAAACGTTAGTATCCGAGACATTTTGCATCAATTATTTTGGAGGAAGAACCATGATAGTCAACGCAACGCCATGTATGCAAAAAGGAAGAAGACCAAAGGCAGTGTATTCCAATCAAACACGAAACGACTCAGCTCTGACGATTCCATAGCAATTGATATTGGCGGCGACAGGTCTCCACCCTCGAAAACTTCGCCCAGTTCACTGAGGTCAGTAATGAACTGTTGCGTAAATTTACCCCCAAAGCCGTTCCGCTCACATGTTCTCAAAGGTCAGCAACTTTCGCCACTTATGACAATCTTCCAGAAGCTCCAGATGAGGTTTCCACAGACCAGGCCACCCATACAACTCAACCTCCACCAGGGGATGAGAGAGAGCTCAACGAAGACCTGTATCAAAATTTCGGAAGTCCGGACTTAAGTGCTCCGAGTCCTCCTGTATGTGGTGCTTGGCTTTGCATCTCTTCAACAAATGTTCCATGTGATCTAATCAAATAATATATAGCAGGTGGTTCCAGCTGCACCATCAACTTCCAGAGAGAACACATCTCAACTAGCACCCTACGCAGATATGCAGCTATCCATGGCACGAGCCAAGGCTGATGGAGCAACATCCACCTACACAACACCATCAAAGAGAGGGCATAAAAGGTCTGCTACTACAGAGATCAGCAGATCATCAGTCCGCAAGAGGAAGCTACGCAGAGAAGACTATCACGCAACTTCAGAGCAGATCGAAGAAGCACTTCGATCTCCCAATCGCTCACCAACCGCAGAACATGCTGGCGGCAGCGAAGCATTCAATTCTGGCATGCAACCTCTAGGGACCTCGTTCACAAGACGCCATGAGGTTACGCAACATTCAAAGACCGCCACAGAAAACCACATCAACGAAGACGCTACAGATGCTTCTGTGAATATCGCAACAATGCCAAACAGCAGCGAAGTGTTAGAACAAGCAAATCCACGAGGTGCAGGCAACAACGAAACGCCGCCTTTCTCTAAAATGAAGCTAGCTTCGGCCAGCCATGTACGCTCAACCGAAATACCCTCCTCTGTGGTGCCATCTGGGTCAAAACAGTTCACTGTTATTTCAAGGTCAACAGAGCAAGGAAAAACACCTGAACCAGTTCCACCTAGGAAACCAAGGGTTGAGTTCATGTACCGTGTGCTCTCTCGCCATCCCAAACGTCAAAGCATATTCTGGATTCCGAGAGGGAGCTTCCGGAGCAAAACTCTTCTAGAGTTAGAAAAAGAACTCCCACTGGACCTGGATGCGTCTCATGCGAAGTTGCTACGCTTCTCAGTAGATGCCCCCGAGGCTCGGGCCCAGCATCTGATCTACCGTGGGCGGGAAGATCAATTCGACGCTATGAAGCAACACCTAGTGGGCTGGATTCAGGATTGCATTGCAGAGAAAGCAAATGGTGATGTAGTCCTTGTGCAGATTGAGATTGAAGCGCTGACAGGCTTGGATTCGTTGAAAGAGAAGACTGATGAAGAGGTGATTGAGTTTGAATGGTGACAGTCTCTGATATGGTCGCGGCTTTGCCGCACTTCCCTGGCTGATTCAAGACTGGGGTTACGTTTTCATTCTTCGTCTTGTGATGTAAAAAACGTAATTGGTTTTTGTTATCAACTTTACTTGTAACGCAGGTGTGCGTGTGCCCGGTCGTTATGAAAGTCCCATAGAAGTCGGGGTTTGTCGAAGAATATCCCTAGCAAGGTGGAATCAAATAATCGTGATTGTGTTCTTGCTTCATTTTGAGCGAGGAAGCTGTGACAAACTCGGCTATTCAACATGGCTGTCTTTTTTCTCCGCCTCGCAGGGGGCAACGAATGCAAGCCGGGACACCTGATCATGAACAAGAAACCAAGACTCATCGCACCTTGTGAAAACATGCCGACAAATTGTAATGTGAGGCCTCAGGGACAGATATGAAATTCGGTGTGTATCATTGGAGAGTCTCGTCGTCGCCCACCAAGATGTTATAGGTATCCTTGGTGGTGTCGAATACCACATACGACCATACCCACCGGAGAACTCGGGATCCCGTCCGCTCTCCCTTAGATAAGCCGGTGAGGGCCAGATCAGTAGTTGAGTCGGTGACGATCAGCGAATACCTGGTGTCGTATGTTTTTGTCTCCCATCCCTCCGGGATCTGAGAAAAATTATCGAAGGGCCCATGACTTTGCCCTGTTCGCTTCGGCCTCTCAAGGGGGAAACCCTCGGGCAGTGCAGACAGCTGGAGCAGATACCCTGGACTAATCAGCGCTTGCAGCCTTTGCCGTTCCTTATGGACCCACTAAAACTTTGTGGAACACGTGAACAGTAGGAGTACCACTGAGTCAGTGCATAGACCCTGTTCACTACGCACCCTATTGTACCCCATCAGTGAGGCCAGATAGCAAATGGTCAAGGTCTGCGTCCGATGCATTGGACCCAACAGACAGCTCAATCTGCTCACTCTCGTAATGAAAGCCCATCGCCGAGCGTACTATCATCATGTCTAACGGCAACGTAATCGCGTATAATACCGCTGCGTTTGCCAGCACTCTATTCCTTCTCGAGCGAGGGGCTGACAAGTTCGTTGACCATACCGCCATTGTGGCGCGACGCACTGGAATCCCCGATACGATAATTGCACTCCTCACAGCAGGCGCAGAATGGGAAGAGGTTGTTATGATATCTTGTTTTTATGTTCTCTACTAATCGCTGCTTGCATTACAGCTCATTGTGGTTGTTTCCTCCCTCGCTCAAGGGCGACCCTCCTTGGCAGTCGGCAACATAGTCGGGTCTGCCATCTCAAACATACTCGGCGCCTTTTCGCTAGGCCTCCTCTTTCGCCAGACGGAGACTCCTGTCCAGTTTGACAGGAGCTCTCGAATATACTCTCTTCTCCTACTCGTTGTGACCTCGTTAGTAGTACCCGTCACCTAATTTCCCCGCGGAACCATTTGGCTAGCCTGCGGCACTATTTTGGTCGCCGTCTTCGCCATCTACATGGTTTCGATAGGCTTGGCAATCAGCAAGGGCAACCTCACTGCCCCAGAAGACTCGGATGACGACAGCGACACAGAGTCGGTAACTACTTTTGCCAATTCAGAAGAACAGGAGGGGCAGCAACCACGTCAGCGAGGTGAAACGGAACCGCTGCTTGGATTGCAGAGAGGCAACCATGGACGGCACAACTTGGGATATCACATCATTCACCTCGTCATTGGCTTCTTGGCCATTTGCCTAGCCAGCTATGTCTTATCCAGCGCTGCAGCGAATATCATTGACGCCATAGGCATCTCCGAAGTCCTCTTCGGGGTCGTCATACTCGCGATTGCCACCACGCTCCCCGAGAAGTTTGTGGCTGTCATGAGTGGCCATCGAGGGCATGTTGGTATTCTAGTTGCGAACACGGTTGGAAGCAACATCTTTCTTCTGACCCTCTGTATGGGAATCATCATGATCGACACTTCCGGCGAATTTAACCGCGGCAACGTTGGTATTCCTGAACTAGCAGTGCTCTGGGGCTCGACTCTTGCCTTTACATTAACTGTCTGGCTTGGTGCCAGATTCGATCGTTGGATTGGAGGAACTATGCTGGTTGGGTACGTTGCCTTCATCGTGGTGGAGTTTACAGTCAATCGCAACGTTGCCGGTACGGTATAGCCGTTGTATAGGCTGATGGTACCAGATTATCACCCCGTAGCCTCCTCAAACTCAGCATAATGAAATGTGGCTTTCCTAGAAGGATGCTCGTTGTTGGCTGTAAGAAATTTTCCAATTGTATACCTCCCAGCATCATGGATCGTGGTGAGTCGTGACACACGAAGCGTCTTTGATACACATGTGTTTGTTCAAACCTAAACTTGACCTAGGAATAGAGCAGCTGTCAGCCAGGTAGACCTCTACTTCTAGATATTCGGTCCACTAGGAGACGTACAAGGCGTTAAGCGCTTCTAGAAGGGAGGCATCTAAGGAACGGAAGGAGAGGACTTCTGCTTCTTATCTTCAGCATAGGTAAACGTAATGTTTCAGGAGTTTCAGAGTATGACTTGGGTCTCGTAACCTGGCGCAAGGCAAACTTCGTCGCATCTAACCTCTGAACAGGTTGGTTCCTCATTCGCAGTAAGCATCAATTACGACACACTTAACCACTTGTGTGAAAAGGTCTTGATGCCAACAAAAGGGCCAAGGGGGCTGTTAAGACTTAGCCATAGCCGGCCGAGTCCAGAAGCAGTGGGTCGGTCGGGGCAATAGAAAGCACGCACTGCTTCAGTTGGCATAGATAGGACGTTAAACACATGGAGAACAGGTTTCAAGATGACATGCTGATAATACAATCAAACCACGGGAATCCAAAGCTAGACAGCAGATGAACAGGTGTATTCCAGAAAGTGGGGATTGCATGGGCTTCAGGAAGATAAGGACGTAGGATCAGGAGTTTACATGTAATCAGGGATAGTTGCCCTCTTGGCTAGCCGTCGAGCGTATATTAACTGAGTGAGTGTAATCACCAAGCGCCGTCCCAGTAGTAGCAATCGTAGCCGCGTTGTTGGTTTCCGCTGATCTTAGGTTAGCAGAACGATTTCTCAGGCGAATGAAGGTGAAATACTCAAGATCGCGATAGATATCAACCCAGCACTGAACGTTAGGCTTTCGGTTGGCGCACTAGAAGATTGTCAGTGTGTTTCTGGGGTGTAGTATATCTGCTTGGTCGATCATACTTCAGGCCAAACCCCCGCGACAGTGTTGGACTTGCAGCTAGCAAGCTCGTTTGGCAGACAGTTTCCGCCGGAGCCCTGGAATACCTAAATTAGCATTAGGCACACAATCAGACTAGGCCGTTATACCTGAGATCCGTGGCTAAATCCAGGCCGCTTGCAGTAGAAAGAGGCAGAGACGGAGCTGATGCTCGCAAGGATGGCAACTGAAGAGAAACGCATGTTGTCTTTTAGACGGCAAAGGTTATAATATTGTATGAAGTGAACAATTTGCGGAATCCGGGTAAAGACTGTCTGAAAGTTAGTTCGTTGGGTTGGAGATAAGCCATGTGGTCGTCTAAAAGTAAGGTGAATTAGGACTATTTATCTTGACTACGAGCTTCGGTTCATGACTCACGTGTGGCCCTCTTGTCGAGGTTTTCTAAATTACTTCTTTACAGCCGACACCTCCGGGCCATATCTGTTGCGAACGAAAAGCTTACTTGCCTTGATTAATTGCGCCAGTTCATTTAGTACTGGCCTTCATCATAAAACTTGTCTCTAATTCTTGGCCTTACTAAGCCCAATTCGGGGAAATTTAATCTATTCCACACCCGACCAAGCTTATCCACCACCGTTACCAACAGAGTTCAATTAAGGTTGAACTTTACTATGTACCCCTTAATTATAGACAAAGCCTATTTCGGATCGCATATAAACCATACCATATGGTCGATTAAGAAGTATGGAGTGAATGGCAAGTCCAGTAATACGTATACTAGTGGCCTGGGTTTCGTAGACTAAAGCAATGGCCTTGCCTGAGTCAGGGTTTTCCGCTGTTACCAAGGATATTACGACCGGCAGAGTTGAGCACTATGAGACGTGACCTAAAAATCGGAACCGGGAATAATGAAACGGGTTACCATTGCCGAGGCTCTTGCTTTGTGGCGAAGTTGGTTGTCCTGGCCCGCTCGTGATACGAGGATCGAGACTCACCGCCAGCAGTTCTCAATCAGCGTGCCCTGGCCATGTAGCAGCATCAACGTCGCATGCACCGACGACACAGCTAACATCAAATGGGGCGCGAAAATATCCTGCGACAGCAACGGCAAGTGCTTTTGGATGCGCTACCACATCGGCTTCGAATCAATGGCCAGGTCCCGTGTCATTTAAGCAGCGTAACCCTAAAAGCAAAACTAAAGCAAATACGCGACCACCTACTCATAAACCAAGTCAGGATCTCAATTTGCGACGGTTGTTGTCAAGCCTGACATAGTTCATTACATTAATTAATCACAGCAATGGTCACACGGCGGACATAACACACA
Organism: Colletotrichum tofieldiae; assembly: GCA_022836555.1. Classification (NCBI taxonomy): domain Eukaryota; kingdom Fungi; phylum Ascomycota; class Sordariomycetes; order Glomerellales; family Glomerellaceae; genus Colletotrichum; species Colletotrichum tofieldiae. The sequence goes on along the minus strand of BQXV01000008.1, from coordinate 640,225 downwards.
TGGCTTCTTACCCGGCGGTATAACTTTACTGGCCACTGAGCTAATTACCTTTGCACTACTGGGCTTATGCCCTTGTCCTCTTGAAGCCTGTAAATGAGGCACATTAATTACACTTTTAAATGTCACACGCGATAGGCCGAAGCACCAAGTAGCTAAGGCTGTCTGTGTGCTTAGCGGGTAGTAGTTGACTAGGGATACCAATCTCCAATAAGCGGATGTGTGGCGCGTTTAACAACAAGGCGGTCCCTAAGCCACTTGAAGCGCAACCACGTGCAGTGCAGCCACGGGAACTACACGTGTGCCAAGCGACGAATTGCCCCACCGTTGCCGCGAAGTAGATTGTTCGGCATTCCAGGTATGTCGGGCCACGGGCAATATTGGAATTTTCGTTGTCCCTTGGAATGGAGTGCCTTCTTGACTCGATTTGAGCCATATAAATCAATTGGAATTATTATCTAATGCTTTCTTTTATCTTTTGTTTTGGACGCCGCAGAGTACGTATAATACGTAAAGTGTACAGAAGAGTCGTTGCTAAAACCCCCTAATACAACGGGTAGGCACGGCCCAGTGAATCGACCACAAGCCCTCCATTCCAGGGGCACATCTAGAAGGTTGGGCCGAGCATGGCTTTGTACCGGGCCCTTACTGTCCGGTCCATCCTACGGTTCGAAATACGAGAATTGTGAAACTGTAGATTGAGACAGTTTGTTATCCTGAATTCCTGATTCTATAGCAGGAATGGAAGGCTCGAGCAACCGCGACAGCCAGTAATTATTTTAACGCGTTGGTGATGGTGATGTCCATGTCAGACAGGGTGAGATTACAGACGACACTCGTCCACCCACGCTTTTGGGAGAAACTGTCTGAACTCTGCAGTTCCTAATTTGCTAAGCTTGGAACCCGTCTCTTACCCCGTCGGAAACTTGCAGTACAACTCCTCTATCTCGCGATCATTTGCAGCAATAAGTGGCCTTCTACCAGGATGTGTTTAGGATTGCAGCGCCAAACTCTTCAGTCGATCAGTTTGATCTCGTCCCACTCGACTATGGCGGCCATACAGACGCCAACACTGTCATCCGAAGCACACGGAGGCACGCAATAAAACCACCAGTGACAAGTCTTACCACCTTCACCTTGCCCCGAAAGCGGAAACTAATGGATCTTGGCAAACCCCGCATCCAGCACACCGAGTTGTTGAGACCTAACAACCGCCGTCGTATGATGCCCAATGACCCATATCTCTCTGTTCAGCCAGCCCATTGCCTTCTCCTCAAACCGCTGTGCTTGGTTGCGTCTGCATGTGACAGGAGGCGTTCAATTGTGGCACAAAAGGACGGCGCAAAGCACGGCGTGGTTTCCTGATGGCGGCCCTTGCGTGACTTCTTAGACGCAACTGCGCGTTGTGTGTGAGTCCGAGGTATGAGCGACGCTCGCTGACGGAGAGGCCCACACACCAAAAGACGACCTGTGATATTTCTCGCGGCACATTCATCAAATGGCAAATGTCTGACAGTCGGCCCACTGGATTCAGCTCGTACGGATGCAGCTATCTCGAGCAATCGATGGAATTTCAGCTCTCGCGTGTACAGCCACCTCGGGCGCCATCGGACGTCCTACAGCCTTCAAGGCAAAAATGTCACTGCGACGAACTCCGGTGAGCGACCAAATTATAATACCTCAGTGGCAGACTCCCAAGCCGTTCACTCTTGCACATCCGAGCATCAAAGTTAACTTATTCGCCCACCGGACCCCCAACACTTTATCCGCGTCCAAGTTCCTTTTACCGCAAATCCTTCCTCCACCATGTCTACTCTTGATCTTTTCCAGCAGATCTATCTGCAAACCTTTACCATCAATTTGGGGGACGCGATTGTTGGCCCCGAAATCGTTCTCCAGAAAGCCATGAACGTCGCAGTCAAGGCTATGGTCAACGATAGCCTGGGGAAATATGGATGGCAGGTCACCTGGGGTCCACGGGTGTGGAAGTCTCCGAGTGCAGAGACTTTGACTGGTCCCAACAATAGCTGGATGGTGCTAAAGGCGTCTGATGTCGTGTACCCCGATGGGACCAAGTTCGACACATATGTTGTAGCCATCGCCGGCACTGCTGTATTCTCCAAAGAAGCTTGGAAGGATGAGGACTTTGGTGTCAACTCGGTGGTGGACTTCAACGCCTACACCAGCACGTTCAAGAGCGGTTCCATCAAAAAGCCTGTGGGAGTCCAGAACCCTCCCGACAACGTCCCCTATGGCGCCTGGGGAACAACTCTGGGCGCTTGGGCGATCGTCACGAATGAGTCACCTGCAGGGAACCCGGGGGCTGGCACAACCATCCTTGACTATCTTGCCAATCTCCAGAAGGACCCTGGAGAGTTCCGCGTCATCTTCACCGGTCATAGTCTCGGAGGTGCCCTTTCGCCCTACCTATCTATGGCAGCCAAAAGCAACAATCTGGTTCCTGAAGTGGCCAATCCCATTGACGACATCATTACACTCCCTGCCGCCGGAGCGACCCCAGGGGAAAAGCTGTTCTACGATAATTATACCAATCTGTTTAAGGTGAACGGTCCAGGCGGGTACAAAGTGTGGAATGCGGACTTTTTCAACACCCTCGACATTGTCCCTCAGGCATGGTCAACCGACGACACCCAGGACCGGTTTCTGGATAAGATCGTGGATATTTATGGCCCTTTGGAGGGCAATTTCCTGGCACAGGTTCAGGGCTATGTCGACAAGGCAAAGGATCGTGCCGATGCGTCCGGCCTCGTCTATATCCCGATCAAAGGCAACCCTTTCACAGGAGCTCCTCCCTCTAGCCCTCCGACGAACATTGTTTCCTTCTTAGCAGAGGCCGCAGTGCAGCATACCTATGCATATTATCATCAGGTCAAGGTCGGCCCTGAGATGGCGGAGCTGTACAAGACCGTAGTTGGCGCCCCTGGAGTGCAGAAGAAAACCGCCCGCCAAATGGCCAAAGGGATACCGGTCCTCTGTCATGCAAAGCCCGAAGAGTTGGGGAAGAAGGCCGATCAGACTCATCCCTATGATTGCATTCTTCTTGGCAAACGGGTCGCATAAAGGTCATGAGCCTTGCCACATTAGACGCCAATTTATAGATCGTCCTAGAAATCACTACATCTAAGCATATCCCATCGGGTGCTGAATAGCTCCATTTTTGCCAAGCCCCAAGATACCCATTATTTACCCACTATTACCCCGCATTCAAAGGGGTACTTGACGGTACGTCATTTACCCCTATGCCTTTTACCTATTATCACCACTATTACTACCATTTTGATTGATGCTGCGATGTCTTCTAGTGATTCCGATACCTCTGTTGCTTCTAATACTTCTATACGTAGCTGTATAGTAGTTGAGATCCTTCCAGAAGACCTTACTGCTGCTTGTAATACAGACTGTACGCCAGAGCGCTGTGACGCAGCAACGGTCCGGCCCCACGAACCTCCGGCTACCGAGCATGGACCTCCGGGCTCTTTCCGGCCCTTTGACGTGCCGGCCCGGGACCAAGAGGTACGGGAGCTGCCGGCAAGCCCGCTTGATCTATTCGTCCAATACGTCCCGCAGAGCCTCGTGGAGCAGTGGGCCCACTGGACGAATGCGGCGCCGTTGTCTAAAGAGGGCCCTAGGGCTAGAACGTCTAGAGCGAATTCATGGCGGAAGACCTCAGCAGACGAGATCTACCTGTTCCTAGGGATCCTATTATATATAGGGCTCCATAGGGAATCTAGATTGTCAACTTATTAGTTAACCTAGCAGCAGAAGGAAGATCCTATCCACCTATTCACGCGGTTTATATCCTGGGACCGTTTCTAACTACTACTCCAGCGACTGCGGATATTTGACACTGCTGAATTCCAGCCTGGCCAGCCCAGCCAGGGCCAGGGTTGGGGCCGGGGCCGGGCCCTAGATCAAATGCCGGATGTATACCGGAAGGTTAATTAGTGGTTAGCCTATATCCAAGAGACTAGGGATTCCCTTTACACAGCTGGTTTAGATCTTACAGTTGATAAGGCTATGGTCTGATTTACAGGTCGATCTCTTAAGATAACGATAATTAAAACAAAACCTATCCTAACTGGCTATAAGGTCTGGATCCTTGCCCAGTCTGGCTACTGTATACGGTGGCTTTGGCACGTATATGGGAAGGGCCTATACGCATTAGTCCCCTAGGCGCAGCCCGCCCGGTCGGCTAGGCCAGCCGGGTTAGCTAGGCCAGCTGGTGGAAAGCCGGCTTTGCTAATACTAACGCAGCAGGTAGTCACTACCCTTGTTTCCCTACTTCTAGCTGCAACCTACTATGTCTTCCTAGATAACCTCTTCTCCTCTATCTATCTCTTTAGTACCTTACGGAAGCAGCAGGTTAGTGCTTCTGGTACCTGCCGGAAAGATAGTGGGATAGATAAGATCCTAGTTGTTAAGAAACAGACTGAAGGACGGGGTATCCCCTAGGGCAAGATATACTGTATCCCTACCTTAGATAGGGAGGTAAGCTGCTAGCGAGCCTATAACTCTGCCTACCTAACTGACTAGTGAATAGGTTAACTAGTTTACCTGGAAGGACAATGCCCTCGTACTCTTCCTATTAACTGTCTTCTAGAGCAGCCAGGAGGTTATTTGCAGCCGCCGCCGTCTAGCTGGTGATACTGCTGCCAAAAAGGCTGCCTGGCAAGTGTTTAGCCTAGAAGTCCGCAAGGACCTTCCAGTACCTAAGGCAATCGATGAATACAACCATAAGATAAATGGGGTTGATATAAGTGACCAGATGAGGTCCTATTATTAATACAGCCACCCTATTTGTTAAGGGGGCTGGCAGTCAATTGCCTGGAATTTCCTGCTGGAAGTGGTAGTAGTGAATAGCTTCCTACTGTAGCTCTGGGGCAGACCTAGGTGGCAGAAGGTGAAATCACACTACCGATGGCGGCAGCTGCTTGCAGCCCAGCTTATCCAGCAGTTTGGACCATTGTCAGGCGGACGGAAGCATTCACGACTTGGTGTTACGGTCAGATATCCGACAGTGGTGTTTTCTGCTAACAGGTAGCTGAGGCTTCGATACTCAATGACGGTGTCTTGGTCTTGTTGGCTTGTTGGTTATCTTGTTGGTCTGTTGGGTAGACGGTGATCAATCGTATACTTCGTAGGGGGGGTAGCTCGTATAGCTTCACAACCGATGGATAGTTGAGAGTCACTTATGGTAGGGTGAATCACAAAGTTAATTGCTGAAGAGCTATGGAAGGAAATCTATCTACTGGGAATGAATGTCCTTATATCTCATGATCTCGTTTCTGGGACCGACTCGCTTGGAGTCGCTCCTCGCGATGGACCGATCCTTGGCATGTCGGTCCTTGGCGTGGGACCGCTTATCGAATGTCGGTCCCTTCTTATCTTCACGTGACCTTCCGTAGTTCTTCCGTTCCTGAGGAGTCATCCGTCTGACCCTGCTTCTTGTCCGTACCGGTGCCTTGTCTTTTTCCCGCTCGTCTAGTGGGGCTGTTATCACCTGTAACTTGTTGGGTCGTAACATCAGGTCTCCTCTCCAAAGGTCTTGACCTCAAGACCTGCATAAGTAGGTCGTGTCTCCCAGGTTGGGGAGTCTTCAAGTTTTGCGTCCTTATTTTCTTACGATGCTGACAACATGTCAGGCCGCATAGAAAAATCTAAGTCGCGAAGAACTGAGATTAAAGATCGCGAGCGCCGCAACCTTTTGGCGTATATTGAATCTCGTTCGATTGAACCAGACATGCCTTGCACTCGTTGTTTCCGTGCGAAGGTCGCATGTCGCTTTGGTGAGGGTTCTTCTCGTTGTCGTTTGTGCATCGAGCAGAAGAAGCCTTGTGATGGCGTTTTGGTGGCTTCCACTCGTAAGTTCTTCTTCTTCGCTGGTGGTTGCGCTTTTGCTGATTTTTCTGTAGTTCAACGCTTGAACGTGCAGCAGAAGGAATGGGATGAAAAGGAAGAGAAGGCTGGTGAGGAGCTCCTTGCTCTTCACGCTCAGTTTGCCCAGCTTCAGTCGCAAATGGCTGAGGCGGCGAGTCGCTTGTCGCGGATTCGTACGATTCGTAAGAAGGTTCGCGAAAGGCAGCAGGAAACGTTTCGTCGGGGGATGCAAGAGATGGATGAGGAGGATGGGTTGATTCCGGCTCTGGATTCTCACGAGTCCTGGGTCGTGAGTGACCTACAGGCTCTGGGGGTTCCTAACGACGCTGACTGGGGTTCTTTCGGGCTTGGCGAGGGTTTTGCTGACTTGGGCCCGCTGGTCCAGGGGTCAGGTTCGGCTGAGAGTCGTGATAGTCCTGCACAAGTTGCTGAGAGTGCTGGAGGTTCTTGACGGGCTCCCATGAGTTATCCTCGTGTCCGTAATTTTTCCATTTGACGAGATATTGTTTTTCTCCGTTCTCGTCTCGTTCATCGATGATGCGTTCAACTTCGTATTCTGGTTCGGGTGATTCCACGATGATGCAGTCATTGGTGTTTGATCCTCGCGGTGCTGGCTCTAGCAGCGCAATGTGAAAGACTGGATGTATTTTCATCGTGTCTGGTAGTTCGAGTTTGAAGTTGACATCTGAGATTTTCTTGATGATTTTGAAAGGTCCAAGTTTTTTGTAGTCCAACTTGTCGCTTGGCCTTTTTGTTTTGATGTTTCGTCGCAAGAGATATGCGCTATCTCCCTCTTCGAAGGATGGTCCCGTCATCCTTGACGTGTTGGCGTATTTTTTCATTCGTGTCCTGACGAATTCCAAGTCTTTGGTGACATTCTCTTGGATTTCCCGTAATTTGTTGAAGTTAGCCACAGCTTTCAGTGCTCGTGGTCCTTGTCGGGGCTCTCCGTATGCCGTAGGCTCGAATCCGTAGTTCAGGTAGAATGGGGAGTTCGAAGTGCTTTCTCCAACAGCACTGTTGTAGGCGAATTGGGCCATTGGTAGCAGTGATACCCAATTGTCTTGATCGTAGTTGACATAGCATCGTAGATACTGTTCCAGTATCTGGTTGATTCGTTCGGTCTGTCCATCGGTTTGCGGGTGAAATGCAGTTGATAGCTTGTGATCAGCTCCGAGTTGCGAAATCAGCGATTTCCAAAACTTGGATGTGAACAGCTTGTCCCTGTCTGACACGATTTCTTTCGGCAATCCGTGGTTGCTGACGATGTATTTCAAGAACGTGTACGCGAGGTCTTCCGCCGTACTTGACTCTAAGTAGGGGATGAAGTAAGCGTACTTTGTGAGTCGGTCTACTACGGCTAGGATGCTGTCGTAGTCCGTTTTCGTGAGTGGTTCCTCTGACTTTGGTAGTTTGACGATAAAGTCTAGAGAGATCGAATGCCATGCTTCTGGTGGCACTGGTAGTGGTTGTATTTGCCCATATGGCTTGTGAGGACTGTTCTTGCTTTTCTTGCACATTTCGCAGTCCTTGATTGCTGAAGCCACTTCTTGTCGCGTGACTCGCTTGTCGTAATGTTGTCGAATTCGCTTGAACGTCTTCGTAACACCCTGGTGTCCATGTGCGCGAGCGCTATGAATTTCTCTGATCTGGTCATGTGTCATTCTGCCAGTCGTGCTGGTATTGACACGGGTGCCGATCATAATGAGCTTCTGTGCTGGCACAAGGTCGCCTTTGTCGTCTTGCTTCAAGATGACTAGTGTTTCGTCTGGTACCGGGACTTCGTGGTCCGGTCGTCGGCTTAGTGCATCAGCTCTGCCATTTTCTGTTCCTTTAACATAGATGATTCGGAAATTGAATTCAGAGAGGAATTCAGACCATCGAATCTGTCGTTTGTTGAGGACTTTCGAAGTAGTGAAGTGGGCTAGGTTCTTGTGGTCGGTGTAAACCTTGACTTCGTGCTTGGTTCCGGATAGTTGAGGTTTCCATTCTTTGAATGCTTCGATGATTGCCATGAGTTCTTTGTCGTGGATCTGGTAGTTGAGTTCGGGTCCGCTGAGTTTTCGAGAGAAGAATGCACAAGGGTGCAGCTTTCCGTTGTTGTCTCGTTGCCCGAGTTGTCCACCGATGGCGTAGTCTGAAGCGTCGGTCTCAAGTTCAAAGGGTTTTCTAGGGTCCGGGATAACCAAAACTGGTTCCGAGAGGACTTGTTGCTTGATGTCCTCGAAGGCTTTTTCTTGTTCTTCTGTCCATTCGAAAGGAGTGTCTTTTCGTGTGAGCTTGATGAGGGGGTTGATTTTGCCTGAATATCCCTTGAGGAATCGTCGGTAGAAGTTGACGAATCCGAGGAATGACTGAATGTCCTTGACATTCTGGGGTCGTGGCCAGTCTTTTACTGCCGCGATCTTTCCATTTTCCATTCTGATTTCACCAGGCGTGATGGTGAATCCTAAGAAGTCGACTCGTTGGCTGTGGAATACGCTTTTCTCAGGTTCTACCAGGAGTTTGGCTTCTTGTAGCTTCTGAAGTACTTTGTGAACGTGCTCTTTGTGTTCCTCGAGGTTGCGAGAGTAGATGAGTATATCGTCAAGGTAGACGACTACAAATACATCTAAGAATTCTCGTAGTACGTGGTTGATCATTGTCTGGAAAGTGGCGGGTGCGTTGGTAAGTCCGAAAGGCATAACAAGGTACTCGAAGTTGCCTTTTCGTGTCCTAAAACATGTTTTCCATTCTTCGCCATCTTTCATTCGGATAAGGTTGTAGGCACCTTTGAGATCCAGGGCCGTAAACCACTTTGCTTCGTACAGTTGGTCTCGTAGTTCCGAAATGAGGGGTAGAGGATAGCAGTTCTTGATCGTGATGTCGTTGAGTTGTCGGTAGTCAACGCAGAGTCGTAATTTGCCGTTCTTCTTTGGTACGAACAGGATCGGGTATCCTGCTGGGGATGTTGATGGTCGGATGTAACCTTTCTTGAGGTTCTCAGCGAGGTACTTGTCTAGTGCTTCTCGCTCTGTTTCGTTGAGTCCATATATCTTATGGAACTTCGGGTGTGCTCCTTCTTTGAGCGGTATCTCGTGATCGTACGAGCTGTGTTCCGGCAGGCCTGTTTCCAGTTCTTCGGCAAACAGTCTCTGATACTTGCGGTATTCTTGAGGAATAGGGGAGAGTCTCTCTTCTTCCCGCTGATTTTCTTCAAAGTTCTCGAATCGTTTGTCTCGTGTAGGTTCGATTCTTCTGATGTAGGCGACGTACTTCTGTCGCTTGGATTCACTCGGGGGTTGCTGCATGCAACGCTGCCTCGCAGTCGAATCTCTCCATTGGAGATGGCCAGTCTTCCAATCTATGTCTGGGTTGTTCTTTCGTAGCCATGGGATTCCAAGGATCACATTCAAGTGTCCTATCTCTGTGATGTCGAAGATCAGTTGTTCTTGATGGCCATGGGTAACCATAGGGAGTTGTACGGTCTCCTTGTCAATGGTGCCTCCGCCATACTCAACCGTTTCTCCTTCCACGTTTCGGAGGTCGTAAGGGACTCCCTTAATTCGCCATGGGATATTTCGTTGATTCACCATCCGTGGTGATATCAGATTTGCTTGTGCGCCACTGTCTACCATGACTTGAGTGGGCTGTCCGTCGATTAGGATTTCCAAGAAGAGGTGTGCGTCGTCTTCCTTGGTTGCTGCGCATAGGGACTTGTGTTCTGTCGCCGCTGGGTGTCCCTCTTCAGTCGGCGTCCCTAGTTTTTTGACTGTTGGTTTAATCCTTTACGGGAAGGTTTCTTTCCTTTCCCTTGTGGCGTGGTTGCGGGTTCAGATGCTTCCTTGATCTGAGTCCTCCACGTTCTTGCCTTGCCTTCGTAATGGAGTTTGCATTTGTCGAACAAGCAGTCTGACCAGTGTTTGGTGATCTTGTTGACACAAGGCATGGGGTGTCTGGGGCATGGTTGGAAATACAGCCAGGGGGCGTTGTATTCCTTGATTTCCCAAGTTCCGACTTCTGATTGTAGATAGACGTCCGGAATGGGGATCTGACCTCGTCTTCTTGGGTAGAAGGTGTGGTCGCTTTTCTCGTGCGCGTGGTAGGAGCAGTCATCATAGATGCAGTCTGCCCAAAACACTCGTCTGTGGAGTGGGTGAGTGTAATCGAGATATTCGTGGTCTCCAAACTGTGCGTTCTCTAGGAATGGTTTCTCAGGTCGGTGTTCAATGACGGCTTCTTCTGTCCCATAGAAGCGTGCGTATTGGTCGTTGCTATCCTTGCGGACTTCGGGTCGAAAGTCGGGTACTGCGTCTGAGTAATCCACGTAGCGTTGACTGGCTAGTGGTTCGTCCGAGTCATAAGGTGCTTCTCCGTCGTCTTGTTCGATCGGTGGGGAAAGCAGTTCCTCTTCCCATCGTCGTACTTTGCTGCTGGGGGTTTCTGTGGTGACGCTTGGGCTGCCTCTGGGCATATCCCTGAGTTGTTCTGCCGCTCGTCTTTGTAGTTTGCTGGGAGGGATGAATTCGTCCAGCGATTCTTCATCCTCTGAGCTGGTATGTCCTGCGTACATTTCGATAGTGTCTTGCGGGGTTCGTTCTCTGATTGATAGTTGTGGTGGTGGGTGTCTAGGTCTTCGCGCCTGTTTGTGTCCTACCGCAACTATCTTGGTGGGTTTCTGGAGGTACTCCGTAGGGTCCTCTTCTTCAAGTTCTTCTCTTCCTTCCTCGATCTGCTGCTCGAGCCGGTAGAGTTCTTTCGAGTTTCCCTGGGCCTTGATGCGTTGTTCTAGCCGGGGTAGGAGAGCGTATAACGTCTTCATCATGTGTGGTCTTTCTCGCAGCTGGTCGATCGCTAAGTTGCATCCTAGTTGGAGTTTTCTGATGCACCTTCGGTTGTGCATTTCGATTGTCAATGGTCCTTGGATTCTAGGTCCGTATCGTACTTGGTACAAGTACTCGGCATCGTAGGGTACGTTGGTTGGTGTGACAACTCCTCGTCGTAGGTGTTCGTCGACCATTCTCCCTAGTTCGCGGACTTCTTCCGGCGCAAGCTGCCGGCTTGGCCCCGGGACTTGGTCGCGTGCGTTCGTGACATTGTCGACTGTCAGCGCTTGCTGGTTAGATTCGTGAGTTGTCTCCCTTGTGTCCTTCTGGGATACAGCTACAGTCTTGTTTCTTGGTGCCTTAGGGTACCATCCTGCTTGTTCCTTCCCGTCCTGGTGGGTAAGACAATCGTCATTATAGCAGGTAGTCCAGGTGAGTTGCTCGTGTGGAATTTCTCTTCGTGCGATGCTGGCGTGCTTGGATCCTTCAGGGACTGGTTTGTTCTGGAGTCGTTTTGGTTGTTTGCAGTCCCTGGCCATGTGTCCTAGCTTGTCGCAGTTGTAGCACTTGATGGACTTGGGGTCGCGTGGTGGTCGTTGTCCCTGTTTGCTGGCCACGCTGACGTCCATAGGTCCAGTGTGTTGTCCATAAGAGGTTGGTGGTCCCATGTAGGTTCCTTTTTGGAACTTAGGAGTGGTGAACTGGTGCTGGTTGCCTTTTTGGGAGTGCCATTGGTATTTCTTGCTGGAGTTCGGGGGTCGCTTGCTTTCTCCTTTTTCTTTTCGTCGTTCGTAAAGTCGTGTGTCAATTCGAATAGCAAGTTCAGCGTACTGCAAGAAATCGTCTGGTCGATCTATCTTGGATAGCTCGTCCTTGACCTCGTCCTTTAGTCCTTGGTAGAACATGAAGATTCGAGTGTCGTCGGTGTAGTCGAGTCGTGCGCAGATTCTTCGGAACTCTGCGGCGTAATGAGTCGCAGATTTGGTCTGTTTCAAGGCAGCCAGATCTCGCTCAGCTTGTCGTTTCTCATCTGGGTCTTGGAAGAGTGATTTTAAGGCTTGCTCGTATCCTTGGAAGCTGCCGAATATGTCTTGAGTTTCGGTCCTGCAGTATTCCAGCGTTTCGTTGTTGAGCACGTCTTCCATGTAGGGTTCGAACCATTGGAGGGCTCGTCCACGGAGGAATGTCGACGCGTGGATGATTCGCTCGGTTTCGGTTCTGAAATTCTTCGAGTGGAATTCCTGATAGGTCCTGATCTGGATCAGATAGCCCTTGAGTTGTCCTGGGGTTCCATCGAAAGTGGTGGGAGAGTTGAGTTTCAACTTCTCTCGTCCATCCATGGGAGTCTGGATGATTCCGGCGGCGCCTCGGAGGGTGCGAACTTCCTCCTCGAGGGCCTGAGTGCGGCGGGCTTGGGCCTGGAGCTGCTCCATGGCTGCCGCGTTTTCGTTGAACAAGGCTTGCATATTGGCGATATCCTTGTTGGCGCGTTTGAGTTGCTTGGCTAGCTCCTCGTTGCTGTCTTCCTCCTCGCTGGAGGACTCGGCGCCCTTCATTTCTTCGTCGAGGTTCTGGGGTTTGGCAGTCGTAGCCTTACCCTTGTTTCCAGAAGAAGATGAAGTAGGAGTAGGAGTGTTGGGGGCCATTGTTCGGGTTTTTTACTGTTAGTGGTATCGTAGGGTCAACTTACTGAACAGGAGCAATTAAAGTGTTACGGTCAGATATCCGACAGTGGTGTTTTCTGCTAACAGGTAGCTGAGGCTTCGATACTCAATGACGGTGTCTTGGTCTTGTTGGCTTGTTGGTTATCTTGTTGGTCTGTTGGGTAGACGGTGATCAATCGTATACTTCGTAGGGGGGGTAGCTCGTATAGCTTCACAACCGATGGATAGTTGAGAGTCACTTATGGTAGGGTGAATCACAAAGTTAATTGCTGAAGAGCTATGGAAGGAAATCTATCTACTGGGAATGAATGTCCTTATATCTCATGATCTCGTTTCTGGGACCGACTCGCTTGGAGTCGCTCCTCGCGATGGACCGATCCTTGGCATGTCGGTCCTTGGCGTGGGACCGCTTATCGAATGTCGGTCCCTTCTTATCTTCACGTGACCTTCCGTAGTTCTTCCGTTCCTGAGGAGTCATCCGTCTGACCCTGCTTCTTGTCCGTACCGGTGCCTTGTCTTTTTCCCGCTCGTCTAGTGGGGCTGTTATCACCTGTAACTTGTTGGGTCGTAACACTTGGACGGGCTATAGATAAAAGGAATACCTCTATTTCATGGGAACACCATAGGAAAGGATTAAGGGGGGCTAATTCACTTTGTTCCTACTGCAGTAATAGGGGGGTATTAAGGGCCTGCCGCTAGACACTAGGTGTAGTATCTGGGAATAGCCTCATACAGAAGAAAAGGACGCGGAAGGGCTGCTTAGACTGTAATGTAGCTCTTTGTATTGAGGGAGACTGCTAGTACTTATGGCATACCCAAAATTTATAGGTAATAAAGGTACATTAGCCCTATTGGTTAGCTTATTTAATCTAAAAGCCCTTATTAGCTCTACCCCGCTCTTAGCAAAAATGGAGCTATTTAGCACCCGATGGGATACTTACAACCTACTATGAGCGACATGTATCATTCCTATCGATCCACTTACTCCAATTTTCTATTTAGGGCCTGATTGGAAACTTAGATAACTTTTAAATGCCAGTTGGATAACGCAACTTAGATAAGAAATAAACCCTAAAACTAAATAAATGCTGCGCTAGGCCTTTTTAAGGCCTATTTTCTATGTCCTGGGTTCGCCTCTGCATAAACTTAAAGTTATGCCACATTTGCCTCATACCTAGATAAGATTGACATTCTGCCGCCCTAAAAGAGATTATAACCCCTCTTTGCCTATATAAATCCCTAATGGTCCTCTGGACCATTATTAGCACTTAGATAACGTTATCTAACCGCTAATAACTTACAACTGTTATAAAAAATACGTAACTATTTACAACAGTTGCAGTATCTGGCGCTGTTGTAGTTGGCTGCTGCCTATATAACTATAGGCAAATTGTAGCAGAAAAGGAGGTTATTAATAAGGGTAGAAAAAAGGTAGCCTAGCGGTTCTGTCAGCAGCTTCTTTACGGCTTAAATTGTTACTTCTTTAGCCTCTTTTGTATAGGTTAACAGCAGTTTTAAGTACTCATGAGGTGGCTTAGGAATAACATGCCTCTACAGTTGTTAAAGAACCTTCTAATTAAGCAGAAAGTGCTTATTAGTCTGTTTATATTAGTAACTAGTAGCGTATAACAAAACACTAGTTATTTCTTCTGGATTAGTTAGTTAACAGTGTGTATAGTGTAGAATAAGGTATTACTATACCTTGTTAAACTCCATAAGGCATACGTAATACTAGCTAGAGAAGTAGAGCTTTTGCTAGAGATTAAGAATAACAAGAAGCTAGGTAAATACTTTACTAGCTGTGTTAGCATAGTTAATAGCACTCTTATTAATGTGTATATCTCTAAAAATAATTAGGTAACGTAGTAAAGTCAGAAGGGTACTGTGGCCTAGAATGTCTTTACTGTAGTCTGGTTTAATAGAGGGTTCTTGTATATGCTTGCTAGGGCTAAAGGGTCTGTTTATAATACTAGCCTGGTTAATTTTGCGTATAGTTAAGGGTTTTAAGTTCTAGAAGGTTGATATTTCTTAGCTAACGTAGGGTTTAGTAGACGAAGTAGCCTTGTTGTTCTATATAATAAAACTTGTTATTATTTACAGGAATAAAGGGATGTAGAGAGACTGCTAGCAATAGCCTAAGAGCTATACAACCTCCGTTATAGTTACCTTTAAGTTATTGTTAAGTAGGTCTTTGGTTACCTTAAGCAGAAGTAGAAGATTATTTACTAAGTAGCTCTAGAGTATTACCTTAACTTATAAGTTAAGATTATATACATAGTAACAGGCCTTTATAACTTTTTGCTTTATTATCTTAAAGAGAAGGTTGTTAAAGACACTAAAGATAAGGATATTAATGTATTTTAAGTAGGCAAAAGGGCTAATAAGTGGTGTATAAGGTAAGGTATAGATAATATTTAGTAGTAGATAGCAACAGTAATATAGTAATAGTAGTAGGCAGTAGGCGCACAGAGGTAGATAGGAATAATTATAACTATTTATTATAACTAACTAACCTATTAACTTTTCTCTTGCTTATATACTTCTATATAATACGCCTTTTTTAACTTGTTACTTAGTAGTAAGTTTTAATACCTTGCTTATAATACTACTAACTTCTTCTCCTTTATTATTAACCTATTTAAAATAACTAGATAAACCTTATAGTTAAGGTTACTTTAAAACCTTATAAGGTTCTCTATTGCTTTATTTACCTTAACTTCTTTATGTAACGGCTGCTCTCTTACCCTCTGTTTCTCCTTTAACTTTATTACTAACACCTCTCTTTTACTGCTAGAGAACTTATTGCTAAGGTCCTATATTAACTAGCTAACGTATGCGTTGGCCTTAGCAGCAGTAAATGTTTTCTTCCTCTGTGGGTTATTACTAATAGGTATAAATTAGCAATGTTAAGAAGTAGGAGTTAAGTAAAGACATAACGTTAGGGACTAAGGCAATGAAAAAGGAGACTGACTTAGCTGTAGATCCTGTGTACCTAGATTAAGGTTGTCTTCTTTAATATCGTTAACGTTCTCTTAGTTACTACTGTTGCCCCTAGAGTTAACCTTACGGCTAACCTTATCAATAGACTGGATATTGTTGCCCTTGCTAACAGTAGTACTCTATATCTCTTAGTATAAAGCTAGCAGTCCTATCTCTTTCTTAAAAACCTACTCTTGCTATAGGTAGTTGCTAAGAAAGCTCTCTTTTGCCTTATTACTACAAAAGACTCTGCCGTCATCTTTATTATACGTATTACCTAACCTATAGGCAACAGAGGCCTAGTTATTATACCTCTTTCTTTTAACGTTATACTTATTAGCTAACTGTATAGCAGTTACACTATTAGTAAACCAGGCCTTGTCGTTTATCTGCGTTACAAGCTTAATAAAAATTGGCCTTCTTGTGGCAGCCTTAGTGGTGTTAAGTTTCTTGTCCTAATAAAGGATGACGAGCTCCTCTATGAAGCAATAAGTTAGGTCTAAGTTTTATGGCGTACGAGACCGTTTTCATACTTAGCTAACATTCCTAATAGACTGCTAAGTCTGTTCTTCGTAGGAAGGCAGAATGCTGCCTTAGTTAACTGCCTTACCAACTTCTTTATTATCATCGAGATTATTAAACCACCGCCTTCACTTTGCTGGTTGCCTTAATAACCGCCGTGGTGGGTGCTTTCTCTTGCTGCCGCTGCCGCTGTCGCTTCCGCTGTCGCTGCTGCTGTCGCTGCTGCTATCGTCTTCGTTAGCAACAACAATGATAGTGCCCTCTTTGTTAATGGAGAGTCCTTCTTCGCTTTGCTAATTCGCCATTGCAGTTTCGCGATAACGACGTTAGCAAGAGGAAGAAGCAATCAATAACAACGTCAAAAGTGAGGGGAAATGAACCCTATTATCTACAGGGCAGGCGGTGAGTAACATCCTCAACATCAGGGATCACAGCGATACTTCATGCAATTATGCTTCCACTTGGCAGGAATTACTAAGCAACAAGTACTAATTATCCAAGTTACCTACGTTATCCAAGTTTTATCCAACATACCGATCACTGCCTTAGCCCTTTACCTCTTTATTTAAAGTCATCATTATTTGTCCAAATTTAGTAACAAATACTGATGAATTACCTAGTAGCACAGTCCCTCTGGCAGCCGTTCCGTATCTGATAGAGGGAATAGCTTAGACTGCGATGTTGCTGGGCCATTTTGCACCGTGATGTCGCGGAGTAGCGCAGATTGCAGTGATATCAAACAGCAAAAGCAGAAATGCGGAGACAAGATAGTAGCGAAACAAAACAGTCAAGCAGTGGAACTAGATGAGCAAGCAGTGAAAGATACAAGCGATATCAATAGTATGTCAAACTAATCGTATTATTGATGGTTGCCCACTCCTATGAGGGAGATCAAGCGGAGGAATGGCTGTATTATATCTCTATGGGCACGTGCAATATCATGTGCTAGCAGTTGAAAACCATGAACCTCACGATGGCTTGTGACAGTAAGTGGCCCAGGCTCCTCCTTGCGGCTTGGCCTTTTATCATTTGCGATTGAAGAGCAGCTGAAACTGTCTGGACTATGCTGGTTGTCGGGGTTTCTGGTACAGAGTGAGAAGGTCAACGATAAGACAGGTCGAAGATGGGTATGAATGGGTGACTGCATTCAACTCTGGCCTTCCCCTAGCCAACTGCTGTGGAGCCAGCCTACTTATAGGTGGGCACCGGTGGCTTAGCGGTGCTCAACCCCCTTCCTAGACATCCTCTAAGCCCCTGAACCCCTTTCGACCATGCCCCTTTTCCTGGCTCGTGACACTGGTACTACTGACCTATACACCTTGTAGTGATATACATCGGTATTTGATAATCATTAAGGGCAGGAACATCATTATTTGGTAGGTATACTGTGAGGTCTCAAGGCAAAACAAAATATTTGCGAGCAACAAGCAAAAAGCTCAAGCGCTCGTTATATTTCTGGTTCCAATCAGTAAGCTCAGGCAGCAACGAGCAGACTGACTGCGGACTTCCAAATATGCCAGAAGTTTCTATTACCGTCTTGATCATTCCGGAGAACTTCCGAAGGGAGTGAGCGAGTTGTTGTATGCCATACATTTCCGGTGCACATAGTGTTTGTTACACTATTGAAAGGCAGATTTGATTAGTTTTCCACCCAACCCTCGCTAATCGGGTTCAACATACAAACAGTCTTTGCCACAGGGAAATTGTAATGTCTTACTTAAACGGTTAGTTATGCATGCATGTTGGTATCCAGAATCGCTGCGTAGTAACAAGTCAGCCCTCTCTTCAGCTTGCTTACACTACGTTGATCTAAAGTGCTAAGTCCTGGGCATCCGTTTTTGCAAACGGCGCGAATAGAAAAACAACAATTGCAGTAGGCTTCATCTTGACGTCTATGAACGTATTGAGATAGTTAAGGTGTTACGTTCATTTGATCCACTAGCTAGTTGCCTCCATCACCACTGGTTGAGTCCAGATGCGCCCTTATTAGCTCAAAGATATCCATCGCATTGCTTCGCATTGCCCACATTAGCGGTGTGGTATCGATGCTCATGCCCTCCAGATCCTGTGTAGGTATGGCAAGATCTTTAACGAACTTCTGCATGCGGAACCCCCACACATCCAGTAGCTTGTTTGGGGTAAGAGATGGACTCTGGATAACGCTTGATTCTGTATCAACGGGCGCGCCGCGCGAGATGAGCTCTTGGACAAGTGGCGCAGCCGCTTTCCTTGCCTCTTGGTCCTGGGCTGAGAAAGGGGTAGGCCACGTTGCCAAAGCGTGAAGCGGGGTCCATCCTTCGGCCGTCACGACTTGGGCATTGGCACCCTGCTGAAGGAGGATGTTTACCAGGCGGTACAAACTCTGTTCCCTCTTTGCATTTGCAGGGGATAGAGCGCATAGCAATGGCGTCCAGCCGTTGCTGGTGGCTGAATTGACGTCCAGACCACGAGTAAGCAGGAATTTGACTACGTCTTCTCGCCCTCCGGCTGCGGCGTAATGCAGAAGTGATTCGCCGTGCAGGGTTACCGACCGAATGGCGGCGTCTGGATCGTCAGAGTACGAGACAAACAGATTCAACTGCTCAATAGTTCCGGTTCGTGCGACGCTGTGCAATAGTGTCTTTCCAGCTTCGCCCGTCATCTCAAGCGATGCGCCGTGCTTCAAATGGATCCGTACCGCGTCAGTCGATATGGGCGGCCTGCTCACCAGACACTGGAGGGCGCTCCGGCCGCGAGAGTCTTGAGCATTGGCATTTCCTCCCTTCTCCAAAAGCCCTCTTATGGCGCCAATGCAACCGACTGATAGAGAGGCCGTGTGGATTAGTGGCTGGTTGGACAGACGACCGTTTGTTATGTCTGGGTTTGCACCAGCATCAATGAGTTGATGAACTACGCGCTGTTGGTACACGTAGTCTTCAGCTCTAGGAGGTGGCTTCGTAGGATCCTCAGGCAGAATCAACTTCCGTCTAACCACGCCTTCAAGAGCACCTTGGACGATATCGGGAGCGTAATCAACCATGGCTAACAACAAAGCCACAACATTATCACACCATGACGACGCAGCGTCATATAACGCCCAGCGCTTCTCGTCGTCAGTCCAGCCGTTCCATATATCGAGGAAGTAGGCTACCAATTCCACGTGGCCATTTCGAGCAGCCACCTGAAGACACGAGAGATTGGGTCTTTTGCTGGGGTAGAAGCGCCCGTCGGGACCGACTAGTCGCCAAAACAGACTGGCGATCCCGAGTCTGCCATACTGCGAAGCAGCCAAGAGTGGTGTAAAACCGGGATCACCCGTCTGTTGCACCTTTGGGTCCCCGCCAGCATCAAGTACCATCCGAACTGCAGTCTCGTCATTTCGGAATATGGCTTCGTGTAGGGCCTCGCCGATGTGGTGGCTTGGGTCGATGGCAGGACTCCAGTGTTGTAAAACCTGCGCCAAGTAATCCCTGTCTCCGTTTTTAAGGTAAGGTTGCACTACGTCGAAAAAGTGCGGCATTTGAGGTGTTGGTGCATTCATTGTGTTGAAGTTGTCGGTGAGGGGAAGAGTTTGTGGGATAGTGCTGGAGTGGTGTTTCTGTTCAAGGTTAGTAGGAGAATCAGATGGATTAATGGCAAGAGGTACAGTGGGGTGTCGAGTCCAGAATCACCTCACAGTGCACTGAGAAGCGTAAGTAATGTAAACAGCCTCATACTATAACTAAAAATGTAAAATAAGTCTTATTAAAAGGCTAAAGTAAAACTTAAGTAACCATAAGCATTATTTTTCACTTTTCCTTTTTAAAGAAACTAGTTAAAAAACACTCTGCACCCTCGAAGTCCACTGGATCTACGCGATCCAAGTCTTGGCATAAGCTCGGATTCCTGGCCTTGACTTGTCAGCACTTAGCATTGTCTCGTGCGCAGCCCAGGACGGACCGTGTACTGCTGGAAGCATCACAGAGTCCAATGCGCATGCCTCAGCCGGAAGTCATAGAGCTTTGGTGCGGACTGGTACGTGGTGGTTATATCTTTCGGCACCGTGTTGAGCAGCACCGGACGACTATCACAGTAACCACGACGAAAGAGGTCGAACTTGATCCAGTTGTTTTTGAGGCATGGAGAGAAGTTGCATATGATAATACGCTACATGAGCTACAGCAAAACTCGATTATACTCCAAGCCAACCATATGGCTTTAAGGACGTCAATTTGCAATCATCTCTGACTGCGGCGATCAGTACAAGACACGAGCAACAAACCATGAAGGAACAAGAGGTTTGGCTGTAACGTAACATCCGTTTAATTTGTTTGTCAGGCTGTATTCGTCTTTTGAAAAGCGCTGTAACTAGATGTCACAGGTTCCGGCGTACAGTGGTCATGCGAGATCATTAGGACAAAGCGGCTTACATTTGTCTGAATCTAATTGGGAAGTAAAAAGTCGCGGCGTATGATTGATTGTACCTGAGACTATATGCATAGAGACACACATAATAAAGTCGCCCCCAGCAGAATGGGGTACCCCTGCACATCATCACGAGGGTTAAATCAGGTTATTTGAGATGTGTTATTGTCCTAAATGCACTATGCTAGACTACTGAGATACCCCAAACCAAACAAAACCAAAATTCAAATGCAAAAGAGTTATAACGCCAAGAACTCACAAACGCTCAATTGTTTTTTCTGGGGTGTGTTCAACCCACCACGTGAGGAACGCCCCTCTTCCACTTCAGCTCCTTACCATGCTTACTCTTGTGGTGCCTCGACACGTTGTCCCTCCGCCCCTCGTGCTCGCAGCCCGGGTGGGGGCACTGGCGGATCTCGGAGCGCACGTTGGCCTTTTCGGCGACGTCCTTGTGCCGAGCCTGCAGGTGGCGCTCGAGGTCCCGCACCTGCGCGAACTTGTGCTCGGTGCGGCGCTCGGCGCGGCAGATATCGCAGACGAGGGCCTTACGGTGGACGCGCTGGTGCTGCTTCAGCTGGGCCTCCTTGCGGAAGGTCTTTGTACAGCCGTCGGTTGTGCAGGGGAATGGGTTGGCCGCGGCGCTGGTGCCGGCGACGTCCGAGTCGGGGGAGGTGGTAGTAGTGCCAAGGGGCGAGCCGTCGGCGCTGGCCGGAAAGGCGAAGGAGGAGGGCCCAGCTTCGGGGAAGAAGTCAAGGGCTGGCTCGTAAGGGGAAGTGTTTGCGCTTCCGAAGTATGAGGAGACCTGGTCGGTGCCGGACAGGTAGTCGGAGGCGGACAGGTCGGGCAGGGGGCCGTTGAAGTCAAAGGTGGCGGTTTGGAGGCTTTGTTCGATGTCGTACTGCACGGCGGGGTCGTTGAAGATGTCGTGGGGGGCGTCGGTGGTTTGGTAGCTGGCCTCCATGGCGGAGTATTCGAAGCCGGCCATCTCGAAGGCGCCGGTGACGAGCATGTCCTGCTGCATGAGCACAGCCCAGTCGTCGGTCTCGTCCGGCATCTCGTAGAGGTCGGAGAGGGGGGAGTGCTGAAACATGTTGTCGTCCATGGCATCGGGTGCAGCACGTACCGGCTGGGCCCCGTAGGGCCAGCCCGTGGTAGTGACCGCCATAGTGGAGAGGAGGGGGTTGAACTCGGGGAAATGGGTAGTGGTGTCGTCGTTTGAGTGTCTGCCAACGTTTAACGTCGCAACAGACATGTAACTCAACTCCGTCTCAGAAGTTGAAGGTTGCTGGTAAGAGGGGTCGTGGTGGTAGATTGTAGTTGACTCGGCGATTTGCTGAGCCAGATGGTTTACAAAAGGCGTTGGTTGTGTGAAATCTTGCAGACAGGCGCTATCAGGTTTAGATGGCCGATCGAGAAGTTTTACGACATACTCAGGTCCTTGGCCAACCTAGGGGCCGCCGTTAGAATCGTGGCACAAGAGCACATGCTGCGAGCAGTAAGCTTACCGGTGCGAAAAACCAACATCATCATCACCACATCAGACAGCAACGAACAAAGTCTTCATGATGCCATCGGGTCCTCCCGAGCATCGAAGCGTTGGGAAGTCGAGGCAGGCAATGGCTGCACTCAAAAACGCCATTCTGAAGTCAGAAAGCGACTCTGGGAGCGTGCCGGTACGGGATGGAGCGAGGTCTGGAACAAGGCACTCCATGTTCGCATGGTCCAAGTCCTGGAAGATCATTCTGGGGTCTCCGGGAACAGAGACAGTGGACTGGCAGTCGCATGTTGAGGCCCAACCCTGAGGTGGTTCCCAGTCAATGGACGGGATCGATGCAAGGCAGTGGGGCTAGGCAGTTGTTGTTAGCCTCTCGATTCGAGAGAGAAAGAGGTCATCTATTTCGTGTAAACTAACCTGTCCGCATGCCGTGTAGCTTGGCTTTCGGCGAGTCGGTGTTGTCTTTGCCCGAGGGGGTGCAGAGAGATGTCCTCCGTCGTCGGCGAAAGCTATTGCTCCATCGACAAAGTCCATGTTATTGTCAAGTCGACGACGTCCGGGGTCGCCGTCAAAGTCGTGACAGTCCCAGCGGTCATTGACCGGTGGATCTTTCAAGAAGCCCATGTTGGCTGCGGATGAAACCACTGCTAGAACCAGCACATTGGATGTGAGGTGCTTGGAGTCTAACGAAAGCTTGAAAGGGCTTGTATGAGCGAGTGAGGTTAGATTCGGTGGGGTAATGTGAGGGTAAGGTAAGACGAGAAGAAGGTAGAGAGGATGAAGGTAGTCGGAGCGGGTGAGGATGAGAGAGATTCGGAGTCGAGATGCGCGAGGGATGCCTGGGGATTTGAACGATCCAGTGACTCAGGCCCGCAGCTTGTGAGTGGCTGCCTGTGCCGTTTTCCTTGGGGCGCAGCGATTTGGCCTCAGTGGCCCGTGCGTCGTCCGAATGGAGGGATCGTCAGTTGCAGGAACTTTAGGACTTGGTTAAATGTTAGGTCCGAGAAAGTCTAGTACCGGCCATCTCTCTCACAGTGGAGACAATACCTTGAAGTTTTGTTTCTATACATTTTGTTTCATCATTCACTACTTGGGATTTTCAAAATATCCCACCATCCCACTGGTTGATATACGCGGGTAGAGACATGAACTATACAGTATCTTGACGGTCAGCGTCAAAGTACTGATCCGTGCCGGACGGGGCTGAACGGTAGGCGGAATCAGATGGAGTGGGTCGATTGGCTCGCTCGCTTCAGATCAGCCCCACATAGCGCAGCCAAAAGATACAAGCTACTTGAGGCCGCCGCAGCGTTCTCCATCCTTTCCCATGCTGTTGCGCTATTGCGCATGCCTCGACCGTGGGGTTGCGGTGCCAATGATGCAACTTTCTCAGGGACCTTCAATTGCTTGTCCACTATTGGCCGCCTTACATTGAGTCAATCCGGCGAGCAGTCTTGCTTTGACCCTCGCTTTTTTAGACTTGAAGTATGTCGCATCTAAATCTAAGAGTTGACAGTGCCAGCCCCCGCCCCACCTTCGGAGCCACAGAGCTCAATCGCCGTCGCCGACTGCCATGGCACAGCTTCCTCCGTGATACGACGTCACCATGCAGAGTATCTCGTATTTATATGTGCGGCCACTAGCCCTCAAGATCAGACTCGTTTACGAGCATGAACAATCGCCTGCTAATATCGATACTTGGCAGGTTGCTCATCGCTAACTCATCAACGTGGGAAGACCATTGGTGATCCAGCCCAGTGGACCGCGTCCGGTTCTCAGTCTTTGAGAAAGAAAGAGAAAAGTCCGGTGGCGGAGACACGATCAACTTGCGAGACTTCACGCGCGATTAATATTACAACCCGAGCCAGCAGAAAGGACATCCTGCAGACGCTATAAGCCGCCAGGTGAAGAAAGCGCACTTTTCCATTGGGAACTGATTCGCTCAATTTCCCTCGTAAATAGATAGCAACAATGTGAGTTGAAAGCCAGGGCAGAATACCCGAGCCGAGAGCGCTTTCATACTGATCAGTTGAGACTAGGAATTTAAGAACGTAATATAATCCAAGCTCCAGTATAAATATTCTGACGGATGCCGTCCAATACAGTCCCTTTTGTCCTCTACCTTTTTCTTCTTAAACGGTCTTCACATCTTGATACCCTCTCCTGTCGGTTGTGTTTTGATTTCCATTCCTCGATCTGCCAGAGCGAGACATACAGTTAAATCCGTCGTCAAAAGCGCAGGACAGCGTCTCGAACCAGCACCTCCTCCGCATATACGCTCCTTGTGTGGAGCGAACTGGCCTTGGTGCTGCTTTCCAAAAACGCGTACAGCAGGACAGTACCCTGCTTCAGAGCTCCGGAAGCTTCAACACAGCGGCGTCGGCCAACCAGAGTCACGACCAGGGCTTCTTGGATAGCGGAAGAATTTCTGGGAGCTAATTTACTGGGCTTTCCGGGGCTCGCTCTGGGCAAACGAATCAATACATCTTCTACCAGAATCATTACGGTAACGGTAGTTTCCACGCCTCAACGTTCTCAGCTACAAATAACTCGAGCGAGCATACATGTTTCGTCGGTCCTTCCTACGGGTGCTCTTAAAAATCATCGCCTAGAATGTCTCGTCAACCCATCGACTCAGTGGAAAAGGTGCAAGCCACTACTCAGACGGTATCAAATCCAGAGACTGACTTCGAGTATCCGAACAATGGCCCGCGAGTGCCTCAGATTCGACTTCCGGAGACACCGCAAGACCTCTCTTACCAATCTCCGTCTTCATCAGATTCAGAAGAGGACTGCACCTCGGAGGAACCTTCCACGGACCAGTTCATTTCCATGATCGAGACTCGCGACAGAGACGCCACAAATGACTTTGAAAAGATGAGCGAACTGCTTCCTGATAATATAAAACGCCGGGAAGATGCAGTAGAGTTGCTAAGGCTCATGCAACAGCAGCAATGGTTGTTCGTCAACCACCAATCAAGTCTTTCTGAATGCATTCATGATTCGCCATTTACCATCTCAGTCAGCTCTGGAGATGTTTCTCCCTGGAACATGTACTCGCGTGCTTAACACACTTAATGAAATTTAGATAGTTGTAGATGTCCTGAAATCTTGCAAAAAAACCCCCGTTGAGAAGGACCAGGCGATGCCTTATGACGGGCCGCACTGTTCGGCTATAAACAAAAGAAGACGCCTTCGATGGCTTCAGCATTTGTACCTATCGGCCCTTTTGTACGGAGCAGGCTATTCACTACCTGACATCTCGGAAGCCCGCGGGTTGCTGTGCCACATGAATCAGAGCCAGCACTGGGAGTGCATCACTTGTGAACAGCCTGCCACCCAACGAAATTGGACTCGGCTTTAAGATTGGGTGCTAGGACTAGAAAGAAACCATATTCAGCAGTAGTCTCAGTTCATGGTGTCCCATACTCCGTTCCCTGACTCGAGTAAATTGCGAAAAATCAAATCTGCCGACTTAGCCGTGTCGAATACGCTAATTTACCCCACGTTCAACATAGGAGGCCATTGTCACCGACGAGGGTCACGTTGAGAGTTAGGAACAATGTTGTTATGGTATTGAGGTACCACAATCCGTCGTGGACCGGATGGTGGTGTACGAGCTTAACGCTGAAGATGTTAATCGTACAGACAGCTACGTCCCACCTGCAGAGCGGGGCAGATCAGATCTAGCGAGTGATGCGTTGTCGACACGTCTGTCTTGCCTAAAACAAGAAGTAGTACAAAGTTCTATGGTCCCAAATGTTAAATCCTCACAGCAATAGGAAATGAAACATGGGAGCATTGCGCGTCTACACCGGTCAGGGCTTCAATATAGTCCCAGATAAAACAGGTGAAGTGACAGAAGATGCCAGTGATGGTTTCGCAGGGGCCGAACACTTTGTTGCAGCCGTCTGCTATCCTACCTTGCCGTTATAAGATGGTTAAGTAGGCAACAAAGCGTTGGAGGCATGGCAAAAGAAGCACCAGTCCTCCGGGCTGTCAATGATATTGAGATTATGGTAGATATTCTTGTACCCTATTCGAGTAGGGGCAAGAATCATAGAGTATGACCCAGTACGAGGCAGACCGACATGGAGATATTTAGTTAATCATTTCGAAGCCATGATGGCGGGATGAATAGTGGCTGTGTGAAGTATCGACCCGGGTCCATTTGAAATAAGTATGGTTCTGTCAGCTGAAAGCGAATGAATCACAACCAGTCTTGTCCAAAGTTTTGTTGGATGACAGTGCGGTAAGCCGTATAGTAAATTAATCATAATAAATGATCTCCGACAGTCTTGAACCCAAGCAACAACTCAAGCAGGGCTCCAAATCGCCGATGAGCACAGCAGTTTACTTCTGAGGTCCGTTTTACCTACCATCGTATCATTAGGAGGGAATGAACTTGACCTTGTTACAGTTCCATGACTCATCGCTTTGCTCGGCAGCCCGCGCAATCCGGGAAATCCGGGATGGAGGGTATGGTCATCGGTCTTATTGTGACATGAGAGATATACTAACGCCATTTGTTACTCGATAGGATAGGATATCATCTTGACTCCACTTCGACTAGGACTAGGCACTACAATAAAACGAGTCAATGTAGTTCTAACTTGACATGGCTCCGTATTTGGGGTAGTGTCCCCAATATAATATATGAGTTCATTAAAGGGTAAAGCATAGAATCAGCTGCTATGTTTAACGCAAAATAAGAGGTATACTTAATTTACATAAAGGATAGAAGTAGACCCGGTAGAGTATGGTGATAAATTACAACTTATTTACAAGTCCCTTCAAATCTATTACTAAATTTTCTTCTCACCCTATCAACTGCCGAGGATTTCCCTTAGCCAAAATGAGAAGCCTTAACGTCCTTACTCTATTGTTTGCGTCTTTAGTCATCGCTGACTACTGTGATGTGTCACGTGCCTGAAGGACAGATGACCTCTAGAGGACCCTGTTGGTCCCTACCTACATGTATATAAGGGCCCTTCTATCCCCCGCCATAGGGATAGGGGTCAGAGATGAATGCAGTCACCCATTCATACCCATCTTCGTTGTTGACCTCATCACTCTGTATCGCGGCCCCTGACATGATGGAGGATGTAACGGAGTGAGCCATCTCAACAGTCTACAGGCAACGTAGGGAGCTTACTAACTTTGGGATAGTGGTGCGATACTGATAATTTAAACACCTGCGTGACCATAGATAAGGGTACAGCTTACCCCTTCCCCTGTGGTACAGGTTACGTAAGTTTACAAACTCCTATTTGTCTTTGTGATAAACGCTAACTCTTTGGTATAAAGTGCAATGGTGATCACCAAAACTGGAGGTGTACCGCGTTCACTAATGCGGCTACCCACTGCGGTATCTCCCCTGACTAGCTGAGATAAAGTTGAGGATTGCCTTTGCAAAATAGGCCTCCTACTTAGGTTTGTCTGATGGTGCTGCATGTTAGGGGTTAAATTTGTAACAAATTTGCACTGATAGAAAGGAGGATAACACAACAGCTATAGAAGATATCTTGAATCTTGCACAAGAAGTGGCTTAGAATAAAACACCGTAGTGGTATATCTAGTTTTCCTTGCGGCTTGTGCTAGTAAAAGCAAATGCATTGTGTACCCTTAAGGGCTCTAAGTGATTGATTAATGCTATCCCATCGGGTGCTGAATAGCTCCATTTTTGCCAAGGGCGGGGTAGAGCCAATAAGG
This sequence comes from Colletotrichum tofieldiae, assembly GCA_022836555.1. Taxonomy (NCBI): domain Eukaryota; kingdom Fungi; phylum Ascomycota; class Sordariomycetes; order Glomerellales; family Glomerellaceae; genus Colletotrichum; species Colletotrichum tofieldiae. The sequence goes on along the minus strand of BQXV01000008.1, from coordinate 612,770 downwards.
GCTTTTGGATTAAATAAGCTAACCAATAGGGCTAATGTACCTTCATTACCTATAAATTTTGGGTATGCTATAAGTACTAGCAGTCTCCCTCAATACAAAGAGCTACATTATAGTCTAAGCAGCCCTTCTGCGTCCTTTTCTTCTGTATGAGGCTATTCCCAGATACTACACCTAGTGTCTGGCGGCGGGCCCTTAATGCCCCCCTATTACTGCAGTAGGAACAAAGTGAATTAGCCCCCCTTAATCCTTTCCTATGGTGTTCCCATGAAATAGAGGTATTCCTTTTATCTGTAGCCCGTCCAAGTCGTAAATGCTTCCGTCCGCCTGACAATGGTCCAAACTGCTAGATAAGCTGGGCTGCAAGCAGCTGCCGCCATCGGTAGTGTGATTTCACCTTCTGCCACCTAGGTCTGCCCTAGAGCTGCAGTAGGAAGCTATTTACTACTACTACTTCTAGCAGGAAATTCCAGGCAATTGACTGCCAGCCCTCTCGACAAATAGGGTGGCTGTATTGATAATAGGACCTCATCTGGTCACTTATATTAACCCCATTCATCTTATGGTTGTATTTATTAATTGCCCTAGGTACTAGAAGGTCCTTGCGGACTTCTGGGCTAAACACTTGCTAGGCAGCCTTTTTGGCAGCAGTATTACTAGCTGGATGGCAGCGGCTGTAAATAACCTCCTGGCTGCTCTAGAAGACAGTTAATAGAAAGAGTATAAGGGCATTGTCCTTCTAGGTAAACTGGTTGACCTATTCACTAGTTAGTTAGGTAGGCAGAGTTATAGGCTTACTAGCAGCTTACCTCCCCATCTAAGGTAGGGATACAGTGTATCTTGCCCCAGGGGATACCCTGTCCTTTAGTCTGTTTCTTAATAACTAGGATCTTATCTATCCCACTATCTTTCTAGCAGGTACTAGAAGCACCAACCTGCTGCTTCTGTAAGGTACTAAAGAGATAGATAGAGGAGAAGAGGTTATCTAGGAAGACATGGTAGGTTGCAGCTAGAAGTAGGGAAACAAGGGTAGTGACTACCTGCTGCGTTAGTGTCAGCAGAGCCGGCTTTCCACCAGCTGGCCTGGCTGACCTGGCTGGCCTAGCCGACCGGGCGGGCTGCGCCTAGGGGACTAATGCGTATGGGCCCTTCCTATGTACGTGCTAAAGCCACCGTATATAGTAGCCAGACTGGGCAAGGATCTAGACCTTGTAGCCAGTTGGGATAGGTTTTGTTTTAATTGTTGTTGTCTTAAGAGATTGACCTGTAAATCGGACTATAGCCTTATTAACTGTAAGATCTGAACCAGCTGTGTAAAGGGAATCCCCAGTCTCTTGGATATGGGCTGACCACTGATTAACCTTCCGGTATACATCCGGCATTTGATCTGGGGCCCGGCCCCGGCCCCGACCCTGGCCCTGGCTGGGCTGGCCGGGCTGGAATTCAGCAGTGTCGAATATCTGCAGTCGCTGGAGTAGTAGTTGGAAACGGTCCCGGGATATAAACCGCGTGAATAGGTGGATAGGATCTTCCTTCTGCTGCTGGGTTGACTAATAAGTTGACAATCTAGATTCCCTATGGAGCCCTATATATAATAGGATCCCTAGGAACAGGTAGATCTCGTCTGCTGAGGTCTTCCGCCATGAATTCGCTCTAGACGTTCTAGCCCTAGGGCCCTCTTTAGACAACGGCGCCGCATTCGTCCAGTGGGCCCACTGCTCCACGAGGCTCTGCGGGACGTATTGGACGAATAGATCAAGCGGGCTTGCCGGCAGCTCCCGTACCTCTTGGTCCCGGGCCGGCACGTCAAAGGGCCGGAAAGAGCCCGGAGGTCCATGCTCGGTAGCCGGAGGTTCGTGGGGCCGGACCGTTGCTGCGTCACAGCGCTCTGGCGTACAGTCTGTATTACAAGCAGCAGTAAGGTCTTCTGGAAGGATCTCAACTACTATACAGCTACGTATAGAAGTATTAGAAGCAACAGAGGTATCGGAATCACTAGAAGACATCGCAGCATCAATCAAAATGGTAGTAATAGTGGTGATAATAGGTAAAAGGCATAGGGGTAAATGACGTACCGTCAAGTACCCCTTTGAATGCGGGGTAATAGTGGGTAAATAATGGGTATCTTGGGGCTTGGCAAAAATGGAGCTATTCAGCACCCGATGGGATACAGTAGGGGGCACGAGAGCATTAGGGATGTCAGCCGCTGAGCCCTGCGGCTGCGAAGCGGTCATGGAATAATACGCTGGGCGCCGTCTATTTAGATGGAGTCTATGGCGTCCGGATAAATAAAAGTGTCAAAAGGTGCCGCAAATGGTAAAGCATGTTCATCATTGGCTTCTAGTCCAGTGGCACATTAAGCAGTCTTGTTTACATCAACAGCCCCAGCCTCTCTCTCGCCATACCTAAACTATACATACATACATAAACGAAAAGAACAACCTACCAACAACATGACGCAGTTAAAAGAATTGTGGATACTGGCAAAAGAATTGCGCCGAGGGGGAATCGAACCCCCGGCTCCCCGACGCTGCTTGATGGCAACGGAGAATTTTACCACTAAACCATCGGCGCTTATGGTAGCTTATTCAGCAGGTGATCGAGAAGCCAAGATTAGGGATCATGACCTTAAGCTGAATCTACTGAAACGATCAATGCTACGATCGAATGTTTACTGAACATGAACTTCCAGGTGTAGAAGTCAAGGCCGTTCTACCTTATCAGAAAATGGCGACCTGTGTACACCCTGTGAAGCTTGATATACCATTGTCATGATTAATAAGATTGAGAGTCAGATAGATGGTAATTGCGACGTGTCCATCAATGGCTTCCTTGTACGCCTTGAAGGAGGAAGATGTTTCTGGGCCGGCGGATGAAGTCGAGATAGACTTGCAAGCGGGGTCGGCCAAGCTTCGAATCGCCACCTTTGCACGTCCTTTTTGTCGGTCTTTGCGGTGGGCTGGTGGCTCGGAACCGCCAAAACTCTGCTGCGCCCGCGCCGAAGACTGTGGAGATGATCCGGAGCGTTGGACGGATGGCCGGAGCTTCTACCTTATCTCGGATCCGGGGACGTCGCGGCTGTGTTCAGCCCGGGACTTCCTAGGAGATAGATAGCAAGTCCCATTTAACGGTGCCTCGTGAGATGAAGGGAGTGACATGATGTTCCTTTCCGCGCCATGTTAACCACGATCCAGTGCTCGTTCCCCTTCACCGTGGCCCTCCATCGTAGCCGGCACCAACAAACAGTCTTTCCACATCAAAATGCTCAAACAACCCATTCAAGAGGCTAGACGATAATTCAAAACGCGTGTCTTTGCTGTCCGTCACCGTAGCCACGAAGCCACACAAACGCCAGACCACACGCTCTTCGAGGTGAAGGTCCACCGCCATCTCGTTGAAAGGTAGGCCGAATGTCACGTCTGACTTCGTCGCACGTGTGATTGTCCGGACAACAGACACGATCATTCCAGCCCCGTCGCCCGAATCCCATTTCCTTGTCCTCGCCCAATACATGCATGCCATCCCCTCAGCACGCGCGCTCCCATTCGGGCCACAAGTGCGGGAGTTTGAGCAAGATACTTGCGTCCAGAGACACCGCGCTAGCGCCAACTATCCCCGCCCCGCGCCATCTGATTCGTCGCCCAGTCGAGGGGACCATACCCATCTTGAGCCTCCCTCTCAACTTTGTTCGTCCTACATCAACGTCCAGCCTTTCAACGCCGGACGCTATGCGACCGGTTCTTATTCGCATCCTCGCCTAGACAGCTGTCCCCCGCTAGATTAGGACAAGTGAAATAAACCTGCTCAATTGGCGCCCTCCATTGGTTCACCTTCCCGTTGCGGGGGGCGATAATCAACTCTCTTGTGTTCCTTCGTGCTCTCTCACACCCCTGTTGCGGTGAAGATGCGCCGCCGAGCCCAGACAACTGGGCCATCCCCGGGTAGGATGTGATCGTGGCTTGCTGTTGCATAACCGGCAGGCGGATGATTGACGAATCCTCTGGACGCCCCTCGCTGTCTTCACAGTGGTGTCTTTGAGGGGGTTTTCCGTCGTGCGAGGAGCTGGGCCACGGGGCTGCTTTAGTCTAGCTGCCACCGCAGCTACAGCTTGCATCCTTGTTCATGTATCTCTCCCAGTGGAAAGGATAAGCTACCTCGCTGGGGTGGCAATGTATGCCCCTGCGGGAAGACGACTATTCATATATAACTGCTGGCCTCGCTGAGCTCGTCCTTCGTGACATTTCCTCCCTCTATCTCTACGTCTTGGCAACCATCCCATCACCAGCATCCTCGACCCGCTGTACAAAGTTAAAGAACAGTAGATCCGCCAAAGCCCGACATCATGGCCCCCAAGACCCTCCTCGTCGCTCTTGGCGCTGCAAACCTCGCCTCCGCCCACTTCGGCCTCACCTACCCTGCGTGGCGTGCCGATACCCTCAAGGCGACCAACGAGACGGGATACTCACAGTGGACGTACCCATGTACGACCTCCCTTCTCTCCTCGCTCTCTTCCTCTTCCTTACCCTCATTCGTTACTATGAGGCTGCGCACTTCAATGGCTTGACATGACTGACGAACCTAGGCGCCGGTGTTCCCTACGGCACGGGCAACGTCACCGACTGGCCCCTCGACGGCGGCTCTGTTGAGCTCGACCTGCACCACGACTGGACTTACGTCTTCATCAACCTCGGCCTCGAGGCCAACGGCAACGTCACGACGCACAACATCACCCTGACCCCGGAGTTCTGGAACGCTACCGGCGCCGGCACCCTCTGTGTCGAGAAGCTGGCCCTGCCCACGCCCGCGCAGGACGGCCAGCGGGGCAGTCTGCAGATCGTAACCGTCGGTGAATCTGGCGCTGGCTTGTACAACGTACGTAACCCCCACTTGTATTGATGGTACCTAGTTGCCGGTGCCGTGGCTCGAATGGATTGGGATATGCTGACTGAAGTGAAATGCAGTGCGCCGACATCCGCTTCACTTCCAACGCCACCACTCTCTCCTCCGAGCAGTGCAAGACTGACGGCGTTACGGTCTACCCCATCAAGGAGCAGAGCGCCAACGGCACCAGCGACAGCGGAAACAGCACCGGCAACTCGACTGGCGGTGGCGGTGGCTCCAGCGGTGCGGCCGGCAGCGGCGCCCACCTGCTCGCACTTACCTCCGTCGTTGGCCTTAGCTTGGCCTTCGTCTTTGGCATGAGCTTGTAAGGGGCCAGCTTGCTCTGATAGATAAAGGGTTGGGATAGAGGGGGTGTCAGATGAACATCACGAAGAAGGGGACCGGCATGAAGAATGCGTTTGTGCGTGTGTCCTTCTAATGTACATGAATGCTTTGATACCAGTTCATCCCCAGGATGCCAAACATGATAATGAAAAAAGAAAAACGGGTCTTAATGCTATGCTAAGAATATTTGTATATGTGGGAGATGCGATAAAATGCAATGCAACCTGGCCCCCGCGTAAACGGAGCGAGGGCCAGTGGAATCCAGATGGACTCATCCAGCTCCGAAAATCATGCTCTTCTCAACAATAGTGGTATCTCTCGCAGTAACGTCATCCAACTCGCGTCGCTGCAACCCAGCGACGTCTATCTTGACCAAAGCATCAACGTATATAATCCAATTGCAAAATAGTCATGCAAATCATGCAAAGCACAAAAAGAAAAAGCCATTAACCAGATCATCGCTTGGCAAGAGCCTGTTGCTCCATCAAGAACAACTCTCTTACCACCCGCGCCATCGTGATGCGCTGGCTCGGGACGGCAATCAACATATCCGACACGAGCCGCTCGAGCTTGTCGCGCGGGTAGAGCTTGTCCCTCGCCTGCGCGACCTCGCTCAGCCACACATACATCAGATCAACGGCGTGCGCGCACGGCTGGCTCTGCCGCTGCTGCTGCTGCGTCGGCGGGCGGTTGACGTCGGCGATCATCCAGTACAGCGCGGGCTTGTTGCCCTTCCTCGATCGGGCGTCGGGGAAGGGGATCTTGCCGAGGACGTAGAGCATCGTCACGCCCAGCGCCCAGACGTCCGAGGGCGGGCCGCGAAGCTTCTTGCCGATGAACTCGGGCGGGATGTAGTACGGCGTCCCGCCCGTCGTCACGGGCCCGCTGGTGTGCGTCGACAGCCCGAAATCGCAGAGCACTGCGCCGCGGGTGGGCGAGTAGAGGATGTTGGCGGGCTTGATGTCGTTGTGCACGAGGTGCTTGCTGTGCAGGTAGTTGAGGGCGCCGCTGATGTCGCGCATGATGGTGAAGGCGTCGGCGCGGGTGCCGAGGAAGCTGTGGTCGACGTGGTGGCGCCACACGCCCTTGGCGGAGAGGTCCTTTGCGTCAACGTGCTCCATGTAGAGCGAGAGGTAGCGGGCGTCGCCGCCGTAGAGCTTGACGATGGACTTGTGGTGCAGGTCGTCCTGGCTCTGGTACTCGCGCAGCCACATGTCGGCCTGGCGGATGACGTTCCGCTCGTTGTCCTGGGGCTTGGAGCTGGGGTTCGCCGAACGGGTCTTGAGGACTTTGACGGTGACGATGCCGTCGGGCACGTTGGAGTGCTCGGCGATGAAGACGGACGAGAGCGCCGTGGAGGCGATCTGGTCGCGCTTGGTGACGGTGTACTCGTCAATCTCGCAGCCGCCCGGGATCACTACGGCTTCCTCTCGTTGCATGTCTAGCAGGGCGTGGCCGTTTGTCGGCACGATCTCTCTGCTCTTGGCTTCGGTCGGGAGGGGGAACACGAGAGGCTCGGCTGCCGGCCTGAGGAACATGATGACGCCGTCTTCCTTGTCTTTCTTCACCATGCCGGCCTCCTCTGTGGTGCGCGCCTTCTTCTCGGACCGCGACTCCCCATCGTCGGCGGTGAAGGACCGCTTACCGGAAGCATTCAAGGCGTCTGAATTGGAGCCGGACGCAAGCTCGTCTGTGCCGGCGGGCTCGGCCTGCTTGAAGAATGCAGGCCGCTTCTCCAAGATCCTAAAGTCGAGAACTTCTATGTCGCGAACGTTGATCCTCCATGTGCCTGGTGATAGGGCCTTGGGGGTTCCCGGATTGACGCCCCAGCTGGCGGTAGAGGCGGGGCCGTCGGAGATTCTAGTTAATGAGATGGGCACTTCTGACCGGTTCAGCAAGATCTGATTGTCGCTGGCCGGATCATAGTAGAGCTCGCACCATAGCGGCGGGCGCGGGGTATCGTCGTCGAGCCGCTCCGGCGGGATGCGCACGGAGAACTTGATGTCCCTGGACGTCTGCGAGACGGCGAGGACCTTGTGCTGGGGTTCCTGCTCCGACGCGACCTCGGCGCGTAGGGCGAGCCACTGGCAGTTGTAATTGCCCGGGCTCACGGAGCGGCTCCGGGTGAGGGGTCGCACGAGGATGCGAATACCCTGCTTGTGGTGGTGCTCTTCGACGCGCAGTTTGTCGAGCGGCACTGGGTCCGCCTGGACGATGTCAAAGGGCTCCTCGACGCGGATGCTCCTCATGCGAGCGTCGATTTCGGTTTGTGAGAACGGTTCCGTCTTTTCTTCCGACGGCTCCTCCGAGCCGCGGATCCGGCGGTCTCCCATCAAACAAGGAAGGGTTGGCGATGTTTGCCTAGCCGGCGTGGCCCATGCGCCTCACGGATTGCAATTACGGGCAGGCGGGGAACACTTGGACTCGGACTCCAGGCCACTCGGACGATGAAGTGTTGAAGAAGAAGAAGAGTCGTTACAGCAGTGAGGGGTGGGTAAGATGTAGCCAGGATAGGTTGGTTGGTTTAGATACGCAAGATAGGGTGAGATGTCGTATATTTCCGGGACAGCCAGGCAGACAGGGCAGGCGGGTGAAGTCGACGGCGGCAGACGGCGGACAGGGTGAGCGCGGTGAGATTCGTTATGAGGGGCAGGGTTCAGATCGCAGTGTGCGTGGGTTGGCCGAGGCGTGAGTGTGAAAGGGGAGAAGAAACAAGAGAAACAATGTCTGCGAGGCACAAATGCAGGAACAGCACGGCATTAATGAGCCTCCAGGGCACGGCCAACAATCGGATTGTTGGAAAGAGGGAAAGAGGGCAGACTGAGATTGGACTGGACGTCAGATGAACAGATGGACAGATGAGCAGCCAAATGTCCAACTGGAACCAGGCGACGGATAATGGGAGAAACGGGGAGGAAACGGGGTTTGAGCTGACATGGATGGGGGGGAGGAGGGACCTTGGGACCTTATGGGAGGGCCTGCTGATGGAGTCTCAGCCTCAAGTAGTTTTGTCAGTTTCTCGGCTGGCACTGAACAGCAGGGCAGGGAGGAATTTACTATGGTAAGATGCTGAGCAGCGATGGCCGTCAAATCGGGGGTCAACACAGCAGTATCTGTGCATCTGCGCTCTGAGCATGAACATACATATGTTGGAGTGAGCGAGTGCGTATATCCGTCTTGAGAATGAGAATAAAGAGTCATCGAACCCTGTGGAAAGCCACGGGTGCCTGGGGCCGATTCGCCTTGGGTTCTTGGGGAAAGAGAGGGGAAGGAAATCAACTGAAAGAAAGGATGGGCTGAACTGCTGCAGGGTTTCCAACCGAGCAAGACGCTCAGTGCTGAGGGGAGGGAGATCGTTCTCATTTGAGATCTCACATTGCATCAGCCCCTGCCCTGGTCGAGGAGAGGAGCAAAAGTACCTCCACGGCACATGTTCCGTGTGAGGTGACATGGACAGGATCAGAGAGCTGTCCTCCAGTGTGTCAACCCATCAGGCCAAACTGGGGAACGCTGACGGCGGCCCAGCCACAAACGCCTCTATGCAACGGCCAACAGCGTCGAGGCACTGGGACAGTGAGAGAACCCCAAGAGTGAGTGTGATGGTCTGCAGGTCTCGCAGTGCCGGTCAGGTTCCTGACAGTTGACCCGACTTGACGCCATCTCATGAACGGGACAAGGTCACTTGACCGTTGTGTCTTCACGCGTCGAGGTCGATGGATTGGAGAAATCGGGACACAGAGACAGCGGCCCGTTCGTGACCGGGACAGGTGCGGACGAGGCCTCTTATGAAAGAGACTGTTTGGCGGGAGATTCATCCTCAAGCGTCAGTCAGCCTGACTGCCGGACTCAGAACCAGATGCCCGATGCCGCCTACGAGGGTTGAGGCGATGGCGAATGACGAACAATTGGTATTGAGTGAATCTTGATGAGTCGAAATGTGCCTCGAATGAATGAGAGCGGCCACTAACAATAGAGTCATGCGGTGATTGGCCCATGAAGCGAGGCGCTTGATGACTGAGATGTTCCCGATCCTTTCCACTGGGATTTTTTCTCGCCGTCCCTCGTCATTCCCCTTTCCTTTCCCTTCCTTCCTCACCCTCTGTCCACCTCCTGAGGGAGGAGAGTCAGAGGGGGCCAGGCTGTACACTGTTTCCCTGGGCAGCAGGCTGTGCTCCCACCAAGCCAGCCAGCCCAACACTGAGCAAGAGCCCTACCGCCTGCGCCTGCCTGCGCGCGCTGCCTGCGGTTACCTGCGCCCGGATCAAACATTTTCGTCTCGTGGCGTGCGTGGGTGGACGCGCTGCGACACTTGCAGCCTTAGCCATCGATCCTATTGGCTCCCGTTGCCATCGCCATGCCACCCTGCAGCCGCCTCTGTCTCGCCATTGGCTCGCTAGAGTGGCGGAGTCTGAGAATGCCAGGCCAGCCCGGGCCTCGTGTTCCGATTTCGTCGGCATCGACAGGGATCTTTCGGCACCCGCAGGGGTTAACCAGGCGCTAGCGCTGACTAGTGGCCCTCAAGGCCCCGTCCCCCCTGCTCATTCCCGTCATTTCGACAATTCTCTCCAGTTGCACGTGACTTTTGGTGATGTTTTGAGTCGGCCTGATGTTCGTCCGACTCTGGCTTCACCACATTGCGACCCGGCGCCCCCCGACCAACTCATTCCCGCACTCCTCGGTGTCCCCACGCCCTGAAACTGTCCGTTGTCATCACCATCGAGCCCGTCAAACTCCCACTCTTCGCGTTTTCGCTCTTCACCGAACACACTATCGCAGCAATGGATATCCTCAGCAGCTACATGATCTAAATGCCTCCCATGTCGTCACCAAAAACCCACACCTTCTGCAAATCTACAACCCGAAGCCCAGGGCCTCACCCCACAGCATCTCCCTCTCCTCGAATCCCCCAATCGATCCTCTCTCTACGCCCCTCGACTCCCTCCTGACTCGGGACCTCTCTTCAGCACGATCCCGCCACAATAACATGGACGAACCAGGCTGCTCTTGGCCTTTCTGGAAGTTTGGGATGAAGAGAGATGACCTCTCCACCAAGCTACAAGATGAATACAACACCATTCCCTCCAACATTCAGGACCCCGAAGCCTTCCACCACGATGTCTACGAGATCTCCCGCATCGCCGATACCGCCGACGAGTTCCACCGTATGATGGCTGACCGCAAGGAGCAGCGTCTCCAGGAACTCAACGCCTCGCTCGATCTCGCTGCAGTCGAGATCATTGCCAACCCTAAGCTGGTCGGCACGGGGCAGTGGTCGTACGCTCTGCAGCTCTTCCGGACACGCTCGCTCGACTCCCTCGTGCGACTGTTCTCGAGTTACCTGCCCGACGACTACTCTTGCACGCAAGGCTACTACACGGCCTCGTCCAACGGCACTTCCTTCAGCGATCGCTGCAGCTCTCGCACAGCGAGCACGAACCTTAGCAGCCTCGGCGATGTGGATGGTCCCTGCTTCTTCAACGATGACGATGAAAAGCCCGTTATGACGCATGAACCTTTACATATCTCGACTTCCATTTCTTCATCCGCCATTACTACGGAGCTTCCCCCCTCCCCCCGCTCCATGACGATGCAGTCCGACACCTCTGCGTCGTCGCCCATCGACCACGAACACGATGTTTACGTCCTCCACAACCTCACGCCTGCGCGGACCTTGTCATTTTCCGGATCCGAGTCTGGCCGATTCCGAGGGAGACGACTTCAGTGTCTCGAGGACGACGAGGAAGATACCTCCCAGTCCGAAGACCCAGAATCCCTGACGACATCGGTATCCGATCTGGATGAGCATCGTCTGACGCGCGAATCTACCGTGGAGGAGGAGCAACCTAACGAATACACCGATAACGCCATTGAAGACGACTGCGAAGAAGAGTTTCCCACAACCCAGCTTCCCTTAGACCTCTTTGACGACGTCATGGAGTCTTCAGAAACCCCAACTCCTAAGCAGGAAACAACAACCAAAATAACATCGGCAGCGGCGTCTTACCTCGACAGCAAATCTCCTTTTCGTTCGATACCCCAATCCTTTCGCGCATCCTCTCCAAAGATACCCCATCTCCGCCGTCGCGACGCCAGTCCCGCCAAGAGTAGCATCAGTAGCAGTACCATGAGTAGGAGGAGTCCTGAAGAAGCAGCGTGTCGTATTCAGAAGCCGCAGCCCGACGCCGCGCGTGTGCGGGCAATGGCGGCCAGGGAGCGCAGGAGGGGACTGGACTAGCATGCAGGGCGGCCGGGGACGGCGGGCGCTGTATATATGTCCATCAAGTGTACATACAACTGTATCATGAGTTCTAATCCGTTTTCCCAGTTTTCCATGATCACATACCAAGCACCAGTTGTAAAGAGATCATTCCGTCCTTTCCGTGCTCAGAGGTCTCCACACACGTTTTGTACCGTGATAGATATGACTCGGAAGTAGGTATGGCTACCGTTGAAGTGCTGATGTCTCCAGGGATAAGTATGTTTGAGAAACACAACACGCGGTACCGCGTGCGCGTCCCAATCGCGCCGATTCCGTACCGTTTATCTGATCCGTTTGGCAATCTTGCCCGGAACGTGATCTCGGTGTCGTGATGGTCGGTTTCTCGGTAAGTCGCCCCGTCTGACCGCGTCAGGTGGCCTGCTTGTATCCTGCCCTGTTTCGGTGGTGTCGAGTGACCTCCCCGTTGACTAGTGTCTACTTTCGTGTTTATTTTCGCTTCACCTTGGGGGTATGACGTATATTGGAACGAGGAGGTTTTCTCGTTGCTTCCACTTCGGTTTACAGAGCAGGTCATGTGCCGGTTATACGGCGGTTGAAGGTAGGTTGCCCCTTTTGAGTTTCATTTTGTTTGCATGGTGTTTGCGTTTGAGGCTATTCGCAGTGTATCACGGCCACACGTTTTTCACCGGCCGCCGTGAATGCCACTCTTCCCCGCTGGTAAAGGTCGCCGCGCTCACAGCAGTAACGCTGTTTGATCCTTTCTCTATGAATCTTGCTTTCGGGGCAGCGCCAAACGCATGCCAGCATCGTAGTCGAGCCTTCCGAAGTGGAGCGTTGCCGGGCAGAACTGTTCCGTGATTACAGTACTCCCTTCATCACACCAAGGCCTGGTTTTCCGGCACGCGGGGCATAGTATAATTTACAGAAGCCACGCAAAGATATTCAGGGTTTGTGGGTATACGGAGACCTTTGCCAATGACGGGTCCATGGACGAGGAGTAAATTCATGCTGTGTTTAAGGGAGTCCATGTCGCACTTGCGAAAACAACCCCGGACTAGCCGAAAGAGCAAACGAAAATTTGTTGCGTTCTCCTTGTCAATGCATCTGTAACTAGTAGACTTTGAACCCCAACATTTGATGTCACTGCAAGACTCGCGCGATTCTTCACGGAGCTCGACCACCGGAACCCGCAGCATCGCGAGGCAACCGAGCCCCGAAGCAACGCCTTGTTTGCCGGTTCTGCCCACCAAGCATTCTGCCAAGCGGCATAAACGGACAGCTTCGGCCACATTTTCCAGTATCTTTCTTCGCGTAAGGTCTTCAAGAGGTATGTAGAATTTATTCAAGGGATGGTGACCGAACGGCGACCGATGCATCTTTGTGCATACTCGCATACAGTTACCATGATTCACTACCTTTTCTGTCGTCCATGCATCCCACCTGTCATCTTATGGTTTCTTATCCCTCAACCTACCATCACCGATTTGGTAGGCCATTGTCCTAAAGCACAGATCTAGAGTCTTTGTCAGTTGTTTCTGGCAGTGTTTGGCGCCATGGGCTGAGGTAGATTCTGCCGGGAGGTTGGTTCGGCATCCATGTTTTCACAAGCGGTTGCTGGATCTCGCTAGGCCATTTGCGGAGAAAGCAAGAACGCTCGAGGCTTCAGCTAAAAAACACTAGCTGCCACTGTATCAAACCAAGGCCCCAAAGCTCAGATAGACACGATAGGTGAGTGAGTATAGACTAGATCCCGTCATTTGGGTAGGGGGTAACGATGAGTGGAACCTGTCAACGGTCAGCGGGCGTGAAGGAAAGAAGGCGGCCGCCTTCACAATTAGTTTCGACGCATCGACAACTTCAGCACCGCAGCCCCAATGGTCTAAAATTCCCAACTCATTTTGAATGTTTTTACCCAAGTCTCAGAGACTGTTGGATCTGACTCGAATGTCTCCTTCGATGCTATTGCCGTAAATCCTGTGTTGACAAAGGGGTTGCGATGCAGAGGTGTGCTGTGTTCCCCGACCACTTGACAATGCACCTCATCTCGTGCCCAATGTAGGCTTGAATCGGGGCTGCCGTCTTTCCTTTGGGCTTGTGTCGTGGAACCTTGGCGGTGTAGTGTCTGTCCAAGCCAACCAGATCCTCTCGCAGGGCACTGCTTCCGTCTGCGACACGGGGTCGCTGCAGGTCTTGGCCTTGCTCAAGCGCCGTTTGCAGACACTTCTTGCTTTTCTTTGTTCAAAGTCCACCAAGCCTTGTACAAGAGTAAAACACATACCATACCAGCCTGATTGACAGCCAACCCTCATGGGGTACCCTTGTTACCGGTCGCATTCCATCACGAACGGATGATTATCCACTCAAGGCCTCGTTGTCGTCTTGGCTTTCTCTGCCGTACTCAACTATATCGACAGTACTGTAGCACTACGGATCACGACAGACCTCGCTGAGCGATGCAATGGATATCGACATCGATCCGAGTCGGCCTCGTAAAATCCTTGCGGTCTCCATTTTCTTTTTGGTTCTCACTTGGATTGCGGTTCCATTGCGGGTCTACTCCAAAATTTGCTTGAAACGAGAATTTATTTTTGACGACAAGCTTTTGTGCCTAACACAAGCAATATTTACGACGTATCTTGTCATGTCAATAATGGGTGTTGTACATGGCCAGGGTCGTGACGCAACAGAGATAACTCCAGAGCACAGAAGAATCGCTCTCCAGGTTAGTGCGATTGAAGACTCGTGAATTCAGGAAGATACCTGTCAGACATGGACAAAGGCTTCCACTTCAAGCATGACTGTGACTTGATACTAACTGTGTGAGTTTAGTATTTCTTTTCCGCCGAACTTCTCTACATAATAACAACCATTCTCCTAAAAGTGTGTGTTGGCATATTTCTTCTACGTATCGCCATCGTTCCGACGCACATCTGGATTTTACGAATCACGCTCCTCGTGACGTTTCTCTTCGGAACGGGCTACCTAATCCTCGTCGGCTTTCAGTGTAGACCTATCAGCAAATTCTGGGACGAAAGCCCCCGCTCGCCTAGCCATTGTTTCAAAACCAGCATCGTGCTCGGGACCACTTTCACGGCAGCGATCTTGAATTGCATTGCTGACTGCATATTTGGACTTTTGCCGATGTTCATCGTTTGGTCGCTCCATATGCGTAGGAAGACCAAAGCCCTAGTCAGTATTTTGCTGAGTTTTGCGTCCATGTATGTCATCCGGCACCCTGTCTCTACTTAGTTCGACAGCCGTCGATGAAGCCGGGTTAGTTGACATATACTGTGTTATAATAGTGCAAGTATAGCCACTATTATTCGGGCGATTACTATACCATCTATACTAAGTGAGGGCAACTTCCTTCGTAAGTCACCTAAGCTGCTCTTATGACCTAGAGGGGGGAGATGTCACGTTGTGACTATCCTGATATTCTGACTTGTCCCAGGTGATACCACATACTTAGCTATCTGGAGCGCCATCGAGCCTGGGATAGGCATATCAGCAGCCTGTGCGCCGGCTTTGCGCCCTATTGCCCGACAAATGTGTGGCAACAGACAACGAGAGGGACGCAAACGGGGAATCTGGCGGACGAGACCGCTAGCAACAATCGACGTTACGATGCCGTCATCGAAGAATTCATCAAGGCCAATGGAGTCCCAGAGAGAAACCATCTTGAAGAACATGTCCAGGCAGCCAGCTGGAAACTCTACTTATGAACCACGGAACTCTCGGCTATGGTCGTGTTATCGGCACTTTCTGTCTCGAAGTTGGGCACCCTGGGCGTTTACGCAAAAGCAAGGCTTAGTATTTCCGTCAAATTCGTCGACCGACCACACTTGTACTACTTCGCAGGTCTCGAGCAGTGGCCTGCTACCCAAACCTATACCTCCAAAGATCGTAAGAGTAAGGAAACTCCAGATATCTTACCAGGTGGAGATATGGACGAAAGAGGGGATGATGATTCCGCAACATGAGAGCACCGCGTGGCGATTCTGGGCAATAATGGGCATGAAAGGGGCTACTATCCGGCAATCACCGCCACTGCCTCGCGGCCTTTTCCCTAATACCACTGACTATGATATCGAGTCTGGCTATTCACACTTGCCGGTGATACATCCAACACCACCTGCGTCAACCTGGAAACAAGATAGCCACGACCATGAAGAGCAAGCTTCAGTAGATACAGCTAGACCGTCTCTTCATGATTAGTTCAAAGGAAAGCAAAGTTAAGCGTCGACTTTTGTCTTCATGACAGCGAGTCATACGTTTTCGGTTTCTTAGTTCTCTGACAGGCACTATGCTAATTTAAAAGTGAAAACCAACAGCCATGCGTTGCCCTTTCAAGCCTGCATGGGGGAGTTTTGATCGTTGAATGTGTACTTGAAGCAGCGTTTCGATTGCTGAAATTGTTACATTCTTCCCTAGGCTGTTCTAGCAGGTAAAACTCCCGCTGGGCCAATGATCAATCATAAACTCTTCCTCATGGCCACGCTACCAGTGTCGGAGAGACCTTACAGTAAAGCAATGCAGGGCTTGATAGCTCGTGGATCAGCATGGACTGAGAGCTTTTTATAGATATCAATAACCTTAAATAATGCAACACTCAAGTATGCAAGCCTATTGTCCCAAAATGCTACATTACTGAGGGCAGACGAGATACATGCCTGCATGATGGCCATCTAGATCCAGACTAGCTTCAACTCCATGTATTCAGAGATCAGACGATTCACTACCCAACATACCTTCGGATAAGTGGTTACTACAATTCTTTTGCCACTACTCATACTCTTCGTTGCAAACGTTGGTAAAGTTGAGAGCCACAGCTCCCAGTCATTCTTACCAGCTTGAGCACGAGGGTTTTGGCAAGCAATAAAACAACTTCGTCGGAGCTCTGATCCTCGAGCTCCATGATTTAGCCAAGGCGCTATTACTTCGAGCGACTTGCTTTTGACTCATACCCTGTCGACTTGCATACATGAAGTATAAGCCACCATGTTGTTCAGCGTCAGTCGTGACCTGGCAGCTTACCCTCCAGCTCATCCGTTCCTCCGGGGACAGGGTACCAGCCAGGGCCCGGAGCGTTCTTGGGCACTCGCCATGCAACTCGAACGGGGTTGCCGGATCCATGAAGTGTCGCCGAACCCTTATCCACTTGTGCTTCGTGGAATACGAACGCTACTGCGACCCGGTTCGATTGCGACACGGGGATTCCCCGCACCGTTCCCCCACGATCCGCTATTCACTGTGCCAAGCCAAGCCTCCAGTTTTGCCCCCGTTTTCCTCCAGTGCTCCATCAGCGTAGGTTGGCGCAACCTTCGTTCGCGACTACGCAACGAATCTTGGATGGAGCAACAGTTTTTTGTTGGTCTGCATCGTCCAAAATCTGGCCGCAATTATTGAGCTGCGCTCATCGGTCTGTCCGCCATTCATCTCGGCGAAGAAACTCCTTTGGATCGCTAACGAGTCAGTTCTCCTAGTCATGTAACCCATGCCAGGATAATGGGTTATTAAGGATTCACGTCAGCCACAGAAAAAAGGGCAGACAACATCGGACGTTCTAAGCGAAGAACTCCCCTAGGATTACTTATAAGTTTAATTGCTTGTTGCACACGATCCACTTCCAAATCCTTGTCGCCGGACTTGTGTTCCTGAGTTTATCAGGCTTTGCTGGGCACCCTTGCATCAGAGCAACCTCCCCGATGTCAGCCCCTATCACGTAAACATATGTTGACACCCATGCATTATAACCGCGCGCATGAGTGCGCGGAGGAGAGACCTGTTTGGTCTTTGCTGACTTTTCCATCTCTACGCTGACGCCATTCGTTCCCAAGGCAGAATTGTATCTTATATGCCTGTACTTCCTTCTACCTTTTCGTCGACCAGAGGGAAGACACACCTTCGACATTCCACCCGTGTCTGTATCCTGAAAGACGCTCACATCATCAGTCAATATGCAACCTTCAGAAATTATTGCCGTTCTGGCAGGAACGTACACCCTTCTAAACACATCAGCGTACGCTTTTCATGTTCAAGCCAGCTCTTATCGGTAGCTATGTTTGCTGACATTTGTGAGCACGTAGAACCCGTGATGGAGTCCCCGTAGATGACCCAACTTACGGCTCAAACCCAGTTGGCATTCTCACCTACAGCAAAACCGGCTTCATGTCAGCCACGATCACGTCTACAGACCCCGAAGACCGCCCAGCGAACCTCACATTCCCCTTCGAAGAAAGCCAGTCGGATGCGGATTGGGCCTTGGTTGGCAAGCATAGCATTGGGTATGCAGGACCATTGCAGATCAGCAGCGATGTCCCTGCGTCCGCCACCGACGGCCAAGTTCTTCATGGGCCGTTGACGGTTGCGAATGTTCCGTCCATGGTTGGCGCTGTTCATAGGCGTAACTACACAACGTTTGAGGAAGGGAAACTGTTGCGGATAACGTCGCAGAGGGATGGGTCAAACCGAGGAGAGCTTTGGTGGAAAAGACTAGACTAGTCTCTAGATAACACAGGCGTCCCTATTGATTTTGTCTCCATTGAAAATGAAATGCAGGCGACATGATATGCGTGGAACTTTTGAAGCATGCAAATTGACATGTACGCAATTTCTACAACTTTAACAAACATCAGCGACACCTTCAAGCGATGGAAAACCGTGGTATTGGACCTCTCTACTCAATTACCCATGGGCAACTTCGGCCAGTAAGAACCTGACCTGGTGATGACAAGCTCCTGATTGTTGCCGATGGTGCGCCCGTCTACCCAGTGGAAGAAAGTCTCCAGAGCTTTCTGCAGTTCATGGCTGTACAGCTGCCGGCACCAGCAGGTTGCCTTTCTAGGCTGGGCTCCGGCGGCATTGACTTTGGACGATCCGTAGGCTTTGGCACCGGGTTGCTCGTTGGCACTGACATCGTGGCTTTCGCGGGGCTACGATGGTTCTCGTCTTGAGCGTGCCTGCCTCGGCTCTGGGGTCACCGACCGAGTCTTCATCGCCACTGTTCTTTCCAGTATGGCTGTCCGTTACTGTATCGAGGTTTTCAGAGTCGAAAGGGATAGTTTGGTTCAAGCTGGTATCGTAGAACTCCTTTGGGCCTTCGTACTGAGTAGTATAAGGGAAGACGGGTCGTTGTCTGTCCTCCTCCTCCACCTCCTCCTCTTATGCTTGGGAAGGCTTACTGTCAAGCAATTTTGGTCCATGTTTGTCTCCGGGAGGGAGGTGAATGATGATGACATGGGAGTCGGCGGCGGGAATGGTTTGAGGTCCGGAGGACAAAGTCGAAACTTGACCAGGAGCCTCACGATAGGACTTTGCGAAGTGGTCTAGAGCAACTTAGGTGTTGGCAAAGAGGCAACGGTCACTGTGGGCTGAGAGCCACTCGAAATTAATCGCGGTCTTAAATATTCAAACCTTCTCCATTGCCTGCTTGTCCATCATGAGCATGATGGCCTGACGGTCTACAGACGTAGTCATCGACGGTGAAATCCAGGTTGTCCTGGTGACGGAAGGCGGATACACGGTGGTGTAAGGAAACTAGCAGGCGATTGTGTGTTCGCCCTCCCAAAGTACGCAGGCAAGTAGAGGGTTCCGTTGATGGTGCCCGCAAGATACCGTAGTTGCGTACCGTCACAAGATATGCCGGCCAGTGAGTTCATATTGCCACTTGGTTCATTCTCCCGTTGCCCTGTGATCTGTTCAGCGATGCTAATAAAAGAGCTCAAAACAAACCATTGTGCACATAATTTTTCCTGCCGTTTTCAGCTTTCCTTGCCGAGTAAGTCCGGCCTGAGACACACCTAGGACCGGGCCAGATTGGTGTTCCATCACAAGGGCGGCCCAATAAGTGAGCCGACGGGAAGAACAAGGTGCAAGTTAAGGCGTGATGCGGCTCGATGACAGGATCGGCTTTCGACCTCTGCGATGCATGATACCAGTATGTGTTGTGCGGGCTTGTTGTTGGCGTTGCAGGGGTACAGTGGGAATTGCCTTCAGTCTTGACGCATCCATGTCGTCAAGACGAAAGCCTCGAGCTACAAGCATGTGTATTATGCTCAATGCCCGAGGCTCTATCGCTCAATTGGCCTTGCTACAATATGACCCGAGACGCTGTTAGATTTGACTTGACTGCAGAGCAAAGGTAAACCGTAAACCTCACCCTCCACTTGCTCCCAAGGGCCCCCGTCATCGCTCCTTGTGCCTTTTACTCTTCCCATATCAGGTGTCACGAGCGAAGAAATATATCCAGCATCTCGAACCAAGTTGCAAATTCTTGCGGTATTGGTTCGAGGCCTGCCCGCACCACCGCTATCACGGAGGTACTCTCCAGCGGCAGCACAAAAGAGTTTCTGTCTTCAGAGTTATGATAAAACTCATGAATTCCCTCAGAGTTTTCGAAGCCACCTACTTGTGAGTTATCCAGAAAACACAGGACTTTCAATATTATCTCCTGCTGGATTCTAATAATTAACTTCTGGTATCAGCTGTGTAAGCAAGCACTAGGACATATCAGACGAATGAATCAACTTCGTCAAACGACGCGGGAATGACCCGAACAGTTGGAAGGTTATGTGTGTGATGCATGGGGCTGAAATTTGTCTGGATTCCAAGTGTATAATTGAAATTCTTTAATTGGTACCGATGTCCTCTAGCGAAGATACCCTCGTTTTAGCAGAATGTCCAGTTATACTGCGCCTCGCCAAGGGCGCAAATCCTGAATGTATGGATAGATCCAAATTCTCTGGGAAGTATCAGTCATAAACTCATGTCGATAGAAATTGACACATACCAGTGAATCTGAAAGTCTTTAACACTTGTGGCGACCAGAGTGCGCAGACGAGCTAATGCACGTATCCACGTAGTAGCCGGTAGGACACTGGCAACTCCCCGTGGAGGTAGGGCCCCCAAGGTAAGTGCAACTCAGCGCGCATCGGTTTCCAGCGTCGCCGTTGGTGCCAGCTCTGCCACAGGAGGCATAGCCAGTTCCGCACAATTCGGAGGGGAAGTTTGTGTTCGGGCCGCCAGCGGGGATGGTACCGGCAACGGCGAGTGAGAGCATGGCACTCATCGTGAGGGTGAGGTTGCTGAGAAACTGCATTTTGGTGGAAAGAGAATGGGAGCTGGTGTTTTATTTAAAGATAGATTTGTGGTTGAGAGTGCAAGTGAATGTGAAACTGTTGGAGTGAGTGATGAGGTGTGAAAACGAAGGGCAACAATTCTAGTCTTTATAGTCTTCGTGCTCTCAATGACTGCGCTCCTAGCCAGTTGTTAAAGCTAATGAGATAGTTGCTGTTCCTCGGTTTGGGATTCATTCAGAGTCTTTACGAATTGAAAGTAAACGACTCGGGGCCATCGTATAATTTCCTTGACAACAAGGTAGTTAATGCGCTAAGAGTGAATCCCAATATCTTGATAGTGTTGACCAAGGTGGGTTTGGCTAGATGCGGTTGTTGACCCTCGGCTTCGTTCTCGGTTTTCCAACATTAGGTGGAGTCGGTGCCTAGCGGTGCTGAACTTGAAGGAAATGCATACTTTGCCTCGCTCTCGGGACGAAAGTGTCCTGACTGGCGTGTAAAGTTACACCTAGTCCACCAACGGTGGGGCCTTGAATCAACCAAGGTAGCCCCAGCATCCAATCCAGATCTTAGGTATGACTCGAGTTGAGACGATTATAACAATTTTCCCGGTCCGTCTGATGGTTTCTGATAGATTTGCACGTTACTGCGTATTTCAACCATTTATCTGTTTGTGTCCGTGAGAATATACCCGTATTCCCTGCCTCATCATCTGTCCGGTAACAGCAACAGTCCGTTCAACAGTGTACGCCGATTCCCAGACTTCTTCAGCACGCATACGCGCCACTTAGACATTGGACGCATAACCTCGGTATGAATCTCACTGCAAATCCCAAGCCTCTAAACTCTAGATATATATTGAAACTATGCAACAGACTTTACGCGGAGCCAGCAAACGTTTCTGTATAGCGGATACAGACTCAGTTTAGGCCGTTAGCTGAACGCCCGTTGTAATTGCAAGCCGCAAAGGGCCAGTAAGATGGCCTAGATTGAAGAGAAAAAGGTGTCTATATGATGTTAACAAATCGTTTAATTTCGTTTTTGACCCAGCCCGGAGTGCTGACTAGCCATGTCGTCCGACGAAGCACCAACTCACGGGTCGGCTAACGAGCCGATGCCGCCTACATGGGACACCCTGTCAGGAAATTTAGGGGCAGAGTGGAAATGCCAACTGAACATAGGTTATTGCAGAAGATTCCCACTAACCCTCCCATTGTTCTAAGTTGAAGGGCCTCCTTGAATGTTTAGGCACTGGTGCTTACCTCATAGATATTTCAAACCGAAGGATTAGACTTTGCGTAGACTTAGCCACAACGAGAGAGAATTTCAAACCCAGTCTCTTAGATATTAGGGTTTCACGTTTTTAATTTGATTTGGTCTTGTATTGATTTCATAACCGGAACGACACAAAGCTTGTTCGCTCGGTCTCGCTTATCCACATATTACACAGCTTCCTGTGGAATGCCTACTTTTTTTATTACTATGCGCGCCCGCCCCTTCTCAAATGCCGTTTATTATCCAAGAATTCGAGTGACGACCGTACTCAGTGGTAGGATCTCACCATTGAGTCTCTCATATTTCAGATCCCGAAGCAATTCGCTGCTTGAACAGGTTGCTTCTATAAATACTAGCGGTTAGATGATGGTTTTTGTCGATACCCTTAATTGACGAGATCATCACGATACTGAAATGGCGAGAGGAATTGCGCGCCTTATAGGGGGTGGCGTCTTTTTACTTTCATATATCTTAAATAAGCAGGATCTGATCGGGGCTATAGCTATCTCATCTACTGGCCTGAACAGCTCAAGGACAACAGTCGTTATCGGCGACCTCAAGTTGCCACATCAGTCACAGTCGAACGTGATAAGCATGGGAGCTTGGGAGTTATCTGCCTCATTTTGCTGCCATCTTAGGCCATGAGATTGGCTGATCAGACCCTATGAAGAGCGTCAAAGTGAGGGAACTGTGTTTGCTTTGGGATTTGGAGTATTTATGTCATCACCCCCAGCGAACATCCAGGGTATCCTAAACCCTATGCCCTTACAATACAAAAACTTTCAGCTAGCTGAAAGAGTTGTTTGCCAGCCATTCAAATAACCACAGGAAGCGACCCCAGAGGAGGCAGTTGTCACATGTGCCAACCGGACCACCACTCTCAGCTACTTTGGTTGCGTGGTGTATCCAAAACCTAGAAGCAACACTTTGAACCATATCATCAAGCCACTGGTGATCTAGGTCCTTGTTGTTCATGTAAGTGCATATTAGGCTGTTTACGGCCTGAGAAAACCAAGCCACTTTACACAGAACCGAGCCAAGGTATAGTACATAGGAACCCAGAGCGGGGGAACTACGGAAGACCACATTACCTTGTGCAAGTAGGTGGGTACTGTGCAGTACTGTGAATAGCGTGTCGATCACAAATCTCTACTTATACCTTACTCGCTAAGCACTCGAGTTGCCAGATGGCAATCGTTATTGATGAGCCGAGTGATTAATAAGCCTAAGTAATCGCTGAGAATTTAGGTCAAAACACGCCTGGTCTTCCGAAAGCAAAACTAATAGGAATGAAATATATATCTTTTCCATAACGCTTCAACAATTAACTGCTGACTCTCTTCCTCGGCCTTATACTCTGCTTATGATATCGCTTTTATTGCTCTATCAGTCTTGTGAGTGATATGACTTGCGACCCACCTCTCTCATTGAGTACAATGCTGCACCGCATTCTCCGATTTTTTTATTTACAAAGACCATCTACTGTCAGCTTGTAAAAAAGGGTTGACCTAAGCCGTTTCTTGGAGAAAAGGCTCTCAAGCTGTGGGCGCCACTTCTGTCTGAACGTTGTCAGACCCCTTGAGCGTGTTGTGGAGTCTACCCATCAATGACGAGATGTTGAGTCAAGTGTTGGGCTTGGGGAGAACATTCAGGCTTGTGAATTCCAATGCATAAATCGGAAGAATCTAGTACCACATCAATTCAGTATTGCCGTATGCATACTATAGTAGCTTCCAGCTGTGTGCAGCAGCGGCTTCGGAGTCCTGCGACGCTTGGGCTCCACCGGGTGAACATTTACCATCCTGAGCGAAAGTGTGCTTGCCGGTAAGCCGCGACCGGCGTGGGGGAGGGGTTTGATGGACGCATAATTCTAGCTAATGGTATTCTGGTAACCCACAACCCTCATAGCCAGGATGGAGAAGCATGGACCTTCGTACGAGATATGTATTAACGCCCATTCGTCGCCCCGGGTTGAGTGTCCTTATCTCCATGGGGAAAATCATGAAGCGGACGCTCCCACGGGGGAAAACGCATCCCCGAGAAGTGTTTCGGCCCCCGTCGGGCCCTCTGTGGACCCTGAGATTTTTTCCAAGAAAAACGGCCTGAATGGTTGGACCGTGGTGGAAATGACGAAGAGCCGCATCGTTATTGCCGGCATAGTTTGGACGATCACATATCGCATTACCAACGACACCGCACATGCCTGCAGTTGTTCTCCAGTCCTGGATTCGCGAGCCCCAAAATGCTGACTCCAAACTATGGGGCACTGGAGATTCAGACTATGGGGAAGGCTGAATACTTCTAGTGAAGACTTTGACTTTTGTTCTTCTCACAAGTTTCTTCCCCTTTTCACCCTCTCCAACCTCTGACCCAACCTGCACTCGCTCTGAAACTCGCTTTACCGCCCGCCATATCAGTAAGCCGCCACACCAAACGGCCATGGGCATTCTGGCAGTCGTCGAAGAGCGGCCGACGCCTTCATCGGTGTACAACTGGCGCATATACGCACTGGCGTGCATTGCATCTTGCGGATCCTGCATGATTGGTTACACAAGTGCCTTTATTGGAACAACCGTTGCACTTGACTCATTCAAAAGGGAATTCGGCCTCGACACGCTGTCAACTTCCGAGCGAAACTTGATTAGCGAAAACATTGTGTCTCTTTTTGTAGCTGGCGCCTTTTTTGGTGCCTTGCTTACTTATTGCCTCAGTTACTCCATTGGACGCAAGTGGTGCTTGGCCATCGGTGCTACCACCTTCTCTTTGGGGGCTGGCCTGACATGCGGTGCAAGTGGTAGTCTGGGGCTTGGTATTCTCTATGCTGGGCGTGTGTTTTCAGGCTTAGGGACTGGAGTTGCGTCCGTGAGTCATTGGTCTCCAATTCTTCCGCTCAGTGTATCCAGAAGACTCTGGACCTCGTCCTCCTATGGATAACGCAAGTTGCTGACTCACGAGAATGTAGAACATCATCCCTATCTATATCTCAGAATTATCGCCACCAGCTATCCGCGGTCGTCTCGTTGGTCTTTACGAACTTGGTTGGCAAATAGGTGGCATGGTCGGCTTCTGGATCAACGTAAGCATCAACAATAGTAACCCCAATGATCTGGCTAACTAACGCAATCACCAGTACGGTGTTGAAGCACACGTACCCTCAGGCCACGCGCAATGGATCATACCCTTCGCCGTCCAGTTGATTCCCTCTGGCCTCCTCCTGCTCGGCTCGATGTGGATCCGGGAGTCACCCCGGTGGCTTTTCCTCAAGGATTACCGCAAAGAGGCCATGGAAAACCTGTGCTGGATTCGTCAATTGGAATCAAGCGACATCTATATTCAAGAGGAGATCGCCGCCATTGATAAGATCTACGAGATGCAGAAAGCCACTGTTGGAATCGGCTTTTGGCAACCTTTCCAGGCCTTGGCCGCTCGCCCGAAACTACAATGGCGATTGTTTTTGGGTTGTATGCTGTTCTTCTGGCAGAACGGCAGCGGTATTAATGCAATTAATTATTATAGCCCTACAATCTTCTCGGTAAGAACTTCATTTTCCACCTAAGATAGAGTTGCTGACGATGATAATTGCGTTTACAGAGTATCGGCATCGACTCGAACACAGTAAACCTGATGACTGGCATTTTCGGTGTTATCAAAGCCATCATGACTTTCGTGTGGCTGCTCTTTCTCGTTGATCAACTTGGAAGACGAAAGCTCTTGCTTATTGGTGCAGTCACTGGATCAATCTGCATGTGGGTTATCGGTGCATATGTCTGCGTCGTCGAGCCGACGAAAAACCCGCAGGATCACTTGACGGGCAGTGGCTACGCAGCAATTGTCTTCTTTTATCTCTGGACGGCAGTATACACACCGACGTGGAACGGAACTCCTTGGGTCATCAACTCTGTAAGCTTGTCTCTTGTCAGAATCACTGCCGCTCATTCAATATCTGACAATTTCCCCCTTTTAGGAATTCTTCGACCCGAACTTTCGATCCCTTGCTGGTGGTGCGACCACAGCTAGTAACTGGCTGTTTAACTTTCTCGTTTCACGATTCACGGAGCAGATGTTTGCAGCCATGGGCTATGGCGTCTATTTCTTCTTTGCGTCACTGTCGCTTCTTGCCTTCTTCTTTGCCTTCTTCCTCATCCCCGAGACTAGTGGCGTCCCGCTGGAAAAGGTCGATAGGCTGTTCGAGATTAAGCCAGTTTGGAGGGCAAATGAAACATTGATGGCCCAGCTTAGAGAAGAGGAGGTGCAGTTCCGTACCGATGCCAAGAGCGAGACTACCCACAAAGAGTATCCTGGCGGGGTCAATCCTGACCTTGAGCAATAGTAAGGACAGAAAAGAAACAAAAAAGGCCAAAGCAGGATAGACGCAGAGTAATGATTGCCTCCTTGAACATCAACCAAATCACTTTTCTTGATTAGACCCTTCTATCAATTATCGAGTTAAGCATAGCCGAACCTGACGGCACCGGCAAGCCACGCAATTCGTGCTGTGACCTACCGAGAATGTGCAGACCAAGAAGCAGATACCTTGCTTTGTGCATAAGCCGCACTAAAGCTGATGCGGTCATAGTAATCCCCGCCACCAAAGCACTCTGCAGACCGAAACTTGTTGAATTCGCGGGTCAGGCGAAGGGTGGGCGTCTGGATAACCCCCCTTCATAGACTCAGTCTTATGGGCTTCCTTAGCTACCACTAACCTTTCAAATGATGAAGCAAGAAAGGTGGAGAAGTAGGAGCTGTAGAAAAAGCTAAGGAACCGCAACGGAGGCAATCATATACCAATCATTAGCAAAACTCTATATATCTTGCGATATGTGACGTATAACACAGGAAACAATTCTCATCAGCCGAGAAAATAAACACAAAGAGGTTGTACAGCAAATAGTAGGCTCAAATCTCTTGGTAAGCCTCTACTTGACTGATTTGACGTACGGTATTACTTTTCGGGTGACTTACAGCACTCGATGAGATGGTATGGGCAGATAGTCGCACCCGCAGCACCAGTCGTCAGTGGATCTCCCAGCCTTAGCACACATTGTCCACCCAGGCTAGCCACCCAGAGACTTAATTAACTAACACTCAGCCGTATTGCCAGCACCTACACACATTGTCAGCTTAAATGAGCTTGTCCTTAAGCGCCTCCAACGCCTGTTCGAAGTTTACCAGCTTTCCTTCAACACCGAGTTCGCGCATGGAAATAACTCTGTCCGCGATGAGATCATGCCAGTTAGGGTTCGACTCGCTCCAACGTAACTGAGATGCGAACTCGGCACCAAAAACGTCCCAGAACTTCTCCACGTCCTGGTCCGAAAACTCAAGGTACGCTGCGGGCCTGCCCGTAATCTTCTCGAACTCAGAAACCAAGTCGGTGATTGGCCTGTAATCAGTGATACATATGGCGATCTTGCCATAAGCTTTCGGTCCGGCGTCCAGAATGCCCCTGACGACAATACCACAGTTGGTCTGCAGATCGCCAGCAATGGGTAACAGTGCTGATGGCGACGACGGCACGGCCAGAGCGTAGCCTTGAGACCCAGGCTTTGAGATTCCGTTAGCATCAAGATGCGGAATAAAAAGGTGGAAAGGGGACTTACGAAAGGCATGAACTTCATGAAGGGTAAGTAAGCCAAGTTCGACGTATACCAACCTGGCCAGAATTCGGTCGTCTTGGACCACAGCTCAGGTGTATTCTGAACGATCCAGTCGACAGCCTTCTGCTTGTAATCGAAGTGAGGAACCTTCAACTTCCCACCGGAAACCTTGTCGGCTGGAGGCAAGGCACTAAGAACGAAATGCTTCAGAGTGCGAATTTGTGAGGCGGCATTGGCAATGTTCTTCAGCTGCTGGACTTCTTCCTCTCCAGCGCCGTCGCGGCCAAGGTTCGCGATAGAGTCCCAGTAGACAGTGACGGCGAAAATGGCTGTCACACCCTCAAATGCCTTGACAAGGCTGTCCTCATCGTTGACATCAGCAAGAACAACATCAACTCCCTTAAATGTTTGTTAGCCAAGGAAGTCTGCGCGGAACGAGGTAATTCAACATACCCTCTGGATGAGCTGTTTAGCCTTTTCGCTGTGGACACTGCGAGTGATGCCACGGACTTTCCACTTTGGATCCTGCAGGAGTTGGTTCACGACGGAACCTCCCTGGGCACCAGTAGCTCCGAGCACAGCGACGATGGACATATTGTAAACAATAACAGTAGGCGGTAAGTAATAAATATCAAAAGTATGATAGATTATGATTTACAAGATAATCATTGACACAAAAACTTTCGGTAGTATCTTGTCACGGCCAATCTGGGGGTCATAACTATAGATACATACATGTAAGAGTAGGTCCGGGTGGTCCGGCACTTCTCTATGAATTGTAAGGTTATTAAAGGCATGAACCGAACTGCAGTGGCCCGCGCGTTTGTTCGTCATCCATACGGGCTTTGAATGCGAATTGACAGGCAGGAAGACCGATGAAATGTTTGTCTAGTTGAGTCTTTAGAAATAAGAATAATGTCACCCGCGCGGCTCGCTCCACAACACCAGCGCTACAACACCAGCACCAAGTCAGAATGAGGGTCAAAAAGAGGGACGGGCCCGGTCGCAGGTTACGTATTAAGCTTACAAACATTTTTTGGGGGATACTCCATCAAGTGCTACTCGACTGCAGTAAACATGATAGGGTTCTAACCATTTATGTTAGAGATGACATGTTTTCCCCGACCAACCAGGAGAACAAGAGCCAATAGAAATTGGAGGAAACCGGAGAATAATGGACATGTTATGCGCTGCAGTGTAGTGGCACTTGTTGGGATAGCGTTTGTAAGCCAGAACTCCAGAGCCGCCAGGTTCGGATCAACTCCTGAAAGGCTGCTTTACATGTGGGTTCATCTATCGAATTAGTGTAAAGATCGCGCACGGGTGTATCTTGTCGTTTTCAAATCCCCGCGCGGACGACCTTAGGCTGTAACAATCACCCTAGCCACTATTCAGAATTAAGGAGTGTCATGGCCTGGGGGCCCGTCAATTCCGCCTTTGTATGCTTTATGATCACACTACTCCTACTTGAGCAAGATGCGCTGCATCCTTATCCACGTCCAAAAGACCATGCCATGGATGCATGTATCACAGGCTAATTCCTCGGACGAGTCAAGGTACTTGTTGCTGCATGCGACAATATCCTAATTAGCAAAAAGTACTCGCTTAACATGATACCATGTCAGACAACGCAAACTACACACAAAATGACGAATGTAAGCCCACGTTCATCGCTTGCCGACCCAGGCAGCAACCGAGGTAGTGTAGAGGGGATTGTGGGCCAAGCGGCAACACCAATGATGTGCTCAGACGAAGCGCGCTAACTGGCGATCCTCTTAGGTTCCTCCCTCTCAGAGACTTTCTGTCCCTCCATCACTCTACCCCTCTATCACTCTGGCACTTTATACCATCATAATCATATTGCAACTGGTTCGGCTGGTGAAAGGCCTTCCATATCACAAACCGATTTTCAGAAGTATACAAACCCTCATAATCCATAGAATCATTCCTCACAATGGCCTCCTCAGCCCACTCTTCGAACTTCCGCCTCGTCAACATCGGCACTCACTCCCTGGCTCTCTACACTCACGGCCCCGAACCCAGCAGTTCCAGAGATCCCATTGTACTATTTATCTCGGGTGTGGCAAGCGACGCCCTCAACTGGCAGGCTGTGGTGCGACTGCTGGGTCCCTCGCTGCGAAGCTACACTTATGATCGTTCCGGCTATCGCAACTCGGAGTCCTCGCCTATCGCTCCCTCGGCCGAGAACGTTGCTCTGGAACTCTCCCTTTTGATCGAAAAGGCACCTATTCCCAACCCTCTAATCCTCGTAGGCCACTCCTGGGCCGGCGTGCTCACACACGAGTACATTGCCCTGAAGGGAACTGACCAAATCGCCGGTCTGGTGCTTGTGGATGCAAACCATGAGACAGCGCCACTGGTGCTGAACGTGAACGACCCAATTCTCTGGAATGTTGCCGCGGGGGTTGAGCCATACTCTGCCTGGGGCTTGGAGGCGAACCACAAGTTGACGCAGGAGGAGTGGGACGCATTCAAGGCGGCAGAATCAACAGAAAAGTTCAAGCTCATTATGCACAAGGAAGATATCGAGAACTACATGCCAAGTTTCGAGATACTGCGGAAGAAGGAGCTGAGCAAGAAACAGCCACTGGTTGGAGATAAGCCAGTTTATGTGATCGGTGGCACACGAAGCAGGGATTGGAGTGGATTGTACAAGGCAGGCGTTGCTAAAGGGAACGGGACCGAGGAGCAGAGGAGCCATGTGAGAGAGTTGATCCAGACGGTCGATGCGAAAAGCGAGGGTCTCATGAAGGAATTCTTGAAACTCTCTACGAAGAGCGAGCTTGTTTTCGCCACCGAGAGCGGACACTTTGTCCAGATGACTCAGCCGGAAATCGTTGTTGACGGAGTGAAATGGGTCCTAGATAACACACCAGCATCTTCTCGGTAGCGATGAACGAGTGATATTACCATTCATTTTGCCACCCAAATCTAGTGGATAACATGTATGTGAACAGTGGAGGAACGAAGATATCCTACAACTACAACTACAAATCTCACGAGGCCATAGAACTAGAGCTTAGTGCGCAAGTCGTTAAGGAAAACTCTGGAGATTGGAGGGTAAGAACGCAAACGACAAGATACAAGACACATAAAGGGATTGTGCAATTACTCCAGGAACGTAAATCCATGAATACGTACGGGCCGAGCGAGTGTTCCGTCAAGTGTAGGTCCGAGAACCACAACCACTCACTCCTCTTGGAAAGTGAGAAGCTTGTCATTGAGGGCCCAGACCTGGTGACAGGTTATATAAACTGTCCCGAAGCCAATGAGGGGAAGTTTATTCTCAGTTCACCGTGGCTGAGAAACTTCTGAGATGGCCACATCACGTGGATGGATGTACAAGACTGGCGATCTCGTCAAATACATACACGGAAGACGGCAACACCCTGTGCATCGGACGTGGGGATTTGCAACTGAAACTATATGGCCAGCGGCTTGAGAGTGAGGAGATACGGCAACGCATTCATGAATCCCTCTTCGGCGTGTAGTTTGAAATGATTCTTGGGCAGTGATCGGTATGTTGGATAAAACTTGGATAACGTAGGTAACTTGGATAATTAGTACTTGTTGCTTAGTAATTCCTGCCAAGTGGAAGCATAATTGCATGAAGTATCGCTGTGATCCCTGATGTTGAGGATGTTACTTACCGCCTGCCCTGTAGATAATAGGGTTCATTTCCCCTCACTTTTGATGTTGTTATTGATTGCTTCTTCCTCTTGCTAACGTTGTTATTGCGAAACTGTAATGGCGAATTAGCAAAGCGAAGAAGGACTCTCTATTAACAAAGAGGGCACTATTATTGTTGTTGCTGACGAAGACGATAGCAGTAGCAACAGCAGCAGCAACAGCGGAAGCAACAGCGGCAGCGGCAGTAAGAGAAAGCACCTACCACGGCGGTTATTAAGGTAACTAGTAAAGCGAAGGCGGTGGTTTAATGATCTTGATGATAATAAAGAAGTTAGTAAGGCAGTTAACTAAGGCAGCATTCTGCCTTCTTACGAAGAACAGACTTAGCAGTTTATTAGGAATGTTAGCTAAGCATAAAAACGGTCTTGTACGCTATGGAACTTAGACCTAACTTATTGCTTTATAGAGGAGCTTGTCATCCTTTATTAGGATAAGAAACTTAACACTACTAAGGCTGCCATAAGAAGGCTAATTTTTATTAAGCTTGTAATGTAGATAAACAATAAGGCCTGGTTTACTAACAGTGTAACTACTATATAGTTAGCTAATAAGTATGACGTTAAGAGAAAGAGGTATAATAACTAGGCCTCTGTTGCCTATAGGTTAGGTAATACGTATGATAAAGATAACGGTAGAGTCTTTTGTAGTAATAAGGCAAAAGAGAGCTTTCTTAGTAACTACTTATGGTAAGAGTAGGTTTTTAAGAAAGAGATAGGACCACTAGCTTTATACTAAGAGATATAGAGTACTACTATTAGTAAGGGTAACAATATCTAGTTTATTAATAAGGTTAGCCGTAAGGTTAACTCTAGGGGTAACAGTAGTAACTAAGAGAACGTTAATAATGTTAAAGAAGACGACCTTAATCTAGGTATATGGGATCTATAGCTAAGTCAGTCTCCTTTTTTATTACCTTAGTCTCTAACGTTATATCTTTACTTAACTCCTACTTTTTAACGTTACTAATTTATACTTATTAGTAATAACCTATAGAGGAAGAAAACATTTACTGCTGCTAAGGCTAATGCGTACGTTAGCTAGTTAATATAGGACCTTAGTAATAAGTTCTCTAGTAGTAAAAGAGAGGTGTTAGTAATAAAGTTAAAGGAGAAACAGAGGGTAAGAGAGTAGCTATTACGTAAAGAAGTTAAGGTGAATAAAGCAATAGAGGACCTTGCGAGGTTTTAAAGTAACCTTAACTATAAGGTTTATCTAGTTATTTTAAATAGGTTAATAATAAAGGAGAAGAAGTTAGTAGTATTGTAAGTAAGGTATTAGAACTTACTACTAAGTAATAAGTTAAAGAAGGCGTATTATATAGAAGTATATAAGCAAGAGAAAAGTTAATAGGTTAGTTAGTTATAATAAACAGTTATAATTATTTCTATCTACCTCTGTGCGCCTACTGCCTGCTACTGTTGCTATATTACTGTTACTGTCTGCTGCTAAATATTATCTATACCTTGCCTTATACACTACTTATTAGCTCTTTTGCCTACTTAAAATACATTAATATCCTTATCTTTAGTGTCTTTAACAACCTTCTCTTTAAGATAATAAAGTAAAAAGTTATAAAGGCCTGTTACTACGTATATAATCTTAACTTATAAGTTAAGGTAATACTCTAGAGCTGCTTAGTAAATAATCTTCTACTTCTGCTTAAGGTGACTAAAGACCTGCTTAATAATAACTTAAAGGCGACTATGACGGAGGTTGTATAG
Source organism: Colletotrichum tofieldiae (assembly GCA_022836555.1). Lineage (NCBI taxonomy): Eukaryota > Fungi > Ascomycota > Sordariomycetes > Glomerellales > Glomerellaceae > Colletotrichum > Colletotrichum tofieldiae. The sequence goes on along the minus strand of BQXV01000008.1, from coordinate 579,949 downwards.
CTCTTGGGCTGTTGCTGGCAGTCTCTCTGCGTCCCTTTATTCCTGTAAATGATAATAAGTTTTGTTATATAGAATAATAAGGCTACTTTGTCTACTAAACCCTGCGTTAGCTAAGAAATATTGACCTTCTGGGACTTAAAACCCTTAACTATACGCAAAATTAACCAGGCTGGCATTGTGGATAGACCCTTTAGCCCTAGTAAGCACATATGAGAACCCTCTATTGAACTAGACTGCAGTAAAGACATTCTAGGCTATGGTACCCTTCTGACTTTGCTACGTTGCCTAATTGTTTTTAGAGATATATGCATTAATAAGAGTGCTGTTAACTATGCTAACATAGCTAGTAAAGTATTTGCCTAGCTTCTTGTTGTTCTTAATCTCTGGCGAAAGCTCTGCTTCTCTAGCTAGTATTACGTATGCCTTATGGAGTTTAATAAGGTATAGTAATACCTTATTCTACACTATACACACTGTTAACTAACTGATCTAGAAGAAATAACTAGCGTTCTGTTGTGTGCTACTAGTTGCTAATATAAACAGACTAATAAGCACTTTTTGCTTAATTAGAAGGTTCTTTAACGACTGTAGAGGCGTGTTATTCCTAAGCTACCTTATAAGTACTTAAAACTGCCGTTAACCTATACGAAAGAGGCTGAAGAAGCGACGATTTAAGCCGCGAAGAAGCTGCTGACAGAACCGCTAGGCTGCCTTTTTTCCACCCTTATTAATAACCTCCTTTTCTGCTGCAATTTGCCTATAGTTATATAGGTAGCAGCTAACTACAACAGCGCTAGATACTGCGACTGTTGTAAATAGTTGCGTATTTTTCATAACAGTTGTAAGTTATTAGCGGTTGGATAACGTTATCTAAGTGCTAATGATGGTCCAGAGGACCATTAGGGATTTGTATGGGTAAAGAGGGGTTATAATCCCTTTTAGGGCGGCAGAATGTCAATCTTATCCAGGTACGGGGCAAATGTGGCATAACTTTGAGTTCATGCAGAGGCGAACCCAGGACATGGAAAATGGGCCTCAAAAAGGCCTAGCGCAGCATTTATTCAGTTTTAGGGTTCATTTCTTATCCAAGTTGCGTTATCCAACTGGCATTTGAAAGTTATCCAAGTTTCCGATCAGGCCCTTGATATCGTAAGATTTGAGGGTTGGCATTCCGACGTTCTAATCGCTTATCGAGAGTAGTTACCGGGGAGGTGAAACAGACATCGATCACGCACTACAGGAGCACCTGGCGGGTATGAAGGAACACATGATTCGTCAAAACAGCACTGCTCTACCGAAATGCATGGCACCATCCGTAGTTTCGACGGTAACGAACATCCCCGCCATAGCGAATGGCAACGCGGACCGCCGTGCACTCAAAGCTTACACTGCGCGACAACGGATTGAGCATAACCTGCTTCTCTCTGGGCAAAAATACAGTTCAGCCACCTGCTTTGGAAACAGAAAGGCTACTGCATGATTTGTAGCAAAAGCTTCTTGGATTGAGTAGCAGCCAATTGGGAGCCGGTTCCAAACTTTTGAGCTCGGTGGCAGTTCTTTGGCGGCAATCAAGCTGGGATCAAAGGTTCGGCCTACGGGGAAAAGTTGATCGCGGTATCACAGCTATTAAATTCGCCGGAAAATACTTTGCTTGTCGCCTCATTGAGCCCCTATCGTCGCTCGTACCTGAGGATCAAAAGGTATCGTGAGATCTTGCACAACCGTTATCACGATTTAGTATCGTGCATGGCGGGCAATCCAAAGATCGATGGCTCGTCTTATCAAGCGCCCACGTTATGTTCGATGGCTGGTATTGAAAGTTGCTTTTGAAAGAGATCGACTTTGCTTATCACCACAACGACTATCTGCCGGAACGGCCGCAGGACACAGGTTCATCGAGTACGTCTACAGACTGGAAAGGAAAGAAGCTTGTTTCGCGCCTGCGAGGTAACTCGAGGACGCAAGGTCCTGGATTTACTTCATCTTAGACGGCACAAAGGCTCCATGTATCACTCACAATTTGTACCTCGACATCCACTTCCCGGCAGGTCTCCCAGCTAAACTATTCTACTCGACTGCAGCATACGTCGAGAAACATGGCCATTCCCTGTTTAATATCTTTTTGGGTCGTAATGATGTCGAGTCCACGAAAATTGACAGGCTCATGGGGCCTATAAGTACTACAACCCTTTTGGCCACCAACATCGACCATGTCTCGACTTTCTGAAAGAACTTGGAATTTGTACATAAGTGAATAGACGAAGTTGTGAGTCTGTAGCACTTGGTTCGGCTCAGCTATAGGCTTTATCGGCCCCAGGCGTATGCCCCCGTTGTTGTCGTGCATCCTGCCGATGATTACGAGAAAGCAGCAACCAAACGTATCGGACTATTTAGAAGCCGCATTGAAACAGCCCAGCGGTTGGTAGACGTCATTTTCATGATCTCCTGCCTTTGGCCTGGAAATGCCGAGGTACATATCATCATAACGACTGACTCTAGACGAACAGCAAGCGGGACTCTGCGAGCGGAGTGCGCTCACTTGGGTCCTTTGTAAGTCGTTCGATATCCAACACGATGCATCTCCGGATCTCAAACCCGGAATTTGAATGCACAGTATCATATATGAGTACTTCAGTCTTGGTTGATGATACCATGAAATCTTTCTGCTTTGTGCACTCATTCCTCCGACCACTAACTACCAACCGGAGAGTAGCCACCACGATGACCGCAATAGATATGACAGCGAAGAAGATGACAACGAAGCTGAAATAACTTATTCCATTGTGAACCATAGTACTATACACGTAGTTAATGTTTCTTGGCCAAGATATGCCTTGTGCGGATATTAAGGGAGTGAGATATGGATAGGCCTTCTGTATTCCTCCAGTGGCCTTTCCTATCTTCGGCAGTAGCTAAGGGCCGGAGTAAGAGAAGATGAAACCGTGGCATTCGCGTTTAAAACACAGCGCACCAAATATGGGTCGAAATGTATCATGTTTCTGCTAGGTAACTTCGCTGCAAAAGTAGACCGAAGTTCGTTTTCCCACATCTTCCCCCCGCAACTCGCTCTGAGAAGAGGCGTTCTTCCCCGCATCATCCGCCTCCACATCGTCAACCACCAGCCGATCGACAGCACCTACAATAGCCACAGATACGAGGATCTCGGCTCTCTCCATGATTCGTGCAAAATCAGCAGGGCCGAACGGCAACGATGTAACTTGGGTGTCACCCCAATCAGTCCGGCGACTCAAGTTGAGGGCGAAAGATAAAATACCACCCTAATATCGCGGAGACTCGGCTGGGATAAGCCCGATTTGGCGATACTGGATGAGTGTTCAACCCCCTCAGCCACCATCGCAGTTGCTAGTAGAAGGGGGCGCGGGGATTCAGCTGCTATTCGTATTCAGCCAATCCAACAGACTTCAGTTTACAGCTCTCGGGATACCCTTGCCCTCAGCTCAGAGACTTCGTTCAGCTAGCTCCAACATGCGCTGTTTCTGGGCGGTCAGCGTGCTCTGCACTTTATTAGCCCCCATATCGGGAGAGCCAGGGGCGCAAGAGGCCGAAAAGCATGTGGGACGGAACACTTGCACCGTCAAGGCCAGCGGGACCAATGCCACCGATGACGCGCCAGCCATTCTGAATGCGTTTAAGAATTGTGGCCGACGCGGCAAAATTGTGTTCGAGCCCACAACGTGCTATGTCAACTCGGCTTTAAACGTAACTTGGCTAGACGACGTTGAAATTGACCTTCAGGGAACTCTGTTGGTACCTTACACCATTACACGCAGCATGCATCCTCCCAATGTGAGATAATCTGCATGGTGCGCCAAGCCAAACAATACCAAGACTTTGCGTTTGATGGCAATCTGCTAACCTGAGACCTGCGCCAAATTTTCAGTGGAGCACTAACATTTCGTACTGGCTTGCGAACTCTTTGGATGTTGGATACCAGAATCAGTCTACGGCTTTCATCCTCGGCGGCAATAATGTTCGCCTCAATGGGCATGAGAAGGGCATTTTCGACGGCAACGGCGACTATTGGTATGGGTGGATTGGACAACAGCCAAATACATCCAACTATCCTGGCCGCCCTCATGCAATCACATTCAACGGGTTGAGAAACTCCGTTGTCAAGGGGGTGAGCTTTCTGAGAAGCCAGATGTGGTGGGTAATTGTTTCTTGGTGGGAAAAGTAGTCGTGCCCGACTTCAACTAACTTGGGGAGGGCAGGACTATGTCCATTATCTACTCACACAATGTGATTTTCGATAGCATCTTGGTTAACAATACCGGAAACCGCTTCCAGAGCTGTAAGCCACCCTAAATTTATCTTTCCGTGAAAGTTTGATTGCATACTGACAAGAACAGCCAATACCGACGGCGCTGACACTATACGGTCGTCTGGCATCAAGTTCAACAACTGGACAGTCTATAGTGGAGACGACAGCATTTCTCTGAAGGCAAACAGTACCGATATAAGCATTACCAATTCCAAGTTCTACAATGGGCTCGGAATTGCACTTGGCAGTATCGGGCAGTACAACGACCAGTTCGAGACGATCGAAAGACTGAACGTCGAGAACTGCTATTTTGACAACACTCTCCATGCAGTTCGTGCTCGCCTCAACAAACTACAACGCGCTGGCCTGCTAACAGAGCTCCAAGGTTTACTTCAAGACTTGGACCGACGATCAGAATGGCTACCCTCCAAATGGCGGTGGGGGTGGCCTCGGATGTGAGGGCCATCTGACAACATCCTGCTTATGACTTGGTCGCTGACCTAATTTTTGAAAGTCGCCTCAGATATGGCCTTCAAGAACCTCACTGTAGGAGTGATGCGCGGTGCTGCCTTCTCAATCTCGCAATGCACCCGTTTCCGCGGCGCCCCTGGTGTGGGCAACTGCACCAACTCGCAATTCCAGATCCACGACATCACTATCGATGGTCTGGTGGGCACGACCAAGTCAGCTCGCGTAGCCAGTCTTCAGTGCAGCGCCATCGCCCCTTGTACGAATATTGGTCTTTTTGGCGTCGATTTGCGCTTCTCAAACGGCACCACCGCCGCTTCTTATTTGTGTGGCAACGCGGCGAACCCGAGAGGATTCGAGTGTACTGGCACACTCTGCGTTGGAGGGAGCGCGACGGGCGAATGCTGAGCGACAGCAGGTTATGCGAGCCTGTATGGCTGAACACAAAGGGGCAGTATATGGATTGTTGGCCGTTTGCATCATTTTGCAAGAGAATTCTCGTTCCGGTGATCGAAGGAAGTAATCGTGTAGCGTAGCAAGACTTCAGATGGCACTAAGCACAATCTACAAGAAAATTACCATCAGTCAAGGGATTTGTCTGCTTCAGCCCGTCTCCAAGGCCTGTGTTCAAATACTTGCTTAAGACTGAGCTGTCGCTTTGCTTTGTTGCTGGCAGATATGTCTGATTTTCTCCATTGGAAATACAAAATCTGGCAGCTTCACCACGACGTGCTGTGGTGCGAATCATGAGGCCATGCTCTTACTTTCCGTGGAAGCGTGCATCGACCATTATAATTCATTACATCGTTTGCTACACTTTTTCTCTTCAAGTTCTTCACTGCTATCTTTTTGGGATTACAGTGAAAAATAGCATGAGAACACGTTTAATTAGTTACCATTGTGCACAAAATGGATCATGACTCGTATGAATCGTCGCATCTCGGCCCGGAACTATCGCGAGAGTTGATCTCTTGCCTGATCCTCGCCAAGCAAGATGTACCCGTAACATGGTCTGGGAGTCGAGACTTCAATTTGTAAAGCTTGGCATATTGCGTATGTTGAAATAAGCGCGGTGGAAATATCCGCACTCCTGACTCAAACTCCTGGTCACAACCAATTGCTCTCTAGAGCTGGTCTAACATACCGACTGAACTTGGTACGGACATCCCTGGTCGGCGGAACACGGAAGTGCGAACCTATTCTCGCCCGAGAGTGTTAAGGCTGTTAGCAACAGACAAGCGCTAAGAGGGAGGAACTCGGAGGACTACGCAAGCTCATCAGAACAGATATTGCCGCTAGGTAGCTTGGGGTTATGAAGCCGTATCCCATATTTCGGAATGCCTCCTCCCATTACCTAATGATCAGAGGTTGAATGAGGGAGCTGCGACTGAATGAGCTAAGTTCCATGTGGCCTTGGGGCTGGTGCGTCGCAGTCCAGTTGGAAGGCAACGATGGAATAAGCCAAGCCATCCCTAACCTCGACGAAGAATCGCAAAGTCATTGAATCTACATCGGCATTTAGAATTGATTATGAGACTTGTTTGAACATAGCCGAAAAGGTCAGCTGTAGTTGACGGGGATTTGCACTGTTTGTCTCTGCTTGCAATCCTGGAGCATTGCTTAGATGTTCCCCTCTTCGCTGTTTTGCCATTTTCTTCCAGCTCGGAAAGCGGTTGGCATAAGTCCTGGTTTGAAGGGCCGCCGATCGATGGAAAAAGGAGATTTCCATCAATGAGTTGCTGGTTCCACAGCAACTTCGCATCAACAGGGGCTGGCGCAATGCCAAGACACGGGACATGTTGTTTCTTGTGGCAAGGTGGCCAATCTGCTGACAAGAGTCTCAACGGTGCGGTGAGACTTGGCAAGGGTTGCAGCGCCAAGCATCTCAAAGGGGCGTTAGCCTTGACGCACATTGCTCGACTCGAAGCACTTGGCATCGTCCGTCCAATTTCACCAATGTCACGACACAGTCGTAGTTGTTGTCCCCAATTTTCCGTCTCCATAATACGGAGAATAGCACTGAATCCATACCATGGTGCCGGGGCACATAGGCCGGTAGCTGACATTGATCTACCGAGACAGAAAAGCCCCGGAAATCGCTCTCCCCATACCGATATGCGGGATTAGTCGCAGAACTCTGTCCGAGCTCCTGCGCGTATTGAGAAGTGATGTGTCGTCAATTTTCCCGAGGCGGCGCCAAAGCCTGCCACTCTGTTCTGCATGCGCCCAAGTAAGCTACTGTTTAGGCTTAAATCTCAGCTGCAGGTTGGGGATATTCTGCTCGCCTCGTGATCCGAATGTCACTTTATCCCAATGATATCAGATTAAGCTTGCTGGCTTCAACCACGCCACCTGCCCATTCTGGCTGTCTTCAACCACACCGTCTTTCAGGGTGTTTCCTTTACGGGGGGCATTGCCGGCTTACGCCATCTTTTCGGCCGCCCTCTGTGGGCAATTTGCCGCGTTTGGTGTTGCCCTGCTATTGCGTGCGTCTCTGTCACACTGTCTTGCTGTGTGACTAGCTCGCCATGCACCCCAGCTTCGTCTGCCTTGGCAGTGCTTCGGACATGGGGCCTCGGAGCAGCAATCGAATGACCCAGACAGGCGAATCGGGGAATCGCACGCTCTCCTGACACTTCTTTTCCGGAATCTTCATACTGGAAAGGAGACATCCACGACTAATTCTGTTACCTTTGCCTGCCTATTCGTCCCTGGCAAAGAGATCGGTACGTCTTCAAGGCAGTCTCTCGAAAGGTCTCACATACGTCCCTCGTCATCCTCAACGATACACAGCTTGAAGAGGGCTGTGCTCGGGAGCAGTTCCCCTATCTGGCCGTGTTGGGTAGATTATCTGCCAAGCCCTACAAGAGCAACTAGTGTGGCCGTTTTGTGCTCTCATTGGCATGAAGCAAACTAGTTCAACAAGGGTTCTACCATCCATGAGGGCAGCAGCCGGAGGCCATAACCGCCCCCAACAGCCCAGTCTTTGGTGTGCTAGTAGCAGGGCAGTTCCATGTAAGGCATCCGAGTGATTTCCCTATGCACAAGGGGTTTTAAAAAAAAAAAAAAGAAAGCCAGAGTAAATGCCTTGCCAGCACCGGAACCTGTGAACTAGGCTTGGCTGGAGTGACACAGAGCTCAATCCTCTTATCCTACAAAGTCCGTCCAAAAAAGAAGAGAAATGGGAACTGGAAGGAATCACAGCACCTTCGCCAACCAAATTATGCTCGAGCTTTCTCTCGATTACATGGACCAGGTTGGCGGTTGTCAGGTCCAGGGAGAGCCCATTGGTGGGTTGATGGGATCGGTACGTGGCCGGCAAGGATGCTTGGTGGGCATCACGATAGCCACCCACGCAGTTGGGCAAGGACCCCACGGTAGCATGCCAATGTTGATTCTTCTTTTTGGGATAACGGCGTTGTTTTTTTGAAAATTCCACCAAGGAGATTTGTCGGCCCTTGGCTCTCGCCGATGTGAGGTGGAGACATTGAGCGGATGCTACTGACCAGCGTTGGACGTTCTAGGCCTTTACGATCAATGTGAAACTCCCTTGCCGAGAGGAAATCTTGGGAATACCTCCTGATCAATATCATCATGATGTCCGAGAGCAAGTCTAGAGACCATAAATACTCTCCGAGTTCTCTCGACGTCAAACGTTTGGTTCTCATCCCTCACCACGCTCACTCCAATCAACTCTTTGCCACCTCACAATCTTTCAACTCCAGCATCTTCTGAAGAATCACCGCCTCATCCTTCACAATGCAGACCAAGATCTTCGTTTCCGCCATGCTGGCCACCGTTGCCACGGCTCAGACTCTCAACATTCCTACCCGCAGCGGTTCCATCGTCTCTCTGTCCGCTCCTTCCGTCATCTCGGGATCCAAGGACTTTGCCAACAAGGAGTTTGACCGTGGTCGTGCCTGCGACACTGATGCCGACACTGGTAGCGACTCAGCTGTCTTCATCCTCGAGAACGGCGCCACACTGAGCAACGTTATCATTGGGGTCAACCAGCTCGAGGGTGTTCACTGCAAGGGTGCCTGCACCCTGAAGAACGTCTGGTTCCGTGACGTCTGCGAGGGTACGTTTTCTCAGTGCTTTATCTAATGTATTCTTGTTTCATGTTCTGACTTCATACATAGACGCCATCTCTGCCCTCGGCACCGGTAACGTCCTCATCCAGGGCGGTGGTGCCCAGAACGCCGCCGACAAGGTCGTTCAGCACAACGGCCGCGGCACCGTTACCATCGATGGCTTCACCGTTGTGACCGCCGGCAAGCTGTACCGCGGCTGCGGTGACTGCACCAACAACGGCGGCCCCCGCAACGTCGTTGTCAAGAACGTCAAGGCCAAGAACGTCAAAGAGCTCGTCGGCATCAACTCCAACTACGGCGATGTTGCCACCATCTCCGGCACTTGCGGATCCAGCGTCCCCAAGGTCTGCCAAGAGTACAAGGGTGTCAACAAGGGCAGCGGCAGCAGCAGCAAGGTCAGCACCACTGCCAACTGCAAGGGCCAGACTTCTCTGTCCGCCTGCTAAGCGGCTTTTTGGCGCTGCCTTCTGTCTTTTCAGCTTGAGCCTGGAGTTTCAGGGAAAATATCCCAATGAGCGTGTCTTTGCTTCATTATCACGGTCGGATCGGCTCTAGCCCGGACGACTTGATGACTTCTGTGTACATAGTAGCTTGGCTTTACAGCCCCCGATACATACCACTGATTGATTAAAATATGATCTGAAACCTGGGTCTTGTTTCCATCCTTGATCGAGATCCATCGCTGCAGTTATTATCTTGAATCCATTGGCTTTTGAGCGAAATCCATGCATAGATTAGCAGTCAATACTTTGAGCTTTGAACTACTTCTTACAATCATGTTTCTCTCAGATGCCAGGTTGACGAATGTTAAAGGCTTTCTGACGGAGGGAACACAACCACTTTAAATGTAAAGCTATCCGTGCCCAAGCACCAAGTGCCTCTCCTCCCCATGATACCCCCCTTACTAAACCTACATCGCTTAATCTATTCCCGTTGTGTGTTACTGGATACCGTCATCAGCCATACTCGATCGGAGGATTGGCCGAGATTTACAGAGTCGTTACGTATTGCCTTCTCGTTTGATTCATCGTAAACACATCAATCGACGACCTCTTACCCGTCTCACTGGATTAGCGAAACAAGGTCTATGCACTTTTGGTCTGCATTTAATTCTTTTTACAGAACGAATATCCAAAGGCGTCGGAGAGCCCTCAAATAAAAGGTATCTTCAGACGTTATGTCGGAAATGGGTGACCCAGATTCAAACGCAACTTAAAAAGGCCATGAGGGCTTCCAATTCAGAATCTGATTAATCTTTCACCAAACCTGGTTCTGTGGAGTGGTCCTCAACACTTGCATCTACGTGAGGTCCCGTTCGCCCGAATTGCCATGGGAACATATCTACAGTGCGACCCCTATTGCGTCCTTGATCGCAACCACAATCCGGATTATAGTACTTTTCGTAAGAAGTACCTCTTGATCTATCAACCTTCAGGCAGCTATCCCCAGGTCCGCTCTCGCCACATCCAACCGAATCTTCACGGTACACTTACAGCTGGTTCTCAGTTAGTATTGTGCCAATAAACTTTCTAACGGCCATATCAAGCTTAACAGTGACATGGTTGCCCCTTTCCCGCTCGTGACCCAGGACGCCATGTACCACCCATATCGTCCCGACGTGCTGGAGATAGGTTCACTGAGCAGCTGAGGGCACTTTGTCTTCACCCTCGTTTTGGCTTTGGAGGCTTTTAGGTCCAGACGGTTTATTTGGTGCGAAATTTTCTGGGCCGTTTCCTGAAAGCGCTCAAACCTACCTTCGCACTCGTCACCCCGTGTTGGCTGTTACCGGGACCCTTTCTCCGATCACTTCCTTCCAGTATTAATACATCCCCTCGTTCGTACTCAGCAAAATCCCTTTCTTATTGATTCATTGTACATACGACTCATTGTTTTTCGACAACGCTTCTTCAATTTGCATGGACCGAGCTTGAGGTGACTGGTTATGCACAACGCAACACCACTTGATGCTTCATTAATAAACCACAACTATCAAACAACGCTATTTTCGTCTTATCACTTGCTCAGAATACCACGGCAATGACTAGCCAAGGCAACCAATTGTCCCCCGCCCCACCTTCTACTTCTTCTTCTTCCCAGACCTTGTTAAACCCGCTCCCACTCCCCGAGGAACCCACAAAGCAGTATGTCATCCGAGACATGATGGGAGCCCGAGTTTTCTTCGGTCCCGGCGCCGAAGTCACAAGAGTCTCCCTCTCTACCGACTTCACCGCCATTCGGCTGTGGGACATCGACGACAAGGCCTCGATCAAGTCCATCTGGAAAGGCCTCGCCGCAACATGTGGCTATAAAGCCCACCAGCACCAGATCTACATCAAAGAAGGTTCCCGCGGCACCGTTCGCTTCGCCGACCTGGCCGTCGACGACATGCACTTTGCCCAAAACATCTGCAGGGGCTTCCAAGAGATCGACCGGAAACACGGCAGCCGTCTCTCGGACGACGTCCGGAAGATCCCCTCTTTCGTCCCCTGGCTCCCCGAACCGCAATTCGCAGCCACCGACTCTCGCACGCTCCTCTTGACGTGGCGCAAACCGACCAAAACCGCGATGCTCGTTTTCAGAAACGGCTGCAAGGCGAGAGAACTGGCGCGCCTGTTCCACGACGGACTGATGGAGGCTTTTGATAGCCACGTGCGTGCCGAGGTGATTTCCATGCCGTGCCAGAGGACCGCGGTCCAGCTGAGCGGACTCCAGACGCACTTCTCCAATACCGATGTCGTGAAGCGCATACCCCAGGACCTCACGCCCAATGGCGTCTTCAGTAGTCCTCCAAGCGTCTACCGCGCCAAAGACAGACTCGCAGACCTGGCGGCACTCGCCGAAAGACTGCAGAGCGTCGGGCCGGTCGCCTACGACCTCTGCCCCCAGCCCGTGACCGACGGTCACACAACAAGCGCAACGGTACGGTTCGTCGACGAGGCGGACGCGCGCCGCGCCGTCAGAAAGTACGACAACACTGTGCTTCCCTTCCAACGCGGCGGGGTCCTCCATGTAGCGCCCATCTTCACGGCACAGTTCACCGTTCCCTACAGATGGTTGCGCAATCCTAAGGCCCCGCTCGGGCGCTTGAGAGCCAAATACCCTCAAGTTGATATCAAGGTCTCCAGCCATGCGTCCCCTGACATCGTCAGTGTTGAAGTGACGAGCAAGGACGCAAAGTCCGCCGTGCAAGTCAGGAGGATCTTCGAGAGCGTCTTTGACGTCTACACCTACCATCAAGAGGAACACGCACGTTTGCTCCAAGACCCCCCGAGTCTACAGGACGCAGGAGATGCGAGCGGGTCAGATTGTCCAGTCTGCATGACGAAACCGACGGAGCCTATCCAGTCCAGCTGCGGCCACGTCTACTGTTTGGACTGCTATGCCCACCTGTCCGAATCTGCGGCCGACTCGGTCACGAACTCTGCAATCCGGTGCATTGGCAACGAAGGGTCCTGCCAGAAGGCGTTCGCCCTGTCCGAGCTCAGAAGCGTCCTCCCAACGGCCGACTACAGGCACGTTCTCGAGGCTTCCTTGACATCGTACGTTAGAAGAAACCCCCTCGAACTCCGCAACTGCCCGACCCCAGGCTGTCTGCAACTCTACCGGCCGACGCCAAAAGAAGCCAACGTGAACCCGGTGGCCAGATGCCCGGACTGCCTGGTCGTCCTGTGCGCCGCCTGCCACGCGCACCACGACGAGGGCGTCTCTTGCGACAAGGCGGAGGACGACGCCAACGCGGAGCTCAGGAAGGCCCTCAACATCAAGGGGTGTCCGCGCTGCGAGACGTTCCTCGAGCGGACGGAGGGCTGCAACCACGTGGAATGCGAGGGCTGCCATACGCACATCTGCTGGGTGTGCATGGGCCACTACCCGGAAAGCCTGGCGTGCTACGAGCACATGAGGGACACGCACGGGGGCGCGTACGCCGGGATCCCCGGTTATGATGTCTTTGGCGAGCGGATCCGCGAGGGTCTCCGCTTGTTGCCTGGCGTAGCGCCTCATTTGAAGCGTCAGTTTGCCGAAAACCTTTACGGCCCTGATGAGGTGGAGGGGTTCGAGGCCGGTCGAGGTGGTGAGAATAACGAGGAGGAAGAGTACGATGGACCTGACACGGACGTCGAGGGTTACCTCATCCATGACTGATCGAAGGGGGCCTGCGTCATCAGGTCCTAGAACCACTGGAAGCAAGAACATCATGTGATTTACACGGACAGAGCTGTCAGGATGGTGTGGAAGAGGTTGATCAGAGTTGAGCGTCTGGGGTAATATTTTACGCGTTGTCCATGGCGGCATGGATTATATGCTTGGATTGGGTGTAGCCACCCAGCGAATACAATAAGGTCACTGCAAACATCTCATGGTCTTGGATTTGAATGGCACTGTGATATGCTGGAGCCCGGTCAAGCCTTGGTAATGCTTGATCTGCCGTGATGAGACTATGTATGACACAGACACAACATACTACATTTACTTACACTTCCGACAAGCCACGCCGCAGTTCAATTAACCTAGACATACTGGAACGTGGCTTCCAGCCAGCTGCGATGTCAACTCCGCAACCATCCCGAGGAGAGCCAGGGAAGAGTGGAGTATAGTGCCGATGATGGTTCTCGATGTCACCATTCGCCGTACATGGGCCCAGACATCTACACCAAAGGGCTTGCCATGTCAATCAAAGTGTTCAGACGTCTTCACTCATTCGTCGGCCCAATCACTGGGATAAAACTCCCACCATGGTGCACCTCAAGCGAGACGTTCTCCCCCTCCAGATCCTCGACATCCACCAAAAGCAGGCCGCCGTGCGCCACGGCCTCCTGCGAAACCCCCACGCGGAACCGCACGAAAGTCTCGAGCCGACTCCGCGCGAACGGGTCCGTAAGCAGCAGCGAGCCGGCGTCGTTGTACCTCTTCGCGCCGGAGATCTGGCGCACGTAATCCGCAGGCCACTCCTCGGACTCGGCCCGGACGACGGCCGCCACGTCCTCGATCGTCGACCCCGGCGGCACGGCCACCACGCGGTTCAGCATCCAGTAGAGGGTCTGGGAGAACCTGACGCGGCCTTGCTCGTCGCTTTCGAGGGACTGGTGTTGGTACTGCAGGACAAGGGCAAGGGCCCCTCCGCCGGGGCCCTCGAGGCGGACCACGATGGGGCACGTCAGCCCGTACGACTGGACCAGACGGTCGGTGAGAGGAAACACGGCCATCTCGTCCGCACGGCCCCATGCTTGCGAGTATACAGGACCCGTCCTGTACCCTTTCGGCAACGTGCGGATGGCGCATCCCGAATGCGAGTCGAGACCGTCCACGACGTGCCGCCTGCGCGCGGCGTCGAAGTAGACGAAGGCAGAGCACAGTTTCCCGCGCGTCCATGCCGTCTTCGGGTAGGTCAGCAACGAGTCCGAGACCCTGTAGCACGAGATGTTCTCGAGGTTGAGGCCCAGGGTCCGATTCGGGAGCATGGTGCTGCGGAGGCATAGGGCGATGGTGTTGAACAGATTGCTCCGCCGTCGGCAGAGGAGGGGCGCCAGGAAGACAAAGGAATGCTCCCTTATCCACTTGGAAGGTATCTCTCTCAGGAGCGGCGTGATGATTGTGACTCCGCTGTGCTCGATTCGTATCCGAGTCTCGAGGGCGGGGTTCCAAATGGGGATCACGTCGCCCGAGTTCTTGAAATCCGCGGGGCTCTCCGCGAGGAGCGGCCGCGGGCTCAGGTTCGGGATCGAGGCGTTCCCTTCGATTATGTCACCCCAGGCAAAGACGGACTGGTCGTCGTTTTCCCGAACAATCGTCTCTTGGAGCCGCTTGAAGGCCTTCGTGCCTTCACCGTAGATCAGCGGCATGTTGACGTCGAAAATGCCCAGGAGGCAGTAGGCAAGATCTTCGGCCCGCGTCGTCCGCCTCCGGGAGGCCCAGCTCATCCGCTCGGCCACGCTCGCCTCAGCCAGGCGCGGCTTCCCGTCGCAGAGGTACACGGCGTCGATGCCTGTGATTTTCCCAACGACCCCGCCGAGCACGGATCGCGAGTCGATGCGTCTCCAGTCCGACGAGTAAAAGTCCAGCACCGCCGGCGCCAGCAGTTCCTGCAGCGTCCAGCCGCGCGTGAACCACCGACTGCTGGCCAAAGCACCGGCGCACTCGGACGTCCCAGGCTCGGCGTAGGGGACGTCGGCGAGGTAGGCGAAGCATATCTCTGCGTCCCGGTACCACTTGAACATGGAGTTGATGGCCTCGGAGAGCTCGCTGCTGCTCGACTTGTCAATACAGCACGTGTCGATCCATATCCAGGCATAGCCCTGGCCGCGAGCCAGACGGCACGCGGACTGCACTTTTGCCCACCCCGCCTTCGTCGGCGGGTCTCCCTCGAGGTCTCGGAAGAGGATTTCTCCGTCGGCCCATGTGTGTGATAGGATGGCATACGCCGGCACTTTTCCTTCGTAGAATTCGCCGAGCTGCAAAGTACTCGTGTCGAGTAGCCGCATGACGGAAAGACTCTGATAAACGTCGGCCTGCTCATGTGGGGGCTGCCAATCACCGCGCCAAAAGTGAGGGGATCTCAAGGGCCTGGTAACCGTCCACTCAGCGGCGAAACGGAGTGCTGCGTGGAGGCGTGGGGGCTATTCCACAACAGGCATGTCAGCGCCGCGGCCCTGCATGATGTCCTTGCGGGAACTCCCTCATCCATAGGCTTCGTATAAAGACATTGAGAGGAGGCAGGTAGCCAACGACCGTAAGTGAGAGCCGCCCCCGTGAACGGGAGACCTTCAAGGTGCATAATGGACGACGTCGGCCGCCGAATCCCAGCGATGATGAAAACCCGAATCGGAAAGTGCCAAAGGACGGAACCCTCCCGCACCCGGCCCGGAACCCCTTCCGGATCTTCCACCCCGCTGACATAATCCCACCAGACCCGGGCCCAAGCTCCCTCACCCCCTCCGCTCCGCCTCCGCCCCACGAGCTTAACAAGCAACGCCCGGACCACCCGACGCCCCCTTCCCTGCATCTTGGCTCGGGCTTTTTTCTTCTCTTCCTCTCTTTTGGTTCCCTTGACGAGCACGGCCCTCGAATGACGGAGCTTTTTTTTTTTTTCCTCTTGCTACTAGCGGGATGGCAGGCAGCCCGCGGGGACCCGATGACATCAACGTAAAACACCACCCCCTTCCGGAATGTCATAAGTGGCGTACATCAGGCCTCGCGAGGGCAGGCCATGCTTTGCTGTAGTCTCTCTCGAAGAATACTTTGAAGCCAACTGCCCTTTTTTTTTTATATTTTTTTTATTGTTCATCCACTGCCAATCTCTTTCATCAACGCCCCTGAGGTCGCCTTCACCTCCACTCTGGATAGCGAGGGGTCCTTATCCCGGCATCCCACCGGCAGTCAGACGCAGGGACCGATCACCACACAAACCAACCACGCCGCGACCTGTTCAACCCAGCCAACCTTTCCAAACACCACGGCAAATCTTTACATCTTTTTTGGACAACCAAAATAAGGCCCCGAAACAATGGCCTCCGGAATCCCCAAAACCTACTCCGTCCTCTTCACCCTCCTCGACCCGCTGATCGCCCTCTGGGGCACATCCCTCTTCCTCCTGTCCCCGCAGACCGTGACGTCCTCCTACCTCCCGGACTCCTACACCCGCCCCTCTGCCCTGGACCCGTCGACCTCTCACCCGGCGGCGGCAGCCCCCCTGAGCCCCTCGGCCCTCCAGGAGTACTCCCTCCCCCTCCACGCCCAGATCGCGGGCCACCTCCTCTCCAACGCCCTCCTCTCCTTCCTGCTCCTGCGTGCCGCGCCCGACAATCTCAGAATCTGGCGCGTGTACCAGCTCTCCCTCCTCCTCGTCGACGGCTTTCTCCTCTACGGGACCTTTGCGTCCTACGGCATCCAGGGGCGCCTAAGCCCCCTGGCGTGGCGCGTCGAGGACTGGGGCGCCGTGGGCATCACGTCGCTGGCGGGGGTGGCAAGGGTTGCGTTCCTGTTGCGAGTTGGCTTTCCAAAGCGGGAGAGGGCAAAGAAGGCGTGATGGGATGGATTGCAAACGACAGTCATGACAAGAGACGGCATCATGTGCGTTTTGACTTCTTGTATTCAATGGCCAAATGAACAGGGTATCGCCATATCCATTCTATCCTCAGCCCGTTGCCGCCCTCTCTGCTGAAATTTCAAACGTGATACCCCGTAGCGTCATCAGTATCCTTTTGACACACCCTGCGCAAACCGTGCTTCTCCCGTTGACTAGGCCTGTTCTATGTTCCCAAACAGTCGAGTCCGTTGACGCCAACCGCATCGTACAAAACATCTCTCATAAAGCATCACGTGCCCCCGCCTTTCCTCCGGCTCGTTCACCGGAGACCAAACGAGCCCTTTTCCACAATGAACCGCACAGGCTTCCTCGCTCTTCGCCGGAAGCTGAGTGGTCGCCCCCCCAACCCGACGTGGTTCGTGGTACGCGACGGGCTGGGCAGCGGCAGAGGCACCTGCCCGGGCGACAGGCCATTGCCGCCACGCTCGTCGAAACCCCATCGCATGACACCGCCGCTTCGAATCCAGTTCTCGAGGTTCCGGCACTGGCTCACGTCCACCCATTGCAGCCGACCGCATCCTTCGAGCAAGTTTTCAACTCCACCGCCAGTGACTCTCACGCAGCCTCGGACCGAGATACCCTCGAGTTCGTTCAGGTGCAAGGCCACTGATTGCAAGCTCGCGTCCGACACGGCGCTGCCGCAGAAGGCAAGACGAAGCTCTCGCAGCTGTGGCAGGCCGAGCGCGACCACTTCCGTTGCTGTATCGGAAAGAGCGCAGCAGAAGGACAAGTCGAGATGCGTCAGGTTCTTGGCCGCACCGACGAGAGCAACGATGGCGTTGTCGGAAAGGTATGTGCAGTCAGCCAGACATAGACGTGACAGGTTCAGGAAGCGGAAAGGGGCCCACGACTGAAAGCCGGCGTCAGTGATGGACGTGCAGCGCGTCAGGGATAGGGACTCCAGGCGATTCGACGCATGCGCTGCGAGATGCGCCATTGACCTATCGGTGATGTGCTTACAGTACGACAAGTTGAGGTGTTTGAGGGCCGGGCAGCCGATGATGGTGCCGGGCTTGGGAACGTTGGCCGCCCTTTGCTGGGCTTGCTGGGTTGCGACCTTTTGAGGTTTCGACTTGGCGGTGGAGCTAGAAATCACCACTTGCTTGCTGGGCGGCGGAGGTTGTGGCGGCTCGGGGACCACCCAACCAACAACGCGGGCGAGTAGGTTGTCGCCGACCTTGCGGCAATTGCTCCAGTCGATCTCCTCGAGGCCTTTCGCGTTCTCCGCCATATCCAAAATCTGGTTCGCAGACACATCCCACACAGATCGCATGCGCCACCGCTTGACATTGCGGCCGCAGGCTTCCCACAAACCACGGAAACCGTCGTCCGTGATGTGAAAACAGTTGCTGATATCAATGGTCTCGGGACGCGTACCGGCGAAAGGGCCAATCACCGTCCGAATGGCCACATCCGTGACTCTCCTATTGTACTCGGACAGGTCCAGATCCAAGCATACCCTGGGATGCGTCGTCAACAGCTTGCGCCAGTGGTGGGAAACAAGTCGCGCCCGCATCAGCTCAGCAATATCTAGATACCGGAAGACTGCAACAAGCATGTCGTCGGGAAGAGCAGGGACCAAGGCCGGGTGAGGCCGGCGCGGCAGGGTTCGGGCTCGCTTGACGGGTACTTCCGAATCGGGAGAGGACTGGGGGACGGAGAAACGCAGCGGTGTCGATTCGACATGATGTACTCTGAACCCGTTCAACGCTATGGGCGACGAGTTGTCGGATTGCGGCGTAGGCGGGGCCAGAGAATTGCGTCTTCTGTTCCGCATGTTCTCCATGTCGACGCTCAAGAAGGGATCCGGGTCCTTGGGCTCCATGGTTTCGCCGTCGTCTTTTGTGGGAGACGCGGGTTTCGAAGGGGTTGTGAAGGTCATGTGCGGCAGAGCCTTGGGCGTTGTCGGCGTGGGAGGGTCTGACTTGCTGGCCCGCTCCTTCGGATCCGCGTCCGCCATTTCTATGTCCTCGTCTGACGTCCTGTACCTCTTGCGTGCTGTCTCTTCCACTTGCGACTTGATGTCGGGCGGGCAGCGGCTCCACAGCGTGTCTAACGCGTCACCGGGTATCATCAGACACTCAACCGTGGTGATGGCGCGCACAGTCGCTGTCCGGCCTTCGGACAACCCGAGGCTGGCCACCTCTCCGAAATACTGACCGGCCTTCAACCTTGGTCGGAGGTATGTCGCACGAGTCATTCTCTTGAAGGGCTCGTTGGTGTTTTGCGTCTCGTGTATGACTTCTGCCTCGCCGCGTACAATGAAGAAGATCTCGTTGCCCGCCGATCCCTGCTGGACGATATCTGTGAAGGGCGAGTAAGTCTTTGGCTGGGCACTCAGACCCAGCTGGTGAAGAATGTCCGGGGGCAACGTTGAGAACAGAGGCAGCTCCCGCAATGTCCTCCGCACGTTGACGAAACCACTGCCGAGAGCGCTACCCGCGGCAGGGTCCTCGATGGCACCCGGGCTGGGAGATTTTCGCTTCTTGGAGTTGACAACTGTGCCTTCCCTGATGGTACCCATTTCGCCTGTGGACACCTCTCCCGGCGCCGGCTCTCTAACGCCGTTGATGAGAGTCGAGGGCGGCTTGATGGCCTGGCCTCCTTCCTGGCGCTTCTTCTTGAGGATGTTCAGTCGTTCTTGGGCCTCGTGGCGAATCGCCTTCTCCATATCCGGAAACTTTGGCAGCTCGGCCTGGAGGTCCTCCTTCTTGAGGACGACGAGCAGACATTTCGTCCGGGCAACGATGGTTGCAGTCCGGGGTATGTCCATTAACACGCCAATCTCGCCAAAGAAGGCGCCGGGCTTGAGTTCCGCGTATATGGCCTCGCCATCGCGCGAAGTGACGGCCACTACTCCGCGCACCAGCCAGTACATTGCCCGGGCATCGTCGCCCTCGGTGAGAATATGATCTTGGGCCGCGTGAACTTGCGGCCGTAGGTGGTTCCCGATGGCGGCCAAGAATTCATCGGGGGCAGACACGAACAGGGGAAAGGACCTGATGCGGTCGACCAAATCGAGTGGCATATCGCGTATGGTCGAGGCGGTCAGCGGAGAGGGCCGCATGGGCCGGGTGGGGTTCGTGTCGACATTGAAGGACCTGAGGAGGGAGATGGAATCCGGCACCCCGCCGGCGCCCGCACCGTGGGCGAGGGCGCGGTAGGGCGAGGGCGATGTCGGGGAGCGATTCCGCCTCATGGTCCGGGAGGGATGCCGCGTGCGTGGTCGTGTAGACGCCAGGTTTCCGACGTGCCTTGACGGCTACGCTCTCCGCCCCTGGGGGAAGGGCAGAAAGCCGATGCTTCTACAAGACTTGGCCAACCGCACACCCAACTTATCGCCTGTGCTCCGGAAGGCTGGCGGAGGGAAGGAACCCTCTCCTTGCCTGTGGGGTGTATGAGCTGGCTGTCCTAGATGTCGGAGTGGCCGTTCGGGACAAGAGAATGCCGGTGGGAGCGGTGCATGCTACGGCCTGTCGGATGGGACGGAGTGCACCCTCGGAAAGGGTAACAGCGGCGCGACAGCTGATTGCCAACGGTCTCAGCGGGCTGTGCGGATCTGGGTATGTTTCGGATCGGGCGTTTGCCGTCTGTCGTTTCTCGGTTCGTAGACGTCGAGTGCGTGGCTCGGAGGCGGGGGCGGTTGAAGGAAGCTCCAGCTGTGCGTGCCGAGGAGGTTGACGACACTAGGTGTAGCAGGTCATATCACGCAACGTCGCTGCTGAAAGACGAGGCCAATTCATCCGCGTTTACCTGGCGATTCGGATCGGGGCCGGATTGTTGGTGTTGGTTGCGGTGACAAGAAGCTTGCCGCGCAGTGACAGCGACGGAGGCGTTGTCGAGTGCTTGGCGCCGGGTTCGGTGGGAGCTTGTTTGGGCGGCGGTCCGTCTGCTGCAGAAACCATGTCAGAGAGACACGGTCAATTTCGGCATGGTTCATTGTCGAGGCCAGGGGCGTTGCAAGACTCACCGGATCCAGGCGGCAGGGGCCGAGGGGTCTGGCGCAGATGGAGTGCCTCTTCGGCCGAGATGCAGCCTCTCGTCGCGTGTCTGGGTCGGTCGCAAGACGAACGGAATGGCAGCAAGAGGCGAGGGCGGTGGAAACGATGCCGCCGGGAGAGGGGGGCGACCGAGGCGGATGCAGTCGGTTTGCAGTCGCAACACTGGTTGCTTCGGGGCCGGCAATGGCTGATTCGCAATTGGAGCCGAGATGTTGTTTTTTTGGGTATCTCCAGCAAAGGAGGCTGCAGGAGGAAGAAGGAAGGAGGGGAGGGGAGGAGGAGGGACGGCGATGGACGAAAAGAGGCGGTCGTGGGTCTGGGAGGAGGAACGGGAATTGGGGCGACGGGACGGGGGTGCGAGGAAAGGTTGATGATGGGGGGCGGTGGGACGTGCCCGCCAGAGGTACCGCGACATGGCGACGGCGACTGCGGTGTCGGGATGCCACATCGTACCAGTACCTGCCGTACCGTGCCGTGGGCGGTAGGGTTGGCGGTTGGCGGGCGGCGGGGGTGGGTGTTGCAGCGGGTGTGGGTGTGTGTGTGTGGCCGAGGCCGTGGGGACGGGGGACAGGACTGGACAGGACTGGGACAGGACTGCACAAGACGGGACTGGACTGAGCTGGTCTGAACTGATCCGAACTGAGCTGGATTCCCTCGCGTTTCTCGCAACCTGAGCGCAGGCGCCTGTGCAGACGTGGTGTGCATGTGCCGGCGAGCTTGCGGGTGCGCCGCCGGAGCATCTAGCAGACTTCCAGAAGAGCCCAAGACTGGCGGGCAGACAGACAGGCTGCAGACCGGGCCCAGAGGCAGGAGGCAGGGCGCTCTCAGCCAGTCCGCCAGAGCAGGCCGGCACCGAGAGTCGGCATGTCGGTGTTTGTGGGCGTCCATCCATGGCCATGGTCCAAGGCACGCATCGACATCACCCACCGCCAGAGCAGACACTGGAGGGGCAGCAACGCAACAGCCGCAATCTCTTGGTTTGCACAGGGGCGAACGCGCCTGCTCTGGATCGGAATCCGCAGCCCAACCGTCCTGGACCATCGCCTTGGGCTTTCCAGTGTACGATGTATCATAGCAGGCCCCTGGTCCAAGGGCCGGCCACCTCCCTCTGGCCCCCTGCCCCTCGCTCTCGCACGTCGCAGTCACAGCTCCCGCTGGAAGGGGCTCGCACAATGACGCTCGGAGGGCGGGGCACGGCAAGCGAGATATGTACTGCGCATGTACCTGGCTACCGCACGCCGGCGCTGGGCGTGGCTATCTCGCGCGGCTGACGACATGTCGCTGGCAGGGTGACGAGACATGCGCGTGACCTGACGCCAAAGCTTAAACTGCCTCCCACCAGAGGCACAAGTCGTGCGTGGCGGACGGCAGCCAGGCCGGCCGACGTACTGTGTACACTACGTACGGAACCCTCTGCGTGCAGTTCGGGTTCAGTGTCGAGAGCGTCAAACTGACGACAACCCGCTCACCACCCCAAGAGACACCGCCTCGGAGCTGCACACTCGGCGCGGTGAGATCCTCCGCCGCGGCCACAGCTTGCGGACAGCGCTGCCGCATCTTGTGCTCCCTCCGTCGGGCAAATGCATCCTGTTTGCCAGGGTGATGCGCCGAGGTACCTGTACCTCCATGCGTACGCATCACCCTATCTGTACGTGTTTTATGGTTTTCCCTAGCTGCACTGCAGAGACCTGGGTACCTCGTCGGCGGGGGGAGATTGGAGCGACAGGCAAACTGCAGCTTTCGCGACTGTCCTCCGCAGCCAACGGTGCCCTGTCCTCCTACTCTGGGAGACGTACGAAGTACCGCAAAGTGTGAATGACAAACAGAACGGTGCCGCTGCTGATGATCCACGGCGGGGGCACGGAGTGCAACAAGATGCAGGCCAAAAGCTTGCTGGCGACAGTGACGCTCGTCTGCAGCTGCTCCTTACCTCTCCCATCCATGTTGCTGGGCTTCTCCGGAGATGATGTCAGGGGAGAGATACCACGCACTGGATGCCCGGCAAACCATTGTAGGCCTCTTGGTAACGAACACCAGTCCGGTGCCTGTCAGAGAGGGGTGACCAGACACGATGCCGACACGCCGACCCCCCACTAAGAGCCGTTGTGGACGGGACGCCGTGAGACGCTAGCTCTGGGCTGGCCGTGATGGCGGCTGAGAGAGAGTGTGTGTGTGCGAGTGAGAGGGAACGAAAGAGAGCAAGAGAGAGAGAGATAGACTACCTGCATCTGTCCACTGCTCCGGTCGCCGGTGTGACGCTGGGCAACTGACTAAGGTAGCGTGAACTCGACGAGGGACTTGCCTACCTAGACCGGGCATCGCCCAGGGCCACCAACAATGGGCTGCGCCATCAGATGGCCCGGGGGGGGGGGGGGGGGGGGACAAGATGCGAAAAGGCAAGGGAAGATCGAGAGGGGCCCTGGGAAACCAAACGGCCGGCCGCCGCCCGTGTTTCTTTGTTCCCTCGGGGCTTCTGGCGTCGTTTCCATGCATGCTTCCATCCTCTCCCTTTTTTTTTTTGGCTTTTGCGCTTGCTTTTCGCCCACGCCGCTCCCCGCTTCGGCCGGTAGGGTAGCGGCATGTATCACGTTCCCTCTTAGACTTCAATCGCACAGGTTCGTCTGCTTCCAATCTCGCCCCGTGGCTCGAATCTCGCATTTCGTCCTCCTGATCGAAGCGATGCGGCGGAGGGGACCTTCTAGAAGCCCGCACCGGCCCCAGCAACCCGACCACTCGGTTTGCTGAAAGCGACTCCACCCTTGCGTAGATGGATGGGGAGGCGGTCCTCTGTGTCGTCGAGTAGATGGGCCGAATCGAGCTGTTTATGTTGTCTGTTGCCAGCTCTTGTGCCCCGGGCAATGAGACGACGACGACGACGACGACGACGACGACCTGGACGCCGTGGCCAGCCATCCCAGCGAATCTGGTCGATCCCTAATGTCTCTGCCCTGCGGATGGGATTCTGTCGCATAGCGGACGACATCGGATCGGAGCGTGCAGCGACAAAACACGAAAACAATAACAGCCAGGCGGGCCTTCTGTTTCGCAACGCAGCGATCTCTCCACCCTCCCCCTTCTCTCGGCCGACACCCTGTCAACTTCTCTCGGTTCTCCCACGTCGCTCTGCCCAAGTCACCTCAGCCTAGGACGAAAAGGCATGTGTGGGTGGACCGCCCACCTCACCGCGTGTCTCAAGCTTGCAGGCCGGGACCCCTGGCGCATTGGGCCCCGAAATGGCCAGCACGGGGCACGAAACGGTCTTTGGGGGGGGCCAGAAAGTCCACAGCGGCTGGATGTGAGGATGCACCCGGTCAACCATGTCGGGAGCTGGCAAGCAGGAGCTGGCTCTGGAGCTAGGGGGTGGTGGTCAGGGCGCCGCCCAGCGGGAGGGAGAAGGATGCGTGGAAGCTGTGTGGAAGACGCCTAGAAGCCTGCCATGACCGGAGAGGGCCAGCCTGGGACCTAAAGTCGGGTGGTGTGTGGTGTGTAGCGTGTGGTAGGTTGTGTGTGGTTTGTCATGTGTGGTGTGCATCTCGATTATGCCGCCGCATTTCGCAAGCTTTGTTCCAGAGAGCTCTGTCCAACACTGCTTGCGGCGTGCCTGTCGGGCGTGTTCTATTGGCGAGACTTCGCCGACTAGCTTCGGGGCTCTATGCAAGCTTCGTGTGCTTGAGGAGGGGAGGTGACGAAGAGAGTCTGCGAGGGCATGTCCTCGAGGTTGTTGGGTTTGGTTGGGTAGGACACGGTTTGATCTTGGTAACGACCAGATGCCGCTTAGCCAACGACGTCTCCTGGTGTCCTTTTGCCGAGTCTGTCCGTCTGCTGGCAATACGTAGAAAGCAAGCACTCTTGAAGTTTCAATTTCCGCTGGCCCTTTTTTCGGCTACTCTCAAGCGTGTCCAACTCATCGCACAGAGTACTTCCTTCTTTACGCGCAATCTTACTTGGATACGCGGACGACGACGAAAAGTCCACCTGCTGCTCCTCTTGTTTTGTTTCTGTCTTTTTTGGCTATTTTTTTCGCCTGTCATCAGCATGTTGTGTCATCATGGCCGGCAGGGATTGCATCTGTCAAATATCGTACTTGCATCGTGTTCATGTGTTTGCCAGCCCGTTCGTTGCCAGTCCGGATGCCTCAGCTCTTGAACGACACCAAAGTCGTGCCTCTCACTCCGGGCACGGGGGAGAGGAATAGCTAGACGTGAACGGACAAGATTACGCATCGGTCTTGGAAGCACCTCGGTTTCTTACTCGTATTGTCTTGCCTTCCGACTGGCCACCTTCAACTTGACCATCACTCTCGCAATCCCCACTGTGCTGTCGTTCTCCTTTCTCTCAATACGACAAACACGACCTCGCCGCCTTGATTTGATTCGTCGTCGCCTGCTCTCGGCCACGTTCTGCCTACCCGGACCACGCGAGCGCGGCCTCAGAATCCCGGCAGCAGAGAAGACGAACTCGATGTCGCCAGTGAGTCGCGGCAGGCCCTTTCCGTTCCAGCGGTCGGGTCGCTCCCAGGCCTCCTGTTTCGCACCGACAGACTTGGAAGAGAATCCTAGCTTAAGCTTCTGCCTGGTGAAACGCTTCTCCCATGTTTGCGTCCTGCTACCAGGAGTCCAACAAGAGCCCGACGACGACGACACCAGACGCAACCTCCAAGCACGTCCGATATTCCTTCTCACACGAACCAACACACGGGTGACTCTGGCCACATTACACCCTTTCCCCTTGCTTGACATGACTTGCTACGCTTGTCGACCGGCCGTCGGGGCTCCGTGTCCCGACAGCTTGCTGGTCGTTACAGTCATCCCGGGTCGTCCAACGCTCATAAGCTCAACGCTATGGCGCATTCATCACACTCCCACGTGTTGACACGATTCCCTTCTCCTTCCAGAAATACACGCAGAACAAACAACGACCATGCCCTACCCTCAGCCCGGCCAGTGTCTAACCATGCCCTGCGCGGCTGGCCGCGCTCTCGTTTCTCGACATGTGCCAAGGACTAAAAATAGGCTCACCTGGACGCTGCCGCTTGGCGCATGAAGGCCGGCATTGTTGGGTCTACTCGCTGTTCAACAGCCCGATTCCCATCGCCTGAGCTTCAACACCGCCTTCGGCAAGCTTTACACCATCCGAGACCCTGGAGCAAGGGTTTCTATTACCGGTATGGGAGATCCTTGTGCTTCACGTGTCGGTTTCGTGTTTTCGACATGACTTACCCAACCAACACACACAAGGGTACTTGTTGATGTTTATGCAGAATAGCTTTCGCGATTCATTGGAAGCCAATGGTCCATTTCCGGAGGCGGTCCTGGTGTCTTCCAACGACCCGGAGGCTCATTTCGGGGGCCTGGGACGGCATGCAAGTCCGATTGTCTTTGATTTCTCACTTTCGGCACCCAGCATACAACATCGAGGTTGAGTTTGTTTTCCCATAGTTTCGGCCCCAGGTACGGAATGCCTGTCCACTCGACCAATTGCCTTCCAGAACAATTCCAGCGTTGATCGGTGAAGCAAGCCCAGGCCTTCGATGTCGTGTCGAGCAAACCCTCCTCGGTGGTCTGGAAATCGAAGCTATTATCACACAAGGGAACACGTCGCCCTCCTGTCCGCGCAGCCAGGCTGTGCTATCTAAGAACTGCACCGGCGGCCAGGATTAAGATTTCGGGCTCTTCCCATGTTTCAGTGGTGTCCAACACAAGCTAATTAGAGCGTGAATATAAGCGACGTAGCCACGGCTCGTCACAAACACGATGCTGTTATGCTGCAGCACCGCGGTGCGCACTTTCCGAGTACGATCACGACGACAGTCAAAGCCTCAATGGTTGAATTATGAATTAGGATTGACTATAGAATCTTGGCATGTTGGTACCTCCACCACTGATCGGTGTCTATTTTGAATAGCCGCGACGCTACGCCGCGCCCATGGTTCGGCCATGACCGGATGCCGGCGCAAGGTCTAATGTCTCGAGAAGCCCTCGTCACCCCAGCAGTGCGAACCGTCATCTCCCATTGCCCTACAAGGTAATTTTCAACAGCTGTGCCCCAGGTCGGAAGTCTCTCCGCAATCGGTCGAGCCCCTCAAAGTGAGGCTGTGACGAAAAGCTTGATTGGCGCGGCACGCACGCAAACCGCGGATCGTTTGTGCTCAGTGTTTCGAACTGTCGCCGCCCGCAAGCAAACCATTGAGGGTCTTGCGGTCCAGCCCACGGGCGTGCAATGTGACTGGGCATACAATACGAGTGGTTCGCACGTTGCTGGGACCGAGGAATGCGGCTTTCGCGAGTAGTATGAGAGCATGATTCGCCTCTCCGGGACGAAAACTCATCCGGATGCCGGATGCGAAAACATCGCGAGGATTGGTCGCCGATAACGCTCGTATCCGAAATACAATCCTGTATTGGCTAGAGTGTCGATAAAGGGCCTGCCGGTTGTGGCAGACTGAGCTTGCGACCGGACCCGCCCTCGGAGGTCCGATATGGTCGGATCCGGTAATAGTGGGGACATCGGCGTGGTCCCCGGCGGAGCCATTCCCCCCCTTGGAGGAGCGCAATGCTCCCACCGCCGACTCGAATCGACTCTAGATGCCGCACAAGCCATGCGTGCAGTCGAGACCCGAGGGGGTGTTGCAGCAGATGGAGTTGCTGGAGCAGAAACACGCCTGGCCCAGGCCCTCCTTCTGCCCTTCCTTCTCGCCGACGAGTGCGTTCCATACCGCCGTGATCAGGTTATCAGACGATGTTGGGCTCGATTGCGCTTTGCTTGGGGCTGCCACGGCTGCGGCGGCGGGGACGTCTGGGTGCGCGGCGGACGCCAAAGGGTGTTGTTCCGGGTCCACGGGCGCTGCCCAGGCCGTTGCGGCCAGGATGGCGACGGAGAACCATGATGCTGCCGCGACCTTCATTTTGAATCGTGGTATCGGTCGCTTGTGAGTTTCTGGAGACGTCGAATACTGGCAGGGGGCAGAGGGGGTCCCTTCTTTTAAAGACTTGACAACACTGAGAAAGCGCAACGAGAGTCTTCGAGCAGAGCTTGTGATGGTCTGTTTCGCAACTGCACAAAGGGACCGGACGGTGTCGGCTTCTTGTACTACGCGGTCTGACCTATCCGGCCGGTACTAAATTGGGCCAAGGGCGGAGGGGGCTAAGACGAGCGCCGTTGGTTTATTTGAATCGCACAAAGAGGGCGCGCGCCTGTCTCCCTTTGGGGAAAAATACAAGCCACACCGAAGCGTGAAACGGGGGCAAGCCAGAAAAAGTCGGGACTAATGCAAACCACAAAGGTGAAGAAGGCGTTGAACGACCAACGCAAATGGCTTTTTCACGAAAGGAAAGGACAGCGCTGGCTTGGTTATGTACGGATCACAGAACAGTCGGACACCTGCCGACTCCTTCCCCTACACCTATGCACCCAAGGCAATTTACATTGGTAAGGATTAGCCGCTGCCCGAATCAGGAACTTCGGATGTGCAAGGCAGCTGGTCTGCTTGGTTTGCCTCGATATTGCTGCGTCGTATCCGGCGCAGCATTGCAGCTGGGGGCGGAGGGGGCGAAATGCAAACATCCGAAGCAACAGCGGCAACGACAGTGGAGGGGGCGGAAACGAGATGACACTTGGTTGGTGCGAGCGGCGCTGGATCGTTCGTTTGATGCTGGAACCCCGTGCGGGGGCCGGGGAGAGGCTTGGAGGAGAGGGGGAGGCGCCTGATGGGGGCTCGGTTGGGAATGCAACACAATTCCAGCGTAGCCCGGGCGCTAACGCTGGGGGGAGCGAAATCGCGAGTTCATGCATGACTTTGTGCTTAACTGCTGGCGTTGGTTGGTGTGACGGGTTGGCGCGCAGTGTTGGTTTGCGATTGTTGTTTCTTCCGAATCCTGGTATTGCATTGCCAGGGGGGCCGGTCCTGTTTGGTGGTCTTTTGTTCATCAGTCTGGCGGAGCGGGCGACTTTGTTGAGTCAGTAGTGCGCGGCCGAGTATCGTATTCCATCATCTCTTTCGATTCTTAAGCGCGATGGAGGATTCACATGCAGACAAGAGACAAAGCCCACACTGGGTTTTGCTGCCCGCGATGGACGTCAGAGTGATTCAAGTCGCGCCCGAGCTTCCAGCGTCACACTTCCCGTCTTGGACCCGAGGTCGATCATGTGTCTCATAAGACCAGCTCAAGACGTGCAACGACTCTGAACAGTCTGAGCTAAGGTCGATGGATGGACCTGGGCTATGGAGGGACGTGCTGGACGGTCAGCGATGCTGCCGTGTGCGGTTGTACGGGTGTTGGGGGAACTCAAGTGCGGAGTGCAGGTGATTCTAGTGTATTCTGTTTTCGGGATCGACGTCGAGGGATGGTGGTGAAGATCCTCGCTTAACCGAGTGAGAGTAGTTGGAGTTAGTCAGGTTCCCTCAGGCAACTGGGGGCAGAGGCCAGGTCGAAAGAAGCAGGGCTCTAGTTACAGGAGCAAAGGAGGTAGTCAGTTGGAGGGGCAATTGGCGCCGCATATCGTGTCCTTCGTGACTCGTCCGATGTGGGATACGGACCGCCGAGACGAGCGACGGGGAGGAAGGGAAAGACGGCCTTGGCGGGCTTGACAGACAGGGCAGACAGGACAGACGTTCGGTCGACGCACCTGGACGTGAATGGACAAGAGTCAGAGTCACGCGGTGTGGCGCTGGATTCGGATGAAGCCCTTTGCGGCGCGCGTTGGCACGCGAGATTAGGTTGGCGTTTTCGAGACGGGACTCGTGGCTTGACGCCAACAACTGGACGGGTTGTGTGAGCTGGTTTGCCTAGACGGTTGACCGTTGCGGGAGGTGTGATTTGTCGTTTCTTTCGAGGTTAGCTAGAAACTTATTTTGATGGAGGGCATTGGCGGCCGGCCCAAGGTGGTCAGGGTTGGCCCGCAGCCCGCTCGAGGGGACATCCGCCAATGCAACGGCGGTGATTCAGGTGTTGATGAGAGATTGGCCAGGGACGGCGGGTAGAAGGGCTAGTTGGGAGGCTGTCTTGGAGTCCGCGAAGGCGGTAAGCGTTGGTGCGTGTTGCTTTTTTTGTGTGGAACAAGTGTGAGGGATCACGGCATGTCCATGTCCATGTCCATTCCACGTGTAGGACCGGTTGTCGGCCCAGTTTTGCCAAAGCCTGCGCTTCGGACGAGGAGTCCTCAGTCAGCTCGTGAGACGGAACAACATGCCCGCAAGCTTTGGCTCAGCAGCGAAATCTGACGAGAACGACGTAATCCACGTTTTGGTTGTCGTATGCTGTAGGAAGCTTTCCCAAGAAACTTCCACAGCGGCTACCATGTACACTGCCGCTAGCCGAGATGCTAATTCGGGATGCCAGGGGAAGAGTAGATAACGGCAGAGGCCACGGGGGTGAACCGCAATGCCGCATTGCATCGGAGGACGAGCCGAGGCGAGGTGAGGAGAGAGCTTCAGTGCCAGCTGGCGATGAGTCATCAAGCCAGACGGTAGCAGCTGGTCACCCACGTAGCCTCCAAAATCCGCCTGCACCCGGATCGGAGTTAAGCGGAGCCAGCGGCAGCACAGAAAGCCTGGAAGCTGCGGGAACTTCCACCAGCTTCTCTCCGGCCACTCACATGACCGCAAAACGCTTTAGCTAAGCAGCTGCCTCAGCCAACGGGCACACAGCAGAGGCAAAATCCGACCCCCGAACACCCGCGAAAGAGTGAGAAACGTCATTCGTCATTGCCTCCCGCGGGCACCACTACGATCTTGCTCTCTCTTTTCCTTCAAGAAGGTCCCGCGCCTCTTCGCTACAACCCCTCGACACTACACAACACGTTTCCTTTGTTTCTGCATCCAGAACACAGGACAGCCGCAAAACACACAATGTCCTTTAGCATCACCCTTCGCCAAGGGCCTGCGCGCCTGGCGCAGCGTCTCCCGCAACTATCCCCAACCTCTGCCTCGGCCGCCTTCCGCACGACGGCCACCCGGGCCTTCCACCAGGCCTCGCCCAAGAACAGATCGTCCGCCATCGCCGCCCGCGCGACCGGCCTCACCTCGACCTCCTTCGTCGCCCGCAATGCCTTCCGCAACTCCTCGAGGACGTACATGCAGGATGCCGCACCGGGCGTCCAGGGCCAGCAGTCGAGCCCTCTGCGCAAGCTGATGGTCGGCGGCGCCATCTTCGGCGGTACCCTGGTCGCCATCAACCTCGTCTTCAACCGCGAGACCCGCGATGACGGCGGCATGCCCGTTTACGAGCGCGAGTACCTCAACGACACCTTCCTCCACACCGGTCTGGGCGTCGGCATCATTGCCCTCAGCGCGCGCCAGATGATCCAGTCTGGTTTCGTCTACAGGCTGATGGTGACCAACCCTTGGGTCGTCGGTATCGGTGGTCTCGCTCTCAGCTTCGCTACCATGTACGGCACCCGGGCTATCTCTCCCGACAAGTACGTTTGAACCTCGTCCCGCGAACGACTGACTTGCAAACTGACTGCGAATAGCTACATCCCCAAGTACGCCATGTGGGCCGCCTTCAACGCCACCCAGGCCGCCATGATCGCTCCCCTCTTGACGATGGTCCCCGGCGCCCTCCTCGCCCGCGCTGGCCTCTACACCGTCGCCATGATGGGCAGCTTGTCCATTGTCGGCGCCACCGCCAAGCAGGACAAGTATCTCTACATCGGTGGTCCCCTCCTCGCTGGTCTCGGTGTCGTCGTCGCCTCCAGCCTGGCTCCCATGCTCCTGCCCGTCACCGCCGTCCGCACCCTCGCCCTGACCGAGAGCATCTCTCTGTACGGTGGTCTCGCCGTCTTCGGTGGCTTCACTCTCTACGACGTCCAGAAGATCCTGCACCACGCCCGTCTCGCCGAGCGTGGCGTCATCCGCAAGGACGCCGTCAACGAGAGCATCGCGCTCGAGCTCGACTTCATCAACATCTTTGTCCGCATGGTCCAGATCCTGATGATGCAGCAGAACCGTAGGAAGTAAGCTAGTCGGATTGGCGTTTGGCGGTCAGCGGAGGACGCGAATGGAATAATTAAGTTTCCGCCGATGGGACACACGTATACACCCACGGCGGGAGGAACACAGAGGCAAAAGAAACCCCTCTCTTGTACTTCGAAGATGCCTACGGGCTAGAAGTTGTTTTTTTGTACAATACCTGAATCAGTAAAATTTTCAAACTTGTCAAAAGTAGCTGCCTTTGTCGAATGGTCCGCCGTGATGTCTTCCTGCTACTTCCTCGTTGAAACAGGGCCATTCATGCTGGTGGCGCGTCAATGTCTTCACTTGTTGCCCGTAGCTGTAGCTGTGAGGTTTCTCCAAGGTGCAACGCAATTGACACCGGAAATCTCTCCCATCACCGACTGAAGCTCCTCGCATACCACGGGGCAGGGCGGCAGCCCTGTCACGGTCGAGACATCACACGAACCATGGTAAGTCTGAAACTGTCAAATTCAAAGCGGTTGAGCGCTATTCATCGCCCCGGCGGGCGGTCCTCTACATCCATACTAGAAGGTAACCCGACCCGTCCCGGAGCATCCGTGCATCATCATGATTTCCCAAAGTTGAAAAGAAAACCCATATCGTTACAGCCGACTCCTGTCCCGTCCTGCTCCCTTGCGTCGGGCGGCATCGCCGCCGCCATCCACGTCGCCATCGTCACCGCCGAGTCACCCCTCGAGGGGAGGGAACGTCCGCAGGAAGTGGCTCGGGCACTCGTAGCCGCTCGGGTTCTTGTTCAGGTACAGCTGGTGGTACTGCTCGGCGTCCCACCACTGGCCGGCGGGGATGACCTCGGTGACGATCTTGCCCTTGTACCACTGCTCGTTGGCGAGGCGCGTGACGTCCTTGGCGACCCTCTCCTGGTCCTCGTCGTGGAAGAAGATGGCGCTGCGGTACTGCGGCCCCGTGTCGGGCCCCTGCTTGTTGGCCGTGGTGGGGTCGTGCATGCGGTAGAAGAACTCGAGGAGCTGGCGGTAGCTCACGTCGCCGGGCTGGAAGACGACCTGCAGGGCCTCGGCGTGGCCCGTGTCGCCGCCGCAGACGGCGCGGTAGGTCGGGTTCGCGAGGTCGCCGCCGATGTAGCCGACGCGGGCGTCGATGAGGCCCTTGCCCTGGAAGTGCTTGCGGTACAGGTGCTCGACGCCCCAGAAGCAGCCGGCGGCGATGGTGGCCTTCTGGGCGCCCTCGGGGATCGTGGGGCCCGTGGCGGCGGACGAGGCGGAGGCGGGCGCGACGGACATTGTGGTCGAGGTGAAGGGGCGGGCGAGGCGGGCGATGAAGTTGAAGACCATGGTCTGCTGCGGCGGGAGGAGCGGGAGGAGGATTGTCAAGAGGACGAGGGCGAGGGCAAGGGCGCGGGCGCGGGCGAGGAGGGGCAGCTGCTGGAGCTGGCGGTGGGGTGGGCGGCTCGGGGCAATCGTGATTTACTGGCGGTATGACGAGGCGGGAACGCGCCGCTTGGATGATACGGGAAGGTGGTTAATCGAAGGGGGGAATCAATGCGGATTACACGAGATTTGCTCCTTGAAGATGCGTTGTCTAATGGCAAACCCGCCGGAGTTGCAGCTGATGGCCCCCTCCCCAGAGAAACATCTACACTATATACAGGGCCCTGCCACCTGCGTCACCTCGACTCCAAAGCACCGGAACCCGCGCCGCCACCTGTCTCCCACGCTTCTGGGGCCTTCGGCAGTGCGACACACGCACCGCGCGGGATAAACCGAGAGAGGAAAAATAAAAATAAAAGTGTTGAAGTCACCACTTGGACCCTCAGGGATTGAGAGGCCCTCCCCCCCGTCGAAAACGTGGAGTGCATGACAAATCGGGGCGCCGGCTCGGAGATCCTTTTCCAAGACTCCCGAGCGCTGGAATCCCCTGGCGGGGCGTTGTCCAGAGGGCCAGCAGCTGGAAGCCCGTTTCTCTGAGCCCGCCCTTTCCTCGGTCTGCCGGGGGGAGCTCGAAGCTCCTTTCTGCCCCGCTTCGCCGAGCACAGTCCCCAAGGATCCTCTGACACCGCAGCGCACTGTGCTTGCTTGGATGCCCAGTTTGCATGATGATGGTGTCTGCGGCTTGGGAGCGTCCTCGCCGGACGTAGGGACCGTTGCAGGATTGCCCAGTTCGCCCGTTGGGGTTTGTTCGGCCTTCTCGACCCCGCGTTGCCCGCGTATCCGCGTTGTGGGCAGTCCAATGCGGGGACGAGCTCGTGGTTCGATCTTGGCTTGTTGCTGTTCATAAAGAGAGGCGGAAACGAGTCGGGATGTCGAGTTGCGGTTGCGCGGCTCGCAGTCCTTCACCGTCCGTATCCAGCCCAAGAGCGTCTTGAAGATCAGAGCCAGACATGAGCGCGTTTGTAGGAGCAACCAGAGCTGCGGCACAAGCCAGGTGCGTCGATTTCACATGCCTTGCCAGGTTCCTACAACACACTGCCCTGCGCACTGCTCAACTAGCATGCCGTTGACTGGCTGATGAGGTGCTGCTGGGCAATGTTGTGCACGACCCCTCGCTGACACGATCCCAGCCGCGTCGCCATCGTGACCGGCTCTGCGCGGGGCATCGGCCGCGCCATCGCCCTCCGCATCGCCCGCGACGGCTACCATGTCTGCATCAACGACATCGCCGCCAACGAGGCCGGCGCCCACCGGGTCGCCCAGGAGATCCGCGACCTCGGCCGCAAGTCCGTCGTCGCGACGGCGGACGTGAGGAACCTCGCCGAGGTGCAGGGCATGGTCCGGAAGGCCGTCGACGAGCTGGGCCCGTTGAACACCATGTTAGTCTCCGGTCGAGAGTGTGCGCCCCCGCAGCGGGACGGGATCTGAACCACAGACAGGATCGCCAACGCCGGCATCGCGCAGGTCAAGCCCCTCTTGGACATCACCGAGGAAGAGTTCGAAAACATGTTCCGCGTCAACGTCTTTGGCGTGCAGCACTGCTACCAGACCGCCGCGAAGCAGATGATCGAGCAAGGAAATTGCAAGCCCGACCGTCCCGGAAAGATCATTGGCGTATGCCCCCATCCCTCACCTCCTCATTACCCCCCGTCACCCCCAATCTCTAACGCCTGCAGTGCTCCTCCATCGTCGGCTTCAAGCCCTTCGCCCTGCTCTCGCACTACTCGGCCTCGAAATGGGCCGTCCGCGGCCTGACGCAGGCCAGCGCCATGGAGTACGCCGAGCACAACATCACCGTCAACGCCTACGCGCCCGGAATCGTGGGCACGGCCATGTGGGACCTCATCGACGAGAAGCTGGGCGAGAGGACGGGCGCCAAGAAGGGCGACACGATCAAGAAGTTCACGAGCGAGCTCATCGCGCAGAAGAGGACGAGCGTGCCCGAGGACGTCGCCAAGCTGGTGAGCTTCCTGGCGGGTCCGGATAGTGATCATGTCACCGGCCAGACGCAGATTGTGGACGGTGGCATCATCTACACATAGTGGGCGGGGTTTGCTTGTATATCTTGCGTAAGGCCCGGACCAGGGGAGCTTGGTCGTAGCGGTAATCGAATCATTGACGCGTTTCTACATTTCACCATCTCGTGTCTCCGGCTGCATCAGACCATGGCCGTGCTGCGCCGCAAGAGACATCGGGTGAATGAGGACCGGCCGGTCTGATGACAGCGAGCTGCAAGCTGGGAACACGCACTGTGAGGCGATCCCGCTCTAAACCCGGGGAGGCTCGGCATGAAGACTAGGAGCTCTCTTATCGATAGATGCGCCATCACTA
This sequence comes from Colletotrichum tofieldiae, assembly GCA_022836555.1. Classification (NCBI taxonomy): domain Eukaryota; kingdom Fungi; phylum Ascomycota; class Sordariomycetes; order Glomerellales; family Glomerellaceae; genus Colletotrichum; species Colletotrichum tofieldiae. Next base: position 544,330 of record BQXV01000008.1, on the reverse strand, counting down.
GGCGAGCCATTACTACCTTGCGGATTGTCCGCTGGACTCATAGGCCATTCACGGAATGGAGGGTTGAGGGCTTATGGATTACATGACCCCATAGTCCCAGTTCGGGTCTTCACCGCACACCCACGCACGCCCTGAGTTTGGGCTTCAGCTGGTCCCGCGAGCCGTCCTGAAGGCGGTGCTGAGCAAAACACAAACAAGTACCAACTGGCTCCTCTCTTGGTCTTGTCCGAGTAAGACGAAACAAAAACCCTCAACACTGCCGATGGGTCCCTCCGAGAACTTTCCCACACCTCTATTGCGCGGTTACAACAGCCCTGCAAGAAAGGTTCCCAAGAGTGTCCCTGATGAAAGGAAAACGTATCAGTCAGCGAAAACTAGAAGCTCCAATCACACGACTTGAAGCCTAATTTGTACAATACACGTACCGAGTATCAAGAACACGGCCGCCAGTTTCCAAGTTTTGAAATGGCTGAGCCAGTCCTCTGTACGGGGTCCTGAATGAAGCGTTGTAGACTCCTCGTCGACCATTGTGTGGCGGCTTGGGTCTCGCCGTGCCAGATTACGGTCGATGAGCGGCAGCAACGTGGTAGCGTGCTCGGGCAAACCGAACTCAACGAACTCTCGGAGCGTCATTTGGAGGGAGCCTTCGATGCCCTGGTGAAGCGGCCAGTCTTTGATCTGTCGTCAGTCATTGTTAGCATCAAAGGTCATGGGTGAGATACGTCGCTCGATTCCATCATCCCCAAAGGTCTGGGTTGAGTTGAAAATGAAAAAGAAATTAACATACCTTTCTGAAAAACTCGATTTCCCCCAAAACTCCCTTTCCATATGATGACTTTTCATCATATGTGTTGGATTTCGTCAGTTGGATAATGTGCTTGGAAACCCCACCATCAGAGCTCTTCGTATGATGTGGATAACTCGGATCCCAGATGACGTCGAAACCGAATTCCTGTCCCGCTCGCCACACAAGAAAAACCCTTGGGTCTGCATCAGCTTGCAACAGTGCCTTCATGCCAGGGCTGAAATTCCGACCGAATCCCAATCTGGAATCACGATCCATCTTGTGGAAGAGAAAAGTCAGCCAAGGGGTAGTGTTCTTGTGCCACTGCCCACCATACTCGCTGTTGGGATCAACACCAAACTTGAAAAACAAATCAAGACATGCTTCGAAACCCTGAGGCTTTGACCAATCCCCATACCGACCGAAATCACAAACAGCGTTCAAGAGCTCTACCCGGGCTTGTGGGTCTTGCGCCCAGCCGAGGTTGCGCAAACCCCAATCAACGAAAGGGACGAAATATGACTCGCAGCTTTCATAGAGAAGCGAAACTACATTCAAGCCGGACTCCCTAGTATGTGAGTTTCCCTCATAGTTAATGTTCTTAGACTTGTATGAATCTCCATGTTGAGAGAATTTGTCTTGTAAAGTGTCTTCCAACTTGCCTAGTTGGGCCATGCGAATGCTCTCCTTGCTATGGAAGGCGGGAGAGTGTGACATCGAATCGATGAGGCTAGGCAACAGTCTGGACCATCCTACAGAGCTCCATTTCATCCAGGGGACAAGTTGTGCATGCCGAATGACACATTTCAAGAATATCTCCTCCTTGTCGAAAGCATCCTGAAACTGCTTGAGTGTCTCCGGCATGGAGTGTAGAAGCCAGTCGTTGATGGACCGGTGTACTGTACTGACGCGTGACCCGAAAGCAAACACTCTGTATGGATCTTCCTCGGATCTATCGGAGTATAGAAACTTGGAATCAGTAATCTCCAGTAAGCCTCTATTAAGGCCTCGTAAGCGGGCTGAAAAGTTTGCGTGCCGGACTTCCAAATCTTCCAAAGTCATTGCTCGGTCGTCAACGTGACCATCGCCCATTTCAAGTGCCAAAACATCTTCAAAAAATGAATGGACCAGAGCTGGCGCATATGGGAACCCCAGCGCCAGTAGAAACATACAGTAGGCTTCTTTCTGGTCCGCTTTACGAATGGAGCTGAATATTTTGGAGAAGAAGCCTTCCAGCTCTTCTGGAACCTGGTCGAGTGCTTTCTGCAATGCCCACAAGGGCCTCTGCTGATCTAGATTCTCGTAGATCTCATCAAGAACCAGTTTCACCCACAGAAAGACCCCCAAGGATCGCTCGGTGATCTGGGAGCAGAAGGTGTCGCGGTCTTTTTCCGTGAACGTCCGGAAACGGGGATGTTCATTCAACCTTGTAGCGACCAGTTGACACACGTCTCCTTTGGTTACCCGATGCAGTCTCAATCTTTGCTCTGCTGGGAAATTGTTCATAAAAGCGTTCTCCTCTCGACTGGTCACACAAATCTTCAGCTTCTCCGGGTTGCCCTTGCTCCACTTCATGAGCCGCAGCGCGAAATTCGTATGCAATTCTTCCGGGTCGTTCAGTTCATCCAGACCATCCAACAAGAGACAGATGCGTACGTGTTGAGCTGGGCCACTTGGATGGATGCACCGTTCAAACGCTTGCAGGGCATCTTTTGGTGTTATACGCAAATCCGGCGTCGGCAACCACGGCGAATACTGGCGGGGTTCCCAGTACATCGGCAGTACCTTTGGAAACAGGTCGGGCAATTCTGTCAAGATGCTGCATAGAAGTGACCGGACTACCCCAGCAACCGTTCGCTGAATGGGATCTCCATACTTCCAAATAAAGACACTGGCCTTTATCAATTTCTCTCCTCCGGCCCAAGTGACAAGACGAGATGCTGTGCTTTTGGATTCGGCAACAAGCTTCAGTAAGGTGGACTTGCCAGATCCTGGTTTACCAGAAATATGAAAGATGCCGCTGCCTTCAGAAAGCCAAGTAGAGAGAGGCATGATGAGCTCCGGATGGTCAGGGGTTTCTGAGCTCTGAACGAGCCAGTTGAACGTGCCGTGTGCTGCGTCAGAGACCTGATCGTATCGCTGTTTCATTTCCGAAACTCGCAGGGCGTCAAGTATTCGTTGTTGGTTGATCTGTTTTAGTATCGAGTCGGTAGTCCCAAAAATACGGTGGAGGGAAGTCAAGGTATCAAGAGTGTCTGCTTGGTTGCTTGAAAGGTCTTTTACTAGACCTTGTAAAGAGGCTACGTCTCTCGAGTGGGAGGACTGCATGGAGAGGATCTGCTCCAATTTGTGGCCGGTCTCAGACCTAGTATCGAATCTCAATTAGTAATGCTTTGCAACCGGCTCACGGCGGAAGTAGCCAACCTCATAATGGACAAGATCTGTATGTTGAGATGCGTCATGCACTGCTGAAGTTGATCTTGCAGATCTCCGACCTCCTTCTCGTTCCAAACGGTTGAGATCGATGCCCGTATCGTCTCGCGGAGTGAACCTTCCTTCTTCCTTGACGTCCTGTGCAGGAGTTTGAGGATTGCTCTGCCCAGGTTTTCGCACTCGTTTGCGACCGCGAAAAGGCCGGCCTCTGCCTCGGACGCCGGCGCCCCGGCTCGTTCCGCCTTGACCCTATCAATAAGGTCTTGCATCTTTGTAAAAACGTTTTCGAACCGAGCATTGTCCTCGGTGCTTCCCGATGCCGACTCATGGAGGCTCTTCGCTGTCTTGACGCATTTGCCGGCGAACTCGACGAACGTCAGGATCGCGGAGGCGGATCCGACGATTGTCCATGGGTCTGCCATCGCGAGCTGGGGGCCACCAGCTTCGAGTGCCGGGTCGTGAGGACTGGAACAATTTACCTGGCCTGGAGTGATCTGGAAGTCCTTCTTTTTTGTGACAGAATAAGCCGGCAGGAAAGGCGTGCGCTTTTGGCAGACGTTCGGGAAGAGTGGCTCCGGGCTCGGGTTCAGGCTTCATTGACAAACCAGGGGCGTTTCGTGCCACCCAGGACAAGACGAGGGAGCATACACTCGTAGGAGACGGTCTGGAGACAGACTCTGTGCCTCACAACGACCGATCGGCGGGGAGGTGGTCTACTAATAGGCACACACACCAAGCTAAACATGCAGGTTGCTTTACTGCGCCTCGGTATCTGCCATAATCGTGCAAAACGGCTGTCCATCAGCGACCAATTACAGCGATTAGGACTGGCGAAGCGAGAGAAGAGAAGTTACTTCTCCACACGAGTAGAGCCTTGCATATCGTTCAGACAGTCCATGCAGGCCATTGCTTTGGGTCAGCAACCCACGCAATGCTTATTTACCCCCGGCGCCTCAAGCCAAAGGCTTAAAAAACTCCTTTTATAACAACGATTGGAATAAAAATCTCAGATGGCGGGATTTTCATCCCCTAAAGTTCTTTCCGCATGAAATGTACCAGCGGGCACACTTTCTCCGTCGCTGGAACCATTTCCGCACTCTTCCATGAGCTCCTCTCTGGTATCGATTGAGGACTATATGCACCAAAAAAGCTCTTGACGGAAATCCTGAACTATGATACTACTCAGTTTCAGTATAACCCCCTCAAAGATATCTCTAACTATGTTTGATTGACGGCCAGGGCCCGAGTATCTGAGAAAGTGGAGTTTTAAATCAAGAGAGGTGATGTTCGAGTATTGGGAAAACGCGGACGTGGATACTACATATTTTCCATTAGGTCCGCCAAAATCTCTTTCCTCCATCTGAAGAAAATACTCGCATGCGTATCATCTTCGACTCTGAGATGAGCACTGTCTCCCAACCGGTTGGCGATCTGTTTGCCATGATTCAGAGGTACAAATGTGTCCTCTTTCCCATACCACAGTCGCACAGGAAGATCGGAGCGAATATCCTCTATGCGGAAGCCAAACTCCGTGCCGTCCAAGTAGCCGTCATGGCTCACCCCGTCAATCCCCTGGGCGTAGTACTGTCGGCTCGTCATTACCATTCGACCCACGAGCTCACTATCTGTCCAGATCCCGAGCTCTTGTTTCGGATATGCCGCCTTGTGCGTCTCCGCCTCCTCCAGCTGCAGCTCCAGCCGCTTTTCATCTGACAAATGGAACCGTCCTTGCCTGTGGAAAAACCATCCGGCAAGGCGAGGAGTATAACGCCACCCGTATGTGAATCCGAGCCAGTGGAACCAGCCGGCTCCGGCCATGCCTATATCGGGAGGGCCGATGCCACATACAATTGATACACATTTGAGCTTCTCACGAGGCATTGATGTCGCGCATGCAAGTGCGTACGGACCACCGCCCGACACGCCCTATCCAGTCGAGCAGTTAGAAACGGGCAACTCAGCGTACAGAAAAGGTATTTTACGTACCATCACACCGTATTCTTTCAGCCCGAGGTGCGCGGCGAGGTGTTCCAGGTCCTTTGGGTGGTCGAGAAGTGTTCGTTCAGGCTGGAACGTGCTTAACCCCATCCCTGGCCGGTCCGTCGCGATGATGCGTGCGCCCAATTCCAAGGCAGCCTCATGAAGGTGCCCGGCTTCAACACGGGAGCCAGGGAGACCATGGCAGTAGAAGATGGGCTTACCTGTTGGAAATCCGAACTGTGCATAGCCAAGTTTTCGACCATCAGGGAGCGTTAAAGTGTCAGAAGTGTCTTTCTCTGGAACCAATCGGCTCTCAGAAGAGGTCAATATTGGGCTTTTTGCGCTGGTCCCTGCCTTGTTGTTTCCCAGCAGAAAAGACTTGAGGTACGAGATGAACATTATAGCAGAAGCGAGTGGCGTGTCTGGGATGGACAGCTCACCGTTGCACATCTCTCGATGTTCGTTTTATAGCTTAGCCGAAGAAACCTAGTGCTTATGCCGTGGTGGAAAGGTGTAGTGTGTTAGCGCTGGACGATTCAATTTGGGCCACGCTTCCGAAGGCACCCGATGTGAACCATTGTCTCAGGCATCATAAGAAAAGATCCGCTGAGTAAGCACACGTGAGTTCACAGTGTAAGACCTAGGACTTTTGACAATGGAAGGCAAGTCAGTCACCGTGAAGACTTATGGGACAAGTGACACATAAAATCAAGCATTACTAGCCCGGCTGCTTGCTGCCTATAGCTCCAACAAGTATCACGGCACTGTCTTGCAAATCAACTCAACCAAACCTTGAAAGATACCGTAGAACCTGATTTCTTTTACCATTTTTTATATTTTCGAGAGACTTGGAAGGGAAATAAATACAATAACTCGGACTATGGAAACTTATGGTGCTCCCCGAGCCAAAAGCAGACTATGCTGTGGTCTGCTAGTTCCACATAGTCTGTCAATCTGGGGGTCCGTAAGGACGTAGAGTCATTATCACACGATGAGATCGATAGGTTAGTGTAAGTAAGATGAAGCCTTCCTTCATTTATCAACATTGCTAACAAATCGACATAGTCTGGGTTCAATCGTGCTCAAAATTGCGACTGCCATGTGGTCCTTCACTGTAATGCATCACCCCTCGAAAGGCTCTTACTGTTTCTGGTGCCGTTGGTTTTGTTCCGTCTTGCGCTGAGAACATCCAGAACTCAGTATGGAGGCCTCAAAGAACAAAAAGATCACACCAACTTCTCAGCCTGACGGTTCAACTCGAGATGGTTCCATGGAAGCCGATAGCGTTAAGAGCAACGTCTACGACGATGACGTCGTTCAAGTACTCGATAAAGCCGCCGAGCAAGAGCTCTGTCGAAAGTTGGGCTTCAGAATTCTCACCGTCTTGGCAATTATGGTAATTACGACTGAGTCACTAAGTGAAGTAGCAACAGATGCTAACGTAGCTTGCCTCTTCAGTGTAATAAGTCACCTATGCCGATATCCGATATCCTTGGCGCATTCAATAGTCGATCGAAGGCTGACTAGCACCATTGACAGACCTCTTCAACGCACTTGACAAAGGGAGTCTCGGAAACGCAGAAACTGATGGCCAATACCACCTCATTGCCAGCATCTTCTGTGCACTCTTTGTGGCAGCCGCGCCATTCGTGGCCCTTATCGGGAAGAAATTCGGCCCTGTCGTTCTTCCCATCCCTATGTTCACCTTCGGTACCATAACGATGCTCATGGCTGCCGTCCAGAGCGCCTGGGGGGGGGGGTGCTCTTTCCATTGCGCTGGTTCCTAGACATGGCTCGCGCGTTACCTGGTCACCTTTTACACTACCTTAAACATAGTAACAATAGTTATCCCTCTCCTACTCTGCGTCTATAAGACTGACTAAAGGCACCTAAAGGCTGATACGTTCTTCAGGCTTCTCGCTTTTACTGTGTTCTACGTCACTAGCACTAGCCTACACCTATGGGTAGTGGCGCTTTATTTGAGGCAACTGTAACAACTCTCTTCTTATTTTCGCCTTCTGGCATCTCCTGTAAAGCGCTGCAGAGGCTAAGTTTCACACTAAACAGAAGGAACTTGCCTCCTGTTGTATCTAAGTTAACAGCGCTTCTGTTTTTTGGATAAACGATGAAGATTAGAGAGGTGGCCAAAGTTTTCAGTCATCCTATCCCATCGGGTGCCAACTGACCCCATTTTCGCCAAGGGCGGGGTAGAGCCAATAAGAGGTTGTGAATCTATTGAGTTAACCAATAGGGTTACAGTACCTCTATTGCCTATAGATTCTGCGTATGCCAGAGGTACCAGCACTTACTATCAATACATAACGGTACATTACAGTCTAAGCAGCCCTTCCGTGTCTTCTTTCGAGTGAGGGTATTCCTAGATATCTCGCCTAGAGTCTGGCGGGCTCTTTGGCGGGCTTTTGTTGCCCTCAGATTACCACAATAAGAGCAAGGCGAATTAACCTTCCTCGACCCCTTCCTATGCTGTTCCCATGGAATAGAGGTATTCCTCTTGTCTGTAGCCCGTCTAGGTCGTGATAGTCTACGCCCGCCTGCCAATGGTCCAAACTGTTGAATAAGCTGGGCTGCTAGCAACTGCCGCCATTGATAGTTGGATTCCACCTTCTGCCACCTAGGGCTGCCCCAGAGCTGTAATAAGAAGCTATTCACAACTACTACTTCTAGTAAGAAATTCCAGGCTAGGGACTGCCAGCCCCCTCGTCGAATGGGGTGACCGTATTGATAATAGGACCTCATCTGGTCACTCACATCAACCCCGTTCATCTTGTGGTTATATTCATCGATTGCCTTGGGGACTGGAAGGTCCTTGCGGACATCTGGGCCAAACACTTGCCGGGCAGCCTTTTTAGCAGCAGTATCCCCAGTTGGGCGGCGGCGGCTACGAACAACCTCCTGGCTGCTCTGGAAGACAGTTGACAGGAAGAGTATGAGGGCATTATCCTTCCAGGTGAACTGGTTGACCTATTCACTAGTTAGCTAGGCTGGGCTGGGCTAGATGTGCTGGGCTGGGCTGGGCTGGGCTGGGCTGGGCTAGGCTAGGCTGGATGTGCTGGGCTGGGCTGGATATGCTGGGCTGGGCTAGGCTGGGCTGGGCTGGGCTGGCTGGCAGCTTACCTCCCCATCTGACGTAGGGATACAGTGTATTTGGCCCCAGGGGATGCCCCGTCCTTCAGTCTCTTTCTCATCAACTAGGATCTTATCTATCCCACTATCCTTCCGGCAGGTACCAGAAGCACCAACCTGTTGTTTCCGTAAGGTACTAAAGAGACGTACAGAGGAGAAGAGGTTATCTAAGAAGACGTGGTAGGTTGTAGCTGGAAGTAAGGAAATAAGGGTAGTTACTACCTGCTGTGTTGGTGTCAACTGGGGTTGCTTTCCAGTAGCTGGCCCGGCTGGCCCGGCTGGCCCGGGCGACCGGGCGGTCCGGGCTGGCTGGGTTGAACGGGTTGAACGGGTTGAACGGGTTGAACGGGCGGTCTGGGCTGGCTGGGCTGGCTGGGTTGAACGGGCTGTCCGGGCGGGCTGGCTGGGCTGGGCGGGCTGTGCCTGGGGGACCAATGCGTATGGGCCCTTTCCGTGTACGTGCCAGAGCCACCGTATACAGTAGCCAGACTGGGCAAGGATCCAGATCTTATACCCAGTTGGGATAGGTTTCGTTTTAATCATCGTTATCTCAAGAGACCGACCCTCAAATCGGACCATAGCCTCGTCAACTGTAAGATCTGAACCAGTTGTATAAAAGGAATCCCCAGTCTTTTAGATATAGGCTGACCACTGGTTAACCTTTCGGTATACATCTGGCATCCGATCTCGGGCCCGGCCCCGGCCCCGTCCCCGTCCCCCACGCTGGCTGGGCTGGCTGGGCTGGCTGGGCTGGGCTGGGCTGGCCCGCGCCCGGCCCCGGCCCCGTCCCCGTCCCCGACCCCCGCGCTGGCTGGGCTGGACGGGCTGGACGGGCTGGACGGGCTGGACGGGCTGGACGGGCTGGTCGGGCTGGAATTCCGCAGTGTTGAATATCCGCAGTCGCCGGAGCAGTAGTTGGAATCGGTTTCTAGCAATGAACCGTGTAAATAGGTGGACGGGATCCTCCCTCTGCTGTTGGGTTGACCAATAGGTTGATAATCTAGATTCCCTATGGATCCCTATATATAGTAAGATCCCTAGGAAGAGGTAGATCTCTTCTACTGAGGTCTCGCGCCATAAATTCGCCCTAGACGTTCTAGCCCTAGGGCCCTCTACAGATGACGGCGGTGCTGTATTCGTCCACTGGGCCCACTGCTCCACGAGGCTCTGCGGAACGTATTTGAGGAATAGTTCCAGCGGGCTTGCTGGCAGCCCCCGTACCTCTTGGGCCCGGGCTGGCACGTCAAAAGGCCGGAAGGAGCCCGGAGGGCCATGCTCGGTAGCCGGAGGTTCACAGGGCCGGACTGTGCCTTCGTCACAGCTGTCTGGCTTGCAAGCTGTATTACAAGCAGGAGCTAGGTCTTCAGGGTAGATATCAACTACTATAGTATCGAGTACGGGATCATCGGAATCATTAGACATTGTAGCATCAATTGAAATGCTAGTAATAGTGGTGATAATAGGTAAAAGAGCATAATGGTCAATGTCGTATCGTCAATGTACCCCTCTGAGTGCGGGGTCATAAAGTGTAAATAGTGGAGATTTTGGGTCTTGGCGAAAATGGGGTCAGTTGGCACCCGATGGGATAACGGGGAGTCTTTTTGTCACTAGGCTATTAGAAACGCAGCGCTGCTTGGTAATGTTTCAAGTTAGTAGGACCAATGATTTACTCTTGTCTAGTAATACAGGTTTCTTGAAATTAAGAATTGCCTTAAGGTTTCTCTCTATAACGCTGGCCTCTTTATGCCTTTAATCATCTAGCACTTGGGATACAGCACTATTGAGACGAATCTCTACACTGTGGCTTCTGACGGTAGTCGGGCTGCCATGCTGCTAATCCTGGCCTTTCTCCCTAATTAACGTTAGCTACAATTCCAATTTATTACGTCAGGCTTTATGCTTAAATTTTTAGGTTTATTATCTATACAGCTACTGATAATGTTAAGGAGATTTAGCATGCTTACTACGCATGTTTTATAATGACCTGGGGTACTTTAGCGCCGGGTGTGCTTCTGACGTCCAGTGGTGTACCACTAGCAAACCTCATGGACCTGGTGAGCAGTAACATATTCCGCAAGCCTGATGCGCCAAAGTATGCACCCGCCTTAATTCCTACGGTCGCTTTTGGCGTTGCCGTCACTTCGTTAGCTCTTACTATGGGACTCTACCTGGTGGGGGACAAAAAGACAAGAAACCGCACGCAGGGCGTCATCTTAACCGCCAGTGGAGTGCCGACTTCCAAGTTGGGGGATGGGCCTAAAAGGCCCAACTTTCGCTGGTTCTTGTAGTGCACTCAACAAACCTTTGCCGAATGGCAAGCATACCAAACTTATTGTATGCCGCCGGCGGATCTTGATTCCAAATAGAATAGAATGCATCAGATGTAAGAGGCTGCGCAAACCTGCAGACACGAAGATCATATCTATTCAAATGTAGAAACTAAAAATGGGCTGAGCGCAATGCAGATGACCTTCGGCAATTTGTCAGCTTAGGACGGAAAGGGAAAAAAAGGTATGATGGTTGTCCAAACATGATAGGGCGAGATTCTCAAATGGAAACCCCCGAAATCTCCGCGGGGTTTAACACTGCCAAATCTGTCGGCATCACGAAGATTCTCTCAGCCACCCAGCTGCGTTATATGCCTAGGTAATGTCGCTCGAAGTCCAGCTTCAGCCACTGGAATGAGACAGCATGATGGTATGGAGGGCACCATCAACCTGTTGTTTTAGGCAACAATTTAGCAACTGGACGTGGGATTGGTTGCTGTCTGCCTTGCCGGCCGCTTATTTCCGACCAGAGCAAAGACAGGCCAAATCTGTGCTACAATTCCAGCTCCCCTTTCCTGCGCAGATTACGTGTCAATAACAACAATCCCTCTTGGTCTGCTTACCTTGATGCTGGGTGACTTGATGAGGCTGAGCAACCTGTCCATCCAGCCCCTTTGCCTCCCAGTCTAAGTGCCACGATAAATTGCCCCACTTCCTCGCTGAGATGACTTGCGTGACGTTGTAAAAGCTTTACTACCCATACCATACGATATTACAACTGCCTGACATACTCACTCTCATATTCTTGGACCCTTCAGTCAATCATGAAACCTCTTAGGGTCGCCGGCCGTATAATTGGCACTATTTACTATTTTACGCTGCGGCGCACCAAAGGATACCATAAGCCTAAGAGCAGCCTTACTACGGAACAACTAGCCCGAGTAGGACGAAACCTTGGTACCCTCAAAGATAGAGAGAGTTTCGAAAGTGCGTTAAGGCGCGAGTTTCAAAACCTCGTCGATGAAGGGTACCGAAAACGGCTTGAAATCGAATCTCGGACCGACAGAGGAGAGCGAATCTGGCTCTCACATTACACTAAGAACGGCATCTTCTACCACTGGGTGATCATTACCCATGGTTTTAAGTACGAACTCCGCCGCGGCGACAACGAAGGTGTTTCGAAAACGAAGAAGTACCTGATCAAGAGCGGCTTTGGGGGCGAGTATCATTTTAATGTTCAGCCGGCTACCATCCTAGAGGAGCGCCGTCAAATGGCAATCACCGATCACCACAAACCAATTGTCGGGGAGCATTTCCTCAGCATGATCGGATGGACTTTGAAGTCCCGGCAGGAGGCCGACGCCGCTGGCAAGGCTGTCATGGATAATTTCGGAACCTACACCTACCTGTACAACAACTGTCAAGATTTCCTCCGCAGATTTGCGAAGAAAATCATCACCCAAAAGGCCGACGACTGGAAGTGGTTTTTTGAAGGCGCTCTGTCCAGATACCAGTATGCACCGGTGACGGCCCCGGTCGAGCTTGCCATCCTCGCCAAAGTATCTCTGGAATCAATGAAGTCTTTGAGAGGGACTGTCACTGGTCAAGACGCAGTCATTCTTGAGCTCAACATTTCGAGAAACGAGATGTATGTCAAGGAGCAGGAGAATGCATACGTCGATGAGCGAAGCGGCCCAGATGGCACCGACGGTGGTGGAGGGGCCAAAGACAGCGGCCATGATGGCGGTGGGCATGATGGTGGCAATGACGGCGGCGGCTGATTGTGGTGGTCATTCGGTTTTGCCCTTCTTTTTTTCGGCTTCACGAATTTGGAATGTAAGTTGAACTTACAGTGGTTCCTTTCCAAATAAGGGGTATTTGAGTATATGTGCATTTCAGCTTTTAGAGTCTTATGTTCAAATTGATCCACTCCCTTTCCCTGTCCTTTGCAACATTCTAAGCATGGATACCCTATGTTGGTCCATTCTTTACTTCCCACAATTCTTTGGTGTAGATCATAGGCGGGGGCATCGCTGCAACTTCCCAGAACAAGCTGACGGGTAATCGAATTAAAGTTTATCTTGGGGTTACAGTACGGATAAAACTCTATTACCTACGTACTGTTATTCTACTATTTTCTGGTTATGCTTCTCACGTGGATACTGAGATAAACTGTGGAGGTTTGTTGCATTTTCATAACTATTCTTATATGGTCGGGCAGCCGAACTCTCATCGCCTTACAAATCATTACAAGTCTTCTTCTACTTCAAGCATGATTCTATTTACACCAGTCAAAGCCATGTTTTCGTAGTCCACTTCGAACTTCAAGCTGCAGTTGCTCACACCTGCTCACTCCCCGCAATGATACGAGATCTTTTGGCCAGATACCTCCTAGTGCCGACCCAGTTGGCAATGAACAGGTGAAAGAACCATAAGAGAATAAGAACTACACCGACTAGTGGGCCCAAGATAGCGAAGATGGTGAAACCGTATGAAGCTGACTGAAAAGCTCCGTTGGTCTCAAGCTTCTTAGTGGTAAGCCCCACTTGCATAGCCGTGAGAACGACAACCGCGTACACCAATGAACTGGCTAACAAGCGAAAGTTGTCGTGGAAGAAGGAGCTATACTCGTCCCACCGCGGCAAGTACGCCCTCTTGTCCCCCTTCATAAAAAGATACTCGAAGAAATACACCTTATTTAGCCGGGAAAGTCGTAACTCTCCGTAGTGGAACCGTTCATTGACTTGCGGGTAGATACTTTCTGTACCCAACTGCTCGACAAAAGTCCGCCATGCCTGCCAGTGAACCTCGGGTGGGAGTAGGAAAGTTTCCTTTGCGATGCGGAAGTCGCTCTCGTGTGATATCAGGGCGGCATACGAGAAGAGAAATCCCAGAGCGTTTTCCCGACGACGCTGACGTTCACTCAATGTCGATTGCTTAGCAACTGCGTTGGGATGGCTTTGGTCCCGTCCATCAACGAAATTTCGAGCGTGTGGTGAATTATCAACGCCAGCGTAAGTTTCCCAAAATCGCGATTCGAGTAGGAGCCGCGGGATTGGTTTGAGATAGATCCGTCCGGTAGTCCACACTAGGTGCAAGTCCATTTGCTCGGTGATGCAAATCTCACGACCAAGCAGCCGTTGCCAGTGAAGTGTACGAGGCGGCCTGGGCTTTCCGGCAAGCCAAAGCCAACGCAAAACCTTTGTTAGTCTTGTCAGGTCGAGTTCCCTGTCAATCGAGTTCTCTACGTAGTGAGCTGTGGTGGCTACATTGTCCTGCTTCGTGCGAAACGTTGCAGGAAGTAGAGAGCTGGAGTCCGGTGAGTGAGACTGGCCACCGTTTGCGAGATGGTCCTCATCTGACCCGAGCAAACGGATTGTGAAAGGAGTACTATTACTGTAAATCAACTAGTATCAGCCATGTGCATGTGTGGCTTGGGACATCGGAGTGACTAGAGAAAACATACTGCGTGGTATGCATTGTGAATTCGTCTCAAATTGTTGCGCTAGGCACTTACCAGAGAAAATGTCGTTTTTGCGGGCATCAGACTTTTTTTTATTCCGTTCGATCGAGATGAACCCAGGTGGGAGCCTGTCTGGATAAGACGTGAAACCGGGGCTGAGCCATCTACCCGGCGTCATTTTCCCACAGCCGACATACAAGACTCTCGCGATCCTTCAGTTGTCTACTCCAAAAACTCCGGAAACTCCGTTTCGGGCTTGGCCTAAGATTGTCATTTTTTTACTGAGCCACACAGCTTAGGCTGATCTCGCGGTCGGTGGTCAGCAGACGAACATTATTATGCAAATGACCGCCGGAGTGGCGCTGCGGCTTACGACATCTACGCGCCGACTCTTTGAATTGTGGGCATTGCTAAATCGAGTTTGGCTTGAATTTGGAATGTTGCTATTGAGCACAGCTCCAGTGCTTGGCGAAATATTCTGCCCTGCCAATCAAGAGCAATCTGAGTTTGAAAGGTGAGAAATCAGAAGCCATACTTGCATTGCTGATACAAAGTATCCATCATAGACAAGAAAAATAACGTCGACGGTGGCTACCTCCCGATTAGAGCAAAGCCAAGGACTATACTGTCTAGTCATTTCGTCATGTTGGTACAAAGGTCTGGTGGATTTATTAACTGTGTAACTATGAGCTTCATGTTCGGTTTCTCAACTGAGAATCATCCGCCCACAGAGAAGACGGCCGCAAGGAAAAAAAAACGGAACGAAGATCGTTCCCAGAGAGATCAGAATTCCAAATTGGGAAGCTTGCTTGTTGAAAACCCAGACCCGTCGGCCAGAAATAGCCTGCATGTGCGTTTGCAAAATTCATTCGGCTCTCATCATTGCTTGCGGAACAGCCTCTTCTACACTCTTTCACACGTCTGCCTCCCAAAAATCCAACAATAGAACCTAAGCCCTTACTCCTGAAGCATCAATGTTCTTGCGAAACTCAGCAAAAATCAACCCCATCATCGTCTTCGCGCGAACCAGTCGGATTTTCAACTCTCAGCTTCTATCGTAGTCTTTTAATTCAAGTTACGCTAGTCTCAGAAAAAGAAGAAGAAAAAAGACACGCACTGCAGTTTACGATAGGTCTTAAGTTGACTTGAGCATGATGGCATTGAGATCAACATTACCAATCATCAATCGCTGCAACCAACAACAGACAGCAAGCACTGTGAAGATTCTGTGCCACTATGTCGCTCAGTTGCAGCGAAATCACCTGCGAACCTAAAGTGGTGCCAGTCGGCTGTGCAAATTGAGCAGAGTGGGCAAGGTGGACTCATAGTGAAGCAGAAAATATCTTAGCGGGGCGTCTCTTTTTTCCAGAAGAAAGGGCATGACTGATGAGTTGTGGGTATGGGCTGTTGTTGGTTTGCATTGTTAGGCAAAACCTTGACAATATTAACAAAGCTGCTGTATAAATGAGGAGGTTACCGGGCATCACATGTGACAGATTAAGAAGGGCTAAATACCTCCTATTTAAGGCTTCATGACTAAGCCCCGGTCAATAAGAATCGCTAGTCCGTTTCTCTGGCAGGGGAAATGAGGCAAAGAAAGGCGATAACATGATTGCACCTTCTTGTTTAGAAATTTTGACGTTGGGTATTCTGACGATGTAGGTGGGCCTACGCGACTGAGAACACTAGCTGAGCTTTCTGACGTGCTCTAGCGGCACGGAAACGGCGGACGTTCCCGCTCAATGTGGGTTCTTTCGCCACCAGTTCATGACTCTCACCTGAAGACACCGGGGACTGCGGGTATCAGATCGTTCTCGACCACTCACCCCAACCCCATAGCCACGTACCCCAGCATCAACGTCTTCTTACCCACTCGGCCAAAGTTTTCATCTCAGCCGGCATGGGCTTTCCATGAGGCGGGATTGACATGCTGGCCAATTGTCAGACAAGAACAAGCAGGTCTATCCACACTATACGAATTCATGTTTGCTTTTTGGCAACACTAAAGCGACACCTTGTCCATCAGCAATCCAATCTACTGCTGTGCGTTACTAGTGCCAGGCTAATCCTTATTTTGTTCTATTTCCCCACAGTTGTTAGATGTATCAGCTATGTATGTGTCCCTGGTTCCATTTACACCCTGAGTGAACGGCTGGTGTTCATGTCATGGGTGCTTGTTTTGCCCTAACCAACCTTACCTTATCTCGCTGTCAGTTTGCTCGACCTATCCCGTCACATTATCACCTAGCAGCCAAGAGGATACTGTGGCACCGCTAAGGCCGATATTCGCGTAAGCTGCAAGAGACAACGTCTTGGGCATAGCCTGTTGTAAGTATCGACCTGTATCTCTTCTCTGCTTCTCCTGTCTTCCTTGCAGCTGGGTTTTCTTTCTAGCTCAACTTATTGGTAATACCAAGACTTCAGGCTGGAAGGAAGCGGAGCAACATGAAAGAAACACACGATCTGCCGTGAGGTGCGAGGGCTTGAACCCTCTGCTCTTGAGGCCTTATGTGCCCTTGGTTTAATCATATAAAGAGAGGATGGTCGCCCTGTAGCACTGATGTGCACGAGTATCTCACATACCAGACTTGAACGAATCACAACAACTTAGAGAACATCATTGGAAACATGAAATCTTTCATCGCCGGTCTTACCCTCGTTACGGCTGCAGTGGCAGCTAGCCGTACTTCCCCTCCCTCTGGATGCCTGGTCGTCAAGAAGTCTCCCGGCAGCGGCCAGTATGGAAGCGTTCAGAAGGCCGTTGATGCCCTCTCTACCACTGTATCCGCCAAGCAATGCATCTTCATCGACCAGGGCACGTACAACGAGCAAGTTCTTGTCCCTTCTCGCGCGGCCCAGTTGAGTATTTATGGCTACACTGCAGACACAAGTAGTTACACCGGTAACAAGGTGACGATTACCGCCAAGAAGAGTCAGGCTGATGGCCTAAACAACGACGAAAGCGGTACCCTCCGCGTTAAGGCTAAAAACTTTAGGCTGTACAACGTTAACGTTGCCAACACCTACGGCAAGGGCAGCCAGGCTGTTGCCCTTAGTGCCTATGCTGATAGCGGATATTATGGCAGCCAGTTTACTGGATTCCAAGACACTGTCCTTAGCCAGCAGGGTAACCAGCTGTACTCTAACTGCCTGATTCAGGGTGCCACTGATTTTATCTTTGGTCAAAAGGCCCTGGCATGGTTTGAGAAGTGCGACCTCCGTGTCGTCTCAAATTCCATTGGATACATAACTGGTAGGAGCCTATACTTCGCTGTCTCATATTCCTCAAACTAACTTCGCTCCGTAGCCCACGGCCGCACAAGCGCTTCCGATAAGTCAGAATACGTATTCAACAACTGCGATATTGCTGCTGCCTCTGGTAACACGGTCTCAAGCGGCGCCTACTACCTCGGTCGTCCCTGGAGAGAGTTCGCCCAGGTGGTGTTCCAGAAGACAAGCATGTCGGGTGTTATCAACTCCGCTGGCTGGAAGATTTGGAACGACGACGACCCTCGCACTAGCAGCGTTCTGTTTGGCGAATACCAGAACAATGGAATCGGTTCCCAGGGTACTCGCGCTGGTTTCTCTAAAAAGCTTGGGTCCGCTGTCTCTATCTCAAGCATTCTGGGTAGCAGCTACACTAGCGCCGGATTCTATGACGCTACTTATATGTAAAGAATGAAGATGGGGATCAACTGCCTTGGCCGTGGTGCTAGCTACTGTCAGGCCCTACACAGCACATTCGCTACAGACATCGCCGCATTATGCATGACAGACACTAGAATTTTATCCTTACCATGCTGGGGTTGTGTCGGTGTGCAGGATTGGCCGTTCACTGTTATACAGAATCACGGATACGTAGGTCCATAGGCGATGACTCAGCACACTCATCAATTTATACTCGTGTGGATGAACACCCACGAATGTGCCCCATTGAAGAAGCTGAGAAGTGAGAGACCAATTTATCTAATCAAGACCAGAACAGCAAGCTATCCCTGGATTGCGGCGCGGCCTGCCACAACCAAAAATGACGGACGTGGGGGTGCCCGAGATCCTCGTGGGGGCGACGCCACCAACGCGAATGCTCCGTGACGATTAGCGTGTGCCTTTTGTACGAAGGCACGTAAGTCATTGCTAACCATCGATATCAGCACCACAACGAACAGGAAAGTCACCAAGGTAGGTGCACACAGTCATCAACGACATGATCAAGCAAGAACAGGAGGCGCGCAATGTCGGAGAAGATAGGAGATCCGACACAGGAGTTACAATGGTCAGCGGGAATCAAATCACAGAAATTGAATCCCTGTTCTGGGTTGCGGTCTTGGGAAGTTGACGTGATACCTTGGGACAATGGCTTTTATGCTTCTGTTACGTCCGGAGAAAGCTTGCCGCCAGCGGATGCGCCGGACAGCCGCCATGAGCGGCCGGGGGGGCGCAGAGGTGCGGCGGTCCAACAACCACACATGGCCAGTGAAACAGCAAGTCTGCCTTGCCAGGATTTGAAGTAAAACATTCGACTCCCGACTCGGTTGTCCGCGTGTTCCCCCACAGTGGACAACCACTAAGCAGCCCTAGGATTCTCATGGTTCTGCCGTCGCTGCGTTCACTTGCTTTGCTTCTCTCCTGAACTGACGCTGGCTACTCGTTCGTGAGTTTGAACACGTGGGGGATTGCATATCCAAGTGCGGATCACTGATGACAGAAGGTGTAATCAGCCTAGTTTAATTTACATTGGAACATTTGACCGGCGTTGGTTGCACAAAATGGCCCAGATTGCGCCTGTAGGCAAACCCCCAACAAGGATGATGAGTCGGGTTCTTGAATATGTACACAGCGACCGGGTGGAAATATGAAAAGAAAATTGCACCAACGAGGTGACAAAATGCGTGCCCCTTCAACATGATGCTCCCCAGTGGTCGATGGTGAGGCTAGCGCATGGGCGCATGAGAGCACTTGAGAATAAATATCATTAAGTAAATTAAGACGAATCTGTTAACGTGTGCAATTGCATCCATTTAATTTGAATAGATAGAAAGACAAAGGCAAGAGCAGATTGTGAGCAGCAGCCGGTGAAGCAGCACGTTGTTTTATCAGCCGCCGGCCACACCAACAATCTGGTGAAATTGGGTTTTACGCACACGGAATCGGCAACGATTGGCAAGTTAAATCCGCCAAGGGCTCAATCAACCAACCGGTCATTTATAACTGTCCCAGGTCAAGTCGAGTAGAACAAAGGGTCGATCTGCTAATCTTCGACGCCTTCTCATTCTGTGTACATTTCGACTGTCGTTTTGGATTGCCGCCGTGCTTATCAGGGGCGGGGGTTGGACCTCCTGCATTTCAGCTGTGTCAGGTTTAAATAACATTCCATCAGCTGCGCCGCTGTCTTCGACAACCAACCGTACAACTAAGCTGGTTTACAAAAAGGGGCATGTTTCCTTGGAGAGCCCACATTGCATTGTAATCTTTTAAAGAGCAACAGCCGCGGCAAGAACTCCGCTTAGCGCCCATGCACTCTGGTTCATTGCCCACACAACAACGGCACGTTCTCACAGCGTCACATCACCATGGCTCAGATCGCTCTTGACTCCACAGCTCTTGATGAGTTGAACAGTGTTGAGACCAGGACGCTGTTTGATACCGCCGACAAATTGTCTTCGCTGGGCGTTGGCAGAATCGTCAACCTACCCCAGATCATCGTCGTTGGAGACCAGTCATCCGGAAAGTCGTCTGTGCTGGAAGCCATCTCCCATGTTCACTTTCCAGTTCAAGGGGGCGTCTGCACCCGATTCGCAACTGAGCTGGTTCTCCGCCCCGGCAGTCGTCGAAGTGTGACTGCAAGTGTTCAGTTCGCGGACAGCACCAGGCCAGCCCATTCATTGCAAGTTACGGACTTCAATCAAGACGACATCGACAAGATCATCAGTGATGCAAAAGAGAAAATGGGACTATCCGACGCCGGCCGCAGTTTCTCCAAGGATGTCCTACGCTTGGAGATCGAAGGCCCCGACATGTATCCCCTCACGCTGGTCGACCTTCCGGGGATTTTTCACACCGCAACAGCGAAGCAGTCGGCCGAGGGCAAAGCAACCGTCATGGAGCTGGTGGAAAGCTACATGAAGAAGCCGAACAGTATTATTCTTGCAATCATCTCCGCAAATAACCAGCTAGCCAATCAGGTCGTCATGCAAGAGGCTGCGAAGCACGACCCCACCAAGACGCGGACTCTTGGTGTCATAACCAAGCCAGACTTGCTCCATCCGGGATCTTCAAACGAGCATGAGTACCTGCAGGTTGTCCGAGGTCGCGAAGCCGTCCACAACTTGGGGCTCGGTTGGCATGTCCTGCGCAATCGAGCAGACTACGAGAAGGACCTCGGTCCCCGCGATACGGTCGAGGAGCAATTCTTCAAGTCGGGGGCTTGGGGTTCAATTCCTGGGACCAACCGCGGGGTCGCTGCGCTACGAGTGAAGTTGAGCCACATACTTCATGACCATATTAAGAGGAGCCTGCCCACCGTTATCGAAGACATTCAAGACAAGCTATTCGAGCGAGGAAATGAACTGGACCGGTTAGGGAGTCCGAGAACCACCCCCGAGGATATGAGAGCCTACCTCATTGACATCGCTGGCAACTTCCAGAGACTGGTTCACGACGGTATCCGAGGTCATTACAACGACCCGTTCTTTGGCGGCTTCGATGGGACACACCGCAAACTTCGGTCCAAGCTCCGAAATTTCAACCGGGCTATCCGACACGTCTTGCTCACCTACGGATCCGCCCAGGAGGTGGTTGACCGTCATTATGGCACCCAGCGGCAGCTCACGCCGCCTGACTATCTCTCAGAACTTGTCGAAACATACGCCGACGGTCTTCCCAACCCTGAAGTCGTTACCTGGGCTCAGCTGTCTGCCGAGCTGGAAGCCCAGGCGGCTGCGAATCAGGGCACAGAGTTCCCAGGCTACGCCAACATGAGCATCGTCATCCAACTCTTCCAAAAGCAGGCAGAGCCGTGGCAGCTCATTGCTGAGCTGCATCTTGAAAAGGTTACGGATGTTGTCAAGGCATTCGTGGACGAGGCCTTCGAGCACATTGTTGGACCACCCAGTTCGAGTAGTACAACGGCTGCTATACTTTCCACTTCCGTGGATGATTTCTTCGAGGAAAAGGAACAGGTTCTCTCAGCCAAGCTGAAAGAACTTTTACGGCCGTTCAAGGAGGGATACGCACTGCCTCTTGACGCTGACTTCCATGAAGCGATGGAAAAAGCAGCAGCTGAGCGCGCCGCAGCCCAAGTAGAAGGCGGAAGTGATTTGGAACAGCATGTGGAGATTGCGATGCTCTCTCAGAGGAGCAACGACTTTGGAACCGAGCGTATCGTGGACACGATGGAAACCTTCTACGATGTAAGCCTGATATTCCGGAACGGGCAAACGAATAAACAGACTGACATAGTCCTTCCAGATGGCGCTGCGTACGTTCACAGACAACTTGATCAATCTCGCAATCGAGAGTTGTCTGGTCCAGGATCTCCCTAGTCTCTTCACTCCAAGACTTGTGAGCAGTATGGACGACGAAAAACTGGCCGAGCTCGCTGCCGAGTCCGAAGAGGTCCGCAACTACCGGTCCCAGCTCCAAGAGGATATTAAGCTCCTCAAGCAAGGGCTCGAACAATGCCGCCGAT
Source organism: Colletotrichum tofieldiae (assembly GCA_022836555.1). Lineage (NCBI taxonomy): Eukaryota > Fungi > Ascomycota > Sordariomycetes > Glomerellales > Glomerellaceae > Colletotrichum > Colletotrichum tofieldiae. The sequence goes on along the minus strand of BQXV01000008.1, from coordinate 522,572 downwards.
ACAGGCCAAGAGCAGGAGCAAGTGGTGAGTCTCATACCCAATCACTGCTTAACCGAAAAAGAAAGTAGGTTTACTCGTACTGACGTTTCAGCAGTTCCATCTTCTGCACGAGCAGGACCAAAAACGCCGCAACAAAACGCCTCGATACATGCAGACTCAAATACTGCCGGTAAGCCGCCTCCTCGTTCAGCTCGGTCTATCGCTAATGCAGCATGCTAGGCTCATCTCAGCTTTTGGAGACGCCTGGCAGTGGTGGTGCCCAAGAAGCCACAAATGATCCCAAGCGGCACCGTACTACCCGTAGACATTCACGAACGGTACCAGTCACAACGGATTCAGGCCCAGTCACCCAGAACGTCGCGCAGGCTCCTTCGAATGCCCCGCTGGGGACCGGATTGTTTGGGAGTTCAGCGTTTGGATCCGGCTTCTCGAAACCAGCAGCTGGGTCGACAACCCCGTCAGCCACTGGTAGCGTGCTCTCGCCCGTTACCCCCATCACAAGCAATGGTACTGGCCAACCAGCTAGCTCAGCCTCGCCCTTTGGGCAGCCGAGTCGAGCTCTAGGGACCAACCCGGCGACCTCATCGCCAGTTCCGAAGAATAACACGGTGCAGTCAGGTGGAGGCTTTGGCAGCAGCGCATCAGCACCCTCGTTAACGACTAGTACGACCAAATCGCTTTCTGGTGGGATGTTTGGAGTTCCTTCTGGCAGCGGCGCAGCGGCATTTCCGGCTTTTGGTGATGCGGCAACAGAGTCGAAAGGGTTGTTCGGCGGATCCAGCAGCAGTTCGGCAGCAACTTCTTCGTCATCGACTGGATCTACGAAAACACTTTTTGACACGAATCCAAGCAGTCCTTTTGGCAGTGCCTTCGGCAGCCACACTACGGCTTCATCGCCAATATCCAAGGACAAAGATACGTCTTCGGGAGGACTATTTAGTCGCCCTGCGGCGACCTCATCAAGCTCGCCTGGAGTTTTCACCACTGGGGCATTTGGAGCCACATCCAAGCCGACGTCTTCGAGCTCCCTAGGATTCAACTCTGGGCCGCCAACACCAGCCCAAAGCCGGGGTGCGTTCTCAAAGTGAAACCAAATCTTCAGGGAAAGGTACTGCGGCTAATACCTAGTGAAAGGCGGAGGTACCGATTGGGGCAAGTTTAGACGTGATGTCAAGATGGTTCCCACATCGAGCAAAGCGAAATGGGAAACCCATGAAGAATCTGAGGGGGGGGAACACATGACACACTTCAAGCATATATGTACATCAAAACTCTTTAAGGAATTTTCCCCCGAGGAGATCAAATTGGCAGACTACTGTGCATTACACTCGGTCTGAGGCTGGCTTACTGGTCAGGAGGCGCCTCGTAACATAGTAATGGGTTGATAAGGGCGAAAGTCAATGTTGGTCTGCGCATCTCCCACCGCAGCAGCTCAGTAATATATATTCCAAGTCAATCGAACATTCAGATGTAGCGATGCCCTTACCTGCTTAATTTGATTGGATGGCAGTGACCCAGATAAGCATGTTTTGAAACTCCAGGCCGATTTTATCCAACATAGAAATCATAACGTAAAGGAAAAAAAGAGGAGGCAGTAAGAAACTCTGGCTACTCTATTACAAGTAGGACAAAGTGACTCTATCTTGTACCCAGGAAATCCATACTGGTATCGTAATGCCCCCCTCTCTATCCTATCACCGTGGCCCTTGATCATGCCTTGGGCGAATCAAAAGCGAGATCCACCATCGAAACTCCTAACAGTACTACACAGCAGGAATGCCGTCGATAGTCGTTCCAATGGCGAAGACCTCGTTTACGATTATAACTTCTTAGGCGATGGCTTCCAATCTACCAACGCGAAAGGTCTTGTCAGACTCGCCGCCTCGACCTCCTTCGACATGGCGCACTGGGGGCTCGACACAGTGATGTCCGTTCTTGACCACAACGTCGTCGTCCAGTATGGGCCTAAAGAGCTTATGAGTGAGTTTAGACCTTGCGCCTTGGGACGCCGATCTTGGACAAAGCTTTCACTGCGTTGATGCTGGATCATGAAATTAGACTGCTGCTCATTGATATTATCGGTCTGGTGTTTCCGGTGCCTTATCTCTGTTCCTTTCTTGCATTGCTCTGCTATGCCTGTTGCCTATGGCCAGGCCAACGCTCCTGCCATTGTCCACAGCGATATCTTGTGGTCCCGAACCTTGTCCTCGCGATTGAGATATGAAGAAAGCTGTTCCTAGTAACCCTGAACCCAGCTTTTGGTGGCATCCACGGATCCTTTATCTCTACTCTCATATGACTTAGATATGGGTGCGGACGAATGTCATCACTTCGCACCAGGGCACGCCAGCCAAGCAAGCCTCTTTCACAGGCACAGACAAGATTAACAGATAATCCTTGGGCGACATACAGCTTTACTGTTGAATGGTCTTCATATCATTAAGGGTGGATTATTGAGTTAAAAGCAACTTGGTGCTGCGTGGGGTATAGTATCATGATTCCTCCTCAACAACGTTGTCGTTCGGTGTCATACGACTCCAATTCATGCTGATGCCGATATTCAACCGCAGCAGACGGTAGCCTCTCTGGCGGCGCTGGTGGGTTCGTCGAACAGAGTCTCCCACTGGAAAAGGAAGGCGCCGATGTAGGAGCCGATGAAGATGCAGATAATCATGTAGCCGTTGTAGTACATGGCGAGCCTGCGCACAGACACAAGGTCAGCTCTGTCTCATCGGCAGTGGCACGCGAAGCTGAACATGACTTACAGCATGACAAAGTAGGCGACGGCGAACTGGCAGACGTGGATGAGAGCGCGAATGGCCTGCTGGAAAACATTGGGGCGGAAAGGCGGGATGGCGTTGGAGCGGACGGCAGCGGTGGAAGCGGAGGGCCCCTTGCCGTGGTCGTCGGCGCTGGCGGAGCTGGGGGAGACGGCGCCAGCGTCGGCGTAGCGGGCCCTGTGGGTGCGGATGAGGTACCGGTCGTACTCCTTGACGGCGCGGCGGAGGAACTCGAGGAGCATGACGAGGAGTATGACGCCGATGAGAGACCCGGCGAACATGCCGTTGGAAGTGATCTTCCAGGAGCTGCTGATGAAGCAACTGTGGGTTGGGCTGTTAGTACGCAGTCCCTGTCGGGCCCGTGAAGATGGTGCTTACGATCCGACTGTGTTGTAGTTCCACAGCATCTGAGACCAAGATGTTAGCTCGTGTTCCTGGCAACGAGGTGGGTGCAGAGAGCACCGGTGATGGCTTCGTCTCGGACGTCGAGCACTTACAGAAATCTTGCAGCCGCTGCCTCCCATGGACATGGCGGCCTTGCTGCTGGTGGCCGCGGGCATGTTCATGGTGCCGGTGGCAGCCATGGCAGCCGTGGTAGTGGCCATCGTCATGCCGCCGTGGTCCATTGCTGCTAAGTCGGATGTCGGTGATCAGGTGGAAGGGGTGTGTGTAGTAGACGTCGTGAGACGGCAGTATCAACGATGGGCTTCTGGGGACGCGAACCAACGATCAGGTCGGAGCCAGCAGGGGCGGGGTTTCTGCGTGTGTGCTGTCGGTTGAGGAGCGAAGCTGGAGAAGACAAGAAGGAATAAAGTTTCCGAGTCGGTGTGCCGTGGGAAGAGTTATATACGGCAAGCCCACAGGGTAGCGGAGGAGGCCTTCTTGCCTCGTGGCTGCGATGGGAAGATGCACGGGGTGGGAGGGGCCCACTTTGCGCTGGATTCCATGGCAGGGAGATACAGGGACGAGTTTGCGCTGGATTCCTTCCCGCGAGGCAAACAAGGGCCCCGGTGTAAGCCTCGGCGGCCCATCTCGTGTCCTTGCCCCCCCTTCTGTCTTGCCGTTGGTGGTGGGCTGGCGGATGGAGACGTGCGCAGTCCATGCAGAGACGAGGATGTGTTCGATGGTTATCAGATGAGCGACTCCACTCGACGCGGTCCTTCACTTGAACTCTAAGGCACGTACCAAGCGTTGGCCACCCCGAGGGGAAAGGGTATCCCATCGGGTGCTGCTTGACGCCATTTCTGCCAAGGGTGGGGTAGAGCCAATAAGGGGCTGTGAATCTATTAAGTTAACCAATAGGGTTACAGTACCTCTGTTGCCTATAGATTTTGGGTATGCCAGAGGTACTAACAATCCTCTTGGATACATAAAGGTACGTTGCAGTCTAAGCAGCCCTTCCTCGTATATTTACGTCGCTGCGTGATGCTATTCCTAGACATCTCGCCTAGGGTCTGGCGGGCTCTTACTGCCCTTAGATTACTATAATAAGAGCAAGGCGAATTAACCTTCCTTGATCCCTTTGTATGGTGTTCCCATGGGATTGAGGTATTCCTTTTATCTATAGCCCGTTTCGGCCGTGACCTCTGCCGTCCTTTTGCTAATGGTCCAAACTGTTGAATAAGCTGGGATGCAAGCAGCTGCCGCCAGTGGTAGTGGGTTTTCACCTTCTGCCACCTAGGACTGCCCCAGAGCTGTAGCAGGAAGCTATTTACAACTACCACTTCCAGCAGGAAATTCCAGGCAATTGACTGCCAGCCCCCTCGCCGAATAGGATGGCTGTATTGATAATAGGACCTCATCTGGTCACTTACATCAACCCCATTCATCTTGTGGTTGTATTCATCGATTGCCCTAGGGACTGGAAGGTCCTTGCGGACGTCTGGGCCAAACACTTGCCGGGCAGCCCTCTTGGCAGCAGAATCCCCAGCTGGGCGGCGGCGGCTGCGGATAACTTCCTGGCCGTTCCGGAAGACAGTTGACAGGAAGAGTACTAGGGCATTATCCTTCCAGGCGAATTGGTTGACCTATTCATCAGTTAGTTAAGTAGGCAAGCAAGTAGGTAGGAGGGCATTAGGTTGCTCACCTCCCCATCTAAAGTAGGGATGCAGTGTATTTCGCCCCAGGGGATACCCCGTCCTTCTGTCTCTTTCTCAACAACTAGGATCCCATCTATCCCACTATCTTTCCGGCAGGTACCAGAAGCTCCAACCTGTTGCTTCCGTAGGGTACGGAAGAGCCGTATAGAGGCGAAGAGGTTGTCAAGAAAGACGTGGTAGGTTGCAGCTGGAAGTAGGGAGATAAGGGTAGTTACTACCTGCTGCGTTGGTGTCAACAGAGCCAGCTTTCCACCAGCTGGCCCAGCTGGCCCAGCCGGCCCAGCCGACCGGGCTGTCCGGACTGTCCGGGCGGGCTGGCCTGGCTGGGCCTGGGGGACTAATGCGTATGGGCCCTTTCCATGTACGTGCCACAGCCACCGTATACAGTAGCCAGACTGGGCAAGGATCCAGATCTTATAGCCAGTTGGGATAGGTTTCGTTGGAATCGTTGTTGTTTCTAGAGATCGACCTGTAAATCGGACCATAGCCTCATCAACTGTAAGATCTGAACCAGCTGTGTAAAGGGAATCCCCAGTCTCTTGGATATAGGCTGACCACTGATTAACCTTCCGGTATACATCCGGCATTTGATCTGGGGCCCGGCCCCGGCCCCGACCCTGGCCCTGGCTGGGCTGGCCGGGCTGGAATTCAGCAGTGTCGAATATCTGCAGTCGCTGGAGTAGTAGTTGGAAACGGTCCCGGGATATAAACCGCGTGAATAGGTGGATAGGATCCTCCTTTTGCTGCTAGGTTGACCAGTAGGTTGATAATCTAGATTCCCTATGGATCCCTATATATAATAGGATCCCTAAGAAGAGGTAGATCTTATCTACTGAAGTCTTCCTCCATTTATATACTCTAGACGTTCTAGCACGCGGGCCCTCCTTCGACAACGGCGCCGCATTCGTCCACTGGGCCCACTGCTCCACGAGGCCCTGCGGAACGTATTGCATGAACAGGTCAAGCGGGCTTGCCGGCAGCCCCCGCACCTCTTGGGCCCGGGCCGGCACGTCAAAGGGTCGGAAGGAGCCCGGAGGACCATGCTCGGTAGCCGGAGGTTCGTGGGGCCGAACTGTTGCTGCGTCACAGCGCTCGGGCGTACAGTCTGTATTACAGGCAGCGGTAAGGTCTTCTGGAAGGACCTCAACTACTATACAACTACGTGTAGAAGTAATAGAATCATCAGAAGTAACAGAGGTATCAGAATCACTAGAAGACATTTCAGCATCAATCAAAATGGTAATTAGAGTGGTGATAATAGGTAAAAGAGCATAGGGGTACATGACGTATCGTTAAGTACCCCTTTGAATGCGGGGTAATAGTGGGTAAATAGTGGGTACTTGGAGGTCTTGGCAAAAATGGCGTCAAGCAGCACCCGATGGGATACCGTGTGACCGTAATATAGGTAGAGCCAACATCTCTCGCCTGTAAAAGTTTGTTTGCCATGTTGTGTTTTATTCGTCGTATTTTGTCCTTATTACACTCTCTCACCTACAGGTATACATACCTACATAGTAGAGTCAGTTCTCTGTCTCCTCTGCACCAGGGGCCGGCCGCTCTCTCATCGTATGTCTGGGACGGCGCATGTACCGTTGTACTTTGTAAAGAGAGCAAGTGCGTGTGTGCATGTGGAAGGCGCCGCTTCGAGTAATGAACACAAGATAAAAACAAAAACCCCTCTCGGAAAAAATAGCCCCCAGCTCTTTCCTGCCGCCAAGAAACCGCTATCGCTTCCTGCCTGCCTCTCTGCCTCACGCATCCTGATGAGTGTGTTTGAGCAAGTTTATGAAGCCCGATGCCTAATTGCCCTCTCTCCACCCCACGTCTGATTTCTCTCTGCACGACACCTCCCCAGCTTCAACCCCCCGACTTATTTGCGTGAGTGGCTTCATTTCCTCCCATGCTCCCACCCCCGTCCATGTCCGACTTCCACTCTGGTTCCCGCCACCTGCTAGGCCCTGCAGCAACGACCCGGCCTTGCCCAGTTTAGCTTATTCGTACTTCCTCAGTCCTCCAGACGCAGTCCCCACGGGCAGCTCCCACGCCCGCTGCTGCAGGCCCATATGCGCCTCGAGACCTAGAAGCACAGGCTAAGACAAGACAACGCTCTTCTCGTCTTCCAAGGAGACACCGCCAGGAAGATACCACCGCAGTAGTGCTGATGAGCGGCCAGGTGGAGCGGCCGATGCACACCCGCTGTCCCGTCTCAGGGATCTGGCCCTGTCCAGCATCGGGCTGATCGTCGCGAAAGAGAAGGTCGACCTGCCCGTCGCACAGCTCAGAAATGTCACCCATGCACTTTCCCCGGTTTCGCTACCATGGCTCCCAACTGACGGTGAGCCGTCGCCTGGAGAGACAGACGCCCTGTACGCTGAACGCCCAACTGCCGTCGTGTTTGGCATGTACGACTGTCAGACACCATCAGAGATGACCAGCGCGGGGCCGGTTCGCATAACGCAGAATCACGCTGCGCTCCGTGAAAATAAGACTCCATTGGAACCGCCATTGGGGATGGCGCTCCCCCTCAAGTCTCCATCGGCTGATGTGGTGGAAGCAGCCAAGTGGCACCGGCAACGCCTTCAATCGACCCAGTGATATGTTGAGAATGTTTGCGAAGGATTCCTGACGCTGGACCACCCGATGTCTGCCGACCTGCGCATCCTCCCATGCTTCGCTACAGCGCGTGGAATGGAGTCTGGGCTGTTGGCCGAGAGGTGCGGCAACCGGGAATCGCAGCCCAACCAGGGGCCAACATCCGATCCCGTCGGCGGTCGTGGTTGCGACAAGCAACAAAGAGCCCCAATTCCTCTTGGCCGTCCATTGGGGGAACGAGAAGACCGTTCCGCCGCCCCGGCGCGCTGCGTCTGCATCTGCAATTTACAATCTGCGTCGGTTGTCGGCGTTGCGTCGCATTGCAGCTCGCCTCGCCTCTCCAAATTGCTCGCTGCAACCCGTTGGTGGACGCCTCATCGCTGGGCACCAGCGGCCGGTCACCGTCGCACTCCTGCGAGCTGGGTGCTTAGTCCATCGTAATTCCATCTTGGTCAACGGCCTGTCTTACACTACATTCCGCTGCAGGTTTCTGCTTCCTGTTCTATGAAAAGAACATTGGTGAAGTGATCAGAGATCAGCGCCCAGTGCCAAGAGCGTCGAGATGAGGACGACAGGGAAGCCTGCTGCACCCTCGAGTCTAGCGTCCGGTTGGCAATCTCATCGACACGCTGGTCTCTGACTCCCTTACTCGCGCCCTTTTCAGACTGCGACCAAAGCTACCTCGACCCGATGATGATCGCTCGGCTTGCTGCGACAAGTGGCCCCGTTGCCGATTGAGGCTCTCCCTGTTTGCTTCTATTCGGCACGGGCTCCGACTCGGACCCTAGCGACAATTTTGGCGAGGGACCTCCGGCGGGTATCAAGCAATTAAAAGGAAGGATCTGACTCTTTTTGTGCTCGCCTCAATATTTCTCTTACAAGTACCCAGTTCCCAAACTCCCTCAAACGCCACACTATCGTCCCACGGACCACGAGCCACGAACTCCAGCAGTCCATCTCGGACCCTTACAGCTCAGCTTTGGTCTTGTCCTCCGCCTTGGAAGACTGCAGCGCGTACAGCTCCCTTGGTTGCCCGGCCGCGTCGCAGCTGGCAAACTTCCACCATCCCCAGTGCCACGCGCCCGCGATGTTGATCAGACCCCACTTGATCGGCGCCGGCATGGGCGGCCAGTTCGCCCACAGCCCGTCCTCCGCCGTCCGGTCCAGATTCAGCAGGAAGAACGGCACGACGTCCGCCGTGCCCGCCTTGGTGACGGTGCTCTTGCCCCACGTCTTGAACGTCAGGCTCGCGTTCGCCGCCTCCGGTGTCCCCTCCTTCGGCGCATTCGGGTGTGCCGCCAGCCCGGCGATGGTGCTGATCTCGCTGTGGAAGTGGTTCTCAAAGGGCTCCTGGAAAGCCTTCATGATATCGAGCAACTTGGCGCCGGAGAAATCGGATGGCGAAGACAATGACGTCAGGTACTTGTTGAACTCGGCGAGGCCACCCAGGAAGGACTCTGCAAGTTGCTCGTCAGTGAGCTTGTCTCGGGAGCTTGTGGAAGACACCAGGTACGTACCGTGCTCCTTGTGCGTCTCTGCAAAGACGTTCTTGTCGTTCAAGAGGTCCTCGACCTTGGTGAAGAGAGACTCCTCCTCGTCATCGTGATGCGACTTGACGAACTTGAACCAGGTCTGGGAGTATCCGATGAAGTCGGCCTTGTCGGCCTCCTGGACGTAGGGCGCCTGCTGGTAGATGGAGTTGTAACCTCGGAGGATCGAGTTGTGCAGCAGGGCCATGTGGGTAGAGCCCAGCGTGAAGAGGTCAGTCTGTTTGAAAGCCAATCAGTCCGGGCATCTTCCAGTGAAGCCAATTGGCGTGGACATGCGCACGAGTTGGACGCGGATCACCAACCTTCTTCGTCGCGTACTGCGGCGTGGTGATGAGCTTCATGGGCCCGTCGGCCCAAGGCTTTGTCGTCTGCGGCGTGGTGGTCATCATGAACGGCGCTCTCGAAACCAGCAAGCTCATGAGAATGCTTGGGATCACAAGCAAAAGATATCCGGCCATTTTGGGAGGTCGGCAGCTGGAGCCTTGGAATGTGCGAGACTGATATACGGGGTGGGCGAAAAAGTCGTACGATTCGCTGACGTCTTTGGCACCCGGTTGAGGGAATCGAGAGACGGGGTTGCGTGACGAAGGCAAAGCTGCAGCACACCACACACGTTCGGACTGGGCCTTTTTGGGATTCTTAGGGGGAAGCTTTGTCCAATGTTCAAGCAGCTCTCCAGTCCAGAGCCCCTCGGCGTGGGGTGAAGGGGTAAGGTTGGCTGATTAAAAGGCATGCCCTCATTGGCCCGTGTCGGGGATTGCTGGGGTGATTTGCAGGGAGCTCTGGCGCGGTTTCACCTGGAAGCTCCCGCTAATGCCGCTGTGGGATCATGGCACTGGCCGCTGACGGGAAGCGAGCCGAGGCGGCCGGTCGACTCCCTTACTGGACGGAGCAATGACGCTTGGGGTCGGGGCTTCCGACCTTGACGACCTGCCGATATCCGAGGATGGTCGGGGATCTGGGAGGGTCCACGGGGACTTCATCCCGGGTGGGCCAGAGGTAAGGGTCACGATTTGATGACAGCAACTTCACTGACAATTACTACCTTCTGGCGGCGATGACCTTGCGCTGATGAGTACACCTTTGCTCGAAGCCAGGTATACACCGGTTGGAAGACGCGGCCTAATGCACGCATGCTCTTCAACAAGTGATGTTATAGATCACCATGGGCAGGCAAGCGATGCAGATGGCAGAAGAGAGAAGTACGAAACACATTCAATTTTTCCTAAATATGCTGACGCTGGTTAACGTTGAGTTTGACGTTCCTCGCAGTCTGGTCATCCAACACTGCTTCATTGAGCAAGTCCAGAACGGACATCATTTCATGGTTGAAAAATTGACCTATTAGCCCTAGAATGATGCTAAACGGAATATTATTCGCCCTTTCACAGCCGCGCTTGAAGTATATCCCCTTCTTGAATAACAGCACTGTCAAAGTATAGACATTAACAAGCCTAATGACTATGGAATCTTCCAAAGAACATGGTGTGATATTGTAGCAAAAGCACTTGACGTTTTCAAGTGCTAGAAGAAAGCCGATACACCATGCAACATCAAAGGAAAGAGATTACTAGACACTTACAGTTGAGATGGGTGTATGTCATAATGAGAAATGTGTATACAAATGAAATGAACCAATCCACCATTCCATCGCGGGATTCTCTACACTTTTTGCAAACTGCCAGGTGAGCAGCCCCAAAGATCTAGGCATTGTGCTAGTCTGCATACTAGGTCAAGCTCAGCCTCTGATACTGCATGAATCCTGCTGCCTCAATGCCTGATCCAGCTCGTCATCAAAAACGCTGGTAGGAGCCGTGCTTTGTGTATAAGTGGACGCTTCTTCGGAAGATTCTCCATCACTCGTAGTGATGGACAGAGTTCGCCCACAACCGTGTCTGCTTGGTTTCGTGTCTGCGCCGATGATTGAGTTTCCTTCTGCAAATTTGACCAGGCTCTCTCTTTGTGCGGGAAGTCGATTCTAAGCGAAAGTGTTAGCATAACATATCTACTGAGGCGGTGTCTAGGCTTACTGTGACGAATGTAGTCAGCGATGATTGTCTGTATGTGTCTGTGAGTCCGGAGGAGTCGGCCCTGTCTCCGGGCGTCTTGGGCATTGAGGACTCGATACGAGATAATTCACAGGATACCATGTCGATAGAAGACCGCCTTCCAGGGTCTACAACAAGCATTTGTGTCATTATCAGGTCTAGCATCTCGTGGACTAAAGGAGAATGTGCTTTGTGGCACTTCAGCTTTTCGACCCACTAATGTCACTTATGTTAATACGTTTGAACCCAGAAACATAGTCGTCTTGTAAAGACCAGTACTCACTTTGGTCACAGCAGGATTAAGCTCCACTCGATTCTTCTCTCCAGGCATGTGAGTCGTCAGGAAGTAGCTGTAATCGACTTCTCCTGTCTCGTCCTCATGACCCGGAGGGTGGTTGAGTCTACGGTCGTTTTCGAAGTTTTGAATGTACTCCCCGCCAAGTAAGTACCATATGCAGAACTCAAAGAAAACGCACCCGAGGGACCATATGTCGTACTTCGCAGAGACGAAGTCGCCGAGGTCTATTTCTGGGGCTCGATAGGTACCGGTGAAGCCGTCAACTCTCAAAACGCGCGACTTTGTGAGGCGAGAATGGTAGCGAGTGAGTCCCAAGTCAGCAACGACAAGTAAGTCCTGATCTTCGCCATACTTGGAAAACCATAGGATGTTGCTCGGCTTGATGTCGCCGTGTCGTCCCCAGTCTTTGACAACCGCCTCATCAGTGCCAGTTGCCGATAGTCTCTCCTCCTTTTGCCACGTTGTGAGCCCATGGATTCGTTTGATAGCATTTGCAATGCCCCGGCATTGGTGCGCCATCCATTGCGCGGCCAAGGGAGTTGCCTTGACTTTATTGCGCGCCCAGAACTGCTGCAGATTGCCGTCTGCCCACTCAAAGACAAGATACAGCCTTTCCCCATGCTGGAACGTGAAGAGAAGCTTGACGAGGTGTTTCTCTCTCTGCACCTTGGCACACGACATCTCCAGTGCTCGAAGCTCCTTGCGGTAGGATTCGTGGTCGGCAGCATGGATCTCCTTGACTGCAAAAGACAAGGGTAGCTCGGGTTTCTTCTCGTGATTGAAGTTAGTGGCAAGCTCCGAGTGGTAGGTCTGAATTCTCACATTGTTGCCTTTGAAGTTATGATGGCTCGGATGGATCTGGAGTTGGTGGACTACCCCGTGTCCACCAGTCATCTTATGCTCGAAGTTTTCCCAGGGGAGTCTGATATCCCGATCCAAAACATGTGAACGGATTTTACCGTCATCCATCTTGAAGTATGGAACGAAGATCATCTTCTGATAGATGTAAAACAGATCAACATAGACGCGCTCCCAATGTCGGAACAATGTCGTATTGACATGAAGCCCTTTGTCGGCTGATCCAGCTGCGGTCCTGAACTCTTTTATGCTCTTGTTCGCATGGCGTAGCGGTAAATCGGTGTCGAAAATGCCCTCCCGGATAAAATCTTCAATGCGGCTGGTCTGCTTCATGAAGACCAAAGTAGCGATTATCTTTCGCCGACTTCTTTCGGCGTCACCTACAATTTGACGAACCTTCAGAAAGAATTCTTCTTCAGAGTCGCTTGGATAGGTACATCTGATGACAGCTTTCAGAGTGGCGGGAGTGAAGATCTCCTCGAACGAGCCTCTTGGCAGATATTCCTTTCGGTCCATCTTGCTCCAGCAGAGACTCTTCTCCATTCTGTCTCGGATGGCATCCTCAACCTCTGTGGCCGAAGGTCGATGGTGTTCCGTGGAGGTTTTGTACTTGGGATCAGAGGTATAGCTCGGATATTCGTGTGCTGGACCCGGCGCGGCACTGTGGCCCAAGTCGTAAACAGAGACTACGGTGTCGCCTTCTCCCGATTCGGAGGTCTCGTATACCTCTCTGCAGACACTTAACACCTCCTCTCCGTCACTATCGTTGTGAATAATGGTCGGACCGCCTGGAAACCCGTCCTGCCAAGCAACAGGGAGAGAAGTGTTGGAAACCCGCGACACATTGAAATGGGATGCCAGGAGTCCTTGGCACCCAGGCTGAGGGTCCACCTTGTTAATTCTGCGAGACTCGACCATGGTGTCGTGGGTGATCGAGAGTTCGTTTTTTGACTTGTTGACACGAGTGCTGGACCGTGGTTGTTGTGCATAAGGGGGACCTATGAGGAGGTCACGATCGTGTAGGCCCTTGAATTTCGCTGGATCGATACTGCACATCGCGATAATGTTGGTTCTTCGGTTCAGGCCTTGAAAGAATGAGCAGGAAGAAAAAGAGACAGTATCGTGTGATTTGTTGGCAAACCTGTATTCTATTCAAGACGAATCTTTTCGTCAAAGGCTTCGGACTTTCATATACTGCCGACCAAGAAAGCCTCGTCGAAAGCCACAGGCGAAACGGGATTGCTTGGTTACTTGGGCACTGGCCAAGACACTGTACCATCAAAATGAAAGTCTTAGTTTTGCCTGGCGCAGTCAATTAGCGAACGGCTAGCCGTGGCCTAACGCTACATGGGGTCCGAGGTAGGGGGCCGAAGGGCTGTGGCCTGTCTGAACTGGAACAAATGAGCATGCATTTTGTTGTTCCTTCGGTGACAGGGGACTATCGTATCCAAACCGCCATAAAACTGCGCCACGCGGCCGCCTTGGGTCAATCTCTTCGATGCCTTGTGCGCGAAGTGGAAGAAGCGGCCGGTTAAGGCAGGAGGGGTTGCAACTGAATTGCTTGCTTATGTCAGACGATGGCGACTAAGAATAGCGGTGCTGACCCAGGTGGCAGAGCAGTGGGCAGATTACAGGGCATGGAACTGACACGGGGTCTCACAGTGACCCGTCAGATTCTTTGTGGTACAGCTCACAACGAATGTGCCGTGCCCCTTTTTTTTTTTCCGCCAACGAAAGAACAGAAAAGGTGCAACGCCAAAGAGCCACATGAGCAGAGCATTCATTGTGGAGGCAATACAACTGTATTGGTCATGATGATGATGATGAAAGCTAGGAAGCTGGCAGCTGGCTGGGCTGGATATCTGAGCTAGGTGACCCAGTGGGTGGGGCAGCTCTGATAGGTGGAAGAGCTGGCCCACGTGACCCACCGGCACCTGCCACAACCATGCCCATAGCAACGTGTCTTGAGTAGCTTCATTTTCAGTCTACGATACGTGGTCGATCACTTCCCGCGCTTTGAAACACAGTACGCAACTGGCCATGTCAGCACTCGTCCCAGAACTGAGTGAAATCACCAAACATCAACCCAAGTCCCTTCCGCAAGAACTTGCATCGGCAAAAGAGACGCCACTCCAACTCTCTTGTAGATCCTTTCCGAGTAATCACTGGTAGATTCTCGAACGACAAGAACGTGGATCCTCGGGCTGTTGAGCCCGGTGTGGGCAGTGCCCTCATCTTTATCGCGGCCGATTACCACAGCTCGCAAGTCCTTCGTCTTGAGCTCATTGTTTTCGTCGAAAATGACCCGTTCAAAAAGCTCCTTGTCACTTATCTTCATGCCTCTCGCCAAGCCGCGGAGCACTACGCTGTCTTCACGACGACGACAACCAGAGGGCACATCCCGCTGGCGATCAAAGGGGTTCTCGAAGTTGTCATTCATCCAGTCGATCTTGTTGAATGAGAGGTGCATGTACTGGATCTTTCCACCCTTGGAGAACCACGACCAGCTCGGAACGTGGCGCCCTGTCGGCTGGGCAATGGCCGTCATCGCTGTAGGCTGGTTGCGTTTCCAAAGAATACTACGGGCGAAGTAGGCTTCGAATGAGCCGTGAGCGGCCTGCGTCTTGAAAGCCCGCGCCAGCCTTTTTTGCAGGCCAAGAATTGCAATGGCACGGTCTGAAGCCATTGTAAATGCAAGCGCGGAATACCTCTCGTACAAATCTTGGATGAGCAATTGTCTTCCATCTCGGTAGTAATCCAGGGCGGATTTCGGGAAGTTGGCATCTCCGAGAAAGGCGGCCTTCGAGCTGCACGAACAGTTTTAGCAGGTTATTTCGGTCTTTCAAGTGCATGAAAACTGACTTGTAAAGTCGACCCATTGTCTCGCAACGTATTCCTTCCCCACACTCCCAGTATACCTGCGTCGGGGAGTAATGTATAGACCGTCTCGACAATGCCCTTTCTTGTAAGACCCAGCCTCGCTGGTTGATCTCTGCTAGCTCAACGTCTTGGTGGAAGTTGTCTATGTGTGAGCAAACATACAAGTCTCGAGAGCCTTCCATCTGTAGTTGCACGCATGCCCGGGGCGAACGACGGGATAGAAAGCCGTCGAGCGATGATTTGGCTGACGCTGCGCTGATGGTACAATATGCCGCACTGAAAACTTCCTCCATCTTGGTTGACTCGTTTTCCCAGTCATCCTTGTCATCTTGGATGATGCACAAGGTGTCGATCCAAATATAGTCTATGCCAAGACCACGAGTGAGCGTAATTGCATCTCTGAATGTTCTAGGGAGACGATCAAAATCAATGCGCTCCTGGAGCTGGGAATGGTTCCTTTGGTAGAGGCAGAATCTTTCGTGCTCTTGAAGCCGGCCCCAACAGTGACTGAGAGCTATATATCGACAAGGCCCTATCGTGCTGGAGCTGAGAAGTTGAATTGGCTCCGTAACTTTGACAATTCGAGTTGGCATGTCTGAGGTGTTCGGCTCGGCATAGCGACGACATGCACCATGTGTCGAATCGCAACTGCGGATCCACTGTTTGAGAATCGTGAGTTGTTCTTCACTGTTTGGCTCAGGAAGCTGGGGTAAACCGATTTGTCTTCCTAGAGGAACGTCGGGCCCTGAATGCAAGCTTTAGCTCAAACACAAAACTGAGGGGTTCGACATTCCCGTACCTGGCTCAGTGTACATTGAAAGCAAGTTCGGGCCATTCTCCAATCCTATCGTAGTGCCAGTATGACGCAGCCTTACAACCCCCGAAGACGTGACACCTGCTGTTCTCAAGGCATCAAGGAGTAAGCCACATATTCTGCAGGACTGTTGCATTGTCTTGGTGTGGCGCTCAGACCCGAACAAGGCCGTTGATATCATGGCTCTGCAATCCTCGCACAAGATGTTGACTTCTTTGGTCGACAAGGGTCTCACCTGATACCAGCTAATATGTTCGAAAACTTGCGAAGCAAAGGTGTTGTCGGGAAGAGACTCCCAAACATCGTTCAGGTTGCTTCTTTGCTGAGAGAAGATTAGCTGCCTTTTCTTTTCGTAAGTCATCAGATGTTTGCATACAAACTGATATATTATCAATAATAATCCTTGCATGACCTAGAAAACTAACCGACTTATTCAAAGCTTTGTCAATGTCTGCGGTGGTGAGACACTCGAATAGATTGCGGGGTTTTCACTAACATTCTGCTCAGCAAGAAAATTAGTATATATAAAGCAATTGCATATTTTCAACAAGACGTATACAGACATACTAACACCATATATTAGTAAAACTCCAAAAATACATCAACTTCTTGTTGGCTGTTGGATTAACGTACTTCCTCGTGTTTGCTGTTCCATTGGTATTCTTTGCGTGGCACAAGTGAGCACCCAGAGTCTGGCTGCTTCTCTTCAGAAGTCTGTTTTTGCTCTTCTGTCGCCTTACGCTGAATACCAACCAGCCTTCCAAACTCTTCAAGGTTGTTTTCGTGAGTTGGTAACGAGCCTTTGATGCCTCGGTGGTCGTTTCGATTTCCAGGGGCTAGTCCGTTGTCTGTCGTGCGACTTTTTGAGTTGCCCATTGGTTAACTTCGAGAATGGCAGTCTCTCCTGTGTCGACACTCACACGGGGTAGTGCTTCCTCTGAATTTCCCTCATCTTTTTCCAAGCCACAGCTGCTGTTTCGCGATGGTCAGGAGAGCTTTCGTTGTTGTTTGACACTTTGATGACGAGCAGTCTGTTTTGGACAAATTTCAACAGGTCGCCGCATGCTGAATTTGGCTTCCACTTCTTCGACATAGCTTCGATGTGTTCTCGTGCGTGCTTTTGAATGCGGTAATCTGTACCGTCTCGTTCCCAGAGATATGGGGTCTTCTTTCGGAATTTGTCGACGGTGTCGAAACCGTTGGAAAGCCATATCAGCAGTTCCAGCACAATGCAGCCCATGGACCAGATGTCGTATGCCCTTGATCGAGCCTCGTGCACTTCTGGGTTCTTTATTCGATCTTCGATTCCCTTGTTCTGATCCTCAACCCGATCTTGGTCCGTCTCGGGAGGCTCATACCGAGATGTTCCAGGCGGCGTCGCGGTGTGCAAGTTTGCAGCCCTACGGATTCTGGTCGAGGCGTCTTGTTCGTGGAAGGTGGTGAGCCCCAGATCAGCGATTTGCAGTATTGTGTCATTGGCCTCGTTGACGTACAAGAGAATATTCTCAGGCTTAAGGTCCCCATGTCTGCAGTTGGCTTGGTGCAATTCCTTAAGCGCGGAAAATAAACCTGAAAGTTGATGAGTAATCCACGACATTTCCGGATTGCCGTCGCATTGACCCCAGTATTGGTACAAGTTTCCTTTGTCTGCCCACGGGAAAATGAGACACCGATCTCCACGGTGCTCGTAGGCCGCGATTGGCTTGATCAAATGTTTCGACTTGTATGTTCTCAACTTCTCCAGGTTCTTCGCCTCTTTGTCGAAGTATTTAGCAAGTTCAGGATCGTTGTTTGCCTTTTTCAGTGCAATGTCTACTGAACCGTTCCGCGCCTTCTACAGAGTAGGTAGTCAGTCTATGGAGTAACACATAGAGGGTTTCATGGCGCTCACCCCAGCCAGCTCCGGGATGTTGATATGTGCTTGATGAATCTTGACCTTGAACACCTCTCCGAAAAACCCCTTGCTTTCTGCTTTGTGCTCGAGCTCCAAATAGGGAAGTATAGTGTCGTTTTCAAATCGGAAGCGAAACGGTTGTCCAAATCCGAAACACGGAACGTTGAACATCCACTGGTAGGCGTAAAAGAGTTGCGTCTCGTTGCGACCCCAATCCTCGGGGACTGGGTAGCTGGGATTGGCTGACGAGGTTGAGGACCAGTGCCAACGCCATTTCCAAATGGCACCACCCTTCCTAAATTTGACTGGAAGCGAGTTATTTTCGAGACCATCGGAACGTAGTCTTCTTATTAGAGACACTTTCTCCTGTTTTTCAGTCGTCATGAATACTAAAATCAGGAACAAACGAGCTGCATCGTTCTTAACATAATCAGAGAGAGCTCCCTCGTTGACCGTTGTGAGAACTTCTGAGACACTTTGTCTGGTGATAAGTCTGCCCAATTGGTCATTGGGGAGGAATTCTTCGCCATTATTACTCGAGCAAAGGGAGTTCTCGATCTTCTCCCTGAGTGAGGCGATATTTTCATAATTGGGCTTAGGCCTGTATTCGGGTTAGATTTGATTCAATTCATAAGGCAAGTAATCCCAATCAAGCTTGAGGACAGGGGTCACTCACGACATTTTTCACTTGTCTTGCAACTTCTTTCCTTGGCCCTGACTGTAGGCCTGCCCTCGAGGAGTTGGACGAATGGGTGACACACAATGTGATACGGGGTCGTCAGGGCTTAGAGGCAGGGCTTAGAGTCAATGGAGCTAAAGAGGCAGTGGCTTGAGAAATTGGGATCCGATATTCAACCTGGATTGGGCTTTGTTTTATGACTAGCTGAAGTAGATAAAAGGCTGCACACCATCTCGGCGTTTCCACCCTCTCGACCGAAATGCGAGGTCTGAACCTAGGCACCTATCATGACTGGCATTGACACGCCTTTAGGCAGTTTCCATTGGTTCAATCTAGATATGTTATTCCGCCTCATCGTCGCCTAACGCTGCTCGGCTTCCCGAATAATGGTTCGCTCCAACGAAACTGCATGTATGATTGAGTGAGGTTGATGGAGTCATCGAGGTCCAATGGCAATTGTCTCATCGCAGTACGGACACCTGTAAGCGCTAAAGTAGAAGCAAGCCCCGAGCCATGTTTTTGGTCTGGGAGTTATGCATGTGTGTCGTGCTTGCGCATGTGATGTCTGTGGGAAGGGGTGGAGAGGATGTATGGGATGGAGGTGAGCATCTTGCAATGAAATGCATTGGGTTAGCCGAGTCTGGGAATGCATCATACGTTACCTTCTCACAGCTGAAGGAAAATTTGGACTCTCAGGCTGAGGTGAATAGGCATCACCACGTAGGTCGTGGGTTTGGCTCCCCTCTCTGAGTGTCTCATGTGGACAAAACTGAATGAGTTTTCAAACATCATCTCAACGAAAAACAAACTGATTTTCAAGCAGACGATATGATCAACGTATGTTAAGTTTGTTCTGCCCAAGAGATAAACCCAAAAGAGCACGGGATGGAGTCTACCGTCACAGTTATTGCTTTTTCAGCCAGCCTGCAGGCAGGCAGCAGCAGGCTCCGTGAGGCACCCTTATCATGCGGGGGATGTGCTTCTGGGAAGTCAATGGTTCGTCCAAACTGATAACACTGCCATCATGCCGAGCATTTCGGTCAGATGTGGGCCAATCGCTCAGTTGGCAGCGCGTGCGGCGCATTCGGATTTCCTTGGCAGTATGCTCACCCTGTTCACCCCGATCGTGCGGCTTTGGGGCGGCGGATGAAACCATCGCAAGCGTTCCGCGTAGTGGTGAGGTCTGGCCTGTGGCCTTCTCGCCCGACGGCCACATGCTAGCCTCAGCCTCGGGCGATAAGACAGTCAAGCTCTTGGACACAGCCACAAGCCAGTACCAAGGGACACTTGATGTAGGCGTGTTTCTTCACAAGCTAGCGTTCTCCAAAACCGGGTCGCAGTTATTTACTGAAATCGGCGTCATTAGCTTCGACGTACTATTAGCGATAAGCACTATACTACCACCACCAACTACCTCAGTTGAGACGATACATTTTCAGGGTCACGGTATTATCACGCACCGCGCATGGGTTACAAAGGACTCCTGAGAAAAACCACGGTTGCCCCTAGAGTACCGGCCAAGCAAATCAGACATGGATTGGTCGACTCTAACTTTTGGTTATGCGTCGGGCCGTGGTTTATCACTACGTATCTCGGTGAGAAACCTTGCCATAATCATGTTTCATTGGTAATCGTCCCTTGATTATTCATCAAACCTTTCTACCGTCAGTTGTTTAGTCTTTCTAGTTAATTGTTCGAATGTGATCATAATGTTCATATGACGTGCCGCAGAAAGGTTGAAGGAGGAAGTCTTGATTTATAGATTGTTAGTAGAATAGAAGCATATTTCAGATGGGGGAACCAGAATGAACGGGACCTAAGGTTGTGTGACATATTGCCTAAAGATGCGTTTTTCTCGTTTCTGTTTCGTTTGTACTAACACGCCTATATCAAACACCCTTTCATTCATGCATCTGCTCACCCTATTCACCCAACTCACCACCTATATAACCCCAGGAGCCAGTAAAGCATCCAGAGAGAGTTGAGCAGTCGGGTGAGGTGAATACACTAGAACCGCCTATTTGGAATGCCACTAGCGCTTGCGCAGGCGGCTGCGTTTATGCGAGAAGATAGCATTTTGGTCAGCGGTTATCTTCAGCTCCTGGACGAAAGCAACGGCAGCTTTGCCGAGCAACTAAGCCAACCGTTCGAAGCGGATGGCAAGTACCCGGAGACACCGCACGCAGTGACAACTTCATGAATCGTGTCTTTAATCTGATCCAGCAAAACGACTCTCTCACCGGCGATATCCTCTCCTTGGCCAATCAATTCGACCCTCAGGCGATTTCCAAAACCTTTATTATGAACATTATGAACTACTGGGAGGAGACAGATGGGGCGGGGCGACAGACCAGCGCATCAAGACTCACAAAGGCCTTTGGCGCCCTCAAAGCGTTCTCGTTCATATCGCAGGAAAAGAACAAGTTTCACATGCGTCGGTTGGTGCAACTAGTAAGGCGGAAATGACTCGCAAACCAGGATAAGCTCGCTGAGCTTGCGGAGCATGCCCTGATGACTATGTCGAACGCTTATTCGTATGGCGAATATGGCAACCTTGAGATATGCCAATGATATCTTCCGCATGCTTACACGGTGTTGAAATTTAGCAGCACCGGCACACGCAATGAATGCATTGCGAAAGTATTTCTTTTGCATTTTATGGCAGACTATTTTATTCAGGTGGGTCATTGGGAAGAGGCTGAGAGGAGCGAAATTCAAGCTACAAAGCTTCTCGAACAGTAGGACGATGACCCCGAGACGTTGGCCTGCATGGCCAATCTAGCAATTCCATATTCATTTCAAGGGCAATTAGAATGTACTGAACAGCTGGGGAGGCGGGTGTACGAGATAACCTTGAAGGTGAGAGGAGCAGGTATGTTAGTGTTCGGTAACATGTCTATCCTGGCAATCACATTTTGCCTTCAAGCACGGTTGGATGAGGCAGAGATGCTACAGCAGCACATTCTAAAGACGAGAAAGATTTTTCATGGGAAGGAACATTCAAGCATACTGTCGATCATGAACAGTCTCGCTAAAACTTGGACAAGCCAAGGTCGACGGAAGGACACCGAAAAGCTACAGGTACAGGTGGTAGAGACGAGTAAGAGGGTACTTCAGGAGAAAAACCCTGCTGCATTGGCTTTTAAAAACACTCTGGGATCAATCTATGCGAGCCAAGGCTGATGGAAGGAAGCCGAGGAGATTCAAGTGCAGGTGATAGAGATGGGAAAGAAGAGTCTCGGAGAGGAGCATCCTAACACGGTGGCGAGCATCACCAACCTAGCGGCGACATATACGAAAGAAGGTCGATTGGGAGAGGCTGAGAAGCTACAAACTTATGCGCTAGAGACGATGAAGAAGGTGCTTGGAAAGGACCACTTTGAGATAGAAACGAGCATGAGTAGCCTGGCGGCAATTTACAAGTCGCAAGCACGGTTCGAGGAGGCTGAGGAGCTAGGGCTACAGGCGGTGGGGAAGATGAAGAGGGTGCTTGGAGAGGGGCACGCCACCACGCTGACAAGCATGGCCAACCTAGCACACATGTATAAGGGTCTGGGTCGGGGTCAGTGGAAGAAGGCCGAAGTGATGGAGTTGCAGGTACTGGAGATGAGCCTGAGAGTGCTTGGAGAAGAGCATCCTGACACCGTGGCGAGCATGAACAACCTAGCTCACACCCGGAAGGATCTAGGACGGTGGAGGGATGCAACAGAGTTGATGCGCAAGTGCTTCAACCTTCGGCAGCGCTGCCTTGGCCCGGATCACCCGGAAACCGCACGTTGCCTTTCATGTCTTGCAGATTGGGAGAAACGGCTGGAAAGGAGAAACGCGGCATTCAGGGTGCGAGGAGGGTTGGTCTTGTTATTGTTGTTATTATTCGCGCCATGGCTAACCTCCCGGTGGGTGTTCGGCGTGTAGACAAGTGTACATGGCACCCTGGCTGTGAGTTCATGAACGACCATGGCCAATGCAGACGGTTCTTTCAATCAGACGAATCCACGGTGTCGTGTTCTACGTTGAGGCTGGCCAATTCGGATGGAGTCGGGGGCTACGATGAGTGGCCGCCCAGCAAGCCCTTCGGCTGTAGCCCGGTGCTGTGCCTACTACGCCCTTCGAGGGAGTTGAAGCCTTCAGCTTGAATTTGCCTTTTGTTTGTTTGTTATAAGTCGAACGAGTTGTGATGCTTCGATTCTGTAGCTGCGATCGATGTTGTTTCACTCACGTCCAGCCTGGGAGTGCAATCATTCCTGTTGATAAAACAAGAAAGCCAAGTGTGGCTTCCTGGGTGTCTCAAAAGCTCCAAAGTCCCTGTCTGTCCCGAGGAGGAATCCATAAGACTAGTTAATGTTTGGCAATTGTCATACCCCAAAAGTCCTGTCGTTAAGAAGCGCACATCTGTTCTGGCTGCAGCGGTAGTCTCAGAAATGCCCTGTGTTTGAAAGCATACCGAACATGGCGGTAAGGACGAAGCAACGTGCGGGGTTCCAGGCAGGCAGTCGGTTTGCGTAAACCGGTGCCCCGCCGTTTGTAAGTCGAGCAACCACCCTCGCATCGGACCTCACCTCACTCCTACAAGCCTGCTGGATGTAGTCAATCTCTTCGAACCAACACCTAGCTCTAAATCCCGAGACTCGGCTTCCGACATAACAATCATCACGAAGTAGCCGTCAGGCACAGCAATTTCCCTTAGACCCGCCAACATGCCAGCAGACGGCGTCTACATCTCCCCCGAGGGAACAAAGACGGTCATCCCCCTCGAGAACAACCCCGAGGTCTTCACGTCCCTCATCCACGACCTCGGCATCTCGCCCTCGCTGGGCTTCTTCGACGTCTACAGCCTCGACGAGCCCGCCCTCTTGGACCTCGTCCCGCGCCCCGCGCTGGCGCTCATCTTCATCTCGCCGTCGCCAATGTTCTACCAAGTCCGCGCCGCCGACGGGACCAAGAGCGCAAAGGAGGACGGGGTCACGTACGACGGCGCCGGCCCCGACGAGCCGGTGGTCTGGTTCCGGCAGACGATCGGCAACGCGTGCGGGCTGTACGCGCTCATCCACGCCGTCGGCAACGGGGAGGCGCGGGACTTTGTCGCGGAGGGGTCGTTGATGGACAGGTTGCTGAAGGAGGCGGAGCCGCTGAAGTGGCGGGAAAGGGCGGACGTGCTGTACAAGAGCGAGGAGCTCGAGGAGGCGCATATGAAGGCCGCTCGGAAAGGGGACACGGCGCCGCCGCCTGCGGAGGAGCACCCGGGGTACCACTTCCTTGCGTTCGTGAAGGGGAAGGACGGGCATCTCTGGGAGCTGGAGGGCGAGTCGGATGGGCCTGTTGATCGGGGGTTGTTGGGGGAAGGGGACGATGTGTTGAGCGAGGAGGCGTTGGAGAGGGGCGTCAAGAGGTTCTTGAGCTATGCAGATGGGAACTTGGAGTTCAGCATCGTTGCATTGGCGAAGAGGGAATGAGAGCGCCCCTCCGAGGGCCAGGTTGCGATAGGCATGGAGTCGAGGTCGCAGAGTATCCGAAGCTGGAAGCCATCAGTATCCCCAGCTTCGATGGACAAGTAGACTCGAGAGCCCCGCGAACTCCTAGACAGCCTAGTTTGAAGCCTCTCGAGCTAGAATGAAATAGGCCAGTGTTTGTGGAGGACCATTCATTGCCTTCTCTTCCGGCCAGGTCCCCATAACAGAACACGTCCTCCTCACCGACGGTGACCGAGTTGACCGGACGGAGCTCCTGCGGCGTACACCGCAAATGCGGGGCGGCGGGCACCTGCTCCAGCTCAGCCTTGAACCCCTCCACTGCACGGCCCAGCCCCTGTCCCGTCCGTCCAATCAGCACCTGGCGCCGCTCCAACCATCGAAACAGCTAGAAGGTGCAGCTTGGGGCTGTTTTCTTCCCGCGTGCGTGCTGCCTTCTGCGGCCCGCCTCACCCCACGGCGAGAATCTCATCTTCGCATTTCTCTCTCTAATTCTTCCACAACCAACCCCGATACCCCCAATCCTCTACGCTTGCATTCCGACGTCTAATTCGAGTTTCCAACACGTCGTACATACGCACATTGATATACCCAAACCACAAATCGCCATGGCTTCCGCAGACGAGCTCAAGGCTCTCGGCAACAAGGCCATTGCCGAAAAGAACTTTGACGAGGCTGTGTAAGTTCTCTTCTGCCCGACCCCTCACTGCTCGATCCCACAGTCCGGACACTGACGTCCCGCAGCGCCAAGTTCACCGAGGCGATCAAGCTCCAGCCCGACAACCACATCCTCTACAGCAACCGTTCCGCCGCCTACGCATCCAAGAAGGACTGGCAAAACGCCCTCGAAGACGCCAAGAAGACGACCGAGATCAAGCCCGACTGGCCCAAGGGCTGGGGACGCCTGGGCACAGCGCACTACGGCTTGGGCGACCTCCTCGCCGCGAACGACGCGTACGAGGAGGGACTGAAGGTTGACCCCAACAATGCCGGTTTGAAGAAGGACCTCGCTGCCACCCAGAAGGCGATGAAGGCGGAGGCCGGTGGTGGTACGCTCAATGATCCCCTGTACCCGAGTAGTGGAAGGCGGAAGATGCTGACTGAATGCAGACGCCGGTGACCCGACTGGTGGCCTCGGCAACATGTTCAACGACCCTCAACTCCTCCAGAAGCTCGCCGCCAACCCCAAGACGGCTGGCTTCCTCGCAGACCCCACCTTCATGGCCAGGCTCCAGCAGATGAAGGAGAACCCCAAGGGCTCGCCCGACCTGTTCACCGACCCTCGCATGCTGCAGGTCCTCGGTGTCCTGATGGGTGTTGACATGCAGATGGGCATGCCCGACGACATTCCCCAGGACGCCGAGATGCGCGATGCGCCTCCCCCTCCCGAGGCGAAGCCCGCTCCCAAGAAGGCTCCCACCCCCGAGCCTGCGCCCGAGCCCGAAGAACTCGACGAGGAGGCCCTGGAGAAGAAGAAGGCCAAGGAGGCGGCCGACAAGGAGAAGGCGCTGGGTACCGAAAACTACAAGAAGCGCAACTTCGACGAGGCCATCGCACACTACAGCAAGGCGTGGGAGCTGTACAAGGACATCACCTACCTCAACAACCTCGGAGCCGCGTACTTCGAGAAGGGCGACTACGACAAGGCCATCGAGGCCTGCACGAAGGCCGTCGAGGAGGGCCGCGAGATCTACGCCGACTTTAAGCTGATCGCCAAGTCGTACGCTCGCATCGGTTCCGCCTACGAGAAGCAGGGCAACCTCGAGCTCGCCATCGAAAACTACAAGAAGTCGCTGACGGAGCACCGCACCCCCGACGTCAACGCCAAACTGCGCGCCGCCGAGCGCAACAAGATCGAGCAGGCCCGCCTCGCCTACCTCGACCCCGCCAAGGCCGAGGAGGCCCGCGAGGAGGGTAACAAGAAGTTCAAGGAGAGTGACTGGCCTGGCGCCGTTGCGGCCTACAGCGAGATGATCAAGCGCGCGCCCGACGACCCCAGAGGCTACAGCAACCGCGCTGCGGCATTTGTCAAGCTGCTCGAGTTCCCCAGTGCCGTCGAGGACTGCAACACGGCCATCAAGAAGGACCCCACCTTCATCCGCGCCTACATCCGCAAGGCACAGGCCTTCCACGGCATGCGCGAGTACTCCAAGGCGGTCGACGCCTGCACCGAGGCAGCCAAGGTCGACCAGGACCACCACAAGGGCGCCAACGCGCGCGAGATTGAGCAGCAGCAGCAGAAGGCGTTCAACGCCATGTACTCGGCGCGGGAGAACGAAACCGAGGACCAGACCAGAGAGCGGTTGGCCCGCGACCCCGAGGTGAGTATATTCCGACCGGCGCTCCGTCCGGTTCCTTGCGTCCGCCGCTAGTTGGCTAACAAAACCGTGTAGATCATGAGCATCATGAACGACCCCATCATGCAGTCGATCCTCCAGCAAGCGCAGTCGGACCCCGCGGCGCTGACGGAGCACATGAAGAACCCCGACATCAGAGCGAAGGTGCAGAAGCTGGTAGCGGCGGGTGTTATCCGCGTCGGCCGGTAAAGAGATGGAGTGGCGTAATGTGGGGACGGCAGCGGAGGCGGAGGAGGAGAAAAAATGGTCATGCGTAATGGTTGGACGAAGAAACGTTAAAAAGGCTCACTAGGTCATTCGTAGTGGTTGCAATGTGACCCCAACAACAGAGATATTCCACGTGAGTGCCCTGGGTAGCTCGGTGATTGTGCTGAATGACTTGCACGGCCACGCAACTTGAAAATGGAATAGTCCGCGCACTGAGGCCTGGGGATTAGGCTTGCTGGATTTCTGAGACATGCCATGCCGTGAGGGTTTGGCGATGGCTCAGGAGCTGTGGTGGTGCGCCAAATGAGGCCCGTAATTTTCGCTCGTGTAAGTGTCAGCCGTTCACGATGATTGTCACCGGAGAGGAACATGAATCATTCGTGTCGGTTCATCCCATATAGATGTGCGCCACCCGGGACCCGATCTCAGTGTTGGAGAGGATTCGGCTTGACTTTATTGTCTTTTCTTTCTGTTCCCATGCTACTGTTCTCACCAGGCGTTTCCGAACCACAGCTCTAGTCTGAACCAGCCATGGATTCTCCCATGAAAGAAGGCAAGCCTCATACTCTGATCATCGCCAAACGGGACTAACACGCAACAGCGTACGTCCAACTCATCGAGGTCATCGCAACTGGCACCCCAGATCCAGAAACCGCAGAAGCCCACGTCCGCCAGCTCATCACGTCCCTCCCCTCCGTCCTCCGCTCCCGCGACGAAGACCAGCGCACGGCTCTTCACCACGCAGCCCGCCTAGGCCGCGACTCCATCGTCAACGCCATCCTCGAAACGAGTCCCGAGTGCGACATCAACGTCCAGGACGCCGACAAGTGCACCCCGCTCCACCTCGCCTCGCGCAACGGCCACGAGGACGTGGTCAAGACCCTGCTCAGCCGTGGCGCGGACGTGAGAGCGGAGGAGAGCTTCCGCGAAACGCCCCTGCATGAGGCGAGTCGCAGTGGGTACGCACGCATCGTGGGCGTGTTGATCGAGAATGGGGCCGTTGTCGATGCGCCCAACCAGGACCTGGGGACGAGTTTACATATTGCCAGCCGGAGGGGCTGTGAGGCTGCCATCCGCGTGCTGCTCGATTCCGGCGCGAACCCGGCGACGAAGGATGCGGTGGGGGACACGCCGCTCCACGATGCCGCGCGCGGTGGACATGAGGGCGTGGTGACGATGCTCCTTGCGACGGGGCTGGTGTCCATCGAGGCGCAGAACGCCAACGACTTTACGCCGCTGAGCGTTGCTGCGCGGCATGGGCGGGAGGCGATTGTGAGGATGCTGGTGGAGCAGGGGGCGGATGTCGACACCATGAGCAACGAGTACTGCACCCCCCTCCACCAGGCCGCGTCCGAGGGCCACGACGGGGTCGTGAGGGTCCTGATCGCGGCCGGCGCCGACGTTGATTTGCAGGACAAAGACGACCAGACGCCGCTGCACGCGGGCGTGATGTTTGAGCACGAGGCCGTCGTGGCCTCGCTTCTTGCCGCGGACGCGGACGTCAACATCAGGGACACGGAGGACTGTACGCCGCTGCACCACGCCGTCAAGAACGAGAACAAGATCATGGTCCGCGACCTGTTGGAGGCCGGCGCCGACCCGACGGTCATCTCCTCGACGGGCGAGACGCCGCAGAGCCTCGCGAAGCTGCTGAACCGCAACTCCATTGCGGACCTGTTCAACTCGCCGCAGGTCGTGCCCAAGCAGAACGTCGCGTGGAACCTACGGCCGAAGAGGGCGCGGCCGCCGTCGAAGCCGAACCAGGAGGCCGAGATTGACGCGTGTCGCCACTTTCAGGGGCTTTTCTGGTGCCCGACGAGCGAGTGCAGCTTCGAGAGTCTCAGTATGTGGGACATGCTGTACGATCCGGAGACGGAGGTGAAGCTTAGTCCGCGGCCGCCGGTGGTTGTTGCGGCGGAGAGTCCGGCGAAGAGCCCCGTGGGCAGTCCGACGAGGAGCCCGGCGCGGTCGAGGGCGCATTCGAGAGCGGCGAGCCCAGTGAGGAGCCCGGCCTTGTCGCCCGTCCATACGCCCACGCACTCGCCCCCTCACTCGCCGTTGCTCCAGCCTCCGCCGGGGAACGGGGGAAGCTCGCCTGCGGGGTTGAACATGAAGGAGATGCGGAAGCACGTCAGCCAGCAGCGGCGCAAGACCTCCTGGACCTCGCGGGGCAAGGACGAGAAGCCAGTCAAGAGGTGGTTCCACCTGCCCGCGAACAACGTGGCGTGGGTTATGGACCTAGTGCAGCGGATCTGCGCGATGGATCACCGGACGGATGCCGAGTGCGACCGGATCATTGCGTTCATCGAGGAGACGTTTCATGAGATTCGGATCAACGCGCCGTACCGGAAGCCGCATTTCAAGATGGAGGCGGCGGCGGCGGCGGCGGCGGCGGATGGTGGTGCTGGCGGTGGTATACCGGAGGTCGGTCTTGGACCGGGGGTGGCATTCGGAGGGGGGCCGAGTACGCCGGCGGCGGCAACTTCGACGCCCGCGCCGCCCAAGTCACAGATGTTCTCGATTGTGCTGCCCGTCATCGACGTGGACATTGACGAGGACACGAAGAGGAGTCTGCAAGACGTGCAGATTGGAGACGAGGCAAAGGTATTTCGACCGCTCGAGATGGCTGGGGCCGAAGGAGGGAGCGACAGGAGAGGCCCTCCCCCCGCGGCGCCGAAACGACATCCGCTTAGCGCGATGCCGACGAACCTGCAGCATTACTTGTTCCCGCACCTGGCGCACTTTGACGCCATGGCCAAGCTGCGCGCCAGCTTCACCAAGTCGGAACTTCACATCCCCCGGTCACTGGACCAGTCCTATCACGAGTCCCTCAACGCCACGGACCTAGCACTGCGTAACGAAAGCCAGGTCCTGTTTCGCTACCTCCGCCGCGTGGAGACCCGTCTCGCGGCGGCGGCGGCGGCGGTAGCGAATGCCAAACTCGACACGGACGCGACAGAGTCCGTGGCGGGCCAGCAGCCCCTGGTCGAGGACAGGGTGAACCGGAGCCAGACGACGACGACGCAGCAGCCGAGCCCGTTCGACAGACACGTGCAAAGGACGCTGTCGCGGCAGAGCAGCTCAAAACAGAAGAAGACGGACGGGACCAAGGCGGAGCTGGGGCGGATGGCGGGGCGGCAGGACCAGGCGAGCAGTGTGCAGGCCAAGATCTCGCGGGAGAAGAAGCGGATGGACCGTGAGAGGAGGAAGCAGATCTTGGTCGTGGCGCAGCTTTGGGTCTGGAAGATTGACGAGAGTGAGTCGGCCCCTTGTCCATGTTCCCGGATTCCGCTTTCTCGGTTTTTCTCCGTATGGGGGACCCGGGGTCGCGGGAGTAATGGGACCCTGATGAAAACTAACCTTGAGAGATAGACACGGTCATTAGCGCGTTTCCTGACCGGTGGGACAACAAGAACGCCAAGACGCTCTTGAACGGCATCAAACACCGCGTGTTGGGCATGAGAGACATTCGGTCCGACAGCACGGACATGATGCGCATCGTCGAGGGTATCCTCGAGAGCGCAGTGGGGTACAGCGAGGAGGAGTTCCATTTCCAGTTCGAGGGGCCACGGAGTTATTGCAACGTGTTTGCGGCGTCCATTGCCCATGTTGTAAGTGTTCCTTCTCCGGCCTTCTATGTGTAACCCCGACAGACAACAGCGTGGAGCCCGGACGGCCAGAGGCAGATGGAGGCTGACGAGCATGTGACACAGTCCAACGAGGCGATGAAGCGCTATGCCAACTTCAAGGCCTCTATCAGCAAGATGGGTACATCCAAGACCGTGCTCGACGATCTCCGAGCCGAGATCGAGCTGCTGCAGGAGATAGACGACGTCCGAGAAGAGATCAACATGATCAAACGGGTGTTGCGGTCGCAGGAGCGCGTCTTGGACGGATTCCGAGAGGCCGAGGCAGGCCGCAGGCTCACGGGGGTGGAGAAGCAGAGCCCTGTCAAGGCGTATAAGCACCCGACGCTAGACTTCTTCAAGAGACTGGAGGAGGATGCGAACCGGGTACGGGATTCGGTGAGTTAGTTGTCGTTAACCTCTTGCCCACTCTTTGATAGTTTATTCAGGGGTCGAGAGTCATGGTCATGCGCCGAGATGCTTGCTGACGATGCGGAC
This sequence comes from Colletotrichum tofieldiae, assembly GCA_022836555.1. Taxonomy (NCBI): domain Eukaryota; kingdom Fungi; phylum Ascomycota; class Sordariomycetes; order Glomerellales; family Glomerellaceae; genus Colletotrichum; species Colletotrichum tofieldiae. Next base: position 491,924 of record BQXV01000008.1, on the reverse strand, counting down.
GCAGATCACCACGTTGTTGGACTTGAGGCAGCGAGAGGCCAACATCGAAGAGGCTCTGTCTGCCAGCGAGCAGTCCAAGATTCTCTTCATCTTTACGGGAGCGACAGTCGTCTTCGTAAGTGCTTTCCATGTCGTCGAGACAGGGCTTCACTGACAGTGTATCCACAGGCGCCATTGTCTTGGGCTACCGGTATGCGCGAAAAGATACTAACCGGGGTTACGAAACTCGAGTGGCTAACAAACTTCTTCAGGTATCTTCCAAATTGACATCGTCGGACTAGCACAGCCAACCACGGGCGGAACCCTCCTGCTCGCATGCTGTAAGTCTTATTGCCAATTCCACGTTAAGCCAGGGACTGACTCGCGGTCGCAGTCCTAAGCCTGGTGGCAACTCTTCTACTCATCGCTCTTTCTCTGCAAATATACGAGTTCATCACCCAAGGAAAGGCGACGCAACTCTGGCGGAGAGTGTCCGGCTTCTTCGCAACCAGAAAGATGGACAAGCTGTCCGCCAAGAGCCGTAACAAGTCGCCGCCCTCGTCGCTCGGGGCGTCGACACAGCTGAGCAGACAGAGGCGGTCGTCCATCTCGCAGCCGGTGGCGAGCATGGCTGCCAACGAGAGGAAGGGCGTAAGGAAGAGGCTTGCTGCGCTGGGACGGGGGAGGGAGAGGGACAGGGATGAGGAAAAGGGATTGGCTAGGAAGCAGAACTAAGCTGTATGATCTAACACGCTTAGCTAGTAGAAAAGCTAGAATTGAATTATAATGTTGTGGTTCGGAAACCGTTGGTAATCGTGCAAACGTAGTGGGACGAAAGGGACCAACTAACCTTGCTCCTGATCGCTGTCGTCTGCACCCTGGTTACGACTCGCAAACCGCGTGTATAGCAACATCTTGGCGCCTCATATAACGGCTCACATGATCGAATCGAAAGCAAACTCTTGACCAGCCGCGCGTGAGGTGTTCGGGATATCTCTCGCCAAGGTTTCTTCTATAGAAGCCACTCGTGCCGGGCGTCTCGGTTCGTAAACGACAACAACCGCGTTCAGAGATTCCATCATTAAGATAAGTCTGAGCCCCTCGACGCATCATCTTCTGCATCATGCCCGGCAACGTCCCTATATCAAGCTGTTTCAACCGTACATCGAGGAAGCAAATAAGAAAGCTAGACCACCAGATCGGACTTTACCGAAAACTCCGATCCTTGTATCGACCGACCGGTGTGGTGTACACTAGAGCAGGATTGCCGCATATGGACTGTTCCTTACGCCAAAGGGTCGGGGTGACACCCCGCTCCGCACAGCCTTACGGCTTAGGGATCGGACTTTTGCGAGGCTTCGAAAACTCCGGCCGCTGACATCGGACGAAGACACAGCGGGTAGGAGATATCAGCGCCAGCCTGGTGACCCGCGAGGACATTCCTTTCTTCTTTTTTCATCCCGGCGGATTGCCTCTTCTTTGATAAACCTCCGACTCGCCGCCTCCTGCACCCCGTACACTGTGAGAGAAAGCCACAATACCGGAGGTGCGGATAGGCCCCTCCCAAGATCCATTTTGATAGCACCCTTCATCATTGGGACACCGGCGACATCACTAGTGCAGAACATGGCTTCCACTGCTTCTTCGCCGTCCCGATCAACGGAAAGCCCGCAGCCGGAAAGGCCGCGGGCCCCGTCCGTTGCGAGATGGGGCGCCGCTTGTGCGCAGTGCGCGGCGGCGAAGGCCAAGTGTCTTCGATCGAATGAGACACCGGGGTCGAAGTGTGATAGGTACGTTGAAGCGATGTCGTGGTCCGTTGTATTTTAAAATCAATATGCGGTGTCCACTGTCAAGGGACGGGGATTCAATCAGATCTCCGGACCCGACGAGCCGGGTGGGATGAGTATCGTCGTCGGCTGCATCCTCTTCGGCTGGTCGTCGACGTTGTTTCCACCAACGGAGTAAATATCATACGACACCCTTTGCATAGCACTTTACTGTTTGTGGAAGTGGTCTAACTCGAAAACCCTCGGTGCTGTTAGATGCATGCGCCTGTACAAGAAGTGTACAGATCAGGTACACAAACCGAGGAAGAAGAGACAAAGCCGGCCTTCGTAAGTAGACTGCTCTCCTTCGACTCATCTGCTTAGGTGGCCCATATCCACAGGTCGTCTCCAATAAGTTCCGCCTCCTGTACATGGTGGCTAGATTTGGCAGTCATGTATTGGCCATGGACACCTGCGCGATCTTGTGTCCCAAACTTGGCATTCCTATCCCGCTAACACCCGCTTGAACAGGAAAACAACCCAACTCGAAGATCGTTTAAATCGCCTCGTCAACTCACTGCGGGTGTCTGGCAGTGCCTCTGCGCTAACGCCTCATCCTGAGACGCCTCAATCTGGCCCATCTACAAGACCAGCACCTCTGGTCCCCAATCACTCCTTCACACTGCCACCTGACCATCCGGGGCCAGACCTTTACACGCAGACTCGAGTTTCTCCATGCAATGCGGCAGGCCTAGCTGACGTTGGGACCATCAATATCCCTGAATCCTACAACTCTTTCGTCCCGCCGACATGCATCTGCAGACCCGAGCCGGGCGAAGCTCCGCCGCCCCCCGATACGGACGAGAACCTGCTTAAGATCTACCGTACGGAGATGGCCCCACGGTTCCCGTTTGTTCTGGTACCTGACGGCGTGTCGGCTGCCACTCTCGGAGCAACAAGGCCTTTCCTCATGGCTGCCATCCGGATGGTGTCGTCATTCCGGAGCTTAAAGTCGATGCGAGGCCAGATGTACCGTCTGCTGAACCACATTGCCGACTACATGCTGCTACGAGCCGAAAGGTCCTTTGACCTTCTGCTTGGCTTGGTGGTCATCATAGCCTGGTTTCATCACCACTGCATCACCCATGCACAGCTCGATCATCTTGTGTCCCTGGCTGCATGTCTCGTGGGCGAGTTGGGTCTGAAGAGGAACCCTAGTCTACCCGAGCGAACTAGGCTATTGGTCATGCGTCCTTGGGAGATAAGAGAACGGACGAACGAGGAGAGGCGAGTGCTACTGGCCGTATGGTATCTCAGCTCTTCGTAAGTCAACAGCCCCTCGACTCCTGAATAAACGACACCTAACATGTGTAGCATCGCCATGGACATTCACCAAATCGACCCATTGAGGTATTCGGTGTACATGCAGCAGTGTCTGAGAGAGCTCCAAGAAAATGGAGAATACGAGTCAGACATTCACCTCATCTACATTGTCAAAATCCAACGGCTATGCGAGAGGATAGCAGATTTGAGGTCCAATTACTATGGCGACGAAGAAGTCGATGGTGTCACGCGGGCGCCCGTTTCAGCTTATATGTTTGGATTCAGCGCTGAACTCCATAAGCTTCAGGCTGAGATGCCTCCAAGTTTGCGAAATAATGGCAAGTCCAACTTGAAGCACCCAGGCTTTACTGGACTAACATATCATAGCTCACCTTAAGCTACGAATGGCCACCGCCCGCCTTCGCATTCACGAGCCCCCAAATATCGACGCTGAGCTGCTTGCGTCCTTGTCAAAGTCTCTAGACTCCTTCAGCGCAGGTTCGACTAACGCTTTAGACGCATTCTACCAGTCCAACGCTGCCTTGAAAGCATGGTTCGACACCTGGCTTGCGGTACCCAAGAACTCGTTCTACGGTATGACACTTTCGACAGCATCTCATATGGTCTACGCCGTCATGATGCTGAGCCGATGGGCCTGGCTGGCGTCTAGGGGAAGCGTCCCCTCAGCCTTGCAAGCGGAGCCCATTGATCCATCCCACGACAACCCTAATGTGGCCCTGGCGGCCATAGAGGCGGCCATCAGCCCCAACACGCCCGCATCCTCGTCGAGCCCGTCAGCCACGTCCAAGGGAAACTCGCCGTGGCAGACCACACTTCCGGACAAGAACCTGCCGCAAGTCCTCGCGGCATTGAGGGCGCAGCTCTCGTCGCAGCCGGGCCTGATGCTCGACGTCGATGGCTATCTCAACAAGGTCGTCGCACAGCTGCAAGGCATCGACGCCGCGTTTCGGGAGATGTCGATCGACGAGGGCGAGTGGCGCGGAAACATTTGGAGTCTGGGTGCGACGAAGGTGAAGATTGCGCAGCTTAGGCAGGAGAGGTGGTCCAAGATGGTGGCGGCACAGGCGGAGGTGGGAGAGCTGGAAGCCCAAGTGGATGCGAGTTACTCGGGCCTAGGTCAGGTTGAGATGCAGGAGAGCTTTATGGCGTCGTTGCAGATGCCCGACTGGGATGCGAACATGGCTTGGGACCCGTCGGCGTATTACGGCCCCATGGCGGGGGATCAGCAGTTTTGGACGGATGTAAACACGGGCGAACAGGATTGGGCGTCTGCTGGGATAGGCGGAATAGGTTCACTTGGCCACCTGTCCGGGAGATATATATAAACGATTACGGGGGGGAGGAAACAGGAGGTTGACGGAGAAGTTTTCGAACATTGTTGAATAGGATTGTAGACAAGTGCCACGCGATCAATCAAGTCCAGTTGCTTCTCTTCAACTAGTCTCTAAGCAAGGTGTGTTGAGAGTTTTGGATGTGTAGCGCTAACAAATAGCCAGCGATGCTCCGCAGACATTTCTAGCAACTGTCGCTACCTCACAGTTCGAGAGGGACGGATAGAAAAAAGAGCGTTGAGTCTAGAAAGACGGCATTCTAAACAAAGTCTTCTATAGCCAAGTTGAAGCAAGTGCATGGAAACAGACTCCACCATACAAAAAGTGGAAAATGGCGTTGATACATATTCGTCTAAAACGACAAACCAATCATCATCCGGCGTTGTGGCAGAGTGGTCTAATGCGCAAGACTAGAAATCTTGTTCCTTCGGGAGCGTCTGTTCGAATCAGGCCAACGTCGATTGATTTTTACATTCAAAATTTTTTTTAAATACTCTCATGGAAGTCGTAGGCACTGTACATAGAACAAAGGCGTCACGAACCACCAATGCGCGACATTGGTACCTAACTAGAGATGCACCACGCCATCAACTGGCGACCGGCACTCTAGCACAACAAACCCCCCTCATCTATTGTTACATCTTTGCTCATGCCTACCGCGAATTCACCGTGGTTGGCGCCGTTGACGCCGCCCGGCTCGATGCCGGCAGATCCTGCCAGCTCTTCGCCAGTAGGCCACCATCGCCGCCCTTTTTCTTCTCCTCGTCCTCGATTCTCAACAGCAGTTCCCCAAACAGCCCATTTGCCCATCCAAACCACGCCCGCGTCCAGTCGTTCTCGTTCCAGCTGTTGACGCTCTCGTGCAGGACCCCCGTGCCCGCCGTCGAGTCCAGCACCATCCGCAGCTGCTCCTCGACCTCCTTCTCGACCTCCTTGATCCCCGAGAGAGGGTCGTACGCCGTGATGGCCGCGATCACCGCCGCCATCGGCCACGCTTTGCCCGGCCCCACGTGCGGCCCGCCGACGGCTGAGATGACGGGGCCCTTCATGAAGTACGAGTTGGCGTCGCTGAGGACGTACTTGCGCGTGTTGCGATACACCTCGGCGTAGTCGCGCTGCTTCTCGCCCTTGGGCGGGTCGGGTAGTTTGTGGCTCGACTGCGTAAAGTTCCACAGCGGCATCGCCAGCAGCGAGGGCACGTTGGCGTCGTCCATCAGGTTCGCGCCGCCGTACCCGTCGACCTCGTAGGCGAAAACGTCGCCGAACCCGGGCCGGTGCACGATGGCGTCCTTCTCGATGCCCTGGCGGATCCCAAACGCCTGCGCGCGCATCTCGTCCGTCAGCTTCCGTGCCTTTTCGCCGTCGAGCTTGGCCATGATCTCGGACGCGGACTCGAGGTACTTGGCCCACATCATGTTGGCCGGCACGAGGAATTGGAAGATGCACGCGTCGTCCGACGGCCGGAACGCCGTGCGGATCATGCCGTTCTCCTTGATCGGGTTGCCGAGCCCGTCGTTGGTCAGTGTCTCGCTACCGCGGTTGGTCCAGCCCGTGAACGTCCAAGCCGACTTCTCGACCTTGCCCTCCGGGGAGTAGGTGCCTAGCCGCATGGCGCCGGCGGCGTTCACGGCAGCCTCGACGGCGTCGACCCAGTTGTACTTGGAGAAGAACTTCCAGTCGCCCGTCTTCTCGGCGTACGAGACGGACATCTTCAGGAACGAGGCAAGGGAGTCCAGTTCCCACTTGCAGTCGAACACCTTCGTGGGATCGTAGGCCGGCATCGGGTGGTTGTGCACAAAGGCGCCGTTGTGTGTGGGCGGGATGCCGCTCTCTGGCGGTGGCTGGAAGCTGTGGCAGTAGGGTGAGATGATGATGTAGCGCGCGTGCGCGTTGATGAGGCCGCGCCAGAGGCTCGCGAGAGAGTCCCTGTCCTGGGATGCTTCGAGGAGGGGCAGGTAAGGACTGATCTGCTCGGCGCTATCTCTCAACCATAGGGCGTCGATATCGCCCGTGATGACATAGGTGAGTTCCTGGTCAGTGGTCCTCGTCTCGCCCGTCGTCTCATCGGTCTCATTCGCAAAGCCGCGCCATTTCACCATGCTGTCAAGTGTCATGGGGTACGCGTTCTCAAACAGCCGGTACAGATCCGGGTCCTTGATGACCCCCTTCATCCGCGTGATGAGATTGTCCATGGCAGGCAGGCGGAAGGTGCGGCATTCCGGCCGAGGCCGGTTGAGCGGGAACTTGCGCTTGCCTTCAGATGCCGGGCCGGGCCGCTTGCGCATCCAGTTCTCAAAGGACTCGCAGTCTGCAGGCGGCGTCGGCGGCAACGGCATCGTCGCGGGATCGCTGGGCTTCGGGTCGCCGGGTTTGCCAGCGTCGGTAGGCGGTTGCTTGACCAGTTCCTCATCTTTGTTGCGGTACGAGTCCTCGCCGTCAGCGTCGGCCTTCAATTTGTCGCCCGTGATGTCGGGCTCGCCGTGAGCAACAGGCAGCTCTTTGTCCTTGTCCTGGTTCCCGTGCGGCGGTTGTTGCGGTGCCTGTTTGCCGGCATCACCACCGGCGGCAGCATTCCCACCACCCTGAGCTTGCGGCCGTCCCGCATCCGCCGGATCCAGGTATCCACCGCCACTGCCGAGCTGTGAGTTGCTGAGAAATAGCAGAAAGACGATGATGAGGAAGGCGGTGACAATGACGCGGGCGCGTCGAGTCTGAATGCTGCCGTTGAGGACCGTGAAGGCGGGCATGGTGTCGTCTGTGTAGCGTCACCCGCGGGCGTCTTTCCGCTCCAACGGGCTTTCCAGCTGTCGCGAGTATGACTTTGGAGCCTGCACTCTGCGTTTCCCTCAAAATGTCCAGTGTGACGTGCGCTCTTTGATGAATGTCGCTGAAAATCGACCAGCCACGACCAATCCTCGGTTCCTCACTTAACAGAACATCGTTCAACGTTTCAAAGGAGCGGGAAATGACAGGGAGCCGACGCGCTTCAGGCGACGGTGTCGAGTCCAAGAAAACAACATGGGGTTATCCTCGCTCGCCGCTCGGCATCCCACCATGTTTGGCTTCGGCTCCAGCTCGGCTGCTCCTAGTAATTTGGGCATGTCCTGTCTAGGATGACCCCTAACTTGTTCCGCCTCCAATGAGAACAAGCTCTTGCGGGGGTTGTCTCAGGGGAAGAATCAAGGGAACTTGGGGTTTGAAGACACAATTGGCTTTGCAAGCTCATCTGATTTAAGAATACCGATCTCATCACGGACACCTCCCTCCGAAAGGGTTGTGCATGTGGGACTGCGCGACCGCTTTAGGTGCGTTCCGCTATGGACAAGGTTGCATAATTGCTACTGTGGCTTACCACCATACTGCGTCTTCTCAATGGCTTCATGCAAGCTAAGTGCCAAAAAGAGATACGAATGTCGACGTTGGCCTGATTCGAACAGACGCTCCCGAAGGAACAAGATTTCTAGTCTTGCGCATTAGACCACTCTGCCACAACGCCATCTCATCGTGAACCCGCTTGGTAGCGGGGATGCAAGACGACGAGCTCCGCCGAAACATGACGCCCCAATGTGCAACGGCAGAACCTTCACTCCCTTCACAGAACCGATCGGATGGTCTACCATAAAAGAGTTGAATAAGACCACTAGGGTAAGGTATTGCTCAGCAACACGTGTGCATCCGCACCTTGGAACCTCGCGATGCATTGAACAACCAAAGAGATACTGGGATGTCCGTCATCAAGGCAATATCAACATCTCACAGCTTGTACAATATCGGCTCCGTCCCGTCCTCCGCCGCCCGCCTCAGGATCTGACGGTTCTTTGTCCCATAATACACTCTTAACCCGGCACACCCAACGACGACCACGAACAGTAGCGCCGCGTTCGTCCAGTGGCCCGTTGGGTAGCCCCTCGCCTTCTCCTCGGCCTTGTAGATCCAGACGCCCGGAATCTGCCCGAGCCCGGCGCCGATGCTGACGTTGAGCGCGATTGCAAGTCCCGTCGCCGCTGTGCTGAAAACGTTGGAGGTCAGCCACCCCAGCAGCGGCGGAATGCACGCAAACGCCCCCGACGCCCCGACGATAAGGCACCCGTACCGCGCGTTGTAGGCGTCGGGCGGGAGCACTGCCGAGACGACAAAGCCAATTGCGCCAACGAGGGCGAGGGCTGCCGAGTGTGCGCCGCGCGCGTTGAAGTGGTCTGCGGACCAGGCGACGAGGATCTGCACAACTGCGAGGGCGTCAGCAACTTCTCGGAATTCTTTGCGAATGCAAGACCGGGAAGTGAGACTTACCGTATGCTGCTGCGTATGGAGGCACGGTCATGAGTTGCGCTTGCAGGTCCACAAAGCCCAGTCCAGAAGTGATGGAGGGCGTGAAGAGCGATAGGGACGAGAACGGCGTCGACATGGCAAAGTACACGAGGTAGTGTCCGTACAACCTCCAGTCTGTCAACGTCGCCCTGGCTTCCTCCCACGACATGCTCTTGTGGCTGCTCTTGCTGCCTTCGTGGTACAGTCGCTGCAGTGCAATGTCTTTCTCTCGCTCCGACAGCCACCCCGCGCTCTCGGGGTAGTCTGGCAAGAAAAACCACACAAAGAAGGCGGACAAGCAGGACGGGATTCCCTCGAGGATGAACAGCCATCTCCAGCCGGACATCCCGTGCACCTGGTTCATGTGCCCGATCCCATACGCAATCGCACCACCGAACGCGCCCGCCAATGTCGCGCTTGCCAAGATCATGGCAACTCTTACACTCCTCTCGTCGTGCTTGTACCAGAACGTGAGATAGTAAATCAGCCCGGGGAACAGCCCAGCCTCAAACACGCCCAGCAGGAACCTCACACCCGTGACGGTTGCGGAGTTGTTGGCTCCGCCGAGGCCGATGGTGACGGCGCCCCAAGAAAACATGAGGAAGGCGAGCCAGCGCGAGGGACGGAGCTTCTTGAGGAGGATATTAGAGGGCACCTCGAAGAGGGCGTACGCGATGAGGAAGATCATGAGGGCGATGGTAAAGTCGTGGTTCGACATGTTGGTCTCTGTCTGCATGTCGTGGCCCGAGGACGAGTTGAGGATCTTGGCGTTGCCGATATTGGAGCGGTCAAGAAAGCAGAGGAAGTAGATACCCGCTGACAGCGGGATTATGCGCTTGTCCTGCTTCCAGAGGAGGGCTTTCTCCTCGACGGCGTCAGTTGGGAAGGGCGAGGGGGGTGAGAGATCCTGATAGGTGCTGTTAGACTTGTTGTCGTGTTTGAATCCTGATATTCTTATGAACCAACCTCTTTCACCATGGACGACTCGATATCTTCGCCGCCCGGGGCGAGTGAGCCCTTCGCATCAACCGCCGAGGCCATCCCTAAGCTGGTATCGATGAGGAGTTGATAACAGTCGTATTGCTGACCTCGATTTGTGGTAATTATCAAAGGGCGTCTCAACAAGGTACAGCCCAGCTGAGAGTGGATGAATGGCTACAAACGCAAGGCCGCTTCGCTCGAACGCCACAAAGTTTCGTCGAATCGCTGAAAACTCTCGTCTTCCCCGTCTCACCAGAACGAAACGGCAGCCTGTCACCTTTTCATCAATTAGGGGGCCGATGCACGACAACCCCGCAGTCGCGGAGAAGCTTCTCCTCACACTCCAACCACCTGCAAGTCCCAGTCCGTGCCGCTCAGCCGTCCAACGTTGCTTTTTGTTAGGCTGGTGGACCAGATCCTGGCCGTTACACAAATCACAAGTTCACAATTGATGCGAGGATCGTCTCCTTTTGATGTAATCATGCAGGCTCGGCCGAATGCTATCGACCTCGTCCCCGACACCGGAGGATTCGCTTAATTTGTGTTGCCCTCTCAGTCGGTACTAGCAGTACCAAGCACTATTGGAAAGCTGAAACAGTCAGCTATTTCGAGGTCTAACGAGCATAACGAAACATAAAGAAACAATCCTTCTCATCAACCTCAATGTAGTTTGCACTGACGTGCTCTTGTAGTATTACGTAAGTCTCAATTTTTGGCCTTCAATAGTGACTTCCCATTTTCGAAACTGCACAGGATGAGCCTTTCATTGTGGTTGGATTATCGGTGTTATTCATAACACGATGAGAAAAGAATATGTCTTTCTTGCAAACATGGTGGGCCCTTGCGGTGTCCGGACTCTGTTGCTATATTCGCACTCCCACAAAACAATTCCGACACCATCAACGTTTTCAGCGTGTCGCTTCGAATTTCATAAGGGTGCAAAGCCAAGACCTTCAGATTTTGCATTCCCCTTGGCTAAAGGTAGAGGCGTCAGGCTTGGCTGGCTGACTGACTACTTGATATATATAGCCTACGGTGAGGGTGTTCAACGGACCCGGTCTTTTCTGAGAGCTACCAACCTTAGGAATGATGGTTTTCTAGCCGCACTTTAGCTAGCCCATATTCATTCTGCCATTGCTTTTGAATCATTGCTTTGGATTTCTTGATTCTAGTTCGAGTGTATAGTTATCTGTTGGATTAGGGCGAATATAAGACAACGGGAGATAGATATCACAGGCCAGTGTTGAAGTACGTCAACTGATAGGATATCCCTGTTGTGTGTTGATGTCTGCGTAACTAGGAGAACCCCTCATCTGCCTCCTCGCTCATTTGGCTAATACCAAATGCAAGTACCATCGGATTTCGCGTATTTGGCTGGCGAAACCCGACCTAGATATGTATCTAACATTCCTCCGGAATTCTCTACTATCGTCTGGATTAGCCTGTCGCATTGCCCACTTCAACAGGAAGCAGATAAGGGGATTTCCCTAGTTACACACGTACACATCAATCACAACAGGGATATCCTAGAATTGGCGTACTTCAACAGCTTCAAGTCAACACCGAATCGCGGAAGCGGAAAACATGTTCCGTTCAGGATATGGAAAGAAGTGGAGAGTGTCCGTCGCAGCAGAGCTCCAGCGCTATCAATCGGCCCCGAAGTCTGAGTAAACAAGCGCGGAACGGGTGTTCATCTGGTCTGGCTCATGCAGGTCTTATCAGTGGAGGCGTTGCAAGTGACTTCTGGATTTCTTGGCCTGTAAAATATCCACTTGCAACATGATCAAGACTCGCGATCAAGCCTCAAGGGCTGCATATAAAATGTATTTATACCCGACGCTGGCTCGGCCAATCCGTATCAATATAGCACCACAGCCCGCGTTATAAACCATTCCTTCGATCTATCTCTGAAGATGAACCAAGCCCTTCAACTTGTATGTCTGGCCAGCTTTGCCAGCAGCCTGGCTCTAAGAAACCCACTCGTTTCTCTCCAGGCTGTCAATGAGCTTGACTACGTTTTCCAGCTCGGCAACAGCAGCTTTTTGGCAACTTCCGCTTCACCCTCCTTGGAGGTACCTGTCAATTACAAGCCCGTCACCGTTGCAGCGACGCACATCGTTGCCACAAGTCCTCTCATTACGGGCCAATATCTGCAAGACACTTTTTATAGATACTTGGCCGACGACGACGTGTTTACCGAAGACTTCTTTGAGACAATCATCATCAGCTCAAACTACTCTTCAGAACTGGACTTTACGGCGCGCAACTTTGTTGAGTCTATCGGATCGCAGATTCTATTCTTGCCTGCTCCGGCCAATTCCGCATCGTCGGTACCTCCTCCTGGACCAATGCTACTGGAATCCGACGGAAAAACCATCAAACTATCAAAAGTTTTCCGTTTGTACACCGATACCTACAGCAGCTTTGTACACGGCGTTTACGAATCAGATGGGGCATACAGGATCTTGAACCTGGTCGATCAGGTATGGGGTTATCCGCTGGTTCCTGTTCCATCGCGTCTTTACAGCCAAGTCGACTCTAGACCATTGGCTGGCAAGAGAGTGGGCATCAAAGACATCTATGACGTGAAAGGTCTGAAGACGACGTTGGGGAGCAAAGCTTGGACGAGAATGACAAGTGAGGCAAATGCAACAGCCTCATCCATCCAACGCATCATCGACCTTGGGGGTGTTGTTGTGGGAAAGCAAAAGACATCTCAGTTTGCATCTGCAGCTCACGCCTGGGAGTGGACCGATGTCTACTATCCCCAAAACCCTCGTGGGGATGGCTACCTTAGCTGTTCGGCATCGTCCTCCGGCGGCGGTTGTTCGATCGCGGCATACGCCTGGCCACTAAGGGTTCAAAGGCAGCAAGCTCCTTATAAACGGGGCTGTTTGAACCGGTCCCAAACGTTTTGGTGGCAAGATCGTATGTTTCTGTCAACTCCTCTGTGAAGATTTTGTAGTCCTTCAATCTTGGATTGAACACTTTGTCGTCATCTATGGCGTTTTTGTCTATTTTCGCAGGTTCGACACCTTTCATAAAGGGAACCTTTGCATTACCATTAAAGCCTCCAGCAAGAAGAAGCTCGCCTGTGCGTACAGGATTATCCAAATCCAGCTCGACATTGACAGCGGTTATTTTTTCATTGTCAAGGTACAGACGGACAAAACCCTAGGAATAGTGTACATGTAAGCTTAAACGATGCCAAAAATTTGCAAGTTTCAAGATTCAGATTCTCAAAGGGTTAAAGATCTTGAGAAAACTTTTGCCATAATGGGGTTACGCACTTGGAAGGAAAGTCCTTTGCCGTCTGGTCCAGCGTTGGCGGGAATAGGTTCTCCACTTATGGGTGACTGGAGTGGGAATAAGAACTTCTGAGCATCGCCATACATCCTCCTTTGGAGCTGGTATCCGAGGTAACTGAGGACGATCTCAAAAGCATGAGCCTTACTGGCAGCCAGAGCCACCTGGGCGTACAGGAGCCAAAGGAAGCCGATCAAGAGCATTGTTGAAACGAAAGAAAGCGTGAGGGGCGACAGGAGAGATGAGAGATGCCGGGAGAAGATGGGAGGTAGTAAGGATTGATTAAGAGTTACGAAGTGAAAGGAGCGAAGAAGAGAGCGAACAAAGCAAGGAGCGGACAACGGGGCTTTTCCTAAAAGTCTTGTTCAATTGAGTACGAAATGGCGGATCTGCGTTTCAGGAGAGAATAAAAAAAGTACATCGCCAAAATGGGGTAGGGGCTAATACCAAGTGCCCAGATACCGCGGCAAGCTCGGTATTTGGGAGCCATACTCGACGAGGAGCCATATGACCCTGAAAGTTCCTCTCGGAAAACGGCGCGGCACAGCACGGCGAAGTGGAAATTTCAGCTCAATCCTTCTTTCTTCGCTACATCGTTCTCATGAGTCGGCATTCCATGACCCGACTCAAAATGAGGCACAAACCGCCTCGATCGGTTAGCAACCCTAGATGGGATGACCAATGACCAACATCAAATGACTCATAAGACATAACGACAGCCACTTAGTACCTGCAGAAGGGAGTGGTTTGTTCCCGTCTCAGGGAATGTCCGACATGAAGGACCTTTTGTTGCGAGATGCCTCGGCTGTCTGTGAGCTTTCCCTTGGTCCGGAGAGGGGAGATGGTCTGCTTCGGAAGCACATCTTTCTTTGGCTACGCAGGTCAAGGGGCTTTTTGGTAGTCAAATTTCCGCCAGAACCGCCTACGTCGTCATTGCAGCTTCCTCAAAAACAGACAAGATAGAATTCTTCCGCTGAACTTGGGTCCCAATTTACGGGGCTCTCAACTTTTCGTCTCTTTTCAACAACACTTCACCTCCAAAAGAACCTCATCCCCTGCAGACAGACCAGGCACAGGGATCGACAAGGGTCCATTGCAAGGATCCTGTGAAAAGAACCAACAGACACAACGGTCACAACGGGCCATTTCGGCCGAGGTGCCCGGGGTCCTTTGCTGGGATCCAAAGCTAATCTAAGACTAACTAAGCATTGCTTGGCCCACAAAACACCCGCTTGTTGGAAGTTGGTGAATCTTGCAGTAAGGCCAGCCTAGACCTCTTGCTAAAAGGGCTGACTCGGTTGCGTCGGCATCGTGCTTTTTGGATATGTGCCTGTTGGTTGATGGGACCATCGCGTGATGTAGGAAAACGGTTACCGCCATATGCGCGAATAGAATCCGTAGCCTAGTCAGTCATTTGTGGCAGTCAGATGGGACCGAGGGCTTCGCTGGACGCAGTCCTGAGTACTTGGAGTGTCTTATGCCGTTCGTCTGGGCACCGGAAAGACACCGAACATCTCATCCATCCCTCGAACACTCTCACTTATTTTCAATTTACTCTGGTTAACGAGACCACAACTTCTGGTCAACGAGACGACACATTCTGTCCTGGATCTCATTGGATCGTCCATTACAATGCCTCTTGCCTTGCTTGTGGGCACCCTTGCTCTAATAGGCGTTGCTCAATGCCAATCCGTCTTCGCTCATTTTATGGTATTAACTTGCGTCCTTTTACCCTCAGCCGAAATATGTCCTTTGCTAAACCACACAAACAGATCACCAACTCGGCCAACTATAGCGCAAATGACTGGATTGATGACATCTCTGCCGCGCAGAAGGCTCACATTGATGCCTTTGCGCTCAACATGGCCTACGGCGACGCAACCAACGAAAAGTCCGTGGCTGCGGCGTTCCAACACGCCTCTTCTCTCGGCTTTCAACTCTTCTTCTCCTTTGATTACGCTGGAAACGGTCCATGGCCTAAGAGCGACGTAGAGTCTCTCATTAACAGCTACGCAGGTTCGGGCGCTTACTTTCACTACCAAGGCAAGCCTTTCGTATCGACGTTTGAGGGCCCAGACCAAGCTGAAGACTGGATCGACATCAAGGCAGCCACAGGCTGTTTCTTCATTCCCGACTGGTCCTCTCTCGGCGCAAAGCCTGCCATGGCCAAAGCCGGTGGTGTTGCCGACGGTCTTTTCAACTGGGCGGCCTGGCCCTGGGGGGACCAAGACATGGATACCTATGTTGACGCCTCTTACAAAGACTACCTTGGAGGGAAGCCCTATATGATGCCTGCCTCCCCCTGGTTCTACACAAACTTGCCAGGATACAACAAGAACTGGATGTGGCGCGGCGATGACCTTTGGTTTGAGCGCTGGCAGGAGATTCTTTGGTGGAGACCTGAGTTTGTGGAGATCATCTCTTGGAACGACTATGGCGAATCCCACCACATCGGCCCGGTGAGGGACAAGGCCCTGGAGGCCTTCACCATCGGAAAAGCCCCCTTCAACTTTGTGCTCCCCCACGACGGCTGGCGCGAGACGTTGCCCTTTTCCATCGACATGTACAAGCACAACACCACCACTGTGGATTCGGAACGGCTTGTAGCCTGGTACCGGCCGAACCCATCGACAAGCTGCAAAGACGGCGGGACGTCAGGCAACACAGCGTCTCAGCTCCAGCTCGAATTCCACCCATGGAACGTTGCTAAGGACGCGGTATACTTCACGGCCCTGCTTGCGTCGTCTGCCACGATCGAAGTGACCGTTGGCGGCGTGACGCAAAAGGCTTCCTGGTCGACGACCCCAGAAGGCGGCGTCGGACTTTACCATGGTGACGCCTGGTATTATGACTCGACGGGAGACGTGCGCGTGCGAGTGATCCGCGGTGGCTCGATCGTCGCCGAGATCGCAGGTACCGCCATTACGACCGACTGCAGCAAGACTAACGGCTACACCAACTGGAACGCCTGGGTGGGCAGTGCCGTTTCCCCCAAAGCCGTGTCTGCCAAGCCGAACCCCAGGACAGACCAGGTGTGTGTGGAGGGCACCGGACCGCTTCCTGGCTTCGCGAGACTCTGCGAGTTCACTTGCGGCTATGGATATTGCCCGTCGGGAGCTTGTCACTGCACCAAACTCGGCGCCCAGGTCGAAAGACCAACGTGGAAGGGCGTCGACGCTTTTCCTGCGGCCGGGAAGACCAGCGACTACCAGGGCCTCTGTCAGAATGCATGCAACTGGGGCTTCTGCCCTTCTGCGTACTGCGACACTACGCAGCATCCCACCGTCGTCGCCACCGTCTCCCAATTCCTGCCCGGAACTTGCACTCGAGGCGAGGCCATGAGCACGTCTCCTTACTTTGACGACCTCTGCGCTTTCTCGTGCGCTCACGGGTTCTGTCCCATCGCCGTTTGCTACTGCTCTGCCCAAGGCGCCTTGGACCTGCTGGAACCCACGAGCTCCAGCGATGCGAGAACCCTCGATGGGGCGCCCGAAGACCATGGTCTCTGCGCCTTCGCCTGTGCTCGTGGACACTGTCCTGGCTTGTGCGCCTCTGGCGACGAAACAGACCTGTGGGAGGCAGGGTACTATCCGCCGGATTACAACGTCGACGAGGACGAGATCTATCCCAGTGCCATGGTTTCCTTCGCCGCTTGCGACCCAGACACGCGTCCTGCAACGCTGGATGACTTGATTGATGGGATCAGCAAGGGCAGCTATAACCCAGCTTGCTATGACCGCTGGGCACTTCGTATTCTTTCTGATTCGCTTGATAATTTCCAGTCCGACTACCAAGACGCGCTCAAGGGCTACGATGACCTTTTCGGGTATTATGCCGAGTACGTGGAGGACAGCATCAACCCTCAGCTCATGACATACATGAATTTGGACGGCGGAGCGGGCAACAAGTTCTTCACATGTTCCTGGACAATCAGGACTAAGACGAAGACTGGACCTTGCCCCCGTCTGAGCAGTTCTGGAAGCTCAAGGAGTCCTGGTCGCTTGTTTACACACTCCATGACGCAGACGGCTTTTACGAAGCCGTAGAACGGGATCTCGGCATTGAGAAAGACTGGATATCCTTTGGCGAGTGGCACCAAGGGATAGACAAGGAGTGCCTCGACGAGCCGGACTGGCGCACCAAGACTCCCAAAATGCCGTGCCGGAAGATGCAGCTTAGCAAGAACGGTATACCAGTAAAGAGCGGCAACGTTAAGGTGTCGAACCCGAAAGATGTAATTGAGGCTGCAATGCCTAATATCGAAATGCTGTCAAGCCGGTTGCTCGGCGCGTACACTATGGTCGTCATGGGCTACGCCGACGACTCAAGTGACATGGTCACCGCAGCGGCGATGCCTGTGTTCATGCTGGAAGGGGTCATTGATAGCATGAACCAGATCAAGAAGATTGGCGCAGAGCAGCGGGCGCTCGACAAGAAGCGTCTGATCCTTGAGATCCTCTCCATTGTCCTGCTCGTGCTCCCTATTGCCGGCGAGCTTGTAAGTACTGCCTTTGGAGGCGCGGCAGTGGTGGCCCGCATGGCTTTGCTTATCGGCGAGGTTGGCAACGCTGCCCTCGCGATCGAAAGCATCGTGGACGACCCGGTCTCGGCCCCTTTTGCCATCATGGCTCTGCTCGTTGGGCCATACGGGGGTGCCTCGGAGCGCACTTCGGCTCAGGGGTTTAAAGAGGCGGCGGCGGCAAGAAGAGCCTTGTCTTCTGATAAGTTGGCCCTGTTTGGTGACAGGTTCGTAGAGCAGGACGCCAGGATCCAAAAGATTGTCAACGCTTGTAGATAGAAAACCATAGAAGTTGATTCTCTTGTGATGCATAGACGCTTGAGGCGCATCGTTTGCCTCTCTCGCCTCTGACCGCTCAGGACTACTTAGACTCACGTAGAGAAAACAACCACCCTTTTCACTTGTTATCTTATCTTGTTAATTATATGCAACAGATACAAGTGAAGAGCGGAACCCTGGACATCTTCGACCAGGATCCGCAGCCTGAATCATATACATACGCTAACCGCATGCAGACGTCCTTCGTTGGAGCTAGTGTTGGTGGCATTCCGTGCCCCTGCATGTGGCCTGATCGCCGAATGAACCCCTGCAACCGCGACGCAACTGCCCAGACGCCAAGAAGAGCTTGATTTTGCCCAGCTAAACAGGGATCCAGGAACTTGCCATCCGAAAGGCTTTTATATCCGTCTCTTCGACTCCTCCTGTTCCAACTGACACATCCCGACAGCAAAAAAAGTCGACGGACGTCTTGACTTTACCACATACACCATGCTGCGAGCAGCCAGACCCGCCATGGCAACAACTTCGCTGTTGCGTCGGTTCTGGGCCAACTCTTCTCATTTTCAATTTTTGACTCCTTGTCCACGATTGTTCTCGTTCTCTGCAATCCGAACAAAGATGAGCGAGAGAGAGAGAATGCAGCTCGCCATTTACAGCGGGACTGCTCTGCGGCCAGACGTTTACAACGGCGAAAACCTCCTCGTCCATGGGATTCGACACTTTGAAGCCGTTGCCACGTCCTCGGAAGTCACTCATGCCTGCTCGAGCAGCGACCTGCTTTCTAGGGCTCGTAACGCCCGTCTCATCATGAGCAATATCGTTCCAGACATGGCTTCCCAGGCGGTAAAGCCTTACTGCATTTGGTATCCCGACGTTGCTACCGAGGACACCTATCGCGAGATCGTCCGCCGTTACCCAGAGATGCGCTACCAAGCCGGCCGAGCCTGTGCCGTTGCAGGATACAAAACGCTCTACGACGAGCTCGATTTGCTGCCGGATGTTTCGATTGCTGAGGAAGCCCGGGACAACGGCCACACCGACATCTTTGAGGCCATTGTTACTCAACCTGTGCGATATGCCGTCATGAACGACTACACGCGATCTGTTGATCTGCAGAACCCACGACCAGGAGCTTGTCTCAACGGAGACGCCGCTGTTCGATCTTCGCTGCAACAACATGCAACCGCTGAAGAGATCGAAGCCGCCTCCGACGAGGCATTCGCGTTGCGCTTTTGGCCTGACCACTACTTTGACATTCAAGAAGATATCAATGCCGGTCCTTACAAGTGGCCCCGGCCTGGATGCGCCGTCTTACAAGACGGGGACATTGACCTATTGCACAAGCCCCTCCCTAGAGACTTGCCTCCCCTTAACAAAGACATCTTAATCCTCATGGCTGCCTGGGATGGCAACATTGACCGATATGCTCGCCTGCGACGCCCAGTCACCATCCCGAACGAGATCACGGCTGTTGTGCGCGGGGCCTACCACCATACGCCGTTCGCGCGGTGGCTTGAAACATGCGTCGACGACATCTTCCCCAGCAACTACAACAACTACTACAACAACCACAACACCCTTGTTCGGCAAGCTTTCCACGCAAGATTCATCATGAACGACGACCTCTCCCGCATCGATAGCGATGTCGATGGCGAAACACTTCCCGAGTTGTTCTGGTGGCCTCACTGTCCGCACGAGGAGACCCTGCGCGAGCTGGCGTGGCGCCGACCTGACTTTCAACACCAAGTCACACTTGCCTGCATCGCCGGGAACTACCAGGCTCTTTTCCTCGAAATTTCTGACGGCATGAAGCCGACAGAGCAACAATGGGAAGCTGCGATTATGTCTCCAAATCAGTTCTACCAGGAGCATCTCCGTCAGCGTGCTAAAGAAGAAGGGTTTGAGCTGCGTCTGTTTCTTGGTTACAGCGGGTGGTGCCAAGATGAGTGGCCCCCTGAGGATCATTGGACCAAGGATTACCTCCGACCGAACAAGGAGTTCTACAGAGGCGACTATGCATTAAAAATGCCAGAAGATCTCGTCAACGTGCCCGACAACCACGACGAAGACTGGCAGCAAGAGTACCACCCGCCTGAGAATAACCTTCTCAACTATCACATGCATCTGCAGTTGGGCGCTTGGCAGCGACTGATCAGTGCTACTGATAGGACGAGACAAGAAGCGAAAGCTAAAGGGGGTTTTTATATGTATTCAACACACGAGGATCGAAAACGCCGAGGACCGCCTCCTCAGCCAAAGTTTCCCAAAACATCAGTAATTCCTGGTTACGAGAGCGACTAGATGCATAAAGTTGCGTGTGCTTTTTCCTTTCAGGTAGGGGGTTCTTGTACCATTTTCACTTCTCTCTCCTCAGCTTTTATTACATAACCCAGCTCATTCTTCTCCCTGTTTCTACATTATCTCTTTCCACCTTTGTATCCACTCGTTTCCGCCAGGATGGTGTGACATTTAGCAACGACATCATAGAGCATAGGGAGTCCTGACTCCTGAGGGCTTGTCTTGCCGGGAACGGCATAGCCAAAGCTAGTAACCTTAGATTTGACATCGCCTTCAAAACTAAAGGGGAACGGAAAATGAAACATGTATACATCAATCATGGAACCGGTCTGTACCTTGCTGTCCCAGAAGAGCATGTATTATCCGGAGAATCAGTCTTTATCATGCGAAGGAATGTTTTGCATTTATTGACTGTAATGATCTACTTACTTCATTCAATGGAGTCCACTTTGAAGCATGTGTCCGTGCGTTAGGAGACCCAAAGAGTTTAATTCGACAGGACATCCTTGTGCACACAGCTGTATAAAAGCTGCCTCCGGTGAGCACACTGGATGCTGCTTGTAAAAGCAGCAGGACGATGTGGCAGACCTTCTCGTGGTGTCTGGTGTCAGTAGAAGGGCGGCGGTGGCGTGGTGCGTCGCGCGCGGTTGATAACCGCGGTTGAATGGTGCTGTGAAAAGGTTTTATAGGCACTCTTGAACCTCCAAACGGACTACGCGATTAACAACTACTGCACTACCTACGCCGTTTCTGAAGCTAACAGGCTATACGGGGGATACTGGCGTAAGAAAACCATCTGACTTAACATTAGCTGACGTTAATGAAGAGACAGGACACCCTCTGGCCTATCTGGCTCTGGGCTTAGGAGGCGGACGAGTCAAGCATTATAAGGCATCGGCGCGTCTCCTGGCGAGGGCTTGAAACAAGCCTACGTGCTCTGGTTAAGCGTAATGGAAGTTGTCAAGACTGACGGGTTGATATAGCGTCAGCAGACTTGTTAAGCTTTGAGCACAGGAAAAGCGGCCGGACCGATCCTGAGGACACAGCGTACCGCGATTAAGCATGATACGGCGGACATGGGTTGGGTTAGTAAACAGAGTGCGAGCAGACTTGCCGGCGTGATAGCTGCTCTGCGCCTCTGATCTGTAAGACATGGTCGGCTGCGAGTCGGAGACGAGTCGCGGTAACGGGAAGCTGGACCTGGGGTTGCGCCTGGGGTTTCCGGTGGGCCGTAGCGCCGTGGTTGTGACCAGAAGGCAACGGGAAGGGCTGCGTAGCTCGGGGTGCTGTAGGCTGTACAAAGTTGTAGAAAACTAATTTACTTGTATAATTCATTTGCCTGTAGACCACGTTATACGAAGTAGAATAAAGTGTATCTACTATGTTAATGTGTGGCAGGTGCCGGTGGGTCACGTGGGCCAGCTCCTCCACCTATCAGAGCTGCCCCACCCTCTGGGTCACCTGGCTCAGATATCCAGCCCAGCCAGCTGCCAGTCAGCTTTCCATCATCATCATCAGCTTGACCAATGCAGCAGTATTGCCTCCACATAATGTAACCCTCCTTCACAAATATCTTTGTCTTACTTTTCTACCGTTCCTACGGCCCGTGACCTCACGGCCTCTCACTGCCTTGGCATATTTATGTCAGCAAACTAGGCCACGTCGAACCGCCTTTTCTGCACAGCTTCTCATTCAATAATCAGCTTCGATTGGACCATGCGTGTTCATCCTGCTATGTACCCGACAAACAATCAACCAGGTCTCACCATTCATCAGAAAGCTTGAGGATGCGCCGCTTGGTAGACACAATTCGAGGCCGAAAGCAGCGGCGTCGGGACCAGGAAATTGAACGGCCGCCACCACCACTCCCTCTTCTTCCTAGCCAGCGGCCGCGGCCTATTACGCCTACTGCCACGGCCGCTGCAACTACTGCCGACAGCCTTGTCGCCGCGCTCGGCACCCTCGCCCGTCTATCGCCGGAGCTGCGCCGGCGCATACTCATAGCCGCCTTCGGCGAGCGCACGCTCCACTTGGACCTGCGGCTCGCGCCGCGCGGGCAGCGGGTGAACACCTCGAAATACCGTTCGCCCGCGTACGAGCACGGACGCGGGGCGGCGCCCCTCACCTGGTCTCGCGTTGTCGTGCCTCAGGACGTCCCGGGCGAGGCGACGACGACTGCGAAGTCTGCGGGTTCCAAGACCAAGCCGGAGGCGGAGGCGGACTGGGAGTGGGAGTGGCGCTGGTACGGCTGCGTATGCCACCGTGTGCTCCCCCGCGGGTCGGCTATCGAGCGCCGCGCCTTCACAGCTCGCGGCAAGTCCCCGTACATCTGGCCGCACCGCGACGCCTGCCTCCAGGGCGAGGCCGAGACGTGCCGGATGTGGCCGCCGGGGACGGGCACGTGCGACTGCGCGATCGGCGCCTTGGGCTGGCTCCGCACGTGCCGACGGGCCTACGTTGAGGGCGCCGAAGTGCTGTACGCGACCAACACGTTTATTCTCGAGAGCCGGGACATGCTGGACGCCCTCTCCAGCCCCGACGGCGGCCGGCGCCTGCTCCTCCCGCAGCGTCTGGCCATGATGCGGTCGGTCGAGCTGCGGTGGGAGGTCATGCTCTTTGGGGACCCTTACCTGCCGCCCATGTCTCGCCGCAGCGACAAGGAGAGGATGCGGCTGGTTCCGGACTTTGCCGGCCTGTTGGTTCCGTTCCCGAACCTGCGCTCCCTCGTCATCTCCTTCTCGGAGCATCTCTACAACGACGCGTCTGCGCGCCCAGCCGCTCGCCTGCCCGAAATCGACCGCCTGCTGCTACGGCCACTCGCTCTCGCGCTGGCGCCCATCGCGCCGCGTCAGGAAAAGCACGTCGTGGTGGAGCTGCCGTCGAACGTGTTCCGCGACCTCAGAGGTCTCGGCCTCGAGGAAGAGCAGCGAGGGGACGAATGGGGCCACGGCAAGGGCAGCTGGCTGCGGTACGCCATCGACGAGTCGTCCTACTACTACATCAAGCAAGGCCAGGAGAGTAGCC
The DNA here is from genome assembly GCA_022836555.1 of Colletotrichum tofieldiae. Taxonomy (NCBI): domain Eukaryota; kingdom Fungi; phylum Ascomycota; class Sordariomycetes; order Glomerellales; family Glomerellaceae; genus Colletotrichum; species Colletotrichum tofieldiae. Next base: position 468,789 of record BQXV01000008.1, on the reverse strand, counting down.
TGTATTGGGACCACGACGGCAACGCGCGGAGCGCGTCCGACTACCTGAGTCGTACGGGTCCGGGTTATGCCAATGCTATGTGACGGGGGATAAGAAAGGAGGAAAGAAAAGAAGTAGAGACACGAGAGGATTTGCACGGGTTCCCTCTCTGTCTCTCTGATAGCTTTGCAAAATGCAATTGTCTGGATTTGCCCAAGTTCTAACTAATAACAAACATCTCGTTACGCCGGTTCAAATTCACTACACCCCGACGCACACGTACACATCCGGCCAAAGCCCAGCGCACTCGCCGCCGGTGTTCACGGCGGGGTTCCAGAGGTAGAAGTCGCTGCGATGGGTGGTGTGGTTAGCCAGTCATCCGGTGTATACAATTTCACGCCTTCTCGTCCAGAGCGAGAGGGAACGACTTACCTCAGAGCAATGCCATGGTCGTTGGCGATGGCCCAGCACCCGTCGCCGGACTTGACAAAGTAGAACTCCTTACACCCGCTCACCATGCCGCCCTGGATTGGCGTCGGCGTCGCCACGGCCCCGCTGCTTGTGGTGGTGCTGGGCACGACAGCCGACGACGGCGTGCGGCTTGCCGTGGTGGTGCTCGGCACGGCGGCCGATGACGACGTGCCGGTGCCGGTGCCGGGCCCCCGCCCAACGCAGACGTAAAAGTCGGGCTTGAGACCGTCGCACGCGTCCCCGACGGCCGGGTTCCAGGCCTTGAAGTCGGCCAGGGTGATGCCGCCCTGGGAGGCGATGGAGCTGCACGTGTCGGCGCTCGAGACGAGCCAGAAGCTGGTGCAGTCGGAGGCGATGCCTTCCTGCGTCGGGAGATCTTCGGCCGGGGGCGCCGTCTGCTCCGGGACGGGCGTGGTCCGCGTCGTCGGGGTGCCCGGGACGCCGACGCAGTAGTACATGTCCGTGGCGATGCCGGAGCAGTCGCCCCCGACGGACGGGTTCCAGCCGATGAAATCGGCAACGGAGAAGGTGCCGAAGATCTGGGAGACCAGGGCGCACGTGTCGCCGGGCGTGACCAGGTACCAGGCGGCGCAGTTGGACGCGGTGCCCGTTGGGACGGGCGACGGCTTGGCGGTGACGGTCGGCGGCATGGGCAGCTCGTCCCGGGCGAAGGCCACGCCGCAGTACCAGTACCCGACCCAGAGGCCGTCGCAGTTGCCGCCGAGGAAGGGGTGCCAGGCGAGGAACTGCTCCTCCGTCACCATGGGGTACTCGTCGACGACGCGGGAGCACCTGTCGCCGTCGCCGGCCTGGAAGTAGGCCACGCAGTTGTCCGGCAGCGGGCCTTGCGTCGGCGACGGCACGGCGAAGTCGGGCAGGTCCGTCGGCGTGGGCTCGGGCGCCCAGGTGAAGTAGGGCGGCAGCTCGACCGTCGCGTTGCCCGTCTCGTACGGCAGCGAGATCTGCGCCTGCGGGCGGATGCCCACGCACACCCAGTAGTACACGTACAGGCCGGAGCAGTCCTGGCCGACGGCCGGGTTCCAGGCGTAGAAGTCGTCGCTCGTCATCCAGGTGCCATAGAGGGCTACGATGTCGCCGCACGTCTGCCCCCCCTGGACAAAGTGCCAGTTGTTGCAATAGCTTGGTTGGCCGGCCTGTGTCTTGCTCGGCGGCCAGGCCTCGCTGGAGGATGGCTGGGTGACGGTCTGGTTGGTGACGGGATAGCGGGTTGAGTACGGCGTGGTCGGGGTGACGATGGTGATGGAGGACGAGCTGGACGTGCCACTCGAACTGGCGGTGGAAGAGGTCACCAGCGGGCCTAGACCGACACAGTAGGCCTGGCCGAGCCAGAAATTGGTCACGCAGTCTTGGGACACGGCCGGGTTCCAGGCGATGAACTGCGCGTGCGTGATACCGAATTTGGCCTCGACAGTGCCGCAGTTGTCACCGTCCGCGATGAGGTACCATCTGTTGCAGTTGGAAGGGGACCCGGTGAATGTCGGCCCCGGCGGGGTCGTCGCGCCGGGCAATGAAGTGCTGGCCGAACTTGACGTCGTCGTCGTCGTCGTCGTCGTCGTCGGCGCGGCGGTGCCCAGACTGACACAGTATGCCTGGCCGAGCCAGAAGTTGGTCAAGCAGTCGTTGGACACGGCCGGGTTCCAGGCGATGAACTGCGCGTGGGTGATGCCGAACTTTGTCTCGACGGCGCTGCAGTTGTCGCCATCGGAAATCACGTACCACTTGTTGCAGTTGGATGGCGAACCGGTGAAGGTCGGCCCTGGCGGTGTCGACGCCGTCTGCGCCTGGACAAGCCGCCCGGCGCCCGCGGCTGCCACGAGGAAAAGAGTTTTGAGGCCCATCATCATTGTCACGATGAGCCGATGGCAGTCGAGGTGATGTTCTCTCGACTGGAACTTGCACCTCGAGGCCGAGAGGACCAGAGGAAGGTCAAGGTCCAAGGGGCGAGGCGGGCAACGGCTGAGGGGCGAGACTACCAATCACGATGATCTGACCGTCACGATTGGGTTCAATGAAGGTCATGCGCGATATGCGGATATTGCACGCCACGCGTCCAACGTATGGGACAGTCCAAACTCCCGCTCTTCCTGAGGTCGGCCCTTCTCGGGTGCCCACGAGAGCTACAATAAAAGACCAACTGACCAATTGCGAGGTGCGAAAGGATTCTAGCGGATGCAACGATAAGGGGGCACCCGAAAAATGTCACTCTAGTCTCACTCTAATTCAACTCCCAGTGGGCGGTTGTCCGTATTGGGAAGCTGCTGGAAGCTCCAGATGCACCAAAGATTAATATTGTGCCTGGAATCAATAAACACGCGCTGAATGTCGCCGTTGCATCGGGCACAGCAATCTGACATAATCCTTCATGCCCGTTAACGGCGCCGTCCGACCGTGCCAAGGAAGCCGTATGCAAGGCACCCACAGACATACGCAGGAGATGTTGAAGGTACCGGTACATGCCCTACGAACCCATGTGCAAGCGGCGGGGAGCTTGTTAGCTGGGGCAAGGTAGGGTAAGTAAACCGTCGCCCATCTTCGTTTGCTTTGCCTCTGCGCCTCCTCTGCATCTCGCAGTCCCGTCGCCGAGGCTCTGTGTCGTTGATTTGATTCCCAACTTGTACCCTCACTATCATCATCAATCATCCATGTTGGCAGAGGTTGTCGTTGTTCTCGCCGCCCTCACCTGGCCGGTGCTGGGCGGCAGCCGGGCCTGGGAGGCGCCTCTCAGCCACCAGGTGCAGCTGGACCGTCACCGGTTCGATGCCATCCCCGTCGACGAGGCCGGGTATGCCGTCCCCCGCATAGCTGAGAACGGCACCACTGGCGGCAACGTGAAGCGCTGGGTCAGTATGCGACCGGGCGTGGGAGACAAGCCCAGTTACCTGTGGCCCGACAAGACCATCAACTACTGCTTCGACACGACCGACAGCCGCGACAAGCTCGATGAGAAACTCAATTCCGCCTTCAACATGTGGGCAGCCTCGTTTGAGGACGGCTCGGGGGGCCTGAACCGGCTGCTCTACAAGTACTCGATGGTGGCGGAGCCGGGCACCGCGTGCACGGGAAACTCGCAGCGGGCTAAGATCCTCGTCGTGTCGCACAACGACCTAGGCGTGCACAGCACCACGATCGGCCAGCGGCCGCTGGACGCCGAGCGGCCCGAGTACAAGGGACCGACGATGAAGCTCTCGACGCGCGACGACGTAGGCCAGCTCAACATCCTGGCGAACTTTGCGCACGAGGTGGGCCACGCCTGGGGCCTCATTCACGAGCATCAGAATCCGCTCTTCTGGCGGCACCCGTACGGCACCTCTTCGGACGACATCTTCGAGGGCACCGTGTTCGGTGACCACTGGGAATGCTCGGCGCTCAAGGACTACTACACCGTGCGCGGCAAGATCACTCAAAAGCATGGCACCGGCGAAGAAGCGGAGCAGATCATGCGCGACGTGTGCCTGCTCCAGAGCGCCGCCGATGAGTGGGGGTTCTCGGCCGCCGACTGGCTGCCCGTCAAAGCCAACTTCAAGTACTCGTCCAGTGTCCCGAACGCCGGCGCCGACTACACTCACGTGGACTGGGACTCTATCATGCTGTACCCTTCGGGCGCCGGCGGCCGAGGCACCGCCCGCCCGCCGACGAACCCGTCCGAGAACCCGGACGCGTACGACCAGCGCACCCCCGTGCTGCTTCGCAACGACGGCGTAAAGATACACACCAACGCCATCCCGTCCAAGGGCGATGTCGAGGGAATCAAGGCCCTGTACGAGAACTCTATGCCCGGCGAGCAGGGCAAGACGTACGTGCTGCCTAACGACAAGAAGAGCAGCCGCTTCGGCAGCTTTATCAAGGACTTTTCGTTCAAGAAGAAGAAGAACTGCCCTAACCCCAATAGTTAGATGTTTATGCTGTATCTTTTTTCTTGATTCTTTTATTTGAACCTTGATATATATAACTAGGGTATTTAAGTACTTATGTAGCTTCACACGCATAATTTCCTCAACATTGCAATTTTTTGTCCAGCATGTCTTTGTTCGCATCCTCTACCTAGAAGTAATCGATTGCAATGCACATATTTATGAGTTGATTACACTACACGAACTACACAAACTACACAAAAAGTCTCAATCTACAACTCGGCCTCTTCACCCGAAGTGTAGGTGGCGGTGTCGGCCATCATATACGTGCTATTGTAAACCTGCGCCTTTGGCCTGTTCAGGTTGGCGCCCAGCTCGCCGATGAGCGTGCCATCGTCCAGGTCGATGGCCCACACCATGGTGCCCCCGAGGCAGCGCCGGTTGGCAAAATCTTGCTTCATTTTGAGCGTCGTCTGGTCATCCCAGGAGACCCACTGGTCCGAGTCCCAGGTGACGATCTGGACGGCAGCGGCCTCGTCCAGCGTCATGCGGGCGTCGTCGCGCTTGAGGATCTTGACGATCTCGGCCGCCGACAGCACGCCCGGGGTGCCCGTGCACTCGCCGCCCCGGGCGCCCTCGGTGAACTCGCAGCCGGCGGCCATGCAGGACGGGTCCTTCATGGTGAAGCTGCGGCCGTAGAAGCCGAGGCCCATGTTGACGCGCTCCGGGTTGATGTTGTTGCGCCACAGCAGCTCGAGGCCCAAGTCGATCTCGGTCAGGTTGGTGTGGGCGAAGGCGTAGGGCCCCATGGACCGCACCGTGCTATCCCAGGTGCCGTGGATGTCGTACGTCATGACGTTGAAGAAGTCGATGTGCGGCTCGAGGTTGACGATGTCGAAGCCGCGCAGGTACCAATACGACGCCGGCAGCGTGAGGCTGACACCGAAGCGCTTGCCGGAGCGGTTGAGGTGGGCGCGCAGCCGGCGCAGCATGTTGGAGAAGTTCTTGAAGTCGGCCTCGACGCCGCCGCGGTCCTCGGCCACGGGGTACTCCCAGTCGAGGTCGACACCGTCGAAGTTGTGCTGCAGCAGGAAGGTGACGAGCGAGTCGAAAAAGGCGTCCTGGTTGGCCTCGCTGGCGGCCATGTCGGAGAAAGCGGTGCGGAACGGGCCCGGGTCGTTCATGGCCCAGCCGCCAATGGCGATCCAGACCTCGAGGCCCGACTGTTTCGCCTTGAGGGCCGTCACCTCATCGTAGTGCGACGCCGTCTCGGCGTCCATGGGCGCCACGTGGAAGCTCTTGGGGTCGATGAGGGCGAACGAGTAGAAGATGTGTGTGTAGTAGCCGAGCGGGATGTCCTTGGGCGGCATCGTGCCGCACGGCCGCTGGGCGTTCCACCCCTCGTAGTAGCCGATGGTTCTCGCGTCGGAGCTGCGGCCAGAGCACTCGGGCTTGGACACGACGCGGCCGTTGCAGAAGTCGGCCGTCGTGCCGCAGAAGCCAAAGTCGCTGCAGCACACCTCGAGCGGGCACGACGACGCGTTGCTCCACTGGATGCCCCAGCCCGGATCGCACTCGCTCTTCCACGAGCACTGCGAGTAGCAGACGTCGGCGCCGCAGAAGTCGGGCCCGGCGCCGCACACGCCCGTGCCTGTGTCGTCGAGCTTGCAGCACCCGAGCTCGCACGGCTTGGTGCGCGAGCACGAGTAGTCGTTCTCCGCGGCCGCCGTCACCAGGTCCGTCTGCTTCGCCTGGATCGCGAAGTCCGACTCGGCGGCGGCGAGCGCGGATGCCGGTCGAGCCAGCAGCGGCGACAGCAGCAGCAGCAGCGTAGACGCCGACGCAGTCCACGACGTTACCGAAAACATGATGGCATAAGATTCTGTATCCAGAAAGAGAACGAGACACAAAGACAGGCAGAACGGGCAGACACCACTGTGACTTCAGAGTTCGGCTCTGGTGAGAACGAGAGACAACGACGAGCACATGCGGCAAGCAGAGTTCGAATTTGTGGCGGGATGCATCCTCCCGCACTACTATGTCGTGAGAGAGCCAAGTCTGTACAACACCATCCGTATCAGGCCAAGTACCGGTACCTTCTCAACATGCAAGCCCAATAAGGCTGCAGGGTTGCGGCGCGGATGCCAAGCGCTGCAGAGTAAGACTGAGGTTACAAGCTTAATTTCCCGCGCCGTAAAAAATGATCAGCAGGGCAAGTTTTGCTGATCTGACTGCAGTGGATTCCGGCAAGATACCGCCGAGGCTAGAGATCTTGGCATCATATCGCGAGAGCATTGCGTACTCTGCTGTTATGTCTCCGATACGGGCGCTCCCGAGGGGTAGGGTGGAAGCGGGCGAAAGGGGTTCGGTGGCAGCATACCCAGCCAGCGATCAACTCGCAAGAGAATAGAGTCTCTCTCTATTGACGGCTCATTCATCGCCCGTCCGTCCCAAATCATTTCTCTTCATCCTCGGCTTCTCGCACCACTACCTACAGGCAAGATGGGCTTAGGGGGAACTAGCGCTCGTTTCGTCGCTGCTCTCGGCCTTGCGTCCACCGTGTTCACGCTCTCTGTCTCGGAAGACGTGTCGATTAACACGGCTCATCTACTTACTACCAGGGACGAGAAAGATCCGACCGACTTTTCGTGGGTCGTAAACTGGGCCGCGATAGGAGACAGCTTCACAGCAGGTGAGTTTGACGATGTGGGTGGTGGCGGTGGTGTTTGTGCCACCAGACGACTAACCGACGAGTATACTTGGCAGGCATTGGCTCGGGACACCAGCTTGGGAGCAGCGTCGGGCTGGACGATGCGTGGAAGTGCTCGAGGTACGACTACTCATGGGCCAAGATTGTCGACGACGCGCTCGGGTCCAGCGTCAAGAACTTCCAGTTCGAGGCCTGCAGCGGCGACAGAACGGATGGCATCTACGAGCAGGTGGACGAGCTGCGCAACAGCTTGGATGTGGTCATGATGACGGCGGGAGGAAACGATCTGTGCCTGGGGGCCATGATCAAAACGTGCGTCATCATGCCCTGGGACGGCGAGGACGCCTGCGAGGCCATCATCGACAAGGCGCAGGAGAACATCGACACGATCCTCAAGGACAACATCCGGCAGGTCTTGACGAAGCTCAACGGCAAGATCAAGAAGGACGGCGCGCTAGTGTACTCGGGCTACGCGCCCTTCTTCAACACGGACAACGAGGACTGCGCCGATCCCAAGAAGCAGAACTGGGCCCTCAAGGGCTGGCGGTGGTGGCAGTTCTGGAACTGGCTCAACACGTCGCTGAAGCTGACCATCGACCGGCGCAAGAAGTTCAACACGCTCGTCGAGGGCATCAACAATGCCATCTCCGAGGTCGTCGAGGAGTTCGACAAGGACACGGCCATCGGCTACCGCGCCACCTTCTCCGACTGGAGCAGCTGGCCCGGCATCGTGGACGGCCAGTTCTGCTCACCGAAGTCGACCGGCTGGTATCCGGACCCCGAGCAGCCGGACCTGCTCTTCATCAAATTCAACACGGCAGTCAGCGGAACTCCGCCCCACGACGAAACCAAGCGTCGAGACCTCGGCAGCGGTAACAGCAGCGGCGTCGTCGCCGGAGCCGTCGACATTGACAGCCCGGAGCCGGAGGCGCACGACTCGGGCGCCGAGGAGATGAAGCGGCGCCTCGAAGCGTACCAAGACCAGCTGCGGGGCCGCCTGACGCGCAAGCACATCTACGACTCCCTGCTATGGAAGTCGTCCAACCCGCGCGCCGAGGTGCTGCACAAGCTGGACGCGCGGGCGCCCACAGCGCCGGGCTGCCCGGGCGACAACCTCCCGGGGGTGCCGCTGGGGCTGGGCTTGCCCGACTCCTTCCTGAGCATCTTCCACCCCAACAAGCAGGGCCACGAGGCCATGGCCGGCTACGCGCTGCAGAACCTGGTGTACGTGCGCGCGCAGATCCTCGGCGTCGACGACGGCCTCTGCGCCCAGGCGCGCGACGACTTCACGTGCTGGCAGAAGTCGGGCCGGAAGGCCTATGTCGATTTTGCGCGGGTCGACGAGAACTACAAGGACTTCTGCGACGACGTCAAGCCGGACGCCAACACCATCAACTGGAAGTGGGAGAAGAAATACCACGAGGGCACGCCCGACGAGCACACCATCGTGCTGCAGCTCCGCGACGGCGCCTCGAGCTTCGACAAGGACCAATGCCTCGAGTCCCTGGACCGCATCATCAACAGCTGCGACGGCGGCGACGACAAGAACCCGCTCAACTTCAAGTTTGGCGGGCGCTGGATCCGCGGGAACTACGACTACCAGTGAGTTTCAAGCCCCGAGCCCTTCCTTCACCTTGCCTCATGACCTGACCAAACACACAGGATCAACCCCAAGAAGGACCGCGACATGATCACCAAGAGGGACGGCACGTGCCGCGGGTGGTGGAAGCTGTTCTTCACGTCGTACCGCATCTACGGGCGCGGGTGGGCCTCGTACGAACACGGTCAGAAGACGCTGCTCCAGAGCATGCGCGACTGCGGCTCCGCCGTCACGGGCTGGAAGTTCGACTACTGCGACGGCGGCTGCGGCGCCGACGGCGTCGACGACTACGAGTGGGTAGCCGAGTTCAACCTGCCCGTCTACGGCGGCGTCGCGTGCATGAAGAACAACTGGGTCCCGCGCCGGTCGAGCGCCGAGTGGTACAGCGAGGGCAGTACGACGCTCGGCTGCATTGGCGCGGCTTGATTGAATGAGAGGTGATTGGTTCTCGCTCTTTTTGTGTAGTTAAATATTGAGCTCGGTCAGGTCTTGTATTATGCTAGCGTTGTAATGTTTTCAGTGAATGTCGAATGGGCCTTTGGGTTATGCCTGAGGCCCGAATTAGAATTCTAATGGCTACGTATTTGTGAAGGATTGTCGACTCTAGAACGAGGGCAACCAACCACAGGGAGAACTCCAAAATCCATAGTGGCTTAAATATGTCAAATTGACAAAAGAGTGAGCCATTGTTACTCCATGCCAATCCGTATTGCCTTATGTACCCATTATAGCGTGCACCATACTGCTCAACAGAAGTCTTGGGCACACCCCTAGGCAATGTACTATATATTGAAAGTCTTACCTGGACATATAGATGTAGGATTTTCTGTTACTACTTTCAATGCCTACAGCTGGCTATGAGACTACCTGGCATAGGGATCCCTGGATGGGTCTGGATAGTTGCACAATACACGCACAATTATCCCTCTCTAAGCCTGATGTGTAATTTGACAAGAAGAGGGAGTGACGTGGGGGCAGTAAGCACTTGTCATCCTTTGAAGAAACGGATGGGGTCATGCACAGCATTGGACATTGGGATATCTATGCGTTTTCCCTATTGGGGTGACGATAAACAAGTATACATCATGCTAGCCTTTTGAACACAGATTCGATGGAAGAACCTCGGGAGAAGCCGCCAGTGCTGGCAACATAAGCGCACTAGTTACCTGATACTGACAAACATACTCTCCTGACGCACTATTTCCTCGGGTTTAAGATACGCCACGCCCACTCTCTCATAGATATCTTCCCCCTCGTTCTTACCACTGAAAGAAACAACTAATACATAATTTGTTGGCTGCTCGCTCTTGTGATGTTTGCTCTCTCCTATGATAACACACTTGAGAGGCCTGGCGGGACTTCGTTCTGGCTCATCTAAAATAAGCCAATTTGGTTCCTCCACCACAATGGTATGTATGGGAGCCCGAAGCTCGGCAGGCCTTCCCAGACCCGAATCTGCGTAGGAACTGCCCCGCGAAAGTGTTGCAAAAGGCGATTGAATGTTTCCTGCGCGGCGGATGTCGTCGAACGGGACGTTCATGTATCGAATTTCCCCACTGTAAGCCATCCAGGACCATGAGGGGATTCTGAACTGGTGTAGCGCTCCAAAATCAATTCTTTTCAGAGTGCTCTCGGAGTTTCGGCGCTGCCACAACAAGTCCCGATGAAGGTTGGACTGGAAGATGCCGAACCCGCCAGCAGACTCGATGGCATTCATCAGTCTCTTTTCGAGGCCCGCAATGGCGATTGGTCTATCCGTGTCGTATGAGAGGCCCAGCGCCGAGTAGCGCTCGTAAAGGCCTTGGTAGTGCTGAAGTTGCCTGCCTTGCTTGTAGGCTTTTACCGAGTGAGGAAAATTAGAGTCGCCAAGGAAAGACGCTTTCCGACTAACAAGCTGGTCAGAGCTGATAAAAAAAGGTCGATTGATCGAGATGAGATACTACTCAGCGCGTACTTACTTCTCGGTCTTGGTAAAAGTTTCGCAACGGATTCCTTCACCGCATTCCCAGTAGGTCTGGTTATGCGCGAAGTGTATCGTCCGACGCGACAGTGCACGTTCTTGCAATACCCAAGCCCTCTTGTTCAGTTCTCCCTGCTCCACATCGAGGTCAAAGTTGTCAATGACTTCACAAACGTGGAATTGTGCCCCGTCATCACTCCTCATGGTGACAATTTGCCGCCGGGTCCGGGGTTGTAAGAAACCATGGAACTTGTGGTCGGCGCAGCTAGCTGCAATAGTAAGATATGCAGAACTGAAGACTTTCTCCATAAGTTTTGCTTCTCGTTCCCAGTCTGTCTTCGCTTCGGCGTCGCTGCCTTGACCTGACTTCTGAATTATGCACAAAGAGTCAATCCATAAATACTTGATTTTGAGCTTTCGAGTTATGGTTATGGCATCTCTGAAAGTTTTGGGTAGATCCACATCATCCACTCCTTCGTTCATGATCTTGTTGATATTTTCTTTGGTTGCCGATACAAACTTGACCTCAAGTGGTTGTTGTTGGTCTGGCAACCCCCATCGATGCGACAGAGCCACATACTTATCGGTTTTGAGAATCTCTTCATGGCGGCTGCATACCAGTCGTACTCGGCTAACGTGTTCGTTGCCGATCGCAAGGAGTCGGGTGGGTAGAAATAGTTCATCGGTAGGCGATGGATGTGCATCGTCGCATGTCTTGATCCATTCCAACAGAATGTCAACATGTGTGTCGCTACCTGGATCCAACTGAAAAGGGAAGCCAAGCTGAATGCTATTCGATCTCAGGGAACCGGAGTCTGACATGTTTTCTCGATCAGCCGAGCAATGGGAAACAAACGATTAAGGTAAAGATTGACCGCCAGCTGCTTTCATCTGACGCCTCGGGTCCTCATGAGAACAGATCAAGCACCTACCTTCGGTGGTACAGAGTGAAAGGATCGGGCTCCAGTGTTTCTCTCCGAACGTCAAGGATGAACCAGACCTGAGAAATTTCACAACCTCTCTGCTTCGAGCTGCTCGCTTCACCATAGATCGATGAAGTAGCTGACATAAGCCGCAAGTCTTTTGTTTCATTTCCAGCTTCGCCAGCGAGTCGGTGAATTCGCAGTTTTCTGACCATATTTGCAGCGCGGCGCATCTCTGACATAAAGTGGAATCGACGGGTTTGTTCTTAAGCTCTTTACTTCTCGGTATGACGATTCGAGCACAGTCCTCATCGGCCCTATATTCCCAGTTGTTGTCGAGCTAGCGGTTGCGATAGAGGATGTCAGTAGCTCACACGCGAGTATTGGCCGAGACCTAGCCGTATGTTTGGAGGGCGCGCTTACCGGCTTTTGAAAAGTTAATTACAGTTTCCGGCCAAGCGATGCGCTGAATAATTATAACGGAGGAACGCTTCAACAGAGGAGTCTTGATGAACTTACGGTCTGCAAAACCGAGAACTTTGTCAGCAAGTGATATAATGTGGAAAAGAAAACGGCAAACGAGGTCTTACAAACTAAAAAAATTAATAACGCCAACCTGTTAGCAGGCTGACAATGGGAGCTTAGGTTCAACTAGGCGGTACCATCTATGAACGGTGACAGCGCCGTCAGTCTGCGTAATACAATGGCGCTTGGGAGTCAATACGCACATACTGAAGCAGTCAGTAATTCTCCACCGAAACCCGAGGGTGATGGAGGCACGGGAAAGAAGAGAATAAATTTGTTGAACTCACGATCTTGAAATTTGGATCAATCACTGTTAGCGGCCTGGCAGTGATCATTTAAAATCATGACGAGCTCTCAGAAACTGACCTCGTTCCTCTGTCGATAGCCAAAATTAGCATTTGTTAACCTAACAAACATGCTACTTTGGGAAGTATCATACTCCTTGCAACCCCGCCCTATTGCTCTCCCTCAGCGAGCCCGTCTGGGCGCGGGTGTCGAGGTTCGCCGTTGGCCAAGATGATCTGGCACTTGCCATGCCATCCCAGCTGATCCATGGAAGCGAGTCTCCGCTTGCTTTTGTAATTATCTTCTGGATCACCTCGACCATCTCTATTGCATCAGCCCGTTCCAGTTCGTTGGCACCAGCCTCGTTGATATTGAAACTAGGACGTGTTACCATTGTCAGGGGCACCTTACTGTCTTCGGCAGATAGTTCAGGATGTTCTGTTGGGAAATCTATCGCCTCGTGCTTCGGTTTTGAGCCCTGACGTCTTTGAATCCTAACAACTAGTAATCGTGTTTCAATCAGTTCTACGAAACGTCCGAGTGCTGTTGGTCCGGTAGATGAACATCGAGGATCTTCTTTGATGTATTGGATCCATTTCTTGACCATGTCTTTTACAGTGATTTCCGGGTGTTCTTTGAAGAATGGTTCACTCGGTCCAATGTCGGTACGGAATCTTTGAAGCCCATCTCTGTCATACAGAATCCAGATGATGAATTCCAGGTACAAGCATCCAAGGGACCAAATATCGTATCGTCTTGACCTAGCTTCCTTTGGTAGGTACACAACTTCTGGGGGTTTGTAGGTATTCGTCCCGGCTGGCGTATTCGTGATGTCTTGCCGAAGCTCTGTGACCTTTTCATGGACCTTGGCATGACCTGCATCCGCTATGACGAGTTTGACGCTCGTCGGGATTTTCCCCGGACCTGGCGCATCATGGCTGAAGCATAGGATGTTCTCAGGCTTTAGGTCTCCATGGCGGCATGATACGCCAAATTCTTCATCAGGATGGTGGAGTTCTTTAATTGCGCTGGCAAGTCCAACCAACTGGTCGAAGAACCACCTGATGTAAGTGTCCCAATCGTGTGTGCTGAAGTTGAGCGATGCCCTGCTTAGGCTTGGCTGTTGGTCCCAGAACTCTCGAAGGTTTCCTCCTTTGGCCCATGGGAAGACAAAGTAATGATGGTTCTCCTGGGTATATCTCGCAATCGCTCTGACAAAGTGCGGGTGGTTATGGTTTTGGAACCGGCCCAGAACAGACGCTTCATTCTCGACGACTTGCTGGAACTTTTCGGCGGTTCCCCGAGTTAGCAACTTCTTAACAGCCACATGAGGATTCCCGTCACTGTCCAAAACAGTGCCCTAACATTTGTTCTATTATCAGCATACCAACTTTGGACGGGTTATGGAAGGATTACGGCGGGTTCTTGAGCTTGTACTTACAATCTGATCATCATTCTCAAATTTCAAGTGACCACGATGAATCACGAGGTGCGTGACAGTGCTGAAGTTTGACTCGCTGGTTTCTAGCTCCTGCACAAAAGGCAATTGACACCGCCAATCAAAGACGTATGCGGTATCGTCTTGGCTGAAAATGGGGACGAAGAACATCCATTGCCACATGTCGCATATCACATCAAAGTCGTGGTACTGAAACAATTCTTCGAGGAAATCGGCCCTCTTTTTCGTTTTTGTCGATTCGACGGTCCGGTGGCTCCCTTCGTACTTGACCTCGATTGGGAACATGTCATCGCCGAAATCATTGTGGTAGAAGCGTTCAAGCCATTTTTCGTGTCCTATGTGGAAAAGGAGGGCAACAAGTCGTCGGGCTTTCAGAAGAGCAAACTTTTTCAGTCCCTCGGCATGGTATTCACTCGTTGCGAGTTTACCTACGACATCGCCAGCCTCGTCCGTGATGCTCTTGATGCTTTCCCATGAAATCCACTTGTGCGTTTTGGTGCTGCTTTTATGTTCAACTCGAATGACCGCTTTCGAAAGTTTTTCTCTGAGTTCCGTCATTTTTAGTCTCTTCTCTCTCGAAAAGCTGTTTTTCGATTGTGAAAATGATGGTTTCTTTTGTCGTCTAGGCTCTGTGAGAGAAGCTGGAAAGGAGTGTCTTCTCGGCTGACCACGTAGTTTTATTTCGCGTACTGAAATCGATGTTGGGTGACTTCCTTCCGTTCGCGCCCGCCGCAGAAACACTTTGCGAGGCGGGCTATCCTCACAAGCAGATCCTTGGGATACGCTTGGCTCAACGTGTCTCTCTGGGTTTGGCCAAAGGCTGCAGCATGACAGCGTGCATGGTTTTTGCCAAGATACCATGCTGGCGGCGCTGCAAAGGAACTCTTTCAACATTGATCAACGTCAAGAACATTCGAAGCTGTCAATCTCGATGCCTGGAGAAAGGCAACCATTCAATATGCTGCCTTATATGCAAGAGCTCCAAAAGGCGGTGGCGGAAGCTGGTTCTGAGGCGATGTCGTAGAATTCATATGCCTCCAAAGTAGTGTCTATGGCGGTCATTGGTCGCCTGATTTCGAAACGCTTGCTTTGGTGGTGCGCTTCTACTCACATACATGCATGAAAGTCGCAACCCGCAACCACTACGTTCCATGTTGGTGCGGCCTGTCTCCCCAAGCCACCTCGGCGCAGCTCTTGCATACTTGACCCTTTTAAGACATGCGGCATGGCAGTGCAGCCGAGGTCAGCTGGTCTCCCCAGAAATCATGCATGCTCTTATCGAGAGCTGTAGTTCTAGCCTGGTTCCGCCAATCATGCTTTACAAATGGATGAGAGGGTTGCGGCATTTCACACAGTCGTCACACCGAGATGGTGTCGTGAAGTGACCGGCAGCGCGAGCAAGGCTGCGGCTCTGAGTATGTCCTGCCGCCCCATTAAACCCCGCTGCCCAGGTCTGGTTTATCGTTGAGAGGGGATGTGTTATTCCAGGCACTACTGTTGAGATTCACAGAACGACATTTATTGTTCTTGGTTTAAGTAACCTCCACACTTCTCTTTATTTTTCCTAGCGTCATAATCAACAGGCACCGGTTGCACGAGCCTTCATATTGTACCTGGCCACAAGCCTGCAGATATCGAACATAGAAGGGTCGGGCACTAGTCTTGTTAACCTATTCTCAACATGTTTATCGCTTCAATCATGCTAACAATGTCCAGGCTGAGATATGTCCGTTACATTTTCGTAATACGCCATTGGAGAAGGCCAAGGGCATCCGCCAACATGGCTACGAGAACAGACTCTTCAAGGCTATATGAAGATATCTGCAGGGCTTACGGTACTGACAAGCTTCACGGGCATCAAGAGTACGTCCCAAACGATGTATTGGAAAGCATGGTCACTGCCAATAGCATCTGCAATGAGCTGTGTAGGAAACCAAAAGGCTGGGTCTTTGAGGCTTTATTTGCAGAAGGCGCAAGGAGGAATATAACGGAGAGGGTGTTGTGTTCCGATTCACGAAAGGTTTTTCTGGTTCTTGTGCTATTGGATTTGTCTTGGGATATGGAGAAGCTGCTCGACGCTGGCTTGACTGACAGCGATCTTCCTCTCGTTAAAGATGGGCACATTTTCAAGTCCGAGTCCGACAGTAGCAGAAAGTTCACATTGCCCAAAGAATGGTCGAGTCAAATCGTAGACCAATTTCTTGACAAGCAATGGCGGGTACTTGCCCCGGTATTCAGCGCCGCTGGGGGACACCGGACTTTTGATCCACGACATCCGCTGCCTTTCGAGAAGATCAACGACAACCACAAAATTGGTGCAAGGAGCGTCGTTTATCACGCCCAAATTCGCCGTTCTCACTGGAAAGCCTCCAAAGTGAGTTTCTTTTTCTTGCGCATCCTTTTTCGCCAGAGATTAATTTGTCAGACTGAGTCTCCTAGCTGCGAAGTCATCCTGAAGGAGTTCTTGAACAGATACAAAGAAGATTTCGAGGCTGAGCGAGAGAACCTCGTATCAATCAGACTTCTCGAGAATAATGAACATATAACGCAGTATCTCGAGACGTTTTCGCAAGGCGACAGGAGCTACATCATCTTCCCTATCGCTAAGGGCGGAGACCTGGAGGACTTTTGGGAGACCCATAGATCCGAGACGCGGAATCCTCGCTTGGCACTTTGGTGCTTGGAGCAAATGCGTGGGCTCGCCGAAGGCCTCCAAGTCCTTCACGATTTCCTCAAACAGAACGCAAACTGCCGACATGGTGATCTGAAGCCCGGCAATATACTTCACTTCCTGACTAACGGAAGCGATGGCACTCTGAAGATTGCCGACTTTGGGATATCTCGAATCCACAACGAAGCAACTTTCCAGAGACAGGGAAAACCTACGACAACAAAATCAACGACGCCATCTTATGAGGCTCCCGAGGCGTCGTCCGACAAGGCGAGGTCCCGCAAGTACGATATCTGGTCTATGGGCTGCATCTTTCTTGAGTTCACTGTCTGGTTAGTGCACGGATGGGAAGCCGTACAACAGTTCAACAGTGCCAGGACGTCCAAGACACCGAGACAGGGCGAAGGAACCTCGTGGGCTCATTTCTACCAAGGCACAGGGGCAACTGCCGTAGTACACCCAGAAGTCTTTCAAACGCTGGCTAAGCTCAAGTGTGTTCCGCAGAGCGCACCAGGCACTGCATTGGGCGAATTGCTGGATACCGTCGAGAACCACATGCTCAAAGTCGACGTCGACGCTCGTTTCACCGCTTGCCAACTATCCAACAGCCTTGGGGATATCGTCTCCAAAGCCAGGTCTGACGGGACATACCTTTTCAATTGCGGTTGATGGCTTACGTGACTGGGGCCCGCGGCGACAGAAGGTTGCATAAAAACCCTTGATTTCCAGATCGCAAGGGTGCCTTGACATGTATGCACGGTACGGCTGCCTTTGGTTCCCTTCCAGTTAGTTTTTGTTGTTGCTTGTCTTTCCAACAGAAGTAGTGTATGAGTAGGGCTGAGTGTTCAAGTAGCCATCGGCAGTTAGGCTACACGATGGAGTCAGTTAATGTTTAATTAGTCTCTTGGCTTGAACTAGTTCCTACATCCAGTTCCGTTTGTCCATCGTGTCACCACGGGTTCGGCCTTGGAGCTGTTCTGTCGGCGTCGAGATGAGTTGACCATGTGGCTCGTGCACCGCCGGGGTTTCCTGTTGGTTGTCCGGGGTTTTATAGTCACGACGTTTTGGACATTCCAGGCGGCTACACAGTACAAGCATGGGGCACAGTGAATGGCGCCCGACTTGGCCATCGCCCTACCATGCAAGGACTTGCGGGTGGGTGCGTTTGGTGCTAGGGCTGAAACTGCAAGGGGCGGCAGAGAATGGCTTCTGGTGTCTATCGGTCGGCGCGTGCTGAGTGTCATCTGATGATGCTCTGTCAACGTCCTGTCGGACAGCGCAGTTAATTCATGTGTTAAGGGGGGCACTGGGCTGAGATGGACGAGGGACACTTGATTCATGTGTTACACCTTGAGTGGACAGCCCACGAAACAAGGTTGGCTTCAAGGTCCGCCAGTGTGCCAAGTGAGCCCCCGGCCCAAAGCGAAGAGGGAGTTACGCGGCCCCTGTGACTGATGGTCGCCCTCCCGCGTCGCGTCGCAGCTCATATTGCCATGGATCATCCGTCTCGTCTATCGTGAATCACAGCCTGCAGGGGAGGGGGACGAAAACATAGGGGCCGGGCCATGGAAAGTGGAGCCGTGTCATCCGCGAGCCTCCCTCCAATGAGCGCCGCCGTGGCCTGCGCTGGCCTTGGCAGGCCCCCTCCTCCCAAGCCCCTTCCCTCTCACCTTATTTCCTCTCACCTTAATTCCTCTCACCTTAATTCCTCACGCTGATGGAATCTGCCGGCACCGCTTTTTAGTGGATTACAAATCTGACCGTTGGTCCCCTTCACTCACACCTTTCCGAGACGCGGACCCCCTCTCATCGGCGCACCTCAGCCTCAATCTGCAATCCGTCGCATCAACCAAGGCCGCCCGCCAAGCTGCGATACTCTGCGCAGCGTACCCAGCGTGACCGACGACAGCGCGCATCTTTCTCCTGGATGACATCTCCCACCTAACCCTCACCGACGCCGCGTGCGACACCCAATCTCTCACCATGTTCTCACGCACCAAGGACCTCTCGCACATGTCGTCCATCTCGGGGCTTCGGTCGCGCTTCAAGAACAGCATGTCCTCGTCCGCCAAGATCCGCAGCTCCGAGGGCTGCTGGACGTGTCGCCTGCGCCGCAAGAAGTGCGACGAGGCCCGCCCCGTCTGCGACGGCTGCGCCCAGCTCGAGATCACCTGCTACTACAGCGACACCAAGCCCGACTGGATGGACGGCGGCGAGCGCCAGAAGGAGATGGCCGACAGCCTCAAGAAGCAGGTCAAGATCCAGGCCAACAACCGCCGCGAGCGCAAGTACCTGCAGGGCCTCGATGTCGACGGCAACCTCGTCGGGGGCTCCGAGGACGGCGACCACGGGATCCCACCCGTGCCGGCGCTCAGCGCCGACGGCGGATCCTCCAAGGCGACCGACTCCAACAGCCCGTCGACCGTAAACGACACCCCGGGCGACTCGTCCAGCCCGCCCTTCCAGATGAACTCCGTCAAGTCGTCCATCAACGAAATCGCGCCCGGCGCCTCGCCGAATCAGATGCGCCAACTCTCCCCGGAATGGACCAACCACTCTAGCCCCCCGGCCGCGGCATCAGCATCGCCGCCGGCGCCGACAACCCTCCCGGCGTCCCACCCCTCCGTGCCCATCTCCGCCGACCAGTCCAACCCAACGCCGCCCTTCGCCGACGACTCCAACCTTAGCTTCATCATGATCTACCTCGACTACGTCTTCCCCTTCCTCTTCCCCTTCTACAAGCCCGCCCTGCTCGAGGGCGGCCGCGGCTGGCTCCTCAACGTCCTCAACCACAACAAGGCCCTCTACCACACGGCCCTCGGCCTCTCGTCGCACTTTTTCGGCGTCGTCCTCAACGGCGCCCAGGTCGAGCACGCCCCCTGCCGCATGAAGTCCGTCGCCAGCCTGCAGCACCAGCTCGACCTCGCCCTGCGCGAGCTCCGCGCCGACATGGCCCGCATCAACGAGGGCGACGTCGAGGACCGGCTCCGCCAGGGCTGCCGCGTGCTCGAGAGCATCGTCCAGCTGCTCATCTTCGACGTCACCCTCGCCTCCACCGACCACTGGCACATGCACCTCGACGCCGCCACCGTGGTCTTCCAGCAGATCCTCCCGCAGCCCGACCACTGGGACCCCACCATGCAACACATGG
This sequence comes from Colletotrichum tofieldiae, assembly GCA_022836555.1. Classification (NCBI taxonomy): domain Eukaryota; kingdom Fungi; phylum Ascomycota; class Sordariomycetes; order Glomerellales; family Glomerellaceae; genus Colletotrichum; species Colletotrichum tofieldiae. Next base: position 449,183 of record BQXV01000008.1, on the reverse strand, counting down.
CCATCCCCCTGCTCTCGGACGTGCACTTCCCGCCGGGCTCCCACAAGCCGTGGAGCTCCGACCAGGCCGCCCTGCGCTTCTTCACCGCGTCCCTGCTCTACTTCGACATCATCTCCGCCACGGCCCTCGAGCGCCCGCCCAGCCTGCAAGGCTACCACCAGCACCTCCTCTCTCCCCGCAAGGAGGAGTGCCTCGAGATCGAGCCCCGCCTGCGCCTCGAGGAGTACTTTGGCTGCCAGAGCTGGGTCCTCCAGCTCATCGGCGAGATCGCCACCCTCGACGCCTGGAAGAAGGAGACCCGCCGCGCCGGCTCCCTGTCCATGACGCACCTCGTCTCCCGCGCCGCCTGCCTCGAGCTCGCCCTCCGCGAGGGCATCGCCTGCATGGACAACCAGTGCCCGCAGCTCATGGGCTCCGACGAGCTCACCTCCTGCGCCGGCTCGTGCAGCATGACGGACTACCCGCCGCCGCACCCGACCCACGTCGACACCACACGGCTGCCCCCCGACCCGCTGACGCTGTACCAGCACCAGCAGACGCGGGACACGGTCGAGGCCTCCAAGGTCCATACAAAGATCTGGGCCTACGCCGCGTTGACGTACCTCTCGACCGTCGTCTCCGGCTGGCAGCCCTCGTGTCCGGAGACCATGACGAGCGTGCAGGCGACGCTGGACCTGCTGAACTCGCTGCACAGCCCCGTGTGCCTGAGGACTGCCGTGTGGCCCTTTTGCGTCATCGGGTGCCTCGCGGACCCTTGCCAGGAGCACATGTTCCGGGAGATGGTCGGCAAGATGGGCCCGCTCGAGGTGTTTGGTTCCATCAAGGCTGCGCTCGGCGTCATGGAGAACGTGTGGGCTAGGCGGGACACCATCGATGAGAGCTGGGACCTTGCCGCTTGCTTCAAGGTTCTCGGCCATGCTGTGCTCCTGACCTGAAAAGCTTCATCGAAACTTTGGCTGTGTTACAACCCCCTATCCGGCCGGCAAGAAGACGCACAAGATTCCTGCTTTTGGTCTACATCAATCGCTCAGATCATGCGATGTCAATGATCGGGACGCTTTCGACCTTGCGGTCCCATATCCACAAGCGCAAAGAAACTGAAACTCCCGGTTGTTTTTCTTTTATTATCAGTGGCCCGACTACCAACAAAAAAAATCCCGAACGCCAAAAGAACCAGTGCAGCCCGCCGCCGTTTTCGCGAGAATCCAAGCCAAAGCCCATCTATCCAGTAGACATTACCCCCTCTTTTCCTCCGGTCGACAATCTCTATTACCAGCAGAGCAGACATTCCTCGAGAAAAAAAGAAAAAGTCTATCCCAGACACACCGGTCCATCACTTCTTCCGGGAAGCAGCCCTGGCTAGCATCGTCTGCCTCTGCTGCTCCAGCAGCCCCAGATCCCACCACCCGTCGATGAACTCCATAATCGTCTTGCGCTTCGATTTCCCCCGCGCGAGAGGTTTGCGGGGCAGCTGGTTGTCGCCCACCAGCGTCGTCGGTGTCGTCTGCTGTCCGGCGGGCGACACGGGAGGGGCCGGTGAGACAACCACCTCGGGCAGCACCGGCAGCGGGTGGACGGGCTGCCTCTGCTCGACGACGCGCACGCGCTTGTGCTGCACCTGCGCCATGGTGGGAGGGGGCGGAAACCATGGCCTCGCGCCGGCCTGGGCGGCCCGCGAGACAGCGACGTCGTCCGAGTCGGAACCCGAGTCGCTGTCCCACCGCTTCGCCTTGGCCAGCACCGCGGCGGTGCCCAGGCTCTTCTTGCTGTTGTAGCAGCCCCTGACCTCCCTTGTCGGGGGAGGCGGGAAAGAAGAAGCGTAGCCAGCACCGCCGACCGCCGCCCTCTCACCACGGGCGCACCCTCAGCCCTCGATATCCTTGACGGCGGCGGGGGCGAGCTTGATGCGGCGCCACAGGCAGACGGCGGTGATGGCGCTGAAGGCGAAGAGCACGCAGAGGGCAACCGACAGGCCCCAGACGGCCTTGATGGCGTAGCAGGTGCGCTGGTCGGCGCCGACCCAGACGAAGTAGTTGAGGGCCGAGCCCGTGTTGATGTTGGCCGTGACGGAGGCCATGAAGCTGGCGGTGCTGCCGGACTTTGGCAGGGCGGCGCAGTTGAGGTACGAGAGCGGCTTGCCGAGGAGGCAGGCGACGACGATGACGGCGATGAGGAGGGCCGAGTCGGCGGCGGTGGCGACGAGGAGGGGGAGCATGTTGTCGTAGTAGAGGATGTAGGTGATGGTGATGTAGAGGGTCGCGATGCAGGACTAGTACTGTTAGTCTCACAGTCATGCCGCATAGAACGCGCGGCGCGTCAAACTCACAATCACGAGTGTCCCGATCAGAACCGGGGGAGAAAGCGCGTCGGCGCCGTTGATCTCGGAGATGAAGTTGGAGACCATGCCGATGATGGCGATGAGCGAGGCGAACTGCATGGCGCGCATGGCGGTGAAGGTGTGCCCGAGGGCGCCGAGCTGAGGAGCGGAACCCATTTTTGTGCGGCGGAAGTCGCGGGTGAGCGAGGCGGGCGTGACGAGCGTGAGCTTCGGGCGCGGCGTGTGGAAGTGGAGCGCCGTGCGGACGGGGAATCGCCGGGGCGGGAAGGGGATGCAGGCCGTGGGGGAGGAAGTTGAGGAGGGAATTTTGTAGGAAGCGTCGCTTTGTTGAGCGACCGGCTGGGGATCTGGCGTGGAGAAAGAATGCGATTCGTAATAAAAGACAAGAGTCGACGTTTGAAAGAACCGATAGAGAGAGGGACGTCGTTTGAGATCGTGTGGGTTTTTTTCTTCTTGTCGCTTCGTTCCCGTTCGTCGTGACCTGGAAAGAAAGGAGAACCGAGGACCGGGGAAGTGCGAAATGGAATCGAGTGTCGACGGAAGTAGATAGTGAGAGATTGAAGAGACCCAAAGTTGACCAAGGAAAGTTGACCTAGGAAATAAGGAAAGGAGAGAGGAAAAGGAAAAGACGGTAGTTGTTCTGATGCTTGTGGTTGTTGTGATGAGGAAACAGAAAGGAAGGGGATTGGAGTCGGATGAGACCAGTCTGCTTTATACATCTCAAAGCTCCTCGGGCACGCTGAGCGTCGACTGATTCAATCCGCCCTGTGTTTTGTTTTTTTCCCTGCCCACCAAGGCAAGGTACCATACGTCAGGTTGCCCTGCATTGTTGTGTTGCTAAATCGAGCGATTGATTCATGTTCTGGACCTTTGGCCTCTGATCATGCCTGTGGACACCAAGCCACGAACGCTACATGATAGTTCCCGCATGAGGTACGTCAATTCGAGTACTTTCGTGAAAGTGAGTGAGTTAGTGGTGGTTCGTCCAAAGACCCTGGGAGGCTCCAGCACCCCGGATGGATGTCGTTCGGCTAGGTATGAGGAGCCGCTGGGGTGGGCCAATCATAGTTCCCGGCCGGGGTTGCGACGCGGCGCTTATCGGTGGTGGAGTCCCGGAGAGGTTGGACAAGCGACGCGGTTGCGAATTACGACGGCGACGCACAGCTCCGGGAAATTGGAGGCTCCAAAACCTGCAGACTCGCTTGAACCAGGTGTACGCAAACAAGGTGGAGTTCGATAGGCGCGCCCAATGGCATGTCATTGAGCCTCTGCTCGGGATTGGATGGCAGCGCGGCTGTTTTGAGCCGGCCTGGCCGGGATCTGGTTGGGTCTGCTTCAACCCGGAGCTTTCACCTGGGCTTGACCTTGGCCTGGACCTGGTGGAGCTCCGGCCCTGTCTTGCGCCTTGGACAGAGAGACAGCCAAGCGGGCCATTAGACGCGGCCGGCGTGGAACGACGATGGCGGAGGCTGAGGCGCCTGTTCATACAAGCTAGCCCGGAGCCATGCAAGGTACCGGACCTGAAACCTGGTCTGGCGGTTGCCGACCTGGGCCGCATATCTTGGCTCCAAGGCGGCTTTCTGTTGAGGGCAGCTCATGTCCCGTTGCTGGGCCTTGGTTGGTTTGATGCGACCAACGCAAGCCGGGACCGCGAACTGCTACTCGAGGCTCTTGAACCTCCTTTGGTCGCGGAACGACGACGGTAGGTCCGCGGATGGCCGGGTCCCTGTTGATTGCCTTGGCGTCTGCTGGGAGTATGCATACGACTGTTCGCGATAGAGTGACTTGACGGTCTGGACTTCGTTCGATCGACCCTTCACCATCGAGATGGCTTGCCTCGGATTGCGGGCACACGAGGTCGCGCTGGCGGCCACAGAGGGCTGTAAGGTCCTGCAGTTGTTATGTCCCGAAGGCCAGGCATGAGCATACTTGATGGTCCCGGGCAGACGCGTAGACGCGTAGACAAGTCGGACCATGGAGAATGATGTCACATTGCACGACGTGGGCAGATGCATCAGACAAGACTTTAGAAATGTGGTTCGCTTCAAATTTCAGTATATGGTTCATGTGTTGCAGTCTTCTTTTGCCTGCCGATACGCCTTGAATAGCAGCCTATCAGCACACACACACACACACCCCTTGCCGTACCTTCACCTGGCGGCCGCTGTGTTGCTTTCACTAGCCGATGATGTCGGCAGGACGAGCTCCACTGTCGCTTCGGATTGTCGTCCCCGTCTCGTTGTCATAAATTCGGCTTAGCCAAGCAGATCGTCTAGGCCATGGTTTCCGCCAGCAGAGGATGAACCGCCAGCGGGCTTTGATGCCGAGGATGCAGGAGCGGGGGCACCCCAGATGCCAGCGCTGCTCTTCTCCTTTGCGAGCTGGCCCAAGGCGGGACCAGCGGCAGGCGTGCTAGTCTTCTTCACACCGGTGCTGGCCTGTGACCACAGCGCACCGAAAGCGTCGCCGCCAGCAGCGCCGGGCTTAGCAGCTGCCGAAGCTGCCTTTGGTGCAGCCGCTCCAGGGGTAGCCGCGAACGAACCACCTGTCGACTGAGGGACTGCAGTCTGAACAGAGCTAAAGTAGTTGGGTCCCGAAGGCTGGTAACCGCTGGGCTTTGCCTGTGTCGCGGGCGAGGCAATAGCGGGTGTGCTGAACGCCGAGTAGTTGGCGCTCGGAGCGGGAGACATGGAGGACATGCTAACCATGTTGCCGATGTTAGCCTGCTGAGGTGCAGACACAGGCTGGGGAGCAGCAAAAGTTGTGGCCGAGTTGGCGGTCATGACGGGAGGAGAGAGGGGGTTAGCAGCTGCGGGAGCTGGAGCGGGGGCGGCGGACTGGAAGTCGTCGAACTCGTCGTCGTCGTTAGCGGCAGACGGGGCTGACAGAGACCCGAGGCCGGAGCCGTTGGAGGGAGTCGGTGCGACGGCGGGGGCCGGCATGGAGGAGGGCGCAGGGTCGTCAAAGGAGAAGAGGTCGACCTCGGGCTCCTTCTTCTTGGGCGGCTCGGCCTTGGGGGCCGCTGCTCGCTCAGGTCTCTTGGATCGAGACGCCGAGGAGCTGGCAGCTGGGCGATCGTCGTCGAACTCGTCATATTCCTCAAACTTATCGTTGTGCGCCTGTGTTCTCCCGTAGTCGCTGCTCTCCTGTCCGCCGAACCCGCCGCCGTCGCCATAGACACCACCAGAGTAACCTCCGTAGCCACCAGACTCGCTTCCAAAACCGCCGTAACGGCTGCCACTGCCGCTAGAGAAGCCGCCGCCGGGGCCCATGCCGCCTTCAACGCCGGTGTACTTGTTCTTGGTTGCTCGCGCCTTCTTGCGCTCCGTCCGAATCCGCTCGACATCGCTCAGGAGCTCGGCCAATTCCTTGGCGCGGTTGCGGACGTTGATACCCTGGTCCTTGCCGTTCTGGTCGATGAAGTGGAACTGACGCAGCATTTTCAGCAATGTGATGTGGCCGCGGGCGTCGTCGATGACACGTTCGGAGCCGTGCTTAATGAGGAACTCGAGCAGCTGGAGGGCCTTGTAGATTTGCCGCCACTCCTCGGCGGACTTTTCTGTGAATCTGCGGTAGATCATGGGCATGATTTCGTTGAGGGTAGCGCTGGGAGCTCGTCAGCGCTGCGAAAGAGGTTGTCTGGTTGGGGGGATAGGTACTAGTTGAAGGTGCCGTTGGCGATCTCCTGCATCAGCGACGAGGACGCGCCCCAAGGTTCGTTGTTGGTCGCCTCTCGGACCTGGCAGCTGTTAGACGACAATGGCGAGCACGAAACAGATGAGACCAACCTTGGCCTCCATTTCTGTGTAGTTCATGACGGCTGGGCGCGGTCAGCATGCGATCACGGGGCATCTCGAATTGGACAGCTGGCGATTTACCATTCTGGACCTTCCTGACACCGGCCTTAACGTCGTACAGGGTCATGTTGGAGACCGTGTCCTTGAGGTTATTCCAATCCATTTTGGCGGATTTGACAGGCGAGAATGGGGGGTCAATGCAATGGACGGCAGACGAGAAGCCCAACGGCGCAGGTGAGGATAGCAAGAGTTGTTTCCACTGCGATCCTTTGTCGACGTTTCAAAGGAAGATGCGCAACTCAGCGACCTGGCAACCTGGCCACCCTGGAACTTTCAGGCTCAGGCTCAGGTCAATCGGTCTCGGACGGCGCGGCGACAGGGGGTACGTACCTTCTGCCGCGAGGTCAGATTGGCCCAGCCTGAGGAAAGGGGATGTGGGGAAGGATGGTGCCGAGTCACGTGAAGCGATTCGAGCATCGGGGCGACCAAGCGGCAGCAGAAAGAGCTTCCCTACCTAGTCGACTGGGATTGATTCCAAGTGAGCGGTACGTACCTCCATGCTCGGCCTCTTTGGTGTGCAGCTTGATTCGTAATAGCTGCTGTTTCTTGATGGGATTGTGTTCTCAGAAACCCCCAGATCATGTACCAGTAAACGAGTTCAATGAGGTTTCAGCTGTTTTCCCAGTCAATCGTCTGTCTGCAGAGGGATGTATCCTCTAATGGAATTGCACAGTTCAATGTCAATTCAGTAGATAAAAGTCGCGACCCGAAACCGCGGTCGGCCAGCTGCAACAGCTGTCCAGATTGAATGGGTGCCTGTGCCCGTGCTCCAGATGGGCATCGAGTGTCTCCATCTCCCCCTTCCTCCCCCTGCTCTTTTGTAAAAATGTGTTCCTCAGGTTGCTACGTCACGTCGCGCGCCGTGCCGTGGCCTCCTCTGGTCCCCTTTGGGAAGTCCCTGACCTCACCAAAACTTTTCTCTCCTGAGAAGCCAGCAAGACTCTATTCTTTCTCATCAGCGACATCCGGTCTTCATCCATCGGCCTGCGTGTAACAACAGCTTTCATCTCATTCTTCTTCTTCTGCACCTGTATCATCACCCTTGCTGTGTAATCCTGCTCATCGAGGTACGTAAAAGCCGTTCTTTCTGTCGACCTTCAAACCCACAGTCACATACACATGCCCGCCGCATCCCAAAGCTCCCCTACATTTTCCCATCTTACTCCGTTCGTACTCCCACACGAAAGCCACTGGAGCTGCAAGAGGAGCTTGCTGTGTGGCTAGGGCGGCTCGTATGCAAGCCAATTCAGCTGTCAGAAAGGAAGAGGAGCTCTCCCATCCTGCCTCTGCAGCTCCAACTCCTGGCAAAAAGTGGTAGCTGTTGAGCCTAGCTGGCATCTTGGATAGCTCCAAGCAAAGCACGAGCACGAGCTGCACGGCCTCTGGGCCGGGCTAGGCTGGTTCTGCTTCGCTGGCAAGACGGGCACGGCAGTCCAGAACAGACAGACACGGCCTTGGATGGTGCCATTGTTCAGACCTGGGACGCGACGACATTCATTGGCCTTTCCGCTGTTCGCTGTTGCTGGCCGCCGATGGCCGATGGCTCGCTACATCTCTTTTCCTGTTTGTCATGTCATCGTCCACCGCTCGTTGCTGCTGTACCATCCACTCGTCCATCCACGCTATCCCCGCTCCCACAGACCCAAGATTCCACGAGCTTCCGAAGATGTCAAGGGACAACGTGGGCCAGTGGGGGACGGTGACTTGGCCGTCGCAGACAACGAGTCGAGTTCCGGCCCTAGCTGTGCCAGCTTTGTTGTTCTCCCCCCTCCCCTCCCCCCTTCCTCTCCTGTCGCTCCAATGGCCGTCGGCCTCGGGGGTTTGACGTGCATTCGCCTTCCTGCCCGTGCCGCACCGGGGGTTACCCAATGGCTCTTGTAGCTCTGGTAGCTCTGCCCTGCTCCGAGGTATTTGCCGCTCTTTGTTGAGCTGCGAGTTCATCCAGGTACGGGTGGTAGGCTGGCAGGGCGGTGCAGGTACATCCCCGTGAGCATTGCGTTTTTCGGTCCAGCAGCCAGCACCTACACCGTTCCGTCGCCCGAGCTCAGGCTCCGCGGTTGAGCTTGAGAATTGCTCCCGCTTCTCTCTGTTCGTCTGCTTGACACGACGACATCGACTGCTGGCCTGTCAAACTGGCAATTGGGATCGGTGGGGCCCTTTTGTTCTCCTGCCTCTGCTGGGCTAAGCTCAATGGGGAGCCACGGACGCTTGCTGGCCTGATGAAGTCATCCCACTCAACTCCTTGGATGGCGAGAAGAGAAGATGGGCTTTACTGGACGGAAGTCAAGCCAGTAGCAGCAATTGGGCTGAGGCGAAACCGAACCAAGGTCAAAGCCAAAAGACCAAGCCAGAGAGCCGGAAAGACGATCCCTTTGCCCCTCGTTTACCCTCTGCCTCGCCTCCTCTCACTCCTACCCCTCCCCACCGCGACGCCCCCCTCAACCCCCCCAACCCCTCCTTCCTGCCCTCTTGCATCCTCCCCTCCGTCACTACGTCGTGGAAGGTACGGATACTTGATCCAGGCTGGTCAGGTACTTCCCGGCCCGTCAGTGACCTCAGCAACAGCTCATTTCACGTGACTTTTCACCCCTCTTTTCTTGCGTTACCGCCCTGTCATTCGCCCCTTCGGCACCCGCAGTGGGGAGCTCCTGCGCTAACAATAAACCCCTCCACCCAGCTGTTGAAAAAATGAGACCAACCCTTTTGCGACCCCTCCTACCCCGCCATACCTTCTCCTGCTCCTCCGTTTCACCCTCGCCCTTTTCTCGACCTTCTGCCTTCATCAAACCTCTCCGAACTGTGATTCCTGCATCTACCAAGCCATCCGTTCGATTCTTCTCAGCATCCAACATCATGCCTGGTCCTCAAGTGTAAGTCTTCCACCTCCGCCGACAAGCTCAAGAGCATCGCAAGCTTTCAATGACGCAATAACTGACACTCGTTCCAGTTACTTCGACATCGAGTGGGAGGGTCCCGTCCTCGACGGCTCTGGCCGTCCTACCTCCACCGTTCAGCGTAAGTTTTTCTCTGCCATTGGGATTCCATCGAGCAATCATCACGAATGCCCTTTTCCATGTCCCCGGCATTGCAATGCCTTGCTCTAGAACTCTCTGCGCGTCGATTCACACCACCGCTCTGCCCGACTCTGTTGCTCGCTGGCACCTAGCCCAGCCAATGTTCACCGAGCTTCGCTGACAAACCATTCTGCCTACAGCCCAGAACGGCCGCATCACCTTCAACCTCTTCTACGATGTTGTCCCCAAGACCGCCGAGAACTTCCGTGCTCTCTGCACTGGCGAGAAGGGCTTCGGCTACCAGGGCTCTTCCTTCCACCGCATCATCCCCGAGTTCATGCTCCAGGGTGGTGACTTCACCCGTGGCAACGGCACCGGTGGCAAGTCCATTTACGGCGAGAAGTTCGCCGACGAGAACTTCCAGTTGAAGCACGACAAGCCCGGTCTGCTCTCCATGGCCAACGCCGGCCCCAACACGTGAGTCTCACTTCCATTCCTTGCATGAGACCCAGCCTGACCCCTTGTAGCAACGGCTCCCAGTTCTTCGTCACCACCGTCGTCACCTCGTGGCTCAACGGCCGCCACGTCGTCTTCGGCGAGGTCGCTGACCAGAACTCCCTCAACATCGTCAAGGCTCTTGAGGCCACCGGCTCCTCCAGCGGTACCGTCAAGTACGGCAAGCGCCCCACCATTGTCAAGTCCGGCGAGTTGTAAATTGCCCTTCGCTCGGTTCTTTGTACGTTAGGTCCTGCTTCTGAAATGTCGCGAGAGTCAACTTGACGGGAAGAGAGGACATTTTGGCGGAGACTTGGGAAATGCGCCAACGCGCAGCTTGCCAGCCATCAGCTTCGCTGCTGCTACATAGCTAGCCAAGACAAGAAGTTACTGCCACTGTTGACCCAAGTGACCCGCATGTGTACAATGCTCTCCATGTGCCGTGATGCTCAAAGCCGCAATGCTCACTTGTCTCGCCTGCGACTAATCAGGGGGGGCCGTTTAGGCGCAAACATATCTTTGGTATACCTGCGCAGCCAGTGCCCCGGCTGCTATTGAAACTATTTCCGCTTGGGAGGATGAAAGATCTACTACCCTGGCAAACCATCCCGACCGTGTCCTATGTTTTATGTAATCGTGCCAACGCCAATGCAATGCTTCCCATGATGTGAATCGAGTCAACCCAATCAAACCCCACCAATCTTTTGTTACTCCCAAAACCCTTCTTCATTCGAAACACGCCTCTCCCTCATTCCAAGCCCAGCCACCGCTGGAAATACACGCAATTGCTCGCGCTCACAGGGCCACCCTCCTCGCAGAGATCGAAAACGGGACACCGGCCGCAGGGGGCCTCGGTGTACCCGTTGACAAAGGGCTCCGGCCCGCCCTCGTCGGGCCCGCCGTCCTGCCTCGCCGCCCAATTCGTCGTGCTCTGACGGGGCGCGCGGGTGACCCTGTAGCCCAAGCGGCCAGAGACGCGGATGGGCTCGATGAGGCCGTCGAAGACGAGAACGTCGATGAGCTTCTGCATGTCCTCCTCGCCGAGGATCGTGTCCGAGGTGATGCCCGACTGAGAGATGAAGCGCGCGATCTCACGCACGGTGGGGTATTCCTTGAAGCCTGCGGGGAGGGGCAGGTTGACGGGCACCTTTTTGGGCGGCTGGACGGCGGGGACGGCGCTCTTGGTGCCAGCTTCGCCGTCGGCTCCCGAGATCTCCCCCGCGCTGCGCTTCCTACCCTTTGTGTCCAGGCCGCCCTTCAAGACGCCTTTCTTGGGCACGGCGGTGCGGGCCGCGCCCGAGGCCGAGGAGGAGCCAGTGCTGAGGTAGGTGCTCTTACGCTTGATGTAGTCGAAGATGACGCGCTGCAGCTCCTCGATAAAGGCCTCGTCGAGGGCGGAGTCGGTGAACCAGGGCCCGCCCGTCGCGCGCTCCGAGGGCCGCATGGAGGCCTTGATGAACATGCGCTTGTTCGGGTGCTCGACGTTCTTGAAGGGGGCGATGAGCCCCTTGCCCTGGAGCTGCTTCAGGGCCGTCTTGAGGACCGAGTCGTGCATGTTGAGGCGGTTCTGGATGGATTTGGACCAGATGCCGTCGCCGCCGGCCTCGTCGATCGCGCCGTAGACCATGCGCTGTTCGTCCGTCGAGCAGAGCTTGTATCTGGCAGACGTGGGTTAGCGAGGCGGCGTGGGGGGTTAAAGGTATGTAGAGAAAACACTCACTTTTCCGCATCTTCGACGGAGCGCCATCGCCAGGCAAGGCCGGTCTGGGAGGAGACGGCGATGAGCAGGCGGTCGTTGGTGAGGCTCTGGAGGACCTTGAGGAGGGTGACGGTGTCGCGGTTCGGGATGACGTCGAAGTCGAGGATGTCGTACTGGGTGAAGAGCTGGTTCTCATCGCCGGCCTTTTGAAAGTGGTCGTAGAGCGTCTCCTTCCACACCTCCATCTTAGAGTCGGTGCTCGAGGTCGTGGCCGCCGAGGGCGACGCCGCCGGGGGGTTGGGGCCATCGCGGCGGCTAGCTGCGGGTGTTTGTCTGCTCGGCTGCGTCTTGCCTGATGTCTAGAGTCTGGTATCGGGATCGTGTAAGGGTCGCGGCCTTCGTCCTTCGTGCGAGAAAGCGGTCGTGACGCGGCGGGTTCGGTGGGAGAGACCGATCGACTTGATGGTGGGGTGCCTTGGGGGATTTTTTTTTTGCCCTGTCCGGCGATATCTGGCTTTGCGCCTCAGAGAGCTAGCCTCGCGCCGTCGACAATGGATTGAATGTCGTAATGCGGTTTGCCTACATCTGCGAAATGTAGACGGGGGGCACAGGTCACCGATTGAACAGCATTGGTGGATTGTGGCGGGTTGGTCAGAGGGGAAAGCGTAAAAGGTTCGGAGGCGCGAGAGGCGTGGATGCGTGACTTGGGTCGGCGACGATGGTGGGATTTGGTTTTCGGAGGTGCATCAGAGGTCGCAGAGCCAGGGGTGATCGGCGCAGCGGCTGCGACGAAAGGGAAAAAAAAAAAAAAAAAGTTGCCCCGCCTTCGAAATTTTGGAGGGTCGCCCGTCGCTGCGACCACTGCTGAGTTTACTGAAGCGGGCGACTGGCGCTGTGGCACATCAAATCAGCCTTGCATTGGTGCCGGATGAACCACGGTTGGGCTACAAAACGTAACTGGGGGGCGGCCTGCTGGAGCTGGCGACGGTACGTACCGGTTACTGGTGGAGTCGATGTGACGATCAACAGCTCGACTCGACTGCTCTTCTTCCTAGAGTGATGCTATGAGAGTCTGGCTACATCGATGGCTTCGTATCACTGATGGCTTAATGAGTGGCCTTGTGGGAGGAAGAAAACATGGTCGGTTCAGCATATCTCACCCGGCATTTTATCCGCCCTTGTCGCCTCAAGTGACTCACTGCCCGAGGTGTTTATGTTGACATGGCTTGTCAGCCCGTGCCTCAGTCATTCATCTCCTGGAATGGCTGAAAGCCACGCATAGTCAGAGAGGTTTCCGGTCATATTCTCGGCAAGAAAAGTTGGCAAAAACCCGGTGGTACATACTGGTCCCTAATATTGCAAGGTGAAATATCAATGTATTGTCTGTCAAATGGCCAACTTCCATCACTTAGGGAAGAGTTTTGGATATAGCCTCCCGACGAGTTCTGCACCAGCGGACTTTGTAGTGTTTTTCTGTGACAATTGCCAGGTTATTATATCAAAATGACTAATGAATCCATATCTACTAATCCCTCGTCAAATCTCTCCTCCCGGAGCGCTAATTTTCCGCTTCGTAAAAATGAATACACGATGATCCGACCTTGGTGGTAGGTTCAGTGAAGCCATCGTTGCGTAGGTCGCTCGAGCTGCAAGGTTTTCGCGACCATGGTGATAGGTTTGATCAAGCTATCGCCGGGTGGCTCAAGCTACAAAATTTTCACGACCTTAATGGTTGCTTCAACGAAGCCATTGTTGGCTGTGGCTGACGCTGTCCACGGCCATGGTCAATTTGAGGTCAGAACCAGCAGTCGCTCCACACTATTGGGTACTTTGTACTGCATTAAGACATTGAGATCTAGCACAGGCCAGAGGTGCTGCATTATTGGGTTATTATACGTACTGTGATTTCCTTCTTTACAGGGTGAACTGTACTAGACCGCTTATGGGGGGCTAGAACTATTACTTATACTAACTTAGGGCCTGATCGGAAACTTGGATAACTTTCAAATGCCAGTTGGATAACGCAACTTGGATAAGAAATGAACCCTAAAACTGAATAAATGCTGCGCTAGGCCTTTTTGAGGCCCATTTTCCATGTCCTAGGTTCACCTCTGCATAAACTCAAAGTTATGCCACATTTGCCCCGTACCTAGATAAGATTGACATTCTGCCGCCCTAAAAGGGATCATAACCCCTCTTTGCCCATACAAATCCCTAATGGTCCTCCGGACCATCATTAGCACTTAGATAACGTTATCCAACCGCTAATAACTCACAACTGTCATGAAAAATACGCAACTATTTACAACAGTCGCAGTATCTAGCGCTATTACAGTCAGCCGCTGCCCATATAACTATGGGCAAATTGCAGCAGAAAAAGAGGTTATTAATAAGGGTGGAAAAAAGGCAGCCCAGCGGTTCTGTCAGCAGCTCCTTCGCGGCTCAAATCGTTGCTTCTTCAGCCTCTTTCGTATGGGTCAACGGCAGTTTTAAGTACTCATAAGGTAGCTTAGGAATAACACGCCTCTACAGTTGTTAAAGAACCTTCTAATTAAGCAGAAAGTGCTTATTAGTCTGTTTATATTAGCAACTAGTAGCACACAACAGAACGCTAGTTATTTCTTCTGGATTAGTTAGTTAACAGTGTGTATAGTGTAGAATAAGGTATTACTATACCTTATTAAACTCCATAAGGCATACGTAATACCAGCTAGAGAAGCAGAGCTTTTGCTAGAGATTAAGAACAACAAGAAGCTAGGCAAATACTTTACTAGCTGTGTTAGCACAGTTAACGGCACTCTTATTAATGCGTATATCTCCAAAAACAATCAGGCAACGTGGCAAAGTCAGAAGGGTACTGTGGCCCAGAATGTCTTTGCTGCAGTCCGGTTCGATGGAGGGTTCTCGTATGTGCTTACTGGGGCTAAAGGGTCTGTCCACAATGCCAGCCTGGTCAATTTTGCGTATAGTCAAGGGTTTTAAGTCCCAGAAGGTCGATATTTCTTAGCTAACGCAGGGTTTAGTAGACGAAGTAGCCTTGTTGTTCCGTATAACAAAACTCGTTATCATTTGCAGGAATGGAGGGACGCAGAGAGACCGCCAGCAACAGCCTAAGAGCTATACAACCTCCGTCATAGTCGCCTTCAAGTCATCGTTAAGCAGGTCTTTAGTCACCTTAAGCAGAAGTAGAAGATTATTCGCTAAGCAGCTCCAGAGTATTACCTTAACTCACAAGTCAAGATTATATACGCAGTAACAGGCCTCTATAACTTTTTGCTTTATTATCTTAAAGAGAAGGTTGTTAAAGACACTAAAGATAAGGATATTAATGTATTTTAAGCAGGCAAAAGAGCTAATAAGTAGTGTATAAGGCAAGATATAGATAATATTTAGCAGCAGACAGTAACAGTAATATAGCAACAGTAGTAGGCAGTAGGCGCACAGAGGTAGATAGAAATAATTATAACTATTTATTACAACTAACTAACCTATTAACTTTTCTCTTGCTTATATACTTCTATATAATACGCCTTCTTTAACTTATTACTTAGTAGTAAGTTCTAATACCTTGCTTACAATACTACTAACTTCTTCTCCTTTATTATTAACCTATTTAAAATAACTAGATAAACCTTATAGTTAAGGTCACTTTAAAACCTTGTAAGGTCCTCTATCGCTTTATTCACCTTAACTTCTTTATGTAACAGCTGCTCTCTCACCCTCTGTTTCTCCTTTAACTTTATTACTAACACCTCTCTTTTACTGCTAGAGAACTTGTTACTAAGGTCCTGTATCAACTAGCTAACGTACGCGTTAGCCTTAGCAGCAGTAAATGTTTTCTTCCTCTGTAGGTTGTTACCAATAGGTATAAATTAGCAACGTTAAGGAGTAGGAGTTAAGTAAAGACATAACGTTAGAGACTAAGGCAATAAAAAAGGAGACTGGCTTAGCTATAGATCCCGTGTACCTAGATTAAGGTCGTCTTCTTTAACATTGTTAACATTCTCTTAGTCACTACTGTTACCCCTAGAGTCAACCTTACGGCTAACCTTGTTAATAGACTAGATATTGTTACCCTTACTAACAGTAGTACTCTATATCTCTTAGTATAGAGCTAGCGGTTCTATCCCTTTCTTAAAAACCTACTTTTGCCGTAGGTAGTCGCTAAAAAAGCTCTCTTTTGCCTTATCACTACAAAAGACTCTGCCGTCATCTTCATCATACGTATTACCTAACCTATAGGCAACAGAGGCCTAGTTATTATACCTCTTTCTCTTAACGTCATACTTATTAGCTAACTATATAGTAGTTACGCTGTTAGCAAACCAGGCCTTATTGTTTATCTGTGTTACAAGCTTAATAAAAATTAGCCTTCTTGTGGCAGCCTTAGTAGTGTTAAGTTTCTTATCCTAATAAAGGATAACGAGCTCCTCTATAAAGCAATAAGTTAGGTCTAAGTTCTATAGCGTACAAGACCGTTTTCGTGCTTAGCTAACATTCCTGATAGACTGCTGAGTCTGTTCTTCGTAAGAAGGCAGAATGCTGCCTTAGTTAACTGCCTCACCAACTTCTTTATTATCATCGAGATCATCAAACCACCGCCTTCGCTTTGCTGGTTGCCTTGATGACCGCCGTGGTAGGTGCTTTCTCTTGCTGCCGCTGCCGCTGTCGCTTCCGCTGTCGCTGCTGCTGTCGCTGCTGCTATCGTCTTCGTCAGCAACAACAATAATAGTGCCCTCTTTGTTAATAGAGAGTCCTTCTTCGCTTTGCTAATTCGCTATTGCAGTTTCGCAATAACGACGTTAGCAAGAGGAAGAAGCAATCAATAACAACGTCAAAAGTAAGAGGAAATAAACCCTATTATCTACAGGGCAGGCGGTAAGTAACATCCTCAACATCAGGGATCACAGCAATACTTCATGCAATTATGCTTCCACTTAGCAGGAATTACTAAGCAACAAGTACTAATTATCCAAGTTACCTACGTTATCCAAGTTTTATCCAACATACCGATCACTGCCTAAATACACGATGATCAACGTTAAATCAAATCCATCCGAACCTTCATACAACACAGTGTATTGGTATCAATACTTGTTGTTGCTACGCAGACAATGTCAGTAAAGTAAAAACACTCACAAGAATGATCAAAATGTGCAATTGATTGAAGGAGGTCGACGATGATCTTGTGGTGTCAGACAGGAGACAAATTCGCCATAAAAAACGACGAAGATATATGCCATATCAAAGGCGGTTATCATGGTCGAGGACACAGGCCAGCAAGTAAGCCAAGAGAATCATGTGTGTCGACGACGAATGTTTGCAAAACAGGTGAGTTATGGGCTTGGTTCTAGCCGCAGCGTTAAGTACCTAGTGCACCTCATCTTTCTAATTCAAAAGGTATACACAACAACACATTGCTGCAGTACCCTTTGACATTCAACAACGTCAACTCGAAACAATAACTTGCACGAGATCACAGTGATACAAACATGAAACCACCCGCGGACGATGAATAGTTGAATACCCAGCTAGGAATACCGTCTTGAACATAATCATCGAAAAGATTATGTGGATATCAACTTAACGATCGTTGATGTAAAAAAAACCAAACAAAGGGACAAAGCAGCGGCGTCTAGATTTGAAATCTCGGGCGACATTACGAGGCCCCAAAGAAGAAAGCAGTTCAAGGCCTCACGCCACCATTTATGACCTTGTGTATCGAATGTGTTGAATTTTAAGGAGGGAAGTCCTCCAGACAAACCCGCCTGGTTTACACATTGAAGAGAACGAGACAGTCAAACTTTTATTATTATTCTTTCCTCTTCTTTTTCCCTCTTTATTTTTTTAACCTGTTCCTTTGAAAACAGAATATTGTCTGACAGGACCTCCAATTGTACTGATACGGTGGATGAGGACAGACATCTGGACGTGAGCCGGTGCCCGGGCCACAAACCCGGAGCGCACGGAGCTGCCCCACTAAACCAGAAAAATCTTTACATCACGGCCCCGTCTCTTCTTAGGTGACTCAACCGCGCTTCGACCTCAACAGCAGCGGATCTTCGGATCAGTTCAATTAACCCGCCTTGCTAGCTCAATCGGTAGAGCGTGAGACTCTTAATCTCAAGGTTGCGGGTTCGACCCCCGCGTGAGGCTCAAATCCTCACCGCGATTGGTACAGCCATTCTTCGGGTTAGCTTTTTGCTCTTTTGTCGGACTTGTTTATGTAGGGAAAAGTTGTCTCTTTTCCCCTCGTTCTTGGCAGCTAGGCCGTCTTGGACCGCCACGCGAGCCATTCGACTGTGTAGCCGTCTCCTCCTGTTGATGTCTTGTAGAGAACACCTTTGCCATTTAGCCAGTGCTTCAGCCTCGTTTGTCCTACATCATCCGTATTGCTGATCTAGTAGGTTTAGCCACTTCGAATTCGAATAGGTGCTGCCGTGGCCATCATCCTGCACTCTGTCTGACAAAGATCATCTCGTAAGATGACAACCGGCTAAAGGAAGCCCTTGATTAATAATGGTGTGGTAAAAGCAGAAGCATAACCTTCGCCTTGGTATAACTAAACATAACTTAGGCAAAAGCCCCCACTATGGCCATGAGTGACGCTCCACCAACCACAGCCATATAGGCATTAAGCCGTTTTCTGCCTTGTAGTATTTTGTAGCTCTTCTCAGAGAGGAAATCTTCCGCCAGTAACTGTACCAGCCCAGCGAAAAGGAGTAAACCTGCCGAGATAGAGTTCATGAACCCAACCATCAGCAACCCGGTCTGGCTCATGGGATCGTATAGATTATGCACGATCAAGCCAATGAGCTGACCGAGTGGTGTCGTCCCGCCGAATGCGAGAACCATGAGCCACGGGCGGAGCGATGACCTGGGCAGTTGAATGGCAGCGATGCGGCTCCCGAGGGCAAGCCCCTCGAACGTCTGGTGAAAGCTGATGGCTATGAGGAAGACGATGAAGGTCGGGCCTGTAGCTACCGAGATGGCCATGCCGATGAAGATGCTGTGGAAGAGAATGCCCCCCTCTAAGAGGAGACACTGCCGGAGGAGTTTGGTCTGCTCTTCTTCTGTAATGACCTGGGGTGCGCCTGGTGTGACAGTAACCTTGGGGCGGCTACTGGGCGAACTTCGTCGTCTGGGTTCGTCGACGGGCATGGGGTCTAGCTCGTTGACATCGAGGTCAATATCGGACGCATCGTCGTCGAAACTGTCACGCCCGTTTGCAAGGCCGTTGCTCGCCTTCGCTTGCGTCGGCGTCGAGCTGGGCAAAGGTGAGGCGCCGGCCATCAACCCCTGAGTGGAGTCCATATTATCTAGGTTGATGTCTTCCGGCCGGTGGGAGCCGTGTCTGTGCGATGCCATGCTCCCCATTGCATGCTGGTTTCCCGCAGGAGATTGAGCTCCATCTTCTTCGTCCCAGTACTCGTACTCATGCGAATGCGAATGAGAGTGACCGGCACCCCGCGTTGCCAAGTAGGATTCAAGCGCAACGACGCATAGAGCGGCTACCATGGCGACCAAGCCGGCCATCTGGGGGTAGCCTTGGTTGAAGACGGAGGGGAGGCATGGATCGGTAAGGGAGGTGAACGCTGTAGGCAGCAGATGGACGAAGGATGTCGCGAGAAGCACACCAGTGCCGAAGTGTTGACAGTAGAAGAGGATTATATTCTGAGGGCGACCTTTCGATGTTCTTCGGGGAAGGAGGGGGATGCCGCAAGCTGTTGGCTGATTGTTAACGATGACTTCTGAGATCGATATGGGCGATCTCGAGAGGTAGGATGATGGACCACTTCCAAGCTACAGCCTCGGTGTCCCATTATGCCATCATGACCTCGTTGTACGTCGGTGAACCCGCGAAAGCGCAAGGCCTCACTTACAGATTGTACTCAATGCCAATATCAGGACCAGTGCACCAATGTGCACCGCGGTATCGTAAGATTCTTTCCTCGAGGAACCGCACTGCGGCTTGGCTGTGTCGGCGCCAGCAGCCTCTGCGTTGACGGTAGCGTGGCCGTGTCGCTTCGAGAGCTCCGCAAGGAGTAGTTCAGTCGGTATGGAGGCCCATGAGGCGGCATCTTCGGAAGGGGAAAAGCAAGTTAGCAAAAAAGCCACCATGGTTTTGGGCTACAGCTACACGTGGAAGCTGAGGTTATCCAGAACAGGAAATCAGTAGCAACACACACCTCGTGCCCATACTCCCGAAGCTTCTGTATCACCCATTCTGGACAGCGGACGGTGATGCTTTCTGGCTCAATCTCATGGCGACACTGCACCAAGACTATGCAGACGGCCGAAGGAGTGAAAAGCGAAGAAAAGTTAGTGGCCAGGCAGGGGAAGGGGGACGGATTGTGCCTGGACTTCGTCCCAAGTTTGCGCTCTGGGAAACGCGGGACCCGAGAGAAAGCGTATTTGGCATTAAGTCGTGAGCAGCACAAGCAGAGAAAGACACAAGCACACTAACACAGCCCAGGGAGGCGGAGCTCCAGGTTTGTAGGTTTCCCCCCTTGATCCACTGTGTCCTGATTCCCCCTATGAAAACGTGCGCATCGCCGTATCTGAGGGGGGCGCCTGGCCCCTTGGATTTGCTGAAAAACAGGGGTCAATATGCGTAGGAAAACGTAATTGCCCAGCGAAGCGAGGGGCTACGGCACCTTGACTTGTTCAAAGTCTCCGCTGCCTCCCTCCGTACTGTGTCTTATCGGGACGAACATTAAGTAAGCAATGGTTGATAAGATAATAGCTATGACGAAGATGGGGCCTCGGCTCGATGACTAACCGATTCGCGATATCGGTCGTCTATCGCAACAGCTCCGACTGGGACCATAACCCTCGCGCCCCGACGTCTGTGACACACAGCTCCCCAACCTTGTCTTAACCTCATCTCAGCAACCCAAGGTTCGGACCGAGGAACCCAGAAATCATACACAATGGCTGGAGCTCGTCGACTTCAATTGGCCGGATTGGCACTGCTGGGTGGCGCGTCCGCCCTCCAGATGCAGATGCAGGTGCAGGTATCTGATCAACAAGCGCCGCTGATTGCCGACGAAGCGCCTCTCATCTCAACATCTTCGCCGGCCACGTCCTCCTCCAACAAGCCTCTGGTCGAGACCGAGGCTCTCCAGGATACCATAAGCGCTGAAAACCTTCTTGCGCGCGCGAAGGAGCTGTATGACATCGCTAAGCTGGGAGAGGAGGAGTTTAACCATCCCACGCGCGTCATTGGCAGCGATGGTAAGGCCGTCACCCCGCCAACCCAGCTTTATTGATGCTTACTGTCAAGACAGGCCATACCGGAACTTTGGAGTACATTTACTTCAACCTCGCCAAGCTGAGCGATTACTACAAGGTCTGGAATCAGACATTCCCCGCTGTCTCTGGCAATGTCTTCGAGTCTCGTCTCGTCATCGGCGACCAGGTGCCCAAGTCCGCGTCACCCATGGCCCTGACGCCGCCCACCAAGAACAAGGAGCCTGTGCACGGCGACCTTGTATACGTCGAGAATGATGGCTGCGATGCCTCCGACTACCCTTCTGAAGTGAGCGGCAACATTGCCTTCATTCGCCGCGGCACCTGTGCATTCGGCGCGAAGAGCGAGCAGGCTGGCAAGGCTGGTGCCGTGGCTGCTGTCGTTTACAACTACGAGAGCGAGACCGTTCACGGCACGCTCGGCACCCCTTCCCCTAACCATGTCGCGACCTTCGGCCTCGGCGGCGACGATGCCAAGCCTATTCTCAAGAAGCTCCGCAAGGGCGACGCCGTCGACGCCATCGCCTACATCGATGCCGTTGTCAACACGATCCAGACGACCAATATCCTCGCCCAGACGCTCGAGGGCGATCAGGACAACTGTGTCATGCTCGGCGGCCACAGCGACAGTGTTGCTGATGGCCCTGGTATCAACGACGATGGCTCGGGCAGTCTGAGTCTGTTGGAGATTGCTACTCAGTTGACCAAGTTCAGCGTCAACAACTGCGTTCGCTTCGCTTGGTGGGCTGGTGAAGAGGAAGGCCTTCTGGGTTCCGACTACTACGTCTCCGTCTTGTCTCCTGAGGAGAACCAAAAGATTCGTCTTTTCATGGACTACGACATGCTCGGCAGCCCTAACTACGCCTACCAGATCTACAACGCCACCAACGCCGTTAACCCCACCGGCTCCGAGGAGCTGCGCGATTTGTATGTTGACTGGTACAAGGCTCACGACCTCGCCTACACCTTCATTCCCTTTGACGGGCGCAGCGACTACGATGCTTTCATCCGCAACGGTATCCCCGGTGGTGGAATTGCTACTGGTGCAGAGGGCATCAAGACGAGGGAGGAGGCCAAGCTGTTCGGCGGCAAGGCTGGTGATTGGTACGACCCTTGTTACCACCAGCTCTGTGACGATGTTGGCAATGTCAACTTGACTGCTTGGGAGATCAACACCAAGGTATGTTTCACAGCATTTCTTGCCCTATGCTAATGTTAACGTGTGTACAGCTGGTTTCCCACTCCGTCGCCACTTATGCTGTGTCGTTCAAGGGCTTCCCTGAGCGCACCAAGGCGTCTGCTACTTCTACATATGCCAAGGACGCCAAGTACCATGGCAGCAAGCTCTTCATTTAGACAGCGGCTAGTTCTGGGTCCTACCAAGTAAATCACGAAACTTTGTATACTATCTTGAATTCGACTTTCCGGAGTGCATGAGGGTTTGATGGTGTTGGTACCGGAGCGGACTTGTAGGGTACATGGCGCGCAAACAATGTGATGGGTGATTCTCTAGAGATGGCATTGAGTCGACAATCTATTTACTAAATACTCTTGTGACTTCCCAAGCTGGGGAGACGTTTTGCCTATCAATACAAATTTGATTGTTGAGGGATTCGATGCCAAGTAGCCGAGGAGGTGGGGAGATCCACCCGCCAGTGGAGGAGGCGGGGGATGGTCGATTCAAAGCCCCGAGGGGGAACTTCTACCCCGGACTTCCCACCTTCGTGGGTCCATTTCCATCCATCCTCCTTGGCAACTCTCCAACTGCATCATGGCAACTTCACCCAACCATCGCGCCTGAGACGGCAAACCCCAAATCTCAATCCGCGTCCAGTTACTAACCTCCGGCCTCTACTCCAATGCCGTCCGGCTCTGTCAGTCGGACCGGCGCATGCCAACGCTGCCACCGTAGAAAGGTCAAATGCGACCGCACACGGCCGTCTTGCGCGCCATGTGCCAGGGTCAATGTCCAGTGTACATACGCCGCAAGAGAGCATCAGATACAGCTTCGTCGACAGGATGTCGAGAGACTCGAGCAGCGCATACGAGACTTGCAGGCCGAGAACGACGATTTGACGGGGAGACTGGCCGATATCCAACAGCAACCGCAACAAGCCGGCAACGACGACAGACTGGCTACACCAAACACGGCATCAAGCCTGGGTCTACAGTCTGATGACACCCAGGCACCAGCCGGGAGTGGGGAGATTGCAAGCCAGGTCATTCACCTTTCACTTAATGCTGGCGGGGGTCGGGACTTTGTCGGCTCTACGAGCGGCTTGTTCCTCGCCAACTTGTTGCAGTCTCATAGCCAGTCTATCGGGCCCTCTCACCATGTTGTTGGCCAACATTCCAGGCCAACATCTCGACATCTCAATCAATCAGGAAATCTCGCACCAAATGGAGTCTTGAGCCTGCCACCAAAGAGCCTCACTACAGAGATACTGGATGCTTATTGCAGTCATGACCGGCTTTGTTACCCCTTTCTGTCCCCTAAAGCATTGGACAGAGCTTTGGATGCTGTCTATGACGCAAGGAACTCGGAGACTGCAGACCCTGTGGATAGCTTCCTGATCGACATGACCCTTGCCATCGGGACAGCACAGGTATACAAGCTAAACTGGAATGGCATTTGGGATGCCGAGGTTCACTACAACCGTGCCATGACACGCCTTGGTGACGTACTCTCTCGAGGGGGCATCACTGCACTGCAAGCATTGCTTCTCATTTGCCAGTATCGAATGGGCACCACTTCACATGACACGAGCACCAGCGTCTGGCATCTCATCGGCGTGGCCGCGAGGACGTGTTTCGAGCTTGGGCTGCACAAGGCATCGACTTATGCCCCTCACCAACTCTGTGACGACAGCGAGGAGGGCACTGCCGCGTGGCAAGATGATGTGGAGACCAAACGGAGATGTTTTTGGAGCGTGGTGTCTATGGACCGCATTGCCAGTCTCATCCTTGGCCGACCACTAGCCATCCAGCTGGAAGATATCGACGTCGAGCTCCCTCATTTCGACATGCCCGCTTCCGTACCGCTCCATCATTCATTATCGACTGCGTCTTTTGGCACTCCAGAGTGGCATCTTGGGACCTCCATATTCGTCCACATCGTACGGTATAGGCTGATTTGCGGTAAGATTCTCAACATTTTACACCGGAGCACTAGCGCAAACCGAGAGTCTACTATCACATACGAGAACAGCCGGAACGCACTGGTCGAGGAGCTCCAATCCTGGCGCGTAGAAACAACCAACCTACCGTTGATTCCACCCGACGCACCACTCGCCTCACTGGCGAGTAGATCGAGTTTCCGCTCAGCTGAGTGGTACAAGATGCTCTATCACAACGGTATTTTGATGCTGTTTCGCCCATCTCCGACTCTCTGTGACGCGACGGGCAATAACACCGTGCTACAGCACATGTTCGATTCGTCGCAAGAAGCGATCAACCTCTACGCCAACTTGCATCGCTCAAGAAAAATAAACTACTCTTGGGTCACATTGCATTCCATTTTCATCGCCGGGTTATCTTATATTTACGCCCTGCGCAACCATTTACAACACGTACAGAGTCGAAACGTTTCGGACACGAACCCGCCCAAGGCCATTTTACGGTCGACCCCGACCATTAGCCAGGTAGTCAACGACACTCGCGCTTGCTCAAAGGTTTTGGTGGCGGTTTCAGAGCGATGGGCAATGGCGCGGAACTGCTCTGAAGTCTTCGACCGCCTCAGCGATGCCGTCGTCGCCGACATTGTTGAGGCCCAAACAGGCCGTGCTCCAACATCTTCCGGTTCCACATACCCAGTCCAGTCAACAGGCGAGGCAGAAAGCCACTTGCAGCCGTCCATGGACATGAATGTGGCAGATGCTATATACGGACAGTCCAACCACAGCTTTGGTAATATGACGGTCGACGAGACCCTACGAGATTGCTTCGGGGACCTCCAGAACATCTGTTACGACCAATACCACAGCGATGCCATTGCTCAGCTTTCTCAAGATTGGCTGTTTGGAATAGGAGAGACCCCAAGTCGTTACTTTTAGCAAGGTTAACGGAGTAGCAAGTTCTATGGTCAATTCCCTATCATGTCTAGGTTTACAGAGATCTACATTATCTACCATCTGACCCTCATATCCGACCTCTCTGGAGGAAGACTCGTGGCACTTCGACGTACCTGCTCCGTAAGTACTCTGCAATACCTTTACCAAGACCGTCTATACGATCGGAAGACGCGATGCCTCCGTTCAAGTTATCAAGAATACGGCTAGTCGACTTCTAGTCAGCTCTCAACCATATCAAAAAGCAAGCTGTGGTTACTCACAAGTGCACAGCGTTGACACCTTGAAACTCAACACGTTCCACTCTTCGATCTGGGTTGTTTTTAAACCAGTCATCGCCAAGTAGTTGCTTCAGACGAGAAACCGTCAACAACGTTCGAAGCCAGGGGTACTCGTCCTCGTTGCGAACGAAGAAACCAACATTCGAGTTATCGGCCTTGTCGCCAGACCGCGCGTGGACGATGCTGCCTAACGGTGAAAACTCTGTGGGACCCAGCGATAGCAGGTCGATTGCATTTGTGGTGTCCGCAGACGGGCGGAGAACCTTGTATACTGCCGTGTTGCTGGGCGGTCGGACGGCTATCAAATTTCCAGTACCCAAGAGAACACGGTGGTCGATGACCGACTGCGGTATCAACGCCGGGAAGATTTCCATAAATCTCTTCGGATCCATCGTCCGGAAATCCAGCGACATATGATAACCGGGATAACTTTGCATCCTCACGGCATATATAGGAATCTTGAATTTGATGGCCGCGATGTCCTCCTTCTTCCGCGCCTGCGCAAATACTCGAAGTTGCACGGTGCCAGCTTGTTGGGAGCTGGGGTTCTTCACTTGCGTACCGTACTGCTCAATGCTAAGCCGGCTAAAATTGCTGTCCTTCAAGAGGTAGGCCAGCTGCTTCTTCATCATGGCCACCTTCTCTTCCACGTCTAGGCCGTTGATGTAGAATGTGGCCTCGGCTTGATAGCCACCTTCTGCAGCAAACATCACTTTTGTTGTAGGCGGAGGGGGCAAACCCTTCGCACCCCAAACACGGACACGATCTTCTCCTGAGCCCATTTGCTCCTCAACACGAACGTGCGACAGGTCGGCCACCACGTCCGGGTTGAGATAGAGATGGCCCTGGAGCTCATACAGCAACTGAGCCGTGACTGTATGCCTAGTTACGTGCCCGCCACCCTCCGCCGTCTTAGTGATGATGCACTCCCCGTCGCGACTAATCTCAGCAATCGGAAAAGCGAGATCAACCAGTTCTGGGAGGAAGTCCTTGAAGCCCGAGAAGTTGGCGCCCACCACGTACGGCCCGCACTCGATCAGATGCGCCGCCAGCAACGTTCCGGCGAGCTCCTGGTGCTGATCTTCCCGCCAGCCGTAATACCATGCTGCGGCACCCATGACGGGCGAGGCATCTGTGCACCGGCCGCAGATGACGATGCGTGCACCGGCTCTCAGAGCCTCGACGATCCCCCAGCAGCCGATGTATGCGTTGCCGCAGCAAGGCTCAAAGTCCCAGTCGTCGAGTATGGTCTCAGGATGATCCAAGTGTGGAAACGTCAGGTGTTTTCGTCCTGCTTTGTCCTGCAACAAACTAGAAACATCGTCGCCCAAAACTGCAGCAACTACACTTTCAGGGTATCCCTTCCTCTTGCAGAGCTTCTTGACTTTCTCGAATAGCGAAGTGGTGTTCAGCGCCCCGGCGTTGGTAACAACGCGTATGTCTCTGGTCATGATGTCGTCGATACACTCCTCGAGCTGCTCGTAGAAGCCGTTCTCGTAGCCGAGTTCCGGGTCGACATCGCGCTTGGTGATCGCGTTCCAAGCAATGTTCATCTCGGAGAGCCAGTCGCCCGTGATGACCTGGACGTTGCCGGAGCGGATCATGCGCGCCATGGCGTGCGGGTGATCGCCCGTTGCGCCGGAGACGTTTCCGATTCTGATGGGGGGGTTTTCGATCATGATTGGAGTTCTTTGCGTATAAAGGGGGTGGAAGAGAAGGAACAGGGGTCAAGAAGTAGCAAAGACGCCTCTCATGGAAGAAAAGGACTGTCAGGATGGAGACACAGTTCGCGTCACTTTCATATGGAATTCAAGGGCTGTCTGGTTTACACGCGCCGACGGATGTCTTCGGCAGGGAACCGCAGGAGAACCACCCTGATCCATCTAACACCGCGAACTGCCGCCGATTGCGGATCGAACGCCGAGCCAAGGAAAACGTGCTTCGTGGTGCGCTCGTTTTGTCTGCACATCCTTGAAGACCCATTGAGATAGAGCCCCAATGACAAAATGAATAAACAATAAATAAAAAAGGCTACGTCATTCAGAATATCAACTGCGACACTATGGATGATATGGCCAACCACGAGTGCGACACGCATAGAAGCACGTCTGTAAGAGCGGCTTCTACGACCGAGAAGATGGGCGCGGACGCCGAGGCCGAAAACACCCCACACGACCTCTCCCGGCCTCTCAACACTTTGCCATTGATCAACCCGGCAATTGCGAGCATCTCAACGGCACTCGGTCCCATTGGCCTGACCGTGGAGGAGCGGATAAGGGCCAGCGCCTCCGGCCCACCTCCAGTGTCCCGATCCACCGGGGTTGCGGGGGACGGGGGAGCGTTCCATTCATTGCCAGTTGGAGTTGGAGTTGGAGGAGACCGGCGTCTGGGCATTGCGAGACCATTGATGCTTTGTGGCGCACTGCGCGGGGACAAGACCGCTCGTCGCCCTTTTCGGCCTTCGGCGCCGCTGGCCGAAGGGAACATTTGCCGCTTCATGATTCCGCAGCGACTGCAACATTGCAGTGCCGTCACTCTGAATCCAGCAATATGGATCCCCCACCATACCACGCACACGTCGATTGGGAGCCCCCAGATATCGCGGTAGCCAAGAATCCCAAATCCGGGGTTGTTGCGGGGAAACAAAAGAGTTGAGAGCTCCAGCGTTCTAGAGTGTTTAGCACGAGAACAAATACATGGTTGATTCTCCCTGACTAACTTCCTGGACGCAAAACCTCCCCCCGTGCTATTCATTGGCAATCTTCGAGCTGGTTCAGTTTTGTAACCTTGCGGAAGCCGACAGCACCGACGCTACTCACTGTTCAGATGACGACCCAGACGGATTCTGTCGCGGCGGGCCAGCCAGCCCAGTCTGCGGCTGACATTGAGAAGCAGGAAGTTTTACACCAGGAACATTCTCATGTGTTGGATGATGAGAAAAGGCCAGTCGCGGCGGTCGACTACTCTGGAGCCGCGGCCAAGACTGATCCCGCAGAAATCAAGCTTGTGAGGAAGTTGGATCTCTGGGTCATGGTGAGTTGACCAAGCCCCTCAACAACTATTTGCAACTTCGTCTAACTTGCCTTTACCAGCCAACTTTATGGCTCATGTACTGGCTCAAGTAGGACCGAATTTTCTTTGACACGATCTACCAACGCAGCTAACGGCATTCAGCTACCTTGACCGCAACGCTATCGCCCTCGCTCGTCTCAACGGCCTCGAGAAGCAACTCGGCCTCAGCAGCGTCGAGTATTCCACATGTGTCTCCATCCTCTTCGTCGGCTACATCCTTGGACAGATCCCCAGCAACATGATCCTGACCCGCGTACGGCCCTCCTGGTACATGGGCGGCTTCATGATGGCCTGGGCCGTCGTCAGCGCCCTGACCGCCATCGTCAAGGACTACAAGGGCCTCGTCCTCACGCGCTTCTTCCTCGGCGTTGTCGAAGCGCCGTACTACCCCGGCGCCCTGTACATCCTGTCCATCTTCTATACGCGTAAAGAACTCGCGACGCGGATTAGCGTGCTGTATTCCGGCAACATCCTAGCCACCGCCTTCGCGGGGCTCATCGCAGCAGGTGTCTTCCACGGGTTAGAGGGCGTGAACGGACTCGAAGGCTGGCGCTGGCTCTTCGTCCTCCAGGGCGCAGTGACCTTTGCAATCGCCATGGTGGCCTGCTTCACCCTCCCGGACGAGCCCCTGACGACGCGCTGGCTCACCCCCGCGGAACGGCAACTCGCCCACGCCCGGATCGAGCGCGACACCGTCGGCGCGCGCGTGCAGAGCAGCACGTGGGCTGGCCTGCGTGAGGCCATTGTCGACCCGAAGGTGTGGGTGTTTATCTACATGCAGCACATGCACCTGGCGACCAACGGGTTCAAGAACTTCTTCCCGACGATCGTGGAGACGCTGAATTTCAACACGACCGTCACGTTGGTGCTGACATGTCCGCCGTACCTGATTGCGGGCGTCCTGTCGATTGCGTGGGCGTGGAGCTCGGGGAAGCACAACGAGCGGACGTGGCATATCACGATTTCCAAGTGTGTTGCGCTCTTCGGGTTCGTGCTGGCTTGTGCGACGATGAACACGGGGGCCCGGTATTTCGCCATGGTTGTTTTTACGGTTGGGACGTACGGCGTGAACTCGATGTGAGTGACTTGACGTCCTATCCCCATCGTGATGCTGAGTTGACGGCCGACTGACTCGTTTTAAGCTTGCTCGGTTGGGTTGGGAGTACATGCGGGCAGACGAAGGAGAAGAAGGCTGCCGCGCTGGCGATTGTCAACACGAGCGCCAGTATCAGCTTCATTTGGACCCCGGTGCGTTGGCTGGCCTGTGTTTGTTCGCTGTGAGACTCCTCTAACGATCTTTGCAGTACTTGTGGCCTACATCAGACGCCCCGAGATATGTCATTCCCATGGCCAGCAGTGCGGCTTTCTGCGTTGCGTGCGCCGCTGGCGCGTGGTTGATGAAGTGGATGCTCGTGAAGGAGAACAGGAAGATCCGGCAGAGTGAACAGGAGGCAACTTTGTTCTATGCATACTAGCATCTTCTCTCATAGGCTTCAATTGCTTGTCGTTGATGGTTGATGGTACTGCCTGAATTCGAGATCATTGAAGTGATTACATTATACCATACTTGTGTGGTTTTGACCTACCTCTTCCTCACAACGCGTCCCTGTGCAGTTTCAGTAATGACTTTACCTCAAACTGTGGTGTCACTCCCTAAAATCGAGCGGCGTCATGCTCTTAATGATAGCCGGCACCCCCACCCCCGCCAACACCTCAATCGCAGGATGAATGTAGCAAGGTCAGTGGGAGGGAGGGTTTGGCGGGAATGATGGAGAAGGCGGCAAGGATGGAAGGACGGATCGGGCGGAAAGGGCGGACAAGGCGGGAGAGGCGGGAAGGGTGGGAGAGGCGGGAAGGGTGGAACAGGGACAATGCCCGGATGTTGATCAGTCCTATCGGCCTGACGACTCGTGACATCTACCCCAGATCATGGGGGACCCCAGCTTATCTCTCCGGGGCACAGGTCTAGCGATGGAGCTGCCATGATAGTGTATTCTCTCTTCTGCAGGAGTATATCCAATCGTTGCTCGAAGCCTCAGACACCGACATATCTACCATCGATTCGAGAACAAAAGTCTATAAAACAAACGCTCTGCTGAAGTAGAATGACCGTCACATACGCTACCCCGCCAACTCACCAACCTTTGGGCCTTCACTCTTTTCTTCCACAAACATGCCTTCCACCCAAGGTGCCTGGATTCCTCCGGCCCTACGCGAGATGAACTGGACGACTGTTCTCGTCATCTCGGTCTGCGTCGTAGACTCCGTCACGATTGCCTACGACGGCTCTCTCATGGGATCCCTCAATGTGATGCAGACATACAAGAACTATTTCCACCTCACAACCGCCACAACAGCAGTCAACACCTGCGCCACCTTCCTCGGAGCTATTCTCGTCGGGCCGTTCACGGGTTTGCTGGTGGACCGAAAGGGCCGCAAGATAGGCCTCTATGCCTCGGCTATCGTGAACATCATCGGCGCAGTTGTTGCGGGCGCCGCTATCAACCCCGCCATGTTCATTGCCGGGCGCCTGATTATTGGCATCGGGGTCGGGCTGGGCCAGACGGCGGCAGGTACATATGTAGCTGAAACGACGGCCCCGAGCGTCAGGTCCATCGCACTCGGCCTCTACTTTTCATGCTGGGCGGTGGGTGCGCTGCTCGCGGCTGGGGTGTCCTACGGGGTGGGTTTGAGTCCTGATGCATCCGTGACTGGGATTCTCCGTTGCTTGTGCTAATAAGTTATGTTTCGTGTCCAGTGCCAATCTCTCGAGCCTTCGGACGTGGCGTGGAGAATACCGTCCTACCTCCAGGGAGCCATGCCTCTCATCATCCTGCCCCTTATATTCTTCCTGCCCGAGTCACCCCGCTGGCTTACGTTTCAAGACCGCCAAGACGAGGCACTGCTTGTGCTGGCCAGGGTCAACAACACGACCATAGAGGACCCCGGCGTGCAGCAACAATTCAGAGAGATCACTGATACTCTCGACTATGAAAAGGGAACTGAAGGCCACTCCATGTCCTTGAAGAAGATGATGACGTCGAGGCCAAATCGCAAGCGCCTGACCTTGGCTCTTTCGGTGGCACCTCTGGCCATGCTCACAGGCTCTAACATTATAACGTGAGCGGCAAACTAGACCAACTTATCCTTTGATAGCGCACACTGACCATCTATACCTAGTTACTACTTCGGCAGCATGCTGACGCAGGCCGGAATCGAGTCTCCCACTACCCAGCTCCAGATCAACGTCATTCTCTCCTCCTGGCAGCTGGTCGTGGCTGTCACGGGTTCCTGCCTGGCCGAGAAACTTGGGCGCAGGGTGATGGCACTATCAAGTCTCGGGCTGTGCATCGTGTTCTTCTATATTCTCGGAGGCCTGACGTCGGCATACGGATCCTCAGGCTACCAGCCCGGTATCTACGGGACCATCGCCTGCATCTTCCTCTTTCTTGGGTCCTACTCATTCGGCATCACACCCTTGACGGCCATGTACGCCCCAGAGGTACTGTCGTACAACATGCGCGCGAATGGAATCGCCATGCAGGGCATCCTTCTCAAGACGTGTGGCGTCCTGGTTTCCATGGCCTTCCCGTTCATGTTGGAGAGCATCGGCTGGAAGACGTACGTGGTGAACGCCAGCTGGAATGTCCTGATATGGCTCTACATCTATTTCGGCTGGGTCGAGACGAAGGGGCTGACGCTGGAAGAAGTGGACCAGCTGTTCGATGGCGAGAGCCACTTCAGCCTCGAGGGGATCACGGAGTCGGGCAAGCAACTGGACGCAGCCGTCTCACAGCATACAAAGGAGTCGAGTGCATAGGAGCTGACTGTGGCCGGCTGAATACGTTGCATCGGGAGCAGCTTGTCCACGGCCGAATCGTCATAAGAGTTGCAGTTGCCCTTCCAGAAAACGTTAATAAATAAATAAAGTAAGGGTTTTATTATTGAAAAAACGATTAATGGATATATTTTCAGCGTTGGAAATAAACAAAGCCTATAGCTGAAAGGATAAAATTAGCTACGAAAGCTAGTTGATAATGATTCTAAGAGCCTAGACCTCTTGTCTGTCTAGAGTACATGATACATTTTTAAGCACTTCCTACGAAATCTTTTTCATTATTAAATATTTATGAATAATGCTTTACCTAAATGACTGGCTGAAGACACTTGAATAATACTAACCAAATGGTTATTGATGGGTAAATGAAGTCAATTAAAAAAAAAAAAAAGGGCTTTATGATATGATCGACTTGGACGGTAAAATAACGGGTTGGTAGGCAGATGGCATTTATGGTGGATTGGTGGTGCAGAGAAACCGGCCCGTTTTTTTCGTTCCCCGCGTGCCCCGCACCGAGTTCTTGCACTCAGATCCGCACCGTCGGATTGGTGGCGGGATATAAGGTGGACAGGACATCCGCCGTTCCCGCCACGCCTTGTCAGTATTCATTTCATCCCTTCCCCACCTTCCCGCCGGCTTCACTGCCCACGCTCTCATCATGGACCCTGTCCCCCGCCGAACAAGGCGGAGAGTAGCCGCCGCATGCAGGTACTGCCGTAGAAGGTGGGCTTGGCTGGCTGCCGCTGCGATATTCTAGCCTGCTAATGTCCATGATCCAGGAAGCGCAAGTGCGACGGCAAGCGGCCCGTTTGCTCACTGTGCGAAGAGTTGAACGAGTCTCAGTGTGTTTATGAGCCCACGGTGAACAGATCGAATCGGTGAGTGGACCTTGCGCGAGCCCTATTGGGATCCGAGAATGGACAAGACCCAATGCTGGACGTACCAACCAACTGGCCATGTAGACTCACGACTATCGAGACAATCCGCAGCGACGTTCCCCAGCTTCTGGAGAGGATCCAACACTTGGAGCGGGTCATCGCTAGCAGGGCACCGCAAGATAGCGACAGTCCTCGGTCCTGCCACTCTCCCGACGATCAACCTGCATCAGAATCTCGACCTGACGATCTGGTCAGCGCGAGAGCCGACTTGACCGAACCTGTGGTCGCCACGCCGAATCAGGACCAGTGCTCGACTGACGGCGCAAGTCCACCACCAGCCCGGGACTTCACGCAGGCTTCGCTCTCGCCGTTTCCGAATTCGACCTCCAGGACATGGGGTACTCGGGAACCCTCTCTCATGTCCATTCCGCACGCGCACCACACCACAACAGGAGACCTATTACGGTCGGAGGTAGCACGAGTCCTGCTCGGAGACTACCCCCAGAATGTGTTTCTCCAGGTAGAGACGAGACGTGTAACGCCCCCGCAAATTCGATTTGATCTCACAGAAGCGTGCGACCAGCTTCCAGATCTCACTACCCCGGATGTGGATTATTTCTTCAATGCTTTTTTCGATAAGGTTCATCCGCAACACCCTATCCTAGATGGGCAGGAAGTAACCAAGGTGCTTACGAGGATACGCGGAAACCAGAACCGTTCCATGAGCCGGGAGACGGCGTTGATCCTGGT
Organism: Colletotrichum tofieldiae; assembly: GCA_022836555.1. Taxonomy (NCBI): domain Eukaryota; kingdom Fungi; phylum Ascomycota; class Sordariomycetes; order Glomerellales; family Glomerellaceae; genus Colletotrichum; species Colletotrichum tofieldiae. The sequence goes on along the minus strand of BQXV01000008.1, from coordinate 415,642 downwards.
CGTAATAGGCCTCGGGGTAACGGTGTCCAGCCAAGTAGACACAATGGCAGTAGATTGGGTGCCGGGAAGCCATCTCTTACAGCCAGCCCTGCGTTACGCTGTTGCAGAATGGCATAATGACTTTGCAGGCGACCTCACCTTGGCGCAAACCCTTTTTCTTTCCGCCGTATACTACAGCCACCTCGCCCGTCCACTTCACGCTTGGCGGATGGTCCATCTCGCATCCACCTGTACGCAACACATAATTGTCCAGTAGGTTTCTTCCCTAAGACCCAAGGCCTGGGCAGACGAAATAACGAAAACAGAAATAGATCTCCCCGGTCCAGCGAGAGCTTGCTCCGCCTCTGCTGGGCCGTTTTCACGCTTGAGTGGTAAGTGGCGTCTGCAAGTCGAGGACGGGAGCCGACGCTGACAGGCATGAAGCGACATCCTCGCCGAGTATCACTTGCCTCGCAGTGGCATCGAGCGTATAGTCGAAGACCTGCCTTTACCCCGATGTGGAAACCCTCCCCTGGACTATATGCTAAGATGGCTGGCGAACCTCGCGAGCCGACAGCTTCTGAATCGGATCCATCATTTTCTCTACGGCCAGGAACGAGAACAAAGCATGGCAGCCACTTCCTCTGCCACTCATGTGCAAAGTCCGAGCGAACAGATTCCTAGACCAAGCGACTCTCGATACACCGAAGAGCTCAGCCAGCAGTTGCAGGCCTGGTCGGATCTGATTCCGGGGTCTGTAAGGCCTGATTTTGATGCCGGCAATGCCTCCGAACACGATGCGATCATTCTACTCAGGTTCCACGCCGCCGGGGACATTATCTTCAGGCCCACACTGATTTCCGTCCTAAGGCGTTCGGCGCTGGAACCGTGCGATGCCGAGTCCATAGACAAAGCAACGCGATGCCTCCACCATTGTCGCGCATATCTCTCCATTGTCGAGTTGAGAGCGCAAGCACCACATGCCTCTCTGGAGATCACTCTGCATAGGTAAGCTCCCTGCACTCGCACTCGTTCATACGCGGCAGAGGTGCCTGACCTTTCCATAGCGCACTTGCAGCGATCCTTCTCTTGACAAGAGCAGCGTTGTCCTCATGGCTCTGCGAAAAACGCGAGGTTGAGGGCATTGAACTGCTTCAAGAGCAGACGATCCATCTCCTCCGGAAATGGGCATTCACGGGCTCGAGTATCGAGGCCATGCTGAACGTCGCGCTGTCCATTCGGGAAAAGTATAATCTATTGAAGTAAACTCTATAATCTATTCCACAATCAGGCCGATCGTCGCCTGGATATCACGAGAACTACGCCCCAGGTAGCATTGGTAGGAGCCCGGGTCCACGCGCCATCTGCCCCCGGGGCTCGCGCTCCGGTGGGAGTCCACGTCAAACCATGCCACGGACTCTCGGGGCACGGAGATTTCTACCCGTCGACGTTCTCCTCGAGGAACAAAAACCTTTTGAAACCCTACCAGAGACTTTGGGGCGGCGGCGCGACCCAGCAGAGAGATCTCGGCAGATGGGGAAACATACGCTTGCACCACTTCATGCCCGCTGCATGGACCGCCATTGTATACCTCCGCATGTACAATCCAGCCAAGCTGCTCCTGACGGTCGAGGACCTGGCAAGAAATGTTGGAAATCTCAAAGGAGGTGTACGACAGGCCATGACCAAATGGCCATAACGGCTCGATCCCGTGAGCATCAAGCCATCTGTACCCGATGAGCACGCCCTCCCCGTACTCGGCCTGGTCGGTCTCTGGATTTCCAGGGAACCACGAAGAGCTCCCGTGATCTTCAATCTTCTGGGGGAACGTAATCGGGAGCTTTCCTGAAGGGCAGACGTCCCCGAACAGGACGTCGGCGATGGCGTTGCCACACTCTTGTCCCTGGTACCACGCGTGGACGATCGCCGAAGGTTCCTCCGCCCAGGGCATAGAGATTGCGCACGCGGACTGGCTCACGACGACGACGCGCTTGTTCACCGAGCAGACTGCGGAGACGAGCTCGTCCGTCCTGCCAGGAAGGGACAGCGACGCGCGATCAGAGCCCTCGCGCTCGGTGTCGTTGTTGTGCCCGACGACGAGGACGACGACGTCGGCGTCAGTCGCGCAGTCGATCGCCCTGTTCCACATGGCCGTCTCGTCGTGTCGGTACAGCATGCCCACGCGGACACCGGAGATCTTGTGAAAGAGGGTGTTGTCGTGGGCCGGCGTCGGCGGCGGGACGACGACGTTGTTGACCGTGACGCAGTACGTCTTTCCCGCCTCGAGCTCGAGGGCGGCAAACTTCTCGACACTGCCGCAGTTCATGAAGTTGCCGCTTATCTCGGTCCAGTCGGAGTTGTCGATAAGAAGCTGATCGTCAAGGTACAGCTTGGCCTTGCCCGTATTGGACAGGCTCCAGTCGTAGAGGCCGGTGACGCTTGGTCGGAGCAAGGCCGATGCCCTGTAGCCGTACTTGGTCCCCTGTAAGCACTCGGGGACGTCTCCGTCGCTCATGAAATACACGAGCGAGTTCTTCCAGTACGTGGTGGAGACGATGTCGCCAGAGAGGGTTGCGTCTCTGAAGAAGTCTACGCGGAACCCTGGGGCGCCGTTGTCGGGATTCGTCAGGCAATCGCCGACGAGTGGCGGCTGGAGGTGTGTGAAGATGGCGCGCTCGTGGGTGATGGTGATGCTCGGGTTACGGGCACGGACTGCCGCCGATATGCTCTCGAGCGGGGTCGTGATGTAGTATGGGTTGACGATGGCACTACCCGTGCCTCCGGTCGTGGGCTGTTTGGCATTGGGCCCTATGATGGCGATTTTTTGAAGACCTTCTGGGTGCAGAGGCAGGATGCCTTGGTTCCGCAGCAACACGATGCCTTCCGCCGCGGCTTCTCGCACGGTCCGGCGCGTTTGGGGGTCGTCGATCTCGCCCTCTTCCTCCGAGCATCCAGATGTGCCGTTTGTTCCGATCCGTGAAGCATGGTTGACCGGAGTGGCGGCGAGGGGAACGTCTTGCAGCAGATTGGCTTTGCCAAGGAGGCGTAACAGGCGTAGCACACTTGGGTCGATGTGATCGGTCTCGGAGACGTTGCCCTCGCGAACGGCCCGAGCCAGTTTCTCACCGTAGCGTAGGGGTGGCCCTGGCATCTCCAGATCGGTGGTCGCGAGTATGCTCTCCACGGTGTCGTTCAGACCGCCCCAGTCGCTCATGACAAGCTCCTCGAAGCCCCATTCCCGCCGCAAGATGTCGCGAACCAGAACCTGGCTCGTGTCGACGTGCTTGCCGTTGACCTTTGGGTAGGCTGTCATGGCAGTCCAGGGGCGGGCATCCAGGGCCATGTGGAATGGTTTGAGGTACATCTCGCGCATGGTTCGTTGGTCGATCCTCTCGTCCATGTTGAACCGTCTGGTTTCCTGGTCGTTGGCGACATAATGCTTCATGCAGGCGCCCACGCCCTGGCTCTGGACGCCTTGTATATAGCTCGTTGCCATTGTGCCGGTCAGGAACGGGTCCTCGCCAAAGTTCTCAAAGTTACGGCCTCCAAAGGGCGAGCGACTCAGGTTCATGGTGGGCGCCAAGAGCACATGGGCGCTCTTCCCCTTGGTCTCGGCGCCGAGGATAGCAGATACCCTCTCCACCGTCTGGGGATTGAACGTTGCTGCCAGGGAGATGCCGCATGGGATGTGGGTGGTGTGCGTGCCGTCGGTCCAGCGCGAGCCACGGACGCCGGCGGGACCATCTGTGGTTTTCAGGCTCCCGATGCCGAGATGAGGTATCTCCTGCGTCTCCCACATATTCTTGCCGGAAAGGAGGACGCATTTCTCCTCCAGCGTAAGCAGGGAGAGAAGCTTTGCTTCCTTGTCGTTGGCTCCGATGCCACGGGGGGGACTTGCCTTTGTCGCCATAATGTTCGCGGCGTGTGGTGTGGACAGGGTTGATTTCGAGCACGAGGCCTGCTTCACGCTGGCAAACGATGTGTTGAAGGGTTGAAGGCGTGGTGGCACGTTCAGTATAAATAGTGGCTCGGTGGGCAAAGCAGCATGCGTCACTTGTCTACTGTATCATGCCAAATTACGATGGAAGATGAGCCATGGCTTTTAGCGCTTTGCCAGATGGGCTGCTTGCACAACTTGCAGACATGACGCTGCTCTGCGAGTTTGTTCTGCTTGACTGAGTCCATCTTCCCTTGCCCGGGTTTCCCGCCGTTCCCGCCGCTCCCGTCACTGCCGCCGCCGACCTGTCCCCACGGCCCACCCGCAGCTGTTGTCTGGCCGAGCCCGGAGCCAGAAGTGTCCTCCGACATTGTACAAAAAAACGACGGCCTACATGGAACAACAATGAATATGTCCACACGCAATAAATGCTAAGTAGCTCACGTTATCCACCCAAGCAAGCCTTGCAACTGAAACTCCAAGGCCTCCACGCACAGACTTCACAATGACGGCTACACAAGCCAGCTTTGCTGGCTTTGAATCTGCACGCGCGGCTGTCCCCGATGAAGGCCGGGAACGTGAGGCCTGTCTCGGCATCGACCCGAAAGGCTTCACTCTACGGCCTCCGCCGCCTCCTGACCAGCTTAGCGACTTTTACACGTCCGAAGATCAGTTATTTCAGACAATCCACATGGGCGCCGCCACTGTCGACGTCGACAAATGGATCCTCGTCATCGACGGTCTAGTCCGGCGCCCTTTTGCCCTGACGTTCGATCAACTGCGCAGTCTACCCGCCTCTTCCGTCACTTCCTTTCATGAATGCTACGGCAGCCCAACGAAGCCTCCCACGGAGGCACTGTGGCGGATCGGCAACGTTACTTGGACTGGTGTCCGCCTGTCGCACCTCGTCGACCTCGCACAGCCCCTGGAAAGTGCACAGTTCGTGTGGTCAGATGGACTGGACCGTGGGACGTTTGCCGGGGTCGCTTCTGATCGATACCAGAAGGACCTACCTCTATCGAAGGCGATGGGGCCCGAGGTCCTGGTGGCGTTTGCAATGAACGGCCAGCCTCTAGGCAAGGAGAGAGGCGGGCCCGTACGGCTCGTGGTACCGGGTTGGTTCGGTACCAACTCGACGAAATGGCTGTGTCGCCTGACTCTGCAAGACAAGAGAGCTCTCGGTCCATATACCACGACGTTTTACAACGAGATCGACCCGGGGGATCCGCTCGAGAAAAGGAGGAGACCCGTCTGGGCCGTTGAAGTAAACTCCATGATCGTGTCACCGGCACCAGACTCGGTGATCCGTCAGTCCGCGGTGGCGGTTGAGGGGTGGGCATGGTGCCACGAGCCCGTTGCAAAAGTGTTGGTCAAGAGGGCTGCTGAGCAGCATTGGGTCGAAGCAGACGTGGCAGAGAGGGTCGACTTCAGCTGGCAGAAATGGACGGCTTCGTTTGTGCTACCCGACGGAGAGCATACGCTGGTGGCTCGGGCGGTCTCTCGTTCCGGCCAGGAACAGCCACTGACGGGGCGGAGGAATCACGTACACCGGGTGAAGGTAGTGGTTAGAAGCAATGACCGAGTCGTTTCCCTTTATCCCTGGATACATCTATATGCAAGTTGTCCAATGTGTTCCGTCGGGCTCACCAGTCGCAGTCCCATGTTCGAGGGCGAGAGAAATCCTATGCAGTCCCTCGTTCAGGTCTTGCCGAGAAAGGGAGTAGACCAGCCGGAACCAGCCTGGTTCCTCGGCCCCAAACTGTTCACCTGCGGCAAGGAGGACCTTTTGGCTCAAAAGCGCTTTGGACAACAGCGCGAAAGCGTCCTCCGCCGGGACTTTGGGATGGCGTACCCGGTATGCTGTTCCCAGATCCACCCAGACAAAGAACGCTGCGTTGCTCCCGGGCGCCACGGGAACCCCGCTGCTTTTCGCCCATTCAGCGACCAGTGAGAAATGCTCGGACAGCTTCAGATGGTTGTCTGTGATGTACGCGTCGACCCATGTCGTATCTTGGAGGATGTTGGCCACGGATTCCTGGGCGATGGATGCGGCAGAGCTGTGGATCGAGGAGAAGCCGACGGCCGCATGAAGATCAGGGTTGTGCTGAGAGATGACGGCCCCGACACGGAGACCGTTGGCCCCAAAGTCCTTGGACGTTCCCCAGACAATGTGCACAAGGGAGGGATCGATAACACCCGCGGTGTCGATTGACAGGCACGAGTGGAACCGCTCTCCTGGGCCCCAGACGGAAAGGGCGTAAATCTCGTCGCTGACGAGGTGGATCTGGTACTTCTGGCAGAGTTTCATTAGCCCGACGATGGTCTCGCGGGGATAGCACCGGCCGAGAGGGTTGTGTGGGTTGCAGAGGATGACTCCCTTGATTCTCTGACCCTTCTCCCGTGCTTCGAGCAGAGCTTCCTCGTATTTTCCGACGGCCCCCGGGCCGAACGGATCAACATCTCCAAATGACACTGCGGCCGTGTCGACGTGCATTCGGCCGCCGAGCGTCGTGACAAAGGCGCGGAAATACGGCTTGCCCAGGAGAAAGGCCTCGCCAGGATCTGCGATTGCCCAGGCGAGCTGCTCGAGGGCGGAGCAACACCCGTTTGTTACGGTGATGTGCGCTGCTTCCAGTTCGAGCAACGGCCGGAGTTTCCTCGTAAGAAATGCCGACAGGACTGATTTGAGCCTGTTCGACCCGGTCGTGCCATCGCCATACGTCAGCATGTGAGGCGTGGGCTCAAAGTCTTGAAGGAGACGGGGCAGCAGACGGGCATGCATAAGAGCATTCTCGGCCATTGCGAGGCTCACAAAGCCTGAAGGGTTGTCGTCGGGGTGCCAGAGGTTTTTCAAGACTTCCCACAGGAGCGTAGTACCGTTGGCCGAGGCGGCATCGCGGCCGCGAGCTGATAAAGATGCCATGGCTCAACGAGGTGCGCGGCGTGGACGAGCCCAGGTGCATGCGACCAAGACTTAGCCTGGTGTTTAAATGTAGGGCAATAAATCTCGGGGCTTGTTTTGGGCCCCGATGCTGGCATGTCCTGGCAATGAGAAATAATGGATGGGTCAGTTCGCTAACGTGCGCGCCCTTCAGATGATCAGAGCCTGCGGGTAGGGCGGGCCGCCACGACCACGATTCTGATACAATACATATTACCTCGGCGGCAAAAGAACTATCGGTAGCGAATCCTGAGAGCGCTGGCCCAGCACTTGAAAGGAGCACTGGGCATAAGTCCAGCGTGAATCCGTATCACGGTACACTTGATTCGATTATACACCCAGGCACGACGACCCCGAACCATGGCGCAAACCACCCGAGTCGCTGCTTGCCACGCCGCGCCAGTCTTCCTATCCGCGCGGGAAACGACTGCCAAGGCGGTCGGCCTGATCAAGCAAGCCTCTGCTCACGGAGCCAACCTGGTCGTCTTCCCCGAAACATTTATCGCGGCGTTCCCGATCTGGAGCGCGTTACGCGCGCCTACGGAGAATCATGAGTTCTTCAAACGTATGGCCCTCGAATCGGTCTACGTCGACGGGGACGAGATCAACGCCGTGCGCGCCGCGGCCAAGGCGTCCGGCGTCATCGTCAGCATCGGCTTCTCGGAGAAAGTTCGCTACAGCAGCGCGACGCTCTTCAACTCGAACCTCTTGATCGACGAGCAGGGCAAGGTGCTGGTCCACCACCGAAAACTGGTGGCGACCTTCTTCGAGAAACTGACCTGGGCGCCCGGGGACGGCCACGGGCTGCAAGTCGCCGAGACAAAACACGGCAAGATTGGCGCTCTGATTTGCGGCGAGAACACAAACCCGCTCGCGCGATTTGCCCTCATGGCCCAGGGAGAGCAGATCCATCTCTCGACGTGGCCCGCCGTCTGGCCGACACGGCTGCCGAAAGACACTGCGGCGCACGGCAAGGCGAACTACGACAACATCACCGCCAACCGAACACGCGCTGCGGCTCACTGTTTCGAGGCAAAGTGTTTCGGCGTCCTTTGCGCCGGTGTCCTGGGCGAGGATGCCATCCAGGCCATTGCGGACGGAGCACCTCATCTCAAGGAACTCCTTGAGCAGGCTCAGCGCGGGGCCACTATGTTCCTGGACCCGACGGGGGCGCCGCTGCCTTCGTTTGTCATCGGCGAGGATACGCACGAGATGGAGAAGGTTGACTGCCTGCAGAAAACGGAAGGGATCCTGTACGCGGACATGAACCTCGAGGACTGCATCGAGGGAAAGCAGTATCATGATGTTGTTGGGGGGTATCAGCGAATGGACGTGTTCCAGTTCGCGGTGAACAGGACACGCCATAGTCCTGCTACTTTCTCTGATTTGCTGGTACCGGACTCGTTTGGTGTTGGCGACGACTAGGCGATCTCGAATTAGTAGGTAAAACAGCAGTATACAACGCAGGGGTCTCTCGGTGTAATAGCGTAGAGAGTGTCCCTCTATCGAAAGAAGGGGTAATCAATCTGATTTGTTACAAAGTACTACCCCTCATGTTATATCTAGTAATCTTTTACTGTACATGGAAATATTTACGTAGAACCCCTTTGTCTAGATAACCCTTGTTGAAGAAATTCCTAGCTAAACCCCAGGCTTTTATTAGCCTAATCTACTACAACGTAGAGCCGGATTTTGGTTCTTTTGCCGCTGTTTCGCTGTGACATACTGCCACATTGGACATGCCGGATCAGTCAAAGATGCCTAGCCTATACCCGTCGGCGCCTTTCTTCGCCTTGGCCGCATCGCCATCACTGAGCTCCTCCTCGGCTTTGCGCTTGCTGCAACTTTGCTCTCCCAGAACCTCCACCTCGGGATCTTTGCTTGCATTGCCGTCGGATTTGCTTAGCCTGGCCTTGATCTCGGCCACCGCAAGCGACAGGCTGAACGTCGTTGCCTCAGCGGCTGTTGCCTCTCTGCCTTCGTGTCTCCCCTTCTCGCACCCTTCCACATCCCCCACGCGTTCGCAGCAGCTCCATCTGAAACCTTCGGGAATATCCTTTCGGTTTGCGTCGCTGTCTCTCTCATAATGTGGATTGGGATCGTCGAAGTCGTCTACACTATCCCAGAATTCGAGATCTTCGTCCAACTCGAAATCTCCTGTGCCGTGAGTCAGACAAACGTTTCAACACGTTTCTCTGATAATCGAACCAGCTGGGTCCGAAGAAGTGGCGCTTACCTGGGTGATAACAGCACGCGTTAGGGGGGTTGTTGTCGGGGTCAAAGTCCTTCTCGCACTGCGTACAGACGTCCGTCTTCGGCACGTGCTGATAAATGTCAAGAACCTTGCTTCGGACCCCTTCGTCCTCGCTGCAGAGGAAAAGCAACACCTTTCGGGCATCGGCCTCCGGTATGGACTCTACGGTCTTGAGTTCCCGAGCCTTACGCGCAACCTGGTCGGCATCGCGTTGCACGATATGGTCCGCCATTGTTTTGACATGGCTGCTGTCGGCTCGAAGCTGAGCCAAGGCGTTGTCTTTGACCGGGCGATGCGATATCGGACGCGGGCGAGGACGCCTTATGTTGGCTCTGCAAAAAAAAAGGGGACCGCAGAAGACGACGTTTTCAACTGATCCAAGACTACAAAGTCAATTGAGCACAACGGACAATCGGGGTGGATGTTTCACTCTATCTGGGCTCCCGGGGACCGAATATCAACAACTCCCCTCGTCGACATTTAGACTCCTGACGCGCTTCCACATGTTTCCACACGCGTCTGGATGAGGGACAGTCCCACTTCGAAACACCAAACCGGCGCGACGGAATAGAGGGTTCTCTGACTTTGCTCAGGGGGGGAATCGCACATAGACACGGTTTCTTTTTCCGTCCCAATCCCCCTCTTCCATCCCCGGTCCCCCCGCCGATCAGGGTTTGCCGGGGAATCTCGGATGGTCAGGGTAGCCCCTGCTGCCCAGGCAGTCCTCCGTCGCCTTCATTGGATTTCCCTATGCAACAGAAATGTTGTGGCACCCCCAGCTTACCGCTTCCAGGGTGGGTCTGGAGGCCCCCTTTGGGCGTGTGCGACTGCTGCGCAGCAGCACGCCTACGACTGGGCGCTGTGAAGCTGTGTCTTGAGCTGGCTAGACCTCTTCTGGTGTCCCTTGCAGAGGGCGCGCTGCAGATGATATCGGGCCCCGGACACACTTCCGTCTCACCACGGCGTCGGACGCGCATGCTGTGAATGTGGAATCCGCCACCGCCAGTCCACGAGTCGAACAAGCGCATCTCGATCCCGTAAGCAACGTGCTCTCGTCCATCGTCATTTATCAGAATCGTATTCGAAAGAGTGTGCGTACAACTATGTGCTTGTGCAAAGAAAAAAACAGGTGATTCGGGCTCGCCCCGTTCCGTTCATTTCTAATCGACATGTCCCTCCGCCCGCCCGGGTATCTCTCTCACCATCTCCTTTTTTGGTTTTGCAACGACCGAATGGCATCAACACGTTCTGCCCCCGCCCTTCCTCACGGCGTCCCGCCTTTGATTTCTTACGCTTGTGCCGTGTGCTGTGCGCCGAACGTTCTGCCCGCCCTGACCGGTTTGATTCAGTTTGATGATCCGTACGTACGGTTGTGTGTAACCGAATTGAAAAGAGTTTCCTTTACCATCCAACACCCAGATTTGCCTTCCCGTCAAGTGTGTTCCAGATTTGCCAATGCTATGCCTCCCAAACAATGCTTGCCTGCGCTTCGCTTTTAACCCGCCCGCTGTGACATGTGCCCGTCGACTACTGCCCTGTCGGCCAGACAGGCGGCCGCTCCTTCAAATTTCGCATCCCGGCGACGACGGCGACGGCGGCGACGGCGGCAGCGGCGGCGCCACGACGGCTCGTTTGGGCCGCTTGACCGTAGCAGGGCCGCGGGGGAGACCGGGACTCATCCGATTGACCGAACCCTAAAAATAAAACAAACATCAAAAGGTCCCCATGGCCGGCCGACCGACCCAGGCCAGTTGCCGTCGGGCGAGCCATCGAAGCGAGCAAACGTCTGTGCTACTCTCGTTTAGACGAAAACCTTCTTCGAACCTCATTGCTGGTGCTGGTGCGACGGATGCTGTTGGTGCTGCTGGTGCGTCGGCAACTTGCGGCCTTCTTGAGGATTCGTGATCTTGTAGTGCTGCTGATGCGGCGGCTGCAGCTCCTGGGATGCGTCGAGCTCCAGCGGGTCGTCCTCGAGGTCGGAGAGCTCGTTGCCGCGGCCCTTCTTGCTCCTGTCCGGGTTGGATTCGTGCTGGCCGCGCACGCAGCCCGTCCTGTCGCCGAGCCGCTCGCAGCAGCACCACCGGAACGCCGCTGGGTACTCGGCGCGGTTGGACTCCGTGTCCAGTTCGTCCGACGATACTTCATCCCAGAGTGTGGGTATCTGGGTCTCATCCCAAAGCTCCAGCTCGCCTACAGGGCGTTACGAGTCAGTAATGCGTACCGTCACACCCCGACGAGGCCTCCTCTCGAACAAGAGCCTTGCACGACGGTGTCTTTGGTCGGGAAAGAAGAGAGAGGGAAAAAAAAAACCGATGACGGCTTGCCGACTCATCCGTCCGTTGTGCTCACCTGTGTGGTACCAGCATGCCCCGAATGAGTTCTCGTTGTCTGTGAAGATGCAGTCGCACTGGACGCAGATCTTGGGCTCGCCGGTCACCTTCCTCTTCTTCGGATTTGGCGGGCTCGTGACGGAACCGGGGCTCTTGACGGGATCCTGCCCGCGGACGTCGGCCTCGAAGCGAAGCAGCCGGCCGAGCTGCCTCAGCGCCTGGGCCCGTACTCGGCGGTCGTCGCACAGCGCCACGAGGATGGCACGGGCGACGGGCGCGGGCGCTTGGGCGAGGCCGTCGAGGTCCGGAGCGAAGAACGGCTGCGACGACTCTACGGGGGATGATGCGAAAGCCATTGCCGGGGGGGGGGGAGACAGCAACACCACCAGACGACGACCGTTTGGTTTGGGGAGGTTTTTGGATGAGGCTCTGGGACCTCGGGGAGGAGGGTATTTCTGGGTTCTGGGTTCTTGTCGCCGGAAGCCCTTCCCCGGATGTGTCAGCTCACGGATGCATTAGCAAGAAAGTGTGTCTTCGAGTCTTCAAGGGGGTGGTGGGAGGCGATTGGAGGTCGGCCGCGTCCGAGGAGGGAAGGGGGAATGGGTCGGGGATGCGGGTGCGGTGGCCGGGACGCAGGTGGTGGGCGGCAGAGGTGTGTGTACGTGGACGGTGGTGGACGGTGGACGGGGTCGAGTTGGCGGTTCCAGTCGATCCGTACTCGTGTACACTACAGCACAGCAGAGAAGAGAGACAGAGACGGGGACAGAGGCACCTCTTCAGCCGGCCGGCCGGCTGGTCTAAGTCTACTTTGGCTTGTTGGGGATCTTGCTGGGACTTGACTTTGCTGGGACCAACTTGGGAAAATAGTTCGAGGCCCCGGTCCCAATGGCTGGCTGACATGAGGTGATGAAATGGAGGGGAGGGGCCCGGCCGGGGATGGAATCACGCTGCTCCAGCGTTCCACGGTGGCAGCATGTGCATTGCCGGGACACGGAGGAGACGGCTCGAAGAGGGTGGTGGGTGGTGGTGTGGGATGGGAAATCATGACCTCACGGAAGACGACAGAAACTGCCAGCGGCGATTTGCGGGGTCACAAGTAGAGAGGGAGACACACACTCACAGGCGCACACACGCACACACGCACAGAGAGAGAGAGCGCCTTGGGCTTGGGGCGGGCGGGCGTGCGTGTGTGTGTCGTCGATATCCAGGGCTGTTCCGCGGCCTGCAAGATGCCCGTTTGAGCAATGAGGAAGGGATCCAGGGGCCGGTTCGTGACCATTCACGAACTTCTGTCATATTTTCGGGGCGAGACTTGCGCCTCCTAGGACTCCTAGCCGTTCGTTTCTGCCTGGATCATATGTGGCCGGACCATGCCATGCCATGCCACGGCCAGACCCTACCCAAACCAAACTTAACCAAAGCAGGCCGGCAGGACATCTCTCGTCTGCTGATGTGGTGCTGTGTCTGCGGTGCCATGTCTCGCAACCCGGGCTTGACCTGGACCTTGACTGGTGGTGAGCCTGCCAGCAAATCACGGCTCTCGGAGTGCCACGACACAACCATTCTGGATCCCTGTGAAGTTGGGACAGCAATCTCATTCTCTCCATGGGAAATTTCGCCGAGCGGCGTTTGCCCGACGGTTGCCGCCTTCTGTTGCAAATCCAGAACTGGATCAGAGGAGGTCAGTGGATGCACGATGGTGCATGGCGTCATGTACGACGGTACAAATGCAGGCACCGATGTCTGCCGCGGCGTCCATGTCGCAAAGAGCCAGAGTAGCTCGCCCCCGCCGGGGAGAGAGAGAGAGAGAGAGAGAGAGAGAGGAGAGGGAGAGAAGAAAGTAGGGCTGTCGAGTCTGGAGTATGGGGACCTTATTTTCGGGGTGCGGCAAACGCGCGTAGCGACAATAAAACCAAACTGGGCCACGGCTTTTTGCCAGGGACCTGGCGACTCATGCGTCCTCTGGGGCAGCCGGCGGAGGTTCACGCAATGTGGTTCGCGCTGTTATTCGCTAGGGGCGATACTAAGCGGCATCGATGACACTAACATCGGATCGCCTTGGAACACAAACACCAACATGACCTGGGCCGGGCCAGATGGAGGGGCGGCGCCCGGCGTCCACTCCCATGCCATCAAAGACGACGGGCAAACGCCATCCGCGATAACGCCAACGCCAGGACCAAACAGTCCAACGCACGTCTCTTTTCTCGTCGCAGGGCCCGGTCGGCCGGTTGAGCGGCTTCCACCCCGAGATCTGGTAATGTATGCGACCACATCAGCGATTAGTGCAGCGAGGCACAAGGGGCGCGGCCGCGGACGCGCTGGGCTTCTGCCCACCTGCGGGCCGATCCTGTCTTGGCTTTCTTTTCTGGCCTTTAAATCAGCTTCGGCCCCCCGTTGCTTTTGCGCCGGGAGGTTGCACGAAAGCGATTCGTCAAGGACCGAGCGAGTCCCGGAGGAAGAAGAAACGATGCCGCCACACCGAAACGTCCGGCGACACTCGGTGAGAAGTAATGCGCTCACCAATCTCGCCCAAACGCCTCGCGCATCCATCCATTCGCTCTCAACGCCGCCCTCCATGATCTCTCAATCAAGACGCGAAAGGTGCCATTGCTGGTATCGTTGGCTGCGTGGAAGAAACGGTGACAGGGAGCCGTTGTGCCGGAGGCCAGGCCCGGGCTGCGAACTTGGAGGCCTTGACGGCTGCGACGTGCTTACAAGGCGGCCGACCTGCTGTGCCGCCAGGTCAGCACGGCGTTTGCAGACGAAGAGCGGGTTGCTTGATCGTCGTGGCCGGTCCAAGTCGTCTGTGCCCGGAATGGTGGGATAGATTCGGATGTTTCGCAGTGGTCTCAATGTGTTCCTGTCGGAGGAATGCCCAGAAGGGTGTCGCCTGTTGACGACGACGCCGCAATCCGTCGTCAGCTCGAGGATCGATGTCACCGCTGATGGCGGTGGAATGGGCAATGGCCCTGCGGGAGTTGAGTTTGGCTCTTGGGGCACGGACTTGCGGAATACCTCCGAATCTCATCGGATCCATCACTTGCCCATCTCATCAACATTAGGATGGCACGCGTCCTTCCCTGCCTGTGCAGGTGTGTAGGGAAAGACTGCGTCGTGCTGATGTGGCTGTGATATGCCAGGATTGAGCGGACTTTCTTCTGTCTTTCCAACCCGGAACAAGTGCACATGGCCATCTCTTCCCCAGAGCTGACGGTCCTGTTTTCCTTTCCTTGTTCGCCTTTCCTCAAGACCGCATTTTTGCGCCGCTCCTTGTCATCTCAACAAAGACGCAAGCGAATGTTTCTGTCGACCCTGCGCCGTCAGTAATCAGAAAGCCGTCTGAGGCCGCCCGACGAACTGCTGGCTATATTCTGCCACTGACGTTGGACGTCCATTTTCTGCACCGGGCCCCTGATGTCTTGCAATAGTAGGACGCCGATGTCTCGGAGCTAGCAAAGGGAGAGGGACTGGAAACCTCGAGTGCAGCATTGCACTCTGCTGCGTTTGTCAGCGCCGCTACCTGTGCCTGTCTCACCATCTTCCCATCCAAGCGGTTCCCGTCCCGTCCAGCCGTTGTCCAAGTCATCTACGTCGGCGTAGTTTGTCTTGTAAACCATATCCTTCGCCGCTTCGAAACGAGAACAGGAATGGGCACGCATTGATCCGCGGCGGCAACAACCCGTTCCTTGCCGCCGTCAGACGTCCAAACAAACTATTCTGACCGATCGAACGGCGGCCGATTGGACTGAGCGCATTTCACGGATGGCAAACGTGGCGTCAACAAATCGAATCAGAGGGTAGGCAAGCATCGCGGGTTGCACAAAGTTAGGGCTTCATGTATCGCGCCAAGCTTGGTGTGACCCTACAACAACCCATTCAATGAGACATCCCACGTCTTGTTTTACCTACCATGCATGGTCGTCAAGAGGCCCCCCGTACGCCAACACTTGTTTGGTCTTGCGTCGTTGAACCTGTCCGGATTCCTGGAATCAAGGTGTCTCAGGCCACAACATCTGGCCCGGGGTTCCCAGCGGGTTGCAATGCTGATGGGCGACTACTACGTCTCGATAATAGGCTTTGCTGCTAACCGAATGCCGCACGTCATTCCACGCAGAAACACCGCCCCCGGCACGACCCCTTGAAGAAGAAGAATTCCACAAGTCCGTCTCTCCCTATGCTCGGTTCGTCCTCGTCCCGAACGGTGGCTCATTCCATCTCGCGTAAATCTCGAAACATGTCGAATCCGAGTCCCTCTGAACCTGATCTCACTTCGTTCTCGACTTCCGAACCGCATCGAGAAACGGACTATTCTTCTTGTCAACAATGGCCCCCAGCGTTGCCCGATACACAATGGTTGCCTTCGGGCTCTCGTCTTTCGCCGCCGGCGTCAACTCCCTGCTGCGCCCATTCGAATCCCTCGAGTCTCTGGGTCTTCCTGTCGCTGCACTCCCTGCGGCAAACGGCAATGCCGTCGCCGCCATCGCCATGGGTGTCTACTACGCCTTAGGCGCCGCCCAAGACAACCGGCTGTTCTTTCTTGCCACTGTCCTGATGCGTCTCACTTCCGCCGTTGTGTTTTGGCGACAGGATTGGGGCGTCGTTGCAGCTTGGGAGGGCGGAAGTGCCGTCTTGACGCTGCTTGCCTTGGCATGGGATGCTCGGCAGACCAAAAGGAAGACGGCATAAGGCTCGGGGATCCCATGTTACATGGTAGTCTGGCTTCAGTTGACTTGGGGTTGAATGCCCGACGCGCAGTCTTCCGTTGGGCAGATTGCATTTAGTCACCCAGTCTGAATTGGCCATGAACTCATGTTAGAACGGAAGCAAACAGAGTGGTGACCTATAATCAAAACATCCTTTAAGCTATGTTTCGTCGGGTCTTCAATATGCGACAATGCGAACGCGAAACCAGGTCGAATAATTACAATTCCGAATCATTCTCAGCTGCAAAGCCGTCTTCTACTCTTCATGAGGAGGTGCAACGTGAATCTGCCAGTATTTCGTTGTCTCTTCGGGTATCCTCCTCTTTTGCTCATCACTCATCGTGTCCTTCCCATACTCTTCATGCGTGACCCCTTCAGATAACACACCCTCCCTTGACCCGTTCCTCAAGAAGTCCATAAACTCCATGGACACTCTGACATACTCCTTCAACCCCTGATGCACATCAATCGTAGCCCCTGTTGTCCAACGCAGAAGCAATGGCTCAATCAAAGGCGCATCAGTGACGCTCGGATGGCTCGTCCGCAAGCTCGTCAGAAACCAGCTCGAGCCCACACGCTTGAGCACGTCCCTGGCTATGTCCCTGACGGTGTCGAAATGCGGCCTACCGAAGAACAGTGTAATCTTCTTGGACCACGAGTCGGAGTGTATGACGAGAATCGGGACGTCGATGTCGGTGTTCAGCTTACCGCTGCTCTTTCCAGGGTCCAGAATGATGCCGCCGACGGCTGGGTTTTTGGTCGAGGTGGCGCCTTTGAGGACCTGGAGAGCGCCTGTTGCGCCAAAAGAATGGCCGGCGATGACGGTCCGGGAGAAGTTGAGTCTGCCCTCCCATTCCGCAAAGCCACGGCCTTCTTTGCGTGCGTTGTTTGCGAAAACGGTAGACCCCTTCCCTGCATGCAAGGACTGCAGAACGGCGACGGTCTCTTCTATCTCAGCCTGTCGAAATGCGAGCTGCTCAAATTTGAAGTCGTCTGATTCCATCTCCTCGCCGCCTTGGAGTTCCTTCTTGTTCATATACATAACTCGACGTTCTTTGCCATCCTTTGTCGTCACGACAGACCCCGGGCCGCTACCGTCACGGTGTTCGATGGCGGCGACGACGGTGCCAAGACTAGCGAGTTCGCCGCAGTAGTGAGTGTAATCCGTCCGCGAGCTGGCTTGGCCGTGTGACAGGACCACAACAGGGAAGTCTTCCCTAACCTTGGTGTTCGTTGGTGGAAGCAGCGGGGCGTCGACCTGCGCAGGGATTTTGATCGTCCCCGCGATGGCCCACAAAGCGAAGGTGAATATCGGCCGTGAGATGAAGTTGTTGAAGTGTGCGGCCCTCGCATATCCTTCCGCGGTGATGCTGATGGGTTTGGGAATCCAGTAGTGGTGGCCGAGGCCCCTGGAACCTTTTTCTGCCGGATAGTAAAGCGTGAAAAGCACCGTTTTGAGTTCGAACGCTGGCTTTCCGCTGCCTTTGAAGGCATGGTCGCTGATCTTGCGTGGCGTGCGGACAGGGACCTCGACATCTATTGCACCGACTTCGTAGGGCCCTGAGTACTTTGGTAATTTCGACGCGAGGAGTGGCGACCGGACGAGGATGCAATACACGACGTATAGGCTGATGAGAACCCAAACGACGTACCCAAAGGTAAGTCGTGGTTGAAGAACTGCAAGCACCTTTTGCCATAATGATCGACCCCAAGGCTGCGCCGTCCTCATCCATCTCGGTGTGCTGTCCATAATGTTTACCGCGTTGATTCTTCTCCTGGGCGTCGGTCTGTCTGCGTCGTCGGCAAGTAGAGGGAGTGGAGAATCAGGACTCTCAATGTTCTGCGCATCGGCTAGCGCCTCGAGTTCAACGTCAATGTCTCTGTACTCGGGCAATGGGCGTCCTGCCATGCTAACAATTGAAAGTTCATCCGGTGGTTCTTGTTGAAATAACCAACATCGACCTGGGTCCAAGGGCAGGAGTTGATGTGGATAAGACAAGAAGATGATGACGCGGGACGGGGATCTGCGTTTCGGCAGCAGATGCTCGGGTGTGGCGGTGTTACGTCATTACCCGTGATGCAGAAGGACCAGCTCGCCAGAGCGCGGTTTCTGTGGCGGGGGCTGAACTTAGTAAACATATGGATTCTGGTTTGGAACATTCAACCAACCTGCGGCCTCTTCATCCCAGTATTTCAAGAGCGTGGAGTCCATTGTTTGTGAAGTCCTGCCAAGTTTTAATTTCGATTTTGCCATCTTGAACTGCAGACACCACGCATATAGCTGTGTCAAACCCAAAGCCGGCATGTCCTCAATCGAACCCCTTTACTACTTTCACTTGAATATGAGTTGCAGCAATGGGATCAATATGCGTTCGGCAGCGTGCTAGCAAAAGATGAGGCACCAGGTAGGAGACCTCTGCTAACAAAATGGCGCTGTTTTACTCCAGCCGGCAACACGCGACTAGAGGCGAGCTTCGAGTGTGAGATACTAGGCCGTCAAGCTGCGATTTCATAAAAAAGAAGTCGAATGCTCGCAAACAGTGTAGCGTCCCATTATCAAATCTCAAGTTGGAACGAGAAATGCCCATGGGAAGATCTTGTGAGGGAAGCGTCCCCTCCTGATGCCATGCAACACCTGTTCTGGGAACACTCCTCTTATCCACAAGAGACGTCTCAGACCAAAATCGCGAACACTTTGCTATGGGATTGCTCCTCGGCATCAAAGGAGCAGACATGATCGAGCTTATGGTCTCTATTCCGGGAGCAAATAATGGCGCCGGTACTCCGTTCGAAAGTGCATTTTCTCCCTATGGTGTTCAGCCACAGCAAAACAATGTTGAGATGGATCCGTTTCCCGAGCAGGTTCCAACAATGTAGGATCAACCCAGAGCCTAAACAACTGTTCCAGCGGGCGTGCCGAGCCCGAATATACCTAGCGCACTTCAAGGCGTTGCTCCAGCGCCGAAGATAGTGACTTCTGCCACAACCCCTGGAGGTCGGCGCAGCGACAACGCGGCCGTATATCCTAGTTTGCAGCGTTGATCTGTCGGGCGGTGAAGTTTGTCAGGCATCTGATTTTGCGCCGGCCAGTAGTGATCCCGAGAGCATCGCAACGATAGTCGTTGCCAGGGAAGATAATGCATTCGCCATAGACCTTGCCGTCCAGGCCGTACATTCTGTAGCCGCGGTCCTTGTAAATCGCTTTGTACGAAATTGTTGTTAGCCTTTAGACCGTTCATTCCGTTTGCTGAATACTTTTTGCATTTGACTCTAACGCAAAAGTCGGCAGAGAAGTGAACAAGAAAGATATGATGGGTGAGAACTCACTCCAGTGATAGAGGGGGTTGTTGCTAAAGTGCATCTCTAGTACCTGGATACCATCGGCTCTGCCCTCCATCGCGCAATCCCCAACGCAGCGGACACCAGTCTGGCGTCCACTCACGTCACCGTAGTGCCCATATGTGATAGCATTATTAACCTGCTGGCAGCTTGGGTCGGAATCGAAAATGGTCCAAGCTTGGTGTCCTTCCGAGCCCCCGGGTCCAAGGTTATAAAGTCTGTTCAAATAGACGTCGAAGTTGGCCTTGCAGACAGGCGCAAAGGCCATAAAGGACGCGACTACCATAGAAGGCTTCATTGTAGTGGCTTACTGGAGTTCGTGTTTTCCGGCTAGGCAATAGGTTCGGCGGCGATTGTGGAAAGAGATGCGGTGATGAGTGTGTGTATCAAGAAGACTGTTTAGTAAAGAAACACTTTAATAGAAAGGGCTGAGGGCCATCTCATTTATATTTGTAGACAAAGTCCTGTCTACGTGAAGTCGGAATACTGAACAAATCATGTACTTCTGCTTAAAGAGGATTACTAAACCCTGCTAGAGTAAAACAGACCATGAGTAGTCCAGCCTGAAGCGCGCATTGCCGTTGGATCACTCGGACTAAGCCTCGGATCCTCCCACAGAGAGAGTACTTCAGGATGCCTGTAGGCTGAAGCTGCTTTTGGGATTGTCTTTTTCTGGTTAAGATATTGTGTATTCTCAGTAATAAGGAAGGTGAAGGATCAATACCAAGCTTGTGATACAACCGAAGCCGGTCATACGGCACGGTGGTTGGGTTGAACCTAAGCTGTACATCACTTTACAACCAAGTATTAAGGCGACTTGTCTTGGCTCTGGGGCCTCGGATCCTTCATAGACTTACCTGCCTTAATCGTATGCTAAGAAGTGAGAACTCGCTAAAGTCCATCCCATGCGCTTACATGCTGCCAGGTTGCGATGATCTTGGCGGCGGGCTGGGGCTTGGGAATGGAATGTGGGGACAAGGCACAGAAAGGCGCAAAAGTAGTATCGGTGTAACTTGGCAACATAATCTGTTGACAGATCAAGATAAAAGCTTAAGGTTTCGTACATGCGATATTTCTCATGTCAGATTCGTGATTGAGCATGATAGTGTTGGTTCTAGGAAAATAGCGATTGTGACGAATTAAAAGTTAGAAGCCAGGTATCTGAAATGCAGTCAGCCGCTGTTGGCACGGAACATTCGGTTACTCAAAACAGTCAATAAGAGAAGAGCAAAAATGTTTTGAGGTTAAGGTTTTCGCCTCCGTTTTTCTTTCTAGAATCTCCGTTTTTTGGCTTTCACTGGCTTGCTGTATTGTATGTCATGATAGAAAATTAGAAAATGCAAAAATAAGTACATGATATTAAAGCGGTGGCTCACTAACTATGGCCTGATATAATGCTTCTTTTCCTCATGATGCCCCCGCTGACGCTGTGGACATACGAAAAGTCTCAGCCACTCGTGCAACATCATTGAATGGCTCTGGTAAGTGGTCGACATTGTGCGAATATCCAAAATAAGATCTTGTCACTTTTGATGAGCGTGCAAAAGAGCTGGTTTTCTCATTCCTGAGATCTCTCTGCCACTTTTATGATTTTCAAAGCCCAACTAAAACAGCTTCTGCCAATCCTCTCCAACCCGCAGACCAGCATGTTCTCTCTTCTGGACGACATCGCTTTACCAACAAGGAAAGTCTCTGGAGGATTTTAGAGAAAACTGGACTCCATTAAGTGGGTACCGCAACTCGAACGGCGGAGGGCAAGCGTGTATCGCAGCTCCGATGGAGTCACCCACGTCAAAATACCCCATCTGCTTGCCTACATCCCAAAGGTTGATAGTGCCGACACCCTTCCATAGAAGCCTGACGTATACGAATCTGTCACTCATTTGTGCTGCTAATCGGTTTCTCATAAAGCTGATCAATCGCTCCGACGTCTCATCAAGGTGTTTTGTGTCGGTGTTTGGGATCAAAGTATAAGATACCAATAATTTGTAGACGGAGTACAGGAATCTTTTCCCGCTGTTACAGTCAAATTAGAGATTGTACCGTCTAGGCGCATACTGTACTGGACCTTGGACGTTTCCCATATTAGGAAATCAATGTCCCTTAGTCCGCAAGGCAATTTAAAAGACCAAGCAACCCCCAAGGGACGGTTCATGTCTTAATGGCCCCCATCTGTCCCGTTCGTCAAAGTATGGCTTTTCCAACGTTTAATGGAGAAGAGGTCGTACACGCGAAACTGCGCGTAATTGAAGTCGAGTAGGGCTAACCTTGGTAAAAGTCACCACGTCGACCAGAGGTATTGCGAGTGACGGTTGGGGTCCTACAATAATGGTGTAAGAGTGGCGAAAATTACAGATTTACAAGACCAACCCGGCTTCAGTTTCTGAAAATTTTACGTAGGGATAGAATTCATCCACAACCAGGTCTACCACAAGCTATAGAGGAGAAACTGATCGAATATCATAGAACCTGAATCGGAGTTCCTACCACAATCCATTTCTTTAGAAATCATGCAGAATGGCCGAAACCTTAGTGCTCGCGTATACGTTCTCATGCTGTGGCAGAAGCGCTCATACAGAGCAGGGCAAGCAGGGAGGGACCCTCAAGGTGAGCCAAAGCTACGTGAATCAAAACACTGAGAGCGGCCGGATATGAACCAAAGCAGACATGCATAACTCAGGCATCCATCGTTCTCATGTTTTGTACTTTCCTGTAGGATTCTTCAGAAATATCTAAAAGAATCTGTTGTCCATTCTCCTCATGTGTTCTATCCATTCCCTTGGTGAAAATTACCTGGTGACATCTCTCAAGCCATACTTGACCCTACCGCCAACTCCTCACCCTGGGTTTTCGATAGGGAGTGTAAAAAGAGTGGTAACCATCTCCTGAATTACGTCAACCTCGGAAAATTCGTCGGTAGACGATAGCCACACAGGAAAGGCCGTGACTTTTAAGTAGGTAAATAGATCAATTTAAAACATTGTGGGTCTTATCTATCGGCCGAGCGAACTCGAAAGATGAACTGTTTTGGTTCTTGATAAGTTGGCCGCCATGATGTCCTGATAAGTACCTCACCTCGATGAAGGTCGATGGCCATTCACCAACAAAGCTGGGATGAACACCACTAGACTAGTTGCCGCGGTGCGGCGTGATGAATTGAATTTAACCAATCGCATCTTCGCCATGTCAGTCAGTTTGAAGGTCAGGATGCCGATCTGAGACTATCCCGAAGTCGTTTGTTTTTCAGAAGAGCCACTAAAGGACCCCTGACGTGCATCATACCCGCATCGACCAGTCGCATCTCCGTTCTGGGTCATGCACCATCACAACTCCTCAAGCAACCCGCGTCTTGAACCACGAACCATGAGGTTAATTACCTGCGCTCTGTTTACCTCCCTCCCTGTGTAACGAGAATGCCTGAGTCAATCACAATCTTAAAATGTGCGTTAAAGCTCACGATTGGCTCAAAAAAAGTGAAACACAGCACGCCCGAGGCTACAACGCTTCCACCATCACTGATCGGTCGGGTAATTAGATGGCTTGTTAGAGAACTTGCTTTTGCTTCCATCTCAGGATGGTCTGGTCTGACCTGGGGATGCCCTGCTAGATCGGAGGCTATTTGGCGATGGGACTGCAACTCGCCTGTTCTTCAACGAACTACGCAGCCATCTCATTCAAGCCCCTTGCATCTTTTGTCGCAAACGATCTGAAGAAGAATTAACCTAACAGCCTCGGACGGTATTACTGCAGCAACTGGAAAAAACTTGGTCCATATTACTCGGACGGTCGGGCTGACGGCTGCCATCGCAACTAACGTATAAGTAATGCCTCGTTCCTCATCCCATCTCCAATCGATTCAACAGTGTTGCTCCACGTCAAGGTAACATATGCCCAGCAACCTTCTTGCACCACTGCAGCAGTTTCCAATTATAATCCGCCAAGATGGTCCCTTCCCCTATCGTTGCATTAGGCTTTCTCGGCGCCCTGCAGGGCAACGGCAAGATTGCTGAGCGACAGACAACGGCATGCGCAACGGGCGTGCACATAATTGTCGCACGGGCTAGTACCGAGAGGCCAGGAACGGGGGTTATCGGCGCGATCGCGAACAATATCCAAACACAGATCCCCGGGTCCGACATTGAGGCGGTCGATTACCCGGCCGAACTGAATCCATATAAGCCATCGCAGAAGGCGGGCGTCACGGCCATGACGAAACTGGTGCAAAACTACGCGGCAGCATGCCCACAGACACAGATGGTTCTGATGGGATACTCGCAGGTAAGTTGTTTAAGTTCTGCCAAGAAATAGGATCTGACAGTCTCAGTAGGGTGCACACGTTACTGCCGATGTCATGTGTGGTACGAGTGAAGATGGCTTCGAACCCACCCAACCGCAAGCAGCCGATGTCACGGATAAGGGTATGTTCAGAATGCCCAAAGTTTTCACTGTGGTGACTAAGAATGTTCGCAGTTGCTGCCATCCTTCTCATGGGCGACCCCAGTCATGTCAATGGACAGCCCTTCAACCAAGGAACCAGCCAAAAAGACGGCGTAAGATAAATACTAGAGGAACCGCCTATATTGAGAGATTTGTTAACGACTTAAAAAAAACAGCGCTTCCCGAGACAGAACACTGCCGGCTGCGGCGCTGTTGCTAGCAAGATGGTGTCCTTTTGCAATACGGGAGACCCATATTGCGACAGCGGCCGCAACCTACAGGTTCACCTCAGATACGTCCAGTCGAACGGTGACGCAGCAACTCAATTCATCATGTCTCAAGTGCGAGGAGGTCGTGCACAGGGGGCTCCTGCATGACTGGAAGATAATGCTGGAGGGGCAGGCCTGACCTGCTGTGGTTTTATCCCGATATGATGGGGGCGTATCCAAACGTGATGTTGGCGGTGCAATTCGTCGTCTTCATACTTCTAATCGGAGAGTGATTGTGGTTAGCTAAACAAAAGACACTAGTAAATAGCAACGTTTTGCCAGGCTATAATGAACAAGAACTTAGGTACACAATAGGTACATCTGCTGCGTTTTTTGGCGACAAATGGTACATTTTCCCCTTCGATCTCATGAATGCTCTGCCACGGGCGTATTGACTATTCCGAGCTGGTTGGAAAATCACTCGAAACTAGCAGCAATTTCCTCATGCTATTTTGCAATCTTTGCCTACCATGCGCGAGTGTTTCCAACTTTCATGAAAACTCCAACAAAAATCACACAAGTTGTTAAATCTATGGCAATACGAGTGTTGGCGGTGGCGTCCCCGGTCTCCGCGCTCGCCCCTGCAGAGTAGCCGGCAAGCGATGCCCGTCGTGGATTATATTTCACATCTTTCTACATCACACTATTTTCCTGCGGCTTCTGGGTCCAATGGCTGAGTTGTCACTACGCAGATAGTCTGCGACCATGTCATCTTGGTACTGTCCTTAGAAGGAGGTATGAGATATGGATGGCTGGATTCTTAGATCTTTAACAGCGATAAGGAATCGTCCCGACGCCAGCACGTCGTATGCCTAAGGGTTCGTTCGTGAAATACAAAATTGATGTATGCCGGGTACTTTGGCTGCCGCCTACATCTAGAGGAACCTTGCCCAGACAACTGCCTGAGGGGCGGAAAACCTTAATTTAGGGTTATGCAAGATCCTGAGGTCGGCAAGATCCGCGGCCGTTGCAACGGCTATGGAGATCCCAACGGGTCCCCCACATCCCTCACCCGTCGTCGTGGGCATGACTGAACGTCCTTGAAAAGAACAGTATCTTAGGGCGACGTGATTCAATGCAAAACCTAGGCGAGATCCTTCATTTTTGCGTCAACTCACGAGTTCGCCGTTGTCGTACAAACCATACCAATCGATGTATTTCATTGGCTCCAGTCAGCGTTTGATAATCAATCGGAAGCCCAAGACTGGGTTGTAAGCGTATGGTCTTTTGAATCACCTTGATGCTAGACATGCTTCTTCGACTGTCAAATCTCTTCTCTTCTGGGACTGCTGTTCCATCAACCAATCTCGTTACAACTGATACCTCCAACTAATTCACCATGCCCAACCATATTTATGTCGGTTCTCGAATTCTTGATCACGCCTTTATGGACTCCCCAATTTTCCTAGTGTGATTTTGCGGCCACATTTCACTGAACAGGATATTAGTGTCCTGGGAAATTGCGACTTACTGTGCCAGAAAACCCTGCCTTACGTTCTCAAAGAATTTTCTCCATGGATTAATGCTATTCCTGTTGAACCTCGGAAAATAAAGTTGATACTCGTCCCGGAATCCATGGCTCGGCCTTGAGCAATGATCATGTTCCAGAGACGGACTGTTTACATGTCTTTCCAGTTGAGAAAAATTTGAAAACTTTGTTACACTATAATTCCATCATGCCGTTGTTGCCTCGTCTTACTTACGGTATTCCTATTTTATTGGCGGCTCCATACTTTCGAAGAGCCCCCCGGGTTACTTGAACCCCGTTCCGGGCCTCCTGTCAGTGTCGTCATGGAGGTTTATGCCTCTTTTGACCCGGTACTCTTCAAAGCCAACAAAACCTGACCATCGCAATATGTTCTTTGGTTCCGAGAACACCACAATGAGGCACCTCTATGGCCCTTTCAAACATCTATAAAGTAGCAGCTTCTCTCTGATTTCTTCTTCTCTTTCTTTTCCTTTTTCTTCTTCTTCACCAAGCTTTGCATTCAGGTAAGTCTACAGCCTCTTTTTGTCTCAACCATCAGAACAAACACAATTGCAGTCAACATTCACAATGTCTCTCTCTCAGCAGCAAGCTCTCCCTCCTTGCTTCTCTACTCCTCTCTCTACTCCTTTTTCTACTTTCTGCACCAAGATGGGAGTTGAAGATCCCATCAACGACCTTCTTTCCTTCTCCTCCCTCTCCATCTCTCCTCCTCAGACCCTCCCCACTGAGATGGAGATTGATGAAGAGCCTTCTTCTTTTTCTTCTTCTTCTCAGGCATCTCAAAGCCCTTTTTCCCTCGAGAAGTGTGGCTTCCGCCGTGCTTCTCGCTCTCCCCCCCGTCCCAAGGAACCGCTCGCTGGAGAGTCTACTCAAAAGCGTCGGCGCCGAAGGAACAACAAAGCACAGACCGAGACCAAGCCCAAACCCCATCGCAGCGGTGGTAATCGAGGGGGCAAGGCCAAGTCCCAGAAGCAACAACTTGAGGGTGCTGAGAAGCCGAAGCAGAAGGGCCAGCAGCGCAAGCAGCAGCCCAGAAAGCCTAGGCAGAAACGGGGCCCGAAGAGAGTTGAAGCGAAGGAGGACAAGCCTACGAACCCATTCCTGAACCCATTCGCCCGGGGCAAGGGTCAAGATCAACGTCGCTAACTGCATACACTCTTGGATGGGCTATCCTTCGGGATATGCCTTGATAAAACCCCCAAAACACCCAAAAAAAATTGAAAAGCCTGAAAAGAGAAAAAAAAAAGATGTCCGTTTTCTTTGTCTTTGTTTTGCTTTTATGTTCTTCTCTCCTCCTCCTCCTCCTCCTCCTCCTCTTCTTCTTCTCCTCTCTATTGCAATTGTTTAGTTCTGGCTGAGGCAATAGGGGCTATGACTGTCACAATCTGATGCAGGCAAGGTCCCCGACTTCAGACTCGCGTACTGAGAACGCTTACCATCCATACCTCACTTCTCTCCCCGGTCCCGGCGAACCATGATCGCCCGTCTTCCTACCTCTTCTCTCTCTAGCCCCGGCGAGCTGTGATCGCCTTTCTCTCCACCCCATCTCGCAATGGCCCCGGTGAGCCTATCACTACTCCTTTGGGCAATGAAGTCGGACTCCTAACCTCCCCGTGGTATTGCCTGGGAACTTCCTTTCCTTCACTGGATCGGATGCTAAGTCTACGGACTGGAGACGCAAACAGCTTTTATCACTACCATATTCTTTGCTTTGGTTTTCAACATTTTTCTCATGGTCTTTACCAAAGCTCAATTACCTGTCATCTATTGTTTTCTGCTTCCCTTTGTAAAGGCTTATCACCTTGTCATTGTTGCTTATTACCATTCCCTCATCCATTCGCGATGTCGAATTCGCCAGCACCCTGATCACTCAACTCGAGCCATACAAATTTCAGTTTTTCTGGAGGGGTTCACCGAGCATCGAGCTAGCCATATCCATGATAATCATTCCTTTCGTCCCTGTACACGCTCTTTCCTTGTAGATACTTACTTGCCAGTTGGAATTCTTCTCATTAGTCTGTTCTCTGTTCTCTGTTAGTCGACTCCCGGATCAAACTCTCGAAGCTAGGGCCGGTCGGTGTTAGGACACGGGCCGCCCTCTTACCGGCAAAAGTGAATCAGTGGCCGCCAAGCCTACTACTGCACCGGCATTACGGCCCCTCCATACTTACTCTTCGTTCTATAATTCCTGGGGTTGCTACACAGTTCGCATGAATGTGAGGTTCTATCGTGCGTTTTTTTTCTCATCCGTTCCCGTACATAATGAAAGCCTGCAATGTTGTTCCGGTACACGATGAGCACAATGTTGTAGTTTCGCCAGCCAATCGGCACTGACAAACCAGGTTCTTCGACGTCCCTTTGCACCCAAATGCCCAATGGCCCTTCGCCTCGATGCATATGATCAAACAGAACGAGCTTGCAGGGATTAGGAATGCCATCGGGTCTTCCTACTCCTTGGGATTACGAAAACGATGATGTGGTTTCCAAAATGCTCATATCAATTGCCTGCCCGTACTTGAATGAAGCGACAAAGTCATTACATGAAAATACCATCAAACCAGATCAACAGCGCCCGCGAACTATGCCGCTACTCTTACAAAACGCCAAGATGTCCGTCTTCCTCTTGCCCAGTCATGCATCATCCATGGGGTGTCGTCATCCGCCCGGAAAGCATCATCCATTCCCCCAAAACGTGAAGCGTCAATCACCGTCTAAACAGTGCTCATGTGGTGGCAGCAGCAAGTCCACTCCCCGCCGGGCTCCTGCTTCCATACGCTGTTGCAAATGCCCTCCGTCGCGACCAGCTTGTTTCCCTTTTGGCGCCAGGCGGTGACGCGGTAGACGAGGCTGGAGCTCATGACGTCGATCTCGACGAACTCGGGGTCGTCGTGCATTTTGTAGGCCGTCCAGGGCTCCCATTCCTCGTCGAGGAACTCCTGCAGGGTCGGCTTCGATTTCGGCGAGTACGGCTTTTGGCCCGGGTGGGCGAGGACGGCCTCCTTGTCGAGGTACTTCTTGAGGTGCTTGGGCTTGGTGTCGCACATGGCGCGCCAAAGGAGGGTCTCGGCCTCGAGCGTGTCTTCCTTGTTGCGGGAGTAGATGGTCCCCGACCCCGAGTTCTCTTCGTCGCCCATTCTGCTGTCTTGCGACGTTTGTATGCGTGGGCTGCGTGTAGTTGGTTGGTTACTGCAGATCTGCCGTGGAGGATGTCTTCCTGGATCGCGGGGTTCCGGTCATGAAGCTCGGTCGTTTGGTGTTGGCAGCGTACGGGCGCGGGCGCATCTGGGGCGGCGAGGGAGCTCTTATGATGTCGCCCAGAGCTCTGGCCTCGCCCGCCCCGGGCAGCGCATTGCGTGTGACGGAGTCGTCCAGAAACAGGAAATCCTGGCCTGCCTGGTGTCTCTGATTGGGCGGGCAGGAAAATGCTTCGGCGTTCGTGGCCTTGACGTCACACTCAGCGATGAACAGCGGCGAAGAGGGGCCCAGCGGCTCGCTGCGGGGGGAGGGAGGGACAGGGGTTGGAAACAGGTTACTTGATTCTCCGTGCGTGCCTCGAGGTCTAGACTTTTCCACACACATCCCGTTGTTCTCCTGTCAAGTCGAAGGCCCGAGGCTCTGATGTAACGCGTGCATTGACAGGTCCGGGGACAACCCGGCCGAGAAGGTTGATCAAGACTCAAAGTGCATCTCGTTCGTGTTGGTGGTGGTGGGCGACGTGGTAGCCGGCTCCGCCCGTCGATCGTGGGCCGTCGGCTTTGGCGCGTCGAGCCATCATCAAAGTTCCCGTCCCGTCGCGGCCTGTCAAGGCCAGCCCGGCCGTCTTGTGGAATCCCCCATATCTCGAGACTACATCAGGGAAGCTTCTCATAGGTCTCACAGTCACAGCATACCCAAGCCTGTCTTTGTTCCGATGGTCAACGTGCACACTGCGCGTCTTGCATCCACGATAAGGTGCTCGGCTCAGTATGAGCGGATTGATTGCGTCCGAACCCACAGACTGCAAGCCTCATACGCTGCTACCATGAGCATGATTTTACATAATCAACCACTTTTGACAAGTTGTTCACGCTGTTGCCAGTTTAAATGCACTTCTGTTTTTGTGCTCGATGGAACTCGATTCGCAGTGAGCGGCGGCGTAAGACACCCGAGCGCCAATGACGTCAGGACTCAACTGGCGCTGAACGGGGGCCACTGTCCGAGATGATTAGTCCATGCAACGCAGAGAAGGGAATCTGAGACTTATACATACAACGCCGGCCAGAGAAGTCATACCGATTTTGTTTTGAGCATACCCATAATGGATGACTGGCAGGAAGCCGCCTTCACGACAAGACACGTTCACAACCGTGCCAGCAAGTCGAAAGCAGGCGGTGGACGCGGGCGCCGAGGTGGGGCATTCGAGGTCAAAAAGACATTTGGCAGATACGACGTCAAATGCCCAAATGCAAGCAAAAAGAACTCGAACTCTTGTGAAGAGAATGGAAGAAACGTCGTGTCTCCGACCTTGGACATTTTTCGCCTGTCTAACGACGGCAGGGGCTTGTTAGGAGATCTGGTTTTGCCAGGGACTCTCGAGGCCAGGGTTGTCTTGACAGGAAGCAGAAAAACACTCGAAAACCTGGTGTTGCAGTTGGAGGACGAAGAAGAATCAGAACAAGACTCCGCAAAACACGACCACAAGGAGAGAGCATACGATAAGGGACAGGATGAATCTATTCAGAGTGACGCCAGCCGAAATGACGATTCCATGACATCGAGCGATGACGAAGAGGGAGACGAGCCAAGAGACCAACAATGTCAAGACAAGGAGCGCAGCCGGTTCCAGAATTTCGAAAAGAACAGTTTCCGGTCACCCAAGTTTTGGTTTCAGTGGAAGGGACAGGTAGAGGCATCCTCGAAAACGCTGGATAACCAGCTTCCCGCAACCGACAGGGTCGAGACTGGAAGGGGCTACATCGTCTTCTCGGGCAACGATTGCCGTTCATTCAAGGGGACAATCACCTGCGATGAATTGAGCTGGAAGAACGTCTCTCTGTCGGGGTGGAAAGAGGTCTCTATGAGCGAAAGGGATGTTCCCTTTAGTTGGGGCTAGCATTGAGGAAAGATCCCCTTGTTCCCCCAGTCGCTCGATGGGGCACCATATACCTTCCTAGGGCGGATTGGCTATTGGAAAGAAAAGAAAACCGTGCAAGAATAACATTCTAATTTCTCACATTCTATTCATGCTTTCAACCCCGCGGGTGTATTCCTGTAGAGGTATCTGGCCGAAGTGTCATCTCCCCAACATTATGCTGGGATCTACACACATAGATTACATCACCACAGACATCCGGATGCCGGAGCGCTCACCGTATCCCAACAAGCCAGCGACTCACCAGCATAAGAAACCTGTTGAATTAAAACCCTTCAATGTCTATAAATCTAGTAGGCATTGAAATCTGCTTCGCTCCAAACCTCTTGTGACCTTTCAGAGTTCTCAAACTCATCCAAAGTATGATGTGTCAAATGGGCAGATAGATAAGTCGGTGTGAAAGGGGGTTTTCAGGAATTTAGGTCTGTGAGGAAACCTCCCAGCATGAAAGTAAAGTAATATATCCAGAGTCATCAGGCTTCAGGCTATGACCTTTCCCCATGCCTATGTTCGCCTGTTGCTTCTCAGAAGCATTGCTATAACTATTGCAAGTGTCATCTACGCTCTCGCCTATGATACTGTCTTGTTTGTCTGACGGGCTCAACTCAACGCAACAGACTGAAAGGTCTTTCAATTCGTACAACACAAAGGCTTTTTCGAAGACTATGGGGAACAAAAAGTCTTGCATGGTATTCGGTCCATACCTTTCTGGTATACGAGAGAACTTACGAGCAATGCCTTCGATTCGAAGCCATCATAACTGTTTCGCAAGCAATAAGACCAAGCTCGTTTCCGAAGTCAGTATGTCTCAGCTATGATAGACACACTGCACCGTTTTTGCTCTACTCTGTCTTACCATTGCATCCGTCATCAGTCGCTGAAGGCCTCAGCTGTGACGAATCACACTTACAGATCAAGACATATTCAATTCGCAGCCTGTCAGTGTGATTCAGGCCTCCTCAAAGCATCGAGACATAATGTCTTCAAAGTAAGTCGTACATCTCTTTACAGTCGAGGCAACTCAAGCGCTTACTCTCAAATTAGGGCGAACTCGGCTGATGGAAGCCTGCGTCTGGCACCGAAGCGGAAAACCCCGACCAGTTCCTCAACGTCCCGAAGAAAGGTAAGCGGATTTGCCTCTCCTTGATCTTTGCGACTGTTTCATAGTGTGTTAATAAGAGGTTAGAAGAAAAGGGTTGAGACACCGCCGCCAAATCCCTTTCTGTTTCTGTGAGTAGGCTCTTCAGGCCATAGCACCTCTTTCGCGCCAGTATATACTCGTTACTCAATTCAGTGTATAGATCCCTGCCTCCCGAAATTCGGAACATGGTATATGAATTTGCTTTCATTCGACTTTCCGGGATCCATCTTGCTGGGAAAAAGGCGTCACTCACATTGAACCCTTCCAAATTCCTTTGGAAACGCAGGGATGTGCGCCACTCTCGACGGCGTACGCGCCGCGGCAATGCCAACGACAGAATCCCGGTCTCATTCCTAGGATCCTGCAAACAGGTTCACGGCGAGGCTCGGGCAATGCTATACGCCAACCACTTCAGGTTGGAAGACATGGAAACTCTCGCTGTCTGGCTGCGTGACTTGGGCTCAGGGAACATTGCCTATTTGCGGAGAATCCAGATCAGGACGGAGCCCCAATCCTGGAGTCCTCGCGTCTCAGCCAAGGTGGAGTCTCAGCAGAGGCGGTACCGAGACGTCTGCCGGAAGGTAGCAAAGATGTTGGCCGTGAGCAGAAACCTCGAGTCTTTACAAACAGCGTTCTACTACCACCACAAGATAGAACCGCCTAGATCGAGTCTCCAACGACCTGGGCCTGTCTCCGGCTGGATGAGTCTCGCTCGCAAGATCGCAGAGTTACTTTATGACGACTTTCGCCCAATATTCTCCCACGGGCTCTCTCGTGGTCGAACTCCAGAGCAGCTGTGTAGCGTTTTGGACGTTAGCCAAAATAACTGGTGGGGTCGCCGGCATTCATTGACTCCGTCCCAGCTCAACGCCAAAGACGCCGAGCTTGCCGAGAAGGAAGTGGTGGAGCACTCAAGGCTGCTTCTGGAGAGGAACCTGCGGTACCGACTTCACCCACGGTACAGAGCTCAAGACTCGAACTTTTGAGACATTCTGGTTGAACTTGCAAAGTTGTAGTCCTGACTCACGGCAACGATTCTCTTATCAAACATCAGAGCAGTATGCGAATAGCTCGGTCATCTTTGGGTGGAATGATTGGGTCTTCTACACACATCTATCAAAATAACTCTTCATCTTCTACTCTGTCGTTTGGGTGTGGTCGATTACACGCTGCCACAAGGTCGCGCGAGCAAAGTAAACCAAGCGCTCAGGGTGACTGCTCAATGTACCATAGGACAAACCTTTTCTCAAGTACATTGAAATACTGTTGTAATTGGTCAGCTTGTTGCAATGCACTTCATCTGGGCTGCTCAGTGACTTGTTCACCCAATCCTGGTATCTCAGAGCAGTAAGCTATGCAGATCCCATTCGAGGACCGGGCTAAAAGCACCAACTATCGTCGACCACCTGGAGTCGAGATTGCAGGAGGTGGATTTATTCGTGGGCACAAAGTCAATTGATTGCTATTCCGTGGCATCTGCGTTTGAAGCATCCTCGGCTCGGCGAGCTAGGCGACGGTCGCCGCTCTTGGTCACCTTCAGCGGTAAGCTAGGTAAGGCTAAGGCAAGGCTAAGGAGATTTAGTCTATATAGCTTAGAATCCCCAGTGGAAGTTCACAGGTGCCCAAGATATGCTTAATAGAGTTGGAAAGTTAGTTATATCCGTGCCCATACTGTCCATTCGGTAGTTAACAACAAGCCGCGTGGTTTTGGTTGAAAGTGGGCTATGAAACCTGAGAGCCAACACGTCATCAGAGGTGGCTTTGTTGCTGAGTCAGAGTAGCGATGGGGAAGTAGTGTACCTTGGCTATTGCCTTGAATAGGTAGGTAAGCAAAACCCCGACTTTTGCCCACGTCCTTCCTCCATCACTCAAGGCAGCCACGTATCATTTTCCCAGATCAATAATCACGATGCACGAGGGTATGAAGCATCGGCTTCACGACTACTTCGATACTGCCGACGAGGCGCTGCACGCCTGCATCCGGGATGGTGATCTCCAGCAGCTACGGCAACTGCTCCGTGCCTCGCCCGCCCCGGACATCGACTATTTCCACCCTGGATTCGGTCCACCGGTTCATTTCGCCGCATGGTGCGGCAACTTAGACGCCGTAGAGCTGCTGCTAGCGGCCGGCGCGGATCCTCTTCTCGTGAGCTACGGCGAGCTGAGGCTCACGGCCATCGGATTTGCCGCTCTGAAGGGGCATCGACATGTCGTCAAGCGCCTCTGGACGGTTTGTTCTCCGGAAGGCCATCTGCGCGGGGCCAAGCCTTTTCAAACGTGCCTCGTTGTGGCGGCGACCTCCGGACATGCTGCTGTTGTCGAAGATTTGTTGGATCAGTGGGACGGTTGGTCGCAGGAACTGAAGACCGAGGCGCTGCTGTGGGCTACACGGCGATGGCACTTGTCAGTGGCTACTTTGCTCCTGAGCCGTGCATCGTTCGAGCGACCGACGCTTCAAGAGGCGCTGCAAGCCGCTACGGCCCAGAAGATGATGCTGTCTGATGAGTCCAAAGTCAAGTACGAGGGCATCGACTACGTTGACCAGCAACAGCTGATTGCGTTGTTGATCGATGCCGGGGCGGACCCGAATTCATGCCCAAACAACACGCCTCTCCTATACAAGGTCGCCTACAACGCAAACCTCACAGGCGCACTCAAGACGCTGCTTGAAAAGGGGGCAGACCCGAATAAGACCAACGGGGCTGGCAAGTCTGCTCTGCATGTCCTCGCCTTGCCGGTCGGATCGAGCCAAGCCAATACCACTCTTCTAAACGAGACTGCGATCCGGCTGCTGCTGCAACATGGAGCTTCCGTGTCTCAGCCAGACAATGAAGGCGAGTGCCCGCTGCACTGGGCGGCTTTTGGATTAGATTTTCGGCTTTTCCGCCTATACCTATCCTCTCATCCAGAACAAGGCTGGGACTCCCTATTGCAGTTAACAACTCCTAATGGGGAGAACCTACTGCATTTTGCCGCCGCTGGGTGCCGTATTGAGGTAATGGAATTCCTGCTTGCTCAAGGTTTGAACATCAACGCGAAGAACTCCAATGGCTGGACACCCTTGATGTGCGCTCTGACCCCCATCGAATGGAACCCATCCAAGCCGGTCAAGTCATCCGCCGACGGGTTGCGTGCAGCTCAGTTTCTTATTTCTCACGGCGCCGAAGCCAACATTACAACAGATGAGGGCTGGACACCGCTCCATGGCCTTGCACTCCATTGCGACTCTGACGCAAATGGAAAGGCAGCGGATCTTACCAATGACTTGATAGCTCGCGGCGTCGATCCGGAAGCCCGAGCTCGTCTGTTGAGCCCAGCCCCGAAGGTGGTTGTTCCTTCGCTCGGTCTGCCCTGGGGCTACCGGTTGCGAGGCGCGATGGCCGATCCGTCAACCCAGAGAATGGTCATTCGGCCCGCCCTGACACCATTGTACTGGGCAGCCGAGCGTGGCGCTGTCGGCGTCATCAGAACGTTGCTAGCGCATGGCGTCGATGTTTCATCCGGGGACATGGACGGGATCTCCCCTACCAGAATGGCTTTCGAATCCAAGTTCCTGGAGAGGCAGCCCGCGCTTGTTGACAAAATCATTGAGCTGCTGTTAGCTGCTGGCGCGGGATTCTAAGGCATTTGTTATGCACGCGTCACGCGCAGCCGTGGGGGCAGCGAAGGTAAGGCAGACACGGTAAGAAGCACATTTGTGGTATAGAATCGTGCCGGGACATAGCTCACATATTACAACATAATCTCAATGGACCTACACCAGTCTCCAGATGCTAGTGCATGCTCAGGCGATTGTATAGATACAGTACGCACTGGCTGGGTTGTGAATGATCCGGGTATCGAGCTAGCTGCTCAACTCGATAGGCGGAGTGATCCGCGGAGGTTAACGATGTTAACTGGCTTGCTTGTTTGTTGAGTTTCCATGCGTAATGCATATGTTTGATGGGAGAGCGGTGCTGTTTGAAACATCGTGTGACTAGCCGTCTGTCTCGATAACGCACAATTCTCTCAAGAGCCTTCGATTCTGCATTTGCCTAGTTGTCTTGCATACTTTACGTACACGGTCACGGTTCACACCTGAAGAGGTCTCAAGAACAGCAGCAGTGGATATATCAGTAGTAAATTACGTTCTCTCATATTGGAAAAACTGAACTCCGGCCCATACACCGCATCCATATAACTACAATCTGCCACGTTGACCTCAGGGGCTGTGGCACCCCCTGCCAGAGGATCTGACAAACACCCCCTTGTTCCCGTTACACTATTTCTTTGAAGGCGGTGGTGGATGCGGCGCTGTAACAAAGCTGTACGAGCCGCGTTCGATGAGGAAATTCAACTCGTACGGATTCAAATTACCAGCTGCCGATGTGTAACCGCGGGGAGGTCGGACCACATAACCCGGATTCTCGGGGTTGAGCTCGGTATCATAGTCACCCGTAGGGGGCTCGACGATGAGTCGCAGACCGATGCCTGCAACGTAGCCATCATTGTATAGTCGCTCACCCCATCGTTGCATCTGAAGTAACAACGGATCCGACGGAACGTCTGGCAAACCGACGTACCAGTAGCCTTCGTCTTCTGGGCAGTCCCAACCGTTCCTAGCGGTGTAGGGGCTGGCAAGGCTGCCGTCTACGCGCCAAGCTCCCTCTTCCTGGTTGAATGGTCGGGCTTGCTGCCCATGGAAGATCCTGAAGCCGGGAACGCCCATGTATGTGCGTCCGCCAACCCTTGTGAGCCAATCTGGATCCCTCGGGTTGATGTGCATGTGGAAGACTGTTGGCCTAGTCAGCATACTTTTCTGCTACGATACTGGCAAAACGCTGCGCCACTTACCAACCCATTGATCTGTTCCCCATTCAGCGCCTCTTTGTCTCGTATCACGGTACCGGTCATAGGCTGTGTCACCAGTGGTGGCAACGCCAGGACGAGGGCCAATCCAGTAGGCGAGCTCGAGGAAGGGTCCAGGAGGCGCGTTGGACTCCTGTCCCCAGGCATATTGCCAACGAGCGTAATGGAGACTGAGATCTCCATTCAAGACACCGTCGAGAATCGTTGAGAGGTTAGGCGTATCGCTCGGGTCGCTATTCATCGGCCATACTACACGCTTCGACACCTCTGACCCTCGGCCACCACCACCAATAGTGAGCTCACGCCTCCGAGTGGTTGTCAGTCGACAGAGTTGGGTGCCGGCTCTTCTTGCGTTGCGCATCCCTTGGCCAGCGCTAAGAGGGTTGAGAAGGACATATTCGAGATGGGCGCGGGTGTCGAGCCAAGGGTAGTCGAACAGATAATCCTGGATTTGGAGGAACTCGTATTCCGAGTCATAGTGGCCAGCGAAGTCGTTGTTCCAGACTGACCTGATACCGTCGAACCCAGCCTGTAACATGGAGAACATGAGAGTCGCATAGGCCAACATCTTTTCCCAGTTGGCCAACGTG
Organism: Colletotrichum tofieldiae; assembly: GCA_022836555.1. Taxonomy (NCBI): domain Eukaryota; kingdom Fungi; phylum Ascomycota; class Sordariomycetes; order Glomerellales; family Glomerellaceae; genus Colletotrichum; species Colletotrichum tofieldiae. The sequence continues at coordinate 378,251 of BQXV01000008.1, read as the reverse complement.
CAATCCGTTGCCCGCCCTTGGAGGATTTCGTACTGCTGAGCCTCACTCTGGAGGTCTCGCTTCTTGCCCGCACCCCCATATGCATCGTGGATGGTTGGCTCTAGAATGGTGGCTGGGCAGGTTGGGTTATCCATATACTTGGAGATCAACAACTTGAACTCCTTGGCTTGGCTCGAGCCAAAAGTATCATCCTCTCCTGGATCACGAATTACGATAGGCTTGGGGTCCGCGCAACAAAAGGCGTTGTAGCCGAAGCAGGCCGTCTCCCGTCCTGGGACGAGATGGAAGCCAATCGACAGCGACAACTTGATGGAGTCTTGGGGACACGCGCCTTCACATATGTTATCGAGGCCGCCTCCCTTGAGATGTCCGTTCTTGGGAACCCATTTGCAGTCGTTAGTAAACTCGGTGGGCGCGGGGTTGGGACAGCAGAGTGCCCTGGCCTCCCCATTCTTGCACGACTGGTGACCACCCCAGCCTTGGGCAGAGGTGGCGATGGCCTTGTTGGTACAGATATTGTCGTAGTCCTTCGTGCAGCCTGACCAAAGGCAGGTTCCGTAGGCCTTTGTGACATCGCTCGAGGTGCAGCAGGCGCTCTGCCAGTTCTTCTTGCACCCGGTCCTGAGCGAGCCCACCTCGACCTCGCCAGGATTACAGCCGGGCTGGCAGTTGCCCGAGTTCTTGTGCCCGCGCCATGTGCAGGTTGGCAATGTACCGGAAGATGGACAGCAGAGCCGGGAGAAGCCGAGGTTGTCGTACTGGTCGGAGCAAATGCTGGTATCCATCATGATCTCCTTGTGCCCGTCACGCTGCACCTCTTTGAATCCGGACGGGCATCCCTCGAAGCAGCTGGTCCATCGGCAGAGCTTGGCCGCCATAGAGGGCAACACCGGCACTGGCTTCTCCTTGGGAGTGAACTCGGGGAAGTCGGGCGTCTTGCGACTCAACGCCTGGTTCAGCGCCTTGATGTTGGTTCCTTTGCTGTCGTCCTGGCTCATCGCCCACACCATGAAGCCTTCAATGCATTGGCTGCGGGCGATGTTACCCTTGAGGCGCCAGGTGGCCACATCGTCAAAGGAAACCCACTGATTGTCCCATGATACCATCTTGACGGCGCCGTCGCGGTCCAAGGTGGGGGTCAACTTCTTCTCGGCGATGATGTCTTGAATCTCGGGATGAAGCAGCACGCCAACCGTGTCCGAACACTTGCCAGCATTGCCGCCCGAGCTGACACGGCAGCCGAGCTTACTGCAGCCCGGGTCCGTAAGGGTGAAGCTACGGCTGTAGAAGGACATGCCCATGGTGACCTTGGTGGGGCTGATGTCGTTTCTCCATAGCAGGTCCAAGGCCAGCTGGATCTCCGTCATGTTTGTGTGACTGTTGACCCACGGCCCGGTCCACTCGTTGTCGATGTCCCAGGATCCGTGCACATCGTAACTCATGATGTTGAACCAGTCAACGTGGGCCTCCAACGCCTTGATGTCGAAGTTCTGGAGGTACCAGTAGCTGGCGGGAATGGCCATGGAAACGCCCCTTTTGGAGTCTTTCATTCTCTCTCTCAGGGCCTTCATGAAAGTAACGATGTTCTTGTAGTCTTCAGGGCGTCCATTGCGGTCCTCAGCAACAGGATATTCCCAATCGATGTCAACGCCGTCAAAGCCGTACTTGTTGCACATCTGAACCAAAGAGTCCAGAAAGGTTTTGGTATGGGCAGACGAAGCGGCTATGTCGCTGAACGTCGTCTGCGTTGGCCCGGGATCATTGAACGCCCATCCACCCAGGGCGACCCAGATCTTGATGTCCGGCTGGATGACCTTGATCGACCCAATACGGCTCATCAAGTACTCAGTTTGTGAGTCTCCAACGCTGACCTTGAATGTTTTGGGGTTGATGGTGGCAAAGCTGAAGATGATGTGTGTGTACTGGCCATAGGGAATCGCCTCAGGCTGCATGCTGTAGCAGGGCCTCTTGGACGGCGCCCAAGACTCAAAGTAGCCCATGACACGGGTTACCGCCTTGTCGCTGCTACAGGATGGCCTCTTGACCTTGTCATCGGCGCAGAACTCTTCTGTGAAGCCACAGAACCCATGCTTGCTGCAGCAGACGTTGAGCGGGCAGGTCTCTTTCTCGCTGTATAGACTGCTATCCCAGCCGGGATTGCACTCTGACTTGCGTTCACATGTGCTCAGGCATCCTTTCCTGCAAAGACCATTAGCAAGAAATTCGTATCTCCCTTTGGCTCGGCTCGACATACCCACAATAGTCAGGGCCGTAGCCACAGAAGCCAGCGCTACTGCAACATCCCGCAGGACATTGTTTGGAGGCACTGCACTCTGCTTCTTGTTGCAATGATAGCTGCACAAGGCAGAAAAGAAAAAAGACGAAGGCAAGAAGTTTTTTCATGATAGTGAACAGTTCCCGCAGACCGAGGGAGTGACTTGAATTGCCGATATTTGCAGACAAAGAGAGCCATCAGCTAGATATAAGGCAGGCAATAGAGATTAGCAGACCGTGTGAGGAGCACCAAGAAGACCTGGAGCCAGGGTGTGCTCCTATTTGCCCCGCCAAATGTGGGAACGATTGTTGCCCAGGTCGGCCTCTCCGTGCTTACAAGAGGCCTATCGACATCAAAAGTCCCATGTCTCTAGTGTAAATGTAGAGTTGTGAAGGATCCTAGCTCTAGATCGCTCCGCGTTCCTGCAGCGCTGCAGGGGCGACAGGTTTCATTGGCCACACCCTTGTCATGCCTGTCAGCAATCACGTAGCATCACGCTGACCATCAGCAGGCGAGACTGTCCGAATTGTTTATGGAAAAAAGGAATCAAGTCACGGGTGAATTCCAAAGAGATTATATTGATGCAGCCAAGAGGCCTAAGGCTTACCGTCGTCCGGAGATGATTTTGACCAACATGCTTTTTTATGGTATGTAGCCGGGCCCCTTATGATTCTGGCGAACGCAGAGAATGTCGTCGGCCATCCCTCTTCATCTGAACACGCAGACAACTCGAGCCTTTGCAATTGGACTCTGAAGAAATCGCCATTATGTTCTTATCCTCTCGTTTCAGCCAGCGAGTCCTCGCTTTAGGCGTCCTCATGGGCACTGCTTGGGGCGGCCCTGTGTCTGTCATGTCCCTCTTGGAGACGCGAGCACTCGGCTTCCAGGCGGTTCCTCAACAGCTGCTCGACATCTCTACTCTGGACTCTACTTGTCTGCAGGTTCTCAAGCAGACGATCAACTGTGAAGAGACGGTCGCGGACTTGGGACAGCGGGAGTACCACGGCTCGCTGGAGGACGCCAAGCTCACTGATGCCGTCTGTGTTGCCTCTTGCAAGTCCGCCTTGACTGTGGCCCGGAGACGCATTGAGGGCGCTTGTGCCAAGACGCCAGAACTGCTCCCTGGGATGACTGTTCTCTCTTACATTGACTCGATCATTGTAGGATGGGAGGAGACCTGTCTCAAGGATGAAGAATCAGGCAAATATTGCAATGGTGAGAACGCATGACCATCAGCGAAATACTTGTAGGAATGCTGACCAGAAATGTACCAGATATCATTGAGTCATGGGAGGAGGTTGAGGAGATCGAGGACATGCCTCAAGATGAGCTTTGTTCATACTGTTACGGTGCCAAACTCCGCCTGATGCAGAAGTCAGAGTATTCGGTTTACGATGAGTACTACGCCGCCATGCTCGAGTACGTCAATAAAGGTATGTCGTGTTGAGGCGTTTCGCGAGACTGAGCTGTCAACGGCTAACTTCTCCGAGAATGTGGCGTGGAGGGTGATACGACTCCGATCAAGCAGCCGACCCAGAACAATGGAACCCAGCCGGGAACTTGCTTCAGCGGCAAGACCATCGTTACCAAGGAGGGCGATAGCTGCGACAGCATTGCCATCGCCAACTCCGTCTCGGGTGCATCGCTGTACTACATCAACCCAAACTTGCCCGACTGCAAGAGCATTGAGGCCGGGCGAGAGCTCTGTCTGCCAGAGACCTGCGCTACATATACAGTCAAAGACGGTGATACATGCATCGAGGTAGGCGTGGATGCAGGGACATCATGGATGAACCTCATCGACTGGAACCTCATGCTCGATGCGCGCTGCTCGAACCTCTGGAACAGCGACCCGTTCTGGGGCCATGTTATCTGCGTCACTGCCCCGGGCGGCGAGTTTGAGGATGGCGGCAGTGGCGGCGGCGGCGATGGCACTGGCAATGGTAATTCTGGCGGGGAGGGCGGCTCCGGCAACGGCTACTCGGAGACTATCGTGGAACCCCCTGAGGGAAAGGTTGGCGAAGGGACTACCAAGAACTGCGGCTTTTACATCCAGGCAAAGGAAGGCCTCGGCTGTGCCAAGATGATTGTGACGGCTAGCCGATCCACTCCGATGGACTTGTTCCTGGAAGTAAACCCTTCTCTGGGCACTGCGGCCAAGTGCGACGAGAACTTAGCCGTTGGTGTGTGGTACTGCCTCAGCCCACACTATGCTTGGGACGACGAGCAGCCGAAGCCGACGGCTTGAGAATGTGGGCTGCTCTGGGGCAACAAGTACCTTACAGGCATCAGTCCACTTGACCGCTTAGCTGATCTCGCTAGTAGTTAGTACTTTGAATGAATGCAGGTCCCACGTATCATCACATTAAGCAGATGACAGTAAGCAAGTGATAGTCGCTGAAGTTGTCATCTCCACAGTGAGCCTAATGCCAAGCCTCCAATGGATCCTTGTAAGTGTGATCTTGTGGTGGGTATTCTCGGATGTTTTTGCCACAAGACCGGGGGCGGGCGGCACGGCTTTGGGCTGCATAAGGCGCAGCTCCGTGGGTGGTAGTATGCCGCCGATTCCCAGAGTAAGTAATCTTGTATGCCACTGCTAAGCCGCTAATGCGGGAACAATTTGACGAGGATTTGATCCTGTCAGAAGTGCGGTTTGTTGGTGTATTGCATGAACCAATGTGGAAGGTGTGAAAGGATGAAGGAAGAAACTGGACAGAGATTGATGAAGAGCCATGGCAATATTGTCAATATTGAAGACCCTGCAGAGTGTGAGAGAAAGTTCTTCCAACGGCCGAAAAGAAGAAGAAATCAGCACTAAGAAAATGTGGCCCGTAATGAGATCGTCGTTCAACAACAGAACGAGGGACTTCCGTTCCGTTGCTCCCTCAGTGAATTATCCAATCCTAAAGGCATAAATATAGGCTAACATGTCCCGTACCTTAGCTTGTTGAATTCTCGTTGTCCACCACCTCCTCCATCAACAACTTGTTAAGCAGTTTGTTAAGATGCATAACTCGGTACTTCTCTTACTGGCCGGCCTGGCTGCCTCCGCTGTCTCCGAGCCGATCCCTCGGCGGACCGCTCCAGCCAAGGCTGCGGCTGTTGTCCGCCGGCAAGGAGTTCCTGATGACTGCACCTTCTTTGATACTGCGACCAGCACAGACAATGACTGCGAATACTTTGCGTCTACCTGGGGAATCACTGTTAAGGAATTCGTCGCCTGGGTAAGTAACAGCGCTACCTACTACCTGGGATAGTATGCTGACCTATTTGCTTGCACTAGAACCCATCCGTCGGCGCGGACTGCAGTGGTATCAAAGTTGGCCAGGAATACTGCGTGGAACGTAACTGGGGTATTCCGCCCTCAGAGACAACAACCGGTAGCACTCCCGGACCTACCAGCACGGCCCCTTCGCCAGTTCAAGAAGGCATCATCAGCACCTGTACTAGCTATCATAAGGCTGTGTCTGGCGATGACTGTGGCAAGATTGTTGCCCAGTACGGAAGCTTTGTCTTCGCCGACTTCCTGAAGTGGAACCCTGCTGTTGGCGAGACTTGTGGTGGTCTCTGGCTCGGATACTACTACTGTGTGGCAGTTCCTGGGACGTCGACAAGAACGACAACTGCCGCTTCTGTGCCTACCAGCACGGTCCCGTCACCGGTTCAAGAAGGCATCATCAACACTTGTACCAGCTACCACAAGGCTGTGTCTGGCGATGACTGCAGTAAGATCGTGGCCCAGTATGGCACCTTTGCCTTTGCCGACTTCCTGAAGTGGAACCCTGCTGTTGGCGAGACCTGTAGTGGTCTCTGGCTTGGGTACTACTACTGTGTGGCAGTTCCTGGGACGTCGACAAGAACTACAACTGCCGCTCCCTTGCCTACTAGTACGGTCCCATCGCCAGTCCAGGAGGGAATCACTGGTGGATGCAAGACGTACTATAAGGCCGTCTCAGGGGATGACTGCAGCAAAATTGTTGCCAAGTATGGTACTTTCTCCTTCGCCGACTTTTTGAAGTGGAACCCCGCCGTTGGCTCGACATGCTCCGGTCTTTGGCTGGGATACAACTACTGTGTTGGTGAGTGCTCAACTTTTCATCCCCAAACACCAGATTTGCTGACCAGCCTACGTATCAGGTGTCGCTGGGACTCCCACCGAGCCACCCAAGCCGACGACCACTGTCTGCACAGGACCTGATCCCACTCAGCCAGGAGCCGTCTGCCCTTGCCAGAGATGGCACAAGGTCGTGAGCGGCAACAGCTGCGATTCCATCCAGAAGCAGTATGGTATCACGGCTGCACAATTCAACAGGTGGAACCCACAGGTTGGCACCACGTGCTCTACTTTGTGGCTGGGTTACAATGTGTGTGTCTCTGCTGCTTAGGGATATTGTCTCCAGTGTAGAACATGGCGTGTAAAGACCTCGGTGATTTGAGAGGGTAGTCAAACGAGCTTAGTCGTACCCCTTTTCTAATGGGAGGATGAATTAAAAGGCCGGCTGCATTGAGGACATGACAATACTTGCGGCTAAAAGAAAACATCAACATTGACGGCTGGGATTGGCAAGACACAGACACCGGTACTGGATGAGCATCGCGAGAGCTATGAACGGAGAGTCTATTGAATAAGATTTAATGTGTCAGATTTAATAAAACAACATATTTAATGGTACAAATCACCCGCAGAACAGACCTACAGTTTGCAAAAGAATACGCAGGTCTGCGAGTTGTGTCTCGAATGAATGACGAGCACCATGCTCAGTAGTTGTTGTTGCGGTTAGGTGTCGCTTGTAATAGAAAAGATAGGCTGCTATTGCGTATGAATGGTTGCACGATTCACACAGGATATGCCTCCTGCTCAGTGAGATCTGTATATTGTGTTGGTCTAGCTTACGAAACCACGCATAATCCTTCTACGGACTGGCCGGTATAGATACATGCAGGGGATTCTCATTCACCCCAGAGGGTCAGTATCATTAAAAAGATCATCTTGGATTAGTTCAGGATGAGATGCTCGGTCATAATCACAATCAGCTCATGCTGGCTCACCCTTGGCTCAAGCCTCGACTCAGATCAGGCGAGGTTAAGGTAGCAATCTCTAGATTTACAAAATTGAATGGGAAATCCTGCATGCCGAGTTGGTCGCGTTCAGTCCGGAACAACTGAGAATGCAATATTTCACTTGTTACTAATTCACTGCTTTTTTTTCTTTTCTTTTTTCTTTTCCTGCCTGCTGCCTGTAGTTGGCAGTGCTGTTGTCAGAAATCCGTGTTTAGAAGGGAGTGGAAGAGAAAAGTGCCATCATCGAGCCAAAGCCAGCGGATTCACTAAACACTTTATCAGTGCCACCAAGGGTTGAGGCTGAAACTGAGGACTCATAACTGTATGTCGTCAAACATATAGGAAGGCAGTTTTATCCATGAGTAGCAGTTTGGCACTCTTCATCCCTATCTAAGTACTGTGGTTTTTAAGTACACGACTCTTTATTTCATTTGGCATCCTAAGTTTGACTGACTTTTACCGAACGGCAATTCTTTCACAGCAACATTGGGTCCTCAGTGAATTATGCTAGCGGTGTCTCTTCTACTCTTGCCAGTGTTTCGCGGAATGATCACGATGTCGCGTAAAAGACAAATTTTATTTTCATCAACTAATTTATGAGCAAAAATTCACCAGTTTAGACACAAACCAACTTGGCGCTCTTAAACCCAAACGGTAACAAGCTGCTAGAGAGGATACCACCGGTAAGAAGCTTCCCGAAGTAGGGAGCTTCAGTGCATCCACTCTTGGTAGTTCCCAAGACTCCACTATCGACTTCATTGCCCGAGCAGCCAAAATCGGGGAACACAGCAACGTAGCACCTCTTAGATGTATCCTGGTCGAGCTGCGCCACAAAAGAGGTGGGCGGATGGATTGAGCACTGATAGGTAACATCCTGGCATTTTCCAGCCGTAAGGGACAAATCGGGGAATTCGCAGAGGGCCTTGGTGACTGCGCCGGTGATTTCGCAGGCAGGGGCCAGGAAAGGAGTAACAGTTGCAGTGTTAGAGGGAGCGCGTTGCTGGATGATGGCGGCGGAGGTGAGGACGGAGAGACCGAGGACGGTGACTAAGAACTGCATTATCCGTTAGGAAGAATTCCTGGCTGACAGCAGTGTAGAGTTATAAGTACCTTCATATTGTGTGATTTAAAGGGCTTGCTTGGAAGACTTTGGGCTGATTGGTGTGAGTGAAAGATGTGTTGCCTTATGAGTATGGAGCAATAGGAAGGACACTAAGTAACTTGCTTCAAATTGATAACATCCGTCGGGGGAAAACGACAAGAATATATAAACGCTGCTGATAATATTTGAAAAGCATCATACGCGTCTCACCTTTTGGTCTTAATGCTTGTCTTATTCATATTGTATGCTAGTACAAGCTCAGCCTGAGCTATTGCGCTTCCGTGGCTGGACTATTGAATGCCGACAAAGCCTCCACCTGGAGTATGCAGGTTAAAAAGACCAATCCAAAAATGCCGGCATCTAGACTGAGTACTAAGTGACAAGTGGCCCACTAGATGACTAGAGAGAATAGTGCCTGGATGAACAACACAAAGAAAGCGTCCTTAGGAAAAGTCCGCAAAGAGCAGACACAGCAACATACAAAGAAAGGTCCTTGAACGTATAGACTAAAGAAAGTAAGGTTCGTACTATTTTTCTATTATCTTTAACTGCGAAGATTGCATCGGAAGAGTTTATTAGGTGCCCGAGGATGCGGCCCCAGTCACCAAACTAGCAATGTTGGCCGATAACTTCAAAGCGGAGTCAGAATATAGGGCGGGAAAATGACAAATCAAAGAAGACTTGTCGGCCATCATTTTGTGTCTGGAGTTTAGATGCTTGATGCGGGTTATTGAAATGTACGGGTAGCGGAGCACCTTCGAATTCGAACCATGTTAGAACTGCCGCGGCGCAACAACAGATCGGCTACTGGCAAGCAACAAGGAAGGATCCAGCCTTTTTCAGAGCTTTTTCACAATAGCGCGGGGCCGTGATCACAGTCCAGAACTCGAGTAGGCTGTCTTGGCTCTTCAAAGTTGACAACAAAAACCCCTGCCTCGCGCTTCGCTACCTGACGCAAGGGTCAAGAGTCGGGTAACGAGCCGTGGCATATTATTTGGAGTTACATCTTCAGAAGTAACTACCGGTACTATTGTAAACCCGGCGCGGAGATACCGGAGCACCCAAGAAATCTGACACTCAACTTGATAACACGGTATGGACCATCCATCGCGAGTTTCCCATCGTTCTCCATGTGTGTTCCGAAGACATGCCTTACATTGACATAGATAATGACAACCGAAGACCTAGACCAGGGTGAGTATCAAGGTTTTCATCTTGGATGAGTATTACCAACGTAGCAAGCAGGCGACGTTTGAGACAGATATGTCAATCCCGCTAGCGACAGCTAATTCAAAGTACATGATCTGAAAAGATATGACGTGTTTTCGAAAAGGTGGCATTGTTAACAGGGCCCCCATCCAGTTAAGCGTTATGCCCAGACATTGTTGCACATAGAAAATGGAACAGGGTAGGAGAGAAAAAAAAGGAAATCGCTGCTACCACCACATGCTACTACGCCTTGGCTTTCTATGATACAGCCGACGACAATTTCTCGCCGGTAAACATTGTGCAAGGAGCGTATGAGAGTATCACCAAAAAGTAAACAAGCAAATCAACGATCCCAAAGTTCCGCGTTAAGAAAGTCCCCTAAAGCCACCCGTCCTTGAACGCCCGATGCTCGGCACATCCTCCGTAGTGCGCGCCCGAATGATCCCAACGTCTCATCATTGCATGTCCATAGTCTGCGAATTGCAGTCAGACGGCAAGGGCGACTACTCCTTCTTTGCGCTGTCATTTGCCGGCTTCTCATCGACATCCATCTTGTCTTCTTCAGGTTCGAAGGCCTTTTCCTCGGTCTTGTCGTCGGTCTCCTTCTCCTTTTCTGGAGTGGGCTCCTTGGCGTCAGCTGGTGGATCCTCGCGCGGGGCTTCATCTTTGGTCTCATTGGGCTCGGTCACTTCTGGCTCCTTAGCTGGCTCAATCTCTGCCTCTTTGGCAGCTTCGGTGGCGGGCTCGGTGGCCTCGGTCGTCTCTGTCGTCTCGGCTGCCACAGACTCTGCGGGAGGCTCGGTCGACGGCTTGCGGGATGCCGGCTTATCTTCCTTTTCTTCCTTCTCAGCAACCTCGGTGGGCTCTGCCTCGACCTCCTCCTTCTTGATTGTCGTCGTTGCCTCCTCGACATCAGCGCTGTCACCCATACCCACGTCACCGTCTTCGTCCACAACGTCGTCCTTCGGTGCCTCGGATGCGGCCTCCTTCTCTGGGGCGGCCTTCTCTGGCACGTCCTCGGTCTCGACAGGGTTCTCAAGAGTAATGTCGGCGTCCACAATCGGCTCAGCGTTGGGGGCTTCCTCGCCTTCCAGAGCACCATTGACTGGCGAAGGCGCTCCGCTGTCGACGTCTCCCTCAGCTTGGCGATAGTCGCCGAATGTACGTTTCTTGGCGTTTCGAGGGCGCGTCATGCCATTTGCCTCGTCCATATCTTCGTCGTCGCTGTCCTCGAAATCGGCCTCGTTGCGGGTGCGTTGCTCCCAACGGCGCTGTGTCATGCGCTCATCAGGGTGTTCGTCCTCGTCCATGTCATTAAGCTCAGCTTCCTCTTCGTCAGTCATGCCACCAAAGGGCTGGCGGGGCACGTCCTGCATCTGCACAGAAGGAGCGGGTTGGGTGTGCCGAAGATTATCTATGACAGCGGCTTTGATCTTTTCCAAGTACTCAAAGCTGTTGGAGTTCTCCATGTTCGAAGGTCGGACGTTCAGTTCGAAATCGGGGCATAGTACTAATTGATTGTTAGCCGTGTCTCAGGTGGGAACGGGGGAGAACCCACTTCGTAGTACTCGTTGTATGGTAGCGTCTTAGGCAGATGCTTGCCAACCAGAACACCGGTCTCGAATGCCCAAGTTCGGGCGACATTACGCATGGTGTATCCACCACCACCAAGAACCAAGGTGGGCAGACCAAAGCTCTTCACGTAACCAACACAGTTGGCGTGGCCCTCCATACTCAGGTTGAAGCAGCCCAATCGATCACCGGACAGACTGTCACCACCACACTGCAAGACAACAGCCTCGGGCTGGTAGAACTTCATGACGTGTTCGATGACTGGCTCGAAGATGGACTTGTATGAGGTGTCGTCGATACCATCACGAAGAGGAAAGTTGACGGCGTAGTACTTGCCGGTGCCGATGCCGATGTCGCGCAGTTCTCCAGTACCAGGGAAGTACTCTCCGTATTTGTGAAATGAAACGGTCATGACTCGATCGGTTGTATAAAAGGCCTCCTCGACACCATCGCCATGGTGGACGTCGATATCGATGTAGAGAACACGCTTCTTGAAACGGAGCAGTTCGAGGATGCCGAGGACAATGTCTAGAAGCTGGTTAGAGGGCGAACCGGCATATCGACGATGGAATATAGCGTTTACCGTTGACATAACAGAAGCCACTGGCTTCGCTCTTCTTGGCATGGTGAAGCCCACCGGCCCAGTTGACGGCAATGTCGCACTTTTGGCGATTGAGGCGGGCGGCGCCCTCCATGCTGCCACCAGCACTAATACCACAGAACTCGAAAAGGCCATCAAAGACGGGGCAATCGTCTCCTACGTTGTATTTGCCCTGCTCTTTCTGGTAGGCATCCATGTTGTCGGGTGTGACCTTTTGTAGGAAGTCGATGTACTCGTCTGTATGAAACTGGGTCATTTCTCCTCTGGTAGCCGGTTTGGCACGCTGCACACGATGAGTTAGTATTTATCGAGTCGCGTCGCGGCTCCCAAGATATGACGTACGTAGATCTCCATGTTCTTGAACAGGTCGTAATGCATGATCAAGCTGTGTGCTAGACGAATGCGGTGCGGCTTCATGGGGTGACCGGTAACATAGGCATAGTTGCCAATGTCGGAGTCGTAGAAATAGGCGACTTTCTTTGGCGTCGCGGAGCCATTGGCCAAGGCCACCGATCCGAGTGGTGACATGGCGTCGGTCGGTGTTCAGATCGCGATGGTGTACGTCGTCGGCTATGTCTGGATGGGATAAGGGAAAATTGGTGGTGGGTGGGAAGGATGGAAAAGGTGCGAAGGCTGCGCGTGGGAGCTCTGATCGGCTCGGCCCCAGATTTCCCAAGGCTGCGTGGAGGCAAAACCGTGGTCCAATGGAATTACGCGACAGCTGACAGGGGGCTGAGGCTGATGGGAGATTATTGTCCAATGGGCAGAGGCAGGAAGTTGACAGCCTGGGCCGGCGGCACTAATGATCCGGTCAACAGTGTTGTTTGATTCGTCAGCAACAGCCAGGGGTTGCCGGCCGAAATCGCCCAATGAGCGCGGCCGTGGAGCAGACACGGGAGACAGGGTCGACGCAGGTCCGACTTGGAGGGGCCCTACATCATCAGGAGGGTCTCGTTGTACACCTGGAAGATTCGTAGCAGGGGATTGTTAGAGTGGCATGAACTCTTGGCAGCAGTCTATAAGTTTCGGTATAATGAACAATCTTCAACGAGCAGCATGTAAGGAAGAGTTCTGCTCCATCAGCTGTAAACATTCGAGATGCCCAGCTTGATATCCAACGAATATCCGTGCCTGCCAACGTGAGTGGATTGAGTGCGGCGAGGGAAGAATGGTGTGGCTAGTGGCTTAGCTGAATGCGACCCTTGTGTGGCTTGACCTGTTCAACCTCGACTTCGAGCCGGGAGCTGCGGTGCGATGTCTGCCAAAGCCCAAAAAAAGATCTACTATTCAATGATATTCGAGAAATGATATAGAAACTGTATCAAGAGACACACTTCTAATATCAAAATAAGATGTCGAACATCTAAGGAGCTGCTTATTCTCACCAGTCAAAACCTGGTGACCGCCACACTCACACGTGACTGTTTGTCAGCGGCGAGTGGTACGTACCGGACCAGGCTAGCTCCGCCGGGTCCTTTTTCGCCAGGCTGCTCAGAGCTGTCGTCAACAACTCACAACCCAGCTGCTTCCATCCGTCTCCATCGCCTCAATCCGCCCCTTCCAACCCCTCCCCGAACAACCTCATCGCGCGACATCTCTTCGACCCAGACCAACCGCCATATCCCCCAACCCCAGCAACCGAATAATAACCTCACAATGGAGCGTTTCAGGAACATGCTCCAGTCCCAGGGCTTGGGCGGCCTGGGCAGCCAACCCGGAACGGTAAGAGCATCCCACCTTGATGAGCTGCTTCGACAGCTCTGATGACCGACCCTCTTGCTATCAACTACTAACTGGGTGCATCAGGACAACACACAGCTCATCGACAACTCTGAGACCGTCTATATCTCCTCCCTCGCCCTTCTCAAGATGCTGCGGCACGGTCGTGCCGGTGTCCCCATGGAAGTGATGGGTCTGATGCTGGGAGAGTTTGTCGACGATTTCACGGTGCGCGTGGTGGATGTCTTTGCCATGCCTCAGAGTGGTACCGGTGTCAGTGTAGAGGCTGTGGACCCTGTGTTCCAGATGAAGATGATGGACATGTTGAGACAGACTGGAAGGTGAGTTTGGGCCCTGCCACTATTGCCGCGCCGCATACACTGACAAACGCACTCCAACAGACCCGAAGCCGTCGTCGGTTGGTACCATTCCCATCCTGGTTTCGGTTGCTGGCTTTCGTCTGTCGATATCAACACCCAGCAATCCTTCGAGCAGCTTACCCCGCGCGCCGTCGCCGTCGTTGTCGACCCCATCCAGTCCGTCAAGGGCAAGGTTGTCATTGACGCCTTCCGCCTTATCAACCCCCAGTCGCTCATGCTCGGCCAAGAACCTCGGCAAAGCACGAGTAACCTGGGTCACTTGAACAAGCCCTCGATCCAGGCCCTCATCCACGGCCTGAACAGACATTACTACTCCATCGGCATCAACTACCGCAAGACGGCGCTGGAGGAGAACATGTTGATGAACCTGCACAAGCACGTCTGGACTGAGGCTTTGGAGATGAACGACTTCAGACACGAGGCCAACTGCAACAAGGAGCGCTTGGAGAGCCTAGTCAGCCTTGCCGAGGGCTACGAGAAGCGTGTCAAGGAGGAGACCGAGTTGACGAAGGACCAGCTCAAGACCCGCTACGTCGGCAAGCTCGATCCCAAGAAGCACTTGGAAGACGTCGGCCAGCAGCTGATTGAGGACAACATCGTTTCCGTCTCGAGACAAATGATCGACAAGGAGGCGACAATGCCCAAGAAGGACGCACCGGCTGGTGCCAAGGATCACCCAAACGGCGATTCTATGGAAGTGGAGGAGGAGTTGTAAACGGGAACAGGCCATGATTCAGGGACGGTCTACAGGCGGGATACCGGGACTTTGCCAGCACTGTACGATTAGGCGTTTGGGAGGTTGGGAACGCAACATCTAGAGATCCCGCCAGGCATAAGACGACTATGAACCAATACCATGGTATGAACGAAACCGCTCTGGGCTTCTGGCCCCGTCTTGTTTCAGCTCCGTGTACATGTGGAGTAGACCATGGCCCCGACTGTGTGCGCTAAAACAATGCCGCTGGATGGTCTTTGTGGGTTTAAATGGCATCCTTCAAGCTGAGCCCCCATATACAAAGCAAAGACTCACTGCTGCTGACCTGTGTTGTTTGCCTAGCAATAATCCAGAACGAACCAGAAACACACACGCACCTTCAACATAGACGTTGTTCCGGGACATAGCTTCAGCCTATCAAGTCTCGATAGAGCAAACCAAAATCGGCTCGACTACTTAACGTTCGGCTTCGAAGCTGTTTGCCGAAGGAACAGTTGACATGAAATCAAGGATACGCCTTGCCGCGCTCATAATCTCAAGGCACTGTCAGGAAAAGTGTCTTGGTGCTTTCTTTCCAGTACGGTATGACTTCTCGTGCCACAAAACGTTCTCGCCGGGCATCTTTCTTTTGTTTTCCGTCGCCATCTAGCTCCAACCCTCGGAAACCCTATGATCGGCGCTCGACATCCACCGTAGGTCTCTATCACTTTCAAGTTAACAAAACATCCACCCATCTGGGAGAACGACATAGCAAAACAACCGAGGAACTTGGCATGGTAGAGGGGTTGAGACTACGATTCAGACAAGCTCATCAGCGCATCAAGAACATGGAGCCCTTTCTTTCACCAAGTTCGTGTCGCAGTGATCGATGCCCGCTCTTGTACAATGAACCGGACGACCCGGATACCTGGACGAATGACTCTTATTCCACCTACGGAGGCAATGTTGAAGCCCAGCCTCAACCACGTTCATGCCATCTACCGCATTCGCTCAACCAAACCCAGATGACGCCGGCGTCAACCTACGAAGTCCTCCACCGAATCGGCCAGACCTTCTCCCACGTTCAATACGCTGTCTGCGGCACCGCAGCCATGCTGTCGTACGGCAACAACGCCCGCCCCTCCACCCATGTTAGTATCATGTGCCCGGCCTACGCCCAAGATGTCATCAAGTCTTGGGCCGCAGCTACAAGCGGTATGCTGGTCTACCCTGGTGAACCAAACATTATCGGGGTCGCAGACGTGGATGGGGACGTCTGGAAAGTGAAGATTAAGCCCATCGTCTCCAATGACAACTTCAGGACACTATCCACAGTGAGGTTCGGCTTTGGCAATGATAGGGCTGTGACGAACATATTGACGATGCCGGCGCTTGTGAACCAGATTGCTGTTGCATATGTGCTTGGTGGACCTGCCGCGAAGGAGAGGAACTTGGATACCATGGCAGGCGATTTGATCTGGCTGTTAAAGCAGATTTGCAACGATGACCGGGCAGAGCAGAAGCTCACAACGCAGGATGTCCCTGCGGTTGGGAACCCCGCCTTCTGGCTCGACTTCACGACTGCGTACGCTAAGCTCCCTGGATTGTTCTACGATGCTGGGTTTCGAGCGAAAGGTGCTGAAAGATCGCGCCAGTCTCAGGTGGTGACGCTGGCTCAACCGAATCATTTTGCACTGCAGAAAGACTGCTCAGAGAGAAGGACGCGGCCCCCTGCGGTTTATAACCCCAAGCTTTACCGACGTCTACGAGAAGGGCCCAACATGACGAGGGCGGAGCTCAGGAAAGTGATGTCGGGTTCTTCGTCCCGTCGTAGGTCGCCAGGTCGCCGACTTTTGAGTCACACACGCAGTAGACAAGAAAGCGAGGATACAAGTACCCGACAAGTCAAACCGTCTATGTCGGCTGTTGGTAAAAGTATCTCGCACTTTCTGTTTGGAAAGACCCGTAAACCAACAAGAAAGGCTTCCAGTAGTTAGTTGATAGTCCTCTCTGAACCCTTCATTCTGGTCCTTACTTAACGTTGAAGCCTTTCTGTCAGTTTCGAGTTCCATATTCTTCCCATTTATTGACTTCGAGTAGGTAGTTCTTTTCAATGCTGAAGCGTAATACTATTTGACATAAGTCCCAAACGGAATTCAGCTCTCGCCACTCATCCTTTGCAGGTGATGTTTCCGAGATGCATAGACTTTTACAAAGAGGCTCAGGTATTCTCGCCAGCCCCCATAATTCCTCCTCTATAACGCCTTCCCAAGTTTGAAAATTGCACAGCCTTCTCCCCGGCGTAGCGCCATACTCGCTTGTAATCAAAAGAAACCATCGCCTAATTCCTTGTATCCCTCTATCAATGCGTATTCCCCTCAGTCTAAGCCCGTTGCTGATACGGGCTCTGGTTATGAAATTGATTGTGATATTGGTCCATGTACTGCTGCTGGTATTGCTGTTGGTACTGTTGCGCATATTGCAGCGCGTACTGGTTTTGTTCCTGCTCGTACCGGTTGCTGTTGTTACTCAAGTGCACTGGCGCAACGGCAGGCTGCGAGCTGAGCTTGTTCTGCTCTTGGACCTCGATGGTTTCGACCGACTGGCTCTGAGCGCTGTTGCATCGGCTGTGGAGGGGAAGCTGATGTTGGCGGATTGACCCGCGAGCCACACCGTTGGCCTTGAAGTAACGGAAGTCGAGCCAGGAGATAATCGTTGCGTAGCCGGCGACGATGCTAAGGAGGATGCCGATGACAACTACGACCCAGCCGAGGGTACAGGTTGTGCCGACGCATTGCTGCGTGTTGGACTGGATGGACATGTAGGCAACAGCGGCCCAAAAGACGATCTCGAGGGCATTGAGAATGAGGTTTGCTTTGAGGCTAGCCCAGCGTTTCAGTGCCGAAACGTGTTCGGTGAGGACTTGGTAGAGGATGATGACGAGAGATTTCGCGCCCTGGTTGGTGGGGTTTGTTAGCTTGTTTTTTGGTTCGAGGGCTGAAGTTAGAAAGACTTACCATTCCCAAAGCCATTGTGCCGGATCTACCCCTAGGTGCATTGGGGAGGAACATGCGTACTACCGTGACACCGATAGCTGCCAATGCCAACGCAAGCTGGAGCATGTGAATGGGGAACTTGAGCCTTGAGTCGAAGAGGCCCATTGTGAAAACTTTTTAGATTGTGTCTTGAGATGTTAGGAAGATGTCGAGACTGCTGGTCAGGCTTAGCCAGGGAAGTTTTCGAGAGGTGTAGGAGATGGAAGTGATGATTGAGTTTGTCGTGTTGATCTGGGGATGAAAGAGTTCAACAACGCCCGGATCAGACCTGATCTATATACAAAGAACTCGCGTCTCGCATCTCGCAATGTCTACGTATCACTGCGTAAGGCCCGTATACCGAAGAAATTTTGATACTCAGCTCAATAGTATTGAGCTGGCGCATGCATACACAGCTGCAACTTGCGGGATTGTGTGAGATTCCGGCCATCCCTCGGTCTCGGTATTTTGGGTGCTTTAAGGGGGAACATTTCTGGCTGCTAGCCTGTGCAGTTCATAAACTGCAGGGTATTTTGCTGGGAACATGAGTAGAGAGCACAGCCCCCCAGGATGTCCATCTCGGTCTCGGTTCCCCACTAAACAGTGTCAA
Source organism: Colletotrichum tofieldiae (assembly GCA_022836555.1). Taxonomy (NCBI): domain Eukaryota; kingdom Fungi; phylum Ascomycota; class Sordariomycetes; order Glomerellales; family Glomerellaceae; genus Colletotrichum; species Colletotrichum tofieldiae. The sequence goes on along the minus strand of BQXV01000008.1, from coordinate 359,993 downwards.
GCCACACGCAGTATAGACAATTGGTGGCCCTAGTAATAAACTAACGGTCGAAGTGTACGCGTATCCACCGTATAAAGTTATCGTTGTCCATCGAACCTCTGGTTTGTTTAATCTCCAAATTCCGGACTCGTTGCGCGTGGCAGGGCCTAACCGGACGGCCCGTGTCAAGGGGATGATTGGCACTTTGACACACGTCTCCCATGCTCCATAATCAAAGCTCTGGCGGCGGGTTCCCGGGTTCTTGTGGTTAGGCTGGACGATGTCCGCCACTAGTGCCATCTGGAATACGCCTTGCCCGCGATGTGGAGATAACTGAAAGCGAGGGTGCCACCCATGGATCCCCTTGAGGCTCGGTTTCTCCTTGATCACGTTGCTCGTGTTTGAGGTTTATCTTTCATGGGTGATTATCAACGTGCTCTCCTGTCTTGTTCGGCTTGCTTTAAAATGTCGCATGTGCATCGCTTCATCCCTTCATTCTCAAGGTCGATGATATTTGGTATCTTTCGTTTTCGACTCCATACTATGTATGGAAATCGAAGTCTATCCAATATCCACAGGCGCTAATTGTTTTCATCCGTTTCGTTCATACAAACAACCTCAAATTGGTAAGGGTTCGCTCCCAATTCTAGACATCTGACTTGTCTCTTCCTTACTTCGGTTCAGCTGGCGTTTTGATTTGCTTCAGTCTACCAAGGCCCAATCAGGTCGTTGCGACAGGGCATTATTTTGTGTTACTTTTGTTTCTTGCCTTTTTCCAGATCGCTTTGTTGTCGGCTGGTAGCTGGTATACGTCTTGAAGATCAACAAGGCTACGAACACCAATTCCCAACATTCAACCAATTCACAAGTCCCTTGATCAGTGTTGTCATATCATAGCGCTCCATTAAGTCTCTCGTTCGCGTTCAGTTGTTCAAGGGCTGCAGTGCCGAACCAGGCTGTTTCGCAGCGCATCACGCAAAAGAAGTCGAGCCGGCCAGCCTTGGCTGACCCGACTGGTCCCACACAACCGCGCCGAAATACCCGTCGCCTTCTGGACTGGGTGTTCTGTCAATATGTCGCCGTGGTGGAGGCTTGAGTGGTGTCGGTAGCTCCGTTTCTGGCCCGTCGATGTTCAAGAACTCGACACCCTCCTCCGTATCGAACCTTGTCAACGGTACCATTGTATCCTTTCCTGGCGACTCATTAAATAGAGAGTCTTCATACGGTATCACATGCACCGCGGGAGGAGGCAGTAGGCCTGGTACATCGCTCAAGTCTATACGGGGTCGGAGTCGAGGACGGGGACTAGAGTTTCGGGCGGTCTCCAAGTCATGCTGACCGCCCGCCTGCTGTTGTCCCGAAAGTGCTCTTGATCGCCGCTTCTGGCTTGAAAATCCCTCATCTGACTGAGTATAGAGCTCGGTGTTGTCGCTCTCGTCAAGATTTGGTCGGAGCCATGACGGTGGTCTGATTCTCGAGTTTTGCCCGCCAATCAAAGGGCGAAGGGTCGGAACGCACACACATATGATTGCGCAGCTCAACTCCGTGATTGACCATACGCCAGCGATGACGGTGTTATAGGTAGGATCGTCTGAAGTAGAAGAGGTTTTGAGTGTCGTAATACGTATAACGGAAATTGCGCAGGTGCTATGATTCAGAAATTAGCAAGAATGTTGTTCGCTATTCTGAGTATTAAAACTTACAAGACTCCGAGGTCAAAGGTAGCCATCAACACGATCTTCTGTCTCAATGGCAGCATTACAGACCGCAATAATGGTATGGGCATCACGAAAATGGCCACATCTGTGACCAGGTTGATTGAGGACCCGATGAGCCACCAATCCAGAAGCGCGATGCATCGACCGGGAACTGTAAAATCCCAAAGACTCCGCAGAGGTATACAGGCCAAGCATACTGACACGACTTGAGAGATTCCGAAAGCGATTACAAAGGCAATGAAAATGTTGCAGAGCTTTTGAAACGCCGGCAACGGGAACACACGTCGGTACTGTAATAGGAACGTCGCCTTGATTGAAGGGAATGCCTTTGAGAGATTAGTGCTTATCGATATAGCGTAGTGAAGGAAGAGAATATGCTGCTTACGGCCTGGTAAAACGCAACAGCTGTAATTGAAATCTAGTCGTCGGGTCAGCGTGTGCATTTGGGCTGGTGGGATGATGAGACACTCACCTCCTGTGATTTGAAGAATTTCTCCCGAGGCAGCGTTGCCTGGTGTAACCCGTCTCCAAAATGCGTATCTACAGCACCCGGCATGTTAATCTCATCCTCCAGGCTATTGGAGAAATACTTACTGATGAGCATCAGCATCCCAACTATCAAAACAAGAGCCTGGATCGACAATTAGCTTTGATCAGTGGATAGGATGACTTGCCGTCCTTCAAAGAGACGTACATGTGATGCCACCAACGCCGAATCATCCCATCCCCAGCTTCTCAACAGAAATCCGCGAACGTAAACCCTTAGAACCGTCGCGGTAGTCGACAATAGCAGCGCCGTCACCGTCACACCGATGACGAGAGGTTGCCGTGTCTCATTCGGGTCCAAGGACAAGGACACCGAGGTTCCTGTTGGCGCATCCTCTTCCGATAGAAAATTTGTTGACTCCATCTCCGTCTAGTCCCTCCCCTCCCCCTAAGGGGGTTTGGTGGTGGATCGATATCGTTAGTGACGGATCGGCGATAGATGGACGGCGCTGTCGCTGATCGCTCTGCCTCTAGACGAAAGGTAGCAGAGGATGGTGGATGCAAATTAGGAATCTGCTCATGTTCGAAGTGTACGGGCACAGGTCAAGATCCTGAACGAACAAGGGGAGTTTGCACAATCCACCAATTTCCATCAATAACCAGCGGCGACCGACCTTTAAGTCCCCGCACCCCGAAGGGAGCTGCGTTAGGTGACGTTGATTGAAAGGCCCATAGACGGTCAGGTATTTAAGGTTAGCGCTAACAACCGAGTTGTCATGGCTCGCTTGGATAGAAGGGGAGAAGGATGGGTCAATCTGAGACTCCCCCGACATTTTAGGCATTGGTAAGTTGGCATAGGAAATGCTTCCAACATCTATTTTCCCTGGTGCCGCTGGCTTTTTCACCGCAGATTGAAATTCTCTTTCAGTAATTTACCTCGTGAAAGACTACCGATACATTCTCGGAGAGGCTCATGCCCGAAACCACGGTGACTCTGGGCGGTGAAGCAATTCAGATTGCGTTCAGCTTTCTAAAATCGGATTAATGTTAGCACCATCACTTCAAATGTCTAGTGCGTTTGAAGTGTTTGGCATGGTATTCTGCTCAGCTTTTTGATGGTTTTTTACCTTTTGTGTTGCGCACAGTCGTTCCCGACGTTTCGTTTGTTGCCTCTGCCTTCAAGAAATAGAAATTACTTTTTTAATGTTGTCGACAAAATCTTCGGATGAGTCCGTTCTCATCAATCCTTGTTCTACTAAACCAGCATTTCCTTGACTGACTCGGAACCACGTTCCCGTATATGCAACTGGTTTGGTCAGTGCTTGGTTGAGTTTTCTCATTTGATCTGCTGGATTGGAGATCCGACTGAAGCGGGTTCGAAACGCACAAATATTTGGGAAATCATTTTTCAACTTCAGATTGAGACGTCTCTGGCTTAATCCCCTGATCTGTACCGGTAGTTCAACCGAGCGACTGATGTCTCCACGTGGTCCATTACTAGGAACCGAGAAGAAAGGGTTCGAGCCAGCATGAGATACATATTAGGCATCCGTTATCTTTAATCCAACCATTGAGGACATCCGAGGTAATCCGCCCGGTACAACAGGGAACAGTTGAGGCCCTATGACCAAGTGAGAAACCTGTGGCCCATCGCCGGAATTTATCGGCGTTGCCTTGGTCAGGGGTGCCAGAATTCAGAACGAAGCCAAATCAATCAAGAGTAGAATCAGTCACGTGTATCTGAAAATACTAACTCAAAACACACAGAGCTAGAAAGCCCTGCTGCCTTGTATCCAGTTGAGTGCGGTAAGACGCAATTGTTGCCATGATGCCGAGAAGTTATTGCGAAATCATATGAATCTCGGAGAAAACTTATAGTGCAAATTGATTTGAAGAAGAACAATATAATGAACATAAGCTCTTGTTGCACTCTATTGGATATTCAGGAGCCTGAACTTGTCTAGCCTCGAGTAGTTAGGCCAAACTCCCATACTGCCAGCAACTGCCTTGAGAGTCCCTAATAACCTGTCCATCGCGACGGAAAAAATTCTTACGGTTTTTGGGAAATTTTCCGCTTGGCGGTCTCGACCTGGAGTTCCTTTAATCGTCGGTGTTGTAAAAGAATTAGAAAGGCGGTCGAGTTGTCGGGTAGCGCTACTCTTAAATATACGTTATTTACCGTGTTTTTATTGACACATAAAACAATTTCATCTAAGAAATAGAGCGGCATTCGTGTCTGGAACACCCAAAAACCCATTTTGAATTCAAGGTAGAGGGTCTTGACTTGCTGAGCCAGGTAGATACACGTTCGGCGCTACGAATGTAATTAGTGGAAAGATTTAGAACGAAGCGGCCATATCAACAAGCCTTTGTGTAGTTAGTTACCGAATGTATTCAAACGCATCTAAATAATGAAAAGAAAGTGTCGGGGCTAATGATAAATCACACCTGCATCAAATTTTGAATCCGCTTCGAGGTCTGGCCATGCCATTGGCCCCATAGCTTGACTATAATGATTTAGCTAGGTATGCACAGTGCTGTCATGAATACTATAGACAAACCCTTGGTAAACATGGAGTTCGGTGGATGGTGTTGATTCTTTCTAGGATACAGGCAGTTTCATGCTGCTTTCTCCTTCGTCGAGTTCTATTTCAATACGAGAACTGTTGATGTATTGGTTGGCATTTTATGGTTTGGAACGGTGTGAGAGACAAGTTGCTTCTGAGGTCTTTAGCGACCAAGTGCTAGCAAGAACAGATACGCATGCATGTAGAGTATAAACACGTAGCTGCTCCAAGATGAGTCGACGCTTCTATCTTGAAGAGGTTAGCTGAAGACATAGATACTTGCATCTACCTTTGTATTCCTTTCCTGATCCAAATTTCATTGTTTTTCCTTGCCTTACCTTGCGATTGTCACCAATCAGCTATGCTCCTGCGGTGTGTGATCCCTCGGCCCTGTCATACTCATCAGCCTAGCAAGATATCACAGCCCATATAACCTGTGAGAGGGCTGTGTCACTAGTAACATGATTCAAGTTGATAACATTGAGATTGCACTCTTTAAATTCCGTACATAATCGATCATTTGCGCCTGATGTATATACTATCACAACAGAATGATTCCAATATTTGCAGCTTCTTACTAGTTGGAATGAACACACCGTCTCGGAGCGAACTTCATGATAATGTGAAACCACGTATGACTTGTTTGACTCAAGTACTTCGCAACGCTCAATGGACATTGGAAGTGAGAGAAGCATTGGGAAGCGCCAGTTGTCGTTTTCGTGATGAAATATGATCAGAATATGCCGCAACAGAGATTCAAGTCAATCTTGACCGCATTTATCAAGGGTACGGATATACCACGTACTTCTCGACCGGTGTTCGAAGACTCTTCAACAATTATGGGGGCAAGATTGTAAAATGCATACTAATTACTTGATTTTCCACTTTAATTATGTTTGGCGAAGAGAAGATAGTAGGGTAAATCAACACCTATTACCAAGGAGTAAATCTCCAAAGTGGTTTTCGACGAGTTTGTAGGTGTTATTGGTAGATCATGCTCCACGCCGATATGATGCATCCTCACCCGTTGTCCTCTTGACATCGTAGGAATAGCTGTTATTATGCCCATAGAGATAGCAAATCGTTAATACTTTCGCTATGCTCAAGAAAGAAAATGTCGACACTAGAGATGTTCGACATGGACAGAGACGAACTATTAGCAGTGCGTATCTGATGAAGTCAATACTAACGAGTAAAAGTCAAAGTACAAAGAACATAGTCAGCAATGTAAATCTCCAAAACTACGTTGTGTATGTTATCACCTGTGTATATTTGTGGATCAGAAATTGGAGGGCAGCGGAGCCAGGGATTACTCGGCTTGAAGATGATGGACTAGAACCGTGGCACCGCAAATACATCTACCTAGAAGCCAGCTATACTGAGTAAGAGGCCTTTTCTTTTCCTCCTCTGATTGGGATGGTAGGGTCATAAGAAAACCCCTCCCTACTGTTGCTTCTTGTAAATCTTCTATGTAGCGCTCTAGACGGTTGATCAGCAAGCCATAACTGCGTCAACCTTAGCCTTCTCCATGCATAAGCCGCTCTCGTTTCTTTCAAGTAGCACTCAAGACCAAGTAAAAGAAACCTGGCAGAATTCTTCATTCAATTGGTGAAAAAGAAGAGCATCAGGAAATATGATTCAAGTTCAGCCGGTGGAAATGTCATTCTGTAGAAGAGCCAGCGAGACTGTAGGGCTCAGATGCGAGGCGGTATTTGTGAATACATCGTGTTGGTGCAGTCTCCCTGTACCATCGTCGGCTTGACTCATAAAACTACTCTTCTAGAGCTCGTCTTGGTATGCGGTAACATGAGTTCTGATTGATTTGGAAAGAAGGAAGGTAAATCGAAGACGCGAAAAGCTGATGTCACAGAATTAGCCGCTCAACATCCAAGTATGTTGTGAACAGTGTTGAGACCTTACAGATAAATCAAGCACAAACATAGGAGCGATATAGTTCTCAACAGATATAGCATACGCTTTGCAATATTATTTTCGCCAAAAGACATCGTCATGCTTCGAAATAGAAGAACAAACTCCAGAGGTTAAAATCATCGCGATGGTATCAATTTGTTAGCAACAGGTACACTTACAGACATTAGCGTGGGATATTGGAAGCCTTACCTGGCAGGTATCAGTTCAGAAACGACCAATGTGCCTATAACTGACATTAAAGCTGCGGAAGCTCAACGAAGAGAAAGGAAATCAAAGGAAGTAGTCCAATTGAAGTCTACCTAAAGCAATGTGAAACAATGGAGAAGATCAAGACAAGCTACCGAGAAGATGTTATCCAAATGGCAGCACGAGTACGATTGGGAATAAATTTCAAGGGGACCACCATCTTGTCCGCGAGGCGCAACCCTAACGGAAGACACGCAGCGCCACCCCGAAGTGCCAAGAGGCGCGGCTTCCGGCCTGCGTGCTCGGCGACCTCAAGCATTCTGCCTCCCCGCATCCTTATGAGGCATCGTGTCATGCGGTACTGCTAGCATAATCAGCATAGGGCAAGGTACTTCTCTTTCCGTCCATGAGCCCCCCTCCAGCGTCTTCGCACTCCTGTGAGGCAAGGTACCCGGGTTGGCAGCCATGTGATCTGTATATGACCACACCCAGAATAGGAGACAGCTCTCGGAGAGAGGAAGCGAAGGATTGTGGGGCGAGAACTGCGGAAGAAACTCTTTGACATGAACAAGACCTTGCTCAAGCGGCACACTTGTCCGTACGTTGTCTCGTGTTAGATACGTATACGGCCTTAGATCCCAGCCGCCGCCAATTTGGCTAAGTAGTCTCTTGCAAGAACAAAAGATCAAGCCCGCCAGGTAATGCTTGCCTCTACATGGGAAAGGCGGAAATTCGGAGTTCTTGGACCATCTGGACCTAGGTGGTCTTGCAGCCACCAGAGTGCGGTTCCAGAACCGCGGATCGTCCCACACTTTGGGGGGTCAGGAGGGTGGCACCCCGGTCTTCTTTCAGGAAAGTTGTCCCGTTAGCGCCGCCTTGTGCCAACCGTGGAAAGCTCGAGCCATCCAATTTGGCTCCGAAAGGGGTCCTGTATGCACCAGCAACTGATCCAAAATGGTTGGCGGAAGGCCTTGCCGCCAGTGGCCTGCGAAGGTGGTTTGGGGTCTGGGTGTGCCGGAACCCCGGACGAGACGAGACGTAGTTTTCATGCTGCAATCCATCTTCAGATCCCGATCTAGAAAGAATGGCTTCATTGAGACCCTTCTTCCATGCCCTTCGTCTGTTTTAGACATTTGGCGCTGTGACCAGCATCAGCACAGTGTTGCATACAATCCAGCTAGGCTTGCATGCATATATGAGAGTCGAGTTGCCTGTCAGCATGGCTGCCTGCCTGCTGGCTTGTACAACATGCCCCTACAGCTCTCAGGTTGCCAAAACAAGCGCTGTGCCGCAATAGGACATTTCAGTCTTCTCAGTAGCACCGAGGAGTGTCGGCCTGTCGGTGCGAACCTTGCAGCGGTAGCTTCTGGCCCCATAGGCTCGCTTGCTTGGCAGGAGCGATTGGTGTGTGAAATTGCAAAGTGCTTCAATGCCTATCGATAGCAATATAACGTCGAAACCATATGCCGGTTTTCATGTGAGATGTAGGACAGCCGTGCCGTGCAGACATCTAAGAAGGTGCGGACCAAGGTCTAAGCCGGCCGGAAGCCGGCCCTCGCTGCAACTCGAATTTGCCGAGGGCCGGCAATGGGGTACAAACTTGTTTCTCCTGGCATCCTGACCATCTCCGTCGGATCCCGCTTGCCGTCCGGCTCAGGGCTCATTTCACCATTTTTGTTATGACTTCGGCTTTTTCCGCGGTGAGAGGTACTGAGACGATGCTGTGATTGTTCCATTCTCTTCGAATTTCATGCAAAGCTTCAGTCTTTCGGGCTCAACCGCCCTATTCTAATGTGCCATTTTGAAAACTCGTAGCCAACATTGCTCCATTAGAGCGTTGTGGGAATCGGTATGGTCAATCCAACGGCCCAGACTCTTCGTGTCCCCAGTTTTCGGTGATTTCTGCTCATTATTACAATTGACCTGGACCCGTCGCTTTCCAGAAGAACACGATGCTCGGTACTCGATCAGGAGGAAGGGGTGAATATCAGATTACTCATAAAAGTGCGGGATACATGCTCAGAAATGCCCAGTAACTATGTTCATTATTATGAAGTAAAGGTCATGCTGTTGGGGCGCAGTGACGGTGAGCATGATCAAGCTGGATGCGAGGGGCCGACAAGAATACGAAGTCAATGTTTCTGGCCTTTTTTCATTCTAAAAGGCAGAGCCCTAGGGTACGTGCACCTGGACCACCAGGTGGCATCGAATCGCGATGCTCATCGTCCAACGTGTTAAGTCATCCCATGGCCGGAGCCGTCGTGATAGTATCTCGAGATTTTTGATGGCTGGGAGCCAGCCGGCCGAAAACAAAGCCTCTCGAATAGCCACCTGCGGCGCAGCATGAAGGACGGCTTTCGATTCCGTAGTCTCTGGAAGGATAAGCAGTAGGTGCGACGGCTGCTGCGCGAGAGTGTCGAGTGACCAAATAGACCAGGGGTTGCGAACGCATTAGGCGGCCGCAGCGTGGCGTTGGATGTCGGCCCGCTTGAAGCAGGGAGAACCCACTTTAGGAGCACACAGTAGGTGTGGCTGGAACTTCAAGGTCCTCCTCCCGTTTCCTTTGGGCCTTCGTATGATTCCGAACATCAGGTGAGCGACTGATGGGTCAAGACGAATCGAGACAAGGCGAGGAGCAAGGACGGCCACCGGACAATGCAACGGTCAGACTAATCGGCCAGGGAGGCTCGCAACACGATCCGCGTCGACGGGTCGCGTGTGTCCATGTGCCTCACCTGCTGGACCATGATTCCACCACTCAGTGTGGATCACCATGAAGCCGCTGAGACTGGGTGACTGGCTAGTCAACAGACTTGGAAAATGGAACAGGAAGAGGGAGCCTTTGCCGGTGGCTTGCAGCAGCCGAGGATCCCATGGGGATCCACGGTATGTTTTGGTCCTATTAGAGACTGAGTACGTTAGCATGCGCTTGTCTGTCGACCAATTTCTCATGACAAGTGAATCATTGTTCGATATGAAAAAAGTAGAACTTGGGCATGACAAGGATGGGCGGGCCAGCGATCGCAGGTCCTGGCTGCCCGAGCATATGCAGGCGAGTCTAGAGGCGTTTGCCGGCCTGGGCTGCCGCTTTGGGAAAGATTTTAGCGCGGAGGAAGGCGGCCCGTCTACCAGATAGGAATAGCGTCACGGCGGCGAGAATGAGGAGAGGATCGGGGTGCGGATTGAACATGGGACATGGAGGTTTGTCAACCCACTCACGTCGCGGTCCGCGGTCTTCCATTCGCCTGACTTGTCGACCTGGGGCAATTAGCGAGGGAGGAAATATATGTCTCCGTTAGTTGAGCAAACTGAATCTTCGTGTCGAAGCTGTGTTAGCAACATTCGCGCACACAGAGATGTTGGGATTTCTCCGGTTTTCCAAGTCCCCAGCTGGTCGGCAAGCGCTAGCCGGAACGCTTGCTCTTCCATTGCAAGGTGCTTCGAACGCCAAACAAATGATTTACATGAGGTGCGGCTTGAACCAGGTTGATAACATCCTTGTGCGTACAAGCGCAATTCTACCCCGTGGTAAACAAGGTCGGCCTGGTGCTTCTCGGAGAAGTCAGTCCTCAGGCAATATGGACACACAGCAAATGGGCCTCAGCCGGTGTTGTTCTCAGCCCACATGGAAAGACGGGCCGGCTGAAGTCGACTCTGAATCCTCTCATTTCGACCCGTTGTGGCCCAGTTGGGTTTGGCGTCTCCCTTCTCCAGATCTGACCTCCAATTTCTCACTTCCCCGTCCCAGCTCTTCCCCGCCAACCCTGGCGCCACCTGAACCCGCCCGCGTGCGGCGCTGGAATGCGGCCGGCTTGTGTCTTTTGCTGCGTGGTGCCAGAACCTCGGATTGGTGCTCCAGCGAAAACCTGCTGCTGTGTGGGCAGCGCAGCTGCGGAACTGGGCCAACGATGATTCGTGTGCCCAACCGTGGTTGGCCTGACCTGAAAGTACTCTCTCTAGCTGTTGCAATGAACAGAAATCTCCAACATGTCACGAATGAATAGGTTGCCCTGGCGCTCAAGCTAGACAAACCAACCCGGTCGGCGCGAGGCACGACGGGCAGCATCTCCACAAGCCCACACTCACCCCCAGATCCAGCAAAACCTTCTTTGCCATTCTCCATTTCTCCAGCGCAACTCCACCAGGCCGTTGCCAAAACAGCCCCAGCACGCAGGGCGGCGTCCGCAAGCATCCCTGGCATGGGCTGCGGAGCTTGTCGACCCGCTGATCCGGGGGAGGGTAGAGTAGAGAGCAAAGGCCGGCACAATGCTTATCTCTCTCTGCGTGACCGACCGACGTTGACAGCTAAAGCCGAGACTCGATACATGCTTCGTCTACGCCAACCAAATGCCCATGATGGTGGGATTTCGTCTGCCGGCCCGTTTCGTCTGTGCTGCTGGCACGAGCACTCTAAGTTGAATTGCCTTAAACCTACACTGTTTCGTCAGGCCCGGTAGGTACCCTTGATTAACTCATGCATACCAACAGAATGGTACTGGACGAGCCGGACCTCTGCCAGAGACAATGGGGTTCCCTACACGCTAAGGCAGATAGAGGGACAGGTAGGCTAGACTCGCCAGCCGCTTCCCCATGGGTTCCTAGACGAACCGCCCAGGCGCCTCCCATCTCATTCAAGTTTATTGCCATGCGGCCATCACAAGATTCATAGCACGATTAGCTGGTACCTGCCAAGCTGTGTTCATGGCCCAAGACAGTCGCACTCGAAATCATGAGAGCGCTGCTTGTGGATCACGACCTAGGCAACCCAACACGGAGGCGAGAACCGGCGACTGCGTCCCGCCATCCAACAAGGCCGTGTCTCCATGTGCTCTGTTCGTCCGCCGGATACTGATGGAACGGTCTATGGCCCAAGTGGCAACCACTATCTGCAGGTCTTTTTCTACAACATCGCAAAGGGGACAGGGGGCCAACCAGGGGGGGGTGAACGAGGGGTGGTGCAACCAACGATCTGCCCAGCCAGTACAAGCAAACTCCCAAGGGTGATTCGCCTAGTCCAGCCGCTATTTCGGTCCCATGTGGGAGTGGCCCGCCCTTCCACACCACACATGGGGTGGCAGGCTCGAAACGGCCGAGCTAATTCGATGAGCAATTGGGGTTGGGGTTTCGTTCTTACGGGGCACCGCTTCTCCATCGGAATTCTTACTCCTCATCCCCGTCAAAGACCCTCTAGGCATTGGGGTGAGGCCGACCAAAATCATAAAACCTCGGCGTGTTCCCGCGATCCCTGGCCTGTTTGTCTCGAGCTCTCCATCCTCTTCCTCATCCATTCGCCTCTCTCTCCGCCTCAAATTCCATTACTCGCAGCCTCGGCTTGTGGGTAATCGGCAACGTCAAGCCCTCCCCTTCTCACCGTTTCACCGCAAAGAGAATCCACGTGTCTGGCAAAGTGCCACATACTGCAACCATGTCTGAGAAGATCGACACCGTGGACACTGTCCACGCCCACGACCATGACTCCGATAAGGCAAGTCACGACCATGTCCTCACTTGGCTTCTGTCTTGATGAACAAGTACTGACATGTCTTTGCTTTACAGAAGGAGATCGAGACCAAGGTCGTCACTGGCTCTGAGGCCTTCAACGAGGCCATGATCAAGGAGCCTCCCAACGCCTGGAGCCGAGCCCAGATCTTCATCTATGCATTCTCGCTCGTCGGATTCTTCTGTTCCACCATGAACGGATACGATGGATCGCTCATCAACAACCTGCTCCAGAACCCCTCCTTCAAGGAACGCTACGGCGCGAAGAACGACGGTATCTGGGCCGGTATTATCTCCTCCATGTACCAGATTGGTGGTGTCGTCGCTCTGCCCTTCGTCGGTCCTGCTCTCGACACCTGGGGTCGTCGTATTGGCATGTTTATTGGTGCCGCCATCATCATCGTCGGAACTTGCATTCAGGCCACCGCCAACGGCACCAGCCAGTTCATGGGCGGTCGTTTCCTCCTCGGTTTCGGCGTATCCATTGCCGCCTCCGCCGGTCCTATGTACGTCGTCGAGATCAACCACCCCGCCTACCGCGGAGTCGTCGGTGCCATGTACAACACCCTCTGGTTCTCCGGTGCCATCATTGCCTCCGGTGCGGCCCGCGGCGCTCTCGACATTAAGGGCGATGCCTCGTGGCGTTTGATCACCTGGCTCCAGGCCCTCTTCTCCGGTCTCATTTGCATCTTCTGCTTGTGGATGCCCGAGTCCCCCAGATGGCTTTTCGTCAACAACAAGAAGGACCAGGCCGCTGCCGTCCTTGCCAAGTACCACGGAAATGGCAACGCCGAGTCTCCCTGGGTCAAGCTCCAGCTTCACGAGTACGAGGAGCTCCTCAACATGGACGGTGCTGACAAGCGCTGGTGGGACTACCGTGCGCTCTTCCGCAACCGCGCCTCCGTCTACCGCCTCGGCTGCAATGTCTGTATTTCCATCTTCGGTCAGTGGGCCGGCAATGCCGTTCTGTCCTACTTCCTCGGCTCTGTTCTCGACACCGCCGGCTACACCCACCCCATCCAGCAGGCAAACATCACTCTCATCAACTCGTGCCAGCAGTTCGCTTTCGCCATCTTTGGTGCCCTCCTCGTCGACAGAGTCGGTCGTCGCCCTCTTCTGCTCTTTTCCTTCACAGCCTGCACAATCGTCTGGCTCGGTATGACTGTTGCCTCCGGTATTCTTTCCAAGTCCCAGGTTGGCGAGACCGATGGCGGTGCTCCTATTTTCGACAACCCGGCCGCCTCCCAAGCCTGCTTGGCCATGATTTTCATCTTCGGTTCCGTCTACTCCGTTGGTATTACGCCTCTCCAGGCCCTCTACCCCGTCGAGGTCCTCTCCTTTGAGATGCGTGCCAAGGGTATGGCCTTCTCCAACTTGGCTGTCAACGCCGCCGGTCTTCTTAACCAATTCGCCTGGCCCGTTTCCATGGAGAAGATTGCCTGGAAGACCTACATCATCTTCACCATCTGGGATGCCATCCAGACTGTCGTCATTTACTTTTACATTCCCGAGACAAAGGGCCGTACTGTAAGTTGTCACGCATACCCCTGGGTCTTGTGTAAACATATGCTGACCATTGCGAAAACAGCTCGAGGAGCTCGACCACATCTTCGCCGATCCCAAGCCCGTCAAGGCTTCCATCCAGAAGAAGGCTGTCGCTGTCGACCGCTACGGCGATGTTGTCAACGTCCAAGACGTCTAAGCGTCCAGTCCCTTCCACTGCGACAACCACAATCCCTAAGCGAACGAGCGAGTTGTGTCTCTGTTTTTGTTAAGAGAGTACCAAAGGTTTAATGTCAAGAGGACAGGGAATCGATGGTGCCGAGCTGCCTAATTTTGCATGGGTGATGGGGATGTAAGCGCCCTTTGTTGCTACGGCGGCGGTTGAATATCCTCTCGCTGGCTTATCTCATCTTCGATACCAATATACCACACTTTTGTACCCCGCGCAGACTCGAATCTTCTGCATCTTCTCTCGTGACTTTCTAATTTTGAATCAGTGCTCGCGAATTGCTAACCGCGTCGTCTCGCCGAGCTCTCATCGGATTCAACACCGCTTCCTGGTTCCTGCGCCGCAAACGCGCATGTTTGGCCCCCATGGTACATAGACAGTCTCGCGGCATTTTCCAAGCCTGTTTCTTATTGGATACATGCGGGAAATCCCGTTGGGTACGCAACACGGAGCGCGGAATCTTTAGCGAACGAGCGGATGGGAGGAACTGGTGTGCCAGGTGTTGTGGGGGGTTGGATGCGTGTCAGCCAACGAAGGCAACGGTGCTGAGGCATCTAGTGGTCAGCTGGCCAACTTCATGAATGCAAGGTGAGAAATGTCGAAATGACCAGACTCAAATTCAGGGGTTATGTGGTAGGGAGCGAGAGGGGTAGGGAGCATGGTATGTGTAGGGGCACGCCAGGAGCTGAGGTTAGCCAGAACAACGAAGGACGATTGGTTGACCAGACGACGTGTCAGCTCACTCCAATTACACTACAGTCCCACTTTCCTCTGAGGATTGCTGACCAAGCTCATAGCCCTGATCACCTGTGTTCTTGGACAGTAAGGAGTATCGATATTTTTAAAAATGGCCAAGGATCCGTCGAAGGGTTTCCAAGCCTGGACAAATCCCATTCTTGGCCTTCAACATGTGAATCGGGACGTGACACAAGACAACGTATTGAATTTACAATCGCTATCCTACTTCTGGCCAGTTGATGGTGATATTCCCAGAGGAGAAGCCATACAAGTTAATCAGGAGGACGAGAATGTTGATCCAGTTCCTCCAGCTCTTGTTCACACCCCACGAGCGCGAATTCCGTAAAATCTTCAAAGCCGTAACTGTAATTGAGTGCCTCGTTATAATGCATTGATCGGCTTCCGGAGGCATTACTTAACTGGGTTTTGGATTGAACAAATACTGGTCATTGTTTAGGTTACGTCCTGCACCACAGTCAATGCCTGCATGTGCAGTGTACTCTCATTCTTACTGCAATCCCAACGAGGAGATCTGACTGACGATGTAAACCTTGACTTTCACCTTTGACAGTACCAAGAAACATATGAACCTGTGCCCTCGACAAGTCTTTGCCCAGTTGTCTCGGCTCTATTTCATTTAATTATGGAAAGCAGTGGTTAAATGCAACAGTTTTCAGCCTGTTGAAAGACCATATTGCCTCTTCATAGCGCCCCAAGGGGATCGAATTCGTCTAGAAGACCCTGAGACTTCAAAGATCAGCATAGGTTTTGTAGAGAACAGCGACAAATTTAGGTTTAGCATACATCTGTACCCTGAGATTGTGACAGCCATATACACTAGATGGGCAGAATGCTAGTTTTTATGGCTGTTTACTTTTACATCAACTGATCAAAATATCCCCCAGACCTGATGTACACTTTCTTACCACCTTATTCGGTTTCATGCTCACCCCGGAGAGAAATCAGTTCGGTATGAAGATAGCCTTCACATCACACCTTCAATCGGAATAGGCGACAACAAAATCGTGAGCGATGACAGCCATTCAAACACATAGAATGACTGACTACCAGACATCATATCTAAGATATTTGGCAACTGTCCAAGGCAGAAGACTCGGCATTGGTGGAAGATGGAACTGCCAGAAGAAACCACTGCATCTCAGATACCCTGAGGGGGAAGGGTTGATAAGTGAAGTTTCCCACCTACGGTTGAGGCAATGAGCCTGTGAAACATGACAGGAACTACTCCAGCCAATTGCAGAGATAAATGAGAAATGCTACTGCTTTGTGAGAACACATTTTATGTGAGCAGCGACCAGGATTGTCTGTGTGTCGCCAGGCTTCAGCTGGTTGAGAAGTAACATTCTTACACCAACATTAATATGGGTTTGGTCTTTCGCAAACACATATAGTAGTTGCAAAACTCTAGTGAATCAGCTATCAGTTCCTAGATCCCTATAGTGTCAGTAGAAGACGTTGGGAGTGTGTTTTCAGAATTGCAAAGTTTCAATACGAAAGGTATCGCGTTCAACAGCCACTTCCTGTGACTCTGAGCCCAGGACAATTCTGACCGATTCGCTGTCAATATTGGCTCCCACGTTGTTGTAGAACAGGCCCGGGTTTTGAACCTCTCATGATTGTCATGGAGACTAACTTATTTGATCGTGCAACAGGTCTGCTGACAAAAGCCTTTCGTAAAGCAAACAACCGCTTGAAACTAAGTTGTCGCGGCTGCGGATCCTGATAAATATGTGATTAGCGTTCTCATAATCCATGACGTCCAAAAGACGGGGATTTAGGCTTGGCCGGCCCCATCATGCATACTACTCTGTGCCTTTCGGGAAGGTCAAGTGTCGAAGTTTGCACCACGGGATAGCGGTATCGAATTGGACACGCTCTTGATAAGGTAGGTGGCATCCGAGCACGAAAAGACGCAATCAGATCTCTAGATCCTCGTACGACGCTGCGGTATCTACGGAACCTAACCTGTGATCTGCGCTGTCCACGAGAGCATTCAAATACCGCAACAGTCGCGACTTGAACGCGCGCTGCCTGTGGTTTCCCAAGCTCAACCCTTACATTTTATTTAAAACTCATTAGTTACTATGGCTCGGTCTTGGTTTACTGCTGGCCTCCTTGGCTTTGCCCGGCTTTCGGCCGCTCTAGGACCACAACTCGGCTTGCCTGAAATGTGGGAGGAGTTCGGTCGCGAATCTGAGGTTGAAGCTGCAGTCAAAACGTCTTCAAAAACAGCGATCTTCCGATTATTTGCAAACGACACTTCTCCAGGCGCACCGGACCCCGCCACTCTCTACCAAGCATATAACCTCTCTGTCCCCGTCGACCACTTCCACAACGATTCTTTCTACGAGCCTCACTCAAACGGAACGTTCCCTCTTCGATACTGGTACGATGATCGTTTTTACAAGCCTGGTGGTCCTGTTATCGCCCTTGCAGCGGGCGAAACCAACGGTGCAGGTCGTTTGCCTTTTTTGCAGAAGGGAATAGTTGCCATCTTGGCCGAAGCGACCAACGGGGTCGGCGTGATCTTGGAGCACCGATACTACGGCAGAAGCTACCCTACCCCGGACTTCAGCACGAAAAATCTACGGTTCCTAACCACTGATCAAGCATTGGCCGACACGGCGTATCTCGCTAAGCACATCATCTTTCCTGGTAAACTTGCTGAGCTCAACTTGACGGCTCCCGGGACGCCGTGGATCGTGTACGGCGGCTCTTATGCTGGCGCGTTCGTCGCATTCCTCCGTAAAGTGTATCCTGATGTATTTTGGGGTGCTATCTCATCCTCCGGTGTCACTGCCGCTGTTGTTGACTTTTGGGAGTACTATGAGGCTGCGAGGCTTTACTCCCCTGAGGGTTGCGCCGAAACCACGCAGAAATTGACCCACGTCGTCGACAATATTTTGCTACAGAAAGGAAACACCACTGAAGAGGACATCTTAACCCTGAAGACCGCATTTGGTCTCGGAAACATTACAGAGCCCGTTGACTTTGCCAGCACCATACGAGGAGGTATTGGAGGTCTGCAAGGTCGCAACTGGGATCCAGCCATTGACAACCGTGCTTTCCTACGCTACTGCGGAAACATGACTTCCGACCAAACCATCTGGCCTGCGACAGAGAAGCTGGACTCTACGCTTCGGTACTTACTGGAAGCTGGCGGTTACGAGGCCGAGATCGAGGAGTTGATTCCCCGCTTCAAGAACTACGTCGGCTACGTCAACTTCACCAGAGTGTCTACTTGTCGCCAGACACAAGACGAATGCTTCGGGGCTGGAAGTGATGAAGTTTATGCTGCCGATGACCTCAATGCCTCTTGGCGTCTTTGGTCCTACCAATATTGCACACAGTAAGCAAGCTAGCTGCGTAAGTACCTCGGTAAAGGCTAATGTTTGACCGCAGATGGGGTTACCTCCAGACGGGATCGGGAGTGCCAGAGAGTCAACTCGGGCTGATCTCACGGTTGATAGACATTGATTTTACCACCAGGATCTGCCGCAAGGCCTTCAATATCACCACACCACCTGACGTTGACGCTATCAATAAGTATGGTGGCTACAATTTCAGCTACCCGCGCGTTGCCATCATCGACGGTGAGGCAGACCCATGGCGTGCCGCATCTCCCAACAAGATCGGGCTAGCAAGGCCCGAGTCAACTACTGAAGAGCCGAACCTTGTCATCGCTGGTGGAGCGGTCCATCACTGGGATGAGAACGGCATTTTCAAGAACGAGACAACTGCCGAACTGCCTCCGTTGCCAGTAAAGGAGGCCCAGGATTTGGAGGTGAGGGTTGTACGGGCCTGGCTGGAGGAATGGAAGGAGACGCACAGTTAGAAATCACCAGTCTTGAAGAATGGCCGATGCACAAGATGCAAGAAGGGGTGAGATCTACAAATGCTTTGGATTGACTCTCGGGCATTAGAAAAATATGTCATGACCGTTCAGCAAGCTCTAGTAATCAAATATTGACACAAAAAACCCTATCTCATCTTGTAGCCTCCTCGATAATCATCTCAGCGGCCCTCTCGGCGATACCATAAACGGCTGTCTGGATATGCGCTGATATTAAAATAGGCATGATGCTGGCGTCAACAACCCTGAGGTTCGTGGTTCCATACACCTTGAGCGATGAGTCAACAACGCCGCCGTCCGCCTTGGGAAGCATAGAGCATGTGCCAACAGGGTGATAGATAGACAACGTGGTTTTCAGGGCAAATTCTCTCCACTGTGACTCCGTAGTAACATTCAAGCCCGGCTCGTACTCGGAAACCCAGGTCGATCTCAGAGGCTCGGTAAGTGCGACCTGGCGGCACTTCTTAATAGCTTGAATGGCAGCTTGCAAGTGATATTCATGGGAAAGATATCTAGGGTTAATGAGAGGCGGGCCAAGGGGATTGAACGGGTCGACATGAACGTTGCCTCGGCTCAAGGGGTGCATAAGTCAAGTTACCCACTTCTGGGCACCCCCCACATCTGGGCACCCCAAAAATGCCTCAACACCATGACCAGCCACCCACTTTCTCCTACTTCTAACTATCACAACATTTTCACCACTTATCCAAATCACCTCAATTTTGGCACACATCTTCTTCTATATCTAATGAGTCAGTATACTGAATATGAAGTCAATAAGGCACTTACTGCCATTACCAACGGTCATTCTATCAGCGCAGCTTCAAGACAATGGGGCGTACCTAGATCAACACTTCAGAATCGCCTCAAGGGTATCCAACCTAGAGATACTGCTTTTGCTGACCTCCAGCGACTATCTGTTACTCAGGAGGCTAAGCTGGCCAGCTGGGTACAGATCCAGGCTGATCTTGGGCTTGCGCCAACGCATCAGCAACTGAAGGAGTTTGCCCAGCGCATCCTCCATGCCATGGGAGATACCCAACCTCTAGGAAAGAGATGGGTAAATGCCTTCGTACGAAGGAACCCATCTATCAAGGTCCAGAGAAGTCGATCTATTGATTCCAGACGCGTCAATGGGGCATCTACTGAGGTTATCAGGGACTGGTTCAAGTATCTCGCTATCCCAGCGATCATGGCCATTAAACCAGCCAACCGATACAACATGGATGAGACTGGTATCCTTGAGGGCAAGGGATCTAATGGGCTGGTGCTGGGCAGGGCTGAGACGAAGTCTGTACGAAAAAAGCAGCCTGGATCGCGAGCCTGGGTGTCTATCATCGAGTGTATCTCAGCTGAAGGGCAGGCACTGCGGCCGCTGGTTATATATAAGGGCAAGTCTGTCCAGCAGCAGTGGTATCCCTTAGATCTCAGCCCGTATGATGGATGGGAGTTTACAGCAACAGAGAATGGATGGACTACTGATGAGACTGCTGTTGAGTGGCTGCATAGGGTCTTTCTTCCTCAGACTGACCCTGGCCAGGCTGGCCAGCCTAGCCAGGCCAGACTGCTTATCCTAGATGGGCATGGGAGTCATACAACGACAGAATTTATGTGGCAGTGCTATATTAATAACGTCCATCTGTTATTCCTGCCGCCACACACCTCCCATATCCTCCAGCCACTTGATCAGTCAGTCTTCAGCCCAGTCAAGTCAGCCTATAGAAAGGAGCTTGGATACCTCAGCCAGTGGAATGATTCAACTATTATAGGCAAAAGGAACTTTATTTCCTGCTATCAGAAAGCACGCCTGGCTGGGCTGACAGTCCAGAATATCAAAAGTGGCTGGAAATACACTGGACTATGGCCTGTTGCTATAGCCAAGCCTCTCATGAGCTCCCTGCTGCTGCCCAAGGCATCCAATCCACCAGCAACACCTATCCAGGGTATCCAGGGTATCCAGGATATCCAGGATACAGATGGATGGGTATCTGCTTCATCTGCAGTTGCATGGTCAACGCCCAGAAAAGCTAGGGAGCTGGATAGTCAACTGCACTTATTCAGCCAGCTGGATCAAAGCATTGCCACACAACGCCAGCTATTCAGAAAGGTCAAAAAAGGCTTCCAAGAGCAGTCCTTCCAACTGGCTACTGCCCAGCAGCAAATACAGCATCTCCAGGCCCAAGTCAACAACAGTACAGCCAGAAAGAAAAAGGCTGTCAAAGTTGACCCTAATACTAAGTTTGCCACTATCAGCAATGTACGGCAATCCCAGATTGAGGCTGGCGAAGTTGAAATTGATACAGCTGAATCCAGCGCATCTGATTACCCTAGTGAGGCTGAAAGCTGTATCATAGTGGCAACTATGCCTAGTCGATAGTTAATTGAAAAGGGTGGTTGTGTTGCGATAGCCTCATTTTTGGGGTGCCCAGATGTGGGGGGTGCCCAGAAGTGGGTAACTTGACTTATTTCGGCAAAAGAACCATGCAGCCTGTCTCACAGGACTTTCAATGTACGGGTATGTGTTTGCAACTACGCTAAACTCCTTGTTCCCTATTGATATACTGAGAAGGCAAAAGTGCGAAACGCACACATACTAACTTCGCCTTGGACATGTCCTTAGAACGGAGGGTTGGCGTTCTCCAGGAGCTGCACAAAGTACTCCTGGAACCAGGCTCCAGCTTCCGGGGCCGGAATAACCGAAGACGCAGAGCTGCACTTCTCGTCGTAACGCGCAGCAGTCGAGTCGCTGGTCCCATCACCCTCACCGCCAGGCTTAACCCAGACAACCGCATCCAGCGTGTCAATACCGGTCTTGACGCTCGGGCGCGTGCCGAAGCCGGTGTCCTTGATGTTACACCAGTCGCCCCAGATCTGCCGTCCCGTCGGCTGCTTGCCGCTGCGGCCCTGGTCGACGAGATAGTTGGCCGGGTACCCGGCCTCCTTGAGATGCGGGGTCAGCGCAGCGTGGTACTTGGACTCGTCCCATTGCTCGTTGGGCGTCGTGTACGAGGGTGCCGTTGTCAGGTTCCAGCCGTTGTAGTTGGACACGTTGGTGACGAGGCCGCGGACCGCCTTGGGCGAGCCGGCCTTCTTGTACAGCTCGCCGTAGAGGTCCGCCGTTGGCTTCAAATTACTCGACCAACCGAGCCAGCCTGCGTGGCCTGCGTCGACGTAGATGGCGACGTTCTCGAGGTTGAGGGTCTTGAAGGCGTAGTCGGTGCCCTCCTTGTACGCGTCAGCGGCGCCGGTGCACTTGGGCACGTTCAAGTTCTACTTGGCATCAGTATACCAGGGTAGCCGGCCAAAGTTCGGTTCATAAACTCACCGTAATGAGGTTTGCGAGGCCATCAGGCTCTGTATTCTCAGTCAGCTTGCTGCGGTATACCCTCTTGCACGACATTCGAATACTAACCGTAGACAAAGACCTGGCGAACGTCGGAATACTCCTTGGCCAGTGCGGCGATGGGGTCGATGTACTCCTTCTTGTACTTCTCTACGCCACCGTCGGCGATGACAAGCTCGCCAGCCGAGGCCTTGGCAGAGCAATCACGGTCCGGGAAGTTATAGATGACATAGGTACCAGCATACGGCGGGTTAGCGCCCTCCTGGTTCAGCTTGCGAATCTGTGCCAGAGTGCTGTTCATCAAGCTGATCTTCTCACGGGTGTCACTATGGTTGTCAGTGGAACATTCCATGCGACGCGTTGGGACCCAGTCGAGACACTTACAGCCATGCGAAAGAGGGGACTTCCGCAACCTTGGCCGCCTTCTCCGCAAGCTCACCAGTCAGCTTCGGAATGGCCAAGTTTTTTATCTCATCGGCGTAGTAAGGATTAGGAAACAGTTGTCTGTCCGCCAGCGGGTTTCCCTCGTAGGATGCAACATCGCGGTGCTTGAGGGGGCTGGCCAGGGCAGCGGGTGCAAGCGCCGCGGCAAGGAGAAATTGAGCGACGACCATTGTGAAGAATGACTGTAAAATGAGAGACTGAAGATGAAAAGAGTGTCGTACCCAGATGGATGTCGTGCGATGAGCTGTTTGTTCATGATACTCAACGAGGGCAGACGCTTTCCCCTCTTATACAACACCGGCCATCCTGCCAAGGTGGGACTCGGGCCCTGGTCCCGAAGTTTGACACTTTTGACTTGCATCTGTGAAGCAATGCCCAAGGGCTCTGGAGGACGCGTCGGTCCTTCATTTTGACGTGGTCTCCAAGGATGCCGGGACGATCTCTATGCTTCTCCGTGCCGAGCAATTCGGGGCCTCTGAGGTTACTTTCTCGTGCCGTGTGGGATATAATGCGTCCGGGGCGTTAACGGCGGGGATGTTGCTTGGAAGCCGTTCAACAGCATTGGCACCGAGACGTCCGTACCTGGACGTTTGCCCGATTGGGGAAGCCCGGGGGTTCGCTGCAAGGCTTGAGGAGACTGGGCCGCGGAAATCCCGCGGGGAGTTTGGCTCCGAACGACCACGTGCAGTCGACCGTCCCTCAGGGGTGCCGGCAGTGCTGGATGTTCATGTTCCTCAGCCTCCGCCAGGTTCGGATGACAACACCTCAAAAGAGCCATTTGTCCAACGCCAAAGCCTTAGAAGGTAGATTTGGAGGCTCCAGGTTGATTAAGGGGAGAATTGCGTCCAAAAGTCTATGCTGTTTCGGGCGAGTGCCCCTGTCCATGATGAAATAACTCTGAACGTTGGACAAACCTTCTTTTCGATGGAGATATAGTGAGGGGGTAAGAGGCAATATGTTTTAGCGCCTTGGGTGCGGGGGGGGCTTCAAGGCACCCGAGTCAAAAGCAGCTGGCAGAGTAGCAACTGCGGCACCAACGAATTAA
This sequence comes from Colletotrichum tofieldiae, assembly GCA_022836555.1. Taxonomy (NCBI): domain Eukaryota; kingdom Fungi; phylum Ascomycota; class Sordariomycetes; order Glomerellales; family Glomerellaceae; genus Colletotrichum; species Colletotrichum tofieldiae. The sequence goes on along the minus strand of BQXV01000008.1, from coordinate 336,450 downwards.
GCCTAAATGATGATTGGGCCCAACGCTCGGAGTTTCTGGGTCTAAGTACTGACATAATCGAGGTCAGTTGAATTGCGGACTAGACTGCGATTTGATTGTACATATAGCTCTGCCTTGATCCACGATGGTATGTAAGTACTATAGTTGTTGGCGAATGTTTTAGCATCCATACCAGGTATCTTATGTCCACCCTGATGCTCACCCCCCTACTAATTTGGGTTTAGCCTACATTTGCAGTACTTCCACCTACAAGTATTCAGCCAGCCGTTAGCCCAAGGAAGATTCATTACGTCAGCATATGGGGTACAGATAGGCGTGTAGATAAGTAACATGACTGATTGCTAAAACTTACCCATACCACCTTGTATACTTCTGTCTCGTTCATGAGTTATCATCGGCTCGTCTGCGTTCGGACGGTTGGCCCACATCCTCCCCATGATCGACAACTCAATCAACTGTGAAATGTGCACGGAACACAACCAATGCCGTGCGGGGACTTTGGAATCGATGCGCCATAAAGTTCTGAATTTCACTACGAGTTCCACAACATCAGCGGCTCCGTTGTATTCGAAAACCTATCGTAAGTGCTTGGTATCTCTCTCCGAGCCACGACGTTGTACAAGGCCGTAATGATGACGAAATCCTGCGCCCGGACGAAATAACCTGTGAGATCACACCAAGAGGTAGACAATATCGGCAATTTGCATCAGCTATTAACACCGAATTGTTTCTTGCAAAGACAATTTTCTTGCGAGTGGCCTGGAAAGATCGTGGCAGATAGACCACTGGGTTCATCGGCTTACTGATATTACTGATATGCACCGGAGCCGATAGCACATCGGCCGATACGAGCCCGAGACCGGCACCGGTGCGGAGTTACGGCGGAGCACACCCGCACACGGTAGTCTAAATAAACACAGGCACCTTACTAGGACTGGCGGCAGCAAGATAATATACTGATCCAAATTTCAATAGCTTATACTATGCTCCCGAGTTTTCCGATCTTTCTATGCGTTTCATTTGTTGAAATCATGGTCTACAGGCGGTATAAGTTGGACTCCGTCGCAGATGCCTTGGCCAGCCAACTTCAAACCCAAATGAGCATTCATTCATTGTCGAAGACTCTGCCGAAATCCCCACGGTCAGTAACAATGATTCATTTACCAAGAAATACTCTTATTCGAGTCTTATGTCAGACTATTCGATTGCTCTTCCGGCCATCTGCATAAACACGAGAAAATTTTTCCCTCTCACATGCTTGTCCGCGCAATTTGGGTGGGCCTGTTCATGGTAGTCAATCCTGCAGCTCGCCCAGCACCCGTGGAGTCCCGCGAGACCGGACCGGTGGGAGTGGCAACTCCGCTTTTGCCGTTACCTCTAATTAGTTACCTAAGTCTAGATAATAATCCCGCTGTGCAAGCCATGAGATGTATGATCAGTCGATTTTCAAACACCGGCAAGTTGTTCTAGTTGAGGCTTTCCCGAGCATCTGGGTGCAAGGGTAAAAATCCTAGGATAGGGCTTGCTCGGAGGACGGCTTCTAGACCTGTGCCAAGGTTCAGAGGAGGAAACAAACGCACTTCAGAAACAAAGCTTGCGCCTCGTTCTCAAGAATCTCCCAGGTGTCCAAGAGGGTCTTCGTTCAGGTTGTATTCTTCGACTAAGAGCATAATGATACTTAGTTAGACAAACTTTTGGCAACCCAATCCATGTGTCCAACTTATTTCCTGATAATGGCCGAAGCACATCGATGTCATCCATGCTTTCTTTCTATGGCTCTGGTGATGGTTTTTTGCCACCATCACCTGTACTCTACACAGACTCAACCCTATTTCACCAAAATCGAGCTGGACGCGACATGGACTAACAATCCCCTGTTCGAGGCGACTCGTGGCGAAAGGCGCTTGAAGAGGTGCTTACTGATACCCAAGAACGACGAAGTGGATCAGAGCGGAAATGAGATGGGAATACGGCCATGTTTAGTCACGGTTTCGCGATCATGGTCATTGGATAGCTGACTTTTTGGTGTTGGTTAAGGGCTGGTTGCAGCAACTGGCCTTTGAGACAGGCCACTTACAAACAGCGCACGCAAGTTACTGGAAGATGGCCGAGCCCACAATGAGGAACCCTTTGCCTTTGTATGCAAACCAAGTGGGTTGAACCACCAACTAATTACGGCCTTTCGAGGGCTGTGAACCCATTTTCCCTCGGCTTGCCTCGACACGCCGTCCGCTCCCGCGCCAGAGATGGCTACCCCCATGTTTAGCTCCTCGTTAGTACCGGAGTTCCGCTGCAAGCCCACACCGGCCGGCCCATTTCACCACTCGGATGGAAGAGATAAGATGATGGGGCCATCTGATTAGATTTTGGTAAAGTAAGTTCTCAAAGGCCCACGTTGGTGTCAATCCTTCGCTGTGGTGTCTTGTACCACACTAGCAAGGTCATGCTTGAACCGTGCTTGTCCAGAAACCCAAACACTCTCAACCTAGACACACCACTATATTGCTAGATCCGATGATCGCTGCCTCCCTGGTCCAAAGGCCGCTGCAAATTCTCACATTCCGAGCGGAAATCCTCTGCCCGGTGGCCTGGTTAGCATGGGCAACGAACTGCGTCTGATGCACCTGGTGGATCCTACTCGACTTCTTGGAAAACTGCATTTAAATGATGCATCCCCTGCCGTGATGTCTACTCCTCAACGCCTACGCAAGCGCAACCCGTCAATATCCCCTTGAGTCAAGGCCAACAGTTGCTCCTCTCCGTCATGAGCAATACCAAAGAGTCGGGCGTCTTTTCAGACGGCGTCCAGATTCCCAAGGATGGCACCATCTCACCCTCCACGGACCGCGAGGAGGTCCAGATTTCCTCGGTAGGCGAGGTCCTCCAGTCCCAGGGTGTTACTCGCATGGAAGCCGTCTACCGTGAAGCCAAGCAGAACCGCCTCTCCTTCTACTTGGTTGGGCTCTCTGTTCTGGTCTGCGCTTGGGCCTACTCCCTCGACGGCTCGACAACGTCTTACTACAGCATCGACGCCTCGTCGTACTACAAACAGCACTCGTCCGTTCTGTCGACGCTCTCGATCGCGACCAGCATCATCTCAGCCGTTTCGAAGCCCTTCATTGCGAAGATATCTGATATTACCTCCCGGCCGTACACCTACATCATCACCCTCCTGTTTTATGTTGTCGGATATGTCATCGCGGCCTCGAGCACGTCCATCTCGGCGTACGTTGTTGGCGAGGTGTTTGTCGCCGTTGGCTCTTCCGGACTCGACCTCACCAACGACATCATCGTTGCCGACCTGACGCCCCTGGAATGGCGTGGTTTCGTCAGCTCGCTGCTGTCTACCCCCTTCATTATCAACACCTGGTTTGCCGGCAAGATTGTTGACGCTATGCAGGCAAAGAACCAATGGCGATGGGGCTACGGTATGTTTGCAATCATCATGCCTGCTGCTCTTGGTCCCGCAATCGCAACCTTGCTGTACCTTGACAGAAAGGCGAAGAATGATGGCATCGTGAACCTCGCCTCTTCGAATGAGGCTCGTCGTGCTGCGAGGGAGTTGGCTGAGGAGAAGGGCTACGACGGACCCCACGGCGCTATTGTGGCCCCTGCTACTGAGTCTTCGAGCACTTGGACCCAGAGTCTCAAGAGCAACTTGATCGAGATTGATGCCTTCGGGCTTATTCTTTTGGGTTTCGGTTGGAGTTTGCTCCTTTTGCCTTTCAGTCTCAAGACTTATGCCGAGCACGGCTGGCGAAACCAGTCTCTTATTGCCATGATGGTCGTGGGAGGAATTTTGCTCATTGCCTATGTCGTTTATGAAATCAAGTGGGCGAAGGTACCCAGCGCGCCGCGCAGACTTGTCATGAACAAGACATTCCTGATGGCCATTGTTATCGACTCTTTCTACATGCGTAAGTCTTTGCCTCAATCCTCACCCACATCGACCCCTTCCAATTCTTGCTAAGAAACACAACGTAGTCGCCGGCAACATGCGCGGTCTGTACTGGTCATCGTACGTGTACATCGCCAAGCCCTGGTCCTCGCAAGACTGGGTGTACTACAACAACACCCTGACCCTCGCCCTCTGCGTCTTCGGTCTAGTCGCAGGTCTCCTCCAGCGGTGGACGCATCGCTACAAGATGCTTCAGATCGCCGGACTCTGCATCAAGATCATTGGCATGGGTATCATGATTGACGGTCCCCGCGCCACGATCTCAACCGCACCCATGGTACTCTCGCTCGTCATGATTGGCTGTGGTGGCGCTTTCTCAGTCGTTGGCTCTCGCGTTGCCTCCCAAGCTTCCGTCCCTCATCAGGACGTGGCCTTGGCCATTGCTCTGCTTTCACTTTGGTCTAAGATTGGTAGTTCCATTGGCAGTGCCATCGTTGCTGTCATCTGGGCCGACAAGATGCCCAAGCTCCTGCGCCAGTACCTGCCCGCCACCGCAACTGACAAGGACGTCAAGAGCTTGTTTAACAGCGTCAGGACAATCCGCACCAAGTACACCTTCGACGACCCCATGCGGCAGGGCGCTATCGAGGCGTATCGCCGCACTCTGTACTACTGCCTTGTGCCAGCGTTGGCTTTGGCTTTCATCCCTCTCATTGCGGCTCTCTTCCAAACCAACTTCTACCTCGGCAAGCAGCACAACGCTGTCACGAACGTTGGAAACGATGGAAAAGTGCTCAAGGAGGAGGACCGAAACCCAGAGCCTCTGCCCCCACCGAAGGACAAGAAGGAGGCGTTCCTGAGATTCTGGGCTGGGAGGAAGTAATGCCAGGTCACTGAGCCTCGGCCGTCGTAACTCCACATACGTTCCATGCTCACGTATGAAAGATGGAGCCTCTTCCCATCAGTGTCAGAGGACAGGCGGGCAGCTAGCATCTTGTACACAGCCTCAGACACAGTACACCTTCAGCAGAAACCAAGCTTGATTTACGTGCGTCGTGCATTTCTCAACTTGAAGTATGTGACAATTACGGGACTTATGCGACTTAAAGTTCCACTGCGTATTAGCCCCTGGTACAGCCACAGTCAACTGTATGGTTGCATTCATACTCAGTTGGCTTCATTGGCTGACGGAATGCAATTGGGGCTCGATAAGACATGCCAAGTCTAAGAGTGCTGCATCCAAGCATTTAAGCGAATCAAGGCCAGACGGAAATGTCAGACGGGCAAGCCAATGCCCCTTACACATCCTGTGTTTGGCTGTGGTGATAAAACATACTAATATATTGAGATGTACCACACTACTTGAAAGCTGTTATGCTCTTGAGCGCGCTCTTTAATCGACAGCCAGCCCTTTTCTCCGGGCACTTTGAATCCCGCTAGCGTGGGATAGGATCAGAGTAATGGATGAGACGGATCCTCTCAGTGCCCAACGTTTGTGACCTGCGGGATCCAGGCTTTCCTGTGCTAACCCAATCAATAATTACCAGCCCGATTGGAGATAGTCTAGCTATACTGAGGGGGCGCCTTCGCCCGACTAGATTGTCTTGTGCGGCCGTTGAAGCTTTGGAGGCGTTCTGAGCGACGAACCCTATCGCTGCGCCACTGCCCTGCATCTCAAGCGATGTCCCTTTCACTCATTTTACCCATCGGTTTGCCTAACCGCCCTGGAGACATGCAGCCGGTCTGGTGATCACCTCGTCCGACGACACGTAAGCCAGGCTTTGTAACGCGTCCGAGAGCCTTGCGTTTGCGGGCCGTCCAAGGATGTACTAATTCTAAAAGACTTCTTTTAAAAGGACAAGAACTCGGATTCCGCACACTTCTCTTTCTAGATGGTCAGATTGTGCGTCTTTTGACATCGTTGGTTCATCGCCACCTGCACCCCACGACGCTCCCTCTACCCCGCATTCCCCAACATCGCACATTTGCCTCCGATCACACCACCAATCTGTTGCTGCTGGCGCCGACGCATCGCGATGCCCTCCTTCTTCAAGAGGTCAAAGGCGAAAGAGAAGGAGGCAGAGGCGGAAAAGGCAAAGGCGGAGCGCCCGGCCACGCCTCCGCCAACGTACGCAGCCGTGGAGGAAGAACCCCCACCATTCGAAGATCAGCCGCCGCCTTTTGAGGCCAATGGCGGTCCCAAGGGGAAAGGACCATACACCGAAGCTGATGTCGCCAACATCACGGCCGCATTCAGCTCCCTCAGACTAGGCACGCAGAGGGACCCGGATGTGGACTCCTGTCTTGCTCACCTGAAGCTTCTGCATGCCATCCAGACGCTGAAGGAGGATGTCGGCTACACCGATGGGCTCTGGGACGTCTGGGATGTTCGTGCGGGGCCTGTCCCCGATCCTGAGGTCAAGGGAAAGGGCAGTTCGAGCAAGGATACCGAGGACCATTACAAGAAAATATTGGCGGTACTTCGTGAGAAGCGGTGGGCCGTGTACTTGGCGCGGGCTGTCGACCGTTACGAGACTTGGTGGAAGACGCTCTCGGAGAGACGTCTGCGTGAGGCGGAGATGGTGAACGTCGACAAGTCCTCTGAGAAATACGCGACATTTCCCGAGGGAGTCGAAGACTTTCCTTGGAGCGTTGATAACCTGCCCCCTTTGGGTAAGTGACACAATTTGAGTAGCGCCGACGCCTTGCAGAAACTGACGATATTAGACGTTCTCATGGTTTGGCACTCGCACATGCTCAACCCAAGGGCTTTCCTCGAGGACACCATGCGCTGGGGTCTGCGAACGTTCTGGACGACGGGCATGCCCTGGGCCCAAGTCAACCAGGCAATCGACTCCAAGTTCAATTATGACGTTTCTGACCTGGCCAAATCGAACTGGGAGAAGGCGACGGGGAGGTCGTGGGACAATTTAGAGGAGCCATTGGTAAAGTTCCTCGAGTGTCCTGCATGTAAACGAACTATGGAGGTCCCTTGGACCAGGTGTGGCTTGCCAGAGACGTACAAGGGCGATGCGTAAGTATTGTTCGTGCTAAAATGTTTCCCTTGGATCATCATACTGACGTTGGCCTGGGGTTAGACGACCAGGTCTGGTCGGTAACGGGTACGGAGATGGAGATTTCAGCCAGCCGTGTATACCCGGCTGCGGCAGCCTCATCACCCACCGTCTACTGTCCGTGGCCAAGATGATCAGCGACGCAGAAAGCTACCTCAACGAAGGCATCACCATTCCCAGCACCGTACTCGACCCGAAGACCGGCATGCCAGTCGTCACTGATGAAAAGCTTCTGGAAGTGACGTTTCCGAACCGGCTCGTAGGTCATGGAATCTCCGAGCAGCTATTCAACCTCATCCAGCCGGGCCAGCAAACGGCCTGTACGATGAAAAACGTCCGGGACCTGATTTCCGGAGCCCTGTCAAGTGACGAGGCATACGCCAGAATACAGAAGGACAAATTCGCCAAGATTGGGAAAAAGGAGATCGCAGGAGGTAGGATATTGACGCGGCCGGAAAAGTTTCAAAGCTCCAAGATGATGGCGAGGTACTGGGAGAATAATTCCATCTTTGCTCTGGACCTTGTTGCTGCAACCATGCGCCAGGGGGTGTTCGTTGGCAAGATGTACTCGGTGAGCTTCTCATCACGCCTTTTCCTGGTGAGAACGAACCTCCAACTGACAGGAATCCCACGCAGATCGACTGGCTTCACAGCCCCAATGCACGGGGTACCATGGATCGTCTGGTGCAAAAGTACCACCGCTTCATGCTCATCATGACCGAGAACCCTCTCACGATGTGCGTCCCGACTCTGGACGTCGATCTCGCGTGGCACACCCACCAGCTGGCGCCGAGGGCGTATTACAAGTTTTCCACTTACAACAGCGCGACCAAGGGCAACAAGGAGGCCAGGTTTATCGACCACAATGACAAGGTCGACGAGGACCAGCTTTCTAACGCGTTTGAGTGGACGAGCAAAATGTACCTTGAAAAATTTGGCGAGGTGTACTCTGAGTGTACCTGCTGGTACTGCGAAGGTTTGTCATACAATCCGCACCCAGTGGGCTTCAATCAGACTCAAGATCACTAACTTCTTGTAACAGCTACTCGCACTAACTCTACAGCAAACAGCTCAGCTGTCTTCGGAAGAACCAAAGCACAGAAAGGTATAGACAAGAACACTTCCCATGATATTGTATTCTAGATTCCTGTCCATTGACACCGTTTCCCAGGCATCGACAACTTCAATTCTTCAGCCGCGGCCGCCTGTGATCCCTCATCCTCGGCCCATGTCTCCGCGCACAACGCCTGCCATACGGACGAGTCGTCACCTCTCAACAGATCCCGCGCTTTCCAAAGGAGCCTCTGGGCCACTCGTCTCGACGACGGCTACGAGCGTGCTGTCAAGAGGGCGGCCAAGCGCGGCAAGAAACTACCACCCAAGGAAGAATTCTACAACCACTGGGGCAAGCTGTACTTCCGGTACTCCCCAGTCTCGAGCCCCGCGTACTTGACGACGGATGTATACGTGGCCGGAGACCCTGGGATTCTGAATGGGGCGTGGGCCGACTGCGCTCAAGGGCTTTGCGGTGCGAATGATATCACTGCTGGAGGGTGCGGCGGTCCTGGTGGTTGTACAAACTTGACTGTGAGTCTGGGGGCTTCTCCAATTTCCCTGGATGTTGTGGCTAATTGTTTGGATAGGGAACCTGGTCCGGTGCTTCTCGAGGAATGTCTGGTAAGTATTACTCCACTCTAAATTTCTCTGTACGAGTCCTGACAACGGTGTCCTGTAGGTTGTTCTGCTGGCGCAGCCGCTGCAGGCTATGGAGGTTATGGAGGAGGCTGTGGAGGAGGTGGTGGTGGAGGCTGCGGCGGCGGCGGCGGCGGTAGCTAGTAAAAGTTTGTACAAGACCTTGGGTTCTACGATTCATGCCGTCTTTTTCTCATTGTCTTTGCTTGTCTTTGATATTTCTCAATACTGTCATTCAACCCGTTGTATTCACCTTCCTCCAGCTAGGCGCGACCGAGACAGATATCGCAGAAGTACTTTATGTTATTATAATAAAGTGTTATTTGAAATGCACAATGAGATTTCCTGGATAAATCCAGAGCTTTTTCCAATACTACCAAGCCCTTTGGATCGAAACCGGGTCTCAATCGCCCTCACATCAAAGGCACTGGGCCAAGAGACCGCTGCCAAAGATCCTCATTAGAGAAGGTTTTCACGCCTCCTATCAGTAAGTAAAATATTCCTTGGCGCAGCAACCTGGAATTAAACGGCGACGTCCGAAGTCTGCCGAGGCTGGACACTCAGGGTACCACCCCAAAGTCACCCGACTGCTCTAGGGATGATCCAAGAACCTTGATGCAATCTAGCAGGGCAGTAGCATCGATGGAAGAGCTCATATCAAAGCTAATTTAAAGTCAGGATATCTTCTTTTATTTGTTCGTGTGAGAGGTGAGACGCATTGTGGTTGCCAACGCGTGCCTAGTCCCGGTAGTGATGCTCCTCTGTACTGAAGCCTTACCAAGCCCCTGACCTCTCGCATCACGGTTAAGTTCTCCGGGTGCCGTCAGCATCCCATGAGCAATTACATAGCCTTGGAAGAGACGGTTCTAGCCATTTAAAGCTTTTCAAGGACCGCTTGACAAGCCGAAGGGTCTCTTTGCTGACTTCACCCAGGCACAACACGACCACATAGTAGGCAAGATCATGCGGCACAAGTACGCTGACTGGAGCGGAGAGGGCGTAGACTATGGTAGCGAGGCTAACATACCAAGTGCTGATGAAGCCTAGGAGTTCGCTGGGGCCGTCACTAAGAAAAAAAAGAAGTTCGACACTAATGATCTAGTTGGTTTCCTCAGCTAATCTTGGGGGCCTTGGTCTTCATCCTAGCGGCTCACAATGCGTCGTGGTCATTCGTAGCTTCAAGAAAGCTCGAACTGTAGGAGATGATGTTTAGCTGAAGGGGGTGCACTGATGTCTGAAGAGCCCTGAGAAACTATTCATTACCAAAATTGGGCTTACATCGGTTGGAATGGGAACTCATCTTCTTATCAGCCCACATTACCGGAGGATGGCGGGCTCCAATCGATGATGAACGAGCGAAACAATGATCCCTCTTAAAAGTGTGGACATTCTTGAGTGCCGTTTGTTTTAATCTTTGCTAATGGCAAACATGCTCAGCATTCAAAAACTTCCAAATTAGCCACTTTCTTTAGGTCACAAGCCCAGAGAACTGAATGGAAGCAAGGATATTGATGACTGTATTTGTAAGGAAGTAATCATTCTCCTGCACAGAAGCAGAGGGCACAGTGATAAACCAATCTTGAGCCTCTTCGCAGATTATACTTGTTAGATGTGCGTTGCATCGAGATCATAAACGTCATTAACCACAAGTACCAAAACAAAGCGAACCAAAAGCCCAAAAAACAGGGTATCGAAAGAATCCATGTTGCTCTCAACTCTGCTCCGGCTCTCATCCGAGCAAGCCAGTAGAATTCCTTATCCTTTGTGCCCCAACGCTGCGTCCACTCCGTTGTAGGCGGACTATTTGTTTGCACCGGCAACCAGCCTGTCAGTCACGCCGGACGTATCCTTAATGTAGACATCAAGCTGAGGGGTTGGGGAAGGGCTAGGACTATGGGTTCTCTTGATGAGCATTTGACCACAAATTTGAGAGCCAGTGTGGCCATGTCCAGCCTACTTACCTAGGCATTGCGGGTGGCATTGCTGGAACTAAGTTGGTCTGATTGGAATGAAGGCGCCGGGCCTTTGTTTGTGTTTGTGAGGAGTATGGAGGAAACTGATATGTTTGCTGGGGTATCTGGAAGAAGTCCAGCTTCGGATGCTTTGGAGAACAAACTATCTGTTCTTTTCCGGGGACCTCGGGGGTATTTATGCTTTTCTAGTCCGAAACGTAGCTCGGAGAGCAGCGCGGACTTCTGGTCCCTTCCCGATCGAACTCGACATCGATTCCACATGTTGCGCATCGGATAGCTAATGGGCCAATTCTCGATACCTCTGATACGTGGGGTCATCTGCTCCTCCACCAAGCGATGTGGGATGTCTACTCTTCGCTGCAAATCAGACGCTCACCCACCCCCGTGGCCGGAACCGAGGCCAGTAGCGCCGACACCAAGTCCACAACCATACCGGCTCTACCGACTTCAACCGCTTTTATGCCGGGGTGGGCTCGATCAGCCGGCCAACCACCATCATTAGGACATGGCCTTTGGTGAGGCTCTGTGATGTATCTCAACTGGCAAGTGTCTCTCTTCCTTTCATCGTCCTGTCATTGCCCGCATCCTGTTTGGTCAGTGAACGCCTCCCTCCCCTTCCGCCGCTTGATGGATGCCACGAGAGACGCCATGGGACGGCACGATGACGGGACAACGGGTGCCGACGCGGGTGCGGGAACTATGGGTTTCGCATACCATGCCTCTTAGTGATGACAAGTTATTATCAAGCTCTGATGTCCCTTCACTGCAACTTTAGGTTCCATATTGCCCCCTCCCTCGATCCTTGGCGGCTTTCCCGTTCCCTCACCTTTCCCACATCACCCATGTATCTCTTCTCTCCATCTGGCACGTATTCCGGCGCGTGTCTTGATTTAGAAGGGGACCCACCTGTTGGGACTTCCATTTCTTGCCCGCATATCCATGTAGCCCCATGCACGCTGCAGCCACCTCCAACTGTTTCCGAACCACCCAATCATTGAGCATCTCCATATGAACTCGGGAACAATTTCCGTTGCGGTGGATGTACTTCCTGCAATTGTTTTCCCTCTGCACTTGCCGAGGGCACACGCGGATGGCGTGCAGGTGTTTCTGGCTTGCGGTACACGTTGTCGTGGATTAGCCCTATAGGGAAGTTGGGATGGATCCCTGTCAAGGATCTGGACGAGAGACCTGCGGCGGTATGCAGCGCGTGCGAGTGAGGGCAGAGGAGGGGTAAAGCCGCTGGCATGTGAGGGCATCAAAGGTTTCGTCATCCTGGTGACTGACGGTGGATCTGCAGAATGCTAATCATCTCCGATATCTAGCTTCAGATGACTTACCTCGGGGTCTTCGGGTAGACTTGGGGATCTTTCTAGTGCTGCAGCTTCGAAGGCATTAAAAGATATGAAGAAGCGATATGGTGGCGCTACGAAGCTCTGCCGAGTTCATGGTGCTCGATTGGTACAAGGGGCCCCGGAAAGGAAGCCGACGATGGAATCCCACCCGGCCTGCCGTGTCGAGATAGAGTCAGATGAGGAGCTTGAGCAAATCATCATCGAAAGCGCCGTCCTCTGCCGCCTGCGAAACGTCATGATCATTCGATCTTCGTCCACGGGACCAAAGCCCCGAAGCCAACCGGGACAATAATCTATCCCCATGCCACGTATAGATAGGTATACGCGTGGAAAGGAGGGGAAGGGGGGAAAGCCACAAGATGATGGCCACAGATTAACGGCCACGAAGGTGACGATGGGTGGAAAATGCAGAGGACGGGGATCAGGGATGGAACAAAGAGCGAAGGACGCGGACGTGACGGCATCGGTTTCTCCGTGGCAGAGCCTCAATGTTCGGGTGCAAGGCCAGTCAAAGACCGTATAGAGACGGAGATCATTGTTGGCGTATCAACGTTACATCCTCACACGTGGGGGAGCAGTGATGGGATTGGGCCAATGCAAGAGAAACACAGAAATCGGCATCCATCAAGCCCGTTTAAACTTCCCACCGCAAACTCATGGACCGTGTCGTTGCGCTATGCGGCATTCGTCAGATCTAATGGGCCAATCACGAGGGCGTGCAGAGACATAGCTTCACCCCCATTACCACCATCTATCAGATCATATCTTATATGCCAGGCCAATGATCCATCAGCCGTGTCGTCTAAACGGGGGGGTTGGTGGCAGGATGGGAGGTGGTGAGCCACACAGCTACTCCTTTGGGGCCGAGAGGGAGGGGGAGGGAATGATGGAGTGCCAACGAGGAGGCCGCATGAGGGCGGCCATAGGCCAAGGACGTCCGAACCGCTCAGACTAGGAGCAACGCTGCTCCAACGGGGTCTTTGCAAGGTGCATCTGCATATCGTGGTGTGGGGTTGTATGTACTCGCGGGCCTACCATCCTCTTCCAGAGATTTGAGGCTCTGCCCTTGTAGTAGCTCCATTTGGCCGGCCAGCTTTCGGGGAGGAGCGCATGCCCCCGACCTCCCTCGAACTTTCGAGCTACGACTGCTGTGTAGTCCCAATGAGCTGGGTTACAGGAGGAGAGAAGGGGGAGGGTGTGGTCTGGTTCTTGACCCAGCACATTGCTGCACGCAACGCTGCTGCGCCTTCCTTCCTGTTTCTGCAACGGAGTGTTTCTTTTAGGGCTCTTCATGCTCGACATTCATCAGATCTCATCTGCTAATCGTGCAGTTCATTTTGACGGTTGTTGTGGTGGGAGAAAAGTGCAAAAGTTTGACCAGAGTGTTGGGTGAAGAATGGGGTGATCGGGTGCAGCACCCAGAGGTAGAAGGGCGCGTTGTTGTCTCCCAATCTTCATCGTCAGAGCACGCTCGTACGAGGCTTCCATCTCTCAGAAATCCTTCTTTTATTGACTCCTCGCTGACCATTCGGATCTGGCCTCTAGGGCTGAACAGGTTCACAGCTTGTGCTCTGCCTCCCTCGCCCTCTTCGCCTCCTTCTCCTCTCTCAGCACCTCCTCGCGACCCCTCACCTCGACTTTGCGCGGCCCATCCCTCGTGAATTTGACCAACACAACCCTCTCCCAGTCGCCACCACGGCCGGAGCCCTTGAGCTCCGGACCCGGCTTATCGAGCCCGAGCACGATGCGATTGTCTCCCTCTCGGATAAACAAGTTATGCGGGCTCATGACCTTGTCGGCCCACGGAATCTCCGACGAGGGGTGCCTCCGCGCCGCCTCCGACCCGGTCGCCGTGGGCACGCTCTTGAGGAATTCCAATAGCCCTTTCCGCTGCGACGCAAAGTATGCGTCTCCGTGGCCCTTGCCGGGCGCCGGCGACGGCGCGGCGGCCTTACAGAACTGCGAGACGAGGTGCAAGAGGTAATACTGCGGCGGGAAGAGGATGATCTCGCCCTTGTCGGCGCGGTAGAGCCACGTCGATGCGTCGTCGAACTTGGCGGCCGTGTGCTCGACGCCGCCGTCAGGGGTAGGCACAATGATTTCGTTCTCCATGGCTGAAGCGCCTGTGGACGCTGAGGATGGGAGCAGGTAAATGTACATCTGCGTCGTGAAGCGCTTGGGGACATTGGTGGGCGTCACCCATCTTGTGAAGGGGACCAGACGGCCTATAGTGAGTGTGAGTGAGACGGGGTTCATGCCTTGAGGCGATGCGGCTGATGCAAGTGACGAACGCCGCGCTACATACCGGTGTCCGGGACGCCGCCCACGCTGTCAACCCAGTCGCTGAAGCGCACCTTTCCCTCGTAAATCTGCTTCCGAGCTCTGTCTCTGTCCGCAGAGGAGACATTGACAAGCGTGGATCTGTCGTCCGAGTTTTTCTCCGTCGCAAGGAGGATGCCAGTCTCCTCAAAGCACTCACGGATGGCACCCAGCCGGTAGGCATGGCCATCTTCATGCCTCTCGCGCGCGTCGTTTGGCGGGATCTCCCCATCGTGAAAGGCGTCCAGGTTTCCACCCGGAAACACATGCGCTGACGCAAAGGATGTCGATGTCTTCACCCGGTGCAGCAGGAGGACCTGGTTCGTCGGCGAGAGGAGCAGAATGCTACGTTCAGGTGAGCCCGGGACGCGCGTGACACAGTTCATCACCCATGTCATGGACGAGCTTACCTGGAGCTGGGCCGAGGCTCCATGACCTCCTTCTCGCGCTTCGGCGGCGATGATGACGATGGGCGTTGCTGTGACATGATGGTGATCGGTGCGCCCGCGTATCGTCGAGCTGTGGACGTGTTTGCTCCTGGGATGCTTGAGACAGGCGTTGCTCTGAGCGACGTGTTTGAGCTTAGACCCTTTAGACCCCTGCTCGAGATTCGCGTCGCGATTGAGCTTGGTTTTGGGTGACGAGTGAGCCGTGGTGGTTGTATCGATGATATGTCCGGGATACGGAGGCACCGCGGATGGAATAATAGAGTCATGGGGGCCTTGTGGTAGTAGCCGCGTAGCTCAAGTCGTGAGGGTGTCTGGGACAAGATCTCGAACCCGGCGGGGGTGTTGGCGTTTTGCCGAGGTTCGGTGTACGCCCTGTGACCGCGCCCTGTCGCCAACTCGTATCGCCCGAATGTGCGATGCACTAACAGCAACAAGCCATCGCACGCAGGGTTGTAAGTTAAGCCGCCTGTCACAACATACTTGGTTGGAGCAATGCAGGTAAGGAAAGGTAATGTTTCGTGTGTAGTGTAGTATCTGTTTTAATCGCGTTGCAAGACGTATCTCACGCAACGCGATGCCTCCCAAAGCGACACCCGCAAGCCAAACACAGCGCATAACTAGTCAATGGGTATCGTAACTGCATAGACTCCGAATCAATATCGCTTCCGCTCCTTTCCCCTCAAGCTCTCGCGCCATAGGCAGCACACGCTCTTGGACTCGCACCATTGCTTTACTTCATTCGGCGATACCTCGCCGTCGTAGCCAACCCGGGAAAGCTGGCCCGTGTTCAGCCAAGTGGCGAGGTCTTCAAGCACGACCGGATCATACATCAGCATCATCTCATGAAAGGACGGCTTATTGGGGTCCGTCGTCGGCGGCGCCGAAGTCACCGCTTCGGTGATTTGCGCAAACAGTACCGACGACTGACTGGTTGGCGATGTAGCGAGTGACATTTCGGTGTCGTCGCCGATGGATACCGAGACGTCTTCGGGAGGCGGTGAAAACATTGGCTCGGGCGAGGAGCACGCCGACGGCGATGGTGAGAGTGAGCCATCAGATGCCGAGTCCGGGATCTCAATAACGACCGACGCCTTGGCCTTCTTCGAGCGCGGAGATGGAGCCAGTGAAGCTAATTTAGGGACCACTTGTGCCGCAAGGCTTGCTTTGGCCTTGCCCTTCTTGGCCGTCGTCAATGTCGATATGGTCTTCACGGGCTCTGCGTTCTTCTTTGGACGCCCGCGACCCCGTTTAGGCGACGGCGGGGGAGGCTGAGCTGATGGCGGCGGCTCACTGGATGACATCTCGGTCTCGCTATTTTTCCTGGGACGACCTCGAGGCCGCTTAGGTGAGGTGTTTGCTGCCAGCTTTGGCAGCTTTAAAGCAACGGCTTGTGCCTGAGAGGTCGTCGAGATTGGGTGGTTTGTGGGAAGCGAAGCCAGGGCCGTCCTCTGCTTGCTCGTCCAGCACTGGTCCAGCAGAGCAAGCATGGCCTGCCGTCGCTTGACCGGCTTGAACCCGTACGATGCGATCTCCCTGGCAAGCTGGTTGTCGGTGTAAAGGTCAAAATCTGGTTTCGGAATCCCGGACGTAGACATTTCTGCTGCCGTAGACTTGGGTGCTTCGCGTGCTGATGCGGAGGGCAGCTGAGCAGGCGGCAGTTCAGGAACTGCTTCAACGTTTGGCGCAGATCCGGACGAAATCAACACTGTTGAAGGAATGCCCGGTTCGGGTTCAGCGGGCCGAGCGGCTGGGGAGAATGGTGACGCCTCTTTCTGCCCCCTAGGCATGTCGCCACCCGCCTCATTGCCCAAGAGATCGTCGATATCCGGGAAGGAAACGTCAGAGGGTATGTGGACTGGCAATGGCGCCGCTTGTGTCTGCCCAGTGGAAGCGTCGCCGACAGCAACATTACTCAACAGGTCATCTATGTCCGGGAAAGACACATCCGACGGGATGTGAGCTGGTAGTGGTGCTGCTACTGCTTGATCCTCAACACCTGCGGCATATCCGAAAGGATCGAGACCGGCTGCTGCGCTAAGAACTACTTGAGGAGTATCAGCGAGATTGATGACTACCAGGTCTAACAGCCTTCCATCATCGTCCCTGGCACCGACATCCCACAGCTTTTGCTTAGGTTCGGGTTCGATAGCATCGCTGTTGATCGGTGTCACAAACGGGTCTTCCTCCCTCAGTGAGTTCGAAGCCTGCAGCGCGGACTGGAGATCCCTCAGGAAAGCAGGCGAGTGCTCTCGTGCCAATTGGCTCGACGTTCCGAAAATGTAGTCCTGATTCGCAGCTTGCCTCAAAGCTGCGGTCGGCGATAGTAGGACAGGTTCTGGCGGAGGGGCCTTCTTCGGCTTCTTCGCCTTTGACGCCCGTTTTTTGCCCTTCGGCTTCGCTGCTTCGTCCTCGTTCACAACGCTTTCTTGTGGAATCTCCTGTTCGGTAGCGTCCGGGACCACGTAGGCTGCTGTGGCCAGCTCAGTAATGGTGCGCGGCTTCTTCCTGGGCGCTTTTGCCTTCGGGACGCCCTTCCCTGGCGGCGCCATCTTTGACGAATCACTGATGGACACCGTCTCAATCAGCTTCCTCTTCTTGAACGCTGGATTTTCGCCATCTGACGGTTCGGCAGACGGCCTCATTGGCGCGTCCTCGTCCGGCCGGCCGTAATTCTTCAGGAGATTCTCGAAAGTGTCCTTCGATGCCGCGCGACTCGGGCTTCTTGTAGCCGAAAAGGGTAGGTCGATAGCTTGAGATGGCCTGGACCCGGTAGCAAACCGACTGTCAGCTGGCGGTGGTGTCCAGTCCATGCGACGCCTCAAAGCCGCCTCCAGTTCCAATGGCTCGTCCGCATTTTTCTTGGGTAGCGGCGGAGTTTCTGCCTCTTCCTCAGTCTTGGGCTTCGCAAAGTGGTGGCTCTTGACGCCGCCCTTTTTGGCGAGGGCCTTGGCCTTCGTTGTTCTCGGTCTCTTCTCCAGTGTATCGGCCGTGTCCTTGGGCTTCATGTACTTCTTCCATGGCGGGCTGGCTCCGACGTCTCTGGTAGGCTTGGGTGACGGCTCGCTCGCCTTCTTCTCGAGGACTTTGACACCTCTCTTTCGTTTCGGCTTCGAACTCAGGGTCGCGATTGATATAACCGTCACGTCATCCTCCTGTTGCGGCATGGCGGGTTCATTGGGGTCCTTGCAGGGTGTGGTCAGGTCGATCGTAGACGGCTCCTGGCGGAGGAAGCTCGAGGCGCCGGTGAAGTGGTGACTCGCTTGGTCGGGTATTGGAATAGCTACACTGCCACTTCGAATCGGGGGGTTCTTGGGGAATTGAGACTTGAGCTGGTCTAGGGATGGTAGGCCCGGCGAAGAGGAAAGGTTACGGGCGTCATGACGGGTGCTTCGAAACGGAGACCCCATCGTGAATCTCGGCGAACCCGCGGCAATGCGCAAGGCGCATGGTTTCGATATGATACGCAGCAGGGTGAAATATTTACAAGCGCAACAACACGAACAAGTTCAGCAAATTCGAAATGGCATCGATGGTGCCGTTTCGGTGGCGGAGAGTGTCGAATTGGAGTTGGGTGGCGATAACGGTCCCGGCTGGTGTTCACGGAGCGCCGAGTTCAACATCAACAAAGCACACCGCGCGGGAGAGCATCCGCAAGACGCGGCGGGGTGGGACCTGATCCTGGCTCCCCTGCCCAGAGGCGTGGTGGGCCCGTGCCTGCTGCGTCCTCTCCCGCTTGGAGAGCCACCAGCCACACTTGGCCTGCACCAGCCACACACACACAGCGGCACGTGACCCTTAGCCCTGAGCTCCCAGGTGGGCCTGCCGCTCGGCAGCTGAACGGACCGAACGAAGCACAGTCGCCCACAGACGCAGGCGCACACCAAATTTCCTTTCGATTTTTGAATATCGACTCCCCGCATCACGAACTCTCGTCGACGACATCACCCGCGCAAAACCACCACCTACTTGCCTCTAGACAACCCCGAACGCAAGTCGCAGCAATGGAGAACGACAAGGGCGAGATCGTCGATCTGTGAGAACACCCGTCCCCCCCTCGAAACGCCCACGAAGTTCCCGCACGAGAAATCACGAAAGCTTTCGCGCGCGCGAGGGCCGTTGCTATCTCGACATCGAAACATTGGCTGACCTCTTGATTTTTCTCTCAAAATAGCTACGTTCCGCGCAAGTGCAGCGCCACCAACCGCATCATCAAGGCCAAGGACCACGCCTCCGTCCAGATCTCCGTCGCCAAGGTTGACGAGAACGGCCGCGCTGTCCCCGGCGAGAACCACGTCTACGCCCTCTCCGGCTTCGTTCGCGCGATGGGCGAGTCCGACGACGCCTTCAACCGCCTGGCCCAGCGTGATGGCCTCGTCAAGTCCGTCTGGTCCGCCCAGCGATAAATGCTGAGGCTGCGACCTCGGGGGAGGATGGTACGTCCGGGAGTTTATTTGCGGCTCGAGACAGGGGGTTGCATTCGGTCGGACACGGTGGACTGACTTGGCCACAGGTCTAGTCGTTTCGGTTCGGTCGGTCAACATCATGGATCTAGAGTTGGTTGCATGGTATATCGCCAATTCGAGGCGTCCGGCTCTCTGCGGAGAGGGAAATGGCATAGGAATGGTTCACGACTACCCAACAAAATGAAGATTTTCCGCGTTCGAGATCAAAACACAAGAACAAGCAAAAGAGTCCAGTGACCCCTCTCCAGCTCAGCCCCGATGCGACACAGTTCGCACGTCCTCTACTCCACGCCCCCGGCTAGCAAAGGATTCTCGTGCCACCCTCGATGGTCTCCATGGTCGAGGATTCTGGGGCTACTCCGATAGCCTCCGTGCCGCAGATTGATGCAGGCCTTGAAAAAGCCGTGGCGGTTAAGGTGTTCGTCATGGTACAGATACGGGTCTCACATGTCTAGGCGCAGCAGATGTGACGTCTAATACGATGCCGATTTTTCATTAATTCTTTGCAACCTGGTTAGGACGTCCAGTTCGGCAAACTGCAAGTGCACCAGCAGCCATGATGGAACAGACCGCAATGTGACTCTGAGGCCTTAACGTGAGCTTGGGGTTGTTTTTTGTGCTTCCGTGATACACACATTCTTGATGGACAGTATGGGTGGGCCTCTACAGAGTACCGAAATCATATTCCACTATGTTGCAAACAGTCGCCCGCATTGTATCATTGATCAAACATGGTCTCATTATTTCTGCTATCTCTCCTAATCCACACACACATACGATGTACCCGACTCTTACAACACGTAACGGAAGTTGGGGTTCTGCTTGCGTGTTAGTCGTCACGGTTCCGTCGTATTGTGCGCTCGGATAACTCACCTCCATATCGGTCAAATCGACACCCTCGTCCTCATGCTCGGCGTCTGGCGCATGACCCGCCGCGGCCGCGGCCGCGTCCCTCGCCTTGTTGCGGCGTATCAGCATCATCCGCAGGGAGATGGCGATGGCCATCTGCGCAGCCGAGCACGCCAGGATGACCTTGCAGCCGGTCTGGTACAAAGGCGCCTCCTTGGCCAGGAAGGCATGCGGTCCGATGACGTTGCCCACGCAATACGCTGTGAAGACGATGGCCGAGGCAGTGATACGCTTGGTGTAGCCGCCCAGGTTCGTCGCCGGCATCTGCAGAGCAAGCACCAAAGACGCGACGAAGCAGCCGATGAGGTAGTACCCGAACAGAACGCCAATCTTGTAGTGAGTCCGGTCGAGCTTCCAGATCATGCAGCAGCCGATGATGGTGGGGATCAGCCACACGGCCATGACGGTCGTGCGCTGGTTGCGGAACTTGGTCGCGGTGTAGGTTCCCGTGAGAATCCAAAACACCTGGAACGCGCCCTGGGGGATTCCCAGCGCCGTCGTGAGCAGCGGGTCCGAGACGAGGCCCTTGATGATGAGCTTGCCGAAGTTGGCCACGCCGCCGTTGATGACCTCGTTCAGCAGGACGAAGAGGGTCAACAGCCACACCTGGGGGTCGAGGCACGCCTCCTTGACCTGGTACCACTTGATCGTCTTGTTAAGGACACCGGTCCTTGCGAGACGGGCACGGCCGACGAGGAGGGCTCGCTCCTCCAGGGTGAACCTCTTTGCGCTCAGGATGCTGTCCGGCAGGAGGATGAGCAGCACGCCGCCCCAGATGACGGTGATGCCGCCGCAGATCATGAAGACGGCCTTCCACACGGGGAACCCGCTGATCTGGCCGATGCCGTAGCTGAGGATGCCGCCGAGCATGGAGCCCACGCCGTTGCAGCAGTAGAAGATGCCGGCTCGGAAGGGTTGCTCCGCACGGACGTACCTGGCGGGTGTGTTAGTCATGGTGTGTCTTGATGGTTGTATCCTGGATTCCAACTTACCACATGGACACCATCATCATGAAGCAGGTCGTGATGGGCGCCTCAAAAGCGCCCAGGAAGAATCGGCACACGGCGAGGCCCGCAAAGTTGGAGCAAGCCGCCGTGATCATCAGCACGGAACCCCAAGCCAGCACGCATCCCGCCACAACCTTGCCCATGCGCGTCTTCTGCGCGACGTAGACCCACGGGTACTCGGCCACCAAGTACGCCAGGTAAAAGATACTCGCGAACCACGAGTACTGCGTCTGCGTGACGCCGGTGCTGGAGAACAAGTCGAACACGGCCGCGTACGACAGCGCCTGCTTGTCGATGTACTGCAGGACGTAGGTGCCGGCGAGCAAAGGCAAGATCGTCAGGTCGATCTTGCGGACCAGCCGGCGGTTCTTCTCCTTGTCGTTGACGAGCTCGGCGAGGTACTCCTCGCTGATGTTGTTCTCGTAGAGGAACGCCGCCGACTCGTCGAGGAGCTCGACCTCCCCTGCCCTGTAGGACTTTGTTGGCTCGAGGCCATCCTCGGCGTTCTTGATGTCCTTGTGGCTCTCTTTTTCGGCCATGTTGATATCGAGTTGGGGGTGGACTCTAGAGGATGACGGTAGGTTGGCCCGAGAGAGAATCTGGGTTGAAGCCTCTCTGTCCTGGGGGCGCCCCGACCCCGAGGAGAAGGGATATATCCCTTTAATGCGCCACGGCCCATTGCTCACTATCTCTGCAACCCTGACAACCCACGCTACCCAGTCCGGGGTAAACCAGATAACTAGATAACTCGATAGCGCGGAGAGATGCGAGTCCGTCCATGGGCCATCTTATCTGGGCGTTAGATCCATACCGAACCACAATTGCGGGCAAAGGTACCCGCAGGACTGGGGCTTGTCCCAAGGAATGGCAGTTGGTTATCGCGGGGTATCGTGCCGGGTCCTGAGTCGGGGACCTGGTGCCGGAACTCGGGGCTGATAAGACCGGACGGTGAGCGTCTGCGAAGGATTCGGTCGCCAGAACTAGGTCCGAGAGCACGTCTTCCGCCGAGATCGGCCGTCCGATCGCCGCGGGAAAATCGACTGGTATCGCCAGTCTCTCATTTAACGGCTACCTAATCAACGCTCCCGCCAAGCGCATCGACCGGTTGATAGCTAGTCAGGTCATTATCCGGAGCTTGCCCGATATCGACGACTCAAAGCCATTGAACGACGGGTTCTAATTAATCGCCGACTATCGATAACAGCATCGTTGCGACCCCTTGTTGCGAAACTTACAACTCGACTTGACGACACATCTCAGCCCAGCAAGACGAAACATCAACAAAAATAAAATCAACAAAATGGGTTCGAGAACTGAAGACGCTCGTCCGTCTGTGACGCTCACGCAGGGAACCGTCGTCGGCACAACCCTGACAGATAGTCTCCCCCGGCCGGTTGAGGCGTTCAAAGGCATCCCGTATGCGCTCCCGCCAACAGGAGATCGCAGGTTCCGTGCGCCGGTGAAAGTCGAACCCTCGACCAAGACCATCGACGCCTCAAATTGGGGTCCCGTCGCGCCCGGCAAGCAGCTGTTTCCCGGCGGTCCGTCGTTTGAGTACAGCGAGGACTGCTTGACTGCCAATGTGTTCCGGCCTCCAATCTCAACGTCCCAGGATGAGGCGAAGAAGCCACTCCTGCCCGTCGCCGTGTACATCCACGGCGGCGCGTTCAACAGAGGCACGGCGATGATGCACAACACGGCGTCGTTTTTGGCAAACTCGGGACAGGAGCTGGTTGCCGTCTCGTTCAACTACCGCATCGGGGCATTGGGGTTCCTCCCGTCCACCATGAGCTTCGAGGAGGGCGCGGTCAACCTGGGGCTGAAGGACCAACTCCTCCTGCTGGAGTGGGTGCGCGACAACATCTCGGCCTTTGGCGGCGATCCCAACAACGTCACTCTTTTCGGCATCTCTGCCGGAGGACATTCCGTAGGTTGCCAAGCCTCCCGTTCATGATGAGACTAAACTCTAACCAAACCACCCCCCCCTCAGATCGGCCACATCCTGTTGCACGACGAGGGCCAATACAACCCGCCCCTCTTCCACAAAGTCATCCTCGAATCCGGCGCGCCGACATCCCGCGCCGTCCGCCCCTACAGCGCCCCGATCCACGAGGCCCAGTTCGCAGACTTCCTCGCCGAGACCGGCTGCCCGCCCGGCCTCTCCGCCGCAGAGACCTTCGCCCACCTCCGCAGCGCGCCCAGCGAGGTCGTGCAAAAGGCCCAGATCACCGTGTTTGACAAGTACAACCCGTCCCTGCGGTGGGCCTTCCAGCCCGTCGTCGACGGCGACATCATCCCGCGGCCGCCGATGGAGTCCTGGCGGCTGAACAAGTGGCGCAAGGTCCCCATCATGACGGGCTTCAACCGCAACGAGGGGTCCATCTACATCAGCAAAAAGGTGTCCAAGTCCGACGAGTTCACAACGTTCTTCGCGGACCTGCTGCCGCTGCTGTCCAAGGAGGACGTCGAGACGATAGACCGGCTCTACCCGGACCCCCTCACCGTCGCGGGCTCGCCGTACAAGGAACAGCTCGACGGCACGGGGGCGCAGTACCGCCGCCTGGAGGTCGCCTACGGCCAGTACGCGTACGTCGCGCCCGTCCGGCAGACGGCGGACCTCGCGTCAAAGTCGTCGCCCGAGCCGGTGTATCTGTACCAATGGGGGCTGGAGAGCTCCCTCCTCGACCGCGCGCGGCACGGCGAGAACATGTACTACGAGACGTGCGAGCCGGCCAAGACCAGCATCTCGCCCGCGCAGAAGGAGCTGTGCCTGACGCTGAACGCGTACATCACCAGCTTCATCCTGGCCGGGGACCCGAACGCCGTGCGGGGCGAGAGCAGCCCCGACAGGCCGACGTGGGAGCAGTATGTAGCGACGGACCCCAAGGCGCTGGTGTTTGGGGAGGAGAACAAGGAGCTCGTCGGCGGCGAGCCGGGGGTCCCGGCGAGGTTGCATCCCGACACGTGGGCGAGGAAAGAATCGGAGTTTTGGTGGAGCAAGGTCGATCTGTCGCAGCAGTGAGACCGCGGAAGGTCAATAAAAGAAATGTAAACGATGCCAATGCGGAAGCAACCGCCTCGCCTGTGTGAAATCCCAGTTGGTTTACGCGCGAGCGGAACGCTGGCTTTTGTGAAGAGAGCACAAGTGAAGAAGCGGGAAAAGTCGCTCTCTCTTGCCAGCATCCATTTCTCACCCAACTAACGTTGTTTGGTACTCAACGTCGGGGCTTCTGCCCAACTTTTTGATGCCCTCTGCCACGAATGAGAAACAAAAGAACGTTCTGGAACCGTCCTGGTCCAAGGCGTTGTGCTGAAGAATGAGTTTGTAGATTGGCCATTCCAGACAGACTGGCATGGCAACAGACCATGGTAGTCGCGACGTCTCACAGCACCAGAACAAGGTGAGACATGAGCTTCAACGGCTAGACGCCCTCCTAGGGCTGTGCTGGTCTACCGATTGAAAAGGTAGAACGAAGAGCGTCCCAGTGGCCGTAGTTCTGTCCATTCGTCCTGTACTTCGACCTTGGCGTAAACGTCCGCGTTCGGATCCGAGAATCGAATCCGGCTTATTGTAGTAGTTTATAGTCTATGAAGTATTCAAAGCTAAATCTGCTCTAGCCAAGCTCGATTTTGATTCGTCTGCTCGTTTCATAGTCTTGCTTTGCTTATGTCGATCCCAATTAAAAGCCTTTGAATTCTATCTTTAGCAAGGGTTTTTTTTTTTATAGCTCTGTGGTAAAATGGAAATTACAGGAATCAAATTTGTCTGTGTATGATGGTTTCTTTCTCTCCAATCTGAATAATGTTATTGGACAGCCCAGTTACTACAATTAGTTATAACCTCTTTTCACACACGGAGCCCCCTTCCGTCTAAATAATACATCCCATGAACTCGGCACTCTTATATGCAGCAATAATTTCAACATGCATTATTCGGCCAAGCACGGCTGTCGTACATCTTGGCTAGGCGTAACGGCGTGGCTAGCAAAGCATAATCGTCTTTTTGGCTCTCTGAAAGAGAAACTGTAATTAGGTTTTACCACTAGTGTTACGCGTACGAACTGACTTCAAAGCAAATTTCCAAGTATCGTGAAGGGAGATCCGAGGCCTGCCGACCACCACCCGAGGCCTTTACCAATTCCCGATCTTGGCCAAGCTGCCAGCAACCTTCATCTCGCCCTTGGCCTCCCTACTCGCCTCACTAAACTCAACAAGCTTGAGTGGCCGATAGGCGGGATGCCACATTTGCTCCCGGATCCACTCATCCAAATCCTCGTCGTTGTCAGGGATTCCCTCTTCCGTCGCCACGCCCTCCTTGACTGCCGCCTTGATCACGTTCCTCGCAACCCTCACGCTGACGTCCCTGACGACGTCGACGCCGGGCAACAGAGGCGCCTTCTGATCCTCCAACGCGGGGCTCAGAGACGCAACGCCCTCGACTGCTGCCACGAGCATCTTATCCGTGACCAGCCTCGCGCGGGACAGCACAGAGCCCAGACCGATGCCCGGGAAGACGACAGAGTTATTACACTCTGCAACCTCAATCTCAACCTCCTTGCCACCCTCGCCCCAAGGCCCCTTGACAGGCTTGAACGGCGACCCCGTCGCGACGAGGGCCTTGCCGTCGGTCCATTTGTAAATGTCCTCGGGCACGGCCTCGTGCAGACGCGTGGGGTTCGAGAGCGGGAGGATGACGGGCCTCTCGACGCCTTCGGCCATGGCCCGGACGATTTCCTCTGTGAAGGCTTTGGGCTTGGTGGAGGTGCCGATGAGGACGTTGGGCTTGACGGTCTTGACGACTTCGAGGAGGGAGCCGTCCTTGTCCTTCCATTCGGACGAGCCCCGTGCAAAGCCCTTTTGGGCGGCCGACAACTCGCTTTCGGTGGTTAACAGTCCGGGCTTGTCGATAAGCCTACGGAGTGTTAGCAGGACGCGTCGAGTTGGGGAATGTGAAACCTACCAGATATGCTTGGCCGCCTCTTCCTTGCCGATGTTCCGCTCAGCGGCAATTGCATCTCTGACCTGGTCTGCGATACCGACACCAGCCGACCCCGCACCAAAGATCACCAGACGCAAGTCGGAGAGCTTCTGCTTGCTCACATGCAAAGCGGCCATGATGGCGGCCAAGGTCACACAGCCGGTTCCTTGTACATCGTCGTTGAAGCACGGGATGTGAGGGCGGTATTGGTCTAGAATTCTCCTTGCTTGGTTCACAACTGTGTCAATAGGGAACTACATGAACAAGAAAGCAGGCAGGACTCACCGTTTGTAAGACCAAAGTCCTCAAAGTGAATATAAGCGCGCGGATACAGCCTCCTGGCAGCTTTGACGAATTCATCGACGAAACGGTCATACCTGTGTCCTCGCACGCGCTTCTGGCGGAGACCCAGGTACAGGTCATCGTTTAGGAGCTCCTCATTGTCTGTACCGCAGTCCAGCACCACGGGGAGCGTCCTATTGGGGTGTACACCGGCGCAAAGCGTGGTGAGGACGAGCTTTGCCACGGAGATCAAGACGCCGCCGACGCCTTGGTCCCCGATACCGAGGATTTCCTCGCCGTCTTCCGTTTCTTAGATTGTGTCATGGCGCCGGGGGATGATGGCACGTACCGGTAACAACAATGTAGTCAATGTCCTCTGGCCGTCCCCACTGGGCGAGGTCGTGATACACCCGGTCAACATCGTTGATGTTGAGGAAACAGCCGTCGGGCCTCCTGAAGAGACGGGAGAAGTTCTGAATAGCGTCACCCTCCGTCGGCGTATAGACGATGCTGAACATCTCGGGGAGATGCTCCTGCAAAAGCTGCTCGCCTGTCAGTCCCCGAGTAACGCATGGGTGAACCACGTCAGACACAACATACCCGATAGTACAGCACCTCATTCTGCTCCTTCAACGACGTCAGGAACGTGTTCTTGGCAAGATCATCTTGGCGGGTCTTGTATTGCTCGTAGGCGCGATGCAGTTGCTGCTCCAGGCTGTGGACGCTCTGCGGCAGCAAGCCCGTGAGGTTGAATTCTCGACGCTCGTCCACCGGGAATGCAGTCCCCTTGTTGAGGTACGGAGTATTCAGCAAGGCGGTGCCGGTGACGGCGCAGCTGATGGGGCCGCTGGTGCTCAACGGCAAGTGCGAGAACCTTGACTCCTTGTGGTCTTTGCTCGGCGCCATGGTGTGTGAGAGACGGGGCGCGAGTGTAAGTGGCGGGCGACGGCGTTGCGGAGAAAGTTCACAGGTAGCCGGGATGGCAACAGTAGAACGACGAGCGATTTCGAACCCAATTCCAACCGGGAATCGCGAAGTTGCGCAACGTTCAGTATTTGAGATGGCCTGCCGGGAAGCACATGCACACGTGGTCAGACTACGACAGGACGTTGAGATTCGAATCTGTCTCGTTTCCTTGGCAGAGGGAAGCGCTAAGCTACGAGCTACGTACACATGGGAGAAGGGCGTGGGATGGAACGGGCTGGTGCAGTCGACCGCGTGAAGCGCTGACTGCCAAGTGACGTCAATGTCCTTTCAGGGACGCAGACGGGGTGACAAACTGCCCAACGAACGGCGATTTCCCCAGCAGCGCCCGCCTTGCCACATGGCCCAATCCGCAGAAGGGAACCACCGGAAACTGGGTCTCGGGGCTGGTGCGAACCTTTTTTTCGCTCCTCCGAGTTCTCCAACGTTCGGGCGGCAAAGCTTTCCCGACGGGATGCGGCAGATCATGTGCAAATCTTCAGCAACCCAACTTGTCCAAACACCAGCATCTCACGCGGGTGGGTTCTGCCATAATACATGCAAGTTCACGGATAATATGTCGGTACGCCTGGAGCCTCGCCCATGTAGGTAAAAAGATGGGCGTGGACTATGATGGTCCTGTTCTCTCTCGCAGCCGGGGGAAGACGCAGAACGCGACCATCGAGCAGAAGCCCGACGATCCCGTCCACGCCCTCCCCCTTCATGTAATAATTCCAGTCCTCTCCAGAGTGCACCGCAAAACGCGGCACAAGAAGGAGACCCCCGCCGAGGCGGAGACTCGTGAGAAGCCCGAGTGACTGGGTAGATGCTGCTGATGGCCTTGTTCTTACTCATGGCCAGGATGAGTGTGCGTGTAAGCATGCTGCAGACAGGCAAAGGCAATGAATAATGCCAATCCTCGGATGGGAGGATATCCTGCTGGCTCGCTTGAGCCTTCTGCGTTTTGCGAATGGCACCACGCTTGCGCGATGTGTTGATCAGACAAGGCGGGATGGTGGTTGGTGTGGGTAAAGAGTAGGCAACGGAAGGAAATTTTCTCTTTGGATTTTACGGTGGGAAAAACTTGTATTACATAAGCCCAGAAGTGGAATGGGCCTGGACCCCTGACAAAGGGGGCTTTTTGGATGGAACGTGGAACGGTGGAGACATGGCATGTGCAGCTGGCGCCGGCTGGATTTCCGTGGCGTGTAAGTCCATTGTCATGGCAGGCGGCCAAACACTGTCGTCCCATGAACCTCAACGAGACGCCAGTTGATGGCTATGTGGTAGTATTGATATGACGGTCCGCAGGCTACCCATGAGGCTTGGGCCCATGAATCTCTCAGAAAAGTACTTTGTTTTTTGCGTATACGCACTATGGAAGATGTTATGCTCGGCTGTCGTAGCCCTGACTATAAGCTACTGCTGCTAACCGAAAGCAACAGAACCATCATCGAGGTGAATAAAATGAATCATCGTAGAACCTCCAACAGACTGACTCGGTGGATCATTGGACGTTGACGACGGCATGCAGAGCTGTCCGTTGTTTGCGATATGGATAAAGGAAGCGGTATACCTGAACACCTAAGCAAAATCATTCCTACACAATTGCATCCGGCGACGCTGTTCAGATCAGACCAGCCCGGGCCGCCTCGCCGCCGCCGTCCTGGACGAGCTCGTCCATCCTTCTCTTGCCCTTGCCGATGCCTCCCTCACCGACGCCCATCCTCCTAGCGACGTATCTCTGCGCAACAACGCCGACGGCGAGGCACAGCAGCTCCTCGATCCACTCGGCAACCCACTCGCGGGGGTCGACGCCGCCGCTCTCGACAATCTCGCGGATCTCGTCGGGGATGGATTGGTTCAGAGAGGGCTCCTGGCCGTCCTCGCCGCTGGCGGGGGTCAGCGGGTTGGAGGCGTCCAGCCAGCGGATCCACTTGGCCGGGATGGACTGGCTGATGGTCGAGTACTCGATCTCGTGCACCGGATCCAAGCAGAAGACGGCGAAGCAGACCATCTCGTCCGCCTCGTCCTGCTCGGCCACGGCCGAAGCCTCCTTCTCCTTCTCGACAGCCGCCGTGCGGGCGAAGAGGGCCGAGTCCGACGTGGTACCCACCGCCTGGATGGCGAGGAACAGGTCGGAGCTGCGGACCGGGTTGTCCTCGCTCAGCGGCTCGGTGGCCCGCACTCTGGCTTGCTCAATGCCTCCGTGGGCGCCAAAGTACTCGCTGGCATAGCCTTCGGCGCCAGCACGGCAAAGCTTTGTGCCCTCGGTCAGTCCCTTGATCAAGCCGAGGTCTCTGGGAAAGTCGGACTGTCTCCACCAAGGACCGTCCCTCCAGCCCGCGCCGCCGTCGTTGGAGTATCTCCGGCTGGTGTTCTCCTGGCCCCGTTGGATGACCATCAACTCGCCGCCCTCCACCTGGGACATGACGCGCGAGAAGGTGCCGTAGATCAAGGGGTCGAGCGAAGGGTACCCGACCATGTCGTGGGTGATGTGGATGAGCAGCCGTTCGTGGGAGCTGATGGGAGGGGCGATGGTGTGGAGGATGTTCGTGAACGTTGGGAGCGCTTGCTGGCGAAGGTTGTCTCCTGGACATGGGTCGTTAGCAACCGAACGCACCTGCCGGCCCAAGACGGCCCCCTCGGCGCGTATGGACGACGGACGAGACGAGCGCCGAAGGACTTACCGAGAGCCCTGAGGCCACCGACGTTTCCTCGCACCTGCTCGGCCCACTTCTTGGCCTCCTCGTTCTTCTGGATCTCCTTGACCGCGGCCTCTGCCTGCTTCATGGCGGCGGTCGCGGTGTTGAAGATGCCACCCCACCATCCTCCGCCAGCGGCAGCGGCAGCGGCCGGGGCAGCCTCGGGCACGGCGGCCGACGAGGCGGGAGCGGGCTGCTCGGCGGGCTTCCTCTCGGGTTCTTGCAGATCGGAGCTGGTGGCGCTGGGTGTGAAGCTCGCGCGGAGCGATCGCGCGCTGTCGGTGGACTTGCGGGGCGCGGCGGACTTGTCGTCGGCGGTGGGCGTCGCAGAGCGCTTGGGAAGGCCCTTGGCGGCGGTCTCCTTAAGACGGGGCGTGTGAGGGCGGGACGGCTGCTCGAGGTCCTTCTCGAGCTCGGCCAAGATGTCTTGGTCGGCCATGGCCTTGGACGCGGCGGTGGTGGGCTTGGGCTTCTTCTCCAGCGACTTCTTGGGGGCGGCGTTGTCCCCGATGCCCTCGAAGAGGTCGTCGATGTCGTCGCCTGCGGCGGCAGGCTTGGTCTTCTTGGACGCCATGGTGGGTGTGGTGTTGTTGATGTGTTGGTGTGCGGGTGATGTTGTTGCGGGGCAGACGTCACAGGCTGAGGTGCAGCACCTTTGAGGTCCGCCGTCAGATGGGGAGCGGGAGCTTCCAAAAGAGGGATGCTCGGCAAGCTGAGTCAGGCGACGCTAGGGACGCAAGTGGCTTGAAACAAGAGCTCAAAGTAACAGGAGATACTCTGTATGGGGGAAAGAAACCCCGACTGTCCAGGCCGGAGCAACGAGGGCGATCTGGCGGCACGACACAGTGACGGCGGGCGCGCTTCGATGTGGTTGAGGTGCGCAGCGTGGGTTGAACTTGGGGACCTGATGAGCTGGCCGGGCTGGCTGGCTGGCTGGCAGAGGCACCGCCGCACGCAGATTGGCAGCTGGAGACATGCATCATCAGGGACGGGGACATGCATCAGGCGGAGAGACGGGAGGCGCCAGTCCCAATGCGGCCGAGATGAGAGCCGTGTTCTCTCATTGGCCGCCAACCCCGGCAGCAGATGAAAAGCGTGTCTTGTGGGGCCTCTCCGTCTGAAGTGGCCATTTCACCTGTTTTTTTCGTTTTGCATGTCCGCCCATCCATCCATTAACAGCGTCCAGCGACAGTGCTGTACAGGTACACTATCTCAGGGCAACCCGATCCCCGAAGTAGCGGACAAGGCCGCTGCAGTCCCCTATAAGTGGCAATCCTCCAGGGGGCATCGGGAGGCCGTGTGGCCCCTAACAAGATCCTCCTCCTCCTCTGTCACGCAAGCTGAGCACGGGGCAGGGCTGCCACGGGCAGAGAATCGAGGTACGTACCTCCCGAGACCCCCCCTGATACCCACGCACCGTGCTGTGGCATTTTTTCTCTCTCTCTTCGCAGAGCGTCTCTCCCCCGTGGCCTGGCACTGCTGGCCCAGGCGTGGCTGGCTCCGAAAGACTAACAGCCAATGCCAGTGCAGCAGGAAGCATCCTTGCCTTCGCCTTTCATTGCCTTGCCTTTTTTGCCTTGCCTTGCCAATTCTGCTCCCCCCGCCAGCGGAACGGAACAGTGGCCTGCCAGACGGACGTGGACGTGGACAGGGCCCCCAGGCTGGCAAAATTGAGAATTGCAAGTCAGCGACAGCCTCTCTCTCTCCACCAGCCCAGCACGGCAGCGGCCATCTCAGCAACAAGACCGGAAGGGGTCAGCAACAGCCAAAACCACGCCTTTTTCCATGCCAGATATCCCCCATTGCCCACCACCCGACCCACGCCAAAACATCGTCGCCGTTTTCTCCGGCTCGCTGGCTTTCTCCGGAGCCCGTTTTCGTTTGCTCTAGGTATCGCGCACATCGTCCCTGGCCGGGCCCTACCTGGCCCATCAAACTGCCACCAGCAAAGCAGGCAAGCAAAGCAACCAAAAGAGCACCAAAACCCGTTGCTCTCAGCTCAGGCTCAGGCACAGGCACAGGCACAAACACAGGCGGGCTCAGTCGGCTGTCTCTCTCTCTCTCTCCCCTCTCACTCACCTCAGTCAAACCACATCACCACTTGCATCAATTCCGGTTTTGCCCATACTTCACCTCGCCTGCCGGCTCCTCTCGCCCTCTCTCCCTGTCCTGCCCCAACCCGTCCAAGCCGCACCAGAGCAAACCTCGTCCGGCTTCATCTGCACGCACCGTCCCTCACTTATTCACAAGAGCCACGTCCGTTCAACTGAATGACTTCTCTCCCTCGCCCGGCATCTTATTGCGGCACCATCTCACCACCGTCTACATATCGATCTCCGTAAGCCAGGTCACCTGTCTTATTTTGATCGCCCCGTCACGCAACGTCTTCGCCCCCAACCAACATGGACCAGCGCTCTCGTGCCGGCCGTCCGAATCGTCGCAAAACTCTTCCTACCTCTAGCATCCAGTCTGATACCAGCGCCGGCGGCGAGTCAACCTCGACCATCATGACGCGCTCACCCCCCGTTGCTGCGTCTCGTACTCCCCAGACGGCGCCTCCCAACCGCCGCAGCGCCAAGCCCATTCCCATCAACAGTCCCTTCAGCCTTCGCTCCTCGCCCTCCACCAGTGCCCCCGGCCCCGGCAAGACGGCCCTGAGGAAGAAGTCTCGCACTGGCTTTGACGGCGCCGCCGATGAGGAGGATGAGATCTACCGCAAGGGCCCTCACACGTTGAGGAAGCGTGCCAAAATCGACTACTCGGCCGCCGACTTTGAGGATGAGCTGCCAGAGATTGCCATCCCCGCTCCTCGCACCGCCACCCGCAAGAGGCGGGCAGACAGTGAAGTCGCCGACGACGAGTACTCTACTCCCGCTGCCCAGAAGCGTCGTGCCACCTCGCGAGATTTTTCCGTCGCCAGCGGTGCCGCCGCTCGCCGCCGGACCCCGGCCCGCAGGAGCGTCGTCGAACAGCAGTCCTTCTACTCGCAGCCATCAGACGAGGACATCGTCAAGGACACTATCGAGGTCGTCGGCGACTCTTCCGACCTGGTGAGCTCCGACGACGCCTCGGACCATGAAGACGACGAGCACGACGTCTCGGGCCGTATCTCTCTCCCGGAAAAACACGAGCAGCCCTCGTCGCCCATCCAGCGCAAGACCCAGGAGGTCCATCAGCTCGTCTCCCCCGTCGACCAACAAATCATCAAGCGCGATGACAGGCAAGCGAGCCAGGCTCAAGACGTCTCGGGCGTCGATGCCGCTTCGGACATGGGCTCTGGCCCCATCATTGCCCATCCTCAGCCGATCCGCGTCAACCAGGTCACCATTATCAACCGCGCTGCTGGTCCACGCCCAGAGGCTGGGCCGGTATCTACGCACCGCGCTGAATTGTCAGAAGATTTTCCAATCCAGCCAAAACGGGAGGCCAGCTCTCCCGTGCGTCCGACCGAGAGCCTGCCGCAGAGAACAGCCCTGCCGGAAGCGGCTGGGTCGGCCACCGGGCCTGCTGCTGTGGTTCTCGGTTCACAGGAAAACTCCGCTCCGGCCGTCGCTGAGAACCACGATGCCGCCGCAAGCCACAACGACCATGTAACTGTCGCACAACCCGTTGAGGAGGCGCCGCGGCCCGTCTTCCAGCGGAATGCTCATGAAGCAATTGTCAATGGTCACGTCGAAGCTACTGAGTATGATCTGCCGTCTCGTGAGCAGCCACGAAGCGCGCAGCATCCTACTGCCGATACTGCTGCTGCGATACACGACACCGAAAAGCACCTTGTCGACGTTGCAGAGTCGTTCACCACCCAGGCCGAGAAATCGTCTCGAGCCAAGGATGAGATGGACGTCGATGCCTCGGAAGAGTCTGATGCAGAGATGCAGGATCACGTCCCTGTTCAACCACCCAAGGCTGCGTCTCCGCAACCCACATCCATTTCCAAGCCAACGAAAAAACGGTATGCATGGTCCCACCTTACCCCCTACATTGATGGCGAATATGTCACCCACTCCATCTATCCTGTCACGGTAGAGGCTTCGGCGCCGACTTCGAACGCCGACGCCGCAGAGGCTGGCGGCGACACGGAGAATGCCGACGACGCGGCATACCAGCCCGACCCAAATGCCGATTACAAGCATGGCGAGGCGGATGTAGACGAGGACGGCAATGTGGACGCGGATGGCGAAGTCGACGATGGCGATCGCGACGCTGAGCAAGACGAAGATCTTGCGCCGGACAGCCAGGGCCAGCAACTGTCCCAAGGCTCCGCTTACAACTCTGCGGCCCCTACTCCTGCCCTTACGCCCCGTCAAGGCTCGCCAGTCCTGCCCTCTGCCGTCACGGGTACAAACACGCCGGCTCCGCTCATGCCCAAGCAACGCTTCCGCAAGCAGTATAAGTTCAAGAAGGTCAGAGATCCCGCCGAATTCGCCGCCTACCTGAAGGACACCAAGGACCTCTCGGATGAGGAACTCTGGTATCTCTTGGAGAAGGCGAATGAATGCCTCGTCGCCTACCAAGAGGAGTACAAAAAGTGCACTAGAATCGTGGACGACCAAGAGAATGCCCAACGCCGCGCCGTGCAGGACGCTGCCTTTGAAAAGAAGACTGCCGACCTGAACGCATTTGCCAAGGTAGACTCGTACATAGAAAAGGACTTTGATGTGCAGGGCTCCCGCGCCACTATCAAGGAGAAGGATGCCGGAATACTTGATCAGCGCTGGCAAGACAGGATCATGGCCAATGCATACGGCTTCGAATACGACCCTCATCCCAACAAGATCGGCAACCAGGACCCCGGCGCGCAGAGAGACGGCGGTGGCGAGGGAGGCCGACAGCTCCGGAGCCAGCCCCAGGCGAGCGCCAAGGCGGCCGAGGGCGACGGAGTCATTGTCTCGGGCAAGAGAACCCGCAACCCGCCGAAGCTGTTCGAAGGTGTGTTACAGGACGACCACCGTGCGGCAACTCCCGGAAGCAACAAGCCCGGTCCCAAGAGAAGAGGTAGGGCCGCAGCCGCAGACAGGGCCGCCGCGCAAGACCAGGAACTGGAGGACCCAGAGCCTCAAACAACCTCGCCCCCCAAACCCGGGCCGAAAAAGAGAGGACCGAGAGGCAGGAAGGCTGCCGTGGTGGTCTCTGAGCCCGGCACGCCTGTGCCTGAGGACGACGCCATCGCTCCGCCCCCCGAGCCAGAGCACGCGCAACTCCCCAAGCGTAAGCGTGGTCGCCAGCCAAAGTCAGCGGTCGTCGTCGCCGAAGAACCCGACCCCGAAGAGCCGGAGAGGCCTACCCCGAAGCGTATCCGCGCAGCAAAGAGACAGAGCAATGGCCATGTCACCACTACTGCCGAGACGACTGACGAGTCTCGCCCCACCTCATCGTCCTCCAACGCCACGATCTCGGATGACGGTTCTACCTATGGACTGCGCCAGAACAAGCGGCAACGCAACTGGAAAGAAGAGGCCGGTGCTGATGAAGAGGAGGCGGAGCCAGAACCCCCCCAGCCAAAGAAGGCTCGCATCATCCGCATCAACCGGAAACAGAGCGCACCAGAGCTCACAGCGAAGAAGACCGCTTCGGAAAGGATTCTCACCGAGCTCCATCACTTCTCGACCTTGTCGACCGCGCCAGACTCTCCTCGTTTGACGGTATCTTTCAAGCTGATAGGAAAAGACCAATGGACCCTCAAGCCTGCAGCATCCCCGCGCCAAACATCGACCGACGCCAGCGAGTACAACATGTCGACACCTCGGCCAGCGCCCGTTTCTGCGCCCGCGTCGGCAAAGTCCTCGGCCCCACCAAGCCAGGCCGGAGAGGAGAAGGATTACTCTACCATGACCAAGTCGGAGAAGATGTCGGCCTCGATGAAGAGTAAGTTTACACCGAGCTCAACATGCCCGCTGTCAGACGTCACTAACACTCGTCGCAGAACGGTGGCTCAACGGCAGCATGCAGGGTGCCGTCAACAAGAGAAAGGCGACTCTCGCTGCGAAGAAGCAAGCCGCCGCCCTGGCCGAGGCTCAGGCCGCTCAGGCCGCCCAGCAAAAGGCGATGCCGTTCCAGCAAATCGGACCTTTCCCCATGGGGCCGAGCCAGTAACCAAACCATACCACACCATTACATACCATACCGTCGCGAGAGACGGCACGTAGGTCTGCCACGTCGAAGAAGGCAACAGAGGCCACACGAACCCCGCCAAGGTTGACAAGGCGGTCACGAGAGCCACGAACACCATTACCAGCATTGATGCTTCTCAGAGCAAGTTTTCATTTCCACACTTATCGGCATTATATACCCATTCGCATGACGACAGTCGCGTCCGGATGGCGTGGACGGGCAGGCAGAGCAAACACGGGCGGCCTGCGTCTGCCACACTTTAATCTTTTTTGTCCGAGTACACGCAGCAAGGGGGAGACGACCTTGGGAGACTTTTTTCTCCCACCATCAGCATCGGGAAGCGAGGACATCCAATTTTTCTTCTTCTTGTTACCCTTCGGGTTGGAAACCAAAAAAGAGCGTACGGACGGATCTTGCATCGAACGGACGGACGGACTGCAGACTCCACTTTCCGAATTGGAGGGGAGTCACAGGGGCCGTCTGCTTCGTCATCTTTTTTTAACATCTTGTGTTTGTATTTTCTTTCCACTTTTTTCCCCCTTGGACCCCTGTAACGAATATTCGTTCGTGAGCATGTGTGGCTCGAATGGGAGCTAGTTCGGAAGCGGGCGTTCGAGATCGTGTCGAGGAGAATCAAGGCGTGTGTTGTCTGGCACGCGGCCATGGAAGAGCTTCGCTTATGGACAGCTCACGATGAGGGATTGGCTCTGGCTCCTGCGAGGGATCTCGTCGAGACGCTCTAGGATAGGCCCGGCGACGGGTGTGGCCTCGTACGAGGGCCGGGGGACGCGATAGAGTCGATGCTTCTGTGGAAATTGATCTTGATGCCATTCGGTCTTGACGTGGTGATGCGAAACTGCGAGACGTATCGTGATGGTGATATTGCTTGCCGCGGAAACCGGATGATGCCTAGGTATGATGACCACCTGCGAGGGCTGACGGCCTGATGTGCTCGTAGCAGTGTAAGCTCGCTCTTCTTTTGCGAAAGCTGCCCAGGGCGTTTGGCATCTTTAGCATTTGGCTTGGACGACGTCTGGTCATCATCGCGGACTCTACTGACAACCCGAGGTAGGCCAAGACGGCTTCCGGTCGTCGGCTGGCACATGAAGCGTCCGCAGGCCGGCCGATATTCGTGACACCCGCCGTGCAGTGTCTCGGCTTTGGGGGATAGAGGATGCCATGGCATGCCGCGCCTCTTCCCATGTTGCGATTCCTCGCTCGCAACTCGGTGTGTAAGTTTGGTGTTTTCGAGCCCACACCGCGTCAGCTTGCAGGACACGGCGCTTTTCGCCCGTTCGGACACGTCGTTCATGGAATCCCGGGGCGCATGCAGGTCGTCCCGGGCTCGGGGTTCACGGCAACTGTGACTCCCTCAGACAACATTGGGTGGCGTCCACATTATACGAACAACACGATGTCCTCTGCCAATTGCGTGTGAAGACCAGCAAGCATCATCGGGCCGTGATCTACCCGGCGCTGATTCGTCGCTTTCGCTGCGATTTTCAACCCCGGGACTTCACGAGGCTCTCGTTGGCGTCTTGGTGCTCTTTTCCTTGCCCACTCGCCATCTACGCGATGCCGCGTTCTTCATCCTCATGTTGCTGGCCAATTACCTCGACTTCATGACGGGAACTTCATTGGCAATCCGGAAATGTGCACATGGGTGCCGTGGAGTGCACAATGAGGTTTCCGACGACCTCTGGGGGAATCGCAACAGGATAGCGGCTGTCTCTCGACTCAAAAGTGCACTTCCGGCCTCCCTCTATCGCCACGCATATCGCCGTGCTCGTCTCTCATTCTTCAAGTGGTGGGGGATAAGCGTACCCTGGCAAGATGAAACTTCCTTTTCTGTCATCCAAACCCTTCGGCTGGCGGTACCTCCGTCAACTTGTCCGACTCGAGGTGGCTTTCCTGACGTACGCCTTCAGCGGAGGCGGTGCCTCCTCCCACCCCAGATTCGATCGACATCAGCTCCCGAATTCGTGGCTCGGCGCCCCCTCCCCGTCACGAGAGCTGCTTGAAAAGAGTCTGGCTAGACGGTGTGCACGACTATTCATTCGTTCGAGGGACTCTGGTCAGTTCGCACGCTCGTCGGGTAGACATCTTGTACCCTCATAGCCAGCGGTTGCCGTAGAAGTCCCTCATCCTGCCAGTGCTATCATTTAATACCACAACGCCACAGTAAGCTGCAATTACAAGCTGGTGCTTTTAATTTTCTCTTTAGGCTCAAGTTGTCACTACATTAAAAATCCCCCAACACAGTGGTTGGTTGTGGGGCCACTCTTAAGCGCCTTGCAGGTTTTCACTGCAAATTCAACCGTCCCCAAGACCCTGATGCCCACAAATCCTTGGTAAACGGCACCAGCAGCTGCCTGCAGATTCAGGTTCCTGCGACAGGTGTTTAGATAACAAGAGGAAACTCGTTCCGTCCAGCGTGCGACCGAGGCATGGACTCGCCATGATGAGTCCCCCGTCGGGCTTGTCGGTGTTGGCCTTGGCCTCTCCCCTCCGAACCGCATCCGCCCGGGAAAAATCAACGTTTGCTAGCCGCTAAACACCGCTCATGTAACGGCCTATTCTCTGCTCGGGTACGGAGAATAGGCTTGCCATTCTAGTCTCCAATGCCTTCACCTGACGAGTGTGGCCGGTGGCGTTCGCCAGCCTGACGTCCCGCACCATGGTCATCTGCCAATTATATGTGCCAAAACGTCAGCTGGACATGGTTCCCTGCAATTCCATCCCCCGCCCAAGGCTTGCAATACTCACCGAGCCTTACGCTTGTCGTTATAGCAGACTCTCACTGTTTCATGCCATTACGGAGTCGGTTTGCTCTGGCGGTGGAAGCTACGACGTCATCGTAGAGCTTGAGAGTCAGATATAGGGTAACAGTAATGTCGTCCAGAGGAACTCCAGCAGCGCTGATCAGGGATGGATTCAGCAAGACTTGCGAGGGCATGAGCATATCCCATACGCCTTCGTGCGGAGTGCCAATCTAGTCTTCCTTACAGCCGGATGCACTAACCCGAAGACGAACGGCTTTTTGGCGTGTGTGCGAGTCTCTCTGCCCAGAAGCACTGCTGCTCACGTATTATGTGACTGGAAATCTCCTCTTTGCTCGTCAATCGACAGTGAGCTTCATGTTATCCTATCCAGGTTGCTTTTAAGTTTCCGTCACGCTTGAGGCAACCTTACGAGACGGCTGGCTTGCTGCGAGCGTGTACATTCAAACAGAGTCAAATCTCTCCACGATGGCATCCTTGGCTAGATCCCCACCGCATCAAATGCGCCGAGGCCAGCTGAGGTTCTAACCGGTCCCGTGGACTCGGAGGACATGGTGTGATGCACATCGGAGTGAGCGTGTGGTGAAGTAAGATAGAGGTCGGCAGAAGGAGGCCAGCTTTCACTGCGTTCTTAACCCATCCCGGGGGCTGGGTCAACCAGACAACCGCGAGTGGTTGTCACTGGGTTTGCGCGCCGCCGGAACGCTGATGTCAATGCCAAGTGGCCCGCATCACAAGCAAAGTTGCTCTCTTGCCGGGCTCATGGCAGTCAGCCATGCTTCACTGTGTATGGGTTGCCGTTGAGGATGGAAGGGCCGCTAAATGTTCTGTTCGATTCCACCCGAGGCGCGGTGGAAATGTCGTATCAGAAGATAATTCTCCGACGTGCTGTGTGCGGTCGGGCATTGCCGTCAACGGCACTCTTTTACCAGGGGCTGCCTATGCATAAATGTCCTGCACCAATAATCCATACGCAGCTGGCTGGAAAACATGTTTCGACTACCAGGCGCGCCGAGTTGTAGGCCGCATTGATGCAGACAAGCGGGGGCCGAGCAGGCTGCAGAGCTCACCAACCCGCCGGGGACCAATGCCCCTCAACTACTCTCACAGCAACTTCAACCTTCCCCGAGGGATCGGTGGCACTGCCGCTTCGCACACGGGGTCAGTTTTAGCTACTTTGAGGGGGTTGAAGCCGGCAGGCGGGCTGTGCTCGCTGCTCTGGATAGTCATCGGGTAGTGGGCCTTCATTGGTTCCTGAGCCCCTCTCGGGCAGGGCTCCGTCTTGTCGCGCGGCGTCCTGGGAGACCTCCGACGAACGGTGCCGACTCCTCGGGCCGTATCAACCCTCACATACACACATGACAAACGGGATACGCCGTGTGACGGCGGCAGGGGCGAGCGGAATATGTAACGTGCGCAAAGAATCGGATTTTTGTATCTCTCCTGTATGCGAAATGCCTGGTATGAAATTTCTTTCCCTTTACACGCCACAGCCGAAATGCAGAGCCTGCCAGTTCCAGCGAGGAAACTAAAAAGAAATGAGACCAGGCCAACAACCCTCTTTCTGATTGTTTTATCCCCTCCTTTGCTCCGCCCTCCGCGACAGGAGAGGCTTCTCAAGGGAGGGTGGGGGAATGGTGATGATGATGTCCCATGGTTCCGCACCGGTTGACCTAATCCGTAGCCATAACGTCGTCCTTTTCGCCCTTTTGTTTCTTGACTTTGTGAAAGAAAACTCCTTTACATAACGACACCGGAGTTGCTGGCAATACGCTGCAAGGGGTGTCAGTGGCTGTCGGTTGGGGCGTGGTTGACGGGGAGAACTTACGGGCCAGAGCTCAGCAGCCTCCTTACCGACGGGGCCGGTGATGGCAGAGCCCTTCATCTCACCCTTGGGGTTGACGATCTGTTGGGCCTTGGTCAGCGAAATTCTTTCCCAGTTCATGACCGGCAGCCCGTGACCGGACTCGCGCAGAGGCCCAGTCCGATCACCTTGACGCGTCGCATTCAACAGCGGGGAGTACTTACGACACCAGCGTTGTCCTCGAAGTACAGGAAGACACCGTCGAAGCGCTTCCAGGGCTTGGACTGGCGGACGATGACGGCGGGGTGGACCTTCTTGCGGAGCTCAGGCTTTCCCTTCTTGACAGTGGCCATGACCATGTCACCGACACCACCGGCGGGCAGTCTGTTGAGGCGGGCACCGATACCCTTGACGGAGATGATGTAAAGGTTACGGGCACCAGAGTTGTCGGCGCAGTTCATGACGGCACCACTGCACACCACAAGTCAGCCAAGAGTTCCTTCGGGACGTCTCTCGTTCGGGAGAGAGACGGTCGGGGTGGGAAGTGTTCGTACACGGGGAGACCGAGGGTCATCTTGAGCTTGCCACCGGGGGCACCACGCCTGTGAAAATCTAGTCAGCACTTCTGCATCGAGTCTCAAGATGTTCGATTCCTCTGTTGACGGCGCGGCGTCTCGTCTCGGCAACCGGCGGGGCGTTCGCAGGAATTTCAGTCGACGTCCACGAAAAGTATCGAGTTGTCGCAATTGTGTGTTTCCCATCTCGCAGTCGTGCCCGAATCCCAAAGGTCCCAGCCTTCCAAGTCCTCACGTCGAAAATTTTACTCCTCTTTCCCTGCGTCGTTCGTGCATCGTCTGTCGTTTTGGAGCGCCCGCCCGCATCGCCGAGTTGCATCCCACCTCCCACCACCGAGGGCAGGAAGGCGGGGGAGTCGAGAGATTCGCGCCGTCGAGGATTCGAACATTTCAGAGCGGCAAGACAAGTCACTTACGAGAGTTTGGCCATTGTGTCGGTTTGGGGGTGTCGGATTCAACAACGGGGCTGGCTGGAAGGGTTAGATGGCGGACGTGGAATCGTGCAGTAGCAAACTGGAAATTTCACGACTTCAGTGTGTTTTCGATTTCGTGAGTGGGTCCGACAGAAAAGAGGCAGAAACCCTACGAATTTTCGGGGGAAGGAAGCGAGGCGCTGCTATCTTATCGGCACGTGATGCTGTCTGCCCGAGATTACCTAATAGACGCACCGCAACTCGGCGCCCAACGCACCAGCCACACCAGCCGAATGCCGATATGCTGGCCCCACCACGGCCCGTTCATCGCCTTGGGGGATTAAGTTGCAGTGCATGACGATGTGTTGGTTTTGTGGCTGTTTCTTTGTACGGCGCCAGTATAGGGATTAGATTTCTTTGTGAAATGTGAAGAGTTCGTAAGAGACCAGTTGATCATGCTGCGTAGTCCCAACAAAGTGAGTAACTATAAGAGTTGACTTAGGGTGAGGGCCTCGTTCCTCGCCATAGAATCTGGACTTCACACTATACAAGGGGACCAGACTACCAACTGCTTTTTTAACCGAGACGACTGTTATGGCTGCGATATGGCTATATCGACTACAGCTAATGCAGTGTGAGAGACTTGATATTTCACGAGAAGCTACGGTCCGTCTCTAGACTAAATTTCCGGAATTAATGGAACAGCCACATATTTATCACCCCTACGAGTTCTTATTAGGATGCGTAGATTCGTAGGAGTACATGAATCCTTATGCTGCCTCAGCTGTGGTAACTACCTCGAACCAAGTACTCAGTTATGGAACAAACTCACCAGATTCCACCTTCTATTAATGAGCTTTGTAGTTTTTGGCAACTTTAAGGACTTTGTTTTTTGAACTGTCCCATCACCTTAACAAAAACAGTGACAGAGAAGACTCCTCGGCCCCGAGTGATTCTTACGAGTTTTTTCAACACTCTCGTCATTGTTTCGCTCTTTCGCTATTTACTTCAATTTATTTTTTTAATATCACTTACTCTGGGTTATCAACTACTCCCGTCTTCTCAATAAAAGTCATATAATTATCCTTGACACTCGCTTCCCTGCCTCCCTTATTTGCCCACAACACACCTTCCAGAAACATTGTAACAGTTTCGAAAATAGAAACACAAAACCAATGCTCGCCCCCTCTTGAAACCATTTGTCCTCGAAAACCCCATAGAGCAACTCTCCCACCGTCTCGCGCCCCAGCCCAGCATCCAAACCCCAGGCCCAAAGTCCGCCGACGTCGTTGCAGCGGGACACGGCACACCCGTCCCGTTTGTAATCAGAAACGAGATGCTCCGAGTGTATAACACTGCACACATGATGATGGAATCGCAGTAGACGATTGTCGCGAACTCGCGGTGCTCCAGGTGGCGGGGGCTGCGGGCCAGATGGCGCGGACGGGTCGTGAGCAGAGTCCATGCCAGACGGGCGTCGACGTCTTCCTCTCGGGTTGTCTGAACACGGATAGGGCGGTCAATTTCGGTATTTTCCATTGTATTCTGCTCCATGGCCGTGGCAGCTGGAGACTGACTCGTTTTTCGACATCCTTTGACATTGCTGACTTTGGGGCTAGGGACTATTATGCATCAGGGGCATATCATGTGAGTCGGATGAAGAGCGAACCCCTGCGCTCAAGCAAAGAGGAAAGCGAAGTGGTTCATTGCGGCCAGAAAGCTGGAACATCGTGAAGCA
Source organism: Colletotrichum tofieldiae (assembly GCA_022836555.1). NCBI lineage: Eukaryota > Fungi > Ascomycota > Sordariomycetes > Glomerellales > Glomerellaceae > Colletotrichum > Colletotrichum tofieldiae. Next base: position 292,965 of record BQXV01000008.1, on the reverse strand, counting down.
GACACGCTAGGCGTGGCTGAGCCCCCCATCAATATCTCTGCGGTGATGCCGACACCAAAGACCCTTTTGCAGCCTCGTAACTTGCTGCCTGAACGTCAACGGCCAAATGCCATGCCCACACAATCGTCGGAAGCCTCTACCTCCCCCTCGCCCACCTGAGTCCCTCCTCCACCACAAAAGCTCCCAAAGCTCCCACAAACCCCCACGCGAAAACCTCATATGCCAACGCCCAGACCCTCCGCAACATCATCCACCGCAGCAGTTGGAAGCAGTCCCATCGACTCATCTCCACCTTCCACCCGGGCAGATACCACGCCGGCACGGGCGGCGCTGCGGGGCACCACATCTCGCGACCGTCGGCCTCGAAGATGAGGAAGCCGAGGCTCCGGAGGGTGAGGAGGGCGACGTAGGCAACATAAGCGAGGTAGATGCCGCAGACGACCTCGCGCGGGGTGAGCAGGCGGGGGTTGTGGAAGAGGTGGGTTATGCGGGTTGCTGTCTCGGACCGGGTGTAAGGGCGGTGGGAGACGCGGCCGTCAATGATTGAGGGCATGGCCGCGGATTGACGATGAAGAGAAGCGGCGAAGGCAGTGGCGTGGGAGGAGTCTTCTCTTGTGACGCTAGATGATGATGCCGACAGCCGACGTGCTGGGTGAGCTAAGGTCCGAAGACGAAGCGAGACTTTGGGAGGTACTTGAGGGAAGACTTCATGCGACAATAAAATCCCACAAGGCGGGTTGGTGTTGAATGTTGCAAGGTGATGGGACTTGCTGGTTCGCGAGAATGCGAGATTATGAACCCCACCTGTCCGAACCAGGATCACATCATGGGTGCCTGCTGCTTTCGTCCACGGGCATGTTGGTTGCAAAGGCATAAAACCACGAGGCGCGGTGTGTGCCTGCCTATTAGGCTCTCATCGAGTATCACATTCGTGCACGCAGTCATAGCGCAAGAGCGGCGCGAATCAACACGAATATGTCTGCATTGGATACTGGGTATCTTGGAAAGAAGCGTGATCGACTGCCTCATGATCTACCGAGACAGTGTGACCGAGGTCACAAGAAGAAGAAAAGTGAGAATGCCGAAACCCAAGCCGCGGTACATAAAAGGCCCATGGAATCAATCGAGCGCCGTGAACTCCCGGCTTCTTCCTAGCTGTCACCGCCTCTTGGATCGCTGCTGCTCGAATCGTTGCTGCTGGGGTCGCTCGCCCTGGGTTCGGCGTCCTTTGCGTTCGCATCGGGACGCACACTCTGCGGGTTCGAGAAGAGGTCCTTGGGATCCCAAGCCGCCTTGATGCGCTGCAGCGTCGGCAGGTTGGACCCCCAGTACTTCTCTTGCGCGTTCTCGAGCGTCGGGTCAACGTACCCGGCGTACGTGCTGAGCTCGTTCGGGCTGGCCTTGCGAATGCTCTCGGCGACGCCTGCCATGAACTCCTTGGTCTTGGTGCTCAGCGTCGGGATGCCGACGCCGTAGCCCTGGCAGAACATGATCTTGTCGCGGTGGCGGTATGCCGTGGCATTCATGGGCACGTCGTTGATGGCCCCGCCTGTCACGTCGAAGATGAGAAACCAAATGAGGGTGCCGCGGTCGACCTCGTCGATATAATCCATCAGATCCCGGATGCCATCGTCGGTCAGGAGGTCGTCGCGCGTGAAGGCGAGGCTCTTGGCGGTGAAGGGTGACTGGACCTCGCTCAGCCAGAGGGCCGCGTCCTGTGCCTTTTGCGCGACGTCGCCGAGCCAGTCGTTGACGACGACGGAGACCTTGCCCTTGGGGATTTTGTCCGGTATGCCCGTCGCCTTAAACTCGTCTTCGGTGCCGTAAAAGGTAGCCGTGATGGCGACCCCAAGCTCCTGCATGACGAACTCGCTGCCGAAGCGGCGGTCGAGGTTCGGATCAGAGATGAGATCCTGCCACTGCTTGAAGACAGGAGCGAGGTCGCGGTGCTTGGCAAAGGTGATGGAGTACGAGTACTGCACGATGTCGCCGGGCTCCGGGTGGGTCCGCATGACGAACTCGGTGATGACGCCGAAGCCGGCACCGGCACCCTTGAGGGCGAAGAACAGGTCCGAGTTCTGCGTCTCACTGGCGCGCTGGATCTTGCCGTCGGCTGTGACAACTTCGACTTCGACGACGTGGTCGAGGCAGCTCCCCCACATGCGTGAGCTGGGACCGAGACCGCCCTGTTTTGATTTGCGTCAGCATGGCGCGGCCACAGTAGGACGCATTCGTCACTGGGCATAATTTCCGTAGCTGCGGAGACTTACGATAGTGGCATGGCCGCCAATGCCCACGCCGGGACATGTGCCGTGAGCCATGGCACGTTTCCCGTTGTCATGCAGTTTCTCGGTAACGTCGTGCAGCCTGTGGCCTGCACCGATGGTCGCCTGCCAAGTGTCTGTGTCCATGGAGAAGCTCTGAAAGTTGACGAGGTCGATGACCAGGGCGCCGTCAGTGCCGCCGAGGCCAAAGTTTCTGCGCAGAGCAGGTTAGCAACGGAGCAAGAGGAGGGCCAAGTTCGCCAGGACGACGTACGCGTAAGAGTGGCCTCCCGACTTTGCCTGCACCTTCACATCGTTGTCCGCAGCGCATTTGACGAATCCGGCGACATCTTCCTTGGTCTTGGGACGGGTGACGGCGATCGGTTCGACCGCGATATCTAGGTTGTACGGCTTCACCCAGTTAATTTGGAAGAGGGGGTCGTTCGGGTAGCCGACGCAGGAGGAGCGGCCATCGCAGACGTTGTTGAGGCATGTCGCCAACGGGCTGCTGGGCTTCTGTCCCATATTGGTCGCCACGTATCACAATATCTATGGCGAAGGGACAAACGTCGATAGGCAATGGATGGCAAAGGGTGTATCGGCAGTCCAGAAGTGGAAGAGGGTCACGGAGGGACTGTGTTTATACGTGCGCCCCATTCGACCCGCCTCTGCGAATTTGCTTACTGGCGACGTACTGATCCTTCCCGTTTGAATAGACTTCCCAGGAAGGGGTTATGATCGGCCAGGCCCAGATTTCCCGGCGGGAAAGTTCGAGCCACGGCCGAGATGCCTCGTGCTTTGGGGGTGGATAGCAGCGGCAGGCTAGGAATGGCGTTCCCGTCTGATCCTCCCATCGTACGTGGGCGCCTGTCATTTCGCCATCATCCTGTTTCTCGCCATCGAACACCAGGGCCATCCCACAAATTCAAGGAAACAGACGAGGCACGGCTGATGCGTGGCAGGCTGGACCACAGAAAGATGGCCAATGGTGCGTGGCCAGCAGCACGGGGGATCGCCACCGTTTCCCTTGCGCGGCGCAGGAAGGGCGGGAAAGCTCCCCTCATTTGGGACGTCATCAGCCATGACCCTGTCCCTGCTTCTCGTGCCTGGCAAGCATGGCGCTGGTGATCTCCCTCGTCGGGCCAGTCAGCGTGGTGAAGACGGTTCGCAGGAAGTGCAGACCAAGCTTGTTTGGCGGGGGTGGGGTAGCAATGCCCGACGTTGAACGAAGTCAACAGGTTCGCGTGGCGTCTTGGCGCTGGAGGGACTCTCATGCAAAGGATGCAGAAGCGGTGCTCAACTGTGGTGGGAGTGGATGAGAGAGAGTGGCGCATTCAACGACGGTTGACGTACGCGACCTGGGAAACACGGGGCGCTATGGCTGTGCAGAGCTGCACCAATCACAGAACCCAGACGAAGAAGAGTGACGGGCTCTCAGGGGTCTGGCGTGGCCCCGTTCTGCGCGCATGGATGGGAGCATCGCAACGGCTTGTCTCACTCTCCGACCTTGACTGTCGATCCCGAGATCGCAAGTGGTTGTCGAACAACTGTCTGGCAGCATCAGACTGTTGCAAAGCGCCAGGTATGATCTGGTGAGAGTGATGCTGGATATACGGTTTTATTTTTCCGTTTTATTTCCAGGGGGGGAGCAGCTTCGCGAGAGGAGGGAGCCGAATCAGGAACCAAACCAGAGGGCATACGTGGATGACAGCCAGCTTGGGTGTGGATTACATAAGCAGGCTCGCGTTCGGTACAGCCGAACACGTCCGGCTCACAACACAGTGACAGGAGAGCTTGGGCCGTGGCTCATTTGTGAACTGGGCTCTGAGGCCGCGATCAACATTCGCGAGTGATCAAGGACCCTGACCAAATTACACCTCATTCATTACTGTAGGCTGCCCTGAGTCGAGCACCTGCAGTCTTTTATAGGTGAAATGAAAGCACTGGCTCCTTGAAGGAGATGTTAGTCAAGGTCGTTGGGATCCCCTTGTTTTCGTCCCACCGACACCTGAACCTTATCCGGGGGTTCAGCTCAGAGACATGGGGCGACCGACCAACCCGAGTCGAGCTACCAAACTATCAGAGTGCCATCCATTCCGAGACACGTCAATTCGAGTGGTTAAGAGCTTATTTGAACATGAAGAAACACCAACGCACACGAAAGTGGCAGCTGTTTGATGGATGGCCGATTTGGCTGTCCTCCTATGAGGATGTGGACGCATGCATCGGCTTGTACGCGCAGCACTACCTGCGGCTTCCTTCCGTCATACCCATTTCGGAGCTTCTGTAAGACGGCGTCCTCGGCAGCCTCATCTTGACAGAAAGCCGATGAAATGGCTTGATGCTGCCACCCGAATGTCCGTCATACGGGAAGCAGCACTGCCTTGCCACAAGGTGTCTCGGTGCTTCCAAGACACATACAGTGCATAGTACAGTGCACGTCAGAAGTGGCCCCTGCGCCCACACAATTTCTTCCTCAAACCGCGCCAGCCCGCAACCATGACACAGTCTTTCGCTAAATTCCTACTGTACGCGGCTGCCTGATGCGGATGTCGACTTGACGCACAACAACACGCCAAGTTTGTCGTGATACTTTCCACCTCCGTATCCTTCCCAGTCATCCATCCATCAACGCAGCCACGATTCCCGCATCGCACGCACGAAGGCTTCGCCGCATCTCCATCGTATCACGTCTCACCGGATGGTATACCGCGGCACTTTGCGCTTCTTCGCGTGCGAGAACACCGAAGCAACCTTCACCACGTTGCGATCCCGACGCAGGAAATCCCACATGTGACGTCCGACTTCATCATTCCCGGACCTGTCACCGTCTATCTGTTCCCGCGGCTGCCACTCGAAGCTGTCACAAGATTGATTACTTTGACCTTTTTCGCCAACGGTTCTAGACATAGGAACACCATCGCACCCTTCCGCAGAGAGACTTGCACCGCCAGTCTCCTCGCTCAAACTCTCACCACGCCGCTGCAAATCTTCGGCCCGATTGGGTTTGACGGTTGTCCTCTGCAACAGCCCTCATTCCGTGAAGGAAGGTCACCCCAAAGCCCCGCGCGGCTTCCTGTGCTCGTCAGCCTCTCCGTTGGCATTGCACAGAAACCTCTCTTCCGGTGACTGCCCAGGGCAGCAACCATGACAACCCCACCAGTATGGCGACGGCTGCCTGTCTCGCCGTCGACGAGCTTGCCTAATCTCTTGGTATCAACGTCTTTCTCGCCAACGTCATACGCGATACACATCACAGATTTAGCAAACATCTGGGTAGAGTCTTTGGATCGAAAAGCCATCTACAAACGCAGTCTCAACGAGTCCACCAGCATCGACCCCACGGACAGCGACAGCAATATGCGTGCTTTTCTGTCTAAAATTAGATCCGTTTTTGACCCTTCTCACCGTGATCACGACAAAGCATCCATGACATTATCGACGAACCCCAGCAAGGAAGCAGGAGAGGAAGGCCTGACTTTGAGCATCACTTGCGAATTGGAAAACATGAAACCTTTGGAATGGCCGGTGTATCTGCAGAAACGTTCTCAATCTGAGCTCACGGCGGAACTTATAGTCCCACTTGCGCAAGCACACTCGACTGGACGCAGACAAGTCGATTCCCTCAAGGAAATCATCAAGCAAAAAGATGCCATCATCACGAAGCTCCTCGACAAACTTGAGGCCACTGGGACTCGCTTGGAAAATGTCTTTACCGTCTTGTCCGCCAAACAAAAGCCCACAAGAAAGATGGCAGAGGACAAGGTCAAGGGGCTAGCTCCCTTCCGGTCTGAACACTGGAAGTCTCAGCTGGATGCAGACCAAGAAGACATGTCCAGTCTTGTCCAGGATTTGTTTGGTGTTGACGGGCTTGAGTACCGCCGAAAGGTTGACGTACACGGCACCGCGTCGCTCGACAACTGGTGGACCAAGTTGCAGACTTCGTGTATCCCAATCGTGGAGCCAAAGTCAAGCTCTCGCCAAAGTCAGTCGGGGGCGTCTTTATCTGGCATCGGGCAGCTGGAAAACAAGGGTAGCGAAGCCAAGGATGGCAAGTATGTAGCCGATGATGACGACGACGACGACTTCCAGGTGCAGTCAACGCCACCGCATCTCATGTCCACTCGCAAGCGTTCTGCTAAGCCCTCACCCGGGGACGACGACGATACCACTGAGGACGAGACCACTTCACCGATACCTGACAGCGTACCGGTACCTCCGCCAGAGCACAAGGCCCAACCTTCACGCTTGGGAACGATAGGAAAGAGGCATCAGCCCATGCCAACTCGCACTTCCTCGCCTCCAAAGGCGCCTGGGCCAAGGGGCTCAGAAACTGAGACAGAATCTGATGAAGACGTTACCGCCTCTTTAGCCGAGGCATCATCGCCGCCACAACATGCCGAACCGCAACCTGGTACTAAGAATTTTAAGGGCGGTTTCGGTCTTACCGGAGGCGAAGCTGGGTCCAAGACTCCTGATTCCCCACGAAAAGGGGCTCTAGGTCGCAGCGGGGGACAGTCAGGGCGTTCCAAATCACCTGAGCCACCAAAGAGAATCGGACTAGGTCGTATTGGCGGAGGTGCTCGTCCTTTCAAGACCCCCGAGCCTACGGGTACAGAGACGGAAGAGCGAGGTCGATTACGAGTGGACAAAAAGCTCCCCGAAAACCCCAGGGAAACTTCTCAGGAACGAGCGGATAGGAAACGAAATGAGCTGCAGAAAGAGCTGCAGAAAAAGGCCGCGTCAGGGCCGGCGCGGAAAAAGCGGAAGTTCTAAATCAACTCTAGTTCCAAACCTTGCACCTCCTGTTACTGTTTTGAGGGTCCAATAATACAGCCCAGGCAGCCGTGCTGCGATACCTCTACCTACAAGCTCATGACGATGACGAGAAGCAGTAGACACCGCTAGCCATGGCCTGCCTCGGTCATCACGGCTGTACTTCAGCCTTCGGGTGTCACGCCACAAGTCGCAACTACTGCTCACCAGCTTGTGCTCTCGAAGTCTTGATATAGACCTGCGAAATCAGCCAGACGCCGAACCGAAACTGTACGGCACATACATGAAGTTACCAGCACGCATCCGATGCCGATTATCTTACAGTGAATTTCAGATGCGGCTCGTCTCCAAAGTTACACCGTTTCGCTGGCACTTCCTAGGCGTCTTGATGCTAGCCATGCAGAATTCTCTGCGCATGGGTTCGTCTGAACGGCCCGAAATGATCCTCGCTGTTCTCCTTGTATGACACTAGATGTTCGTTCCCGTCTCCCCGAGCTTGAGTAACAAAATCTCACATGCTCGTGTGGGGGTTAGAACCGTCAAGGCACCTTCAGCTACGCCGTTCTCCGAAGTGATACCGGAAGTTCATGCGATGGATGATGAGTTGAGACGGCGGAACAGGCATGCGCGGTCATGCGCCAGGTGCTGCACAGCATTTTGAGAAGAGTACAGAAGGAGTTGAGCAGTAGTGACCTCGATGTTTGCACGCTCATTCGTACCTCCCACCCCGCCAGCGGACAGTATCTTCCACCTTCGCGAGAGACACACATTGCAGCATTCTGCAGGCTCTTCTCGGGAAGGCCAGCAACCGGCGAATTCGCTTCACAGCCAAACAGAGCCGAATCTAACAGTAGCTAAATGTGTATTGCCTTACAGCCTATATTGATGTGCAACATCGCGAGTTGTCATCTTTGACCTAGAAAGCCCTCTCCCCACGCGTTCGGTGGACATCTACGTTTAACTTGGCATCTGTCGTCTCATCCAATCGAGCCAAGGATCTCTCTCCGCCGTCTTTGGCATGGCACCGTGCGAGAATGCTGCTTCGCATAGACGCCCCTCCCACCCCCACTCTCATGCTCAGGAAACCCGGGAGCGAGGATGAGGGACAGCAAGACCAGATGAGACATACTGTCTCAGATGTTTGAGAAGCGCCACTTTATCTCGACTCTCGTCTATGGCATCAAACAGACGACTGTCGGGGATTGGTCAAAGATGCCTTGCAGCGCTTTCTGCAGACGGCTCTGGGATTGACGGGATATCGGGCAACATCATCTGGGTTTGTGCATAAGTCAGCTTCAAGACCGGGCAAAGGACTTTACCACGATCTGCGTCCCGACATCTGCCCACAGCCGCGGCCCGCAATGCGACCTTGCAGCATCATATGCAATGCTCCCATCCGACGCGCCCTTTCGATGCGACGGGGAAAGGGCCGGTTTGGACGCCGTTGCATCGAGCCTAGGCCACGCAGCTTCGCATATGCGCAGAAGCGATATGTACAGAAGGAAATGGACGCCACTTAGATCAACAGCTTCCCGGATGACTCAAGAGGTATCGAGCGAAAGGCTACGGCATCTTGATGCTGCATCGGATGAAACCCCAATGGCTCGTCCCGTTCACTAGCCGAAGTTCTGCACTGCATGTCGTGCCCTTTCGCACGTAAGGAGACGGAACCCTCTCGTAACGGATGGACAACTGCTTTAGCGAGCTCAAGTGTTAGCTCATACGACACCTGGACGAGGCCAACTTCGTGGCAAAACACCAAATCAATGTCAGCTGCCGTACGGTGCTCTGTCGTGTTGCTAGTGCGGAAATTGAAATGGGAGGGTGGCGATACCATGGTCTCGAGAACATTCGGTTGTGCCAGCCAAGGCGGTACCCGGGCGTGAAAGGGAATCTCACACAGGAAGCCGTCAGCCCCACCAATCCCGTTGACCACGAGGGAGAATCTCGGAAACCGCTCGAATGGAAAGGGGGGTTTGGCCTTCGAGCCATGATTCTGTCGATGGTCATTAGCTCTATGTAGCCTGCGCCAGGATCCAGGGGATTGACGACGAAGAACATAATTTACACTGAGGAGTCCGGGTATAGCTTCCAATCCGACTTTGAGCGGCTTTTCCCATCGCATGCATGGTATAGACCAAGAAAGCATGCATTGGACAAAGAAAACCGAGATTCATCGCAAAAAAATGGACACAAACCCGTCACTACTAAGATCTCAGGCCACGAAGTTGAAGATGCATTTCTGTTGGCGTAAAGGTCGGGTCTCAGAAGCACGAAGCACGAAGCACGAACCAGTTGCCAAAGAGCCACGCCCCACGGGCTACCCGAGGGAGTACCAACAAGTCTTTAAAGCCTCAAAAGTTATCAGTTTTCGAATACGTGTCCACATGACAATGCAGGCAATGGGACTCTCGGTCTGAGGGGTTGCATGACACTGCCGGCCATCGACTTTTATCACCAAAGTCTGCATGTATGAATGAAGCAATCGAAGCGGACAGACAGGAGGCCCTATGCAGACTACAGAGACACCACGAAGCTCATTTTCATAGACCGATTAGGCTACAGCCTGCTTGTGAGAGCGTCAATCCCGCTTTTCGTGCTACACGATGAAGCAAGACAAGGGGATATGCCCGGTCCCCTAAAAATTTGTCTTTGAGGCTGTCGATGACGGTGAACGACAGCAAACAGGCAATGCCTAACCGGGCTTTACGATGCGGTGTGTAAAGATCAACGAAGACTTGACCTCAGCCCGACGGCGCAAAAGCTAGGGGTGAAACCCATCGGGACGTCTGGTAGCATAGACGAAATGACCAGCCCATACCAGCGACGATCGACAGCCTGGCCAGGCGATGGAGGGTCGAATGGCGGTGGACGAGATTAGCAACACCTTGAGGAGCGCTCGCTCATAAGTACCATGCGCTGTGTGACCGCCCACTACCTTACGTCCGTATCTCGGAGAGGCAGTGATAGAGAGACCGGGGGACACACCATGGTTCCAGCATCTCGATAAACCAGAGATCCAGGATCTGTCACAAATTACGGCCATCGGTGTCACAAATTGCGACGACTTGCAGCCGGCAACACGGATTCCCGGTCGTCATGGTGGTGTGGTGAGTACCCAGCTCAAGCCCAGATCTATGTTCAACCTGCCGGAATGGTTGCAGGCTGGGGGGGAAATGACAATTTGGTGCATCCCATGGACACTCGATATACCATCATTGACTGGCCGGCGTAGAACAGCCACGCCCGGGCGGTCTGGTGGGATCTGCCCTCCCCCCCCACTCAACCAGAAGACAGGATGGAACTATCCGTCTTGTGACTGACGTTACGCTGTCGCTGTAACGGCCGTTGGGGACAAAGCGGAAAAGGTGGCCAGCAACGCAAGTCGAAGTGCTAGCTCATCTAGCACAACGGCTGTCAGATGTGTCAAACAGGCAGCCCGTCACACCCTGGACTCGAGCCAGGAACCGCCCTCCAGTAGGGGATGGCCGCCAACGACGAATCACAGCTGCACCGGCAAATTCTCATTCCAGGGATGTTGTTGGAGGGTTGCTTCAGTGGCGCCCTTCGATCAGGCCATATCGGCCCTCTAGCGCGGCTTGTCTTGGCCGTCCTGCCAAGCGACTGCAAGCGATTCAGAGCCGTTGGCGCGGCCGCGTGGGGACTCAAGCAGCATTTCTCGTGGCAAGTCTTCGCCAAGCTTGATTACTACCACTCGGATGCCTAAATCGCCTTGCAAGGTCGGTCTCGAGCACCCGTCGCTGTCCCGGAGCTAGGTTAGTTGTCTCCTTGGCCCAATGCCAGGGCCAGGCCGGATCCCGTGAACTGAAAACTGGCCAAGGGAGCAAGTCGGCTTCCTCAAAGAGCCACTGAGCATCCGGCCTTGGCCTGTCTTTTCCGGCCTCGTGATGGCGACTCCAAATCCCAACCCAGGCAGGCCGAAAGACGAGAGGGGTTGATTTGAGGAGGGCGTGGAGGCTCCGGGTTGCGGCCAAAAGAAACGCCCCCGGCGTCTTTGCGCAAAAGGGAGATGCAATCTATCAAGTCCACTGGCACCAAGCAACCGCGTCTATTTGTGGGCCTGGTTTACTGGCGAAGTGTCCGCCTCCCCACTGCTGTCCACTCGAAGAAGAAAAGAGGGTCACCGAGGAGAGACGGAGGACACGATCAAGTCTGTTTCAACGACGTGTTACCGTTGGAGCTTTCATCGTCGGCTTTCCTCACGAGTCCGTTACGCAACGTTTCTTAACAAACTCCAATGATCAAGGCCTCTGATACATACTGCCGCAGTTGCATACTGGTGGTCAACCTTGTTTCGCCGGCATATGGCGCCACACAGGAGGTGCCCCAGAACTTCGGCCTACATCAATGCTGGATTGATGCGTCTAAAACGGCCGCCTCCCGAGTGCCTCATCCGTCCTCGCAGCTGGAGGCTGGCCAGGCCTTGCGCCTCATCTGATACGATATTGGCCATGGTGACCAGCACCCTGTAATGGCCCAGCACACAGTGGCGACAAGGGATGAGAGTCCAAGACATCCCGGCTCCGTGGCCATCTGACCGTGCGACCACTGTCATTCTTTGTCAATCCAAATCACTCAACCCCCGTCCCGCAGAACCAAGTCTCCTCTCCAGCCCAGCGAGCCAGTGAGTAATCAGTGGCCATCTTTGTGGCGTGCTCTATCGCCGGCCCGGCGGAATCAAAACGGGGACCACTGAGGAAAGGGCATGGGCTCCACATCGGTCCCGAGACATGCCCCCGTTTTCCGACGTGATGTGCTGCGCCGTTGGATTGTCGGAATTTGCCCTGCATAATAGGCACAGTCATGACAAATCCCGGGCCAAGCCTGGCGCAAGAGTCGACCTGGGCGAAGAGAGCCTGTTCATGAAAGCAAGCGTAGACCCGTTCGACCATGATGGTCGCTTCTAGATTGCTGATGCGGGCTCGACCCCTGACCGAACGTCGCGATATGGAATTCGACTCCCGGAACTTCGCAGCTAGCCGCTAGAAGGAGGTGCGTAGACCAGAAGCGGCAAATTAGCGAAAGCCGACGACGCACCTCCCCCTTCGCCCAGTCGACGACTTATTGCCAAGCCTTGTTGATCCCCCCCTTGGACTGACTCGGCCTTGCACGCCCACTCCAATGTAATGCCAGCAGGATACAAAGCTGGCAACGCAATCTGCTAGGACCCATATCCTGTCTAGCCCGACCCAAGCAGTCGGTACCCAATGACAGACGACGGAGGGTGGTGTCCGCAGCACTCTTATCACTGTCAATGGCAGATGTGATGAGCAGGGATGACGTTCGCCCAAGTGCGGCAGGCAATGGTTCGCCAGCCGTCGCTGTGGCTGCATGGCAAAAATCCCCGGCAAAGTGATACGCGGCCTGGCGGAAGTTGGATCTGAACCACGGGTAGTGCTACTGTTGCATTTGGGCCACTGATGAGCCCATCCGACCTCGGCTCCGCGCTCGAGGTTCTGCAGTTGAAGCGCCGCGTCAAGCGCCGCGCTTTGCGGGGGTCGCTTCTAAAGAAGATGCTCGGTACGCTCATCAAAGAGCCCGCCGCAGTAGTGTACGAAGGGACTGCGGACCACTAGTCTGCAGACCGAAGACAATGGACCGGGGAAAGAAACCGGCGTCCATTCTACGTCTTGACGCTACCCAGGACCCGTAGAACCCGCGCCGCTTGAAGTGGGCCGCTTCGCCATTCACCGCTCAGATACTCGATGTACTACCGTCGCCGCCCAGTCCTGTCGCCCAGCCCTTGGGCGAAGCTCTGATGGATCCCGCAGGTCAATGCAGCCCCATGTTGGCCGTCGTCTACACCACCTATGAGAGCCTGGCGCTTACGCTGTGGGAGGCCTGCTAGCCTCCAAACGACAAGGGGACGAAAGTCCGGCCATGATCGCTGAACCTCCGCACAAGGCCGAGGACTGAGCATCCGCATACATGGTCACTGACGATTCCTACCCGATCACCCCCATGATCGGATTCCGTGTTCCCCATCTCTCTCCACCACGGTCAACAGATGCGTGCTGCTTTTCCAACAAGCCATACCCCCCACCCATCCACCCCGGCGTTTTATGGGAGCTCTGCATCGCGAATCTATCCTGTCACCACGCGATTCCGTCTGCCTGGCTTTGGTTCCTCAGGAGCCACCGCCCAGAGGCCTGGGGTGGACATGGGAGGTACAGTCTGTCTTGAAAAAGAGAAGACGAGCGTCATGGGATAGAGCCTTTGTGGAAGCACTTGTCGGTGGTGGCTGTTTCTGCTCTACCCGCAGCATGTGGCCATCTCCTGCCCATCTCTTTGGATGACTCCTCGCATCCGACCGCCATCCGCAGGCCAGCTGCCTTGGCCGACGAAGGCCTCACTCACCCTGCCCATCCGCACAACCCAGGTTGCAAGGCCTGGGCTAGTGATCATCATCTCGCCGTGCCTCACGTACCACTGCCACCAACCCACACCGAATGGGCCAGGCCTGGAAGCAGTGGGCTGATCGTGGCATTCGCCAGTATTGCTATTGTCCCGTCCGCTTGATCCTCCAGCAAGCCCACCCCTCGGCATGCCTGCACCCTTGGACATGCCTGTCCTCAACCCAGCAGCCTGTCGACCATGTTCAGAGATGGGTGATGATATATATTCCCGTTCGTCTCTGCGGACTTGGTTCAATTTGAAAGGGCGATGTTTCTCGTTCTCATTATCTCCGACAACCCCGGTCGACTTGTTGACCCTCCTCGTGCCCCGGTTGGGTTGCCTTCTCCAACCCACCTCGAACCCCTGGCTCTGCCCGCCCGCCTCCCTCTGCCACCAACGATTATCCATCGTCCGTGCGCCTCAGTAAACCAGTGACCGACAAGCAGGGAATAGCAGCAGTTGATCGATCGTCCTGATCCCAAGCTTTATCGACGCACCCATACCCAAGCTACACTTGCCTCGCGCGGGCAGTTTATCTCGCATTCCTTGGTCTGCCCATAGCTCCACCCACACACTACTGAGTCGACAAAAGGTGCGAGGTAACGAGCGGCCGTCGCACGCCAGGGAGAGAGAGGCCCTCGAGGCCCTTCTTGTCCCGACATATTGGTAAATTACAGACCCAAGGTGAGATGAGATGGCATCCGACTCGAGGGCGTGAGTATCGGAGGCCGGAGGGGACCTTGAACGGGCTTTTGATGGGCATGATGCAACAGCAGGGACCAGTAAGAAGAGATGATGAGCGCACGACGTCTAGGATTCGCCGAGGATTTGCCTGGGACTTGTCGTGGTCGGTGTGGGGGCGGGACGCACATTCTTTTCTGTCGCGGTACTTCATTCGACTATGCTCACATGGTTTACATCAAATAACGGACTGCATTATCTCCACTCCACATAAGGGTTTAAGCATCAAAGAAAACATCTTCCTCCACGTTCGTACCGACTTAGTAAGCTGAAGACAAGGGAGAAGGGAACGCGAGGGGAGGAAAAAAAAAGGCAAATTCTCATTTGTACAGCAGCGGCTGCACACGCTCTATGCATGATGATGCAGAGGACGAACGATGGCCTCTCCCAAGCAGGGGGGAAAAGAAGAAAGAAGGTCGATGTTGTGCCATGAGGAAGGGTGGGGGAAATACTCTTGTCTTTGGCAAAGGGAGGCCATCCCTCGTCGTACTCCCAAGAAACGAATCAATCTTTGGTAAGAATTCCTCGCGTATGCCCCCGAGGTCCTGTGCCGCAGTTGTGTCGTTTGTGTTGGGGGGGCAAAGACGGCGCACCGGCCAAAGGTGAAAAGGGAAAGGTGAAAAGGGAAAAGGGAAAATTTGGGGGGGGGGGGGGGGGGAAATGCAAAGAGGAACAGAACCGGGGAGCGAGAGCGAGAGAGAAAGACAAGTTGCCACTCCTCTCTCTTGTCTCTCGTCTCATTTCCCCTTCCCCCTTCTCTCCCTTGCTCGCGGTTGCTTTTCAGCACTCCCCTAGGCCGCATGCTCGCAATCCTCCTCTCCCTCCTCTCCCCCCGGTCCACGTATAGGCCCCCCGGCACAAGTCGATGAAAAAAGGAAGTGGGAAAGAGAAGATGGACGACAGAGTCCCCCTTGTTCCTTCGAGCCTTGCAGGTGTCAAAGGACCGCACACTGTTACCCCTGCTCGCGTAGCTCGGATACCTCGAGGCTCGAGGGAGGGGCGTGGGCATATGGGCAGGCTGCATGGGGGGATGGGGGGATGGATGGGGGTTTGGCGATGGTGCTGGGAATCTCCCAAAGAGAGATGCTTCTCCAACGCCCGTCACCACCGCTGCCGCCGCGGGCCTCGTCCTCTCCATCGCCCAACGGCCACCCAGAAGAAAAATAAACGAAGCACTTGGCCGGGCCCATCTTCCCCGATGTGCGTCAAGCCTACGGAATCTGAGCACTAGCCCAACGGGCCAGGTAGATCTTGGCGGGAAACGTAACCGGGATGGATGGAGCAGCCCACTTGGACAGGGCGGGCCAGGCCCTCCCCATGTCCCCGTCCAATGGAAACGGCACAGTGTCAGACCGGCTCCAACAGACGAGGGCAGTGGGAATCAACCCGACGATTCTTCTCAATAGGGATAGCACGGCGAGCAGGATGCACTGGAGATGATGGCCGGTCGTCGGTATCGCGCAGTCTCTTGTTCCTCTTGGCTATCGCCGACGCTGCGGATCCGCACGCCATCAGGCCCGTCCCTCGTCGTCCTGCGCCGCGAAGCGCGTGTAAAAAATACATTTTCTTTTCCATCGCCCTGAAAGGCGGAAATACGGGTATCTCGCCCCGTCCCTGTCCATGCCCAGTGGAAACCCCCCTAATCAAACGCCGAGAAGGAAATCAAGTTGACAGACGGCCGCTAGACGTCGAATGAAGAAAAACCACTCCCACAGTACAGCACAACAGCCACCCTGATCATCATAGACTATGCAAATGCGGGCTTGCGGCCGTTTTTGCTCACAGCTGGGCGTCGGAACCCCAGCCGTAAATGACATCGTCGGCCGGGGGCGACGCGTTGTACACCCCAGACACATCAGCCATGCCAAATTGTTGAAGCTGGTAGGCCTGGGGAAGGCCCCTGGGGGCGCTGGGGCCCATGAACGCCACTGGGACGCTCGTGTGCCCGACGCCCATGTGGCCGGCCAGGGGCGCGGGAGCCATAGGTCCCATGACGGGGTTTCCCATACCCTCGGCCTCCCTCTTGAGGGCGCTGCGGTTCCGCCTCCGGATATCGTCGGCGTGGACTTGGAGCTCCTGGAACTGCGTGGGGGGGTACGGGTAGTGCTGGAGGTGCTGCTGCTGCTGCTGCTGCTGCTGGGCGGCGGCGGCGGTCCCCAGGACGGGGGAGAGGGAGCCCGTCTGTGAGCGATGGCGTTTGGCATTCCGGGCGGAAGTGGTCGCGCGGCCTCCTCGGCGGCCAGAGATGGCGCGGCCGGGCATCGACCGGTTAGGGTAGTCCGGGTTCTGGTAGTGGGTGGCAGTGGTGGAGCGGGGAGGGCTGGTGCGCCTGTGGACGCCTCCGCCGGGGGCGGTGTTGCGGCGAGAGAAGATGGTGCGCGAGGTGCCGCGTTTGCCGTCACGGAACTGCGTGGTCGGCATGATGTCGTTGATGTACTCGGGGTTGAGGTACCACTCCGACACGCGCTTCTCTGTGCCCGCGTGGTTGCCGTCGATGTCGGGGAAGATGGCCTGCAGCCTCCTCTGGAATGCCTATGCCAGGGGTTAGCCTGAGCTTTCTTGGTCCTGAAAGGATCATTAAGGTGAGTGAGGGTCGAGTTTTGCCACGCAGCATCCTGCGGGCGCTCAACTACCAAGGGTGCTGGCGCGGCGCGTTGTGACAGGACGCTTTCCAGGCGCGGGACCATGTTCCAATAAGAAATGGAACAAAGGCGAAGAACCACTGAAGAGAGGGGGTCACTCACGTCGTTCATGCTGAGGTTGTGGCGGATGCTGTTCTGCCACCCGGTGCCCTCGGTCTTGCGGGTCTTGTCGGTGTTGTCCTTAAACCACTGGTACAGCTCTTGCAGGGTCATGGAGTGGCCGGGGGCGTCCTTGAGGGCTTTGTGGATGAGTTTGGCATAGGGCTCCTCGCCGCTGGCGTTTTCCTTGAGTGGTGCCCTTGGGATAGGAGGGTTCTGCTGGCCGCCGAGGTCCGGCTTCATGTCCGGCTCCGCGCCGAAGTCGCCGCTGAAAGATGCTGGCGAGCTGATGTAGGGAGACCCGGGAGCGTCTGTGGCGGGCGAGGACTCGTAGTGGAACCGCTCGCCCTTCAAGTGACGCGGCTCAAAGCCTTGTTGAAAGGCACTATTGTCGTAGTGCAGGTGGAGTTGCAGGTCTGCCTCGCGAAGGTCGTCCGGCGACATGGTGATTTGATTGTTGAGCCCGTCAAAGACAGGCTCTTGGGAGCGAAGGGGCAGGTCGAACTGGGCGGCGGAGGCGGGAGGAGGCGTCTGGGTTGTCGCGGCAGACCAGGTCCGCGGGGAGAGAGAAGACGGATTGTAAGCCGTGGCAACCACCTGGCCGCGGTATGAGTAATTTGCGTTGGTGCTGTTGCTGTTGTCAAAGTCGTCGGTCGACATGGACTGTGGGGAGGGCCACGTCGTCTGGTTCACGTTTGGCGACTGGTATTGCTGACTTGCGGCGGAGAGCTGGTAGTAACCGTGTCGTTGATGGTCCTGGACTGGGAACTCATGCTGTTGTTGATGTTCGGAAGCCATGGTGTTGTAGTTTTGCACCATGTCCGTCCTAACCACCAGGGAAGATGGTGCCTGCGCGGTACATGTAATGTAATGTTGCTGGCGGCTCATGTCACCACCTGGCATGGTGTGCTCTGGTTGCGAGGAGCCTGTCGTCATGATACTGAGACGAAGTATCTGAGCAGGAAGCGGGAAGGAATGGGGAATCAACGTAAGGCTCCTGAAACGAGATGGAAGAAGTTTGTGCGGGATCGAAGTTTCAAGATGAGAGGAACAGATAAGTCAAGATGTTACAGACACTACTTGGTGTTGCTGTTGTAAGGATGAAATGAGGGGGAAGACGTAGTCTCGAGGTTTGGAAGACGGCCAAGTGGGACAACGGGACAATAAAGATGATGATAGTGCTGATCAATGGAAGGTCTGGCATCGAGTAAAAAACGTCTCAGGAAAGGTTCTCGAGAGGGAGGAGGCGAGATGAGTGGTTATTAATGCTGTGGCTCTTCGCGATGGCGGCTCGATGGAAAAGCAGCACTGATCGTTGCCGAAAGACGCCTCGAGCAAGGGTTTCGACCCCGTTGATTTCAACAAGAGAGACGTTCCCTACTGAGGACCGACCATGTTGAGAGGACGTCGTGGTTGTGCAAGGTAGAGATGTATGCCGCCCAATTCGGCCATCGGCTTGTGTACAACCAGAGGTACGTACAGGCTTGGGATGGGGAGGGAGACAGACGGGATGGGAGGGTGGATTGTGGAAGAGAGAACGGACATGGGGGAGGGGTTGGAGGGGTGTTGGTTTAACCAGCCATGTGGGTATCGGGGAAGAAGAGCAACCAGCCTGCTAGCTCGTTGCTTGGCTGGTCCAGTTTTGCCTTCCCGTAGCCGCGGCGGCGCCATGTGTGCGTGTGCGTGTGTCTGCTTGTCTTGTATATGCTTGCGTGTGGAGGTGCGTCTGTCTGTTGTTCTTCGTCTGTTTCCCTCTCCCCGTCTCTGACTCTCTTGCACACCCCGGCTTTTTGCACCAATGCACCACCTGCGTACCTGTCTTCTTTGCCATGTGTGTGTGTGAGTGTGTTGATTAGATGAGGACCATCACGCACGTCTGCGGCAGCCTCTTCGCTGCATGTGTACAGATCCGTGGCAGCCAATCTTCTCCGAGCTTTGGATACAAACGCAAACGGACGGGGGACTTGGTTGTGGCTTTTTGCCCTCAGGTCTCTTCTGGGATGATTGTGAAGTCAACCGGGACGATTACCCTTCATTTCTCTTTCGTTGATTGAGACGATGTTGAAGAAGCACTCCCTCCTTCCTACGGTGCACAAATTGGATGGCATTTCCCCCTGTAGACGGGTGGTCGACTTAGAAAGAAAGGCGTGCAGCAGGCTGGGGCTGGACTGGGCTGTAGAGTCTCCTGAGGTCTTTCTCGGCCCATTTCCTTGTCCTCTCCTCCATCAACCCTTGCCGCGAGACGTGCCAGCCATGGCCGTTGGAACTAGCGACGCCACCGCACTTGTAGGCCATTCGTCAAGCGTGGCCGACCCATGATCCAGGTCGTCTGCGCGCGACCATCGATTGACTTCTGCCCCAGTGACCACGAGGAAGAAGACCATGGCAACCACGAAAACCTAGTCCCTCGCTCATCCGGGGCACGGGCGGAAAGGGGCAAGAGGCAGATTCCGACGGCAGGATGCTAACATGGCACACGCGCTCTGGGAAGAGGAAGGGGGCGGAGGCTAGCACTAGGCAAGCTCACAAGAGTGTATGTTGCACACATCGACACAGCCAGGCCGAGTTGAGTAGCAAGAGGTGACGGTCTCATTGTACAATGTACAATTCAACCAAGACAGTTTAGGCCTGTCGTTGCCACGACTGGGCTAAGGCGACCTGGGTAGTCACTAGGCTGCGAGGCATCAGGAGTAAAGCAGCAGCAGCCCATCCCGGAGAGCAGCAGAAGGTACATCGGCCGCGTGCATCGACTTTGGCGAGAGGGCCAATCGCTCGCCGGCATCATTATGAGCCCTGCCTCAGAAATCCCCAGCGTGTCCGTCCAGATGAGGTTGCAAAGCGGCCGGAAGATCGCTTCACTGGGCGCCAACCAGGGGACATGTTGATCACTGTCGCATTCTAGAAAGCCCATGGTGCTACGCGTTGTTGTCGCCACGGGATTCAGGGCAGGGAAGGCGGTCGTCAGGGGTGGAGATCCAATTCCGTCTGGTCCGAGATGTCGCCGCTTGTTGGGAGGGAGCTATTTCGAGTTTCTTTGCCTTTGGCAGCTTTGCATCACGGGGAAGACCGATCGTTCCAGGTAAGTAGCACCCAAGGTTGTCCTCCTGCAGCACCAGCTGCTGGTCACGATATCCCGGACCATCGCCAGGGCTAAAGCCCACGACCTAGTCGGTGAAGGGTTTGGATCATCGGCGTAGAGATGAGAGAGCAAGGCGTGGCAGGGTGAGGGTGGATTCCATCTGCGGTGGTGTGGAGATCAGCAAGTAGCTGCAGCCATTGTACTCCGATTTCTGTCAGGATAGTTTCATACAACTCCGCTCCGCATCATGTCAGTCGTCCAGGGTGGCAGCACTTAGCGTCGTGGGGGGCCAGGTGGATAGGTTTGGAGAAGGCACGGCGAAGAGTGACTGGCCAACCCGGCAGCCCTGGTACCAGTGGTTGCACGAAGAGAAGAGAATGAGGGTATTGATTAGTTCAAGGCGAAAGCTATGGTCGCCTGTGTGTTTGTGCGTCACTCTCTCGTCTTCCCAACGTCGGCCTGCGGCCAACGGCGGTCGTCGGCTTGTGTCTTTGAAGGAAATGTGTGTGGCGGTGACGAAGGTAGTTTAGTACATGGTACCAGCGAGAGTGAGAGCGGCGACCAGGTGATGAGGGTGAGACGGACACTCCTCTTTGTCAGTCAAGGACTTCCAACACCAAGCGCCGTTCTGACGTATCCGCTCAGCCGGTTGACTCCGTCGCATCTACGATGCATCGTGATAAAATACGAGCAGTCTCCTCTCCCCCAGCGCGATTTTCCAGGGCCATTACTTCCGATAGTAGATCTGCAGGTGGCATCATGTTAGTACTTCACAATCAATGGGCCGGAGTGGGAGTATGATTTGTCCCTTACCTTCTTGAATTGAAAGTGCAGCTGCAGGATGCCCTGTAGGGAGACAAGATTAGCTCAACGCCACAGACTGGGGTGAACGAGGCGGATGATATGTGACAGAATAAAAAGGAGGCAATCAAGAGACGCGCGTGTAGGCGGTTGGTACTGGGCAGAGCTCGTTGGCTGACGGATTGGCGGAAAGGCAGTCGCCTCCAAGGGCGTCTATCTCGGCATTGCAGGGCTAGCTCAAGGAGGGTCGGTTCCTTCAAGAAGACGGTAGATGAGGGGGGAAGGGGGAAAGGGGGGGGATTAGGAGAGGGAGAGAAGTGCCAGAGGGCACAGTTGTGCGGGCGCACTTTTGCAGCTCTTCCTCCCCCTGGGCGATTTTTGTGCTCTCCGTGCATATGCATCATGTCGACTTCGCCACGGGGTTGAGGGAAAGTAGGTAAAGGACCACGTGAATACGGTGTAGACAGCGTAGGGGATGCCTCAAAACATACCTTGTCAAATGAGCTCTTGAAGCCACGGTCCTTCTTTGCACTGTAATCCCACTCGCGATCCACGATTCGAAATGCAATGTCTTCGTACGGGGGACCCGCGATGAAACGGATGAGGCACGTGTCCTCCTCCCCTGCAGCTGCAAAGGACTCCCCCCTTTTCCGCCCGTGTTCTCGAATGATCTTGAAGGTAGGGGCCTTTGTCTTGTCGATGAGCTCGGGGTAGAAGATGTTGAACTTGTATCCCTGGACAACCTTGGGCGGCGGGTTGTCATGGTCGTAGTGCGTCTGATTGTATTTGTTCCATTCGTAGCCCATCTGCACACGGTTGAAGTATTTGGGCTTTCGCGGTCGATACTTGTCTGCCCATTGAGGCTTCGATGCACTGGGAACAGCCTCCTCCGCGGTAAATATCTCCTCGTCCTCGCTGATGCCACGCGCAACCTCGCGATCGTAGAGAGCTTTGGTGGCCTGGGAAAAGTCTTCGTTGCCCATCTGAGCAAAACGAGCTGTTCCTGGTGGCGCACCACCCTGAGATGCACTTGAAACAGGCAACGCCTTTGTTTCGGCCCTATTTGGTTGTTCAGATGACAGGTTCCTGACGGCTGCAGAGCCCGAAATAACCTCAACCTGCTTGGCCTGCTGCCGCCCTAGGGCCTTGGCCTTTTCCGGATCCTGCAGCTTGAGCATGGCAGCTTTGCTCTCGCTAATTGCATCGCACACTTTCTTAAGCTTAGCCTTGGCCTTCCACAACAACAGGCTGCGAAGAAGTTGCTCCCAGTAGTCGACATCGATATCTTCATTGGAGCGTAATTTGGCCTTGATCTGGGATTCGAGTGCCTCGAGCTGCTCATATGTCTTGGGGCGCAGAATCTTATCGACGTCTTCTGACACTGTGCTGACGACCCGGGCGTCTGGGCCCTGCGGTTTCAGCTTCTGCCGCCTATCGGCACAGATAGTTTGCAACGCTTTCCAATAGTCGCGGTTGCGGTCGTTCTGCTCCAAAGTATGGTAGGACGTGATGTCGGAATCGAGGTCTTGCAGCTGTGATTCGTCCAACCCGTGCAGCACATCCTCCGGAGAAGGCACGTCGATATGCAGGTCGGCATCGTCATCATCGAAGACGTCTCGATCGGAGTCGATGAAGCGCAAATTGAATGCCAGGAGATCAATAGGCTTGGCTCGGCCTTCCCGAACTCGAATGTCAGCCTTCTTCTTAGCCTGTTTCAGCACGAACTTGTCTTCGTCGGCGACAAACTGCCTAGACTGTTCATCCTGCGTCATGTAGCTTGAGTTGTTGCTCTGACGTGGCCGCGAAGACGGAGGAGGGTTCGAAGGCTTGGTGATGCGGTTATTGGGGTCGCGTCGCGGAGACGCAATATCTCTGTCTCTCTCGCGGTCTCTGCGACTGGGGGATCTGCGCCCAGACAGCATTGCTCTGCGGCCCGGGTCCATGTTTGTTTCGTAGGGGGCGGAATCGGCAACAGCGGTTGGATGCGACAGTTAAACGAGTGTCTTTTTCGTTGTGGAGGTCGTAAGTTTGGGAGCTTCCCGTCGTCGCCAGTTGCTCAAGCCGGAGAGCTGAGAGCGAACGTCATCCTTATCGATAAGATCACGTGTCGGGAAATCATCGGTCAAGATGCGCTGTCCACACCGACGCTTACCGAGCCACACATTTGGAAGGCATCGGTGAGGGAGCGGTCTCATCCCGGACTTGCAAGCGGATTCGAGTAGCCAATGAAACTGGCTCGACGTCCGTCCGGCCCCGCAATCCAAGCCGGGGGACCTGAGCCCCCAATGTCCCCGCTAAACCAGGCCCCTGGGACGCTAAAGCTGATGCACGTCCAGATCTCCCGATTTCAGGAACATGATGACGCACAAGACATCGGCCGATCGTGAACTTTTCTCCAGCATGATCCCATCGCCGCTGTTGCATGGGCTTAATAGCCATGGAGGAGCTCAGCAGAAGCTAATACCGTGAAATGGGTTAGTTTTGGCAGCCGGCATTCTCCAATTTCCAGTCGCAAAACCCATTACCACCTTCATCCTCCCACATGCTCCCGTGTCGCGTCTTGCTGCTCAGCAACGCGCGTTTGCCATCAACTCCAACTACCGCCTTTGCCACTGTTTCCTCCCTCGCCTCGCGGTTTGCTCCCCTCTTCTTCGTGCACAGAACGTGCCCAAGCAGCTTTCCCACAACTGAACCTCGTCATCTCTCCACGATGCCACCCAAGCAGAAGCGCAAGTCGGCACCCGCTGCTGAGCCCAGTGATTCTGGCAGGAAGAGAACCAAAATCGAGCAGAATGGCGGGGATCCTCTGCGCCAGCCGCATCCTTTTCACGAGGACGCTGAGAAGCATGGGATCGTCCTCCGCAAATACTACCCTCATGAGATGAGCAACGACCGCGCACGCGCCTACAACAATGACGAACTTCCTCGCCCCATCGAGGAGCTCACCTCCGCGCTCGAGGAGACATCCAAAGTGCGAAAGGCCGTCAAGCCAAAGGATGCCGTGGTACACTGGTTCAAGATGGATCTGCGGACGACAGACAACCGGTCACTATCCCTCGCGAGCGAAAAGGCTAAGGAAGCAGGGGTTCCGCTCATCGCCCTGTTCATTGTTAGTCCCCAAGACTACGAGGCGCATCTGACAGCCCCCATCCGCGTCGACTTCATGCTCAGGACCCTACATATTCTGAGGGCTGACCTGGCCAAATTGGATATCCCACTCTACGTCGAGACCGTCGAGAAGCGCAAGAAGATACCTGGCAGAATTGTCGAGCTCATGGATCAATGGGGCGCCAGTCACTTGTTTGCTAATATGGAGTACGAGGTTGACGAGCTTCGCCGAGAGGCGAGCATGGTCCGCATGTTTGCTGACCGGGGTCTCTCGTATGAGGTCCTGCACGACACGTGCGTTGTCCCCCAGGACAACTTACCAGCGGAGCAGGCAAACAGTACGCCGTCTACTCTCCTTGGTTCCGAGCCTGGGTCCGGCACGTACACGAGAACCTGGATCTTCTCGAGCTATATGATCCACCTGCGAAGAACCCTCCTAGTGCAAGGGAGAAGTTCAACAAGCTGTTTGACACGGAGATCCCGGACGAGATTGTAGACCGGAAGCTCGACGACGACCAAAGAAAGCGGTTTCGTGCCTTCTTCCCGGCTGGGGAGCACGAGGCACAAAATCGTTTAGAGAAGTTCTGCGAGGAGAAGGTTGGCCAGTATCACAACAAACGCAACATCCCCAGTGATTCTGGAACATCGAACCTATCCGTGCACCTTGCCAGTGGAACCATCAGTTCGAGGACCTGTGTGCGGTATGCCCGCGACCGGAACAAGACCAAAAAACTCGACGCGGGCATCGAGGGGATCCGTGTCTGGATAAGCGAGGTGGCTTGGCGAGACTTCTACAAGCACGTTTTGGTAAATTGGCCATACGTCTGGTATGTCGTAGATCCCCCCTTCCGCTGAGACGGTATGATGACGATCACTGACCACCAGTCTGACCCAGTATGAACAAACCCTTCAAGCCCGAGTACGCAAACATCGAATGGTCATACGACACGGACGACTTCAAGGCTTGGTGCGCGGGCAAGACGGGGTTCCCCATCGTCGACGCCGCCATGCGCCAGATGAACACAATGGGGTGGATGCATAACCGGTGTCGCATGATCGTCGCATGCTTCCTTGCAAAAGATCTTCTCATTGATTGGCGAATGGGCGAGCGTCACTTCATGGAGAACCTCATTGACGGCGACTTTGCCTCGAACAATGGCGGCTGGGGTTTCTCTGCGAGCGTCGGTGTCGATCCCCAACCCTACTTCCGGATTTTTAACCCGCTGTTACAAAGTGAGAAGTTCGATCCTGACGGGGAGTATATACGAAAGTGGGTACCTGAGCTGAAGGGCATCAAGGGCAAGGCCATTCATGATCCCTATGGCCGTGGCGCCGGTGCGCAGGCGAAGAAGGCGGGATACCCTGAACAGATGGTCGAGCACAAGGGCTGTCGTGAACGAGCGTTGTCCGCGTACAAGTACGGCATTGGAAGAGACGACTTGTAACACGCAGGCTGTCAGGGCCTTGGTAGGCAAGGAAGGAGGAGGCTCCGCATATCATCGGGGGCGTTACTGGGGGTGATGGTTTGGTGATACCGGCCATACAGTTGCTGGATACGCGACGAGATGATAGTTTCTCCAGAACGTCAAATTAACTGGGATACCAGAGTAGAGGTTTGATCGAGACTGAATTCTGCACTCACGCCACAACCCGGTAAGGATCAACATCAAAGCATTTTCAATCCTCGTGAGTTCACAGACAAGCCCATCTTCAGCGATTCTATCAGATCGAACCGAGCTCAACTAAAGCAGGATCGCCTTCGAGAAACCTGGTCATGTTATAGTTCATTTCTCTTAGGGACAAGACCTCTCATTCTGGGCAGCGTTTTATCCTCAATCCCGGGACATATTGCAGTCCGAATACATAATAGCAAACTAAAACGTCCGTCAACGAATCACACAAACATTCCCATTTCATATCTCTCAGAAGCAGACGGTGATTTGGATTCGGTTCCTTCTGAACAAGAGGGTAGCATGGAACACCTGCGAAAGTTCGGTCGGCGTAGGCACCAAGAGGCCAAGCCCAGAAATCTCCGATGGCTTGCAGAGGATCCGCGTCAATAGACGTGAAACAGCGCCATCTCTCATTTAAAGCTGGCGACAGTTTTTATGAACAGCATTGAAGCCGTTCGCGGGCTCGCAAAAGACTAAACTCGCCCGCAAGCCCGAGGGCGTCCTCCAACCCTTCCGACCTCATTTCGACTGAAGATGCAAGTGGTGGAAACGATCACAAGAGCTATCTGAATTTCGGTACCGAAAAGTGCGAGCCATAGTCATGTGTTATAAAATGCGCGTCCAATGGCCCGGGTGCAACGTCGGAGGCTGATACTCCGGCTCAACTCCCAATCCTAAAGATTTCTTGTCCGAGGTCGCAAATCCCGCCTTTCCGCTCTTGGAAATGGTATCCCAACCCATTGGTCGCATCCTCCAGTGATCACCTGGTTCAACCCTGGTTCAACCCTGACTCGCATGGTTCCAGTGAGCCGGTCCGACATTGCCTTTTCTCCTCATTAAGCCTCCATGGTACCTGCGGCTTCAGAGGTGCCGGCCTAGAAAGAGAAACGAACTCGGAGCCCCAGTGCTATGTCCCGCTTCGTGCGGGTTGATGAGCCGAAGATATGGGACGATGGTGAGAACGATCGTGTCAAGATGATCCCTGCCGTGTCGGTAGCGAGCCGTGAAGCTCCAGCGGCCCGACGGGGCTCGTAAACTTGAAGACGAAAGAGGGAAGGCGTCACGGAATGGAGGGCTCCATGGTCGGAGCGTCATCGTGAAGTAGCTCAAAGAGAGATACAGGCCCATGGAGTATACCCCCATACCAGCTATATAAGAGAGGCAGCCAAGGCCATGTGCCGAGACACTCATCCACCTCTGCATCTCGGTATCGAAACGGTCCAAGTCAGATACAACTCAAGATGAAGTACCTGCTTTCTCTCGGTGCTCTCGTCGGCGCGGCCTCTGCTCAGGCCGGCGCCTGGGCCCAGTGCGGCGGCCAAGACTGGTCCGGAGCGACGACCTGTGTCGCTGGCTACACTTGCACCTTTTCGAACGCATGGTACAGCCAGTGCCTTCCCGGCTCCAACCCGCCTCCGCCTACGACCACTCTCGTTACGAAGACGACATCGACGGTCAAGTCCACCGCTACCTCGACACCTCCCCCCACCAGCAACGGCGGTTGGAAGTGGTTCGGAGTTAACGAGGCCGGAGGAGAGTTCGGTAGGTCTTCCTGTCGACTTTCTATGGTAGTAGACCTTCACTAACATCCAATTTCGTAGGCGAAAAGGTCTTGCCTGGTACCTGGGGCACCGAGTTCATCTTCCCCGACCCAGCGACCATCACTGTAAGTATCTCCAAGGCTCCCACCTCGAATCAATGGTTGATTCTGACGCATGCGCAGACCCTCCGCGGCCAGGGCTACAACACATTCCGCGTCCAATTCAAGATGGAGCGCTTGACGCCCGGCTCCCTGACCGGCGCATTCAACAACGCCTACCTGCAGAACTTCACGCAGGTGATTAACCACATCACCCAGAGCGGAGGATGGGCCGTCTTGGACCCCCACAACTACGGCCGCTTCAACAACGCCATCATCACCGACACCAACGCTTTCCAGACCTGGTGGACAAACTTCGCGACCCAGTTCAAGAACAACGATAAGGTCATCTTCGACACCAACAACGAGTATAATACCATGGACCAAACGCTCGTGCTCAACCTCAACCAGGCCGCAATCAACGGTATCCGTGCCGCCGGCGCCACGCAGTTCATCTTCGTCGAGGGCAACCAGTGGTCTGGCGCATGGTCGTGGACGACGGTCAACGACAATATGAAGGCCCTCACGGACCCTCTGAACAAGATCGTCTACGAGATGCACCAGTACCTCGATTCGGACAGCTCCGGCACATCCACCGCCTGCGTGTCGACGACCATTGGCGTCGAGAGGGTTCAGGCCGCGACCAACTGGCTGCGCCAAAACGGCAAGGTCGGCATCCTGGGCGAGTTTGCCGGCGGGGCGAACACCCAGTGTCAGACCGCCGTCAAGGGCCTGCTTGACTACCTCAAGGCCAATTCCGACGTGTGGACCGGGGCGCTCTGGTGGGCGGCAGGACCCTGGTGGGGAGACTACATTTACAGCTTCGAGCCCCCCTCCGGCACAGGATACCAATACTACAACAGCTTGCTCAAGGGCTATGTTGCGTGAGTGCTTGGGATGGACCGCATCAGCCCTGGGAGCATAAGCATGCCAAAAGTGTCAAAGCATTATCGGCTTTTCTGATTAACGTTATTCTCTGTACATATGTGCATATTCATTTCGTACATATTCATGCTCTTCATTCAAGAACTTGAAATAGCCAAGGTTGTCTCATCTAGTGGTAAAATGCGAGCTCATTGCTCATTAACGATTATGTATAAGTGAGATTCCAATTGCGGTTGCCAGCGGCTTGCTGTATTACGCTTCCGGCCAAATGTCGGACACCGGCGGCCCACCGGCGTACCGAGGCCCACCTTTCCGACGAGGGTGAGCTCATCTTGTTAGCTGGCGATGGCCGCCTCGACCTTCCTTACAAAGGCTTGACAATTGACCTCTCCCTATTCAATGGATGGTTTGTAGAATCTGGCGGAATTGGCTGTAGATATATTAGAACGTCTTGCGTGTTTGTGCCGGACTGACGGAAGGGATGCCCGGAGGAATCGCGTGCCGTGCAGTATAGCCCGTACGAAATTCGAAGATCAATCTCAGGTGTAACATCAATGCTTAAAAGCACTTCGTCCTACCATACAACCATTACTTTGGGGTCTCCGCCGAATTTCAGCCCTTGATATAGTTCAAAGCATGGGGCACTTCGACATCCAGCTTAGCAGCCGCCAGCCAACGCTCAAGTGGCTAGCGCGCCACGCTGAAAGGCAAGAATGCAATCACGACCAATAGTGAGAGTAGGCATCTTAGTGAATTGCTGCCAATGGCAAAGTTGGGGTCATCTGGTCTTGTACTTATCCAAACGTGCCTTTCCCTTCCCATCTAAGGCTTACGTGACGAGTTCGACAAGCATCGACCAGACCATGAAGCCATGGCTCGACGTGGCTTTGAGGCTGAGGTGACATGCGGAATGTGGATGGAAGCTGAGGCATGCCTTAGTTCACATACCACTGCGTAAACTTTTGAAAAGATAGTAAATAAAGAGTGAGCTTGAACCCCTCTTTTTGGGAGGTGTCAAACGGATACTGCTGAAAAACCCCAGCTTGCTCCTCTCACTCTCGTGCGTGCACAAGATTTAATAGCATCGTAGGTTTCAACATGGCCATCTACGCCGATCACCCTTACGCTCTCATACCAACTCCGACGTACCAAAACTCTCAAAATGAGAAAGATGCCCCGGATGTCAGTGCCCCCGGTCAACTTGCATTCATTGAATAGGAAACTAAAACGCACAGCCCGATGTCTTCGTCCGCATCGCCTCCGGAATGGCGCTCATCCACAACATGGCGATCCGCGGTCTGAACTCAATATACCTACAAGCACCACACGTCTCGGCCTCCGACGCAAAAGGTTTCTTGCAATATACCCTCGCTTGGTACAGTCTGCTACACGTCCATCACGCAGGAGAAGAAGCCGATTTCTTCCCTGCAGTCGAGGAGCTGACGGGGCAGAAGGGGTTGATGGACTGCAACGTCTCGCAACATAAAGAGTTCCATGATGGACTGGAAGCTTTCAAGACCTACGTCGACGCTTGCGTTTCTGGGAAGGAGAAATTTGATGGTCCCAAGTTGGTGACATTGATTGACGGGTTTGGGGAGGTCTTGACAAAGCATCTTGGAGACGAGATTCCGAGTATCCTAGGGCTCAAGCTTTTTGGCATCGAAAAAATGGCGCCGTTGGAGCAGAAATTTGCAGAGGAAGGTGAGAAGAGCATGGTACGTGAGGTTCACCGGAGCGATCCTAGTGCATGAGATGCTGATGACTGTCGAATAGAAAGCATTGGGGTTGATCAAGGGCCTGCCTTTCTGCTTCTCCAACCACGACGTCGCCTTCGAGGGCGGCCTGTGGGCAAGCTGGCCGCCGGCACCACCGGTTGTCAAACTTCTCTGCCAACATATCACCTACAGACTTCACACGAATTGGTGGAAGTTTGCGGCATGCGACCGAAAGGGCAACTTGAAACCCCTTTATGCTGTGCCTAGCGAGGCAGCTCGCAGCTCCTGAATGGGAGAACGATGGGTTGACGACATTATTTAAGGTGCTGGAGTGTGGTTTGTATTAATATTGTTCATCAAGCTAGGAGTGTTCACTTCACCAAATACGTAAGAGTTATCATGGCTACTATTCGGATGATGGTGCACCGGGATATGTTATATGAAGTCCTCAAGTCTAATACCCCCGGTGGTAGTAACTTCCAGCTAGAAGCTTAAATGTACAGAAAGCCGCGATGAGATGAGATGCGCGGCTTTACCAGGAATCACCAACATGTTGATACATTGGAGAGTCAGCGGCTAGATCATCAGGGAGATTCTTTGCCATCAACGACGTTAAAGAATCTGCCAGACGCAGCCTCGCGGGTTGATTGGCCGATCTATTGCCGTGTCAGTTGACAAGTCCAATGGTTCGATAGTGAGCGAATGTGTCAGTGATTCGGCAGGTGAGTTTCAAAAGGAGACTGCAGAAGCGAGAATTAATACCTTTGCTAGCTCCGGTGATGAGAACTAAAGTCGAAGAAGACTTTGCTTTTTGTATGCAGAATGTGGTTTTGGATTGGCTATTCAGTTATTCAATGGGATTCGAAAGCTGTAGGTAGACTAATTTTTCTAAAGGCTTGAAATGTGCAATGCAGGCTAGTCGGTATATAGGCAAGCATGAGATCCTACCGAGCTTGGAAAGAAGTTAAGTTTCGCTACTAACTAGTACAAGTAGATATCTACATTTCCAAGCATTCTCCTCGTCCCATACTAAAGAAGGTTCGTTGGCTGATACTGTGCGTTCGACTTATCTTAGACGTGTACAACCCAGTAAGATGAGAAACGTAGGGCTCCGTAGAGCTGGCTAGTGATCTATAGGAATGAAACTCTGTCTAATCTGTGGACTGCAAGATTGTTTGTCCCCATCTTTGCCACAAAGGAGAACTCGGATAGCCGATCTTGCCTGTCCATGGTTGACCACACACAGTTGTGTCGGCATCGCGGACCTGTGGAGGCGACCAAGTTCTACCTCCACTGGTTGGAGGAGTCTGCAGTAAGTACGCTTATTCTACCCGAGTTTCATATACATGGCGTACGCTGACCAACTGCTCTGCTTTCTTTCTTTGTCCACTGGTGGTCGACATGCCACAGCAACCGATCTGTCGACTTAGAGCTATAAGTCTGTTTCAAGAAGTCAACATATGAACATAGTAGGACTTTTCTGCCTTTGCACACCTATTGGAATGCTGAATCGTTGGGGACACCGCCGATTGGTCGTCACTGATCCTCCTAATCGAATCACAGGTTGCCGCTTGCAGGGGGAAATGAAAAGTGACAGTTTAACCGCCCATTGCCATTACGATACCCACCCCCACCTCTCCCTTCCTTCTTTGGCAATTCTTTGGGCATATGCCGCCCTTCTCGCTTTTTACATCACTGATTTGTGATGAGCAGCTGCACTACTTCCCCGCCTGAAATTACGCTCTCTAGCACCATAACTTCAACATCGGGGATTTCGCTGGAATAGACTGGTCACATTGACTAACAAATATCGAGGCAGCAAGTGAGGTCGCAACTCGAGCGTACCTGGAAGTCCTTAGCCTTAACCACCCACCAACATCCGCACTCCATTTTCCATTGACCATGGAGAATCACCCGGCGGTACATCATCCGCCAGCTCCATTGGCCTCCGTGATGGACGACCAAGAAATCCTTGATAACATCGACGGCCGCATGCACGGACCCATGAGCGGATTTATCAATAAATACTTCGGCAACTTTCAATATGTGCGTCAAGATGCGTCGTTGGAAATTCAGACAGCCGGAGGAGTTGGCGGCCGCTGTGCAATTCCATCGGCTGCCCCGTCACCTGACAGTTTCCTACAATGGTTTTCCGACCATGTGTCTCGGGAGCTTGACGGCGCTCGAGGCTCCTGGCATATATCTAGCGGCAACATGGCCCCCGAGCGCGAAGGTGCTGAGAGTGGTGCACGTCTTCTCTTGATCATGCCCACTTCGCCGGCCCCAAACGTACCGACAAGGTGGGACCATGTTCAGGTTGTTGGCCAGTTTTACCCCCGTGGTTGCGTTTGTTATCAGGATGGACTAGTACGTCTCTGCCGGTCCGCACAACAGGTCTTCGCCAGTCAGCCTACGCGGCTCTTCTTACACGGCTTCTACATACGTGGTTCATTGATCGAACTTTGGGCTTTTGATCGATCTGGCTTATATTGCAGCGATGTATTCGATGTTCGGAAAGATTTCATCCAATTTCTCTCTATTGTTCTCAGCTACCAGCGGATGACAGACCAGGACCTAGGGAAAGCCAACATCATTGAGACGGATAAGGGCGGCAGCTACATTATCCTTGATAGTGTAGTGATGCCCTCCTTGGGAAAACTCTACCTCGAAAGCCAGCCAATTGCGTCGCGTGAAGGCATTGTTGGCACCGGGACAACTTGCTACCGGGCTCGAATGCCTGATTCGAATCGATGGAATTACGTCTTGAAGTTCAAATGGCGCTGGGCCAGGCAGCGTCCGGAGGACGAGTTTCTGAAACTGGTCAAGGAGAAACACGTCTGGGGTGCCATCTCCCTGGATTACTACAAGGAAGTTGAGAGTACGGCAAATCTGCGTCGAAGTCTCCGATGGGGAACACACAGAAAATTCGCTAGGGCACACTCTCCCGAGAGACATGCAAGCGTGGATGAGCAACGACAGCATGTTGCTTGCAGTGCCAACGGACTCATCGACTATACAGAAGAAACCGGTAATCTCTTTCAAAATCGAATCCTTGCCTGCATCGTTACCTCCCCTGTCGGCAGATCCCTTTGCACTTTTCAGTCTCATACAGAATTGCTTCAAGTGTTTCGTGATGCTATCAAGTGTCACCGATCACTCTTTTATGACGCCAAGATTCTTCACCATGATATATCTCCGGGCAACATGATCATTCTGGATGGCCAAGATGAAGGAAAACCGAAGGGGATCTTGATAGACCTCGATTCCGCAATAGAGCTCGTCGAAGGATTAGAAACAGAGCCTGAAATTACCGGCACCAGACCATTCATGGCTGTTGGCGTTCTGAAGGGTGAAACCCATACTTATCGACACGACCTAGAGTCCTTCCTTTACGTTTTTCTGTGGACAATCATAACAAACCACGCGGAGAATCCTCCAGAGACAAGCAAGCTTCGTCAATGGAGCAATGGCGACTGGAAAGAGCTAGCGGTACGCAAGTCTTTTGACATGGATCAGGACAATTTTCAAAGTATCTTGGAGGAATTTACCTCCGAGTTCCACTCCCTTAAGCCGCTCGCCGAACGCCTACGCCAAATTTTGTTTCCTCTACGGGACGGAGTAATTTGCACAGGGAGCGACGGCTCGCCTGAAGCTGTAGACAAGCTCTACGATGGTATGATACGCGCGTTCGAAGAGGCCGTTGGTTCTGAGGGTGGACGATAGATATAGTAGATATGTTAAAGTTTGTTCTGTCCCGCGTCCAAGTATTACTCTAGGCATAATAGATAGCCTCACCTGGGGCTGTCCACTTCTCGCTCTGGAGTCTTGTGCCCTGTGTCCCCAGATTCGACAAGTTGTTGGAGGCGAGTACGCATTTATTCAAATTTGGGGTCGCAAGTGCCGTGTACCTGGCCCATTTTTCTTGTGCTGCGATTGTTGTGGGTGAGAGATTGGTGTTATTCAAGTTGAGTAGTGAACTAAAAGTGTGATGTGAACGACGGGCAATAACATCGTCAGAGACCCAGGCGTCACGGCGACTACATAGTAGATTCATAGCCCAGTAATCGAGCGGTCTTTCATCAGCCATGCGTTATATTGCAGCCAGAAGTGGAGTACTATCGGCCGAAAACTCCTTGTCGAGCAAGGAAATAAGCCTACCGAGCCCATGATCAATCGCGGCGGCCGCATCCACGGCAGCGGCAGATCCGACGCCGACTTACGGGCGACAGGAGCCTTTCCCGTCCAATTCTCGTCGGTGGGATCTGGTGCCTGTCGGAAGGATCAGAACCCCTGAAAGTGCACCGCGAATGACCACGCGCCATGCGTGGTGCAACATCATCGGGGCGTAAGACGGGTCTGGTCAGACAGACCCTTGACAGTCTGACCCCGACTCGAGCGTATTTCCCACGCAGCTGGGGACTCGCCCATGACATGCAATACTTTCTGCAGTCTGTTTGAAACACCTCCACACCATTGGGGCAAGTGACAGGTTTGCAAGGCAAGCCTTCAATACCCGAGATACCGTCTTTGCTGGCATTGAGTGTTCGACAAGTTAACACAAGCGTAAAGTGTGGATGAATGAATCATAGTGAACCAGAATGGATTTAGATCAACGAGCCAATGAACAGCAACCTTGACCCCTCATAGCGCTTCTGACGTGCACTGATCTAGCCTGATTTGGAACGCGTCTTTGGGTGGTTCGTGCCTAACGCATTCAACTGTCGCTATTTGTATCTTGCCATGTTAACTCTACACGAAGATACATGATGGTTGATAGCCTTACTTAGCTATCCATTGTCGAAGTTCTCGCCCGTTTTTGACGTCGTCAGTGACTAGGTATAGCAGCGTCCGCTCCTAATATATCTTGATATCTTGCTCACTCATAAAACAACCGAGAACCAAAGTTTTTCTCTTCAAAAAACCCACAAGTGGTCCGGCTACGAACAACTTTCATGGTGGCACTGAAGACAGCCAACACTCACACAACAGCACAAAACATGGACGAGCCGATCGAGATTCTTGGCCAACAGCCAGGCCTCAGTATTTATACTCAAATCGCAATCTGCTTCTCATTCGAAGAAGAGTTTTCAATCCCAAAAACGATTGATACTCTCAAAAATGGCCTCGAGAAGCTCACTGCGACATTTCCATGGATCGCTGGACAGGTTGTCAATGAAGGCGCAAGCGGAGACAACACAGGCGTGTTCAAGATCAAACCACACGAGGCGACGCCCCCTCTCGTCATTAAAGACGTGCGGAATGACGCTTTGGTACCGACGATGCAAGCCATGAAGCAGGCCAACTTCCCCTTCAGCATGCTTGACGAGAGCATCGTCGCTGCTCGCCCGACGCTGCCCATCGACCCCACTCTGGCTGGCAAACCTGAGCCGGTCTTCATCGTCCAGGCCACTTTCATCAAAGGTGGCCTCATCCTCACATTCCTTGGTCACCATCAGACAATGGATGGTACTGGCCAAGGTCAGATCATCGACCTCCTGTCGAAAGCGTGTCGAAACGAGTCGTTCACCAATGAGGAGGTCGCGACCGGAAACCTCCCCCGTCATAACATCGTTCCGTTGCTGGACAACTATCAACGGGGCCCCGAGATTGATGCAATGATCATCAAGCCTCCGAAAGAACCTACAGCAGCACCTGCAAGATGTAGATGGGCCTATTTCGACTTTCCCGCTGGCTCTCTCTCGGCCCTGAAATCCGCGGCCTCGGAAACGGTCAAGTCAGGCTACGTTACAACAGACGACGCCCTCACTGCCTTTGTGTGGCAATCTGTCTCTCGCGTTCGCGCATCACGGCTATCTCCGGACGAGGAAATCAAATTCGCACGAGCCGTGAACGTGCGGGGCTACCTTGGGGTCCCTCAAACGTTCCCCGGCATGATTCAGAGCATGACTAACAATTCGTCTACTCTCAAGGACCTCGTCGATGGGCGGCTTGGAGAAGTGGCATCGCAGCTGCGGTCAACGGTGAATCCCGAAGCGTTGAGTTATAGCACACGCGCATTTGCGACGGTTCTTAGCCAGTCTCCAGACAAGCGAGTTTTCTCCTTCACAGGAACGCTTCGTCTAGAGAAGGACATCATGCTGAGTTCTTGGGCAAAGCTTGACTTGTACGAGCAGGATTTTGGTCTGGATCTGGGAAAGCCCGAATCTGTGAGGAGACCACAGTTCACACCGGTGGAGAGCCTTGCATACCTGTTGCCCAAGTCACGGGAAGGTAGCATCGCGCTGGCGATTTGCTTGAGGGATGACGATATGGCCAGGCTCAAAGAAGATGAAGAATGGGCGAAATATTCAAAGTACATAGGCGATGAGTAGCCACAATTTCATTCCAGAAAGACCATGAGCACATTTGTCAACTTCCAATGCTGGGGGCTTCAAACGACCTTAAGACGTGTTCTAATGTGATGTTTAAGTGAAACCTTAGCCTTTCTATTCTTCTCAGTACTTCAAGATCCATATTTTATCCTTGCGGTGCTCTTTTCTGGTCACCAGTCCTGAGATCCTTTTTCGCTTTCAGCCCGCTCACGCAAGCGAGGCCCTGGCAGGGCGATGCGTGAAATGGACTACGTCGTATAACTTGTTCTCATAAGATGGCTGTGAGAGATTCTTTAGTAGAGCTGGCGACCAGATTGGCAGTCATCTTCGTAGCTTGCACCTACTTGAGGTAGCTCGCACATTTGCTCGTGAACTGCATTTCTCTCCAACCCATGCCAGCACACTGGTGCTCGTTTGGCTTTCGTCTTCAGAAAATGCAAATTTTATGTTTCGGTAAAGGATTTTGAAAACTCAACGAGATGAAAATAGACAGATGACATCTCTCGGTCCCGAAAAAACAGCAGTTAAATGGCTTCGCGACGGTTCAGTTCGTCCGAGACATTGGGCGCCAGTCTAGGGGATTCAGTATGTTGAAGGGACAGTTAGCTTCTTGTCACGACGGACGAGTTCGCTTGGGCTGCAATTGAAGATCTTCTGTTAGATGCTTTCGTATGCGGTCAATCGTCCCTTCGAGGCTAAACTAGTTGCGTCTTTAAGTCGAGACACTAAGGAGAGCCACCGACTCTAGGCCTTGCGCCTCTTCGCTTTGATGAGCCCAACCCCCGGAAAGTCAACAGCACTAATAAGTCCCGGAGAAAAGATCGTAAAAAGTGATCCGCTCTATCAAAGAGATGATGAGCGGCCCGACCGGACCCAAACCATACCCGGGGAGGCAAAATGGCCAGGCCTCGAAGAAAAGACAGACGTCAATGGGGACCCTAGTGTCGGAACAACATATAATAATTCACAATATCCGTGAGAGAAATCCTGGGTCTCTCCAATATTACAAGTCAAGATAACTCACACTCATTTTAACTATGCGGTTCAATTCCATTCTTTCATTGGCGGTTACCGCCCTTCCCCTGACCGCAGCCAAGCCTCTTCCTGCAGACGCTCAAGACAGCAAGGCAGGAAACTCCAGCAACACCATTCAAGCCTGCCTCAACGCAGCAAATGCCCCAATTGCTACATCCTCCTCCTCAGACTGGTCGGAAAATATCAGACCCTACAACGCTCGAGTGCAGTTCACCCCGGCGCTTGTGGTAACGGCGACGGATGCGAGCCATGTGCAAGCCGCCGTGAAGTGTGCATCCCAGTACGGCAAGAGCGTCACGGCCCGCGGCGGCGGACACAGTTACTCGTCCTCCGGGCTCGGCGGAGAGAATGGCCACGTCGTGGTACGATTGGATAAGATGTTTAGCGTCACGTTGAACGCGGATAACACAGCTACCGTGCAGGCCGGTGCTCGGCTCGGGCACGTCGCAACGACACTGTTCAACCAGGGCGGCCGGGCTATTTCTCACGGCTCGTGTCCAGAGCAAGTAATGTTATACCGTATTTGTTTGAGCAAGTCGTGGCTAATGTTTGCATTGCAGTGTCGGTGCATCTGGCCATAGCATCCACGGTGGCTTTGGGTTCAGCTCTCATCTTTACGGCTTGGCGACCGACTGGATTATTGAAGCGACTGTCGTCACTGCGGATGGAAAACTCGTCAAGGCGTCGCCAAGCCAGAACGCGGATCTCTTTTGGGCCATCCGTGGCGCAGGTTCATCCTTCGGTATCGTCACCGAGTTCAAGTTTAACACTTTCGCCGCGCCAAGTGTCGTCACATGGTACAAGGTGCCGTTCACTCTCAAAAAGGATAAGCTTATCGCTGCACTCGTGGCTCTTCAAAAGTATGCCCAGGGCGACATGCCCGCTGAGTTGAACATGCGGGCCGTCATCACCCCGGATAGCACCGCTTTCGACGGTCTTTACTTCGGGACCGAAGCCCAGACGCGCAGCGTACTGAAGAAGTTCCTTTCGCCTTTGGGCATCGACGTTGGTGGTGCCACTATCACCCAGACAGACTGGATTGGTCAGCTGCAGCACTACGCCGGTCAGGAGCTTGACCAAACGGGCCCCCAATCCGCGACCGACACCTTCTACGCTTCGAGCCTCATGACGAAGGAGGTGTCTCAAGACGGCTTCAAAGCATTCGCCAACTTCTACCAGAACACCGCGATGTCGACTTATACCGGCTGGTTCGTTTTGATCGACGTCCACGGCGGCAAAAACTCCAAGACGGCGCAGATCGCGAACTCGGCGACCGCCTATGCGCACCGCGACAAGGTACTCCTGTGGCAGTTCTACGATTCCTCCAGTGGCTCCGCATACCCTACATCAGGCTACTCGTTCCTCGGCAACTGGATGTCCTCGGTTACTAGCACCATGGCCAAGAGTGACTGGGGTCGGTACGTGAACTACGCCGATTCACAATTGAGCAAAGCGGACGCGCAGGACCAGTACTACAGGGATAATCTGCCGCGGTTGAAGACCATAAAAGCAAAGTACGACGCTAAGGGCCTCTTCACCTATCCCCAGGGCGTGGGCTCCTAAGACACGCACGGGATTAATGCGATATGTTTAGTTGCATGTTTCCGGCGTGAAACTTCATGTACAGGTTCATTCGTTAGTGATCAAACTCAAAGCCTATGTTTCCTTAGGCATCTACTGAAGCATTGACATGATATACCAAGCTCTTGTCTACCTTGGCAATGGGGGTCATTTCTGTACCGAAGCTCAAGTTTGCCGAACCTATCACATTCTTCGCGCTCCTGTCAGTAGTGAACCATATTATGAGCCTGCCGAGGAAGTCACTCGGCTCTTGTCCCGCATCCTGGAGTCTAATCATGTGCCCTACGGCCCTTAAATGCTTTACTGCGACATCATGTTCGCCAGTCAGATTCTTTCAGCAACGTGATCAGTCAGTTTATGTAAACAAGAGATTCAAGGACAGGACCATCTCACTGAGTCTGAAGCCAAAGCTAGTGTCTTGGTAATGGTGAGATTGCTGATGTTCTTCCCTTCCTTCGTTAGGGTCTGGTTGAGCAACCGGATGCATTCGAATCTGTACTTGGTTGCTTGGAGGTCGTAGATTTCGCGGTGTTGCACGGCCGACATGTGACGGCAGGACCAGAGCAGGGTGTTGGCAAGCATCCCAGGATCAGAGAGGGCGGTATGCACCCAATAACTGGCCATACTTTTCCAGAACGATCCCTTGTCGCCCAAGATATCTAGATCCAGAGACGGCACGCATGTCATCTCTTGCAAGACCAGGTACTGCAAGACTGTGTATTGCACAAATCAGTATTCAGGTCTCGGCTGGTCGATTGCATTAGGCGGGCTTTCAAAGGTGTGTGCGGACTTGCGGACCAAATAGCGCAGCTTGTGAAACACAACGGAGAAGGTCGCAGCTTTTAGTCTGCATTACTGTACTGTAGGTATTTGCGGATACGTCCCACCAAAACTCTGACCTTTTGTGTACGTATTCCCCAGGTAGGCGGATCATTTACTTACAATGATCAAGGAGCTGGTTCTCCCACGGAGTAACAACCCTGTGGTAGCTATTGAACGGATCGGTTCTTGCGGCGCCCAGAAGCGATACAGGACTGTTCAGCAAGGGAGATGCGTAATTCAATTCTGAACAATCCTTGCGAGAGACCACCTCCAAAGCCTTTAAAGGTTGGTGTGATGAGCAAGGTAGCGCGCCCTCTGACTCTTGGCCGTCTGAGAGGGATCTCGAACGGATGACAGTCTGTTGATAGGCGATAACCCGCTGCCTGCGGGCCTGGGTGTGTTTTGCCACATGAGATCTCACTTTCTGTTTCCAAGCCGCTGATTCGCTCGGGTGAGATATCGGAACAAAGACCAAACCGCCCTCATGCGAAGCATTCTTCCCAGCGGAAGGCATGGCAGCGGCGCCGGCGGTTGGGGCGTGGTTATGAACGCAAGAATGTAGGCGTGCGGCGCGTTAATTGTGGAACACGGTACAGGCAGCTAGCTTGGGTTGATGAAGGGAACAGACTTTCGGCCTGAATCGCACTGCTGGGCCAGAGAGAACGAGACGAACAGGGAACGAAACGTGCGTTGATGGCGACTAGTCATGCATTTACCAAATCCAGTGGCTATGAGAGTGGCAGGATGGCCGTGTTTCTTGTGAACATGTAGAGAACGGTGCACTAGGAAGCACAGGGCGAAGGGGGCAGAGAAGGGAACGAATCTGCTAATGGGTTGTTGGTTGTTGGCCGTAATCTTCAGCCCCGTCAGCTTACATCGTCTTTTTTCGCCGGGGTCGTTCTCCACCTCTCGGAAGTTGGCCAACCAGTTGACATTTGACCAGGATAACGTGCCGGGCAAAGACCGGATCGATAGCTACTTGTACATGCAGCGAATGAGAAGCCCGTCTTCTCTGCCTAATAGTTCCGAAGCCGACGGGGATCCGTTGCGAAACGCCAAGTTTGGCATTTTCCTAAAAGGGACAATGCTCTCCGGGAGTGGGTCCATCTGATCCACTAGCACCCTTGTGGTGATCGGCGTGCGGGTTGATTACACGAGCAGCAACCATGAGAGTTGTGAAAGCACAATCAAGCTGGTTAGTTCCTTTCTCTGAAGGACAAAATGCCACATATGATAGAAGCTCTTCCAAAACATACAATATATAATACAAGCCTTTTGCAACTTGAGAATAAAAAAAGCAAGCAAGATTGCCCAAGCAGCAATTCAGTGAGGCCAGTTGCGTTTGCTCTCCGCCAAATTTGCCCTAAAGCATTGTGTTGTTGCACACCCGAACTCAAAATGAAAAACAACTGGGACCCGCTGACTGGTATACCGCTTCTTAAGGGCAAGGTGGTTGTTGTAACTGGAGGCAAGTAAGTTTGTCCTAGCTCAAGTCAAATGAGGATCCGTTCTAATTTCATCATTTCCAGCGCGGGTATTGGACTGTCCACGGTCAAGTTTCTGGCTCTGCGAGGTGCTACAGTATATTTTACAGCGAGGTCAAAAGCCAAAGCCGAAAAAACGCGTGCTATCCTTGTATCAGAGCACCCGGAGATCGACGAAGAGCAACTCAACTGGCTGCCTCTCGATTTGGCTGACTTGAGAACTGTCGAGGTAGCAGTCAAGGAGTTGGAGTCGAAAGAAACCAAGGTGGATATTTTGAGTGAGCTTACAACGGATCCTTTTTAAAAGAAGGCCACTACTGACAATCAAGTCAACAACGCCGGCCTATGCTCTGCGTCCACACAGACAGTAGGCCCCGGCTGGGAGTATCACATGGGAGTGAAGTATGGTTTCCAAGCCAATCGGATTATTCGCTGGTTCCAACTTACTGACGTTTCCTCGACATAGCCATGTTGGCCACTTTGTTTTTACAAATCGAATACTACCGTTGCTCAAAAATGCAACGATGCAACAAGGAGCTGATGTGCGGGTGATCACACTGAGCTCCAACGTCAACCACGCCATGCTGCCATCAAATTACCAGTTCACATTCGACTCCCCCTCGTTTCTGGCAAGCCCCGTTCCGTACTACCCCTGGCATTGGCGATATATCTCACGCCATATTTTCGCCGTTGACATGATTCGCTACTCGGTATCCAAGGTTGCCAACCTCCTCTTTGCCCAGGAGCTTCAGCGACTGATGGACGAACAAGCGCTGCCAATTTTGTCCATCTCAGTGCATCCAGGAGGCGTGGCTAGCGACGGGACTAAAAACATCGGAAACTCGGTCTTTTCGCTCATCAGAGCAGCTGCGTTTTTGTCGACTGACCAAGGTGCTGTGACGTCTCTTTTCGCGGCCACAGCAAGGGAAGTGCGCGAAAACTCCGATCAGTTCAAGGGGAAATACTTGGAACCCTTTGGCAAGGTTGTGACGCCGAATCCAGTTGCCAATGACATGGAAAAGGTCAGAGGAATGTGGGACAATACCACCACTGAAGTCAACAAGTATCTTGTCGACATCGGGATTGCACCGCTGCAGCAGTGGTAAACCGGTGCAAAAGTTGAAGAGCCTCCCAAAGTAGAAGGACTGTCAACGTGTTGCTACCTGACTTTGGATCATGTTCCTCGAGTATTTTCTTGTCATGCATCGGTATCTTTCGCGCGCGCGCACACACACACACACACACAAGCAAACGAAACCCCAAAGCAGAGAAAAAGAAGAAGAAAAGAAAGACTTGATGTCATGATTGATATTCCTGTTCAGGAAGGCAACAAATCTTGACGTCGGCATATGCACTTGCGAACAGATCACACTCAGGAGGCCTTTCGGGCATATTGATACCGATGGCAAACAGTATTTTCTATACAAGCATCTTTCTAAGCGTCTTGCAATATTACATTAATTTCTCTCAGATGACCTATTTGGCGACTTTGACTGGTATAGCTGTTAGAGAACCATGGATGGCCATCAAATCCCAATTTCATCTTTCCAGCCGTACTGCGGCTCCTCCCGTTGGATCTAAGCTTGTGATGGGCCACGTTTCGTGTCAAGACCAGCAACAGTGACCCCCCAATATACACATTTTGGGGATATTCGAGAACGATGCTAAATCTCGCAATGGAGCCTGTTGCCACGTGTTGTGGTTGTCGCGATGCTGGAACACGATGATCCTGCCCCATCAGGTGAGCAGAAATTGGGAATTTCTTGGAAAAGCGTCAAAGCGTTGCAGCTAAGCTGCAGAAACAAAGACACTAGCGGTTAGTACCTGAGAGTTCCAGCTGACCGAGCTACATCAGACTAACTTCGAGTTGCTAAATATGGCCCGGCTGTGTTCCCCTTGGGGACAGCGCCTCGCTCTGGCGGATTGATTTTTCCATGAAGCAAAGCATCCCTAGCCATTGTATTGTAATATTCCTGCAAATCTCGCAAAGGGATGCGGCTTTTGTGCATCACTATATCGTTAGACTAGAGAATACGCCGTTCAAGCATTGTGCAAGTCCACGGATTCGCGTCATTCTGAAGTGAAGGCATCTCGATCCCCCAAACGGCACTGGAGAACCAACTGGCATGTGATCACTGCGATACGAGGATGGTACGTACACTCTTAAGCCTCCATGACGCGCTGCACTCTAGTGGTCTTTGGGGCTGTGGCTAGCTCCCGCCTGTTGACACGGAGACTCAGTCGCCGGTGAGGTTTCTTTGACCTGTCTTTGCGTGGCGCCAAGGGGAAAGGGCGAAAACACCACTCGTGAAACCACCGTGGCTGTCGATGCTTGAGATGACCGACTGTGGGAAATTCGTGTTGGAATAGAAATGTAGGCTACTTCTCTCGGCGCGACACAAGTCCGCCCAGCATGCCACTTTCTTGGAAACATTTTCTTGACTTCGTTTCTTGTCACCGACATTGAGTGTCGCCATGATCATTCGATAAACACTACTACTTCTTCCCAATTTCCCAGACTATGGATTTCGAAAATGCGACTGGGCCTGCGCTGGAAGTGGATCCGACCGGCGCCGATGTCAGAGATGGAACGAGCCTGGTGACGGTGATTTGGGGAATCAATCTCACGGCGTTCATCCTGGTTGGCCTCATCGTGCCTCTCCGGGTTATAGTCCGCTGCACGGTAACACGGAACTTTTTCAACGACGATGTGCTGGTCATTGTTGCGGCACTCTTCACTTTTGGTATTTGCTCTTTACTTCCAATTGGTAAGTTCACGGATCCGCACCACAACTGTTCCCGGCTTCTTGGTTTGAAAGTTTGAAGTTGACGAGCTTGTCAGCGACCGATTCTGGTCTAGGCCAGCATTCTTGGAACATCGATGCCGATCTCCTGCCCGAGAACACGAAGAGCCTGCTTCAGGTAGGGAATGCGGAGAACGTCCGCTGGACGGTAGCTAACACCTGCCTGTGGTAGCTCATCTTTATAGCGAATATTCTATACCCCTGTGCGATCGCATTCACACGATTATCGGCAGTATGCTCTCTTTTGAGACTCATAACAGAGAAGAACGCACGGTGGCTATTGTTTGCGGCAGCGACTCTTACCAGCGCCTTTGCCCTTTCATCCG
Organism: Colletotrichum tofieldiae; assembly: GCA_022836555.1. Lineage (NCBI taxonomy): Eukaryota > Fungi > Ascomycota > Sordariomycetes > Glomerellales > Glomerellaceae > Colletotrichum > Colletotrichum tofieldiae. Next base: position 248,742 of record BQXV01000008.1, on the reverse strand, counting down.
TGTTTGCCGTCATCTTCCAATGCAACCCAATTTCAGCGGCATGGGATTCGAGCATTAGCGGGACCTCATGCTACCCCTTTCTCGACTTTCTCCACGCCAGCACGGCAATCAGCATTGCCATCGATGTATTGTTGTGCACCATGCCTTTGGTGTATTTCTGGAAGGTGAAGATGCCGTTGGGAAAGAAAGTCCTAGTGACGGTTCTGTTCCTCTTTGCCGGCGTGTAAGCTCCCCACCATTCTTGATTATGAAGGGAAAGCTGACGAAGGGTTAGGTCATGTGTAGTGGCGGTCATAAAAATCGTCAATTTGCAGTTTCTTAATCAGGCCGATGTTACGTGTAAGTTGTCACCCTGATATGTATTTTCGACTCAGACCTAGCGATGAAGCAAGTAGTAACAACCGCTGAAAATAGACAATTGGACCTCATGGGTGTTATGCTCAATCGCCGAGTGCACAGTTGGCATCACGTGCAGCTCCGTGCCTCCGATTCTTCCTCTCCTCACCAAATGTTCCCGAGCCAGGAAACCTGAAGCCTCGTTTCGACAAAGAAAAGGAAGGTCGCTGCGGTCCACGTTCTTCGCCGGAAAGCCTACCTGCAACCGTGCCGTTGGGCCTCGAGTCATTAGGCCGATGGCGACACCTTGGAAGGATCGACCGCTCGAAACCACCAAGAATCCAGACTTCAAGACCGAATTCCACTGGTTGCGACTAGAACATAAAGAAGCCGCCCGATGCTGGGAAAGGTCACCTCAGTCGACAAAGGCAGATCAGATCCTCGGTATAGCGTTGTAAAAGACACATGCAACCTCGTCTTTGTTTTGGTGCGGTTTCTGGTCGACACGGCCATAGAATTTGGAATTTCAGCTTTACCTGTAGACATGCGAATTACCATAGACGCTTGATCGGGCACAGGCGTTGGGGAAAGGGCTCGTTCAAAATCGACACAGCTTCTAATTGATTTAACCATTGAAGTTTATCAGTATCATCCTCCCCTTCTCCTGAACCATGCTTGAAAACTGCCTCGGCACGTTTGCAATCATGCCCACGTCCCTCCAATTATTTAATCGGCGATGAGAGCCAAACGAAATACACTGCACCGGCAACTTTCCTATTCAAACTGACGCTGGTAAGTCAAAGGCTTTCCGGGCGCACAGAAACCCAGCACTTTCTCACTCAACTAGCCCATTTACGATGGGACCAATCGGAGTGTCATCCACGGCGGCCGCTGGTCGGTGAAGATGCATGTTCTTCGATTTGACCCCATCGAGCTCCTGTCTGGGTCCGAGGTGAACAAAGCTTAAAACCAATCAGGCGCTGTGGGGTGATCTACGAAGCTTCTGGGGCATCCCGAAGGCGACACCGACCTGTATGAGGCTTGGACACGGGTGGGCTGGTCTCACATCTTGTCCGTCCTTGCATTGCGTTTGGACCGGCGAGTGGTCACAGCGATAGGAGCTGGAAGATGGGCTGATGAATCTTGAGTTCATGCATGGTGAGATTTCACGACGTTGCGGACTTGTGACCTCCGGTAAGATTTGTCTGAAGGCATTTGACAGCCAGAGTTTGCGGCAATGGCGGGCATCTCGAAGCGCGGATATCCGTAAATCCGACTTCCAACAACATGGTAGTTCTTCACCTGTCAGTGAGGCTGCCAATATCGTAGAACACGGGAGAAGAACTCTAGACAAACTTTGAACCAAAATGTCACCGTGTTGGCACGCGACATTCACCTCAATATTCGAGACGTATCTCTGATCCCAGAGGCTAACAGAGTCACACATTGAATAGGAAGAAAGGAGAGGAAATTTCTCGTTCCGTTAGCCGAGTAAAGGCACAGCAGGGAAAAGGTAGTGTCTGAGCAACCCAAACCTGGAAAATCGACATTAAGGTTGATCTAGGAAGAGCCTAGGCCAAAAAGTGACCTGATTTCAATCATCGATTGGCAACACTCAGCGTGTTTTGTGACTTCTGAAACCCTCAGCTTAGAGCGCCTCACCTCATCCCAGTGTACGGGACCCGAAAAGCTGGCGGGTGTGGGCAGGTAAGGCACCGTGTATGTCAGCTCCGATAACAACTCCAGACAAGCCAACCCGGTATCCGGCCATCCATCATGATGTGCAGCGCCGCCGAAAGCGACTCAGAAGATGGTTTCTAAACTTTAACAGGCCCCATTCCTTGTTCACATCGCACACCAGGGTGATGGATAAAAAAAAAGTTTAACAGACGTGCCCGTTAGCACCTTGGAGACTTGCAGTCATACAGCAGCAGCAACAAGCCCAAAACAGGGCCAAGAAAGGCAGAAGAAATGTCGGGAAAAGCCAAGTTTTAGGTGGATGGATCTCGAGTGGTTTGCGAGTAAGCTCTGCATTGCTTAGCGGTTCAAAGCTTCTTCGGCAGTACCTGAGCCGCGTGTTTCTTTGTCACACTGGCGACATCTAACCCACGAGTGGAACGGAATACACAGAGCCAGAAACATCAACACTCAGCAACGCCCAGGCGTCGGCCAATCCCAGGGTAAGCTGCTGGAGGCTGGCAGAGATAGCGCCGGAGACCACTGGAACAAAGTTCGGCCATGGTTTGATGCCGTTCGCCCCAAGTCGGCTCTACTGTGTGGGTAGGGGCAAGTTGCGTCCGCGCGACTAGTTCGGGGACGTCGGTGCTTCGCTTCGGTTTACGTTTAGGGGTTCTGGGAGGGCTCGATCGGGAAAGGTGGGCAGATTTGGAGTTCGAATGGGGAAAAGGTCTATTCGCGTTATGCTGATCGATGGATGCAATGTATTTACGCTTCTCTTGCATGCAGGAAGAGCACACAGGAAAGAATACCAAGACATGCGGAAGTTGGAAATTGTCCGATAAAACGCATCTCGGCCACTTGATAAGGTGCCGGTAGGGCCGAACATCGTTGTGTTCAGTTGGGCCTGCCTTGCAAGCTTAATTAACCCCCGTTGCGAGTCATTGGCTGGTTAATTTCTTCACATTCTCTGTCAGAACTCTTTGACCATCCCGCCTCGCCTTGCCTTTATCCGCCCCCTCGACGGAACGTGGCGTTTGCGCGGACCTAGTCCCAGCATCACCGACAAGTAAGCAACGTGCTGCCCTTGAGGCTCTGGGCAATTTGAGGTGGTGGACTTGGTCTCCGCGTCTTCGCCCCAACGTCGCGCATATCCGAACCTCTCACGCTCAGAGGACAGGTGCGAAATGCTGTGCGGGAGGGGCCATCGAATACATAATTATGGGATACCTCTCGTTTTTGGCATATCGCTCATCCAAGTTCACCCCGCGTTGACAGGGCCTCGAATCCGATAAACCTGTTCAGGGGGCGGGTGCCAGAGGAAGTCGGGGACCTCGCCCCGGTTCCAAGCCCCCCCCTCCTCAATGTAACCCTCCCGCGCCGGGCAGATGGCGTCCTTTCGTCTTAGCTCCGCGATAGATGGTTGGCGTCACGTCCTCGCTTCTTAAACAAGCAGGTCCCTCCAAGTCTGCGTTTGGGGGTCACACACACCAGCAAAGTAAGGTGTTTCTAGACGCATTGACAGCTGCTTCTGGTCTAAACCATCGTCGACCAGGGTTCCTGCAGAAGCGTGTGTCAGGGAATTCCACGCCATGTGGGTTCCCTGTAGTGCAGGCGTGCTTACCCCCCTCCTTTCTGGCACAACAGAGCGGTTCTGCCTCGGGGCGACTTACCAACCTTGCTCATCTCCGCCCGGAAGCCTGCCGCGTTCAGCGTAGGATTGGGCGATGGCGACAGGGCACATATTCTCTGGCAGAACGGCCATGAGGCGTGCCTGAGTGTTGGTGTGTTTGTGGGTGTGGTGATTGAAGAGAGTGCTCCGCTCGCTCGCGCGGCCGTGGTGTCGGTCTTGGCCAGCGTCGGGGAGGGAGGGTCCAATGCTGCCCACTGCGTTCCATCTTTTTGTCTTCTACCGATCGTCGTCGGATAAAGGCCTGGGTTCATATTAAAGAAGAAGGAAGGGACACAAATGCCGCTTACGGCCTCTGGGGCGGATCTTCTCCTCTCCTCCTTCTTTCCGCCTATTGTGCTTTTGTCTCGGGTTTGCTCATCTTTCTATATGTTTCCACAAAGGATATCCAGGAGATGACCGGAACCTCGAGGCAGTATGGCCAGCGCTCGCTGCTATCGCTTCTTTTGTGGTGCTGGGTTGTGGCGGTTGAGGCACAGAGCGTCACGGAGCTGCTCTTGCAAATCCCAAATTGCGCTGTAAGTTGCCAAGAAGGGCGTTCTTCATTTTCCATATCCATTTCTACGTCCTCCCACTTGTATCTGTCCTGTGTCCTCGGAATGGGACCTGGCTCAATAATCTCCGATTGGAGGGCTGACTAGGTCATGCTCCCACGATAGCTTCCATGCATCACGCAGAGTCTCTCGAACGGTAACTGCAGCTTGACATCAACTGCCACTGTCGCCGATTGTTTATGCCCCGATGTCCCACTACAATCGGCGTTGTCGACCTGTGTGCAACTCAACTGCCCCCTACAGGACCAAGCACGTAAGTCTTTTGCTGCTGTTGTTCTTGTCGTCGTCGACAGGCTGTGTAAGTCGGTGTTGACGGAGATACAGGTACCGCACAGCTGGAGACTAGTCTCTGCGCCGCGTATCCGAAAGAGTCGAGAAGTAACGAAGTAAAGACCGTCGCCATCGCCCTCTCAGTAATCACATTTCCGGCTGTCGCACTGCGGTGCATCTCAAGATGGAAGACCACCCACCGGCTGTGGTGGGACGACTGGATGGCAGTGCTCGCAACAGTCAGTTGGAGCGTCAAAGAGACTTCTGGGGAACTCGAGACTGACGGGAAATAGATACTGCTTGCCGGGCTAGCGGGCATCGAAATTGCGAGCGCTGACTTGGGATTCGGAACGCACTATTGGAATGTCGAACTAGCCAAGGGCACGAAATTGATCCAGCTCTTCTACGTGGTCCAGATGCTCTACATCCTGATCCAGGTCTTCGCGAAGATCTCGATTCTGCTGTTCTTCTCCCGCATCTTCCCGGCACGGTGGTTCCAGCTCACCGTTCGATACTTCATCATCTTCTTGCTGGTCCACGGTGCCATCTTTCTCCTGGTCATCATCTTCCAGTGCACGCCCATTTCGTCGACTTGGGACAGAAGCATCCCGAACCGCAAGTGTTTGAACGTAACGGCCATTGGGTATGCTGGGGCTGTCTTCAGCATCGCCGAGGACCTCGTTATTTTGGCACTACCGATCCCTGAGTTGTTGAAGCTCCAACTTAACATCCGGAAGAAGATTGCACTGGGCTTCATGTTCAGTCTGGGCTCATTGTTCGTTCCACACGAGTACCCGTGCTGTTTCATAACCCGAGCCCCTCGCTAACAATGACATAGTGCCTGTATCACGACAATGGTCAGACTCAAGTACCTAGTCATGTTTTCGAGCACATTCGATACAACATGGGATAATGTCGACATTGTAATTTGGTCCATCATCGAGGAGTTCTGCGCCATACTATGCGCAAGTCTCCCAGCCCTACGGCCGTTGCTACAAAAGGTTCCTCAACTTTTCACCACCGGAAAGGGAACGACAAAAACTCTCAGTACAGCACAGTCTAGACGCTCGATACTCAACGTTGGGAAAGACAAGTTCCATGAGCTCCCCGAGACGCCGCTTGCGGAGGACCTGCCGCCGACGCCGATAGACATTGCCGATCAGATGGCTGCGAAAGCGGACGGGAAGCGGCAAGTCATCTTTGCGAATAACAAAGAGATGAACCTGTATGCCGACTTTGAGATGCAAAGTGTAAGATCCGGGAAGAAGTGGCAGAAGGACGTGAATGGGAGGCTCTGATTTGCCAAAGCGGTAACCGTTGAATCATGAATCCGGCACTAATGTGGGTAAACGTAAACTTTGTCTTGTTTGGCACGCAAGCGACGGCGAAATCGGAAAACTTGGATTTGGAGCAGAAAGAGATACCATTCAAATATCGTTGTTTCAGCATGGGTGTAGAACACGAGAATTGAATCAACTCGGGCGCATGACCGAGTAATGAACACCTCACAAGTCAGCCGCTGCGCGCTTTGTCCAGTTGCCGTGCTTCCCGTGTCTCCTCCTCGGCCACCATGTCCCAGTCTTCATCCAACTGCCGACGGTGCTCTGCCGCCGCCAGGCCGGTCGTGACAACCAGGTCCAGGTCGAGATCTGCTAGCGCGGCATGCAGCTCGAAGCCGGGACCCCACCCGGGCCTGTTCAGCCCCTTCAGACCGCCCGCGAGCGGGTTGCTCCCGTCCTCTTCTCCGCCTCCTCCGCCAGCACCCGTCACATGCAGCCTCGGGCGGAAGTGTGCCAGTGTCTTGCCGTTGAAGTCGATGAGCCTCATGCCCCTGCACTTCTTGCCTAGTTCTTCCCAGCGCATCTCCCCCACGCCCAGGAAGCGGAAGCTGAGGGCGTTGGACAGGGGGTGCTTGCGTGTCATCTTGAAATTGACGCCTCGGACGGCGACGTCGACTCTTGGTGGTATCGTGCGGGTTTTGATATGGCCGACAGGGCGGTGTTCAGCGGAGACGGCGTCGCCCTTGATTCTCCGAACGTCCATGTTGGTCATCTTCGCATTATGACTAACGCCGTAAAATGGAACGATACCCCCATTGGGTTTCACAAGGTTGATTATGATTCCGTCGTCGTTGGCTCGACTCAAGTAAAGAGTATGTCGTGGCTCTGGTGATCGTTCCATTGTCCATAGCTTGGCTCTGCCGAGCAAACCGCAAGTTGACTTCGCAGCAGATGAGGGGGGCGGCCAGGGCTTTAATCACTAGCAAATCGTGGAGAAACAGAACGCGCTCGCCGTACTGCGCGTATGTCCTGTGACGTACGCCAATGGCTTTATGCGCCTCTTCAGTGTAGGCTTCTACTGTACTGGCTCGATGATTCACGTCTTTGGACCGAAGACGGGACGGCGAAAGCCATAGAAAGCGGTTCATCCATGGTCCGCAGGCCTGGTGGTGAGACGGCTGGGCGAACCGTTTGTCTCTGAGCGTGAGGGGCACTAAAGGTGCCACAGTTGCCATCCAAAGCGCGAGGGCCAGCGGGCCTTGTCGTCGTCGACCCGTTGGGCGTAAGGTTGGCCGGTGACGTACACCGTAACTGTACTCTGACCGAAAACGGCTGAACAAGCAGGGAAACCCCCCATCTGAGCTCAGACACCTGCCAGCGATTTGGTGTTTCGGCGAAGGCGGGGCGATTGGGGAGATCGGAGAAGAAGGTCAGTTGGACCTTCACATCCCTCCGTCAGGGACCGCCCAAGACGCCGGACCTACCGGTAAGCGGACAGCACATCGGGCCGGGGAGTTATCAACAAGGGCGGCTCTTGACTGGGCGATCAGGGTGACGAGAACGCCGTGGTGATCCAATGAACAGCGTGCTCCAGGGCCGAGATCCCGGCAACGGAAGCTGTTACGCAAAAACAATAAGCTTTTGATCGCCGGCAAGGTCGTTGAATCAGTGAGCTGTCCCTGCTTGGACATCTGCTGTACAATTGAAGCTTGAGTTGTGCATACTGAGCAAGTTTGACGAGTCGAGAGCATCCACATAGTGTGCATCAATGGGAGAAATGCATTAATGCATTGAGGTGGATAGCGCCTACAGATATGCTTATACGTAGTGCAAGGACGACTCGGAGCAGGTAGCCAGTTGATGCACCTAGCAGAAGGATGACGGTGGAGGGGCCCATGTTCACAGCAACAGCACGGTACGTACTCCGTACCTACCAAGGAGCTCCTGTATCCGTAGAGCTGCAAGTGTGTGCCCGTGCACTGCACTTTCCATCGTCAGCAGTGACAGCACCCGCAGCAGAGCAGCAGGCGACAACAATCGGGAAGCTTCGACCACCATTGTCGCTTGTGCTGATCCCGACCTTCACAACATCGCCATCGCTCGAGGCCAGGTCGACGTTCCCTTGTTCACAGCACCCTTGTCAACACATGTGCTCCCGTGCCACGATCTCATGAGCCTGGTGCAATCCCCCGAGACCCCCGTACGTGTAGCTGCTCAATAGCGCCATGAATTGAGCCGCACGTCACGATGCCTCCTCCCGAGTCCCGACCCCTCCTCCTCCCCCAGAACCGCAAACTCCGCCACCTCCGCGGCATCTACCTCCGAAACCTGAGCTTTGTTCGACCGCGAGGCCACACGATCGACGACACCGCCCTGAACAAGTCATCCTCCAAGCTGGAAGCCCTCCGCGATACCCCTCAGCTCCACCATGCCCTCTCGAGCGACAACCTCCGGCCCAAGGCGCCGCGCCGCCGGAGCACTGCTCTCGCTCAGGCTACCCCGGTGACGAGACAGCGCATGCTGCAGTTCACAATCGACGGTAGGGCCGCCGATGTGTTCTTTTCGTTGCACTGCGAAGACGAGGACGAGCCTGTCTACATCAGCGAGATGAAGGAGCATGCGACTGTAAGCTGCCGGACAGGACCGTCACCATATCCTAGCTAACACTCGGATCAATAGAACTTCAACTTCCAATTCTTCGACCTCAACCACCACGGCCCCTCTGTCACTCGGTCGCCGGTCGTCACGATCAAGATCTGGGCGAATCGAACATCATGGATCCTCCTGCTTGAAGAAACAATCGACCTTCGAAGCTTGCACTTCATCGGCACCCTCCAAAACCGCAAGTTTCCTCCAAACGGGCTCATCTTCCATCTTGCCGACGGAATTTACTCCCTCGACGTCCTTGGAAAGCCTACCCACCCGAAATACCTCCCACCGCTCCATACATCGTCTTACAATGCGCTCATGAAACTCGCAACGCTAGACAACTCGATCCAGGACGCCATCGCGACACAGGAGCAGCTCACGGCTCAGATCAACAACATCCTTGAAAACTCGCCCTACAACGAGACGCCCGCCGCCGAGGAAAAGGCAAAGCTGGCCAGCAAGTACGTGGCGCAGGAGCTGCGGTCTTTAAAGGCAGCCGAGAAGCGGCGCGAAGAGCTGCGCGAATCGCTCAAGTCGCGCCGAGAGGCCATCGCCCAAGGTCGTGCTTTGCAGGATAAGCTCGCCAAGGACATCGTCGACGCCACGGAGCATCTGGCAGCCTCGAAAGAGGTCCTTGCCAAGACGAAGGAGCAAATCCGCGGCCAGCGCCGTCGCATCTGCGCCGACCTTGGCAACATCTACCAGATCACCCCATGCCCCTCGGGCACTCCGCTCTCTTTCCAGATCGCGGGCCTTGCTCTCCCAAACACCACGTACGACACCGCCACCTCTCGTGGCCCCGACGATGATCTCTTGTCCGGCGCCCTGGGCCACGTCGCTGCGTTGACGAACGCCCTGCAGTATTACCTCTCTGTACCCCTGCCGTACCCCGTCACGCCTTTCGGCTCACGCTCGTCCATTCGCGACGACATATCCCTCCTCACCGACCTCAACTCGATGCAAGCAGCCCGTCAGCGCGACTTCCCCCTGTACCTTCCCCGAGGTGGTTCCACCGCGGCGCAATATCGATTTGACTATGGCTGGTTCATCCTCAACAAGAACATCGAGGCCCTCTGCGCGAGTCAGGGTCTCAAGGTTGTCGACATCCGTCACACCCTACCGAACCTCAAGTATCTCCTCTACGTCTGCAGCGCGGGAAGCGAGGAAGTTCCCGAACGCAAGCGAGGCGGCGTTCGTGGCCTGTGGGCTGGACGTCTTAAGGGTCGCATTTCTTCTTCCGCTGCCATTGGTGGCGATGGAGATACGAGCAGCGTCGGTGGTAGTCGCCGCGGTAGCACCGACAGCGAGGTGCTCAGCCGACAGCGCGACGAGCTCCGGAGAGCGATGACTATTCGCGAGCGGCCCGAGTCTCCCGTGGACAGTAACCACAACGGTAACGGTGGATCTGCGGGGCTGCCTTTCGACGAGGTGAAGGTCTCGCTGAGAACGAAGGGTATGAGAGAGAACGCAGGAAAGTAAGGTACATGCATAGTAATGGTTGGAGTTGGATACGAGAAAGATCAGGATGGGCGGACGTTGATTACATTACGTGGTTTCATTGTTAAGATACCCTGGCGTCAAGTCGCCGCCATAATAAAATGTTAATCCTGTAACCGACCAAAGTTCCGGGGAATCATCCTTCTCCATCGCACTCACTACGCCCGTATCCCGGTTGGAAAACTTGTCCACCCTGCTGCCTGCATGGCAATGCGAAAACACCCCAGTGTCACCCCAACGCCGCTTTAAAAAAACATTGTCTCGTTCCCATCCTGTTGCATCTAGAGAGAACTGAAGAACAGGTCGATGCGCCACTAGCGCTCTGTCGGCATGAACTTGACGCTCTTCCTCCTCTCCCGCTCCCCGGAGCGGCTCCCCGGGCTGGAGCTGAGGATCCCCGACGTCGGCGTGCTGCTCGCCAGCGCTTCACGGACGCTCTCGACGGCCCTGCTCTGCGGCACCTCGACGCTGTCGCCGCGGACGTTGGACGGGATAACGGGGCTCGGTGCACCCGACTTGCCTCCGCCGCCGCCGCCGCCGCCGATGCGTGCTTTCTCGACAGCCATGCGACCCAGCTCGTCCGACCGCGTTAGCGATTTCTCCTCGCGCCACTTCCCCGGGAGGCAAGCATGGCCGCAGCCGTCGAGGGGACAGCACCCGTCGCTGAGCTCGTAGGTGCCATCGTCTGCGGGGGCGTGCCAATCTTGCAAGCACGTGGCGTGGCCGCCGTGGGCACAGCCGGGGCAGTACCACCATATGCTCATGACCGGATCCGCTGATTGGGCGCCGCCGATGCCGTCGGCGAGGGAGAACATGGTGGCCGTGGTCTCGCGATGGCCGCAAACGGCGCAGGGGCCCATTGTGGTGCGGCACCGCTCGCATTTCCAGAGGGCCTTCTGGCCGAGGGATGGGTCAAGTTCCCTCGGTTTCCGGCAGTTGGGGCACATGAAGCCCCCCTTGACGCCTTGCTGCGCAGGGCCGAAGATGGACGTGTAGTTCTCGCCCCACTCGGGAATACCCTCCGGCCAACCCTGGACACAGAGTTTGCGGAGGAGGGCGGCTTCGATGAAAAGCTTCATGCCCGTGAGGCGCGAGTGGTGTTGGCGGAGGATGGACGTCGCGCGGAAAGGGTCAATGACGGACTCCGGGACGAGGGGCTTCAAAAGGAGAACCATGGCAGAAGCATTCAATGCTGACGTCCGCGTCTCGAAATCCAGGGCCCTGCTTAGAAGGGTATAAGGGTTTAGCGGTGGGGAATGATCTGCATCTGGGTTGTTGGCGACAGGATGCGGGTACGATGGATCTTCCGGCCAGGGGAGGTAGTCAGATTCGAGGATGCTCGGTGTGGAGTCATGTTGAAGGGCCGGGCTAATCTTTGGCGGGCTTGAAGATGAGACCCCAACGTGGAGGGGGGCGTGATCCTCATAAGCCGTAGGGAGAGACCCTAGCTGCGAGTATGTTGATGGCTCGTCGGTAGCCGTGTCCGATGCCATAGTAGTCTGGGAAATCATGAAGATCTCTTCAGGCGAATCCTTTGGTACACTTTCTCCCGGGCCATGAAGTGCTGTCAAGGCACCATGCTCGGGCGAGTCTTCGAGTTCCTTGCCACGGATGCGGCTCTCATATTCGCCCTGATCTATTACTCCCCTTTCCTCTTTGAGTTGCACAGGGTAGCTCGTAACTGATCGCGTAGATGCTGATGTCCCTCCTTCGGAAGACGATGCCAAGCCAGATGTCTGTCGACTGCTCTCCGACATGGAGAACATCTGTGCAAAGCTCCCGTCGGAATCCTGTCTCAACGTGCGTCGGCTATTTGGGGTGCGGGGGCCGTAGTCCAGGGGCTTCTGCTCCTTTTTCTTTGGCTCGGGCACATCTATAGCTTGAGATAGGGCGTCAGTATCATAGAAGTCGTATCCCTCTGTGATGGAAATCTGCGTCCCATCGCTTTCATGACTTGTGGTAGACAAAGGAACCGAGTCCAGTCGTCTCCTTGGACTGTTGTTGAACGTACTGTGGGCAGCGGGGGGTAAAGCAAAACTGTCTGATTCCATGACCGGGGGTAAATAGCCATCTGATGATACGTCGCCCTTGTCGGCGTTTTCCTCGTTGATAGCTCTCGCAATGGGTGTCGCAACATTTGAGGTGCTCTCAATTTCTTCTGAAAGCAATGACCGAGGCCCTAAAGACTTGGTGTCAATGCTGCTAGAGACGAGGGCCGACGGTTTCCGGGGAGTTTCTTCGCCATTCATCTCAACGACAACGTCCAAGGCTCTCGGCACCCGGACTTTCGGGATATCTTTTCCTTTTGAAATGGATGGCCGCTTCTGGAACTGGCCCAAACGAGTTTCAAGGTGGAACTGGGCTCGGCGAGTCAACAAGAGGTTCATCGAATACGCCAAGATCCGCCATGTCTGGGCCAGACGAAATTGATTGACGTGTTCTGCGGCACGCGCGTACTGTTCCATAATGCCACAGATCCTTTTGGCGAGTGGCTGCCCACCGGGGACGTACGGCAGCTCACGGTCCATGGTTTCGAGATAGCAGCTGGCTAGGTATTCGTATATGTCGACTCGGGCCGCGGCGGGGACGTGGCCAACAGCCATAGACTGCTGGGTTTTGTAGGTACCAGTCACCTTAATGGCCTGTTCCAGGCCCAAAACGAGGTCGTCATTGATGCTTGAACCAGAAGGTGGTGTGGTGCTCAGGACAGGAACCGAGCGCAAACTGGATCTTCTTTTCCGTCCAACTCTGCGGCGCGGTCCCAAGAAGCTACCGACAACGTCTTCTTCAGAGTCGCTGCGGCTGATACTGAGCATTGGGGTCGTTGGGCTCGAACTGTAAGATGTCCGTGGCGGCACAACACTCGCTTGGTGATGGACGATGGAGGGCCGTGGTCGGTCCTGTGGCCGCTCGTCAAGAAACATGACGGCGTCACCTCGAGCAGAGAAGGCCATGCTCGAGACCGGCTGTCTGTCGAGCACCTTCGGGGCGAATGCGACATCGCACTGGTTAAAGAAGCCGTCGTTGCCGACCGTCCAGAGTAGATCTTGGTTCTGCCAGAGTAAGCCTGACGGGGAGAAGTCAAATTGCTCGATCTCTTTGTACGGCATGGACGGTCTGGCCAGGTCCCAGATATGCACGCTGTTGATTCCGTATCGTTTGTGGCTTCCGTCGTCGTAGGCCACTGCAACCTGGGCGGCACGCTTCCCCTGCGCGCTTGCGGACCAGAGTCCAGGTCGCCAAGCAACGACAGATACCGGCGCCGGAGTGTATATGACCCATCGAGGCTTCTGTCGCTTGTCGGCGTTCTTGGACATGTCCCACACTGCGCACTTGCTATCCCAGCCACCACTGATCAGGTGGTTGCCGTCGGGATGCCACGATATCGAGGCGCAAGCCTTGTCGTGAGCGGGTATCTTGAGCAGCGGCTGGGCAATCTTTCGTACGTCCCACTTCAAAACAACGCCCGACTCGGTCCCGCAGGCAAAGTAGAACCCGTCCTTGGGCGACCACTTGACTTGCCGAACACCGTCGGCGTTGCACTTGTAGGCCCCACGCGGACTGTAGGTGAGGCCGCCCGATCGGCTCTGCACCGGAGCGCGGATGTCGAAGTATCGCACCATGCCATCCTGGCTGCCAGAGAGCAGGGTCGTCTGTCTGTGGGGGTTGATGTCGAGACTGTTGACCTGGCGCGAGTCCTCCCTCGTCTGAACAAACTCGAGTGCGGCGCCGCCCGTCGAAATCCTCGCCAGGTCGTAGGAGAAGATCTTGCCATTTGCGCAAGCCGTGAAGATGGTGGAGTCGCTATGCCACTTGACGTCTCGTATGGAGAGTTGGTCTGCCGTCAACGAGCTCGATGCGCTCTTGCTGGAGGCGGACTGGGCTGTGATGGCGCTGCGGACGTCAATGCCCTCGTTCACGGTTAGCCCGTCGAAGACGATGGTCTTGAGAACATGTCGTCCAGCTATGACGGCGGCGCGACGATCGGGGGCGGTATCGAGGCATAGGATGGGGACGCCGGCGGGAAAGACTGCATTCTGCGAAACACTCGGTCGGTACGAGGTTTGAAAGTGTGGCGCGCTGGTGATGCTGATGGAGTGGTGGGTGTCGGTGCTGCTGTCGGCAGTGACTTTGCCAAGGAGCTTTCGCATGATCTTGTTCTCGCGGCTATACATGGATGTCGAGCTCGCATAGCGCCATTGGCAGCGCCGTCGTGTCGCGATCGGTATCGGCGGTGGGGGGAGGAGGTTTGGGATGAAAGTGGTACTGATTGAGCCGAGTCGCAATCAGTGGCGGGCAGCTACGCCACGGCGATAGCGGACAACAGCGCAGTGGGCACGAAGCTCGGTTCGAGCCCAAGGTCCCAAGCTCAGGTCAATGGGAGCGCGTTTGCGATAAGAAAGAAGATAGCGATAAGGCAGTCGAGACGACTGATAAGGATACGACTTCCCAGCGCCACACTCATCTCAGTTTGGGGCATGTGCAGCGTCCAAACCATCCGCCAGCAGGTCGTCGGTCTCGGTTGCACCAAACCCCCTGGTGGAGGTCGAAGAGGAATATTTCAATCATAAAGCAGTCTCTGTATGCTCAACCGAGGAGAGTTTGATAAATGCCTACACCAACCAACAGCAACAGCTTGCGCTCCCGATCTTGCAGTCGTCTCCTCATTCTTCGTGTCGCCCTGCAACAGAACTTGCTCTCTGATGGGCTCTTCGTCAGTCGTCCTGCCATCAAGCTATGCTCTCCGGCATCTACACATATCCGCTCAAACCGAACAACTTCTTCCCTTCCGCATCTCTACACATCCCATCCGTCTAGGGATGTAGACGGCAACGTCCCAACATTGGACCTCGGTCTTTCCCGCTCAATGCTCCTCCAACAAGGACAGCAAGCAACAGCCCCAACATTGCTGTTCTTTCTCCGCTGAGGTCATCTCCGGGATCTCATTCGCTTCGGCTTTTCGACTCTTCCTCTCGGTGTTCTATGCGGCTGAAGAATTCGGTTGCTTGCCGCTTCGCGCGCCCGTCGACGCTGCCCTCTGCCAAGCGTTAGCGGATGAGTTGTCGAGGGAGCAGGACAAACTTACACGAGATGATGGAGCTCGTCCGCCTCCATGTCTGAGATACCTGAATCTTGACTATGGCGGTCATTTCCCACTTCAATGGGCCCATCCGGTACTCCAGCGATGGGGGCGACGCTATCTGCCCTTGGACTTGTCGACAATGGCATCGACTGGTCGGGGGCGGAGGGGCCATCCCCCGATGGCTGAGCTGCCTCGGATCCTGGGCCTGTGACCTCGGCTCTATCTCGATGCCCGTGTTTTGAACTTATTTCTCCCAACTGGTCTCCGAAGACTTCGTGAAGATCTTCCGAGGCCAGGTAGCGCTCCATCAGGTGCCCGAACCTCGCGCGTTTGGTGCCTGCAGCAGCACTGGAGGGCGAAGGGCTTCGATGTGGGGGTCTGTACACGCCAGGCACTGTTCTTTTGCTTATGACGACGGAGTCGCGGTCTGAGGAACCCGTCTCTTGTTCTCGATCGTCATCATCACGAAACAGAGACAAAGCCTGCTTCTCGTGCGATTGGGGACACGCCAGGTACGACTCCAACGGGCCAGCGAACGTCGGGGTCGTTGACAAGCTGCTGGAAGAGGAAGCTCCTGGTGTTGCTGGGTAGTCGTCGTCCGGTTGTGTTACTCGCTGTTCGCCTTCTTCCTTCAGAGCGACATTTCCAACCTTGGTCTCGTCGCCGGCCACGACCGATTCCGGAGACGGAGCAAACGAACGGCGGAAGCGTAGCAAGCCTGCGTCGTCTTTGAACCTGCAGATGATCAGTGTTTATCGACACGAGCTTTTGGGAGAGAATCGACGGTACAGGAAGTCTCGTGTTTCTTCTCTCGGTTCCAACCTGATGCTTGAGCCGCCAGGCGATTGGTTTGCGGCACTTTGGGAGCCGGACGCCGAAAGCTCAGCGCCCAAACCGATGCCAAAGTAATCGATATCATCTAAGCCGGGCAAGAACCCGGGGCCGTCCATGGCCATTAAGAAGAACTGGTACTTGACAATATGGCAACTCCCGTTTCTTTGACACAAGCGTCAAACTCCAAAGCCACTACGGAGGAGGTTGAGCGCGGTCAATGATGCGAACAAACGATGAGGAATGTCAAGCAGGGCGGGAAAAGCAAAGATTGCACAAGGACTGCTTTTTGATGTTGCACGAACAGCGTCGTCCTCCTCTCGTGGGCTTTCTTCACCTCGGTGCAAGTCCCAAGGCTCAAGTCCCAAGCCGGCGGACTAACAAGGCGACCACTAGTAAAGGCCAGGCTTTCAGAAATCCCAAACCACTGCGCTGGGTTGCCGCTTGCCGTGCGTAGCCAGGGATTGCGGCCGCGCGAGTATTCGTAAGTAGGCAAGGACAGGAAAGGTTCTTCATTTAACAGCCACCTCGCCCAGGGAGCGAGGACGGCTGCAGCTCTCCTGCATTCCTGGGCAAGACATTTGGGATCCTCAGAAGCACAGCAACGATAGGACGAGGTGGGGGACCACAAGGCTCCCGACAGGATGGCACACCAATGGCTGGGCGGCAACCAGCAGCCATCGTTTCCTTGTGGCTTGCAGCGCGGGACACCGGGGAGACACGAGAAGGGCCACGCTTGCCAGGGTCTTGGTCGCCATCCTTTCTTATTTGTCAGATTGGACTTCCTCAGGCTTTGCTCCAAGCCTTTTACCTCGTATGAGAGGGTGCCGTTGGGCTGGAAATTGCGTCCGAAGGTACGGGTAGCTGCCGCCATGCCCCTACCGACTGACGGGGGAATCCCTCATCCTCCCATACCCTCTGTTACCGGTCTGGACAGTCGGTGACCATAATAACGAACGATTTATCGCCCACTGCCAGGAAAAAGAAAAGAGACTGCGAGGTCGGCAGTGCGTAGTGACGAGCGGGAGCGGACCCGAGGGTTCCAATGCAGACAATCATTTGCCAGACTGGGCAAAACATGCATCTATCATAAAGCACGGAGCCGGGCCCTTTTTTTTACAACCGATACATCGAAAGTCTCAATCTCTTTGACGCAGATTTGCATGCGCGCTCAGGAGTCGGAGAGGGCCCAGCAAGCGGGATTTGGTTTGGAACAAGACTCGGGATTTGAACTTGCCGGCCCCTCGTTGTTCGCAGTTCAACTTTTACACATCTTGATTTCGCCTCAGCATCCCATCCCTATGCAGGGGACTAGATGATGGAACTGGCGAGACATTCGCCAAGCGTCAAGGGGCCCCGGGCGCCCCGTCACGCCCGCTCCTCCCTACCACTCTGTTGGGTCGTCTCCGCCGGCAATGATGACAGCGGCTGCCCATGCGAGCCATGCGAACCATGCGAACCATCGTCTTTGTTGGAAACGCACTGCATAGTAACCTCACCGATGTTTCTTTCACACAAAGAAGATGAACGGTCATGCTTTGCTCGACCTCTCCTGACCGGGTCGAGACCCCCTTCGCATGCAATATCCGATCACATTGACAACACCAAGCGGCCTCCTTCGGCGTCAGCGATTGTACCATTCCCCCCAGCGCTTAGGGGTCCGATTCACAGCATCAACACACGGATACGCCAACTGCTATTTCCGTTTTGACCCAAGTCCAGCACTCTACGGACCTGCTACCGTACCCCTCACACGAAGCCTTGTCTGTACTGGCTTTCATTGCAAAGATGAGATACGACCCTGTCGCGCTGGCATTCAGGCTGAAAAGCAGACCCCGAGTAGCTGCACGCTATTATCCCAGCCAAAGCCCACCCGATAATATCAGCGTTATCCCACTGCCCCTTGCATCGGTTCTGGACCCCACAGGCTCATCGTATACAAGACCGCGCAACTCACACCACGAACAAGGGTCTATGCTGCAAACCTGGAAAGAGCTTGACACTCTTGATTGCCTCCGACGCGAGGACCACAGCGATGATTACAAAGATGACCACGGACACGAAACTCAGGACGAAGAACCACCCGCTATGTTTTCGGGACGCCGACGGCCTCGGTTCCGGCCGATGCCTTCTGACAGGAGCCCTGAATGTGTTGGAACCCGAACTCGAGCCGTACCGCCGCAAGCCGCGGGCTTGCATTGTTTGCCTGAGTACTGATCTTTTCTGCGAGAGTGACAAACTCTGGGCCTAAGGTGCGATTTCACTGAGACTAAGTGCAACTGGCAAATTAGTGTCTTGGTGAGTACTCATTCGACTGAACTTATCCAGGCACCTAAGCTTAAAACGAGGCGATGCCTCCTTCAGCTGCCAAGCGTGACTCTGCCTTGCTGATCGGCGAACCCTCTAGTCTAACTCTTTTAGCTCAACTTCAGAGCACTTCAGAGCCGATTAATTGAACTGACAGCATACCTCACTTTCGCCCCTTTGTAAGTGATTTGAGGTTGAAGCGGATCACTTCTGCCTGCGCGAGGTTGTTTGGGGCACATCACACAATCAGACCATCGCTCACAACCTCGGCTGGGCCACACCAAGAGACTCGGTCAATGCAATCAGATTGCGGGAAAACGATGTCTCTCCCGTAGACCCAGAGGATCCATCACAACCGCCATCCTCTCTTCAATCCCCGAAAATGTCCAACGGAAACCTGTTGGCCATCTCCTGATACCCAGCCACGTTCGGATGCAAATGATCACCGCCGTCAAATTGCGCCTTCAGCCGGTCCCCCTCGCCAATGAAGCCCGCAAAGTCCACGACGTGATCAAACGTCCCGCTCTCCAGAATCCACTTGTTCACCCGCACTCTCGTCTGCTCCCGAGCTGGGTTCGAGTAGGACTGTCCGTTGCCCGCGAACGGCGTGATCGTCGCACCGACAGTCACGAACCCAGCCTTCTTGCAGTCCGCTGCGATCTGTTTATACGCGTTGATGAGCCCGTCGCCGATGCGCTGCTGGGACCCAGCGTCGACTGCGCTAGGGCCAATGTCGTTCACCCCCTCAAAGACCAGGACATGCGAGACACCTTGCTGGGTGAGGGCGTCGCGGGTGTAACGGGATAGGAGGGTGGGTCCGAGACCGCCGCTGAGGACCGCGTTTCCGCCTGCTGCTTGGTTTCCGATGGCGATGTTGGTGATGTTCTGCTTGTGCATGCGCGCCAGGAGGAGATCGGGCCAGCTGGGTTCATGTTAGTGGCGTCAGCTGGGTGGGAGGCGTGGTCACTTACCGGTTGTTCTTGTCGTCGTCGCTCCCACGGCCGTCGGTGATGCTATCGCCGAGGATGATCATGTTCGACGTACTCCTGGGAGCCCATGCCTCGACGGCGCTGGCAAAGTACCAGTGCTTTGTACTTGCGCCGGCAACAGACGAGGCGTTTACCTTGTTGCCCGCTTGCATCCACGAAGTCGTGCGACTGCCTGGGTGTCCCACGATCCGGGTTCCCGACTGCCCCTGCTGGCTGTACAGACTGAGCGCAACATTCGTCTGAGGCGCGATAGTGAAGTTGACGGGGTCAGAGTACACGACAGCCCCTTTCTTGACTACCACCGACGGGGAGCCGGAGAAAGTAAGTCCTTTGAGGGTCGAGGTGTTGATGCCCGAAACGCCCGCCGCGCCGTTGATGGGAAGGGCGATTGAAGCTGCCGTGATGGGTAGGTCGGAGCCGCCAAAGGTGTTTGAAAGTTGGATCCGGAGACGAGATGCGCCGACGGAGACGTGGAAGGTTTGGCGGAGCGTTGCATCGGCACACTGGGCGGTTCTTCCACTCTGGCTTATGTTAGAACCATCACCTCATGGCAAGCTGCGCCGAGCGTATGAGCCGAGATAGGGTGAAAGTGGACATACATAAGGTGAAGGCGGGAGGTTTTCTGGCTCTACCTCCTGAGGCATGGAAGTCCATGTCGCGACCCAGTGGTTGTCATCCTGTCGCTCTTGGATGTTCTCCCTTGTTGGGATGGAGAGAGCGAACGTTGCCCACAAGAGGAGGTTGACGAAGGACAACATGGCTGTAGTCTGGGACTATCCTTATGGGCATCAGTACAGGCAATCGATTAATCAGTCTTTTATTCTTGAAGTTTTTCCTACGAGGTGTCGGATACATGTAGTCATCTGCCGGAACAAAGCCAGGCGACCATCACCGGAACCCTGCCGCAAGCGATTTAGCCAGATGAACCATCATCACATCTCACGCTAGGCGTATACAGCAAACCCCCGTGTAATTTAGTTTGTCTGTTTGGAATAAACCCCGTGTTATTTCAACGCTAATGGGACAACATTGTATGTGCATTGGATTCTACCTGCTGTTGTGATGAACCTCACAGGAGCCGGCACCCTTGACTTCTCGATTCACAACAGCCCCTCCGGTTGCATTCCCTCCCTGCTGTGCCCGCTCCAGATATCTCGTCTGTTTCACTCCATCACCGAATCTGCCGCCATTCACGGCCCTGGGCAATCCGTCATCCGTGGGATGGCGACGTTTTGCCGTGAGACCCGAAAAATAAATACACCGATTAAGAAAAAGCTGTCTATCGAAAGGCGCGATGTTTGGATTTAGACCGTCGAGGCTGGGTCAGCATCGCCCAGCATTCCATTGTGCATGTCTTGTTTACTGTGTCAGGGATCATCGCCTCTGACGGACGGTTTTGGTTTCTTGAAAGTATAAAGTATTGCCCATGGAGGCGGTCTGAGATTGCAATGTATTTCCAATTTAGCCGAAGTCGTAAATCTCAAACACAAACAAATTTTCTTCGGGCTAGTGTTCGAATACGATCCACTCGCGACGCACGGAATCGCTCCGTAGCCAAGATCAGATACATATTGCTAGGGAAACATGGCTGTTAACGCCAACAGATATCTGTGTTGTATTTCTTTTAAGGCTTTCCATAACATAATTTGCTAGCAGGCAAATATATGCCTAGAAGACTGCTCGCGGCTATTTCAGCTAACGCCCGGCTAGAAGGAAAGATACAGGTGAGTCTTTCAGCTTTTTAGCGAGGATTCGCTGGACCCGGCAAACGTTTTCATCACGAGCCGAAGACAAACACATGGGGGGGGTTGTAAAAATGTCATTACATCATAGGAGAACCGCATGAAACGAAACGGAGTTGAGTGAACCCATCTTGGATTAAGAATTTGTAAGTGAATTTAAGGTCTTGTCGATTCACGTAATCATCAACGCCTGTAACCCCAGGTGTCCTTCAGGACATGCAGACGCCATTTTTGGCTGCCGTACCAGACAGTCCCATAGCCCAATACTCCAAATATTTACAATAAGCCTGTACATCATTACCGTTCAGTGGCATACCATAACCATAGTTCCTAGGCCGAGCCTTTCACAAGCCGAGAGCCGCACGTGGGCTCCCGGCCTCTACTCCCAAATGATGCTCTCCCAAGGGTCTCGGAGGCTAGCATTGGTCTCGTAGCAAAGACCGACACGATGTGACTGGAAGAAGGCATCCCTGTCTTCCTTTTTCAGCTGGTAATCTCCAGCCCGGTTGAAGCGGCTCTTGATGGAGATGTTCGGGACCACAGTAGCACGATCAACTGAGGTGTTGAGATCATTAGCCACTTTGTCGACGTGGGTCTGAATGGTATCCCACAACTTCTTCTTTTCTTGGAAACTCCAAATGATCTTCTTGGTGAGGTCACCAGACACTCTGACCTTTGTGCGGATGGTGAAGCCGGGGGTCTTGGCCTTTTTGGTAGACTTGGTGACTTTGTTTTTGGAGGAGCAGGTGTTGCTGTGGCAGGTGGCGCACCCAGAGCCCTTCTTGGTGCATTTCGAGCAGGAAACCTTCTTGGCCACGCGGGTGTACAGGACCAAGGTGCGCTCGTCAGCGGCATTGCTGGTTCGGTGAAATGTCTGGGGACCATCGACCCAGGCGTCACACACCGTTCCAGAGAGCTGATGATATCGCTCGTGGTCGCCGCGTTTCTCGCTCCACCGATTGTGGAAGTCGGGTGCTTTGACACCCGTCAAGATCTTTTTGGCATCAATGAGCTGTGGAACATGAAACTCCCGAATCTCTCGGGTGCGGTTGTTCTGCCAGCTGATCGTCTTGTTCTTGGCGTTCCACTTGAAGTCGCGGTTGAGAGGACCGAAGCCTTTGTAGTTGAACTTGGGGTCAGAGAGCTCGTCTTTGTCGAGACTCTCTTGGTGAGTCAAGCAGGACTTGTAATGAGACCAGTGGTCGAAGTCTTCGAGCGTGAGCTTTTCGTAGATGGTATAAGCCAGCTTGACCTGCTGGAGGTTATGCAGAGACAGATCGACATCTCCAATGCAGATCCAGTCGTGGATATTTCTCAAAAGTTTCTCCATGACACCGACCTTGTAGCAGTCTTCGGTCTCGCCCAGCCACTTTTGGAGATTGATGATCATGTCTGCGGACTTGACCTTGGAGTTGTGGATTGCGGGCTGCTGGCCGTCGACGACCCTACGAGGGAGAAAAGGAACGTTGTTGTAGCTGGCATACGAGCATTTAAGGTGTCTGTCGTGGCTGATGCCGTCGACAGTGATGCATGGCACAGCAGCGGTGAACTCGTTGTCCATGAAAGTTGCCGTGGCCATTTTCAACGATGTGAACGAGGAGGTTATTGTTGGATTTGAAAACGATTTGCACGAAC
Organism: Colletotrichum tofieldiae; assembly: GCA_022836555.1. NCBI lineage: Eukaryota > Fungi > Ascomycota > Sordariomycetes > Glomerellales > Glomerellaceae > Colletotrichum > Colletotrichum tofieldiae. Next base: position 226,202 of record BQXV01000008.1, on the reverse strand, counting down.
TGCCAATAGCTCTCAGAGCCGGGCGATTTGTTTGAGGTTGAATGTGTACTGGCCTCAAGCCCAAGAAGTGAAATATGAGTGATGGAGAAAGTTGTTGGATGGTGGGAAGAATGTGGGATTGACAGAACAGAAGGGTCCTTCTTGTACCCTGCTGTAGAGCCACGGGGAAAGATGTGAGGCGAGCAACATATCTCCGTTAACTCAAAGTTTTAAGCCTACCGGGTTACTCTGGATACTGAATGGCATCACGTTTGGGTTGACTATTGGTGGCTCACGTGGTTGAGGAAGCTTAAGACATAAGTGAACCAGATTCGACAACGTCTGGATGAGTTATTCCGTGATAGTGTTGGGATGGCACAACCCGGTCGAAAATCACATCATCATATAAGGTAACAGGCTAGAAAAACTGAAGATTCCGACCATGAATCACTTGCTCGGCAGTCAAGGTCGGGTTGGATAAGCGACTAAGGTGTAAGGAAGCTTTAAGGTGATTCACTAACCCGGCACGAGTACAACTTTGCTCAAGACAGACGTAATATTGATTTGGTTGTTGTTTCATTGACTTGTAGCTGGGAGGGAAAGTTTCCATGAAATTTGTGGGAATTGATTACAGTTTGGACCTTTCTTACTGACCGGGAGACATGCCCGACATCCGCGGCAGACTGTTTCTCAAATGGTATTTACCGTGCACACCACCATGGTATGATTATCTCAAGAGGGCCCCTTACTATGTTCAAATTGTATATGTGAATGAATAGCATAGTAGGTCTGGATACGTAGTGATCCGAAGGGTGTTGGATTAATCCAGTGTCGCCAAACTGTCCGGCGGCAATAAAGACGAACTCTAGGAAGAATTAGAGTGCTGAGTCATCAAGCGCGACCAACGGGACAGGTCCCTGAAAAGCCCACAAACGGTTTAGCTCCGCTTTCAAGGCGGGACATCCTTCTCCAAATAACCCCCCATTGTTGCCTGACTGCGAACCTCATCTCATCAACCACCAACATTGGATCAATCCATCCGAACATTCGACGTGCTCCGCTCTAGCGAATGAGGTTTCGCTACACAGTGCTAACTGAATTGCCATCGCAACGTCTTTTTCTGGTTACTTCATGAACCTTGCGGCGCTACCGGTTCGTCTCATGGTCAGCAGGACGCCTCATCACGCAACCCAGCCATACCCCCCGACAAGCCTTCACAGCCACAGCAATGTCGCGACGAACACGATCAACCCTCAAGGCGGAGTTACGGAAAGAAGAAAAATCTTCTCCGAGTCCATCCGTTTCTGAACCTTCACCGGCAGGGCCCACAGGGCCTGCACCCCTCCTCCTCCCGGATGAGACTGCTTGGCAAGACTGGTTGCAAAGTTCCCACCGCGAGTCGTCAGGTGTATGGCTGCAAATCGCCAAAAAGAACGCAGAAAAGCCGTCCGTAACATATGAGCAGGCCCTCGAGGTGGCCCTGTGCTTCGGCTGGATCGACGGGCAGCGCAAGGCTTTCGACGAGCAGCACTTCATCCAGAGATTCACCCCGCGCAGGAAGAACAGCATGTGGTCGAAGCGCAACGTCGATAAAGTCATGATGTTGACACAGTCGCAGCGAATGACACCCGCTGGCCAGGCCGAGGTGAACGCTGCCAAGGCAGACGGCCGGTGGGACCGGGCGTACTCGTCTGCGAGCGTGATGGAGGTACCCGTGGACTTTGAAGAGGCGTTGAAGGAGAACAACGAGGCAAAGAAGTTCTTTGATGCCCTAAACAAGACGCAGCGATATGTATTTTTGTGGCGCATCGAGACGACGAGGCGGCCAGAGACCCGCAAACGAAAGATTGACGAGTTTGTGGATCTCCTTGCGGAGCATAAGCTGTTACATTGAGATACCCGAGGTATGTTAGTCGTACATTGAAGCGACTGTTTATAGTAACTCTAGAACAGTGCTATTTTTGCTGGCTTGAGACATGTGTAAATGCACATTAGAGTTGCATGCAGGCGCACACTTGTACGGATCAGTCCATGTGCCTGTACTGGCTAGTGGATGACCGTTCATTTTGAAACAAGCCGACTGTTAGTTGCCGAAAGCTTAGTCTCTGAGTCAATCATGGATGCACTCTCTCCTGTCTGTCCTCAAAAGTGACTGGATATCTACCATGCAGTAGCTTTTTTCCCAAGTCGCCAAGCCCTTTGTCAAGCTGGCGAACAGTGTTGGTTCCATATAATAGGCTGATAATGATAGCACCGCGGGGTTGAGAGTCCAGGCTGGTTGGGCTTTGCCAAAACGATAAAGATTTTGTGTGTCCTAGGATCTGTCACCCTCAGCTTGGCGGAACACCACCTGTCGGCACGGCGTCAGCCCACAATGTGACTGCAAGCTTCAGTCAGAAATTCTTTGTCAAGAAGGCGAGCCAAATAGAGTGTTACTAGCGAAGCAAAAGTGAAAGTTCCCACACCGAGGTTCGAACTCGGGACTCTCCGGATCTCACTAGAGATGAAAGCGGAGTATACTAACCACTATACTATATGGGAGTGGCTGTTGTTGATTTGCAGCAATTCTTGAGCCAATGGAGACATCTCCAGATTCTACAGGCCCGTCATCTTCGCAAATCGGCCCGAAACCGCAATTCACGGAAGCACGGTGGCATTGTCGAACGTTTCCACGGCGAAGCCACCCCGGAGGATGGATCCTATGCCGTTGAAGTCCTGATGCGTGTTGATCTCTCCGACATCGACAGTGTCAAGTACTAAAAGACGATGCATTACTGACGTTACGATCCTTTGATAAGAGAAGAGTGCCCCCATTTTGATGGAAGATGGTGATCTCTAGGCAACATCCACAATTGAAAACACCAGAGCGAAGTTGCGAATAGGGATTGTGAAGCAAAGAGTTTGCAGAAACTTGATAAAAGCCGCAATGAAAGCAAACCCGTTTTCTTGAATTCGTTTGCCATTTTAAATTCCAACAAGGCTTCGCTCAGTTGTGCCAGATGCGCCTTACTGATCCGCTTGCAACTGATCAAAGCTGCCAAGTAAATACGACCATTCATGTACACAAACATACGCTGACGCCAAGAATCCGTCCCAAACTGTAGTAATTTCTAGTTTGGCTTAGCCTGTCATCATGTGTGTGCACGTGGCCTACTGTAGACTTGCGCAAGTTGTGTGGCATATTAGAGATGCTCCGCTGGTCCCTGTAGACAGGATCACCAGGAGTGTCGCAGGAAGACACTCCTTCAGCTCGCCAAAGAAGAAAAAAAGAAGAAAAAAGATTGTCTTCTGCGTTGAATACAGCACCATATGAAAAGTCGCAATCAATGAAGCACATCGACACGTCAGCCATCTGATAGTAGGGCATCGCAGAGCGCCTTTGAAAGAAGCATGTAGGATTGAATGGCCCCATAGCGTGGCCACTTGATTTAGGAGCATCATCATAACGCCAGTGACGACACAATTCACCAGGGAACGAACTTCTCCATGTCAGCAGAGTTGCTTACTAGTCGTGCCTATGTTGTATCTTGTCTGACTCTGCTTGGTTGATGAAGTGCATCATTTTGAAGGGCCACGCAGCCCTCCTCCAGGTAGAAGGATCCTCGATCATCATGTCCTGCTAGACCTCAACCGACAAAATTATCTAACGTTTCATATTGTATGTCATGTGTGGCTTACTGGCCCTCCTGGGCGGGCTGATCCTTTGTCATGGAGACCACGGCATTGTTTGAAGGCACGGCCTCGTCCTTCCAAGCAGGAGCCCCGCCCTGAAACTGGGTAATGTCTTCATCCTCTTTGACCTCAGACTGAAGAGCCTTCTCTTTCTTGCCGGCAATGGACTGGGTATAGGCGGAAATAGATCCGGCAGGAGGACGATGACCGAGGAGACGGGCCTGTGGTGGATTGTCAGAGGCGGGGAACGGGAGATGAAACAAGAAAAAGAAGAGGGCCGGCGTACCTCGGCAGACTGGATCTCCTTGGCATCATCCGTGGTGATGTCCGACTCGGGCTTCTTCTCAATCTCAGCCTCCTTGGCCAGGAAGTTCTGTTGCTTGTCATGAAGGCTTTGGGCGGTAGCTGGGACACAGCAGGTCAGCTAAGGGCGTACGATCAAATGATTGAAGAGGGAAATACCCGCAAGACCACCAGCAGCAGGAATAGGGTTGCCAGTCAGGGCCTTCTCGGCCTGGGCGATCTCAGAAACCTCCTTGTTGGAGATGACGTGGCCGTTGTCAGCGAGGTGTTGGACGGTCTCCTGATCGATGGCCATGATGGGTGCAATGGTTCGTGTTCTGTGGTGGGGAAATGTAAGTCGAAGAAATGTCGAGTCAGAGTGTGATAATCCGGTTCGATTGTCAGTTGGTGAAAGTTGGAGATCGAAGATCGGATGTCGTGGTTGAGGAAAAGTCGCAGTGTGTATCTGAGCCAAAGAAGAGAGATGTTTTGATGTCTTGGGCGGTTGCACCGGCAAGCTGCTCCTTCCCTTCGCCAGAAGCTGCCTCCCGGAGCGTTTGTTTCTGTTCTTTCTTCTTTGGGGTGAAGTAGAAGCCTAGAAAGACGGAAGGTCCGTCTGCATGGCAGGAGGCAGCTGCCTGGTTCCCCATCTTGTCGGTTTGGTCAAACTCCTTTCCTCCTTTTTCTGATCCAAGAAAAAGAAGACAACAGAGGCTTCTGGCTTCGGCCACCGCCCTCTCAGTCTGAGGCAAGAGTATATCTGGTTGACATGCATGAAGGGAAGCTTCTTCTGACAAACACCTGCCTCGCTCCTTATGATGTCAGTGACCTATCGGGATCTGCCATTGTCTTCTGAAGTATTGCTGCTGACACCGTGACTTGTACGCTGTACGGGTAGGCTGGTTTGTGGTTGTATGGAGTTTGGAAGTGCTCTTACATCTCCATTATGCGAGAAATGGGAAACGTGAGCGCTATAAAGTCGACATCGAGACTAAATGGCGCTCTTGAAAGCGAAGGTCACGCCTTTAAAGAGAACGCACCAAAGAAGAGCGTCCCTTGTTTATCTAGTACGGGCAGACAAGAACCAAATAAACATTAAGAATTTTGGACCAACCAACCAAGCTGTCGAGGCGTGTCGGCTTCGGCACCACGTTGCCAACTGATATTGGGCTCCATCTGCAACCGAGCAGACGTCACAGGATCAACGTTCTTTTCATGAGCCTACAGATTCCGGAGTTTTGATTCGCTAAAATTCCAGAGAAATGCCTCAATAGCGAAAGAGGGTAGCACGTGATTATTCAACATAGATGTGCCTCGATTTATTGAGTGTAAGCTCGACAGATGAAAAAGTTGACGTCACGAGTATCCTATATTAGCAGGGCCCATCAAGTACGCTCTGCGATTTCAAAGCGCACTTCTCCGTCCCCTCCAACTACTTACGCCAGGCGTCATCAAGACGTAGAGAGAATAACGCCCTAAGATGTGGAAGGTGCTGTATATCGTTGATGCAATAGAGTTCGAGAGCCACATCAATTGGCCGCGAGTTGAATGCCTGGGACGATCCATCTTTGCTGGGATGGAATAGCTCAAACCTTTTCTCCTTAGCTGCCCTCCAGCAAAGCTTTCTGCACGTTGCACCAGAGCTTATGTTGACCCTTGGGGATTTGCTGGAGAATGTGACGCGTATGAACCTTGGAGACGGCGACAGGCGGACTCCGTCGCATTACGGAGCGAAAGAGGAAACAACAGGTGCCGCCCCCGCCCCGCCACCCGAAAGCCAAACGGCGCGTTCCAGGTCACCCCCTTTCTATCCTGCATCCTGCAGGTTATTGGGCATTTTGACCAGCACGGTGCTCAAGTGCCGACGCCGTCTTCATGTGCGGTGGAAACACAATGGAACATGACACGGCAGCATATCTCCTGAACATTATAATCAACCATTTTGTTCAATTGTTTGTTGAAGTCACAGCCCTCGTATTGAAGTTCCCAGCACATGTTTTCCTATTTATATGACCAAGCGAACGGACAACTTTGAAGCAGTCGCACATCGACCTCTGCCCAATTCCAGCCGGAGTTGGAGCCGCAGTCGTTGCTGGGGCGAAATCTAACGAGACTAGGGGTTGCCTTTGGATTTTCTGGACCTTTCGGACCTGTCCGACCTGTCAGAGGCTTTGGACCTTTCGGAGGCTTTGGACCTCTGAGAATCCGCGGATTCTACCGAGTGCCATGAAGAGAGGGACTTCTCGCAATTCACTCCGCAATCTGGTTTTCCGGGACGGTCTTTGGCAAAATGGTTTTGATCGTGATGTAGGTCATCTTCCTTTGTGTTGTGTACTCCCTTCTCTGCTCTCGAAGGCCCGGGCTTGTTGGTATCTTTGGGTTTGGCTTTTGGTTTATCGCTTTGTCCTCTAGGTTCGATGGTGTCGGAATCCAGGTCGACAGTCTCAACATCAGCCTCATTTCTGGCCTTCATAATATGGTCGATAGTGAGAGCTGTAGCAGACATGTCGTCTTTGGAAGTATGAGCTGGGGGCGTGGAAAGCTTTCCGGTAACGCAACTGGGAGTGCGGTCACACTTGCTGTGACGACTGTCAGGACGATAATGGGAGAAAAATGCATCTTGTAGATTTCAGGCGTCCAACTGATGAGTAGAGGAGTAAAACAATGTTGAAATATATCGTCAGTGTGATTGCACCAATGGTATTGGAAATGAATTGGATTGGAAAGTGCACTGCCTTGCTTTTAATACCTGGTCTCATGGAGCGCAGTATGCTACTAGATAATGCTTGCAGGACTGAAATGTTTCTTTCAAGAAAACTCGCAAACGAGGCATAGATGCCAGGATGAGAGCTCCGAAATCAAGATTCTCAAAAAGTATACCATCCTGGAATATTGCTATTACGCCGAATGATCCCGCGTAGACAGCTATCAGACCGAATTCGTGGTCCTGTGCTGGCGCTGTTAGAACATTGGGTGATGGATGTAGTAGACTTACCAGAATTTGAGTTCTTAGATCTTCTGATAGACTTTCAGATAGACTTGCTACCCAGCTACGCCGCGGAGCCCGAAGATTTCCTAGAGAAGGGAGTTGCCCAAGGGCTTTCCAAGGGGAAGGTAGCTACTAAAGTTACATGTTCGCATTCGCAATGTCCCTGCTAGTCATAAACCATGCATATCGTTAAGAAGCGAGAGCCAACGATGGCTACTCTAAGTTTAATTAGAGTAGCCGAGAAGCAGGGAGTCAGGGATGTTCATCACACCATATCTGGCGGATAGGAATTGTTTGTCGGCACAAAACAGGGCCTTCGAAAGACGCGTGTACAGTTTAAGCTTCTTACCTTTTGTTTCAAGGCTGGTAATATGTGACTTCTACTGATTACTTATTGTTGTGCAGATGCGGATACAGGCAACAACTAACGCAGCCATACCAGACAAACCCTAACGAACAAGGTCCATCCCCAGAAGGGGGTCTACCCCATCTTACGGAACTAAATAGTATAAGCATAATAGTCGTACATATGATGTACAGATGCAGGTACAGGCAAGAGTTACGGGATCAGGTTGTTTCATAGAAACTTAAACGAACAACGTCCATTCCTATAATGGCTAGCCTCAATCCACGAAACTACTCACATCCTCTTTTCGCCGCTGTTCAATTTCCGATTGGCAGAAGTCGGTTATGCTGCTAACAAAGACTTTTTACACCACTTAGAATTTGAAGTTTCTTGATTCAAGCTTGTTTTTCTCACCGAAGGCTTTCTTCACACACACCACACCGTCAATCCACTTCCCACAGACTCCAGTAGGCAGGGCTAGACTAGACCCTCAATAGACAGGTAGCTTACGCCAAGTCTAGAATGGGGAGAGGAGGGAAGGAGGCAGGGATCGCGATGGCTATGGGTACGATATCGTGAAGTTTCCGGCAGAAGACCAGGGAGAACCACATCTTTTCGTCTTATAACCTCTACCAAGGTTGTTCCATTTACCGTGCACCAGGGTGATTACTCATTTAGCTTATTTGACCCCTCGAGGTGGATGCGGATTACTTTACTATGTATTTGATGGCATTCACATTAGACTCTGCTATACTGAATTCTTTTCCCCATCCTTTCCCACTTGCGATACTTATCATCTCAGTTGTTACGACCGGAAACTGTGTGGTGAGTCGCACAGCCTGAAGCAAGCTTCTAGCTGATGACCAGGGATGGCAGCCGTTGATGTTTGCAGGTCCGCGGCAAAACCTGAATCGCCAAACAGAAAACCTAAAGAAGGCCATATAAAGGACCAGTTTCCAACACTCGGTATCGTTTTTTCAAGTAACCAAACGAGCTAGCGTACCATATCAGTAACTTCGCAAAGCAATCCAGGATGCCACGGAGTATAAATCCAGGTGGTTTACCTTTTATAGCTCGCCGGTAATCAGTTCATGAATCATGCTTCAAGGATCCCGATTATCCAACTTTGAACCGTTTTACTATCCAGCCTTTATTGTGTATACGATTTATCATCGCGTCCTCTGATCAATAAGAGACTGCCTAGCAAGCCAACCAGCAAAGCAACATTGCTTCTGAGTATTGACCTCAGCTATCTGTTAGTAGAAAACACCACTGTCGGATATCTAACTGTGACTTTGACAATGCCCCATCTCATGTAGCTGCGACCTTTGTCTACCTTTTATAGCTCAGGGTGAAGACTATCCAGGGGAGTGAAGGTGGTGGGTGCCTTGAGTGCCTGCGCTATGTCGGTGCTACAGCCACCAGCGACATCTGCCCCTCCCTTGGGCTACACAGGCCACTGACCAGCATCCCTCGATTTTCTTCAACTTCACCACACATTCCACCCGATAGAGCTCTGTTTGGTTCACAGATGGTTCACCTACTGACTGCCCACAAAGAAGTGCTATACTGTTTGTGATGTTAACTAATGCATGAGAAACATGTACGGAGTTCTCGCTTAGATAAATGTCCTTTAGTTCTATAACCTCAATCCACACTGGTGATCCAGGTGGAACCTGTTGAGTATTTTAAAAAGAAATCCTAATCCGCTGACCACACAGGTGTTATTGGGCTTGTCATTCTCAGGGGTTCGTTCTCAGAAATAGTGAATCGATTATGAAAACTTGTAGCATTAATCTCAAGGAACTTAATGAAATAATAATGACTGTGGAAGATTGTTAGGCACTTAGTACTAATTAAATTATAACCTTTGTTTGGGTAAGGCGAGGTTGCACCTGCTTACACAGCTGTCATTGCTGACGTTGGGTCACAAAGGCTCTTGTCCTAAGTTTCAGTATTTTATGACTGGTTATTATTAGATCTTTGATTTCAGACTTAATTCAAAAGCTAGTCAGTCCATTATATTATCCAAGGTACATCACATCTTCAGCATCAGTGCGTGCTTTATGTTTACTATTGCTAACTTCCACCTTTATAAGTGTTCTAGTTACTTTTGAAATGAATATGGTGGATGGCAGGTACCCTTGTCTATTGCTCTTTTGTATGTTGCCCTAAGTATTCTAACATAGTAATTCTGATAACACAGCTTCATAAACCTAGCTCGTGGAAGAGGTAAAGGGTGGTAATCGTCAACACTTCGAGTGAGTGTCTTGTAGATACAGTTGTATATTGTCTGTACGCTTCTCGGTTTTGTTTGAATGTTTCAGTATTTTGTTTAATATTGCTATTCGTTGTTGGTATGGATAAGATCAGCGCAGCCGAAGGTTAGGTTTAAGTGGCTGCAAGATTGGGTTATTGCGAGACCAGCTTGGTGTTGCAACTACACACGTGTGAAGAAAAGAAAATAGTTTTCTCATTAGTAGGGTTATGTTGACAGGATCGAGGCCCAGCCACAACAAATGGGAATATCCCACTTCACTTCGCGGCTGCCCATCCTTACCACTTCCAACCTTGTATTACCACAACCGACAAGCAATATCACCACTTTGACGGCGATCGTTGCTATCGAAAGAAACTCGAGTATCCCCTTTTCCACCTATGAATCCAACAGATACTGACTCAAAGATAGTAACAATGACTGGAAGTTTCCGCTCGTATCACTTACTTGAAAGAAAGGGTTATGTTACTCTATGTCTCTTAGCGAAGTGGTTTATTCAGGTAAGCCTGACTGAAACCCCGACACATCTGTTTATCGCTTGCTGGGGAAACGGAGTCCAGGGACTGTTGACAGATTCATTTGGAAAAAGTATCAAGATAACGGTAATCGAAATTAACATGCTTCCAAAATTGCCAAGCAAGTATGAAAGGATGCTAAATACGAATTGATGACAGTTCCCTTTTTCTACGAGAATCTCGAGACCAATATTAACAACGCGTTCGACAAAGAACTCCATACCCAACTTCCAGCCGACCTTGAGATGGATTCTGAAAACCTAAGGAATAGCCAAATGGAAAGAAGCTGTAAAGCCAGAAATAGAGGAATGACGAGCCGGGCCCAACTCCGTCCCAACCCCTCATTGATTACAGCACAAAACTACCCCTCTTGAAAGATTCGACCATTTCAACCATTGCTTAGTATGGAAGTACCATGTGTACTTGCAGCTACCAAGCACCAATGGTCTTTGTACCCATTACCCCATGGCAGACCATACTGAGAATATTGATACTACTGTCAGCCATGTTACTCCCATCCTAAAAAGGATTGCATTACTTGCTGTAACAGTATTCTCTTGCTACTTATCTCTACTTTCCTAAAGCCTCAATCTCACTTAATATACACACATTGACTATATTGTCTCTTTTCCCCCTCTTCATAAGCCTAGAGTTATAAGTCCGTGTTAATTTTCCTCACCCAACACTCAGCAAAGCCAACTGAAACACGCGTTGGCTCCGTTTGACCCTTTTCATACATCCATTTCAGGTAGTCAGCGCAGTGCTCAGTGTGGCTCGTGTCTGTAATAATGCTATCAAACACATCTCTTTCTTCAAAAAGTGTCCAAAATTGCTTCTTCCACATCATAGAGCAGTGGTTGACATGATCTCGAACAGAGGTGTAGTAGAATTCGTGATCGCCCATGTCTTCACGCGCGATATACTGGGTGAGATTGGAACTAGTGTATTCGGTTAGGGAATTACTCGTCTCTGAAAACCCCGGGACAGTACTCACTCGGCATATGCAGCCCAGCTGTTGTCTTCCTGGTACTCGACCTCGAAGTCCCGATCATAGCATTGTGAAGGAACCCAGTGGTTTAGCAAAGTGTCATATACGCATCCTCTCTCCTTTGCCTCTGCTAATGTGTATCCGCATGACATTAGCTCCGCATTTGATGTGATGTTATGGTATTCGGCAATGAAGTTGCGTTCCGGTGACCACTCAATGGCGGGCGTAGCAGTGGGTGATTCCGAATGGCTGAACTTTTGGCCGGGCATCAAAATGTAGAGTGCGACGATCCACAGAAGTGATGTTCCTAGAAAAATCACAACATCGCGCAGGACCCTAGGACGTCGGCACAACTTGCAGGTTTGTAGATGATGGTGCAAGCGATCAATATCCGCGATGTCGCCGTCTGTCAAGTCACGCTTCATCGGGTCAGTTCGAAAGCCCAGGAAAGGCTGCTGATCCTCGGTCTTTGATTCCATCGTGTTTTAAGGGCCCAAGCACATAGAAGCGCAACACAAAGCAACGAAGTGATAAATGGCTGGTGGAAGAAGGGAATATCATATGTAAGGTCGGTGACGATTTGGAACGATGAGTAGGAAAGGAAGACCTCTGACAAGCTTTATTCAAGGCCGTGGCGGCATCTTGAGCGTGCTTGCTGACAAGAACCGCTCCATTCGTTCAAGTTTATTTCGTCATCTCGAATGGGCGCGCGTCTCATGTTTCCCCAGCATGCAACGCGATTTGCTTTATGATTTATACTAAGAAGCGTGCGATGCACGGCCGAGGAGTCCTACTGGTTGGTTATTTGCGTTTTGAGGAGGGGATAGTTTTGGTAGAAGGCTCCTATCCATGTCTCAGGGAAAATTACCTTAGTACCGGGCTTTATAGTTCTCGTATCAGAGTTTGCGAAAGCGACTTGCGCAGGGAAGAATGCTCAAAGTAAACCCCACTCCCCCCAAACGAGGCTTACGTGTTTTCAAACTATTATGGCAGTTGCATTCAACTAGTCAAAAGTAAATAAACTTAGCCGTTTGCTTACTTTACCTTTGTTAGGGTGCTTCTTTAGAGTGCGTGGACCATTTCCATAAGGAGAGTCAAGGACGAGCCGATGAAACTTGCACAATCTCTCATTTTGTTCTTTCCATCTTGTTAATTAAATATGGGTCTTGGGTAACGCTGGCAGAATCGGACGCGGTGGTGAGATCGCTGGTAAATCAGTGTATTTCTGCATTTAACGCTACGGGGACAAGGACCAAAGGCCATTACCACTTGTCTCCTTGTAGAGGATGGACGGCCTACCCCGTAGATTACTAGGATCGCGTAGTATCACTACTAAGCTAGTGGTAGCAGCTTAAGCCACATATATCCGACTACGGGGTTGTTCTTGATTAGTACTGCTGCATATTACGACAGTTAGAAGTACAGGACCTAGAGGCATCCGAGATGTGAAGAGTCCGCATCTGTGTTGCCGCTGTATTACTGCATGGTAACTCAGGCTAGTCCAACATTTCATGTAGTTCCGGCTGCTAATAGCTGTCGAAGTGGACGGCAAATGCACCAAGCAATAGGTCAGTGGGAATATGGGCCTGAAATTTCAGATGCATGGATGTGTCAGACTCCAATGTGTAATTGTATTGGCTGATTGATGTTCTTCTTGTTATTAGTGTGTTGGCCTCTTACTGAGCGGCCGTGTTAGGGGTCAGATATACGTGACATAGAGATTGAACGTTTTAGGTGGCCATATCTCCGCTTTGTCGTATTGCTTGGTGCGGCCCGACCATAGCATTCAGCCATGATGCCAGAAGAGACGCTTCGGCGGCTTAGCTAGTTGTCGATCCTAGTATATGCGTGTTGAACCGTGTATAGCCTCACAGGTACATTTGCTATCTATTTGGACAGTAACATTCGACTCCTGTCCTTAGCTACTAAAGTATAACCCGCTTTTCTTTTTTTCTGCCATTGTTGGACAAGAAGCCACACACAAAGTGAACAAGCAGGACAGCCCCAAGACTTTTCAGTATCAACTGTTGGCCCAAGTCGCAGGGCAGCCGAGAACACCTGCCAAACTGTGCGTCATGGTTCTTATTGTATTTCAGAAGGCTATACCGTCTCAATCGAATCTCTGCTTCATTTGCAGCAGTAAACAGAGACCAATCGAGCTGCGATAATGTTGAGAAGAAAATATACGAACTTGCTCATCTATCGTACCCATGTAGTCCTAATAAGCTACAACACTTTAGAGCAATATGAGAGGTAGTAGCAGTCATCCAGCGATAGGCAAGCCCCTTTTTGGGACAAATAGATTACACACAAGATCGGTACATTCACTATTTACATATTCTAGCGGTAACAGATGTTCCAGAAGTTAGCCGCTACTCCGATTGCAGTCGCACAATACGAGTTATACAGGCTATACATACTCGTCAGATCAACTGACCAGTTAATAGCCTTGTAACTTCCTTTGCTAATGCAAAAGGTGCTATAAGATGTTTGCAAGCTGTCAAGAGCCGCGTGACAATGACAGCCACCGGAACCGATCCAAGCAGGACATTCAGAGAAAGACTTGGCCCTGGACAGGATGGAATATGTTGCACAACATACTAACTCAATCTGTTATGGCTGCTTTTTGGCCATGACTCGCTGCAGCGATCGGCAGTAACAGGCAAAGTAGAAGCACGGACAACAGGCGGGATTTGCGGGTCTCCGAGTCTTTGAGACTCCGAATCTTCGAGACTCAGGATTATATTTATACAATTACCATAGTAGATTTGATGACGATTGGGCCGTTTGAGGCGACGCTAATATATGAGACAGGTCTGATGCTACCTCAATATATAGGGAGATTAGTTTTATAATTCAGGCTCGTTAGTGACCCTTGGAATTCCTCTCTTTGATTCTGCTGGTACCTACTACGCTATGTGCTACTAACAATTATACACTACTCGTTGTATATGCCGTAGGTTCTACTTCTCACCCATTATTCTGAAGCGCTAAAATTATTTGCAATACTAAATGTTCCAAGCTGCTTCGATCTGGAACGCCGGGATAAAACCCGAATTACCTAGTAACTATAGGTCTTGTCTAGAGTGATCGCTTGCATATGGTTGCACGTGGCACCTGTGGCCGACCATGAATACCCACACCGCAAAGTCTATTTATCAACCCAGCTCTTGGCTGTGTCTCCTTGATTCGGACAGACTAATTAACGCATCGCCTCCACAATTTACATGCTCGGTACTGTGATGACAGCAGTGGACCTAAGGGTAAGTGCCTCCCTGGATGCTAAAGCAAGCTGGATGTATATGAAACGGGCGGGTCTCTGAACTCAACCGATGCCTCCGAGCTCGCCGCAAGATTGAATGGGATCGTAGTTCGTCTTGCCTGGTGGGAAAGTAGACGGGGGTCTCGGGTCGCTGTCTGTTTGCAAAAAGTATATAAGTCTATAGGGGTAGTATCGACTGGCGGTGGATGTTCGAATCATAATCGTTTTCAGCTTATAGTCACCATTATCAGCGTCGCTGATTCAACTTGAGACTTTTATCAAAGATCGCCCTACCATAAGACCGGCCTTTGCCATGCTTATTTCTCAGCATTTTCTTACCTCTGCGGCTGCTTTCGCATGCCTACTTATGAGTGTCGACGCCGCCTGTAGGTCCTGGGATTACAGCCCTCCTGGTGGAAGTTGCCCTGCAGACATGCCGATACACTGCGATCCTTTGGTTGGAGGCTATGAGTACCGGTGCTGCTCCTCTGAGCCTTGCGCGTAGCTGGGCTCAGCCATGCGTCGCCTGCCAATATTCTGTGAGCCCCAGTTCCATATAAGGTCTTATATCTGTCATGTCTCTAATAGTGTACGCCTTAGTAGATGGATCTATTATACTACTCTTACTGCAGAGTTTGGAGCCACCTCCGCCCTGGCTGATAGGTGTTTGAAGCTACGTTATCTCGGTTCACACAAGACCCCTGTAGATAGGTGTGACAGGGTTGAGAACAACGGAGGACATTGAAAGACGTCTGCTGAAAGACTCTATTGCAACGATATTGAACAAAAAGCAGCTGTAAATATTGAACAACACTACCGTCAACAAAATCAACCCCGTTTCAACCCCCCTGATCGGTTCAATTACCTCTTTTTTGCCTCCCAGATTGGTTCTTGTAAAATGGTCACCGTTATGCCAACGATGTGTATGAGGCGTTGTGTGAGAATTGGTTGCATGATCAACAAAAGAAGACTACTTACGATAGTCTCAGAAGCCTGACAAAATGGGAACGAAGTAAACTTTACAATTGCGACGGCAGCGTCGTTGGAGATCTTCAACTACGCGCTGAGCAGCAGCTTGGACTATTTCCAGAGTCGGCAGCTGGTTTGGACGCGGTGGCAGAAATCGACTTGGTTGCTATCTGTCAGGCACTATGTCATACCACGAGCTGAGACAAAAGGCTCCAAGTTGGGGGACACCCTTTGATCATTGAGGAGAGATATATGGTGCTATGGGTGGAGTGGAAAGACGGGATTGCGTATTGTTAAGCGAGTGGGAATGTTGAGCGGTCGAAATGGGGGCCACTTGCCTAGCAGGAGTTCTCACTAGTTTTTTTGCCAAGTCAAGAGGTCCTAAACCCAAGTCGTCTTCGTAGTGATCCAGAACGCTGTTGCTCCATATCCAACCACGCCCATCGTCGGTTATCTTATGTGATATTAACAAGCCTTTTCAAGAAGCTTTACTTCTCAACATCATCCTAGAGCGGTGCGGTAGTAATGGTGGTTAAGTAGTCGGCTGCATGTGCACTAGGGAACGCTTATGTGCATACGTGCAAATGAAATCATCTACATAACCTGGACGAGGTTTGAGAGCTGTTACAGTACCGAACTGAATGCGCTTCTACAATTCAACACCCAGTCAGGTTGTAAAACACACAAAGCAGGTGCTTCTCTCAGGCAGACGATGGAAGAAGGGAACGAGACCGTCACTCGGAGACATTTCTCTTCATATGGACACATGGCCAAGCGCCCTTGGCATGCATGTTTTAGCTTCCAATAGTGCAAGCCACTTCGGCTCATCCCTATAAGTACCCATCATCACAACAGCCTTTTCGAAGCTTCAGCAGGACGGCTTCGTAATCAGCGACCTCGCCTTCAGCTACAATCAATACACTCAGCAACCTCATGAACTTGGCAGGTGAAATACCGGGCATCGCTTATCGCGCCCTAGATCATACTACAGATGAATTCCGTCTTTTGTATCTCAACCCTAGTGCTGAACGGGCAAATTCTTCTTCGCGCGATGACCTAGTCGTCGCCGAGCTGCGGCACTACCGCCTCAGCGATGCCCCTCTTTTCGTAGCCCTCTCGTACTGCTGGGGCCAGGTCACCGCCCAGAGCCCGATCCTGATTGATGGCCTAGTGCAGCGATGCGGCCTCAACGGCGAAGCCGCCCTTCGACACCTTCGCGAGACTGGGGGCGTCTACGTCTGGATCGACCAACTATGCATCAACCAAAACGACAACGCTGAAAAGGGCCACCAGGTCCGGATGATGCGTCACATCTACACGGCGGCAGCCCGAGTCGCTGTTTGGATGGGCCTCCCAGAGGATGACAGCGAGATATTCCTCCATCATGCACGCGCCATGAGTGCCTTGATCCGGGAAGAGAAGTACGTCGACGTGGTGCGAGCTCACACCGACCTGGCCTTCCTCCAACGAGTATCCCATGCGTTTCGCGCGTTCTGTGAGAGGCAGTACTGGACCCGGCTTTGGATCATCCAAGAATTCGCCGTTGCTGTCGAGATTGATATACTCTGCGGACATGCATCAATAGGGTACTCTGACCTGAGGGAGTTTCTTGTCTTTCTGAACAAGATCTATGAGTACTACCCCAAGATCCAGACAGGAGGGGGCATGGGGGTGATGATGACGCTTGTAGAGATGCTCCGCGGCTTCAAGACCCCGGCGAACAGCTTTCTCGAAGGCGTCTTCACCCGACGGCGCAGGTATCAGATACGGCACGGCGTTTCCCCGGCGTATCCGGCGACACAGGCACTCGGTGACGTTGAGAGCGTCATGACAAAGGACAGTGAGAGTCTTTTTGCGGTATTGATCACAACGCTAGTGCTGGAGATCGACTACAATCATACGCAGTCAACGGATCCCCGCGACCGCATCTTCGCCGTGATGCACTTTGCCGACGACGTGCACGAGTTTGAAGGGCTCCCGGATTACAGCCTCGGTTGCGAACAAGTGTATCAAAACGTGGCCCGGCGCATCCTGATGCAGGGAAACATCGACCTCCTGTCGTACTGTCAGTTCCCGCGCGATACACCCTTGGCGACGTGGGCGCCCGACTGGAGGGTGGGGGTCAAGAGACCAAACATTGGAAATCCGTGGCACTCCAAGTTCGACGCCTCAAAGTCTTCGCTTCAGACACAAGTTGTGCTCGCTCCGGATGAAAAGACCATTCAACTGCGAGGCGTCCTCGTCGACACCGTTACGGAAACGGGCAATGTCTGGGACCCAAACTGGACTGAAGAGCTGGATTGTAAAGCAGCGCTGGAGTACATTGACGAGGTCGGTAACCTCTGCGAGAAGTCTCCCATGCTCGCCGAGAGGATCAAGGCCCAGGACTTCAAAGACGCCATGCGCATCTGCATAGCGGACCGCCACCACTATAAAGAACCCGAGAGGCAGACCGAACTGCTGGAGGCCTTCGTCCAAGCGGTCCTGTGGATGAGGAAAGCCGTTGGAAAGGTCAGCGCCGAAGCAGAGACGGGCATACAAATGGATGACACGATCGGATGGCAGCAACCGTGGTTCATGTTTGCGATGAAGAATCTCCACTCGCGGCGGCTGTTCCTTTCAGAGTCGGGGTATGTGGGGTTGGCACCGATGCACGTTCAGCCAGGAGATCAGATCGTGATTCTCTTGGGAGGGAAAACGCCGTATGCCGTTCGAGAGACGAAAGCCGGGTATTACGAGCTGGTTGGAGAGTCGTACGTGCATGGCGCCATGTTTGGCGAGCTCATGACAGACAACGTTGAGGTCAGGGACTTTATGTTGCAATGAGTGATCGCGGGAAGTCTGGTTGACCTCTTTTCCATTGTTCTGCTGGGTTTTTCTCTTTCGAGCCGACCAGTTTGTACGAAATAATGAGAACCGCGCATGCCCCTCTAGCAAATATGCATTTCTGAGGAACTGGTGGATGCTCCGTATCACCCTTCCGTTCTGTTCGGCGGGTGCCCCACAGCCGCCGGCAGGACATGCCTGTCGGACCTGCCTGACAGACACACAAATCCCATCTCACTCACCACCACAGATCGAAACTCACACCTGGACGTCGGCATTCAACCAACGGTCAACAAAAGATTAGTGAGTTGTAGGCCTCAAAGGAGGCAAAAGATAGTTGACAAGAGTGGGATTCGAACCCACGCCAATTACTTGACTAGCACCTGAAGCTAGCGCCTTAGACCGCTCGGCCATCTTGCCTTGATTGATGAAGATCTTGCACCATTTGGGGTATATGTAGCTAAGGTCACCATTTCGACAACACATGCAAGCTTCACCTCAGCTTGCCTGGCTTCAAGACGGCAGCTTTCCTTACTTAACGCGCGGTTATCAGACCTCGGGCGCATTCAACTGATTAAGCTCCTACTTGAAGACGGCTGCTCTCGCCGTCTCGTACCCCTGACCCATGCATGATGCGATGAGACTCTTAGACTGCGAACTCGTCTTTGGATGGGCTCAAGGTGAAAGTCCATGATGAGAGTACAAGTCAAACAGCGCAGTCTTGTTCGAATCAGCACCGTCCTTGATGTAACACGTACTCTTTCGATGCCTCGCCTTTCTCGTCCTCAGCCATGAGTCACGGCTGGCTTCGCCCGTTGTTACCGTCGGCCAGATTCTCCGTGCTTCTTCCAGCTTTCACCTCCTCCCTCCACGTCAGCCTCTCCTCCGTCGCGACGCCCGGCCCTTTGTAAACGCTGCCATAGACACCAGAAGCCCAGCTGGCCCCGTCCTTCGCCTTCTGGCTCTTGCTGTTCTCGAACTTCCGGCGGTACCATTTTCCATACGCGAGAAGGTAGTATAGCCTGAAGCACAGCAGTGCAAACTTGTCATGCTCCAGGTCCTCGGGGTAGTCGGCGCCCATGTCGACGGCGGCGGCAATGCCAGACATGATGGCGATCTCGTGCGCGTTGACCAAGGTCCACGATGCAGCGAAACGGGTGCGCTTCTTGGCCTGGAGGAACATCATCCAGGGCACCACAAACACGTAGTGCGTCCACGAGTGGCAGAGCTGATGCCACCAGTCGGCGCGGATGATCTTGTCCTTGTCAATCTCATCGTCGGTCCAGTGCTTCCGGTCGCGGCCCTTGTTGAGGTAGATCGTCTGGAACACGTGCTGCTCGAACGGCACTTTCTGCGGGAACTGTCCCTGGTAGTTGGTGGTGTCGAAGCACATCTCGAGCTTGGAGAGGTCGCCGTCGTACATGCGGATGTAGTACATGGGCCTGAAATTATCCTTGGCGTATGCGAGACGGGAAGACTGGTCAATGTCGCCCTTCTTTCCCAGAGCCTTGACGGCCTTGCTCTCGTCGTAGAAGTTCTCGTAGTACTTCTTCATGTAGCCGGAGTCGTTGTGGGTGATGGTGATGTCGTCGGAGAACTTGGCCGAGCCGAGGACCTTGCGCTCGCGCCAGGACGACGTCTTGCCGAGGATCTTCTTGGCGGTGTCGGCAAGGACGCAAAGGACGATCTCGTCGTAGTGTTCCTCGGACTCGAGGGCGTCAGGGTCGCCGTCGACGGGGTTGTGGCCATCCTCGACGGGAGTGCGAGGCTTGGTCTTGACGAACACGCCGCGCTTGTTCCGGTGGACGACCTCGGTGAGCTCGGTGGACAGGCGAACTGTCACGCCGCGAGACTCGAGGTCCTTCTTCCAGGTGGTGTAGAAGTCGGTGAAGTTGGGGAAGACGACCATCGGCGGGAGGTTTGACACGACGCTGTTTTTGTCGGCGGGATACCACATTCCGTAAGTCGGCGATGTGCAAAGGCGCTCCAGCATGATCGCCGGGACCTCTGGTGTCGCGTTACCCGTACCCAAGAACAAAGCCGTCATAGGAAGGCCGACAACGTTTGTGAACTCGTCGGAAAAGCGGAAGAGCTTGAAGACAATCTTCAGCGGCAGCAGCGCGAACAAGACCTCGAACCATCTCATGAACTTGAGCACGAACGCTAGCCTGCGGACCTCGGCCTGGTGCTTGGCGATGAAGTCGGTAGGGAAGACGTTGGTCCAGAACTTGTCGTCTTTGCCGAAGGAGACCTGCAGCTTGACGGGGTCCGCGTGGTACCCCTGGCGGGCGAACATGGTCAGCGTGTGGTGGAAGATGTAGCTGCCGCCCTGAACGCCCTGGTTGAACCAGCTTGCCCCATGGCGTTCCTTATTGATGGGGATTGAGAACGCCTGGCCTCCGCAGTAGTTGACCGAGTCGATGATGGTGACATCAAACTTGTCGGGATGGTTGGACAGATGGTATGCCGTAGACATACTGGTACGTGTTAGCAGCAGCTCCGCCATGCAATTCCCAGTAAGACACACCCGGCGGCACCAGCGCCGACGACGAGGACCCTCTTGCGCCCATCCTTGCCCGTGTTCCCGTTCTGCGACATGTTTTCGGGGCTGTTTTGCTCAATATCACGATCCGACGTTTGGGTTGCCATCAGAGGAAGGACGCAGCTTCATGGCCTCTGCCATGCTGAAAAGACATGCAGCGGCGCCGCGACCAAATATGGCACGAGCTTGTGCTGCTTCGCGTGTCTATGACGCTGTGACCTCGACTTTGATGAGGTCATTACCCGCAAAGCCATCTTTGTTGTTGATTTACGCCCAGAGATTAGCGATCGTTCCGGGGGATCGATCCACCCCCAACGATCGGAACTAGCGGGTGCTTAAAAATGTTAGTGGGATGCGCCCGACAACACACCTCTCACCACCTGGGCTGAGATGTGAGCTGCTCATGTGGACATGCACTTGTCATCCTGCTTGTGCCCGTATGAAGAGCCCGCTGTTGCCATGTGTATATTGATTGGGATCAAGTCTTGACCTTGGCTACCGGGCGGCATCTGTACAACTGGATAGTGCAGCTAACCATGCTCGCCCGCCATTGTTTGTCTCGCAAACGTAAGTGGCTACCACCCAAGTATCACGGCCGTTTCTCATCTCTCACTTGCGTTTCTTATAAAAGCAATTAAACTTCTCAAAGCGGCTCATGTAGTCGGGCTGTGACAAAAATACTGGCGTTGTACCTGAGCATGGAGTATATGTGTGAAGATGATCAACTGGCGATGCATTTCACACCCAAGATGTAGACCATCAGTAAGGTTGTCCTGCGTGAGTTGTCTAGGCTTGGGCAATGGCAATCATCAAAAACCACGAATATCTACCTCTCGGAAGCGCGCCTGTTGTAAACAAACGGCAAATTCTCACCTGAACCAACGGTGTTATACATTGACTTACTCGGGGCGTTGGATAAACATTTCACATAAGCTTCCGGAGGACTATGGTGCTCTCTTCTCCAGCCCTTTGGGTCCTTCTCTATACGTCTACCCGGGGCATTCAGCTCAGTCGCGCTAAGCTGTAGCTCATGCTAAACGACCTAGGTAACATTTCCGCGTCCTCTCTCCTCGGGTTGAGAATACCTATCTTCCTTACTTGAGTTCGAACTCCATTCTAGATGTCGAGGACCTTTGCCTTGCTTCGTTGCGCTCCAGTGGCACTGCAGTGGTAGAGCACCCTCTAGGGAACGAGATTCTGCCGCCTCTTGGGCCGACTGGACCCAGCCATTGACATCGACACACGGAGGGAGAGCTGCTGCACGTCGAGATGTCTGCTTTTCCCCTAGAAGAACGCCAGTTCCACCCATGGCTAGCAGCGTACGGAGAAGTCGCGGCAAATAATACCGCACGTTTGTGGTATGTCTGTATTGGTCTCATCTCAATCCGTCTGGCGAAGTTGTTGTTTTTGTACTGCAGAGCAGTTCTGGGTTGGAGATGGTAGGTGCTCTGACTTCGAGTGGGAACGCCTGGCCCGGACTTGACTTGGAATAATCATGATCATGCTTCCTATGTACCAAGGCTTACAAGGTGGTTCGATCCGACGTCCCCAAACTGGTCCAGACGCACTCAGCCCCACCGTTCCCGAGACGAACTTGGCGAAAACGGTCTAAACACCATCATAGCTTCGCCGCCCTCTCAAGCTGAGAGACGTACCGCCCAGTGTCTCTGTCCCACCAAGGCCAGAAAGGGACACTCTCACGGCTCAGGCTGTCGGTGAAGTTTGGCTTCCTCTTCTCCAGGAAGCTCTTGACCCCTTCGACGTTGTCAGCCGTCCCGGCGAGCTGCACAAAGACGCGCGAGTCCAAGATGTGCGCGCCCTCGGGGCTCGGCGGACCATACGTCATCATGTCGCGCATCAGCTTCGTGCTGACCAGCGACGTGTTCTCGGCGAGGTCCTCCGCCAGGTGGACCGCGTACCTCACCGTCTCCTCCGGCGACGGCAGGAGCTTCGAAAAGAGGCCGCTGACCAGCGGGTCCGACACGGGGTACACGTCGCCCGTGGCCGCGACGTGGCTCGCCTTCGACAGCCCGATCAGGCGGGGGAGGTAGAAGGCGCTGCAGGACTCGAGGACCAGCCCGCGGCGGGCGAACGGGACACCGCACTTGGCGCCCTCCCAGGCCACGCGGATGGTGGCGGGCAGCGTCATCGTCAGGCCGACGCCGACGGCCGGGCCGTTGATGGCGACGACGGTGGGTTTCTTGCAGCCGGCGATGGCCAACGCGAGGCGGCCGCCCCTGCGAGGGAAGAGGAGTCAGCCCCCCGGGACGAGGTTCATGCACATCCCGCGACGGGGAGGGGGGCGGTACCAATCTCGAAAGTCCCTCATCATCTCATCGCTCTCCTTGAGCGAGGTCATTGCCATGAAGCCGACGTTGAGATCGGCGCCCCCCGAAAAGGCCTTGCCCGCCCCGGTGAGGACCACGGCGCGGACTCTGGGGTCCTCGCTGACGGTGTTGAAGATGGCCTCGAGGCCGACGAGCATGTCGAGCGTGACTGCGTTGTACTTGTGAGGCCGGTTGAGGGTTACCACGACCACTTTGGTGACCGCGGTCGAGCTCGCTGGGACGTGCGAGACGGTTATGTCATCGTACCCGAGACTGGCGTACGAGGCGGGCAGGTCGGCAGAGGATGAACTCATGTTGGCGTGGGATGGAGCAGGATGTTGACCCGGGTTACGGCGGCGATGACAGATCTGTGTAGCACCTGGGTATCCAGCATTCGTGACCCCCTTGAGGTTGCCTCTTTATGTTGTAGACGACCCACAAAGAGCCTCGGCAACTTCAGTCTGATAGATAATCGACATACGAAACGACGAGCCGAATCACCCAGCACGATGCTTGGATACCCCGCATCAGAACTGCAACTCTATCTTCCGTTCCAGCGTTCTGATTTATACGGGTGGTAGCCTGCCCGTGGAGGCATATGAAGAGCCCTGAGTGTAAGGTTTTGTTACTCCAACGGACCCGAAATCCTCCCGACGGACCTCTCCCCTTCACGGCGTCTACCAGCTACATGTTGAACTTTGCTTCTTCCCGAGGCTCGTGGGCAAGTGTACAATCGAGCACAAGAATCTGTCACTGCTGGCTGGGGATCGGCAGCGGGCTCAAGGCTACGCATCACATACCTAGAAACCACATCACTGGTACAAGTGTCCTGCATGCGACGTGAAGTCATACCCGTAGCTTGGCGGACGAGAGCTGTCTTTCGAACACTTTGTATACTGGCCCGCTGCGACGCCCCAAGGCGTCACAGGTGCAGCTCGATGTCAAATGGCAACCCGCCGGCTGCATGCCTGGGGCACGCACTCCAATCTGGTAAGATGGCATGTCAAAATCGTCGACGCCAAGCAAGTCAATCCAAAAGGGTTTCAATCTTGAATGTTGCCAACCCCAAGCACCAGTCAACAAATATCAACATGATTTATCCGGCACGGCCTCGACTTGGCTGCAGAGGTTGCGTTGCGACGTCGTGCGAAGAACACGCCTCGTGTTCAAGCCGACAAGAGATGAGTATGTCTGGTGAAGCGGTTCTGTTCCCAAATCAAGCAGACGCAACAGACGTGCAGATGGAGTTTGATGTGCTATCCACTCGGAGCTTCAACCTGCCCATCGGCGCTTGGCACCAGGCGCGTTACCGCCAAGCACGCCTGCTCGGATACTGCCAACCAGCCCGGCGACCGAAGTCTCTTGGCCCCCTCGCCGGAAGTACTCTTGTGAAAAGCGACGCTCGTAATCAAAGTTCCTCGGGCACAGGGCGTTTCTCCCCAGCCAGCCTCTCGGCAATGGCATTCAACCACGCGCCGAGCCTCACGCCCGCCCTCCCAATGACCTCCTCCACCACCTCCCAGTTCTCCTCAAAGTACCCCTCGCTCAGGTCGTTCCCCTTCAAGAACGCCAGCCCGGGCTTCAGCACGTGCGAGCACACAAACGCGTTCGACTCGCTCGCCCACCCCAGCGCGCAGGTCCCCGTCTCGAGGTCCACGCACTGCCCCGTCGTGGCGTTCACGCCGGCCCGCTCCTGGCGGAGGTGCAGGTCGGCGGCCCAGGCGGCGGCGGCGACCTTCTCGTCGGACGGGCTCAGGTGCGGCGGCAGTCCGCGGATGCGGTGCGGGATCTGCGTGTCCCAGACGGAGTGGAGGCTCATCGGCCCCGTGCAGACGCCGTTGTGCGGCTGGCGGCGCCAGCAGACGGGGCGGATGTCGTTGCCGCCGCGGAGGATGCCGGTGGCGTGCAGGGGCTGGTGGATGTCGCCGAGGAAGTGGATGACGAACATTGTTGCGTTCTTGCGGTTGATGTGCGGGAGGGAGGTGTCGAGGATCTGGGAGGTCTGGGGGAGGATGAGGTGTCAGTCTGGGCAGATGTCCATGGTCAGGACGGAGGACGCACGTAGTTCTGGATGGCGGAGATGACGCAGCCGCTGGACGGGCAGTCTTGCGGGTACTTCATGCCGCAGAGACGGGGAGGGTCATCGGGAGGATCTGGCGATGGTGAGTCAGCTGCTGCCCGTGTGCGTCGCTGCGGCCGTGACCTGGCGTACTGATGTAGTGATACTTGCTCGCCCAGCCCATGTGGCCCCGGAGGGTATCCGCCCACGTCGCGGCGTCGGAAAAGTCGTAGTTGCGGTCGTTGGCGAGGAGCTCCCCGAAGACGGCGGCGGCTTCATCGGTCAGGTACTTCTCGGCGAGGTAGCCGACGGTGCGGTGGCCGACGTTTCCCCAGGAGAGCGCCGGCTGGATGGCCGCGGCCAAAAGGGCGATTGACAAACGCATCTCGAGTGTGGTGCCGCCTTGCCCATGTGCAAGAGAAAGATTGACCTGGGCAAGACGTCGAGCAGACGCGGTGCTCTTATCGGATGCCGCGTCTCCCTTCAGCTGGCCACCTCTGCGACAGACTAACCCGTTGCATCGCGCTATCGGCCTGCCTGCTTCCAACGTGGCTGCCGTCTGATGCCGCACGTCGGGGACGACAGCTCTCGGGCACTTCCGCAGCTGAGCTGTCGTTGAGGGGCCGTGATTGGAGGAAAACACGACAGGGCTGAGATGACTGGCTTGGAGACAAGACTTGCGAGAGCTCTCCTCGGCCACCTGGCACAGTCAACAGGCACTCGGTTCCTGGACCGAGGGACTTGCGCTGGACAACCCAACGTTGCGCGTCAAAATTACAAGTTTCCAAGTCGGCCTCGTGATGCGATGTCGGAGACTACGGAGGCGATCCCGGACTTAACTCGTTGAATACACAGTAGAAGCCGGGCACTTTCTGAAGGTTCTCTTCGCGTCTTGGGAGGCTTGGCGCGGAGCACATGCGGGAAGCAAGCCCGCGTTGTGTGTTGCGCAGCTTCGCCGTGCCAGCCAGTGTCTCAGAGCATCGGCCACAAACCAATGATGGGCCACACGCTCAGCTCCCCCCGTCTGTTGAGTTGAAATGTCGGTGCTGAGCGCCCCGCGGGGGAGAGGGTTGGTTGGCGCCACCACTGATGGGGGGCCGAGATTTAAGCTCCTGCCATTGCCGAGGCGGACTTGGCTCAGCTGGCGAGGCGTGGCGCATTGATGCCGGTGGCGTACGCCTTTTGGGTGCCTTCGAGTGAGTGCTTTCGAGATTCATACAGAGTGTGTCGAGATTGCCATTGTCCAAGCCGCGTTCCCGTGATGGGCGGCCATTAGGCGCAGGCCTGCGCAGAGAAGGCTGCAGTGGAGTGTGGCAGGTGGCCGCGTGATGGGATCAAGGGGCGGCGATTCCAACATGCTCTGGCTATCGAGTCAAGCTGGCGGGGTGAGCTCCATTGCAGGTGCCGACTTGTCACGAACCGTTCGCTCGACTCATGAGGTTGGAGACGCCCGAGCTCGGACGAGGCTGGGTCCCTCGAATTTGCGATAAGACCGGCGCTAGCGATACGATTATTGAGCCACTGGGGGCAGGTGCAGCGGCAGATCAGTTCGCTGTACCCCAATTTGGGGTTCCTGAACGACGAGCCGGGCCCTGTAATTGAAACGCCAGGTCCCCTGGCCTCGCCCGCAATCAGTACGTACTGGGCACCGTACTGTCAGTATTTGGCCCAGCCAGTCGTGGGCAGAGGCCAACAACCTCCTGTGCCCCGCTGCAGCGATTAGAACCGATAAGCAGCCTGATGCCGGGAGGGCAAATATCGCTGGATGGCGATAGCAACGACGAGCCCATCAACCCTGCAACCGCTCTTTGCAACAACACACACGGCGCGTCGAGGAGCGACAGCTGACCAACAGAAGAAGCCGGCGCCACACTCCGTCGGCCCGTTTTCGCAGAACGAAGGACCGCCTTCGTCGCCTCGCAGTTCATCTATCCCGCACGCACACCCGCGAGTCGTGCTTCCTGCATAACTATCCGAGCGAGGGCAGACCCGCCCGAACAACAACAAGTGTCCGTATCAAGCGGCCGGCGAAGCAAAAGCAAAAGCAGAAGCGAAAGCGCCATGTCGGGGGGCCAGTTCAGGCCGGCGCTGATCGTCGTCGACTTCCAAGAGGATTTCTGTCCGCCGGTGAGTAGATGAACATGTTGCTACCCCCGTTCGTCGCATCCTGCAGCCTCGTAGGGCTTGGCGAGGCGCGCCCCCAGAGAAAGCGAGTTGCGCCCATGACTGACGCCGACTCGAGCATGGCTCACTCGCCGTGGCCAACGGCCGTGACATCCATCCCGTCGTCAACTCGCTGCTGCGCCTGCCGTTTGTGACCAAGATTGCCACCAAGGACTGGCACCCGAGGGAGCACGTCTCGTTCGCCTCCAACCACGAGGGCAAGCAGCCGTTTGTCGATGCCATCGACATCGTCAACCCGCGAAACAGCGCCGAGACTTTCCACACGCGGCTGTGGCCGGTGCACTGTGTGCAGGGGACGCCCGGCGCGGCTCTGGTGCCGGAGCTGGACGTCTCGGCTGTCGACACCATCATCGAGAAGGGCCAGAACAGCGCCGTCGAGATGTACAGCGCCTTCTACGACCCCTTCCAGTCGCCGCGGGTGTTGGACAGCGGACTGGCAGCGACCCTCAAGGACAAGGGCGTCACGGACGTCTACGTGGTCGGGTTGGCTGGCGACTACTGCGTCAACTGCACGGCGGCAGATGCCAACAAGGAAGGGTTCCGGACCTTCATCGTCGAGGAGGGCACCAGGCCCGTGGACGCTGAGAGATGGATCAAGTGCAAGGGCGAGTTGGAGGCCAGCGGGGTCGAGATTGTCAGCGTGGAGGGCCCGGAGGTCCGGAGGGTTGGAACGGCCTGACGGGGATGAGGGGCCAGCGCGTTGTCGTTCTAACCCCAGGGCCGTCTCATAGACCAAACTCGAGAGAGCCTCCGAGGAGGGGATGATCGCTTCTTGTTTCCCCTTCCGAATAGGGCGATGCGATGAGGTTGGGATAGCGCGTGTTTCATGGAGCGGCTGTCCTCCGGGGATTCCGTCGTATGCGGGTTGCTGGTGCGGTGCGGTGCGATGCGATGCGATGCTGCCAGGCGACTGGTGCATGGCATGTGTCTCAATGCGGCCCTATCCCGACGTGGAGGTGGTGGGTGAAGCTTATCGATAGAGACGCTGCACGGTAGGGCAAGGCACGGCCCAACTACGATGTACAACTATGCAGCAATTACAGAGCATCAGCAGCACGCATCGCAGTGCCTCACACCTCGGACAACCCAGCATACTGTAGAGCCCTCGCTCACTCACTCACTCATAGCCGTCACACCCACCGAGTAGGCAGCACGCAATGCAGGGACTTGCTGCGCCGTCGACGTGGCCAGCCGTGCTTGGGTGTCGGCGGGTTGCGAGGGATGCGTGGACGGGCACAGCGGCAGGGGACATTGGGACCTTCAGCTGGTCCATGCAGGCGCAGGAGAGCTAGGAAGAAGGACCGGCAAGGAAAACTGGGAGAAAACTAGGAGATCGTCAGGGGATCCTGTGCACAGATCTGGCCTTGATGGGCGCCGGCAACGAACCACGACCGGAGTTTCACCCAATACCATACATACCAGAGGAGCAGTCGCCGTGTCCACCAGCGTGCGGAAACGTCAAAATACGTAATATGAAAAAGGACCGGGAGGAGGGGGTATTGAAGTGAGTGGGCTGGGACTGTTCCGTCATATCAGATCAGGTCTGCAGGAGGGGATAGTCCGCGAGAAAGTAAAGTGGACGAGGGAGAGGGGGGAACAACGAATCGCATCGACGGGCTTGGCCAAAGTCCACGTCGATGTCGAGCGACGTCTGGGGGAGGGGGGAGACTGGGAAGCGACGGCCGAGACAAGGGGAACAGGAGGCGGCGTGGTGAAGGATGGGCAGGATGAGAAGCCGGGCGATGGCCCCGAATATGGTATGCTCACAATGCCAGCCGAGATGACGGAGCGGCATTGAACGTTGAGGGCGATGCACGAACGGACTCTGGCTGACTTTGTCCAATCCCGAGTACGACTTGATGGGAGGGGAGGGAATACGTTACTCCCACTCATTGCTGAACGGACGTGGAAGGGAACATGAAGAAAATAAAATAAAAATGCAGTGCCAGCGAACAGCAGCGGATCCCCTGGCAGGGGCCCACCTTAATTCCAG
Source organism: Colletotrichum tofieldiae (assembly GCA_022836555.1). Lineage (NCBI taxonomy): Eukaryota > Fungi > Ascomycota > Sordariomycetes > Glomerellales > Glomerellaceae > Colletotrichum > Colletotrichum tofieldiae. The sequence continues at coordinate 196,991 of BQXV01000008.1, read as the reverse complement.
GGTGGAGACTGCTGCGCTGCTATTCCCATTCCGGATGGGGCCTTGCGCCAGCACTCGCTCGTCTCGATTGGGATTGGCACCGGGTGTATGCGCACCCGCACAGGCAGTACATCGTAGATTGGTAGATTGTGCGCAGTGGCAGGTGCAGTCGCGTTTGCTGATTGCTGATTGCTGATTGCCGTGCCCAGACCATTGAACAGGCTGCAAAACGGCACATGCGAATAGTCCAGCCCAGTGAGATTGCGAGCCCGCCTGCGCCGTTTCTCACCTGCCTGCTGGCTCAGGGACCTCGCCCCCCCCATTGTTTGCTTCCAGAAGCCACCGAGAAAGACGCACTGCAACGCGCCTCTGCCTTGCCGCGATGTACGTACAGTCCAGCGCGGCTTACCGCCGCCGTCCTTGTTGCATCTGTCGCGCCTCTCGGACCTTGACGGATATCGTGGCACCACAGACGCAACGAAGACGACGACGGCGGCAAGGCGCTGCCCGTTGCGTGTTCACGTACACGACTATGACGCAGCGCCGAGGTCCATCCAAGCATGAAGTTCGCCGTCAAAGTCCAGCTGCTGTCCCAGCCCCCAGGTGTCTTATCGGACGGTGATCTCATCGTCGCGATAAGCCAACCGCGTCAGCGATACCAGCAACAGCAACAGACTGCACCCTGGCCAGCACACCTCGCGGAGCGAGTGTGTGTGCGGTGCCCTGATATTACTACATGGTATGTACACATTCGGCAGTCCAGAACTTTCCCCGTCGGGCAGCAGCCGGCACCACGAGCAAGCAACGATAAATACATGGCAGACAACAGAGGCACCGAATGTGGATAAGACAGGACGCGCCATCTGTGCGGCGATGCGGCGATGCGGCCTGCAGAAGCCCAGTCCTGTGTGGCTCCTGGTGACACATGCCACTACCGCTACGACGCTGCCTCCAGGGCCGCCAATCCTCCAGGTCCGCACGGCCCAGCGGCCAATCAGGTCGTCAGCGACCGTAGCGTCCGCCTGGCCCTTCCCGACACTGCACAATGTGCTTTAGCGGATGGCGACAGGCCGCTGCGGTGCTACGGAGATGCGACAGGTGCACCAACCCGCCAACGGCGCCCCCTGGACGGCGAGGGACACTGTACTCAACACACTGACACCGACGGCCACTTCCAAGCCTGGGGTACGTACCTCACCCTGCCCTGCCCTGTCTGCATCCGCCCGGGCGAAGTCGGCACACAGCCCTCGTTACCCCATTCGGCCTTGTCCTATCGCGCACTGCGGTACATCGGCGCGGGCCATCATCGGTATTTGCCTTTTCGGGGCAAACCCACGTCGAATTGTCCAATTCGTCATGCTCACCGAATCCACCCGTCTTTCCTAAACCCCGTATTAGGCACTGTGGGCGGTGGTTCTCTGCCCGTCGACCCTGTGGCGCTGTCGTCGCCCATCAGCGCCCACCACAGAGAAACTCTCGCGCCGGGACGCACCAACACAAAATCCCAGCCCAACTTACCGGGATTGCCGTCATTTCAATTTCGTCCCGTTGTGGATCGGCGAGCTACTTTGTGCCGCACCTGTTTTTCCCGCAGCGGACGGGTACCCTTGCGCGCTCTCTCGCTCGCTCCCTCGTTCGTCGCCGGGTGTGCCATCGACAAGCATTCGGGACGGTACCAGCTCTCTCGTTTTATTTTCTTTAATCTTCGTCCTCGCCCACCAACCCTTCTTCCCATCCCGCCGTCCGTCTTTCCTGCCGGAATCTTCAACCTTGCCGGGCCTTGCCTCCTCGCCTTCCATCTTGTGTGTGTGCTTCTTCACCATCAGATCCTGTTAACCGCCCCCCGGCCGCCCCCAAGTCGAGAGTAGTTGGTCCTGCCTGAGGTCCTCAAGCTCCCCCGACCCGTCCCAACCCAGCTGGGTCTCCATATCTCAAAAGGTACTTGGCCGCCCGTTGTATAATCGCGAGGGTCTTGTTTTTTGCTCCTCTCTCCCTCTACCTCTTCCACCACTCTCCCTCTCCTCTCCGAGAGTGATCTGCCAACCCCCCTTTGCAAGGCCTCCTCTTCAACAGGAACTGCGCAACCCACTCTCGCATCTCCGATTGAGCACTTCAACAGCTCCTTGCGACTTCGGCTCTCCGCGACCACCACCCTCGATCTCCGACCACCCCGTCACAAAACCATTAATAGTTTTTCTCTCCCTCTCTCCCCCCAGGCTTCTCCTCCTGCGCGCACCTTGAAGGCATCAAGCTGTAAGTTTTGCAACACTACAGACGTCAACGGCGTTGCTTCTCAACCAGTGCGGTCCTCCTCCAATTGGCGACGAGCGCATCCCACACAGACCATCCGCGTCGCCAAAATTCCTCAACCCAAATTCCAGCTCGGCCTCCTCCCCCAGGCCCGCCGCCCCTCGCCGCCAGCTCGCGCACTCAACCCTTCTCGGGAACCGAGACGAGGAGCCATTTGCCGGCCTCAATTGCTGACTTCTCAACCCGCAGACTTCGTCCTCGTCCTTTTCTCTCCGGCCGTTTCATCCCAATGCCTTCTTAATAGACGATCTTGACACACCGCAACTTTCGCCATGATATCCTCAACACTTCTCCCCCGCCGTTTTCGGGGCGAGCAGCCCGCCGCCCAGGCGGCTGCCCCCTCCTGGGTCAACAAGAAGATCACGCCCGCCCTCAAGTTCCTCTCCAAGCTCGCCTGCTCCCACCCGATCCACACCGTCGTCATTGTGGCCGTCTTGGCCAGCACCTCGTACGTCGGCCTGCTGCAGGAGAGCTTGTTCGATGCCACCATCAGCGTCCGTACCGCCGACTGGTCGTCCCTCATCGAGGGCAGCCGAAGACTGCACGCCGGCCCCGAGACGGCTTGGAAGTGGCAGAACGTCGAGGCCGATGCCTCCATCTCCGGCGACGTCGACCACCAGGCCCTCCTGACCCTCGTCTTCCCCGAGTCCCAGTCTCCCGAGTCCATCAACACCGCCCCGCGCACACACGCGGTCCCGATCCCCCAGAACCTGTCCATTGTCTCGCTGCCCTCGACCTCAAACTCCCTCACGAGCTACTCCCAGGACAGCGCTCTCGCCTTCTCCGTCCCCTATTCCCAGGCCGCCGAGTTTCTGTCTGTTGCCCAGGAGATTCCTGATGCCACCAGCGACGAGATCGAGACCACGCATGGCAAGGAGAAGAAGATGTGGATCATGAAGGCCGCCAAGGTGCACACCCGCAACAGCTTGGTCCAGTGGGCTCGCAACGGCTGGACCGAGTTCCTTGACCTCCTCAAGAACGCCGAGGCTCTCGACATCTTCATCATGGTGCTCGGCTACCTGTCGATGCACTTGACGTTTGTCTCCCTGTTCCTTTCCATGCGCCGCATGGGCTCCAACTTCTGGCTCTTCACCAACGTCCTCTTTTCCTCCGTCTTCGCCTTCCTGTTCGGCCTGCTCGTCACCACCAAGCTCGGTGTGCCAATCACCATGGTCTTGCTTTCCGAGGGCCTGCCATTCTTGGTCGTGACCATTGGCTTCGAGAAGAACATTGTTCTGACGCGCGCCGTTCTTTCCCACGCCATTGAGCACCGTAGACCGCAGGAAAACAAGGAGGACAAGAAGTCCAAGAAGTCGGATGTTTCGTCCCCCAACGTCATCCAGTACGCTGTCCAGGCCGCCATCAAGGAGAAGGGCTACGATATCGTCAAGGACTACGCCATCGAGATTGGTATTCTCGTCCTTGGTGCCGCCTCGGGCGTCCAGGGCGGTCTCCAGCAGTTCTGCTTCCTCGCTGCGTGGATTCTCTTCTTCGACTGCATCCTCTTGTTCTCCTTCTACACTGCCATCCTGAGCATCAAGCTCGAGATTAACCGTATCAAGCGCCACGTCCAGATGCGTCGCGCTCTCGAGGATGACGGCGTCAGCCACCGCGTCGCCGAGAACGTGGCCAAGAGCAACGATTGGCCCGAATTCAACGGCAAGGCTCCTAAGGAGGCTTCTTTGTTCGGCAAGCAGATGAAGAGCAGCAACGTGCCCAAGTTCAAGGTGCTCATGGTTAGCGGCTTTGTCCTGATCAACGCCATCAACATTTGCACCATTCCTTTCCGCAACTCTAGCTCTCTCCCCAGCCTGGCTTCCTTGACTGGCGGTCTCAGCGCCGTTGTGACGGCTCCTCCTGTTGACCCCTTCAAGGTCGCCTCGAACGGTCTGGACGCCATCTTGGAGTCCGCCAAGGCCAACGAGCGCCCGACCGTTGTCACTGTTCTCACCCCCATCAAGTACGAGTTGGAGTACCCCTCCATCCACTACGCCCTCCCTTCTCCTACCAGCAAGTCCGGTCACAAGCTCGGCGATGAGTATGACCACTTCGAGAACTACGGCGTCGGCGGCCGCATGGTTGGCAGCATCTTGAAGAGCCTGGAGGATCCCGTCCTTTCCAAGTGGATCATCGTTGCCTTGGCCATGAGCGTCGCCTTGAACGGCTACCTTTTCAATGCTGCGCGGTGGGGCATCAAGGACCCCAACGTTCCCGATCACCAGATCGACCCCAAGGAGCTGGCTCGCGCCGAAAAGTTTAACGATACCGACTCGGCCACGCTGCCCCTTGGCGAGTACATCCCCCCCACTCCCAAGCCCGCGACGCCCTCCACAACCGACGACGAGTCGGAGCTGGCCACGACCGAGGCCAAGCCCTCCGAGCCGTCGAGCCCCGTTGAGAAGCGCACCGTTCCCCAGCTGGAGAAGATGATCGCCGAGAAGCGCGTCCACGAGATGACGGACTCCGAGGTGGTCACCATGTCCCTCCGTGGCAAGATTCCCGGCTACTCTCTCGAGCGCGCCTTGAAGGACTTCACTCGTGCGGTCAAAATCCGCCGTTCCATCATCTCTCGCACCAACGCCACGTCCGACCTCACCAACAGCCTCGAGGGGTCCAAGCTCCCGTACAAGGGCTACAACTGGGAGCGCGTCTTTGGTGCCTGCTGCGAGAACGTCATCGGTTACTTGCCCCTTCCCGTCGGTGTCGCCGGCCCTCTTGTCATCGATGGGCAGAGCTACTTCCTCCCCATGGCTACTACCGAGGGTGTCTTGGTTGCCAGTGCCAGCCGTGGCTGCAAGGCCATCAACTCTGGCGGCGGTGCTGTCACGGTTCTTACCGGTGATGGAATGACCCGTGGACCTTGCGTCAGCTTCGAGACCCTCGAGCGCGCCGGAGCTGCCAAGCTCTGGCTCGACTCCGAGACTGGCCAGGCAGTCATGAAGAAGGCATTCAACTCCACCAGCAACTTTGCCCGCCTCCAGACGATGAAGACTGCGCTCGCCGGCACCAACCTGTACATCCGTTTCAAGACGACCACCGGTGACGCCATGGGCATGAACATGATTTCCAAGGGTGTCGAGCACGCTCTCTCCGTCATGGCGTCCGAGGGCTTCGAGGACATGAGCATCGTTTCGGTCTCTGGTAACTACTGCACGGATAAGAAGGCCGCCGCTATCAACTGGATTGACGGACGTGGAAAGAGCGTCGTTGCCGAGGCCATCATCCCTGGTGATATCGTCAAGAACGTGCTCAAGAGTGACGTCGATACCCTCGTCCAGCTCAACGTCGACAAGAACTTGATTGGATCCGCCATGGCTGGTTCGGTCGGTGGATTCAACGCCCACGCCGCCAACATTGTTGCCGCCATCTTCCTTGCTACGGGCCAAGACCCTGCGCAGGTAGTGGAGAGCGCCAACTGCATCACCATCATGAAGAAGTGAGTCTATTTCCCCCTCGCAGTAACATCCAGATGCTGACCATGCCCAGCCTCCGCGGTTCTCTGCAAATCTCCGTTTCCATGCCGTCTCTCGAGGTCGGTACCCTCGGCGGTGGTACCATCCTCGAGCCCCAGAGCGCCATGCTCGACATGCTCGGTGTCCGTGGCCCCCACCCCACGACCCCTGGCGAGAACTCGCGTCGCCTCGCGCGTATCATTGCCGCTGGTGTTTTGGCGGGTGAGCTGTCGCTGTGCAGTGCATTGGCGGCGGGTCACCTCGTTCGGGCGCACATGCAGCACAACCGTTCTGCGCCGCCCACGCGGAGCAACACTCCGGCTCCGGCCAGCGGAACCATGACCCCCGTCGGTCTGGCAATGACCAGCGCCGTAGAGAAGGCCGCCAGCAAGAGTGCGGCGGCTGTGGAGCGAGCGCGTCGTTGAGTTCGATGAATTGCTGTATATAGGCAAAACACGGCAAGGAAACATAATTAAGGAGTTTTGGGGATAGAACAAACATCACATGGCGATTGAGATACACCATTTCCGCATACGCTGCATTGCGCTTCCAGTGGCAGGAGGAGGAAGAAATCATGCCCCTCGCGAGAGGGTGCGCTGGCCACGCCAGCTTGTATGTAGATTCAGATACATAAGAGCTTCTTTGTCCTAGCCGATTCGAACTGATGCACATGCTGCGATCATGCACTGTGATGGGCTGGTGATCTGTAGGTGAGCAGGGCAGGCTACCTGGGAGAGCAACCCGACAAAAGGGGCTTGCTGATATGCCACAGGTGCTGCTGCCTACAGCTGTGGCTGAAGCTCTGTTGTCTCGGTGTGGCGCTAACCTTTCCAACGTCTCGATCTTCCCTCATTGCCGAGCTTCATGACCCATCCGTACGACAGCTGTGGGTGGGCTCCATCGCCAATGCAAGACAAGGGAGTTCTGCCTAGTAGAGAGATTCTACTCGTTTCCAACCAGGACCCAGTCTCCGTTACCCTGCCTTGCAGAACCAAGCGGAGGAGTGCCGCCGATGCTGCCATCCACCTGCGGCTGCTGCCGTCCGCTACCTCGACAATTCTTGCCATGGTTTGAGCAACAGGTAAGCCCGAAATGGCTCATCTTCATAGGCCAGCAAGGTGCGAGACGTAATGCAGGTGCTGAGAATCCGTTGACGCAAGCAAACCTGGCGTTCGCGTCGAGGGCTGCCAGCCTTCGTTGTCTGGGCCGGGGCTAATACGGTTCGAGGCAACGCAGGCAGCAGCCCGCCTATCTGCGGACTGTGACGCATTGCAGGGCCTTGCGCCGCGCAAAACGTCGAGTCTCCTTGTGCAGACCGTCTATACGCATGATTCGAAACGGTGCTGACTCTTATGGTTCCCGGCTCCGTCAATCCGATGCCTGTCCGAGGGCCGATGACTCCTCTCGGCCGTCCGGGTGGGGTGGGGTGCGGCTGCCTGCCTCCTGCCTGGACTTTTGGGTCCACGGCCCAGTATCGCAGGCCGGGAGCCAGCCTGGGAAAGCTTCGTGGGAGATCTCTGACAAGTATAAAATAGGTTCAATACGGCTACTGCTTCCAATCTTCATCGGCAGCAAGCTCCTTCTCATTACATCTCCCCATACCTCACGAACCAGGAACCTTGGTACTCTTGAAGCTCCTTGTCTCAGACACAATGCCACGCGTTAAGCAGACGGCTCGCAAAGCTCTCCAGAGCTATGACGAACCTCTCGATGAAGACGATCAGCGGGAGATCAACGGCATCCTCACCGAAGAAGCCAGGCGACGCCGCGAGGAGCTTGAGAAAGCCCCCATGCAGGTCGAGCTGAAGCATCTCGAAAAGAGATGGACTAAGAAGGGGCACGCGTACATCACCGAGCCGAGGGAGGATGAGGATGTGCCTGAGCAGAAGGTCAACTGGTACGAAAAGTACGCACTCTGCGTAAGTCGCCATTTCGTCGAACTCATGTTGCAACCCCGTCTCACCCCCGTCTCTTCCAGGTCACCCGCCAGTATGATGGCCAGAACCAGGCCATTTGCGGAGTCACTTTGGAGGTGAACTCCCCCGGCCTCAAGGAGATTCTGAGAGACGTCATCGGCAGCAAGTATCCCGGGCAGTCCTACCTGACCTCCAACGTCGCCGTCAACTTCCCCCCCCGCAGTCTGTACCACTACCGTCATGAGCTGGCTGCGGCCGCCGAGCGTCTCGGTCCCGAGTCCGAGGGGGCCCGCCACATGCCGGTTCTGATCGACTTCATCAACGAGCAGTTCCACGATGCCATCACCGACGGGGCAAACTTCCTAGAGCAGGGCCTGATGAGCTACGAGCACCTCTGGACCATCTTCCGGCCGGGAAGCCTCGTCTACGCCACCCGACTCAGCCAGCCCCGTGTGTACAAGCTCAACAGCTACCAGTACACCTGCGGACAATGCTCCGGCCTCCAGCTCAACGTCCAATACGTCGACTTTGACGGCGACGAGTTCGGAACGAGAGAGGAGTACCTCCTGATCCCCGCATTCGCCGGAGTCGCCCAGATTGCGTCGCTCAACGCGATGCCTCTGGAGTACCATCCCAGCCATGATGCCGTCAGGGGCTCGATGATCGAGCGCGGCCGACGATGGGAGGCACTCGCCGGCCAGAACTTCCGCCAGTACCAGGGCGTGGCGCTGGACCAGCGCAACCACCGCTTCAACATCGACGGCCGTATCATGGTCGACGCGGAGACGCACCACCGCATCATGGCAAACTACGCCTTCAGCGTCAACCCGTTCCCCAAATCCGCCGGCCAGAAGCGCAAGCAGGCCGGCGACAGCGACAAGATGGAACTCGTTCCCAAGGAGAGTTCCGAGTTCGCGCCCCTCACAGACGAGCAGGCGCTGCTGGCCAGCCCCATGGTTCGCGGCTTCAGCTTCACCGAGAAGAAGTTCCTCGACTTCTTCGTCGACAAAATCAGCCCCATCGAGTGGAACACCCGGTGCTTCGAGCAGCTCGTCCTCCCCGACTCGCAGAAGGAGCTCGTGCAGGCTCTCGTGGCGGAGCACACGGCCCGCGCCACGGACCCGAACGCTTCCGCCTTCGACGACATCGTCAAGGGCAAGGGCCGCGGGCTCATCCTCGTCCTCCACGGGCCGCCCGGCGTAGGCAAGACGCTGACCGCGGAGTGTGTGGCCGAGTTCAGCCGTCGGCCGCTGTACATTGTCTCGTCGGGCGACCTCGGCACGTCGGCGTCCGACCTCGACGAGAAGCTGAGCAAGACGCTCGACCTGGCCAGCACGTGGAAGGCGGTGCTCCTCATCGACGAGGCCGACGTGTTCCTCGAGCGGCGCTCGCTGCACGACATGGAGCGCAACAGCCTCGTGTCCATCTTCCTCCGGACGCTCGAGTACTACAGCGGCATCCTCTTCATGACGACGAACCGCGTGCGGACCTTTGACGACGCGTTCAAGAGCCGCATCCACGTGCCCTTGAAGTACGACGACCTGCCGCGGGAGAGCAGGATGAAGGTGTGGAAGAACTTTTTGGAGGGCGTCGAGGGCGGGGTCGACGTTGACGAGGCCGGGTACGGGAGGCTCGCCGAGGGGAAGCTGAACGGGCGGCAGATCAAGAACGTGGTGAGGACGGCCAAGAGCCTCGCCGCGCACAAGAGGCGGAGGCTGGACTGCGGGCAGCTGCAGCAGGTTGTGGATATCCAGATGACGTTCGAGAGGGAGCTGGACTCTGGGGAGGGGGACATTGACGTCGTGGTCCGGTAGGCGCCGCATGGCTTTCTGGTGACACGAGAGGTGCCGGTGCCGAAATCGGCGAGTGTGGTTCTCTTGAACGGTTCGTCTCTTTTCCGTAATGATAAGACGGGAGAGTGTTCTTCTACATTTCCCCAGCCGTCAGTCTTCTCGAGGTGATCCTGGCCCAAGTTTGCCATCTTTGCTTTGGGCTTGCCGCCGCCAAAATATGTATGCCAGCCATGGAACCTGCTGTTGACGACGTGAGGTGAACTAACTCGACTAGAGGGGCTGTGAATCCCAAGACGCCCGCTGACACTCCCGTTGGCTTTGTCCGACGTTGCCACCCGGCTTCCTCACTTGGCAGACGCCTCCGGGGATGCCTCCGGAGCGGCAGGCAACGAAGTGATTGTGGCTAGGCCCGTCTGTGACATCTGCGCTAGGTATTCGGGGGTTTCTGGGGCTCCCTAGCGACGTGCTCGTTGACGGGTCTGTTGCTTGGTTTCTCGAGGGTCGTTTTGACCAGGCATGGTTCACGGAGGGCGAGGCCAGCGATGGATGTGAGCTCAACGGCGCTGAACCGCAACAAGCACACCATGGCTCTGACGAAGCTCGGTGAACTCAGTCTTGAGTAGCACCGTCAGGGCGCACCGCTCCGACGGGTCGGGAGGGGTTTTGCCTGTCGCGCGGCCGGCTTTGGTGGCATCTTGTCGTGTCCACGGCCCGAGAATCCATGATTGAAGGGATGGTTGGTTCGAGTGATTCGCGCCTGTATACCCTAGAAGCGAGTTTGAATGAAGTCCCCGCGGGGGTTCGTAGACATTCCGCCCTGGCAGGAAGAGCATGTATGTCCTGGGGAGACGGGTCCGTCGCGTGATGGAGGCGCACACTGTTGCCTTCAAGGGTGGTCGGGGTTCTACATACTTACTGAAGACCCGCGGGCTGGAAGCTTTGCGAGATGTGCAACATCGTCGACTGCAGTTTTGTCGGGACTTACTGGACATTTCTACTGCGAGGCTGAGCCAGGGGGAAAGTTCCTGAGAAAGACGAGAGCGGGAAGCCAAACGGCGTAAAGAGTGTAATCGGACCGTCGAGCTTCAATGTAAATGCCTTGCGTTACCATGCGGTGACGGGGGCTGCATGCTGACATCTTCCCTTCTTAGCAAGGGCAAGCCTTGCGGGAGATTGATGGCGTTTTCTCTGCGGCTTTGCCCATGAATGTGTTGGTTCTTGACCTCTTTAGGGTTCGCGGTCCCGCGTCGGTCCAAAGGGAAATCAGACTGCTTCGGTATACAGAAACATGGTTATAATACAGAAGCGACTCTGGTCAGTTTCAATAAAATAGAAATCATCGAATAAGAAAAGTCGATAACAATGGAAAACGAACGCTGGCAGGAGCAGGACGGAACGTGAGTCCACGGAGATACAAATGTCAGGGCGTCGGGCATCGGTTCGAATGGACGTACGCCCTGGATCGAGAGAAGTCAGCAGGACATTTCGACTCCAGGCCTGACCGCCTGGGCAATGATGGATAGAAAATTCGAAGAAAGGGGTAATTGGGGACGCTTCTTCGGCCGCCCGGCTACCAAAGTTTTCCATTTCCGCCACCCGAACGGACAACACCGCCGTTTGGTTCGATCGCTGCGACCCAACGGGCGTTCCACCTGTCAAAGGCGCCCTTTGGGCAACGGGTACGGGGCAACGCTTATTTCTCTCGACTGTAGGCAAGAGAAGTGTCCTCACCTTCTCCTCACATACAACCCGGGCGAGGAAGTTCGCCGGCAACTCCGGGGGTTACTTCTCCGGAACTCGACGCCACTCAGACCCATAGGAACCACGCTGGTCTCTTGCGAGACGAATGTCCTTTAGTCCAGGGGTCTGGTAGTATTGTGGTTGTAGTAGACTCGGTGTCGGAGTACTCTCCGCCAGGGCAGGGAGGTTCAGGGGTTTGAAATCTTGCAGCACTCGCCGAAAGGTGTATCGACTGGTGCCACCAAGTGTCGTGTTTCTGGGACCTTGGTCTCTGGCCTCACGCTCCGGAAGACATGTCCATCATGGCGCTCATCTGCCTACAAACAATGCCCGGAACGTCGGGTTCAACCTGGGAAAGGCACCAGGACGATGAAGCAAACGCTGTCAGGTCCGTATCAACGCATGCGGCCGTCCATTGCCGCCATGCGCCAGGTACTGATTCCAAGGCAAAATGAAAGGAAATTACGAAATGTTTCCACAAGCATCTACCAAGTGCGCATCTTCCAGTCATGAAACAGTCACTGGAATTACAAAAGAGGCGGTCGGAGTCCGCGGTCGGAGTCCGGTCTGGTGGCTGGCGCCATGGTACGTGTAACAGAGACTTTAGAAGGGTGTTGGGTGTGCCGCCAGGACAGGATGCTGGCGGGCCTTCATCTCAGATCGGTATCTTCGCCAGCAGATGGATATCACGTCTCATTCAGTTACGCTGCTGCCTTGTGTGGTTGCAGGGCGCATCCCATTTTAGGTCCGAAGTCCGTCGGAACGACCGATTTGGGGTAACTTAGTAGAGGAGCAATGCCATTGCAGCGAGACCGCTTGGGGGCTTGCTACCGTACCTAACATCCCACATACCAGAGAAATCCCATCTCTGTCATGGCAATATCAAGTAGCGTCTTACAAGAACATGACGTCTTGTGCGCGCCCAAGTCTTCTGGCAGTGCTAACACCGCAAGCCATTGTGAGGCGGCATTCCATATTCATGTTCGATATTCCCAATTGACCATCATTGACGACTAAGTAGGGTTTCTGGCGGGGCGGGATGATCAGAGAAAGCTGCTATGTCGCTGAAATGCCGGCTTTCGATAACTCGAGATGGGCATTCAAATGTACCATTCCCCACGTCGAGTCGCTGGACCGCATACGGAGCAACCGAGAGATGCTCTCGGCTGGGTTCGAGGCCAGGAAAATCAGCGTCTCACCAGCCAGAATCGAATATTAACTCACAGGTTTTGAGTTCGCTCTCAGAAATGGCCCAGGCTTTCCTCGCCCCTCGCGCGCCGAATCGTTGCCAGAAGCGTGGTTAGCCCTGCCTCGAGCGGCCTCTCCCGCCATTCAGACGGGCAACGGGCCATGATACCAGACCGACCAACCTAGTCGCGCACATACCTGGCGGCTAAGGTTCTGACACGGGGCTAAAGGAAATGTGAGTTGTTCATCTGCTCTGCCAATGTATTCTTAGCCATAGCCAACACCCGATTGGCCCTTACACAACAAGGCTTGCCGACCTCCGGGCTACTAAGCTCAACCGAGCCACTGGGTCTTCTCTTTCAATGGGCCCCTTTTCCGAGTAGCAAATGCTGCTGCCTCGTGTGGAGACGGTACAGAATGCTGCTGCCTTGAGTGGAGGCCGGCGGCGAGAAGGTCGCGGACCAACAAGCGCTCTTAACTCAAGGCGAGGCCTGCCGCATAGGGGTCGATGCAGGAAATATTGACCAATCGGTCAAGTGGCTGTGTGGCTCAATTATCACAGTAGGTTTATTTGCCTCGTACTCTGTAACGCGATCTCCAGCTCCCTGCGCGAAGAACTTGACTACATCATATCGGGGTTTGAATCATGGCAAGGAGTTTCACAGAGGGACAACATGACTCCAGAAACCATCTTCGGCCGAACGGCTCCCATTTGAACATTGACTCAAAAATCAAGTCGAGGTATAGATGCCAGACTTCTCCCAGAGATTGAGATGAACCCTTGCATCATATTGAAAAAGTCGTATCGGTATCCGAGCTTGGTCCTAGCTTAGCATTCATGCAGAAAGAACCCGTTGCACGCGGAGACTCCAGCCCTGCCCTCACAAGCTCAAGGTAACCCCCTCTCGGTATCCTACCGAGGATGTCTTAAACTGGTGCCTAGTTTTCGGTCCCACGATGATCTCGCCGCAAAAGTTTACCTATACGAACCACTGTTTTCCTCCACAAATGCGTTGCTCCCGTCCCACCATGGCACGCGTGCACCGATATGCGTAGGGTTTCCTACATGAAAATAGAAGTGTCGTCGATTAAGGGGTTTCAGTTGGGCTATCGGCAGTTGCCGATGAAGTGGCGAAGCCGTCAAAACTAGACGATACAATGTCTTGGGGGCAAATGCGGCAGCCCGAATGTATGATGGAAAGGGCCTCAGCAGTAGAAGGCGTAGAGCAAATCCCAGATGGGGCAGGTCTGCAGTGTGTCAAACAAAATGCCCCGGGTCTCCATTAGTCCAATTTCGGGAAACGAGAGCGCATGCCGTGACAAAAGTGGCCGAGTCAGGAGGTTGAGCCCGTTCGTTGGGAGTGCGGTCTGGGAACAGCTTGCATCAATGTGGGATGGGCACACTGCATACTAGGTGTCAAGTGATGTGGTACTCTCGTGGCCCATGGGAAATCCGTAGTAGTGAACAGTGCATTGTTATATGAGTCCTGTAACAGACTTCATATTGAGATAAATATTCCACTTGCATCAACTGAGAACCGTCGTCTGCTCGTTTGCTTCTTGGACTCTGCCATCTTACCCATCGTGCCTTCAACGTGGACGCAATCATTTCTTTCTCTCTCTTGCGAATTAGCCATTCATTTTTGATACCCTACTGATTTCCTTGCCAAAGCACTCTCCTCTGATTATACGGATGCCATCTCTCAGTCCGTTGAAAAAAGTCTTTTTGCATCTCCAGCTATTCAACAATATCCATTCTACGGCCGTCTTTATCATTTTTTTCTTTCTTGAACTATTCTTTAGCCCCTGAAAGCAATCACAACTATTCAACACGACCTTCCCATCGTCCGACCCTTTGGTCCGTTTACCAACATTCAAGCTTCAAGATGGTTGTCTTCCCCGGCAAAGCCATACTCAAGATTTCAGCAGTCGTAGCGGTTACTCTAACGGCCGCGTTGATCCTTCATCAACTCAGCTACACAAGCGAATTTACCCTTCCGAATCAGTCAATCGAAGTTATTAGCCTCTGTGAGGCCGCAGAAAGACAGTCAAAACACTCACACGCGTCCCTCGACTCCTCGATATCGCAAGAACCGATACCCAAGATCGTACATCAGATTTGGAAGAACTCCGACGTCAGCACATACCCGGTACAAGCTTCTCACGAGGCATGGAAGAAGGACTTGGAGCCTCTCAACTACACCGTCAAACTATGGACCGACGATGACGTCCTGGCACTCATCAAGACCAACTACACTTGGTTGCTATCGACATACGAGGGGTACTCCCAAAACATCCAACGAGCGGACGTAGCAAGGCTAGTAGTGGTTCACGCCGAGGGAGGCCTGTACGCAGACCTTGACGTGTATCCAAGGTCCAAAAAAGAGATGGCATGTCTTCAAAACTTGGGGTTTCAAGCTATATTTGCTCCCACTTCTGGAACTCTCAGTCTGAGTAACCACTTCTTCATGGCACAACGCCGATCGCCCTTCCTCGAATGGGCTTTGGAAGAAGCCAAGCGCCGCGGCGGCCCGACCTCGAGGCGAATCCTCCTCCCATATCTCCGAGTCTTCTGGTCCACGGGGCCGATCATGGTGACACATGCCTTTCGACAGTATGTTTGGATGTACGGTAAAATACACCACAGTATGGCATTGCTGGATGAGGGATATGCTAGGAAAGTGTTTGGACACGCAGCTGGACGGTCATGGCACGGGTCCGATGGACAATTTTTGAACTATGTTTCGGACCATCTGGGAGTCGTGTTATTCTGGACGACTGGGCTTTTGTCTGTTGTTGCACTTGGGATCATGCTGTTTGTGAAGCAATGCCGTGGAAGATCTATGGACTTGTTTACGGGTTGCGGATCAATGTTTAGGAGTAAGGAGTGGTATAGCGAGGTCTAAGTAGTTGTTTGTAGGCCTGCGATTGTTCGAAGATAACCAACAAGTCTTTCATTTTATCGGACTCTTGACTTTGTCTCAGTGCTGTTTGACGTCCATCTGCTTGGAAACCCTAGTAAAATTTTCATGCTCCAGCTCATAATACAGACAGACGCCCACGTTAAACAGTGGAACCAATCCCCCAAGGGAACTCGGGTCCATCGCTTACACCAGATAATATCCAATACCCGGGACTCTGTATCCGCTTTTCCGAGCCTTGTATCTTTGGCGGATACGGATAGGTGCTTACAAACGTCGCATTCAGGGTTTGCTCTCCAGACAACGAACGCCAAATCTGGCCGGTATACCTATCCTGTAGCTCGCGTTCCGCCTTCATGGTTTCCTTCGTTTTTTTCAGTAGACTATCGAAGACACTGACGGGTAAAGCAAGTGAAAACCGGTCCAACTTTGGAAACAGTCGGAGCATGTTGTCGATAGGCCTCAGGAGGGCCTTTTCCGCATCAACCCTATTGCCAACGTAATGTTTAGTGTGCAGAGACAGGTACAGGGAACGAAGGCCGGCGAGGTGCTCTGGTAGGAGCTTGAATAAAACCCCCAAATGTTCTTCTTCGAGCTTGAGTTCTTCGTTACCAGCAGTCCGGGGAGAGAATAGGAGCGGCCAGCGAATCTCAAGAGAACAGATGCTTGAAAGTCGTTGATTCGGAAACAGCCACCTCATGTGCGAAATCATAAATTCTTGGGACATCGAGATCGTGTTGGTCGTGTACAACACGTCAATGCCCTCAAGATATCTGTTCCCTCGTTAGTCAGACTATCTCAGACGAGGAAACCGGATCAACGCACGCTTGCCTGCATGACAAAAGCCAGCCCATCACGCCGATGAAGCACTTTGAGGGTCGATCACCGGGCCACATGTCGCAACAGTCTCCATCGCCCAAGCGACACCCATCATCCTTGGCGTGAGGAGGTACCACAGCTCCGTCCTCCATTCGGTATCGCGAACCCGGGGGAACTGCATGGCATACGCAACTCCACCACCGCCATGCTTTTGGCTGGCTTCGGTCGGTCTTCAAAGCCTTGCCGTGACGGTAAGCATCACTCTGCCAACGCGGAACAGCTTCTTTGTCGATTATAAGGACCCCGCAATGATTCGACGGAGGGTTCTTGCGATTGGGAGGGGCGGGGGGTGGGAAAATGTAAGGTCAATGTGCAAGATGCGATCACCAAAGGCGAGCAAGAGAATCTTTCTTCGCAGTTCAAAAGGAAGTCGCTGGAAGAACTGGGATTGGCGAATAGCGAATGTTCCAGGGTTGTTCAGTGACTGCTGAGACGAAGATGGCGTGAGAGTGAGGGGCCGCGGAGATGGTAGATAGGGAGGATGATGGACCGTTGATCGCGTTGCCTGGTTCGTTTCGTCAGGCTTCAAGCCAAGGAGTTTGAGTAGTCTTGACTTCATGATGATGCGGGTGAAGTTGGCGACGCCACAAATTCTTTCGCACTTTGGTTTGGATGCGGCATATACACAAATATCACCACCAGGACACTTAAACACTGGATGATGGCGACGAGATTGAGCTGCCAGCTGCTTCATTCGGCCCCGGCGAGGCGAGGAGTCTGAGTCAGCTGTGAGGGCGCATCTTTCAGGGCGTATCTTTGAGGGCGTATCTTTGAGGGCGTATCTTTGAGGGGCGCTAGTGCTGTGCGTCATTCCTGACGTTGTGCTTCCTCATTATTCGTACCACAGAACTTTGAGCGATACGTGCAAACGGTACTTTGAAAGGTTAGGGTATCAAGCCCAGAGTACGATAGTGGCCCTTGAAAGTGAAGTTATTGTACCAACATGGACTCTAGTTGGGAAAAGTGAAAGCCCTCAGCTGCTCGCCACGAGTTCGTCCGGTTCGGACGTCTGCATGAACCCTGCTCCCATTATCTCCACTCCTATTCTGGCAAGCTGCGCAACTTATGGCAGTGGTTCTCAAGTACGGTTCAATAGCTTAGGAGACTAGGCAGCTACTTAGTATGATTAGTAGACTCTTGCAGCAGGAGGACTTTTTATAGGCTCTTACAAAAGTGAAGCACCGCCCTGGTGCATAATTACTATCAGACTATTTGGAGGCATTGGTTACACATTGGCTGTTGGGACTTGGCTATGTAGGCATCACTGGAATCGCTCATATTTGAGATGGGCACCAAAGGGTTGTCATTATTGTATTACGTGTACGATTAGTCTATTGAACGTTTCGTTGGCCGCCTAGTCAGCCTGACCCAAAAGTCTCTAGCGACGAAGAAAATGGCGCTGAGTGTTTTGATGGGCCTTTCGGGGTTCATTACGGTGAAGTCGTATCTTCTTAGGAGCTGGAGTTTGTTAGTCTCGACCACCTATGACTACACTGGGTTACTCACCTCAACAAAGACCTTGTTCAGCTCCATCATTGCGATTGGCTTCCCGAGACACGAGTACTTGCCGTGGCCAAAATGCGTGTCAAGGGCGGCATTCATCTCTCTGAGTTGATCTTTGTCTGCAGAGAGCCACCGCTCCGGCCGGAAGACATCAGCATCGGGGCCCCAGACCCACAGCGAACGTCCGACACCGAAGAAATTCTGTCCTATTTGCGTGCCACTGGGGACGAAGTAGCCGTTGAGCATGTCGCCGCTCTCGGGCGCTTGCTTGAAGCCAAGGCCTGTGACGGGAGGGTAGAAGCGCAAGCCTTCGTGGATGACGGCCTGGAGGTAAGGAAGTTTCAGGGCTTCGGCGTTGGTGATCGGAGCACTGATTGTGCCGGCTGCAACGGCGTCGTCGATTTCCTGTTGAAGCCGGCGATATGCAACGGTATTATTGATTAGGCAGAGTAGCGTCATGCGCATGGCTTGTGCTGCCGAGTTCGTGCCGGCAATCCTAGATGACAACAGTGAATGGCTGGCCCGAGAGTTGCAAACCTCGTTTGAGACTTACATGTGGATGTAGACAAGCTGGATGAGTTCATCCCTGTCGAGGCCCTGGTTGATGAAGGCTTGCATCATGTCCTTTTGTGGCTTGGCCCCAGGTTGAAGCCTCATGTCGGCGTAATTTCTGGCGAAGCTATGTGTTGCGTCAGTGTCCACGGTCTTGACTCCGACCACTGATTGAGAGCTGCGTTGGGAATCACCCACCCCATCAAACGGCCGAACCCAACTTGATCGCCTTCTTTTGGCAGCATCAGCCGAAATGGCCATTTGTGGACCAGCCGGCCTAGCCAGGGAAGCACCGAAACGACATTCATTATGGGCAGGGAAGATTCGTTGATCTCGATGTACCGAAACAAGTCGCGGTCCTCGGCCAGGAACCCGAAAGCGCCACCAAAGGACACGTCGCCGATGGCATCGAGGGCAAAGAATTGCGTCTTCTCGGCGAGGTCCAACGGCCGGAAGTCCGAGTCTGTGGAAACGTAGTGCTGGTCTATGAGGCGGATGAAATTCATGAGCTGGCGGTCGATGCCTATCTCGAAGCCGAACCCTTCGTTCTCTTTGGCGGCGTACTACGAATGCCATGGATCAGCTACCGAAACTCAAAATTGCGCCTGTGGCACCGCAACGCTGCACTGGGGCTTGGTGAGAGACAACGGCCGACAATGGAACGAGTGACTTACGGCCGGAGCCATTCGCGCCCTCATGGCCTTGTGCTCATGCTCGTCCCGCATCGAGACGACATTGTCGACGCCCGGGGTGATTCGGCCGGAATCGTAAAAGTCGCCCTTGGTGTATGGCGAGCGGACGGCCGACATTTTGCGCAGCGAGTCGGGATCTGTGCAAAGGAGCTCATTTGGCCCTATCCGTGCAAGGGGCCCTGCAGCGATGATCGATGATTAGCGTCCTTCTCCCCTTTTCTCCCCCCAATTCTGCGGGGTGTCTTGGTGCTGCCGCTGTGAGCAAGCCAGCAAACATGGTGGATGGTGCGCATTCATGAACCCAAGGGTGGGCGCGACCAAACATTCGAAACATATAGGACATGTGATATGTCGAGAGCAACTCACCATACTTCCTGGCGACGTCGTTCAAGTGCTCGTGGTATGTGCCTCCGATGGCCTTCTTCAGCTGCCACAAGACTGAGACAGAGGCAACAAAAGGGCCGGGGATTTTTCGCAATCGGTACCACGAGCGGAACTCCCACACGAAGAACGTGACAACGGCGACCAAGCCGACCAACTTGACCAGCAGCAAGCCCGATGCGTTCGAACATGAAGAAGCGGAGCCGTGTCCGCCAATATCCCCCGCGAAAGAGTGCACCCCTGCCATTGCTTTCAATCGTTCGTTGGACCCCCTTGCTGGACCCTCTCGTCTCGACCCGTCCCGTTCCAACAGCTCCAACAGCTCCTCGAGAAGCTCCTCGATTCGCCCGTTGGTCCTGGCTGCGCCGCTCGCTCGCGCGCTTGGCTGACGACGGTAGAACGTCGCACAGGGTTCAGTGACACGAGGGATGCAAGGAAAGCCGTAGCGGTTGTGTGCTCTCAACAGCGCATGCTTGGGGTGTTTGTCGCCCGGTTCGCTCGCTCTCTTGTCGTCGGGTGCTCCTCGTCCACGGTTTCCTCTCGCCTTCAGTAATTACTCGGTCGAATTTCTTGTCTCAAATGAGTCTAAGCGCCAATTTTTTCTCTTCTGATTCCGTGTTTTCTTTCCTCTATGTTGTGCTGCTGTCTTGTCCCTTCTTGTTGTATTGTTGGTTGGTGTTGGTTTCCCTGTCCCGTTCTGTCACTTCTCGTTCTTCGCCGACCCGACAGTTTGGTAACGAGGGGGGGGTTAAATGAGGCACAGCTGGCAGCACGGTGCAGCAGCACGTCTTGGAGAAAATGTTCCAGGTCCGAAGCGTCGGTATCAAAAAAAACGCAAGACAGCACCAGGCGTGGGCCCGTGAACTTGGTATGACAAGGAAAGGGGGGGAGTAAGCGACAAGTGTGGAGGGAACGAACGACGGGAACTTGGGGGAACGGGCTTCACTTTATCGATGAATGCGACAGTAGGCTTTGGTAAGTGCTCATGACCGGCAGGTGAGGAACTGGACGTAGCCCACGGGACGATTAAAAATAAGGAGGGTAAGCCGGGGACAAGCCTGGATCGCGCCGAGCACTCGCACTAAGAGACGACGCTAGGTGAAGCAGAGACTGAGTGTCTACTTTGGGCTAACCCACAGGCCATGGAGCTGACCGAAGACATCTCATGATTAGTGCCGTCCAGAGGCTTGGGAATGAGACGAGACGGTGGCTGGGCCGGCCTGTATGAGGGTTTGAGACTACACAAACGCCGTAGCATAGCATAGACGAATGCTGATACCGCACCTCTGCTCTGGGCCTCCATGGCTCAATGTCTTTATCCCCATTTCCCATGTGTCTATTTTCTTTGTTTCTGCGCGGCGGGCCCACCTCCAGACCGAACGAACGCCTTTATCAGTGGACATGGAAGAAGGCCAAGCCTAGAGAGACCTCGCCTTGAGCAATCAGGTTGCCTCGCGCGGCGCATATGCACGTTGACAACGCGGGCGGCAGAATGGCTGCTGCCGACAACGCCATACCGTCTCACCGGTCACTCCATCTCATCCGCTCTGCGCCTCAGACTCTCTTTGGGGTCCTAGTTCGTCACCGTCCTCTCCAAAGTCCCTCGTCCGCGGCGCCATCCCTCAATGGCACCTGTGCATGTTGCTGTGGCCCCCTACTAGTTCGTCCCGGCCCTAGACCTGTCCCGTGCCAGGTTGCATCGACGACTGCGCTAGAACGGCGCCGGTCCACGCGGCCAGAACTCCAAAATCCATGCTCACCACCAATCTTCCAATCAAAGTGAGTCGGGTGAGGTTTCTTCGGTGACGGCCGTTCATTTGGATCCCACTCTGCATCCGGCTTCCTCGCCGGCATCTCAAATTGCGCGGTAGGATTTGTGGGGCCGGTCTCCTTCCATAGCCGTGGAAGACCGTTTGCCGGTTCCCGCGGTTCGATCTTCCTTGCATTCGAAGATCAGCGATCGGGAGTGCGAACATGAAGAGACTCATGTTCCCCATCGAACAATGCTCAGCACAATATTTTCTCAATATTGGACGATGAGCGTTTGGGCTGCATACAGAATCATTCCAACCATGAGTAATCTGCGATTATCCATTTTCTTTGGAGGTGAGCTAAGCCGTGGCAGTCAGCCGGCCCAAGATGCTGAGCAAAAACTTGCAAAAGACAGGCTTAAACGTAGTTACTCAAGATTTGCCCCTGCGGCAGAGGTATTGCTGTGGGCGACACTTGGACCTCGTCATGATGAGATGTACACCTTGGATTGAAAAGGGAGACACGCTGGTTGGCATTCACGAGAACTAGTACACGTTTTTCTCGATTTCGGAACTTGAACAACGTTCTGGAAATGAGAATTTCTGTTGCTGTCGAGTTGCAAATTTTATCGAACCTGATACCGAATTCCAACTAGACTCCAACCTCACCGGTACGGACAAGATGGTCATCAGCGCCCGAGGGTTTGGTTTCAGAGTATCTTGATAAAAAGCAAGCGCCCACTGGTGAAAAGCAGCCTGTTAGGCTTATACTGCTCACCAAGCTGTTTCTTTTCTTTGCCATCTCTGGAGGCGGGCCCAAAAACTCACTGCTACAGCCTCAGTGTCACGCTGGCTTCAGCAACAAAAACATGACGATGGGCAAAAGAATGGACGATCTGGGAATCGAACCCAGGACCTACCGCATGCTAAGCGGTCATTATACCACTAAACCAATCGCCCATGCAGATGATCTAGCCCGGACTTGAACCGGAGACCTTCAGTGATCCAGACGAGAGGGGTGATGCTCTCGAACTGTTAGACTGACGTGATAACCAACTACACCACCAGACCATGTAATCTTGATGACTCAGCCGGTGCCGCAACAGTATATGAAGATTCCGTAGTCCGCGGATGTGTAACGTTTGGTGGTGTGCGGAGCACATCGTGAAGCGAAGGTGGGGCTGAAGCGGAATTGTGACCTTGTTGTCCCTTGTGGGACATGCAGGCCCTGGGCTTGACGCAAGCAACGTCTTTGGAGATGGCCGTGAGCATCTCAAGATATCAAGTCACGTAGTTCCGGTTCGCATCAGCGATCGCGAAGTGCTAAAATCAATGGCTTTTCTCATATTCTACTCTCTTACTCCCATGCCATACCATCTCGACTAAGCAGACCTTTAACCCCGCCAGACAGCCTCGATAATGACAAAGAATGACAGAGGATTCGCCTCAACACGCTTCAGCTCGTACCTCTCATCAGCCTTCTTGAACAACTGCCTCCATGCATCAACAGGCCTTTCCTTGGCGCTGAACAGGGCCATCATTCTCAGATCCGTCGAGGTACCCATCTGCTGGATGGATTTGGGCAGCGCCGCCGCTGCCGCCGCATTCTCCTCGACATCGCCTTGCTTTCCGACGTAGTCGATGAACAGAACCTTCGCACCGGGGCGGAGAGCCGGCCTGAGACCTTGGAGGATCTTGACGGACTCCGCATCGGGCCAGTCGTGGAGGATCAGCTTGATCATGTATAGATCCGCCTGCAGCGGCTGCGGCTCGAAGAAGCTGTGCGGTTGGAAGTTGACACGGCCCTTGAGCTCTTCAGGAATGTTCTTGTCAAAAGAGGATTGACAGTTGGGCAGGTCTTGTACTGTGATTTTGAGGTTGGGGAAGTTCTTTGCCAGGACAAAGCTGTCGTGGCCTCCGGATCCGCCGAGCTAAACACTCATTAGTCTGCTACCAGCTTACGCATTGGTGTCCTGAAACTCACATCGACAACGCTGAAGTCGCCAGCAGCCTTCCAGTCGTAGGCATCGTTGACCAGGCCCTCCAGCCGGAAGATCTCCTTGATGTAGTTCATGAACTGCACAAAGTTCCTCTGGCGCCATCCCTTGTTGTCGCCCTCGCCGTCGTTCTCGAGGAGCTCCCAAGAGTTGTTGTACCCGCCGCAGAGCACACCAGAGTGGTACAGCGCAAATGCCGTTTCGCTCATGTCCTCTTTCAACTCCGTCTTGCCGCGCTGGAACTTCTCCAGCGCCGCGTGCAACACCGTCATCGGCGGGCCGGCGTCGTTCATGAGCGTCGCGACGAGGGCGCGAAGGCCGGCGTTCTTCACCAGGGCAGCCGACCTGGCCGTGTGCTGCACGCGCGTGGTCAGCGGCTTGCCGGGTTCCGTCTCCTCGAAGATGCGCAGCGTGTAGGCGTGCTCGAGAACGCGGTGCACAACCTCCTCTGGCAGGTCGGTGTGCTTTGCGATGTCGGGGTAGGAAGCCGAGCCGTCTAGTGGCACGGCGGACCAGAAGTCGAAGTGGTTGAGGATGTTAAGCGTCGTGGCGTCGGGCATGCACTACGTGGTGTTAGGACATCGTCGCGGAAAGCTTTCAACTGTCGAGCCGCTGCATTCGGATGGACAACTCACGTTATGGGCGTAGTTGAAGATGCTCTCGCTCGGTCCCGAAACCAGGTACGAGAGGTCCGCTGCGGCGTCCAGCAACTTCTGCCGGAGCAGGAAAGCCTCCGAAGTGAGACCATCGTAGCTCGACACGCTATTCGCGGCAAACGTGGGCTGGGGAATCTTGTTGTCGCCAAGGAAGCGGGTGAACTCGGCCGAGAGCTCGCTGATCTTGGCCGCGAGATCGTTGATAGACGGCTGTGGCGCTGCCATTGTGGAGGACAAAAAAGAACTGAAGGGGGTATCTACGAAAGCAGAAGCAGACATTTCCAAATGGGTGTGGAAGGACGTCATCTGCCGCGAGGACCGTGGGGATCCAGCACCTTTATTTACTTACTGCCGTCAGCCTTCAGGGCCAGGGTTGGCCGAGTTTCGCCAGAGAACCTGCACCTCATTCTTCATTCACCTGCCCCGAAGGGTTCTCGTTGCATACCCGCCTGGCGGCTAGTTCGCCTTGCCTTGCTTCCGAGCGTTATGTAATTGAGCCGAGCAGATGCTGTAACGCCGCCGCAGGAAGCTCGCGATGGCAGGATGGCGCGATGGGGAATGCGACGCACACTGCAGATCTGATAAGATTATCTTATCCATCTGAATAGCCTCTTTGAAGGGTTACCCCTCCTCGCCAAGCCGCTAGAGAGGAAAAGAAGGGGAACGGGTCTCGTCAGAATTGTGAACTATACGAGACCAAGGCTGCCACGGAGCATCGCGACAGGTTCGTTTCGACAGCCATCCCGCCGGGAAGCTCCTCTTCTATGCCCCACATGGTGGAGGTATCACCTTGCATACTACCACCGTCTGTTTTGGGTATCCATCGAGGGGTTGAGGGGCACGGCTCCAAGGTGGCTCGAGGCCGGCCCATCTCGGCGACCTACACTACTTAGGCATGCAGGAGACTCCTATGCCGCTGGTTGATAGCTTGCGATAGGCTAAGGTTGAGGTATTTTCTACAGGGTTTATGCTGTAGGTGCAGATTGCCCGCTGCGTCATGTGCGATGATGTAGACATGGAGCTCCCATGTTGTGACGAGATGACCGGGCTATTCGGCAGTTTCCGCCGCCGACTACTATCTCCCCGGAACCCCTTCGGTCGCCGACTGGTCGGTTAAACTTCCCCAACGACTCTCCGCTATCGCTAGCTTACAGGCCTCGGGTCGTAGGGAATGCACTGCTTTATTTTAGACTTAAATTTTCGAGCTGAACCATTGCATTGGAAACGGTTCGTCGGGATGTGGGAGCAAGACAGCGTCCTGTCCATTCCCCCACAAAAGCAAGCTTGTGCAGGCCGGTTCAGAGTTCGGGGGACCAAAGTGCTATTCGAGAATGAATGGAACGAGGTCCTGTGCGTGGTCTTTAAAGGTGTAACATAACACACTGCGGGTTAGAGTTCCTGCAAGTCGGTGCACCTGGAAACCTTCCCAAACCTGCTGTTAAGCCACACCCATAAGTCGCTCCACAAGTGCTTGACGGCAAATGAGTATTGGTGGGCCAGCTTTATGACTCCTAAGTTGGGCAGGCTTCACCCTCGAAGTGAGCAAGAGTCAACGCCAAGATGTTCACGACGTACTCCGCACCGTGAGCGCGCTCCGCCTTGGTGGCTGTAGGGGCGGGTTTCCTCTTCTACACGCGTACCCCTCGGCTTCGAAGCACTGGGGTCGGGCCAGTGCCGATTTCCGTCCGCCGGCTCTGCAACGAGAACTGAACACTGCCCGTGTTTCTCACGACATTCCGTCCAATCAATTCTGTGTCTGGCATATTAGGCGGAGCATGATGTTAGTCGTCGCCGACACCTTGCTGTTGTCCTGCGACGGGCAAGCCTAACACTCCAGAGCTGGCCCACTCTTACTATGAGTGATCCTAGTTCCGTGGAGCCCAATGCTCCTTGGACGTCGAATCTCGGCCGGTTAGAGTGGGACTCGTTATTCACAATTGGAGGGCATTGGTTCAACGCGAACAGGGCCCGCGTTTAGGCTATCTACCCTATCACGATATTGTGGTATGCGGCCAGGAATTCCACTCATCACGGACTTGCTTCCCTGATATAACCTCGCCACGAAACAGTCAGGTGGTCCATGGATCGTATGGATGGGCACGGGCTTTTGACGTGGCTCGGGATACCTCGGAGCTCGCGAGACATGGCCCGCTTTAACGTGGCCTCCCGAATAGTTTCTTGGATATTCGCCAGGTGGGACAACCCAATTCGTCTGAGGGCTTGAGTCGAAGGAGCTCAGCTACAATTGATCATCAAAGCCTGCGGATCAACGAGGTGATTGTTTCTTCGAAACCGCGCCTTTACTTTCATGCTGCAAGTTGAGACATGCCTCTCACTCAATCATCTGAAGGACCAAGTCGAAATCAAACGTTAGATTCTCCAGCTAAGTTTGACGAGATCGCTGATTACTGGCAATCTCCGACATCCAGAGTCATCGGCGGCGATCGCTCACACCCCGCCAACTTTACGTTCTGCATTGGATAGGCGGAGTAGTCACGGCGAAACTGCCGAAAAAAGAAGTCTCCGGGTCGGCAGTGCTAGCTTTTAGCGTTAGCTGGAGTACCCTTGAACGTTACTAAACTCTTGCTGCGTCATATGACCGTGGTAGCTCCTGATATTTTCTCCTACACACCGGATGAGTATACAGCTTTAGTGTTGCACGTAAATCATCAATATCGCGTCAAATTCGGTCTACAAAAAAAGATATTCCTATTGAGATAAATCCACACATCCGGAATCAGTTTCTTGAGAACACTCTTGAGTGGGATGAACGGAAAAATATTGTCGCAACGAATTTACTATGGAACTAGACCGTCACGTTTTGGGCCCTGACAACCCTCTCGAGCTTGGTCTCATCTTTGGATGGGTCGGTATACAATCGTCCAATAGAATCGCCACTCTCGAGTCGTTTCAGCTCATGCGGCAAATTGCTGAACGAAACTTCCTCGATAGCAGGCTCGATGATACCCTCAGCGACCATCTTCATCGCTTCTTCAACTTCCAAGATAGAAGAACCAATAGACCCTACAAGTTTCACGCCAAGTGCAACGAAAGAATGTGTGTCTAGAGTCGCCTCCTTCTTTGAAAGGCCAACGAGAACAACTTTTCCGCCAACCTTTACCGCTTTGGCAGCTGCAGCGGTCGTCGTGCCCACGCCAGCGAAGTCGAACACCACGTCGAACTTGACCCCCGGGAAATCATCCATGGTTTTGCCACAGCAGTGCGCTCCAGACATCAGCGCTGCAGGAAACTTGCGGCGGTGGACATCGACCCCGTACACTTTAGCGCCAAGGTGAGACGCGATCTGGACCGCTGACAGACCTAGACCGCCCAGGCCTATGATTGCAACTTTTGACGACTTTGATATCTGTCCCTCGGTAACGACTGCATGATATGCCGTTGCCACGGCGTCGGTGGCGACCGCTGCCTGCGCGAATGTGATCCCCTTGGGCATCGGCAGTGTCTTCCATTCGTAAAGCAATACGTACTCGGAAAACCCACCGTCACATCCGATGCCAGGGCTTGTGACGACGTCTCCGATCTCCACAGGGTGCTTGGTGGTGATCACAGCCACAACGGAGTCTCCGGGTTTATACTTGGCTGCACCAGGTCCACATTGGACAACCACGCCGGCGACTTCGTGCCCAAGGGTAATGGGTCGGTTCCAGAAAAAGGTGTTATCTAGGCCGGAAATGATGTTACAGTCGGTGTGGCAGAGTCCAGCTGCCTTTATTTGGACGAGGACTTGGTTTTTCCCAGGAACCGGCACGGGTAGCTCTCGGAATTCGAGGCCCTTGGCTGGGCTGCAGAATTGATACGCTTTCATTCTTCTCGACATAGTGATTTAACGCGAATAATTCGAAAAGGGGACACAGAAAGTTCAGAGAGCTTGAGTAATGGGATTAGGAGGAGTTGATTTGGTTTTGCCTGAATGCGTCAAGGCGTGATGAGTCTTGAATTTATTGTGATGAAAAGGTGCGCTGTTTTAGACATCATGAGCATGAATCGGTGTATTTATCGACAAGTCGTCCCAACGATCCAAACTAGTAAACTTCCAGAGTATGTCATCAGATTCGTGATTACTCTTCTCACCATCGGCACTGCAGTAAATCTAGTTGCTCAAACGTTCGCGCTGTTATTCAACCACTCCTCTATTGCCACCTCCGTCACAATGAACTGACGACTGATAGAAGATTTGAAGACAAGATAGGTACGTGCAGGAATGTTCAAAGAATGATTTCCGCGCCTCGGTCTCTCTGCACTAGGCCGGGGATGATTACTGATCATTACCCATCGTTCTTCACCACACGGAGGACCCCATACCGGCCCGGAGCCGGCACGTGGGTCAGGTCACCGAGCCTTCCGTTTGAGTAATCATATAAAAGGTTGTTTGTAGTAGAGCTGGCGAGGCAAGCTTTCCGTGATTTGAACTCTGATATCATTCTCTCTTACGGATTGTCAAGGGCCCGAACGCCACAGCGACAAGAACTGAGGATGCATTACGATCGGGCAAGATGACCTATCACCATATGTAAGATGAAAAAGCCAAGGACTTTTCCTATTGGCTCTACCGGAGCCAATAAACGTATAAGAACTGCGGGAAACCCCATGCTAGAGTAAATCACATTCCTCCCCTGCTATCAGTACAGTCACAACCCAACAGCAGATCTAACGAATAAATCCACATCACCTCACAGTTTCTTGCCGGGAAGCATTACAATGTCCACCTATCAGACAGTCAAGACTCAAAACGTTGCCATTGATGGCCTTCGTGTCGCCTATCGGCGTTTTGGGGCGAAAAGCAATTTTCCGCTGCTTTACATTAACCATCTTCGCGGTTCAATGGATACACTTGACCCCCTCCTGTTCAACCTAATTGCGCAAAAGAGGGAGGTAATCGTCTATGATAGCTTCGGCATTGGCCACAGTGAGGGTACCGTACCTACATCCACTGAAGACATGGCCTCGATTGCAGCCAAACTGCTTGCGGCTCTGGGTGTCAGCAAAGCTGACGTGATCGGGTTTTCCATGGGAGGCGGCGTGGCCCAGATTCTAGCATGGGACCATCCTCAGCTGGTCAATAAATTAGTTCTTGCTGGTACCCAGCCGGCTGTCGGAGAAGGCGTGGTCATGCCGCCGCGTGAAGTACTGGAAAGCGCGGGTACAGCCAACGATGAACCACCCACCAAAGAAGAAATGTTTAACCTGTTTTTCTATCCCTCCGATTCGAGCCTGGCACTGGGAGAAGCGTGGTGGAAACGTATACATGAGCGCAAAGTGGATGGAGAGGAGCGCAAAGAATATCTGGTTGGACCGGGGCACAGGCGCAGTTGAACGCCATCTTCTCCTTCACAGTCAACACGGGTAACTTCGAGCGTCTCAAGGACATCAAAGCTCCGACCTTGGTTACGAACGGTCATACAGATATAATGTCGCCCACCTCTAACAGCTTTACCCTTCAACAGAACTTGAACAATGCGCAACTTATCATCTATCCAGATGCCGGTCATGGGCATCTATTCCAAGTTCCGGAAATATATGCTCACCACCTCGAGATGTTTCTAGGCAACACACAGTAGCAATTCCTAATTATGAAATCAATTAGTTTGCGTTGCCTTCAAAGATAGGTGATCACCTTGAACCTTGCACCGATAAAGTCTGGGTGAATGCGAAGCGCCTTGGTGACAGTCTCATGTGAAAAACGTTCATCTGTATCTCAACAGACTGAGAGAGACGAATTGACCTATGAAAAGTATCCCGTGCACAAAATGGTTCATCATGGCAGATTAACGACGAATACATAGTTTGATCATTTGATTATGCCGCCTCCGGCAACTTTGTATATGGCGAAACCATTGGAACCTATGTCGTCCCAATCCTCCCAAGTTGCCTAAAAGACGCCCCTATAAAATCTTGATTGATGTTTAGAAGACCTCTTCCTCATCGTCATCCGTCAGCTGAGGAGTGGCATTGTTGTCACGCTTGGTGACCTCCTCCTCCTCCTCGTCGTCCGTCAGCTGAGGAGCGGCATTGTTGTCACGCTTGGTGACCTCCTCCTCCTCCTCGTCGTCGTCCGTCAGCTGAGGAGCGGCATTGTTGTCACGCTTGGTGACCTCCTCCTCCTCCTCATCGTCGTTCGCTAACTGAGGAATGGCGTTGTCATCACGCTTGGTGACCTCCTCCTCCTCATCGTCCTGTGCAAATTCGAGATCGCGGCCCAGGAGGCTCTTGGCGGCCTCGGCGTCCGCGGGGCTCTCGTCAGCGAGGGCGGCGATGGCAGCTTTAAGCTCATCTTGACGGGCAACGATGCTGTCGAGCGGCGCAGCCATGGCCACGGCAACCAGGGTGGTGAGAGCAAGGGTGAAACGCATGTTGGCGGTAGTGACTTGGTTTTTTGAGTGATTGAACTTTGATGTGTTTACTTGATTGAGCACAGCTCGAAACACGAAGTATTGAAATTGTGAAGTAGGGCGGCACAGGAAGACTTTGGGCACTGGAGAGAACGAGTTCGTCACAAAGAGTATGGGAACCGAGAAGGGACGGGTAGAGGTATTTCAGTTGCCGCGACCAGAAGGGGCGGGTAGTTCGGAATATTTAGTCTCGCTCGGGAAGATCTGAGGAGCTCCCCAAGCCGGCTTGTGCCGCAGAGCCGGGCGGGTAGAAATCGAATGGCACGCTGCTGACGTCTCTTGGCAACGCAAGCTCTATTCCTGTCACGAAGCGGGGCTTTTGTCTCGTCTGGGTGAACGATTTTGGGCAAATGGTTACTGCACTGGGGGCCTAACTTTCGGGGGACATTGTGAACGCGTTTCAAGTATCAGTTGAATCGCATATCTTACTCGTCGTGGGAAGGTTTGAACATAAGTCCCGATTCAGTCAGCAGTTGGAAGCAGAGCCAAGTTTGTTGAAGGTGAAAACTGACCAGTAGGGTGGTGTTCCCCCACATGGAGCATGTGTGGGTTGGAGGAGAAAAGATCGGGTGAGGCAATACTTGTCGGAGTCTGAGGTGCCGTGCGTAGAGCCTCATGTTTTGTATTTCATGCAGTGCTCGGACAGTAGCTGCAGGGGATGAGAGTTTATCTTCCACCCTCACACGATTCAGTGCCAGTTCCAAGTATCCATCCACAAAGCCGCATTCTATTCATGGATCAGAGACGGCGTTTACTATCACTGTTTACGCATTGGTCGTTCTCTTAGCTAAGACTGTACTCTTGATAACTGCAGCAGTGGAGTTGGGTAGATCATCAACTTTGCTCTCTCAAGAACAAGTCACATCGGAAAGAGATCAGTGAACGGCGCTGTTGGGATTTCGTCGATCACCAAGACCACTTGTGAGAAACGAGGAAAGTTCCTGATGCGACTCAATGTCGAAGATTTTTAACCGCGATCCCGCGCTTCTGTTTCGTTTTGTGTCTGGGGTTGCCACAAGTCTGTTCCACCGTCTGTTTACACACACAGGGTCAATACCCGCGACCGCAAAGTAATCGCTTCTTTCTACTCTATCAGATTTGAAGCATAATCAATTCGCAGGGACTAGTGGGCCACTGCAATAGACGTTACTCTCTGTTCGGACAGAATGATTGACCGAGACCACTGCAGCTTCCCTGGAATGGACGGAATTGGTCTTAAATGCCTATCCTTGCTCGTCTTATCAAAGTCAGTGTGCTGTCACGGAGACTATTTACAGTTCTTCACGAAAGGGTTCAGTCTTTCAATGGAATATTCCTATCGAGGCATGCCAAAATCATGTACCCTTGATTGCGCCTCACCCTGAATATTTAGGAGTCACTTGATAAGGATCCGATACAAGTTTCTCCATCATAAACAGATAGACATCGGCACGAGTATTGAACCAATAGATCAACGATGTTAGGTGACAAAAGTTAAGCTCAATGCCAAGCCGCTTTGATTCATTTCCGTAACCCGCTGACCTTTATGTTAACGACCATATATATTTACAACACATCGCTCATTATCTTAAATCTTTATCAAACGTTTTTCGACTTTGTTGCCAAGCGGTAGTCCATGCCTACTCTCACGCTTCCAAACCAAAGTGCCAATTTGTCCACGATCAGGTTCTTCCTCCCGTACCAAGGCCCTTGGTTGGTCACAACCGGCATCCGACCGTGCGCTCGTTTGAAGTAGTTTGACGTGGCATCGACGCACGGCAACCTAGGCGAATTTCGCTTCTCCTCTTCCGACAAGACGGGCGTGGCAGATACAGCGCCAGTCTTCTTTGTCTCTTTGATAACGCGAATAAAAAGTCGCGTCACGGTATCAGCGCCAGGTGTCCAAGTTTGAGTGACGTAGCCAATGATGGCGGCTGCGTTAGGCACTCCATCAAGCATGCACCCGCGCCAGCTGTGCTTTTCGCCGACCTTAACCGGAACGCCATCAACAGTCACGTCAGTGCCGCCGAAAAGCTGCACGTGTAGGCCTGTTGCAGTGATAATAATGTCGGCTAGGAGATGACGTCCAGACTTTGTGAGAATACCGTCCTTTGTAATGGTTTCGATGTGATCCGTAACAATTTCTGTGTTAGGCTGATGGAGAGTCTTGAAGACATCGCCATCGGGGCACATGTTGAGGCGCTGCTCAAAGGGATTGTATTTAGGCTTGAAGTGAATGTCAACGGGGTAGTCCTTGGGTAGCTGGCGCTTGGCATCAGTTCTAAGAAACTGCTTGGCTAGGTTGGGAAAGTTTAGAACAATCTGGATGAAGACAGTCTCCAGCAGAAGATCCTTTAACAGAATGAACCAATTAGCCAAAAATAACGGAAGGACTTTCTTAGTTGCCTTGTCCACCGCCGACTCTGCGGCTAAAGCAAAGACGTAGGACGGGCTGCGCTGGAGAATTGTGGTGAATCCGGCGGTTTTGGCAATATTAGGGAACAGCGTCATAGTTGTAGCGCCAGACCCGATGATGATGACGCGCTTTCCGCTATAGTCGAGGTCTTCAGGCCACCATTGTGGGTGGATTATGTTGCCCTTGAAGTCCTCGATACCAGGAATATGCGTTTCAAGCGCCTTGTCGTATGAGTAGTACCCAGAGCAGACGAAGAGATATTTGGCTTTGAACTTCTTATTTCCTTGAGGCGTGGCGCATTCGAGAGTCCATCGTGCCTCATCGCTGTCCCAGCTCGACGACAAGACCTTATGCTGGAACCGAATATGCTCGTTGAGGTGATGCGTCTTGACGGCGTCTTCGATGTAAGCGGCAATGGGCGCACCTTCGATGATCTTCTTGTCGTGAGGCCAAGGATGCCACGCGAAGCCAAAGTTCGTCATGTTTGAATCAGAGCGGAATCCCGGATACTTCCAGTAGGACCACGTCCCACCGACGACGTCACGCGCCTCCAGCACCGCGAAGGTGCTGTCTGGCAATTCGTTGCGCACGCGGTAGGCGGCGTTCACGCCGGAGATGCCTGCACCGAGAATGAGGATGTCGAGCTCTTCCGCCATTATGTTCGTCATTGCTGCTGAGGTTGATGTTGGCGATTCATTGATGGATAGATCGTGCTGCACCCGCGACCTTATTATGTGTTGGAATTTTGCGATCAGAGGATTTTTTGTTGAGACAAAGAGGCGTGCCGAGGCTCTATTGATGGGACGTGCACCCGTCGATCAGTTGGCAAGTGGAGGGTCTCCTGCGTTATGCAAGGGTTCGCATGTCTTGGAGTCTCCTCAATCCCTTGATCCAACCCTCTCTTTGGCTTCTTCGTCCCTTCATAACTCATGCGAATGCGAACATCATTGTCAGTCGAACGAAGGCCTCGGCTCCATTTGACACCGAGACACCACGTTCTGTGCGTCTGTCAAACTATCGACACAATCGCAACTTCTCAAAAGCTCTGCCTGTGTCCTGTTTGCCGCGTACTCATGTTTAGACCACCACCCGAACTCAGCCACCTCGCTAGTTACCTGCCTCGGCAGAGGATTTCCACTAGCTGATTCGCATTCGTTCCTCGAGGCGGTGAGTCGAGTGTCACGTGTCATCGAACTCCACTGCTAAATAGCCCATTGATCATGTCTTGGGTAATTCTTCGTCCGTGACCCAGCCACCACCAAGCCACCTCAAGCTAGGTTTGAAGGCAGTCAAGACAGGATTCGCGTGTGTTGGTCCAACATGCACATAATGGCCTGACTGGAGAAGCAAAAATAGTTGTGGTGTTTCCAGTACGCACGCGTTGGAACATTGTGTTAGTTCCATTCGGTTGAATCATTGCCATCCGCCGAGAACCACTGGTTTGGTTTTAGTCCTTCTTAAGCAGTTGTCACGAAATCTGTATATTGACAGCCTCTTGAACTGTGCTAATACAAGTTTTGCGGCAAACATGGGCTGAGGTTGATGGTGACCTGTGAATATGATGATACGGGGGAAGAGGGGGATTCACTTTACGATAACCAAAATAGGAACGCATAGGAGTCGGTATGTGACTTATCTTGGTAGAGCCAGGGTAACAATCGATGGCTTCCCAACTTAACACACCATTTGGCCACATGACTCTTTGTCAGTGTTATGATCTGATTGAAAGTCGATGTCTCCTGCCTGGTTATGATGTGAATATTGGATTCGCTGGTTTCAACCTGCAGAGGAGAGGCCAGAAATTTGATTGAACAGACATGTGACTTCGCGAGAACCATGAAACGAATGAAAAGTAGGACCTGACTTTTTAGATTTTGACTGGAATGAAGGAGTGATAGATTAGAGACTACTTACACGAGGCTATACTCTATGTCTGCGCTTTGTGTACAAGTCAAGTCAAGGCTGATACTTTCATGGACGGAATAAAACACTAAGATACGAACATGTGGGAAACGTTTATGCGTTGCAGCAGGCGCAATGCTGCATATTTCACGACGAGTTTGTTCCAGAGTTCACGAACATGATTAAGGTGATTAACGCCTCATTGTTGTATTATTGGTCTACTCATTTCATTGAGAAGTTAAGTTTGCGTATTTACCAACGCCGGTAATGTCGAAATATTAGTGCCCTTGAAACTTTGTTTATGACGATGTTTGTAAACCATACCTCAAAGGGCAAGCGGAAATCACACTGCAATTAAGTTTCCCCTTTTTCTTTTTTTTTAGTATATGACTTCAGTACCGAACACATAACAACAAGGAAATTATATATCTTTATATATCGAAACAAGGCAGGGCATTTTGGGCCAATAGGGGATGGTTTCCGTTTCTTTCCGTGTGCCTTAGCCAAATAGGGTCTGATCTGGGCTATTCCATCGACTGCTCCTCGACCTCACTTCCACCTGTACCCCCAAAAATGAAAGTTGTCAAATTATTTGTTGGATTAAAATTTGCGTGCGTCAAGTTTAATTGGCCTATTCCGTTCCTTGGCGAAAATAAAGTCTAGTTGAAGTCGAAGGGAAAGACAACTCATCTATTGGTCTAATCAGACTAACAACAATGAGCAACCACCAGCGATTTCCATCAACTCTTATATCAGTCAGTACCTCACTTTTCCGGTCTTGTGGCAGGTAGTCACATCGTTTTATAATTGGCCGTGATAAACATAGGAGCTTGTGAGTTTTCCGCCTTAATCTGCCGCTATCTTAGCCTATGAGATGGACTAATCAGGTCAGACCCTCTGAATAGTGTCGGTTAGGAATCTGTCTTTGCTTTAAGGGCTATAGTATTTATCTAATCACTACCTTACAACTCGAGTACAACTAAGCCTTCCACTCTTTCACGATATACATAGAAAGAAATGAAATAGTCACGAGCTACTCTGCGTAGAGCTCAAAACATATTATCCAATTGGTCTATCTTTCTTAGGCCTCTTTCATCGACTAAAAGTATTAAGGCATGTAAGAGTCACAACACCACACTTATCAATGAAGTCTTTTGACTTTTACGGAGATAGGTTGGCATAGCTAAGTATCTTAAAGCCAATGCTCTTAGGAACTCCAACTAATTCGTTCAACAGGGGCTCACATGTCTTTCCTCAGACCAAACCCAATGCCTAATAAATTCACTAGGGTTTTCTTCTTAGCTTTTTATCTTCGTTTTCTTCCAAGAACTCTGACGTCTGAACCTGGGCGTCAAGAACTGCTACCACAACTTATCACTTCTTCTATTTATTAACAAACCAATGGGTTGCATGGTGGATTGCTCGAGTCCAAACTTGGCGCTACTTGGCCGTTCGGAAATTCCACCAAGACTTACGCCTTTCGATAAGATCAAAACTCGACTACTCCATTTTCAAGCGTTCAATCTCAAGCCATCAATACCGTTTGTGCCGTACGCCTAACGCCGACAGCATCGTTTTACTTGCTGCTTTCCTACGCACTAACCGTCTCATCCGGACCACGGTGTTAGGTGTTAACAGCGTCGGGCGAGCGGGGGATGCATCTCGGTTCCGCAGTGAAGCGATTGACTTCGTACTGAAACCTTGTGGGGTATTATCATCATCGGCGTCAAATCGGGTGTAGATCCGATGGCTGGGCGCCCTCATAATAACAACGAAGGGACATGCATTCGTAAACATTAAGCCAAACGGGCAATTTTATCCCAGTCGCGTGCTCGAATCTACGTTTGACAGACAAGATTCGACATTGAAATGCGGGGAAGCCATCGAATCACGGACGCCAATGCGTGTGGTATTGGTTCCGGTCCGGGGTGTTCGGGGATGGCTCGGGAACAGTTCCGCCAAGTTGCCGGTCAGTGTATCGGTAGATGAGAGGCCCCCGACACTCATGGCAACGATATAAAGCGTCAAATCCTCACTGTTATATATAACTGACAAATCCATCAAGGTTCTCAATCTAGGTTCCATCAATCAGCTCAAAAATCCCGATCGACTGCATCCGAATTCACCATGGCGCCATCTCTTCATCCATTGATCGATAACGGCCTCACTAAAGGAGATCCCAACTTCTCGGGCGGCAAACTCCACTGCCACTGCAAGAGCAAGCCCGTGGAGGTCACACTTGGAGGCAACGTTGCTCACAACCACGCTTGCGGATGCTCAAAATGCTGGAAGCCCTCTGGCGCCCTCTTCTCGGTCGTGGGCGTTATCTCTAGAGATCAGGTCAAGGTGACCGCCAACGCGGACAAGCTCCACATTATCGACGACTCGGCAGTCATTCTCCGAAATGCCTGCAACGAGTGCGGGGTTCACCTTTACGGCCGCATTGAGAAGCCTCACCCCTTCAAAGGCTTGGACTTTGTCCATGTTGAGTTGTCGGATGAAAAGGGATGGCAGGAGCCTCAGTTTGCCGCTTTCGTGTCTTCCATAATCGAACAAGGATTCCACCCCAATGGCATTGATGAGGTGCGCGGCAAGTTCAAAGCAGTTGGGTTGGAGACATATGACACCTTGTCGCCTACGTTGATGGATCTGATTGCTACATGGACGGCGCAGCAGGCTGGCCGACTTCCTGCTAAGCTCTGAATGAGGATAAGGGTCTACAATGAGCAAGAAAACGGCATGTTTCTGGTAAACTAGTGCGACATAGCTAAAATAGTGTAGCGACAAAATTGCAAAATGAAGCTAGGCTTGGCCTTAACAACAAACCGATTTCTCATGATCATCGATGAAGCAGGGCATAGGTTGTCATGCGTCCCGCCTGCCAGAAATAGAAGTATATCAAATCATAGGAACATCAGGTTTGTGGGGTCTTTTGAGAACGTCGTTACAACCGATTACACAACCACATGGCCAAATATCCCAGACCACGATGTAGGAACAGATGGAGCAACGTCGAGGGAATGGCCAATGAGTCCGAGGTAGCTGTAGCAATCACAGTAAGAAAGTAAAATTTATTGAGTATCTCTCCACTTTCGGAAATTGCCTAGTTGGTCTGGAATCTCGATTTTCTTCTCTTCTGCTTGAACCTATCATGTGGTACCCAGTTCTGAAGTTACAAGCCTTGCATCACGCCATGGTTCCGAACAGACAAGAAACCCATAATGATAAAGACGAGCTTTAAATTAAACAATCAGGCATGTCAATATTCAGCACATAGGATTCTAATTTACATAAAAACCCGGGTAATGAGTATACAATCACTTTCTAAAACATCAAAAAGAGAATTAAATACGTGATTGATGGGTTGCCCGTTGAAGTCGAATCAGTCTTCCCAGCAGCAAGTTGGGAAAGTCTGCCGATCCAACAACAACAACAACAACAACCCCAGAAGAAAGAAAAAGAAACGAAAAAAAAACCACCAGTACCTTGATACTTAATATAGACGAACAAAGCAGGTAACAGCTTGGATCAATGAGCTCTTAGGAGGTAACAACTGGTCACTAATTTGTCCCATCCAACATTCTTACCGGCATAAATGAAAAATGAATGTAACGAAACATAAACTTTATTGTTCAATCGAACGAAAGTGTGCGTTCAGAATTTAGTCTTCGCGTCGCACGACCAACACGTGGTTGTGGAATGAAAGTCAGATCCTATGAATCTTTTCAAAAGACTTCCATGTTTTGAGAATATTAGCATCGAGAACGAGGTTTTTGAGAATGTGCCATACCTGTTAGATGATAAAGCCTTAGACCCTTGTCCTGCTCGCGATTACCGAAACTTCACTCGAGCAATCAGCGGCTGCATGTGGCATTTCTCCGGGTTAGCTCCTACGAGAAAGCAGTCCGAATGCGGAATTTCGTCACCTTAGTGTTGAAGAATGCCAACTGAACACATGGCCCAACTGCGCTTTGTACACGTGCATTGGGAAGTTTTGGGGCTCGAGAAGCGACTTTGATAGTCGCAAGTAAGGCTCTATCAGACGCCGGCGACAAGGTACCCTTAGGCAATACGGGCAGCATATGCTCAGTTTCTAAAAAATACTTGTCCGTTGAGCATGTTTTGACAGATCGGACAAACCTTTTGTCGGCTCAAGTCCGTCCTGTCGCCGTTTTCCTTGTGTTGCCCAGACACGCCATTTTCTTGGCTGGGCATGGTACTCTAAGCGGCTTGGCAGACAAGGAATACAGTTGCGAACCCCCCTGGGAGAAAAGTAACGCACGACAGGAAGCATGCCAAAAGTCGGAAACTAGAGACTGCAACTTTCATAAGTCGATGGAGTTGCATGCCACTGCCATCCCGAATAACCAATCATTTGGTCAAAACATTAGCAGCTGTTTCTCGTCACACATACATGAGCTTCATGCACAACGTACCAATACCCCATTGTCTAGTCGTAATTCGGCTGTATATTCGGGCCGCGAACACTAGTATTGAAAGTGCAGGGAAGAAAAATGTAATGAAGATGGCGGTCTGCTGGTGCGGCGGGGTTGGGATCATCAGCACATCAGGGTGCTCGGGGCGCCGAGCAACGAGGGAGGCGGACTCCATGGCGAGGAATGAACCCAGACGGCAGGCCTGTAAGTTGCAACCGAACTGCTTGGTGGGAAGAGAGATTGGCACTCAAGGCGAAGCTTTGACGGACTCCCCAGTTGATGAGGTGTGTTGTCCAGTCCCAAGGCACCGTGTCGTCACGGGCAGGGCCAAGAATCACAGAGTTGGCCAAAGCGGACCAGGAGAGACAGAGCGGTCAGATGGAGAGTAATAATCACAGACAGGGAGACTATTTTCCTTATGTAGATCTCAGGGTCATCATAAGAATGATCCACGATGTCGCAACATTTGCACCCTCCTCTCCAGGATAGCGGAGCCAGACTAGGCACTGCTGCTGCTCGAACGACAAAGCTAAACATGATACACAGGAAAATAAGTTTGACAGGCTTTAGAAGATAACCGCAGCGAGGCAAGGTTTCCTGCGAATCTCCTTAGTGGACTGTGTGATCCTGATTTCTCTTGTGTTCCATTACGGGGCCTGTAAAGGATGAGGGGGGCATCTGGTCTAGCTTCGTTTCCTTGCCAGGCACAATGATACTCCGTCGAAGTCGGCACGTCATTGGCTTCATGTAAATCTCGTCACCACAAGCGAGCGAACGAGAGGCTTCAAACTTAGAATGTCTGGCGGAGTTAACAGAAGCCAAGAGCAGGGCTGAAGGATAGTCTAACCTATGTAGACCCTTGTCCCGTCCATAGACTGCCGGTATGAGGGCGCGTTATATTGATTGCCGAGTGCTGAGGAACAAACCCTTGTGGCCCCCACGCTAAGAAGTCTTCAACTGCCGTTGGCAGCACGGCATTACTGTGCGAACTGTCTTTCAACGTCTGAAACATATCGATGCTATTCCCACAGCCTCGACGATGATTTTACATTTTTCGAGGTCAACCCGCCCAACTTCCAAGTTCTATCGACCATAAGTTCAGGTTCTTGCAACCGAGTGCTTCGAAAAACTAAATGGCAGACCGCAGGCAGTGTACTGACACCATATAAAGCTGTGCGCAGTGCTGATGACGCCGCCTTTCTATATATGTACGTCCAATGTTGTGTTAAAGTCCACCCCTCTATATTATTGAGATTGTTTCCTTATTCTAATTATAATTACTGTAGACATAAATCTCATGTACTTCGGATACAGAGCTTTCGATGTTCCTGATACCTTTGATGCGTCCCCCGCCATGTGGTGGTTCTTCATGGCGCGGATGTTCTACAACCCCATACTGGCATTTGTCAGAGCCTCTAACTTGGTTTTCCTACTACGCCTTGGGGGACAAAAACCTGGTGTTCGGTGGGCCGTCCATGACCTGAAATCGTCAACGCCGCCATGGCTATTGCTATCTTCCTGGTTGCCCTTCTGCAGTGTTTGCCAATCGAAGCTAACTGGGACCCGGTCGTCAAAGCCTCGGCACGTTGCGTCGATAACACTTTCCACGTTTCAATCTCCTGCCTGAATGTACTAATGGATATCCTCGTCCTTTTACTAACGTTCTGGATTTTCTTGGGCCTCAAGATGCCTCTCGGTGCCAAGATTGCAGTCATTTGCGTCTTCTTGGTTGGTACGGTGTAAGTCATGATGTTCTCAAGCTCCAGCTTCAGTCAAGCAATCAGGTACTAACAGCGGGCTCATCACCAGTGTTACTGTTGTCGCGATTATCCGTCTTGTAGCCATCTACAAACTCTTCTATGTCCCTCCCAACCCGAACAAAGACCCCTTTCACGACATCGGCGTCGTCGACAACACTATTGAAGTCAACCTTGCTATTATTTCCGCGTCGGCTCCGGCACTGCGTCCAATGTTTCACAAATGGTGGCCAAAGCTCTTCGGTGCCATCAGCTCTGGCAAGACCGGCAATAGTGGACTCAAGTATTAGGGTGACTCTTCCAGACCTCGCGCAACACTTCGCGAAGGCGACAACATCACGCTCAAGGACATGCGCATGACTCGTTTGCAGCATCATACCGAGATCCGAAGCAGCTCTCCTACCGGGTCGGAGGGGGAGATTATGACGTATAACGGCATCGTCCGTACAATTAATGTCAACTTGACATACGAATCAAACACCAGTGTTGGGAACGACTCCTGGTCTTCCACTGACTTCAGGACCGGAGAGAAACCCCAGAGCAAAGGAGATGTTATTTGAAGGTGCCTTGCTGTATGACAAGTCGAAAGGAACAGAAGACCGGAGTTTGGGAGGCAGCGTTCGATTTCCATGTTGGAGCAAAACCGAGATATCCCCGGGCCATCACCCGCCACCGCTTGTATAATACTTTTTGCTGTTACTTTTGACATGTGGAATCACATCAGCTGGAAGCTCTGCTACTATTATTTTGTTTTGGTCTCCCAATTATGTCCAAGGAAGCTCCCTTATGATTCCAGCCTCAACGGCCTCATCAGCTGTACCCTTCAACTCTTGTTACACAGAAAGAAGTCGGATTTTCTTCTTTTATGATCGGCATTTGGCTTACCTCGTTTTCCTTTCCTGTCCCAGGTTCTTGGCTCTCGTTCCCCGACCCATCAGCAACAGTCCGTTCGATCCACAGTTGCCTCGTCTCATTGCAACCATGATGGACATAATGGTCCATCTCCATGAAGCCAAGATTATTCTGTCCGGCTCTGGTTCGAGTTCTCTCAACGGTCACGTCCGACATGAGCTCCGTCTCCGCCGAGTTTGCCTCCTGTCCATGAAGAAGCCGATTCTTGACACCGCGGTCACCTCGGTCGCGTTCATTCCGTTCTTCTTTCCTAATTTGACGACACTGCCCTTGGAGACAGGGAGACGGTGCGAGAGGCGCCGGCCCTGCTCCAAGTCGCGCTCCAGATTGGTCCGCAGCTTCCAAACAATACAAATTTGCAAGCAGGCTTGGTCAGCAAGTATATCCTTGTCCTGCTGCGACTGTTGCCAGACATCCCCCATTTCCTGTTAGAGGGGTCTCTCGACGAGATTGGGGTTTCAGTACGCCCAGTCTTCTACTTGCTGCTTCTACACAACCGGCTTACTGACCATCTTCGTGGCAGGCTCTCATTCCAATCTTCGCTCGCTTACGCTATTTAGAGAACCTCGTGCTCATACCAAAGCAGCTGGTGGGTGTCTCAAATGGCGACAATCTCACTGAGCTGGCGTTCGAGCTGGTGCTGATGATTGGGGTTCTTTGCTACCCCTTGCACGAGGAGCCCAAAAAGAACGCACTCGATTTCTTCCGACAGTGCTCAAAGTTAGTCGAGGTGACTCTAGTCAGGGAGCAAGATTCCCACAGATTCACCCTCACAAAGGAGGACAGAATGAACAACGATCTCGACGCATTCGTGACGGATTCCTACGACCCCAAGGACAATGGACGATATGGGTACTGAGGCGTGCTGCCATGGCCAAATATTACCTCCCTGAAGTAGGGCATGATAAGCGACAAGTCTGGTAGATGACTTCTAGCGAGAGAAGGTACTGCAAGGGGTTTAACGCGGCTTCTGGGAACGGGAGTGAGGGTAGATTCTGTCTTCCCTACCAACTCAATCTTACGCCATGACCACAGTGTGGCAATCACCGGACAAGACATCGAGTATAGGCGACGTGTTCCCGGTCATCGGAGATGGAGGTGAAGACTCTTGTCGCTTCAGTCAACGATAAGACCTCCTCGTAATGGGTACAATTCGTGGTGTGGCAACAATGAAAGAGCCATCGAGAGCGTAGGATGTGGCTTTTTTGGTAGAGGGCCACTATGTTAAGTCCTCGGGGGACAAAGGTTTGTATTCGTTGAATAACCACCATTCCAAGGCTGTCGACTTGTAATTGAATACGCCAGCTTCTTATATGCGTCACCTGAATGTTCCTTTCCATCTTATCTTTGGCTCTACTGCGTGATGGGTGGACTGCAAGCTTCAGTGCAGGTGTTCGAACTCTGCATACAAAAGTCTTGATTACAGATTCTGGGAAGTGTTCTTGCTTGCAACTCGCCGTGCAGCTTCACAGCTCTGAACGCCTGTATTGCGCCGTCACCGACCATCGGTAACGCCTCAAGCTCTGATCTCATGGCAAAAGAACTCTTCGGCCCGACGGAGCCCTCAAGTGGTTTTCGGATGTATGCGACTCATCGTGCCATAAGCAAATACAGTCTTTCTGGTAGGGCGTTTGCACGACGACATAGCTGCGATGGGGGTTGCATACGAAAGGCCGAGAGACTTAGTTGACAAGTTCATGACCAAAGATTAGTATACCGGCCGTGTTATTTGGGCATATGCTTCGCAAAGCCGAGCGGGACAAACGACAAGGTAAACCACCCCAATATCATTTTGAAATTTGCAAGCTATTCGTTTGATAGCACGACTGGTATCTCAAGTGTTTGCCCCTGCTATAGTAAACTCCAGGCAGCCGAGGATGGTATTGTGGAGCAAATTTGGATACGATTCTTTGACTCGTTCACACAATTCGGACTCTAAGCTCGTCGTCACTACAGATACTGATTGGCGAGTCTCATCTGTTTACATAGTTTGATGTTCGGGAATGTGGCCGAGAAGCCTAACCAACTCGGCGTGGGGCTTTAACATTGAAGGAACGTCACAATCAATAGCCAGATGTTTGTGTTGAATAGGTATGTCATTATATGCATCGTGTATGCACTTGTCTAGCTAAGGGTTGGCAACCAGTCTGTTTGTCTGCAAGACCAGCAACGGCCGGGGAATCATTTGACGCGGAAATCATTTACAACCAAATGAAGTTGCATCCGCCAGTAAGGGAGGATGCAAAACATGATGGCATTGAAACAGGATTAAACCTTCTCAGAAACTTGAGTGTGGGTGGCGTCATCCTGAGCAGCAGCGGTAGGCTGGTTGGAGCCAAGGAACTTGGTCTTCTTGAGCTGGTTAAGCTCGTCCTCCTCGCTGTCGAGATGCTTGAAGCAGAACCAGAAGGCAACACCGCCGACAAAGGCGATGATGGCAACGGAGGCGTAGTTCCAGACCAGCAGAGGATCCTCGGACAGAGGGGTCCAGGCCTGACCAAGAGCGGCGGAGACGGCACTCATGGCCAAGTTGACGGACATGACGAGGGACTTCATGTTTTCGGGGGCCTTGGAGAAGGCGTACTCGTACGAGGTGACGTTGGTGAAGATCTCCGCAAGACCGATAAAGATGTAGGGGAGACACTGGGCCCAAACGTTGATCTGGGCGGGACCCTCCTCGCAGATGGTGGCGTGGTCACCGCAAGGAGACATCTGGTAGATGTAGTGCTGCATGACGGTGGCACCAACCATGGCGGCGGCGGCAAAGAAGAAACCAGTGGTCATACGCTTAATGGGGGTGAAGTTGAAGCCCATCTTGCGGAAACCAGGGTAGACAAAGTGGTCCAGAATAGGGATCATGATGATAATAGACAGAGGGTTGAGGTTCTGGATAACGTCGTTGGGGGCACCGCCGAGGACCATGGAACCAGCCTGCGAGGTCAGGTTGTTGGTCATCTGGTTGTAGGCGAGGAAGAACACGGGCAAGAAGAGGAAGACCTTGCAAGCCTTCAGACCACGGCGGACTTCGTCAACCCAGGCATCGTCGTAAGTCAACCAGCCGGGGCGTTCGGCAACAGGGATGTTGCTGGGCTTAGCATTCTCCCAGTTCAGCTTAGTGTAACCGCCGGAGCGCTTAGCAGCGAAGCTGGACATGCGGAAAAACTTCTCGAGAACGGAGCCGGTGGGGGGAGTGAGGTGGTAGTTCTTCTTGTTCATGAAGAGGACAACAGGGCAGATGATGAAGAGGATGGTGGGCAAGAGGAAGG
Source organism: Colletotrichum tofieldiae (assembly GCA_022836555.1). Taxonomy (NCBI): domain Eukaryota; kingdom Fungi; phylum Ascomycota; class Sordariomycetes; order Glomerellales; family Glomerellaceae; genus Colletotrichum; species Colletotrichum tofieldiae. Next base: position 152,203 of record BQXV01000008.1, on the reverse strand, counting down.
CGAGCCAGAAGCTGTGGTATTTCTCGACGAAGACCATGGAGATCTGACCGCCGGTGGCACCGACGTTGATGGCGAAGTAGAACCACAGGAAGATACGGGTGTTGGTGACGGCGGGGTCGACAATGACGCGCTCGCCCTTCTGGACCTCAACGCGCATGCGGGTATCCTTGTTCTGCTCAGCAAGCATGGGAGAGATGTTGGCCTTGAAGAGACCAGTACCGCAGCACAGGGTGAAAAGGCCGAGGAAGAAGGGGGCGAAAGCGACCTTGCCCTGGGCCAGGACGCCGGGGGCAGCAGAGATGACGAGAATAACGTGGGCAATGGTGGAGACAGCAATGGCGATGTGAATGACCTTGTAGCGACCAAGCTTGGCGTCGGCCAACCAGCCACTATACGGAATGTCAGTTTAACTGTCGACCAAGTTTTGAGGAGCAGGGGAATATCATCATACCCGAAGAGAGGGACGAGGTAAGCCCAGAACTGGTTCACCAGAGAAACACCCTGGGAAGCTCTCTGGCCCATACCAAGAGCACCGGCAGGGATGTCGGCGCCGTAGGTAGCACCCGTCTTCGAGCCAGGGGGAAGGGGGCGCATGACGAAGTTGGTGTAGAGGACGGAAGAACCATAGTATGAGAAACGCTCGCAAAGCTCGGCGAAGGCAATGGTGTAGATACCCCAATGGATAGGGCCAGAGACACGGCGGAGGGTGTTGAGCTCCTCCTCGGTAGGCTTGTCCTCGTAGTCATCGTCGGACTTGGAGTCGTAGTAGTTGTCCTCAAGGCGAGGGGCGGCGGCAGCGGTCACGTCGAAAGAGCCGCGAGTCTCTCTGTCGGTGCCCTGGATGGTGGCCGAGGGAACATGGGCCTTGGCCAGGACATCGTCCTGGAGACCTCCAGCGTTGCTCATGTTGAAGCGGGAGGAGAGTTTCCTGTCGATAGGGGGACCAAGAAGTTGAGAGGGGTTGGTGCAGGAAGTCCCGTGTGGGAATTTAACGAAAGACACGAGTTAACGAGTCTTTGACAGCAATTGACAAGTGGGTCGAACGAGGACCTGAGCTGTTGGCCGTTGGGAAAAGGCTGCTGATCGCGAGAGAGAAGGGGAGGGGAGGCCTTCGTCTGAATGAGCGCCTCGAGGCAGTTGTTTTATATTTCGCAGCAGAGGCAGTGGCAGGTCGCATCACAACTGCATTCGGCAACCGGTAGGTATCCGCAGATACCTAGACAGACATGGGTAGGATGCTTTAGCGCATGGGAGTGGGGGAAGGGGAAGTGGGCAAGGGGAGGGGTGTCATGGACATGGACTCATGTCTGGCACACGGACGGTGAAAGGTGGCATGGGATGGCGTGGGACGGGCCAATCGATCAAGAGGGGGCAATGTTTGCTTCATCAACAACAAGGTTCCTGGGCACAATGCTCGTGCGCGCGGGCGTGCGGTGGGCGCCGCCGGGGGTGGAAGTTCATCTCGCGTTGCCCGTAACCATCGCCACGGGACAGGAGGCAAAAAGGGCTATTCACGCTCGCGCTACCTCTTAGTTGGGTAGCGCTACAGAGCGAACAGCAACGCCGTGGACGACATGATGCCCTCGGAGGCGACGGGGTCGAGGCCGGGCGGGCGTGGTGTCGGAACAGGGGGGCATTGTCGCATCAGACTCGAGGTTGAACGGGCAGCGCGCGCAGGACGACGCAGGGTGCAGGGAAAGTTGCAAGCTATGGAACCAAAGGCAACGCACGATCCAACAGGTGAGAGTCTTCTCCCCTACTGCGTAGTAAGACCAGGCTGGACCGAGACAGAAGCCACTTGTGGATGAAGGCCAGCTCCAGTCACAGAGAGATGATGGGCCCTGATGGGCCTGATGGACCGTGATGGACCGTGATGGACTCCAGGACAAATGGCCCGATTAGGCAGGTCGAGGAATCGGGGGTTGCAGATAGGCGGCGGCGTTGTTGGGTGTCTGAGGTTGGCAATGGACGGACACGGTAGGCAGATACCCTCTGCTTTGAGATTTGCGATTCGCTATTCCATCCACTCAACTACAATTGGCCAGCAACTCAGCACTCTCCCTCATATCAGCAGCTTGCAGATTTCTGCTTCCCAGCCATGAAAAAGTCGGCCAGCAGTGGTGGTGTGAGCTTGACGGCACTGCCAAGGACCTCGGCGGTAACGTTGATCGACCTTGGCATCGACGCCACTGTGCCTGCCCAAGGGCCGTCATTGGAGCGTCTGTCGGACCTGACTTCTGTATCTGTGCTGGTACGAGGCACTCGCAAGGTCGTTGGCTTTTGTGTTGGTGTGATGGTGCAACAAGAGATGGCCACCCGTATTGGCGTCCTCTCGGCTTGCGGGAGAGCGTCAAGTTGCCTGGCCTGCCCTGCTGCCCAGCTGCGACCTGGCTTCTGGCGCGGCTTCGAGAATAAAGTGTAGTCTGCACGATGGGCGGGAAGGGTTTGAGTGGGCTGGTGATAACCGAGAGTGCCACACCAAGCCATTGATTCGCTGATGTGCCACATAACATGAAAGGATTGCCGTTGATTAGCTACATTAGTGCACGCAAATGGCTATGTCCGATATGCTGCGTCCCTCTGCTACCGAGAAAAACTAGGCCGTCGAAGTTTGGTGGATGATGCGAAGGCGCATCTTACACCATTGCTCTGTGGTGATACGCTTCGCCAAGTTTCAGTAACGGTGCGGGAAGGGGAAGGTGATCTTGCGACGGCAGCCCTCGATAGAATAGGAATGGGTGTCTACGGCCTTGGCCCAGCGTCAACCAGAAGAGGGGGTGAGAGTGCGTGCATCTGACGCCCTAGGATAGGCATTGAGTTTGTGTTTTGAATGGCAAGGTTAGGTTTAAGAGCCGAAGGTTGCCGCATCTGCGTATGACGCTGCCACTGTTGAACTGCCACTGCGGCCGGTCGACACTTCGTCGTTGATGGATGCCCTCCCAAAACTCCCTGCTAGTCCAATACCAATGCAACTCTTCTCTGAACGTCCTCTTCCCCAGGTTACTGACGCGTCGCACTACGCGTAGCTGCTCATCAACTCCTCACGCCCTCGTGCTCGGGTATCCATCCACGTATCCGCAGACGCACAGGAAGAGCCCAATGCCCGAGCAAAGTCGCAGCTCTTTGCCGTGCCACCAACGGGCCCCCGGCGACCTTCCCAAACGATAAGAGCCGTCGCGGCGGTCCATGAGCTTAATGTCGCGCCGTCTACGGCCTCCCCTGTTTGGTTGGTTCTGAGGGGAAACCATCCCCAGTTAGGCCACACACCCCGGGGGATTTTTGTGTGCAGTTCTTGGAAGGGCCCCATCTCAAGGTCCTTTTGGATCAGCCTTCACGGCGAGATAGACCAATCAGGTGTGCGGTTCGTATCAGACTCTCTCTCCACTGAATAACGCCGAAATTGTGCAGGCTGAAGGGGGTTAGGGGAATGTGGGAGTGCCCGGTCTCAGACGATGCTAGCACAAATGTGCGGATGCCTGCCCAGACGTCTCAACGCCCCCAAAGCGTTTCTCTTAGTCAAAGGATGCCAGATTCCTGGGCAACGGCCTCCAGATTCCAGAGACATTGCCAGTGCCCGCAACTAAAGTACGGGGTTTCAAGGGACCATATGGAAAAGGTGGTACTCCGCGCAGCGCCGGACGAGTACGAGGCCAGGCAATGGAAGATACGGTCTTGGCTTCATGTGCTAATCAAAAGTGCCTCCGTCTGTCACGTTTTCGTCGAAAGCCAAGGCTCGGTTGCCAGCATGTTCCAAGCTCTGCATCAATTGCTTGTAATCTTGGCTTTACAATTCGCAGTAGCGCTGCCGAGGTATCTCTGCAAAATTTCGCCTCGTCCAAACCCCCGCGACATCAAAGCCCGCATGCAGCTGTCGCAGTGTCGCGTGCCAACACCTTGTTGCGCCCACTCGGTGCGTATGTGCCGATGTGAGCAAATGGAGTACACAGACCAGACAAGTCTCGTCTTGACGAAGTGAACTAACCCCCGGTGGGATGATTTGACAGATTGTCAGTGTGTGGTGGGTGGCGCGAGCAGAGCTGGCCACACCACTCGCAGCTTGTGTGACGCGGGATGTCGCATCAAATCATCACGGCATTGCCAGAGGCGACTGTTGGATGTGCGTATCTCGATGAGGACACACCCGAGAAGGATGAAAGCCTGATCTCACCGACTTGTCCATAGAGGAAAGGCGATAAGCCGTCTGTGACGGTATTGAGAAGCCTTCTCAGTAAGAAACATCATCACTGGCCTCACTTTATCTTGGCTGCCGGATTATTGAACCCCAAAGAGGCATGTGAGTCGCTCCGTTTCACTGGCTGGGTTTGCGCTTCAGGCCGGTGGGCCTTGTTAAATGTCTTGCGCCGCAGAATGCCAATATCTGGCGCGGATTGTGGGCAAGAGGTCAATGGCTTCGCGCTTCGTTCCCTTGCTTCTTGGAGCGAAGGTACTATGAGAGCTTGATGAGAGTGCCCACTGTCCGATAAACCGGCGAGGTCATCGTTTCTTTGCCTCCGTCCATGAATCAGGCATTCCAAACCTATCGAATCCGATGGGCCAACAGGCAAGCCACACAAATTTGGAGGGTGTGAGAGGGGGACCGCTCATTGGGACGAACGCCGGGACGAACGCCTGCACAATGATGGAGTTGGAATTCACGGGCGGGACGGGTTAGAATGCGAAGATAAGTCCCCTGTCGGGCACCATGCAAGTGGCGTCCGGGGGGCTTGGGCAAGCCATCATGTCCTGGAAACTCTCCGCGTGCCCCTCAAACAGGCTGTGACCACACCATAGACAATGGTCTCTGAGCGGCAAGACGCGAGGTTATCAGGACGTCTGTTTCTGTCGCCGCACAGCGTGCCCAGCTTCTGCCCAGCCGCTTCAGTCCTTGCCGAGATTGTGCTTAGGGCGATAACCCCAGCCGAGAGGCCTGCGAGAAGAGGACGAAGGGTAGCAGAGGCTCGCCGCGGCAAAGCTTGACAGTGCTTGAAGGCGTTGCTTTCGACACGCAGGCCATGCCTACTAGCCCTGAGCCAAGGCGACGCCGTGACGGGATGGGCGCTGGCGCAGCGGCCTCCAAGAGGACACGGCAGCGCCGAGGACTGGGCCGAGTGACACGGAGAGAACGGCGGAAAAGGCTGGGAAAAGCTTGTTATCGACATCACGTTACAATTGACTGGCTAACGATATGCTACCTGGGGCAGCTTGTGAACCCGATCGACAATCGTTGAGTCATGATCTCATCTAGTTCATTGACAACAAAATGATGCAGTTGGGGTGAACTGCAGACACTGGAGAATCAGGTGAAAGGATCCGTCCGGTGCTTGGTGAACCTGCAACCGCCCAAACAACCTAGCAAAGAACCATCATTTGTCAGGAAGACGGGGAACATCTTGGCAGCTGCGAACCGATCAACCGACTTAGGGTGCGCCGATGGTTGCCTCGGGCTGCTTGGCTAGGAACTTATGATCTGTTCCTACCTCTTGGTATTCACAAGCAGATCCAATGACGGGAGGCACAGCGACGAAGGAGATGAGTGCGGATAACTGACAGTCCCGTCCGGTGAGAGTAATCCACCGTGCCTCAGAGTCGTGCAACAAGAGGCGACATTCTCCGGAGGACTGTCCACTTTTCGCCATCCTGCTGGTGAAGTTGCCAAAATATTTTAGCAAACATTTTCCCAGATGGGGCGCTAGGGCGATGGCGTCATTCGCAAAGGTCCGAAAAAACAAACGTGAAAAGGCTTCCATCAGCGCCGTCTAGGATTTGAGCGGTCAGGGCTAGGCGCGCCGTTGTTTTGGCAAATGTCAACTCCACAAACTTCCGGGCAATCTCCATCTCAACTCCAGGCGAGCTACATGGGTGGTCCACGACTAGTCTGATCAGCAGAGTGAGCCTACTACTAGTCTCGATGGCCCAGAGACCTGGACTTCTGAAGAGATGGGGGCCCGGATCGTGGATGACAAGGATGACAAAGAGTACGTAAGCACCAAAGATAGAGAGAGATACGGGTGCTGTCTTTCTTACTCAAGACTATGACTTGTCTTGGTTAGATAATCCAACACAGCAGCCGTGTCATCCCAGGCTTGATGCCGACATCTACCGACATGCCACTTTCGATAGGCCAGGACATGTTGGTGCCGCAGGAGTCTTCACACCGTGGGAGAATGCAGTGCCGGGAAAGCAATGGGCTGCCTTTGGCCAGTCATGTTCAGAGAAGACCTGCGCCGCGTCGGGGTTATCGGAACCGGCTCGGTCTCTTCCATTCCCCCCTCATTTGCCGTAGACGCCTAATTGGTGGCTAAGTCATTACCCACCCTCTTCGTTTGGGGGGTATTAGACGAGCGCTGGATGCCATTACCAGCCGTCGCAGCACAACCCCAAGCTGACGCCGGGACAAGGAGACGATTCGCTCAACCACACTTCAAGTTAGACTTGCCTTCATTCGGAAGCTTCCCTCGTTTCTCTGACCAGATCGTACCTCGAACTGCCTGAAACTATCAGCCCCGAGTGCGATTGAGGCTGCATATGCACATCCGCCTTCCCGTCGCTGATTAGATACGCGTTGCCAAGCCTGCCCAGCCGACTTGGAGATGCCGAATGGAGTTACCGTTACCCGGAACCGACTCATATCGCCAACACCAATTCGTGAACTCGCAATACCTGACGCACTCTGCGCTCGCCGTTGATCGCGTCCAGAACCAACTCTCGCTACCTCCCTTCCATTCTCGACCCCGCGCTGCCGCAAACTTGCATGAAGCCAGTCCGCTCGCCAATCCGTCTCTGTTGGCTGACAACCCCGCTACACAAGTCAGCCGTGGCTCTCGCTCGCCGGGAATCCTTACGCTCCGCCCTGCCGCGCATCGACGCCTCCATAAACCGCCCTGTCGGATCCAGACTCTTTGCGAACATGGTTCAAGTCACTCAGCTCAAGGTCGCCGTTCTCGACGATTATCAGGGCATCTCGGAACCCCACTTCAGCAGGCTGGACAAGTCGCTCTTCAATGTTACCACCTTCAAGGACACCCTGCTGCCCTACAACTACCCCGAAACCCCTGAATATGCTAGGGATGCCTTGGTCTCGAGGCTCGAGCCTTTCGATGTCATATGTAATCACTTCCCTTCTCATCCGTAGAGTTGCTACATCCGGCCACAGCTCCAGCAGCCCGCCCACCCGCCAGCGCTCAACGGCAAAAAGACGTACACTAACATGCAGCACAAGGCACCATGAGGGAACGCACCCCGTTTCCCAAAGAACTCATCGCGAGACTGCCCAAACTCAAGCTTCTTCTCTCCACCGGTTTGCGCAACAACAGCCTCGACCTCCCCGCTTTCAAGGAGCGCGGCATCCCCGTTGCTGGCACTGCGGACAAATCCACCGGTAAACAAGTGGGCACTAACAGCACGACTGAGCACTGTGTCACACTCATCCTCTCGCTGGCACGTAACATTGCAAGCGATGACCTCGCCGTCAAGTCGGGCCTGTGGCAGACCGCGCTAGCCATCGGCCTAACAGGCAAGACATTCGGTGTCCTTGGGCTGGGACGCCTCGGTGTCTCGACGGCCAAGATCATGCACCTGGCATTTGGCATGAAGATCATTGCTTGGAGCTCGAACCTGACGCAAGAAGCTGCCGATGAGAAGGCCAAGGCCGAGGGCTTGCCCGTCGAGGGGCCTGATGGGGAGAAGACCTTTAAGGTTGTCAGTCGAGATGAGCTTTTCAGTACTGCTGACGTTCTCAGTGTTCACATCGTACTCTCTGACCGCTCCCGAGGGCTAGTCAAAGCTGATGACCTTTCCAAGATGAAGAAGTCGGCGTTGTTCGTCAACACTTCTCGCGGACCGCTGGTCGTCGAAAAGGACCTGCTGGACGTGCTGAAGAAGGGCGGCATCCGGGGATGTGCTCTGGATGTCTTCAACCTCGAGCCGTTGCCTTTGGACAGCGAGTGGCGTACGGTGAAGTGGGGACAAGATGGACGTAGCAGAGTGCTGCTCACGCCTCATATGGGGTATGTTGAGGAGAAGACGCTGAATGCTTGGTATGAGCAGCAAGCGGAGAACATTAAGAGATGGCAATCGGGGGACGCTCTTGTCAACGTACTTGCATAAAGCAGCGTCAACAAAGAGGTGGCTGACCGAAGCCGGTTGTAGCTGATGGGAATGATGAACTGAATACGAAGTTGATAGTTTTAGTGTTTTAAAGGGAGCCATCAACAATAGTCTGGTAGGAATTTATTAGACAAGACGTCTGCCTCGCTCTCAATTCTTAAAAGGCGATGCTCTTCCCGTTTGTTGGTGACCAAACCCGTGCAGTCCGAGGCTATTAATCCCAACAAGAAGAGAAGAGTCGTAGTAGCTGAGCCATAGAGTGTCATTCTATGAGCGAATTCAGTACACATTGGACATGGGCTTGCTTTTGACGAATCTGTAAAAAGAACCTTTGCCTCACGCCATTAAAATTCATCTCAGAGTAGTGACCTTAGTCTAATGAGGTCATTGACAGTACTTACATTCGCAGAAGTCTACCAACTTTTGGAAGCCCATTACCTTTCCTGATGGGCTGCTTGAGGGTTTACAAGTTTGAACGATGGCTGGCCACTCCACGGCTTGTACATTGTCACTCGAGCTTGCTAAATGAGCTGAGCTGGCCCTGGAGATCAACCTTCTTAGCCGCCGCCCATGCCACCGTGGACATCACAGAAGCTGCCCTTGCGGACCCAGTTTGCCTGTATGTGTACTGTCGAAGCATCTTTAAAGGTCGAAAGGCCCTTTGTTAACTTAGCTATGCCTTATTCAGAGACACATCCTGTGAAAGAAGAAGTTCCAAAAAACTGGAGGAAGTGCGTGATCACTTGCCGGCACGGTTTCCTGATGCTTGTGGCAAGTCTACTAGGAAGTGTAAACACGCCGTCGAGTCACACATGCTGAACCCGCCCATCCATGACGGAACACGATATCCTATGCCCCATTCAGCTGGACCTGGTGTCATAAATATGACTAGAGAATAGCGGTTGCTTCCTCGTGAAAACATCTTCCCCTCTTGCCTTGGTTACACTCAAATTCTCCATCATCTTTGCTCTTAGTGGCTATCAACTGTCGGCTTTATCTGTTGCAGTTATGGCGAAAGTTGTATGATCGGTTCTTCTGTTTTTCGTATTTTACCCGCTTGTTCCGCATGCTCTACTGCCTAGGGTAGACTACTACGACTATAGCTACTGCTACCTCGACTCGCTCAACACTGTCTGTCTTTCATTCGAGCATCATAGGCCTACGGCTGGCTTGAGTTGGGCGCTATTGATGCTACTCTACGAAGACCAGAGAACTCTTTATACTTCGCTGTGAAACTAGTCTCCAATCAGTCGGCCGGACCTCATACAGCCGGTTGTTTCAGAGATTGAGGTTCTTGTGCCCGTGGCCGGCCTCGCATGGAAATCCTTCTTCTTGTCCCCAGGCCATTGTCGATCTGGGAGCAATATGTACGGCACTAGGGCGCCTTTCAGAGGTGGTGCAGTTATTTAGCAATGCCAGTCATGTCAGTGATTATATTGGTACCACGTGGTGGCCATGGGACTGATAATATTAGAATCCCAGCTCTGACTACTGTTAAGTTACTCGGTCACTCATCAAACCCCCTGCTTCAATATCTGAAAGAACTTTTCTATCTAACGAAGAGTACTTCTCCTTCTATAACGACCGATTGTGTGCCTTGGCCCCTCACTGTCGGCCTAACTTGTCCTAACTCGACCCCTGATCACCCTGTCATGATCCTAAATACTGTAATGTGGTCTGACGTAGGAGAACTATTCTAACTGTTGCGTCAAAGAGACGTAGGGACAAATGGCAAATTACGACATCCTTTCGTGTTTTTTTTTTCATGCGCTGGTTTCTAGTTAGGACGATATTGTATACGATCGTCCCATTTATGGTCTGAAGACAGCCATTGAATTTAATCTTGCGGTGCTCAATATTGTTCTGGTAAGCCGGCTCGCAAAACATATGCCCCTAAATCGTACTTCATGGGATGCCGATCCCCAATGCCCTGACAACTTCACCGCGTTCCATGCAGGGCTGCCCCTGGAATATGAAACAAAGTTTGAAGTCGTTTCCATTACTACCAATACTATTTTTCTTTTACTTAATTGGCACAATCAACTTCTACCGTAATAAGATTGACTTTCACTCGCAGGGGATCCCACGGCAGGTGCTTCAACAAGCCTAACACTTTCTCTATTCCAAAGAATCAGGCTCGGGTCCCATTTTACCCCGCTTAAATTATGATAAACAGTGCTGAAAGACTTTCATAAGCATTTCACTGCCTAAATCATGATCGTCATCTTTTGCCGTCCTGATTGTTTTATTTACTACGTATTTCGTTTTACTATGATGTGATGAGCATCACGTCTTTAAAGCCATACGATCTCTTAGTGTACTAGAGTAAAACCGCCGAATGATGGCGATGTTACCTGTGAAACTCTTTCCTTCCAGGGCGTGGTTGTCGCCAACGTACGTCTAGTTACCAACGATCAGTAAGCATGCACTAAAGCAACCGAAAGACTCAAACCACGCTTGTCCCCGGACTGCACTGGCCAAGTTTATAAAGCTAACCTTAAGTTTATGCAATGTATTTTCCTGTTTCAATCGCAAAAACATTCCCGGTAAGGAATCGTCTTAGCCAAAATCAAGCTTTGAGCTAATGTTCTAGCATTTCAAACCCCTCCCCCAGAAATTAGTCGGCAGCTGTACGCAGTAGTTGATGGAAAAGCGAATAGAGTCAGGATGAACTTTAACCCCAAATGAGCGGTACAGCTGCTGCACGGTAACTAACTTTACTCGGCCAAGGTTGCACAAAGTCCTCCAAGAGACTCCCCTCCTCTAAATACTGGCGACTGACACCGACGATCAGAATTTTAGTTTACTTGACTTGTGACATGACTTTTAGGTCGTGGTGGATCTATGAACTTTTGAAGGTGTTACCGCCCTCATTCTGTCTTCAAAGCTTCCGAAAAAAAAAACAGTGGTTGCTTCTCGTCTGCGCTGCCGATACCTCTGGTCGTTCGGTCATTCACGTGCTAACCTCGGCCTGGTCAAAGTCATTGAACGACTGAGCGCAACATTTCCCCCCCATCAAAAACGAGACTTGGAGACAGGATTATCCTGTCTCGATCCGAGGGGCTCGAAGGACTGAAGGGTTCATTTCCTGTTCGGCGAATGCATCATCATAGCCGTCGCTATTCCGCGGGCACAAGTATCAGATGGTCGGAAGGCAGCATGACGCTTCTCAATGTTTCAAGCACGATTCCGACTGTGACGACGTGCGACCACAGGTCTGGAAGGTTCTTTGTTTGATCAAGAGGGTCCGAAAGCCGTAGCATCTTGCAAAAGTATCGCAATCGCACCAATTACATCAGCAGGAAGTTCGGGCCACGGCTAACGACGCCAAACACAGGGTTTTTGACAAGGACAGACAGCTTTGGAAAGGTTCCAAGCTTCGTTTGTTTGTCTTGTTCAGATCGAGATTTCTCCTAACTGGCTCCAACGCTTACACGCATGAACCCTAAGATGATCGGATTGTAAGGCACGTGGACCCAATGAATCTATAGTCTGTGTCATTTCAACGCCTCCTGGGCCACCTTTTACTGCCGTTATTGCAAGTTTCACACCTTCAGATTGGAGCCCGACCTGCTGCACAATGAATTTCCAGCGAGACCCAAGTATAACGTCACCCTTGCTTCGATTCGGGATAACAAATCGATCACTGCTGTGTGTCACAAAACTTGATTTACAGCACGTTCTTGCTGATAATTCAGTAGCAGTAAACCTGGCGTCGTCATCATCGCTAAAAGGTGCTGGAGCGGCACAAAATGTACTGACGATGGATGTTGGGCATCGGACAGAGTTTCTTCATTAAGCAAGGATGTCGCAGCCGATAAAAGTATTAGAGCTCCTTTGATTTGAAAAACAGCCCACCTATCAAGTCTCTGGTTCCGATTACGAGTTCAGTTTAAGCCGCTTCCAGTTCGGAACCCCGACACCGTTTCGGAGGCATGTTAGGATGGCATGTCTAACGTCACTGAGTTGGTGACGACACCCTCTGACGTAGAAGCAAGCTTGAAGCAGATTTTGCTGGCATTGCGCTGCAAACGACTTTTTATAAGATGCAATCAAACCTCCGCTTGGCTTCACTCTGCTTCCAACATTCATTAGATTTCTCAACTTCGATTCTCTATCAAGACAATTCATATATTTATTAAGTTGACCCTAAAGGAGCTAGCATGAAGTTTATTACTATCTTCTGTGCTCTGGTGGCCTTAGACATCAGTGTGGATGCTCTTCCGGTTTTGACAACTAGGGCAGAAGGCCCAGATAAGTTAGTGATAGCATTTTGTATCGGTACTCCAGTCCAACTAACTCAATAAGCGACATATCTGCACACAAATGCAGAGATGTTACACCGGGTTCAGAACAAGCACAATCCTCCCATCCCGACTCGATTGTCGACACAGCTCTCCCTGGCCTCGTACAAGCAAAGGACACCGTGGAACAATCCGAAGTGGACAGCGCTGAAGATGCTGTTCCTGATAACGCCGATCTTGAAGCGGAAGGGCTGTCGAAGTGGAAGAAGAAGGGCAAGAAAGACAAAAAGAAGGGGTGCAAGCCCGTACCGGCTCCCGCGCCAGTGCCGGTGCCGGTCCCAGTGCCGGTGCCCGCGCCAGTGCCGGTACCCAAGCCCGAACCCAAGCCCGAACCCAAGCCCGAACCTAAGCCTGTACCGGTGCCGGTCCCAGTGCCGGTGCCCGCGCCAGTGCCGGTACCCAAGCCCGAACCCAAGCCCGAACCCAAGCCCGAACCCAAGCCCGAACCCAAGCCCGAACCCAAGCCCGAACCTAAGCCTGTACCGGTGCCGGTGCCAGTGCCGGTGCCCGCGCCAGTGCCGGTACCCAAGCCCGAACCGAAACCCGAACCCCAACCCGTACCGGTGCCAGTGCCGGTGCCCGCGCCAGTGCCGGTACCCAAGCCCGAACCCAAACCTGAACCTAAGCCCGAACCCAAACCTGTACCGTCGCCGTATCCGCCTGCAGCAGAGGCTGTTCCGGCTAGGGGTTCTACCGCCAAGCGTTTCAAAGCGTAGTCAAAGCATAATGTTAACTAAAACAAGCCAGCGACCAGTTTAATCTATTGAAAATGGGATTGTCAATGGTCCTCATCTTTTTAAGAATTACGATAGCATTACTTTCCTTGTATTTCATAGCAATCGAGTGTAGTCAAACATTTAAACAGATTGATTATCACATAGCTCTTACCGTATTTTATCAAACAGATGACCCCTTTCAATTTCTCTACTTACCATCTCCCTGTATAGTAACCTTTTTGCGCTGTGAGCGCTCAGTTGCGCATAGCATTCAAACTGTCCTATTTTGGTGGCCATATCCATTCTGGTTACACGCCCGACACTCTAATGTCTTGTGTCTATTTTTGACCAATAGACCAACGCATATGGCCTTCATCTTGACAATAATGTTGGGTTTGATTTGAGAAATAATATGTGTTCAGGTAGTTCAGCATTCAGTACCACAAAGTTCCGCAATACATGCCAGTGACCATCTACCAGCACACCCAGACCCGAACGAGACCCTTCAGCTGCTTACACATCTCCCGAAACCAATCACGGCGGCCCCGTAACACTCCGTCATCAGCCGGGGTCCTGTGTGGGGAATGGTTCAAGAACTGTGTCAGGCACTCCAATGAGAGCGTTTGGGGAAACGAGTTTTCGCATTTCAATACGAAAATTTAATTATATGGTACCCAACACCATTTCCCTCATCTGCATTTTATCTCTCTAGAGGAGGCAATTTCCCCTTCAAACTTACGCAATACATGATTCATTTGATTGTTTCTCCGAATTCTCCTAGCAATGGTCTTGACTTAGTGACCTGCTGCTGCGCTGACGCAACATGCTGGTTAGGTCTAGCCGTGAGCATTTTCTTCGACCTTCCGATCGCGACAGAAAGGTTCCCTGAAGAGATTGGCCAGCAAGACCATGATCTTTCAACGACAAATATATTCCTCTCAACACGAGACTTTGGTGAAGGACGAGGCTATTCGTGAGGAAAATGGCAGACGAACGACTAGATGAATGCTCGGGTACCGCCTCGGCGACAGCCGCATCCCGCAGAGGAGGATGTTGCTGCGGCTCGTGCCGTAAGAATAAGAGACGATCGCACAAGAAATCAAGGAATGGATGTCAGAACTGCAAGAGGAGAAAGGTCAAGGTAAGCTGGGTCGAGTTTAGGCAAATGAAAGACTTCCAAGTTGCTGCCCCTTTGCCTTTTAGCTTCATAACTGATCGAGCCCTGGCAGTGTGATGAGACTCATCCTGAGTGTGGACACTGCGTCCGGTTCTCAATGTCTTGCGACTATCCGACTTCAACCAAGAAAACAACGATGCAAGAGCCCGCGAAAATCAACCACCCGGGGAAACGAAGCAGACCAGCGGAGGCAAGAAGCGCCATTACGGACCTACCCACTCCGACCGCCTCTGAGTCCGAAGCAGGCTTAACCCCTATTCCATTTGGGGACGATCTTGAATACGATATCAATTTTCCATTTATGCTCGACACGCAAAGTCTCGAGCTACTACATCATTACATGTGCCACACATCCACAACACTTGGAAACGCGCAGGTTTTTCGAGATGTGGTCCCGCGTCTTGGATTTAAGTACGACTGCATCATGCGGATGATTCTGTCAATCACGGCCCGGCATCTTGCCCGGCTACGATCCGCCCAGGCGATGTTCTATCATAGCCTAGCAAACGACCATGCCGCTGCGGCATTTCCGGAAGTCACTTCAATGCTCACGCAACTAAACGAAGAAAACTCCCAGGCGCTCTACTACGCCACGGTCCTTATATGCCTGTCTTCGTTCGCCAAGGACCCGACTCCAGGGAACCTGCTCATTGTTGCAGAAGAGGGTGAAGTCCCGTGGTGGGCACTCATGAGAGGGGTTCGGATGGTCGTCAACACCGTTGGCATCAACAGAATACTAGCAGAAACCTCGGATGCATTGCTCACTGGGACATCGACATGGAATGACCAGGCCCTTAAGCCTGTCGCCTCAGAGCCGGAGGAGTTGCAATGGGAGAAGCCCCTGGAACAGGTCGCAGATCTTGTCACCGAGATGCTTGCCCCCGGCGAAAAGACACACTATGCCGCTCTCGGGCATCTGCAAGAACGATATCAGCTTATCTTCAGAAGTCCTGAGAAGCCAAGTGTTGATAACGGCAAAGCATTCACCATAGTATTTGCTTGGCTTTTTGTGCTAGAAGAGGATTTCATTGTTTCGGTGGAGAACAGGCATCCCGTGGCTCTCCTTCTTCTAGCGTACTACGGCGTTCTGCTTCGGAGACTGGAACACTATTGGTTCATGGCAGGCTGGTCCCGTCAAATTGTAACCGGAGTTTCCAGATTACTAAGCCCGCAGTACACGCAACTGCTCCAATGGCCGATGGAGCAGGTCGGCCTTTTGCAGGCAGCAGACGAGTTGCAGTTGTAGAGTCTGGTAATGTGCAGCGAAACTTCTGAAACATTGCTTTGCATGGTTGGCAGGATTTGAACGTTGACATCACAAAGATTAAAACCAGTTCAATTCTTCACCTTTACTCTATTTATTTCGAACAAACCGAGAGGAAGACGAAAGACAATATGAAAATTTCCTCAGAAGGTACTATAGTCAAATGCAACACGAAAGCAAGCCTTAGCATGAACTTTCAGTTAAGCATTGGTTGCTTTTCAATGACTTATGGGAATTTCATGTTAACAATTAACATTCCTATGGTTCAAATTGTGCCATGGCTTTGAATTACTAGACGAATGCTTAAAAGCATCACAAGTATGTGGCTGAGAGGCTCAGAGACTTCGATTTCAGCCGTGTGCACCAGCTTCTTCTCATTGCAGATGTGCATATAGTCTTTTGTCCAACTATCTAAAAGGTGGAAAAGAGAAGAACAAAAACCAGAAACTGTTTATCTTGGATGGTCTAGGCTTCAATAGTTCACTCTTCTGCCTTGCTGTGGGAGAGCCTTGCTGTGGCTCACCTTGTAGTACTTACCCAAGTGACTGGCTAGGCTTCAATTCACTCCTACATAGCTTATGCAACTACTGTTTGTCCACAGTCACTTTTGCTATTGTGAGCACATACAAGGAAAAGAACTCGAAAACTATGGAAGGTACGAGTCCCTTGGGAAGCTACCCCTTTCTCTCTCTAGATTCTTTGCTTCCATGTCGTATATCTTTTGACCACCCGCCTCCCCAGGTCTGCACTTCATCTTTGCTCACTCTCATCAGCTCTCTCATTTCATCCCATTCGGCAGACACAGAACACAGCGGCGATCGGTCAGAAAGATGGCGTCCTTGGCATCTATTGCTCCCACCCATGCCGGACCAGGCATCGGTATCCTAAATGGGTCTGGCCTTGCCACTCTCCCCAGAGAGCTCATCGTCGAGGTCATGAAACAGCTGGAGGTCGACCCGGCTGCTCAACTCTCAAAGATGTCGTGTGTCAACAGATGCTTCCGAGACCTTAGTTTTCCCTTTCTGTTCCGGACAATGCAGTTGTCAACAACCGAAAACGCACTTTTTGATCACCTCAACGATGTTTGGGGAAACAGAGCGATTCTCAACGCAGTGTGGCAAGTATTCAACAAACGACCACCCATGATACAGTCGATTTACCGTGCTGACATGTCATAGCATCCTAAATGTCTACAGCAAGGGTTTCTGTGATGCTGGCACACCCCCGCAGGCCGTCTTCTTAGGCAATGGCCAGAGATGCCAACGAGGGACTGCAGCTAGGCTCGCTAGTGTACTCATTGACATGCCCAACCTGCGGGATCTTCGGTTGGACTTGCGCTTCAAGGCTACCATCAGCCTGATTACCCCCTTGCGAAGAGCTTTCAACCGGCAGTCGATACAGTTTCCTCTGGTGACAGCACTCAACTTCCCTATGCAGACCGACATCAAATTCATTCCGGATGTCTTTCCCAATCTAAGAGCCCTCAGTTTAGGGCTTCGGAAGTCTCCCGCCACCACTCCAGACCTCGTCCACATCGCGTCGCTTGTCCAGCTTGAGTATTTGGAACTTTGGAAATCTCGCTGGGTCCTTTCAGATTTCCTCGGAATTCCAATTCTCTTTCCGTCTGTTACACACCTAACCATTGGCGGTACGATGGCATTTGGAGTCCCCCCTAGAAGAACATGGTCACTCAAGGTAAGGCATCATGTCGCTCTGTCTGACTTCACCAGTACGAAGTTGTATTACTTATTATCTTGTGATGCAGAGCCTCCCCCCAACTCTTGAAATGATGCCCAATCTCAGAGTCCTTGCCATCTCAAATGAACGATACCACCGACGTCCTGCCATACCTGTCAAGGCATTCAACAGAGCCTGTGATATTCGCAACAGACTGGCGCCTGCGGTCGGATTCTGCCATAGTAGGGGTAAGAGGTTGGACGTTGCTTGGGAATTCTTTACCTCTCTTCCGAGCCTCGAGGTGGTATACATTATGGACGAGCATTACGACGCACACTGTCTTGTTCCTATCAAGGGTAGCGCTGGTAAGAACAATGACGACAACGACGACAACGACGATAATGACGGCATTGATGACATGGATTATATTTATGATGTTGAAGTGGCCACTGACGAGCAGGAGCCAGTCTGGCCGGTTGTGTGAGGGGCTGGGCACGACAGGAACAGCATTTATGAAGAGCGCAAGAAATCAGGTAGAGGCAGATTTGTCGAAGACCACTGGTCACGAGCAACAGATGTAACAAACGCATATCTTACAACAGTTTTCGATATTCACGAGATTCCTGTGTTAGATAGTTGATTGTGCACTATGGATTCGGATGGTTGAGGCTTGTCTACGTCCCCAATGCACTGATGGGAAGTCTGGAAGAAGATCATTTTGCAGCCTCGATGCTATCCACTGCGAGCCACGTTGATGCCAGACTGTGCTTTAAGTTAAAGGAATACACAACTAAAAGTCTTAGCAAGTAGATTTTTATTTCTTTTCAGGCTTTTTTATTATCATTGTTGTTGTCGGGCAGCTGCTGGTCCTGTAGATTTGTACTTGGAATGGAAGGCACGGGAGAGGTTGCTTCTTTCTCCTTCTTCATGCCAGCTTCACTATAAATGGGAAGGCACGAGGATTATCTGATCTCACGTTTGGGGGTTGACTTTCCAAATCTCCCCGGAATTCCCCTCTTTCATCTTGTTCTTTGGTTCTCGACGGCGGACCTGAACAAAACTCTTCAACCTCCCTTTTCCTCTACCCCCATTTGACATCGCCAACTACCTTCGACTTCCTTTCCGACAGCAGCGAATGGATGCTCCGAAGACTGACGCCGCCAATCCTGGCGACAGAGTCACTGCCATGGAGGTTGCTCCCACGCCGAGAACCTACCTGGTCACACTCCCGCGAGAGCTGATCCTCCAGGTCTTCAAGGTTTGCCATGAGGCCCGTCATGCCCGAAAGGATTATATATGGAAAAGACAATGCCGTGCAGCCGTCGTCAAGCTCTCCTGCGTCAACAAGTGCCTTCGGGCACTGAGCATCCCGTACGTTTTCGAGAACATGAACCTGCTTACCAACGAAGACAGCCTCGATGCTCGGCTGCAAGCCATTGAGGGAAACGCCTTGATCCTTGATGCCGTTCGGTAGGTGCATGTTCCGCGCACCCTTATTGCCCGCCGTATGTCCACAGAGACTAACCCTTCCAAGATACCTGTCTCTTACGACTCATGGCCCTGAACGGCCCCCTTCCCGCTGGGATTTCTTGCACACCAGCCCTCCTATCGGTCCCTGTGGAGAACCAACCATCAAACTTCTTGTCAAGCTTCTCAGCAAGATGAACTTGGAGGAACTTCAACTGAAGTTCATTTGGGGAAACAATTCTATGGTGAGGTTGTTCCGCAACGAACTGGCCGCTCAGCGGGTGGCCTTGCCGTCCGTCAAGGTTTTGACCTACCCATCTTCCATAACCGTCAACTTTCTTCCGACCGTCTTCCATAACCTGCGCGTCTTGAGCTTGAAGGTTCAAAGCTCGCCGAAAAAGACGTCCGGCCTGAAGATCATCGCACCCAAGCTGAATAGTCTCGACACTCTCGAACTGGACAAGGGACACTGGAAGCTCACGGATGTCGCGGAGGTTGCTGAGCTATTCCCGTCAATTCCTCGCCTCTTAATCGCTGGCCAGCTGAGGTCCACCAGAGTCTCGGTATGTTTTTCTCATCAAGCTCGCTTGTTCCCATCATCCCTCTGGCTGTCCGCCTGAACTTTATATGGGTGATCATTACATGAAGAAAAAAGGGGGAGGCAGAACCGCAAGAGAGAGGATACCGCTAATAGTACGAAACAGAGCCTCATTCCCGTCTTCAAGCAAATGACCAAGCTGAAGTATCTCGCTTTGACCGAAGATCCGGTTGTTTTTCCTCGACCAGGACTTACGGATTCTGCACTCATGCGTGAAACCGAACTCCTCAGAGAATATCACCCGCTCCGAGAGGACAGCAGTGAGAATGCCTTGGAGTTTTTCCGACAATGCCCCCAGCTAGAAGAGCTACTTCTCAAAAGAGAGTACGAAGCGAAGATTTACCACCCTTTAAAACAAAGAAGCAACGTCGTTGATGTGGAGGAGACCATCGAGGACCTGGATACGGGCTGGCCGGTCATCTCTAGGGCTGGATGAAGCTCTTGAACGTTGAAGACTTTATGGACTGGCGGGTACGGTGTGGAAAATCACAGAAGACGAAATTGAAGGTGAGAGTACCAGAGTTGGGACGAGGGAAATCGTCATACCAAACTTTGCTTGCTCTAGAAGCACACACCTTCCTATGCTACGAATTGAAACCCATAGACACGATATTCATACCCTATGGCAATCAACAGCTCTTCCGCAAGATACGCAAGTCCACATTTCGCGATGGCTGCTTTAACCACGGAGTTATTACTTGATATGATCGTTCAGTCAAGCGCTGACACATCCACGAAAAAAGTCCAACCAGAATACAAACCAGTCCTTCGCGCGGCGACAGGTGTCTTTTTACTCTCTGTAGTTCTGTTCATTTCTAGGAAACACGTTCGAACTGCTCGATGAACCATTTCGGTTAATGTTTTATATGGGTTGATGCTTTCTACCGGTTTCCCAGCTTCAAGGACCTCACGCTTCCTGAAAAGCAGTACGGAATGAAAACAAGCAAGCTCGATGTTGTGGCGATTTCGAATGGACGGAGACGGTGTCTGATCGTGGCTCATCAAAACAACCATGCTCTTAGCAAAGGCTAAGACAAGACTGCTCAGATTCACACCAACCAGTTCCCTTGTCACCGCACGATAATCGTCCACGATCTGTTTCCGCGAACCGACAAGCCCAGCCAGGGAGCCGAGGGACGTCGTGTCTCTTGGCAGCGAGCTAAAACGTCTGCGCGGTGGTGGTGGTCAAAAATATAGTATTGCAAGGAGGCAAATAAGGACAAGAACAGCGTTGAAGACACAGGGCATATGATTCAAGGAGAACGTATTAGATATGACGGGAGGCTGGCTATTCACAGAGCAGGGTCGCTTTGGGTATTATTCACTCATGGACGGAAAGCAGAACACTGTCACGCTTTTGGTATCCGCCTTGCCTAACGAGTTGCCATTAGATTACATCTTGCTTGGCATTCTCATGCCGCCATCCAATCGTAGGACAGTCCCGTTGAGCATCACGTTCTCAATAGCGTGCCTAGCTAGGGCGGCAAACTCCTCTGGCTTGCCGGCGCGGACGGGGAACTCCATGGAGCGCTCGAGACTGGTGCGGACCTTGTTGGACATGACGGCCGTCATACGGGACTCGAACAGGCTCGGAGCAATGGTCACAACGCGGATGCCGAAACGGGCGAGGTCGCGGGTCATGGGGAGCGTCATGGCTGTCACGGCGCCCTTGCTCGCGGCGTAGGCGACCTGGCCCTTTTGGCCGTCGAAGGCGGCGGATGACGCGACCATGATCACGACGCCGCGCTCGCCGTCTGGCGACAAGGGGTCGTTCTTGGCCATGAGGGCCAGCGCCTGGCGGGTGAGGTCGATGGTGCCGCGGAGGTTGATGTTGAGCACAAAGTCCCAGTCGTCGAGGCTGAAGGGGTTGCCGTCACGGTCAAGTATCTGCGAGGACGTTAGACCCCAGGACGTCGATTGGGCCGGGGCGCTCTCATACCGTTGAAGGGTTCCCGACGCCGGCCGCGGGGATGACACCGCCGACGGGCTTGCCGCTCTGCTTTACCCACGCGGCGGTGCCCTGGACGGCGGTCTCGATGCTCTTGGTGTCCAGGACGTCGCAGGCAAAGAACTTGGCCGAGGAGCCCAGCTTGGAAACCAGCTCGTTGGCGTTCTCCTCATTCATGTCAAGAACGGCGGCGTTCCCCCCATTTTTGCATATCTCTTCCACGCAGGCCTGTCCCAGGCCCGATGCGCTGTCATGGGATGGAGGGTCAGCGTCGTGGCATTTACATGTGATCGGGGACGGACCAGATGGGAGGGGCAGCTGGGGGATGTCTTGCTTACCCGCCCGAAATGATAAATGTGCGGCCTTCAATCTTCATGATGATGTGAGTTGTCTGTGAAAAGCATAAGCTCCTGTCACATGTGGGGGAGTTGCGGTGTTGAATGGATGTCAGTCCGTGTCGGGGTGAACTTACAGCGGGTGCTCCACTGAAGCTCGGTTAGTCTGGTGATGTCAAGCCTCGGCAGCGATGGTTTCGGTGAGCAGCCCGTCAAGGTACAGAAGCTCGGGCCTCTGGCTTCGGTGAGCCGCCCATCCACGATTCGAGGCGGAACGGAGGGAAGCTCAGATACGTACTCGCATCCGCCGGTGCTGATAGCGGATAGTGATAGGTACGTACCGCAGTCACGCTCAGGCCTCCCGCGTATCGAAAGCCTGGGAGGTGCGAAAAAGGTCCATCCCATGTCGCAGGTTCCCAGCAGCGGACCCAGTTGTTTGGTGCTTGGTCTGCCGTCATTGTGTTGTCGCACCCAAGTCCCGAGTCCGAAATCCAGAGGAATACCACCACCACCACCATCACCTTCCGTCAAACCACAGCACATCGACATCCCTTGCTCGGCTCGAAACATACTCCTTTTTCCCCTGCTCGCTGCGACCTCAACGTCGCCGCCTGCTCTTCCCGCCCTTCGGCAGTCTCTGCTTACAAACTGCACGATCCCTTGCCGGCCTTATCGCTGCTGCGCCGTTGCCCGACTTTTCCGATTACACACCGCACCGCGCACCGTATCGCGCCACCACACCGCACTGCAGTAAACATTCCACACAGCCACGATGACGAGACCGCGTCGCTCCAGCGCCGCGAGCGAGGAGAGCAACGGAACCGCCGGCGAACAGGTTAGAAAACCGTCCCTACAGACCGCACGAGGAGGACCACTTTGCTGACGCTTTGCGCAGGAGCTGGGTAGCATGTACGACTACTTGGCCAAGATTATCCTGCTAGGACCGAGCGGGACAGGAAAGTGAGTTGCATCGATACCTGGAGGGGGCGGGGGGACACGCGACCGGCTCCGTTGCCGCATGCTGGGTAAAGGCACACAGCTAATCGTTGTCTTGCAACACAGGTCCTGCCTGCTTCACCGCTTCGTCAAGAGCGAATGGAGGGTCTTGTCGTCTCAAACCATCGGCGTCGAGTTTGCGAGCAAAATCATCAAGGTCGGCACCGGTTCCCGGCGGAAACGGATCAAGCTACAGGTATGACTGCGGCGATGTTCTCCATCATCAAGAAGAGGGGAACAAGCACACTGACGTTCGGGGTGAGCAGCTCTGGGACACGGCCGGCACCGAACGATTCCGCTCCGTTTCTCGATCATACTACCGCGGCGCCGCCGGCGCCATTCTCGTTTACGATGTCACGAATCACAGCAGTTTCCGCGGGCTACAACCGTTCCTCAACGACGCCCGTGCCCTCGCATCACCGAACTTGTCCTGTCTTTTGGTCGGAAACAAGCTCGACCTCGCATCCGATCCCCTCATCGACACGAGTCTGCCACCGCCAACACCAAGCAGCGTCGGTTCCATGTCGTACTTTGCAAATGGCTCCGCAGGATCAGGGGGCACCAGTCTGCCATCGCTCGGCACGCAACAGAAGGCCACCGAGGCACCGGAGGGCCGAGAGGTCAGTAATGCGGACGCCAACAGATGGGCGAGCACGGTCGGGATCCCTGTGGTGATGGAGGCGAGCGCTTTCAACGGCGAGAACGTGGACGAAATCTTTGCGAGGCTTGCGAGGATGATACTTACCAAGATCGAGCTGGGCGACATTGACCCGGACGACCCCATGAGCGGCATTCAGTATGGCGACGGGTACGGCGGAGGGTGGAACGCGGGCGCCAGCGACGGAGCCAGCATCAAGAGCTCCATGACAGGCGCGACCCTCGACGAGGCGGGCGGCGTACGCAGACGAAAGGGCAGACGAAATACCCGCAGCGGCGCGAACTGGGGTCTGCGCGACTGGGAAGAGGTATTTACGTTGACGAACCGGCGCAGGGGCGGCAACTGCTGTTAAAGTTGGCGGAAGCAGGACAAGAGGAGGATCGGGAACTAGTCTTCCCCCCAGAGTGAGAATCACGTTGGCCCGAGATGAGCGATGTTGTTCTTCGGGAATGGAGTTTCGCAAGGAGTTTTCATAGGATAGCCCATCTCAGGGCCGGGACGCGGGCTCGCGGGTGCGGAATATTGTTGGGGTTTGATTTACCTGACGACGGAGGGGCCATGTTCGCTTCACTGGCCGAAGTTGGGAGCTGGCGTTCGGGATAGATACCTCGTTCCCAGGTCGGGGCCGGCCGTACACATACACATTCTTACAGTTACATACGTTAATGACAACCCACCAGTATACCAAGATGCTGACACTGGTTCTGGGCGAGCTGGGGATAATGGGGGGCAACGCACCTGACAACTCACGCAGCGCACGCATCTGGATGGCCTGACTTGGCCCGGTCAACATGACGTTGCATGTTGAGAGACGGAGCTTCGGCTTCCAGAACGTCTGGCGAAGGTGATATGACCCTCCCCCTAGCTTGATCACATCTCGCCGCGTCGCTGTCGGCGGGAATGCGTCCGTTCGAGTGGATGTCCCTCACGGGGACATGGTCGGAGAAAATGGCACGTGAAGAAGACTTGAGACAGCGAGCTGCAGTATTTGCCTGTGTGATTGTCGTAATGGCATGCTTTTGAACAAGTCTCAAGTACCAAAGACCGCCGAAAAGAAACCCATGAACAAACCACAAAAAAACCACAAAAAAAAAACATCAAGGGTTCGTTTTTTGGGTGTTGGTCGTCATGAGGCTATCCCCGGGAGGGTCGAAGGTCGGAGAATG
The DNA here is from genome assembly GCA_022836555.1 of Colletotrichum tofieldiae. Taxonomy (NCBI): domain Eukaryota; kingdom Fungi; phylum Ascomycota; class Sordariomycetes; order Glomerellales; family Glomerellaceae; genus Colletotrichum; species Colletotrichum tofieldiae. The sequence goes on along the minus strand of BQXV01000008.1, from coordinate 127,791 downwards.
CTGCAGCGTCCCTCATATCGAGTCCCAACGAGGAAAACGGAAGGTTTCCCTCCGCGGCAGGACCCCACCGAGGTGACCGGGGGTGCTCACAAATGCTGCAGGTGGAGTTGGTGGTTTTTGGGGTAGAGCCAGTTCCCCACTTCCTCGGTGGGAGTATATACCCCCGATGGCGAGACTTTCGGGGGGCCGAGGACGAAGGTCTTCGAATAGGATGAGATGCCGATGTGCCATCTGGCACTTGCTAGAGGATACCGGCGTGATGGATACGGGCGGCGCCACGGGCAATGGGCTGTCGACTCGGTGCAAGGCCGGCTCGACTCGACGTGTTTTCAGAGCTGGCCCATGTCGGCGGCACGAACAGAGGATCATCACAGTGAGACCCCTTGGCCCTGCAGCCATGTGCGTGGGCTTCCTCCGAATGCAGCCCATCGGCTCGCCGACTTTATCCAGCAAGGGATGTAACACTGTTGACCGTGTGTCTTGCTGCGAACCACGCCTTGTGCCTGTTGGAGAAAAGAGGCGTCCCTCGTTCTCCGCGCGCGCACCTTGGGCCAGAGAGGGGACGGCGTGGGGGAACCCGCCGTGTGAACGAGTAGGATGTGCTCTGGACCATGGATCTGTCGTCGAGAGAATGGAGATGCATCTCGGCGGATGTCGTCCCGTTGTTCAGACTGGGCCAAGTGGGAGCTGCCTCCCCATCCCTGGGATGTCATGTTGGTCCTCCATCAGGGATCTTTTGGGGCCCTGGGAGCTCCACGTCGTCCATCGAGGTGAGGCGAGGCACAGCAGGAGAGTTGACGGGACAAATGGATGGCACGAGGTGAGGAGAGGTGAGGCAAGGACAAGTGGAGAGCTCTGAATGCCGGGCTTATGAGCGACGTCCATGGATGGGATACGATGAGCAGGAAGTGGCACGAGCATGAGTATATGAGGACGGCACATCCTCCCGCCCTTCCACGCATCGGATGCCTCACTTTGTCGTGAGATATTCTCCTCTTAGCTTGTACTCGAAGCGGCCCGTCTGCACCTATTCATCGCCGCCGCCAGATCGTCGTGAGACGGCCAATTGAGTGACAAAGGTGTCTTGCCTCTGTCCATCACACCAAGCATCGCCCTGAATTCCGCGCCCCTCGGCCCCTCGCAGCCCCATCAAACCCCGTCACCTCACCGTATCTACCCCGCCATCCTCCGCGGGACACCGACGCTCGGCGCCTTCTTCCCCGTCAGGCTTCATCGTCGTGCGTTTGGCTTATAATTAAACCGCCTTTTCTCCCCTTCAACCGGTGAGTCTCGACACCGCCCACTCCGTCAATTGGCACCCCGACACATCCCAATTGAAGCACCCATTCAATGCGTGTTCATCCAGACCTCATCCGCAGCCCTGCCGCTGCTAACACTCACTCCAGCCGTAGCCAGCCCCCCACCATGGCATCCCGCATCGTGATCCCCATCGACAAGAAATGGCAGTTTAAGCAGGCCGACAAGGACGACAGCGAGCTTCTTGCCGTCAGCCAGTTCCCAACAAACGTCCACCTCGACCTCATCCACCACAAGGTCATTCCCGACCCTTTCATTGGCAAGAACGAGCTCGACGTGCAATGGATCGGCGAGAGGCAATGGCTGTACAAGACCACCTTCGCCTCTGAGGCCGTCCCCGAGGGCGCCAAGGCGGTGCTGGCTTTCGAGGGCCTCGACACATTTGCGACTGTCGTGCTCAATGGCAAGACCATCCTCGAGACGGACAACATGTTCACCCCGGAGCGCGTGGACGTCACATCGGTGCTCACCAAGGACGGGGACAACGAGCTCGTCATCACCTTCGACAGCGCTTACCTGCGCGGCTGGAAGCTGGTCGAGAAGTACTCCGACCACAAGTGGGGCTGCTGGAACGGCGACAACTCGAGACTGGCTGTCCGCAAAGCGCAGTACCACTGGGTATGTCCTGTTTTGGCCTCCGGTCTTGACGATGGGCCCTGCTAACAATCCTAGGGATGGGACTGGGGCCCGACCCTCCTGACTTGCGGCCCCTGGAGGCCGATCAACCTCGAGATCTACGAGTCCCGTCTCTCTGACCTCTACTTCGAGACCACCGTCGATGACGCCCTCAAGAGCGCCAAGGTTGTCGCCCACGCCACGACCGAGGGCAAGGCCTCCAAGGTCCGCTTCGACGTCTCTCTCGACGGCAAGTCTCTCGCCTCCGAGACTGTCGAGGCCAAGGCGGACGCCGACACCTCGGCGACCTTCCAGATCCAGGACCCTGCGCTGTGGTACCCCGTCCGCTACGGCAAGCAACCTCTGTACACGGTCACGGCCACCCTCCTCAGCGGCAGTGACGAGGTCGACGGTCTGTCCAAGAAGATTGGTATCCGCAAGGTCGAGCTGGTGCAGCGCCCCCTCAAGGAGCAGCCGGGCACGTCGTTCTTCTTCCAGGTCAACAACGTGCCCGTCTTCTGCGGCGGAAGCGACTGGATTCCCGCCGACAACTTCATCCCCCGCATCAGCAAGGAGAGGTACTACGACTGGATCCGCCTCCTGGCCGACGGCAACCAGTTCATGGTCCGCGTCTGGGGCGGTGGCATCTACGAGGAGCAGGCCTTCTACGACGCCTGCGACGAGTTGGGCATTCTCGTCTGGCAAGACTTCATGTTCGGCTGCGGCAACTACCCCGCCTGGCCGGAGCTTCTGCGGTCCATCGACCGGGAGGCGAGGGAAAACGTCAAGATGCTGCGCCACCACCCGTCCATCGTCATCTGGGCCGGAAACAACGAGGACTACCAGTACGCCGAGAGCGAGAACCTGACGTACGACCTCGCCAACAAGGACGCCGAGAGCTGGCTCAAGACGGACTTCCCCGCGCGGTACATCTACGAGAAGGTCCTCGTCGACGCGTGCAGGGACCTGATCCCCGACACGTTCTACCACTTTGGTAGCCCGTGGAGCGGCCAGGACACGAGGGACCCGACCGTCGGCGACCTCCATCAGTGGAACGTCTGGCACGGCACCCAGGAGAAGTACCAAAACTTCGACAAGCTCGTTGGCCGTTTCGTATCCGAGTTCGGCATGGAGGCCTTCCCCTCGGTCAAGACCATCGACGCATACCTGCCCAAGGGCAAAGACGACCCGGACCGTTACCCGCAGTCCTCGACCGTCGACTTCCACAACAAGGCCGACGGCCACGAGCGCCGTATCGCCCTGTACCTCGTCGAGAACTTCCGCTACGCCCCGGACCCGCTCGAGCACTTCGTGTACTGCACGCAGCTCATGCAGGCCGAGTGTCTCGCGTCGGCGTACCGTCTGTGGAAGCGGCAGTGGAAGGGCCCCGGGAGGGAGTACTGCGGCGGCGCGCTGGTGTGGCAGATCAACGACTGCTGGCCCGTGACGTCGTGGGCCATCTGCGATTACTACCTCCGCCCGAAGCACGCGTACTACACGGTCAAGCGCGAGATGGCGCCGATCTCCATCGGCATCACCCGGACGGAGCACAAGCACCCGCGCGACAAGTATACGCGCGTCGACATCGACACCAAGACACGCGTCGAGATCTGGGGGTCGAACCTGCAGCTCGAGGACTTGACAGTTGACCTGGTCGTCAAGGCGTGGGACGTCGAGACGGGCGAGGAGACGTACAACGAGACGGTGGACAAGGACTTCCTCCTGCCCGAGAACAGGTCCACCGAGATGGCGGCGTTCGAGGTGCCCGCGAAGCAAGCGGGCGACGAGGCGCGGACGGTCGTGGCGGCGTACCTTGTGCAGAACGGGAAGCAGATTGCGAGGTACGTCAACTGGCCTGAGCCGCTCAAGTATCTGCACTTGCAGAAGCCCAAGAGCCTGAAGGCGGAGTTGGCCGACGGCGGGGATGTGGTCGAGATCAGCGCCGAGGTGCCTGTCAAGGGCGTCGCGCTGGAGGTTGAGAGTGACGATGTAGTGTTTAGTGACAACCTGGTGGATATCGTCCCGGGGGAGGTTGTCAAGATCGGCGTCAAGGGGGCGAGCAAGGACACGAAGATCGAGACGAGGTATCTTGGTATGCTGGACTGAATGGTCAGCTTGGGGGAGTGACGGCGAAGAGGAGGGCCATGTCATGGAAGGCATGAGCTGACAGTTGGTTAGAAATTAATGGAAAGGATGATTGGTATTGGCCTTGTCCAGCCTTCGTTGAGTGCACCCAACGGACTCGAGCCCATCAGAACAGCCAAGCTAAGAGTGGCGTCTTTTTACCCAAGCGACACGAGGGTATTATAACCGGACAGATATCAGACTGAGGTTGTTTTGCACCTGCATTTACGGCCCCAAGAAGGGTTCACGAAATCGGCGGCGTTGCTCTCGGCTCGTCAACACGGGTGCGCAGATGGGATCTCATACAATCGATTGTCAATTCAGAGACAGCGAAAACACTTTGAACAAAAACACGAGTAGGTATCATTCAAGTCTTGGAAAAACAAACCCCAACCCGAGCGCCGTCGACCTAGCCCACCCGGTCTTCGCCCTGAAGTCTCCTTTATCCCAGGAGGCGAAACTCGTCAAACCATTAATCCATGCAAGGACCTTTCAATTCGTATTAGAATCCCGCTCATGCGGCCTTCTCGTCCGCCGCGGGCCACGTTCACCGAAGCTCCTGCGCGGGGTACGCGTACCCCTGCCCCTGGGGCGGCGGCGAGTTCGCCGGCGAGACCGAACCGTTGACCGGCGAAGGTGTATAGGGCTGGGCAGGGTACTGCTGCTGGTACTGCTGCTGGTACTCTTGCGGCTGCTGGCCGTAGTTCTGGGCTGGCGAGGGCGTCTGCTGGGGATACTGCTGTTGCGGGAGAGGCATTTCCTGGTATTGTTGAGGCTGCTGCTGCTGGTACTGCTGAGGAGGCGCCTGGGGCTGGGGGGTGTAGGACTGAGGAGGGTAGAGCTGCTGCTGCTGCTGCTGCTGCTGAACCTGTCCGTTCTGCGGCTGCTGGTAGGCCGTCTGCTGCGTCAGGAACGGCTGCTTCGACTCCATCTGGATCTCTCCCTGGCTGGCTCCTGCCTGCGCTGCGGGCGCATTGGCCTTGCGCCATCGGACGAACTGCACGACGGTCCAGATGAAGGTGACCAGGAACAGGATGAACTGCAGCGCCGAGAGGCCGGCGATGGCGGCGAACATGGCGAGGGCGCCCTTGCCCATGACGATGTAGCGCTTGAGGATGGTGCAGCGGCCCGAGTTGATGGTGGAGCCGTCGGAGGAGCAAGAGGCCGTGACCGGGACGACGAAGGTGGCGCGTCTCGCGGCGGAGGCGCCCATCGTCGCGAGCCAGAGGATGACGAGGAAGAGGTCCAGGGCGAGGACGGCGTAGGTGTGGTAGAGTTTGCGGAAGGAGGGGATCTTCTCGGTGAGGACGGCGTAGAGGACGATGATCCAGGTGAAGAGGGACTGGGTGTGTTAGTCATGGTTCGGGACCTTTGCGGTTCTTGTCAAGTGTGATGGGAATGGGGCGACGTGTGTGATGGACGGGAGGGACATACTATGGCGAGGGAGAGGCCGAGCTCGTCCATGTAGACCCAGTGCATGATGGCACCCGAGAGGCCGAGGATGATGACGGCGAGGAAGAACTGGAAGCCGCGGATGGCGACCATCCATGTCGGCGTCACGATCATGGGAGGCGGCGTGCTGGTGGAGGCATGGTGCGTGTATTGCTGCTGCTGCTGCTGCTGCTGCTGAGGCACAGCTTGTACCTGTGGCTGCATCGTGGGCTGTTGCTGCGTGTTGTCCATGATGCCTCAACAGTGGGAGGTGCTCGGTATGAGATGGAACGAGAGCAAGCAATGGATGTCGGGTTCGACGGCCTCGACGGTCACGATGAATACGTGACGGGTAGGAAAGGGGGTATCACAGATATCGTGGGGGTAGCCAAGGACAGGAAGCCCAAGAGCGCCGCGGCTGAGGAGCGAGGACGTCGGCATACTTATGGGCTGAGACCTTCGTAGAATGTGGGACAGACGAGTCAAGGGAGGGGGGGACGGGGAAGCAGCCGACATCGTCGTCCCAGGCCTCCCGTCCTAGTCCATGAGACCGTCCCCTACCGCTCAGCCTCCATTTCTTGTTCGTTCTTGGGCTATGCCCCATGTGCCTGGAGGCGTCGGTAGCGGCTGCAGAGTCCTTCTTGTTCGTGTTGTTTGTTGTGATTGCGACCGCGCGCCGGCGTCATGACACTTTACCGATGTAGCAAGGGTTTTTGCATGAGGCTCCTGAGCCCGTGTGCGCATCGCAAGGCTCCTGAAGGCTTGTTCCCAGGCGAGTGGTGGGCGACAAAGAATGCCCAACTGTGGACTTGGTGAAGCTCGAAGCGGCCGTGAGGCAGACTCGGGCAGGGGTTTACAGTGTGCAGCGGTTCAGCTCGTCTGCAAGATTGATATGGCTAGGTGGTTTGGGAGGGTCGTGGACGCGGACAATTGAGTGGCATGTAAGTCATGGCACGCACGTTTGTTGTGACTGGTGACTTGTATGTGTGTGAGTCCCTGTCTGAGGATGGCTGCCCAATCCAACACCAGGAGACCAAACGGGCAAGATTAAGATTCCGCGCTGACCGGGAGCAGAGGGCGGAACGGGTGAGGTGCGGGTCCCGGGGCGCCCGGACTAGGCCGGTTCGGGAGCTGAGAGTGACTCTCAAGATCGCTAGTGCGCTTCGTAGCGTCTTCAGCTGAGCGGGAGCCCGGAGTTTTGCGCACCTGGCCCAGTGGGCGTGCCTGTTCCTCGCCTCTTTCGTGGCCGTGTGTCTGATGGGTGGTTTCCTACTAGGCGGCTGGGGGGAAATCAGGCTGCTGGGTCGCGACGATAAGCAAAGACTCTCGTCCCGGGGTGCGTTGGGTCTTCGCGAAGGGTATCCAGCTACCACGCAGACAACTTTGGGGCTTGGCAGCGAGTTCCGCCTGCCGGTCGAAAATCATTGCCTTGTTCTGCGTTTCAGGAGCCGACGCTAGTTCGTGAAGGGCGCCATCTCGTATGATGCGGCGACGGAGCGAGGCCCACGATGGCAGACACGGGTGAGAAATGTCGTTTGGATCGATCAACGGGCGGCCAACCCCCCCGGGCACCCTCTCCGCGACCGGAAAGCGGCAGGCCGAGTGAACGGTTGCAAGACAACAACATGGTTGGAATAATTATTTGGATCATTGCCGATCGTAACCAATACATACATGCCCTTCCCCTCGTGCCGTCAAACCCGTACATGCTGCATGCGCCGTGGAAAATACATCGCAAACCCGCCCGGACGCCCACTTTTCAACACCACCCCGCTCGCCAGTCGTCGCTTTTCGTTTTCGTGGCCCGGGACGTCCTTTAGCAGCACCCGCCCTGGCTGCCCGCCTCGGCCGCCTTGTCGGGGTCGACCTCGGTGCTGAAGCTGCCGTCGACCTTCTCGTTGGGGCCGGCGATGAGGATCTTGATGACTTGGCCCTCCTTGACCTTCTTGAAGGCCTCCTCGGCCTGCTTGAACTCGACGATGCCGGTGACGAGCTTCTTGACGTTGACGCGGCCGTTGGCGACGAGGTCGATGGCGAGCTTGTAGTCGCCCGGGCCGTAGCGGAAGCTGCCGCGGGCCGTCACCTCCTTCAGGCACAGGGCCATGATGGGGAAGTTGATGTCGGCCTTGCCCATGCCGCCCTGGACGTAGGTGCCGCCCATGCGGACGACGTGCAGGCTCGTCTGGATCGAGGGCTCGGCGCCGCTGGCGTCGATGACGACGTCGGCTCCGGCGCCGAGGTCGCACTGCTCGATGATGGCCTTTGCGTTCTCCTCGGCCGAGACGCGCCGCGAGAGGTAGGTGTGCGTGGAGGCCAGGCTCTTTGCGAAGTCCAGCTTGGACTGGACAATGTCGACGCTGACGACCTTTGTGGCGCCAAAGGACTTGGCGACGGCGGCGCAGAGGAGGCCGACGGGGCCGGCGCCCATGACGACGACGGAGGCGCCGGGCGTGACGCGGGCCTGCTTGGTGATGTGCACGGCGACGGCCAGGGGCTCGATCAGGGCGCCCTCCTGCAGGGAGACGTTGTCGGGCAGCTTGTAGCAAAAGTCAGAGGGGGCGACCCAGAAGCCGGCCAGGGTGCCGTCGTACGGGGGCGTGGCGGCGAAGCGCATCTCGTGGCAGAGGTTGTAGTGGCCGGCGAGGCAGTCGCCGCAGCGGCGGCACGGGTAGCCGGGCTCGAGCGCGATGCGGTCGCCGACCTTGAGCGTCTTCACGTTCTCGCCAACCTGGACGACGGTGCCGGCGGACTCGTGGCCGAGGACCATGGGGTCCTTGACGACGAAGTGGCCGATGGCGCCGTGCTCCCAGTAGTGCACGTCGGAGCCGCAGATGCCCGTGTAGTTGACGGCGACGAGGACATCGTGGGGGTCGGAGAGCTTGGGGACGGGGCGCTCGGCGAACTCGACGTCGTGGGGCTTGTTGAGGATGAAGGAGAGGTTCTACGGCTGTCAGACTATGCCTCGGAGGGACTCGCGGCAACGAGAGGTCGTCGCCGGGGAGGTTGAACCTACGCTTTTGCCTTCGATGCCGGCCATGATGGGTGGATTGCGGGGTTGTGAGGAGAAAGCGTTGGCGAGAGACGGTCGTTGGGTGTGGTCGGTGCTCGTTTCACCGAGGGGGGCGAGAGAGAGCAGAGCTTAGGTCGTTGGGGTCTTCGTCTCAGAGGCCACGGTCCGGAGCGTCTAGGGGTATCTTTGGAGAAGCGCGGAGAAGAACAGAGGCGTTGGATGATGAGAGAGAGGAGAGCGAGCAGCTCCAGGTATCGTGGGCCGGCGCGCTATGGGTTAAATAGCCATGACCGCAGCCCAGGCCCGCTGCACAACGTGATGGATCACGATTGGACGGGATGGAGGGGAGATGTGGACGCGATTAGAATGGGGAATGTGACGGAGCTTGGCTTGGGACTGGAGGATGAGTGAGCGAGAGCGAGAGCATTGGGAAACACAAAATGTGTCTGGTCGCCAGCCAAAAGGTGGGATAGCTCCCGGCAACGCGGTGTTCTGTGCGACCGACTGCGACTGCGAGTGCCCCTCATTGCGGCGCGTCTGGGACTTTCTAGGCTGGATCCAGAGCTGGAGAGGAGGCTCCACGTTCGTGATTATCCCGTGTCATTACCCGTGTCCATGCGCCATCTCCCTGCCGCGGCGGTCGAGACCTTTGCCTGGTTGTGCTCCAGTTATCAGGATGGGGGAGAGCTATCACCGGTGCGGGGTGGGGGTAAACGACATCAACGGGGAGAAGAGTTGCTAGCGAGCTCTAGGTCTCCCACGTTGTTGCTGGTCCTCGTGAGGTTCTGGACTGCGAGTCTCTCTCTATGGAGGGGCGTCGTAGGGACGCAGGGCCGGGGCCATGGACTCAAGGAAGGTCGTTGGAGGGGCGCCGGAGTTGCGGACAATCGCCATTTGACTTGCAATGTCCCGGCCCAGGTCAACAATGTTGAGTCTTTCTCGCAGGCGTTGGAACATCTCGCAGTGAAACAAGCGTCCAAGGTGTCATAGGTGCGCAACGGCACTGAGCCGACTCTAGCGGCCCCTGCGGCCTACCGTATCTTCTCAGCAAACCGGACTTCCACTTTTATTTTACACTAGCCTGAGGCAGCTAGTGGTGAGAGGGCCGCTAGGCCTATTACGGAAGGCGGTCAACCCACCGACTACCCCACCATCATCCCTCTATTCACTGACCTCCACAGCAGCCGCCTCCACAATCCACCACTATTATCGTCAACCACCACTATTATCATCAACCACCACTATTATCATCAACCACCACTATTATCATCAACCACCATGCCCAACCGCCAGCCGCTTGGCGAAATCGACCCCAATTCCCTGCAGATATCGCTGCCAAAAAAGAAGCCTCGCGGCAAGAAGCCTATTCCGATTACCAAGCGAAGTTACACTATACCTATACAAATCCAACAGCAGCAACGGTCGTACAGCCAGCGCAAGCGAGTTGACGTGGTAATGTACCTTAAGCACCACCGCTACCCAATTGAGCCTTGGCCAGCTACTCGTCAACGTGCTGGTGATACCCCTCTTGACCCTGCCAATGGTCTACGTCGCCCAACCTTTGATGAGGCTGCCGACTACTTCAAGATCCCTCGTACGACAGTTATACGCTGGTATAACCAGCGAGATACTATTGTCAACCCGTCAACCCGCCCTAGCCAGCCCAACTGGCCCGAGGTAGAGGCTGAACTCTATACCCAGTTTTGCCAGCAACGTGACGAAGCTAAGATTGTCACTACTAGCTGGTTTAGACGTACAGCAAGAGCTCTCTTCCACAACAAATACCCAACTGCAACTACCCTCCGATTCTCTGCTGGCTGGTTCTGCGGCTTCCAGTGCCGTTGGAATCTTTCACATCGTCGGCTTACAAAGCAAGCCACCCAACTGCCAGCTGACTACCTCCGTATTGTCACCAGCTTCCTCCACTTCATCCGACGTGTCAGCCAGCCGGCACTTGCCCGGCAGCCAGTTGGCGGCCTCCGATTTCCACTCGACCGTATCATCAACTTCGACGAGACCCCCATACCTTTTGAATACCTCGATGGGTCAACTTGGGCTGTTAAAGGTAGCCGTACCGTGGCTGGCAAGAGTGACCGCAGTGGCTGGAGCAAGCGGCAAGCTACGCTTATACTCTATATCTTCGCTGACGGCGTCCAACGGCTGCTGCCCAAGCTGATCTTTCACGGCAAGCCAACTAACCAGAGCGGCCAGATTGAAGCAAAAGAAGGCACCTTTTATAGTAACGAGATTACTGTTGAGTATAATGATACTGCTTATAATAACGAGTATCTACTAGAAAAGTGGCTTATTAACGAGTTCTTCCCTCTTACAGCCTGGCAAGAATACCTATTAGTCATGGACGTCGCTACCTTCCACAAGACCCCTGCGATTATTGACCAACTTCGCAGCCACCACATTACCCCTGGCCTTATACCTCCTGGTACAACTGCCCTTCTTCAACCTCTCGATACTGCTATCAACAAGCCCTTTAAGCAGTGGCTAGCAGAGGCGACTGACGATTACGTATACAACGCTGAGCAGCTGGCCCGGGCTGCCGGGCAGCCCATACCACTTGTATGGTCAACTTCAATGAAGCGTATTATGGTCACCCATACTGTGGCAACGGCTGCCCGCTGCCTAGCTAAAAAGGCAGAAATGGTCAGGCAATCTTTCTTACAGTGTGGTATAAGCTGCCAGCCAGATGGCAGCGATATCTCGAAGATCAAGATTAAGGATATACCGATTGAGACTATCTCATGGGATGGTTGGGATACGTTTGACTACGATAAATACGTCAAGCAAGAAATGCTCTCTGATCCAGAGATCCTTGACGTTCATGCTGCTGGGGACAATACAGAGTACATATGTACAGCAGAAGATGTCCAGCGGCACACTCGGCCCTGGGACCTCTAGGTATCTGACTACCCAATAAGCGACGTTTCTGACCCCTGACTCGCATACTGGCTGATCCCTGATTCTGCCAGTTAACTAACCACATTCGGTGGCCGCTTGACCCCATTCCGTTACCCCGAATAAAAGTGGAAGTCCGGTTTGCTGAGAAGATACGGTATTTATCCAGCACTTTACCCGCTCCAATGGGAACTTGTCAATTGGATCCGATAGCTGGGTTCTGGTGGGGTTGGAACGGCCCAAGAAAGATCTGGAGGCAGTGGGGGGAGCCATCCCCGGTCTTGGGTCATGCTGGTCACTCGACTGTTTTGGGACTTACCGCTCCTTTTTCCTCACCTTCTTTTTAGTGAAATTGTTTCTCTGTCACGCTGTTTCGTGGCAGGGCGCTCATCATGTGCCCTTGAAAACTTTTGCCGATTTCTCGTGTTGGCTCTCCATTGCCCCCTCGTCCCCCTTTTCTGTTGAGGGACACGACCGAGCATCATCGTCTTCCAATGTCGCCTCTCTTGTTTCCGTTCGTGAGTCTCGGGCATGTCCGTATGCGTTCTCCGATACGGCTTTGTGCAGGCTCTTGTCGGTGGTTGAAGTTCGGTAATTCACGTCCAGCATCGGCTGAGCCATCTGTGAAGGATTCTTCCAAGTTATCGTCCCAGGGCCATTGGGTGCTGCCATCTTCGGGATAACTCGCGGTCCTGTGCATCCAGCCATGAAGGTTGGTTTCGGCCGAGTCAACGTATCAGTGTCAACCCCCAAGATTGCGGCCGAGGGATCTGCCTTCTTATATATGCTCCAGTCCCACAGAACCGACTTGGCCTGCGGGACGTCCTCCCGGCTGACTGATACCCGCTTTGATTACTTGCAGGAACATCTGATGATCGGGGAAGCAGCCTCTTTTCATAATTATCCGCAACCTTGCCCTCCAAACTCGTGCCAATCTTCAGGGATAATGGCCCAGATGTTGTATCCAGGTGGTGCAGGGACCTTGGTCCTCTTTCGCAAACGGCGTATTAGGAAGATTGCGTCTTGCTGGAATGCTTTTTTCGATGTTGGGTATGGGAAGGATGCTTGATTCTTGTAGCCTTGCATTGGTCGCATTCTTGCACCGTCGGAGAATAAACTCGCGTTTCACGAAGGCCGATTTCAGACCGCGCTCGGCTATCAGGCTCTCTGCGTATTGTCTCCATTGTCGTATATACCGTAGGTTCTGAGCGAACGCTGTTCAGCCATGGCTAGTGCTGGTATCGACGCTTGTGGAGGGTCGAAAAGGCCGGGGAGCTTCGTGCCGCTTCAAGAATATGTCAGCGACCAACGGCGAACAAGGACAAAAAGAGTAGAAGGCACTTTTGACTTACACCTAGGCATCTGTGTACCTCTTGTGCACGAAACGCGATCAATGTTTTGAGACACATGGATTTACAAACTACAGGTGTGCTCACGTCGCCACAAAGTGCAAATAATGCACAGATGCCGGTATGAGTGGTGGAAACATATAATGAGTTGAAGGTCACGGGGAGGGCTGGTCTACACACACAGTGGTGACACTAACTTGCTGTAGTAGGAAGAGGCTCACGGCCCTGGTGCCTGTTAGAGGGTTTAGCAACTGCGTGAAGAGCAATTGTGACATCAACGAAATACCTAGCATAGATTTTCTGTAGCAATTAAAAATGCTACATCGAATGCTTCGCGTCACTCCGAGGCATGGAAGGCCGACGAGTCCGTTGAAACTGCTACCGCAGACCGAACGGCCGATGTTTCCTAGATGGAGTGCATGTCATGTAGTGCTACTCCTGATCTGGTACGACAGCCAGATTTGCTGGGCAGACTTTTGGCCGCCCTGTTTCCACTTGTGACAAATGTAGCTCAGCTGCTTTTATTAGTCCACGGCGCCCAGCCAACCAGAACTTGCATATAGAAACGTATGACAAACGAGGAGAGAAGAGAGACTCGTCTGCAAGTATGGCAATACAAGTAGTGGAAGTAGATGGCTCAAGATGCCAGCACATAATTGGCAGCTAGTCTTTGTCTGCAGCAAAAGTCTGCCGTTGGAAACACACTTTGTGGTCCCGGTCGGATAGCGTCGGTTAAGCACGTGTTAGATGGAACCGTTCACAGCTCTCGGTTTGGCGGCTGCTATTAAACAGTTTGTTGACTCTGGAGCAAAATCTGTGACATATGGGAAATGAGACGCACTGAATTGAGTCACAATTAGGAATTGCTAATTTGGTACTGAACTGATTGTGGTGGCCCTGGTCTTGGTTCGATGATTATTGAGAGTTCAAGATTGGCAGCTTGACGTGCATTAATTCTGTTGCGATAAATCACACGTACTTCATGCCTGCTATGCAGACATCCATGATAGCAGCCCTCAGGTTCTGCATCTACAGCCTAATCAATCCACACATTGTCCGTTGGCTTGGGTCCTAATTGCCTTCTACTTTACCCAATGTGTATTTATAAGTCCAACTTAGAAAGCTGAAGGAAGCATTCCTTCCCTTATAAAGCCACATAACAAAGCTCACATCATTCTTGCGGCTTTCTATCTTGTTCAGTGATGCGCTTCTCGTGAAGAAAAGACTCATTTATCAATTCTATGCTCTTGTCCGGTGGCAAAAATTTGAAAAGAGCCAAACTGCAAGACGTTTCCTGAAGCCCACTCAAACAACGTTCAATTCTTTTCTCAAGTCACTACCTTTGTGTGGAAAATCTAGGTACATGTTGTCCCATGTTTTTGAGCAATCGAATAAGACGACTACAAAGCCTGTCGGCCACCAAACTTTTGGGTAGTATCCACCCACACTTAATTCCTATCTAATACGGGTGGTGGTACTTGTCAGAAGCCTTTGAGTCGTGCGATTTGATGGAACGGACACATCCATCCCCACAATTGCCATTTCTGAGCTTTGTGAGATTGTCTCTGTACTTCTGATCATCCGCGGTTAGTGAGCTGGCGGTGTGGTAATTGTAATTGTAATAATCATTGTCCTTGCGTGCCCTGGATAATTTCGAGTCTTGAGACGCCACCGACTGGTATGAGTTTATGGACCGATGGCAGTCTACCCCGCAGTTGTCATTGGCGAGCTTTGCAAGGTTGTCTCTGTATTTCTGGTCATCCGCGAGTGTATTGTGTTCTCCCCGAGATGCTCTTGAGCTGGTGTAGTAAGAAGGATGCCGGTCATAATCATTGTTATCGTGGTATCCTCTCGCCTTGAGGTTGTAAATATTTGTGTCGGCAGCTTCAATAGCATCCTCGCTCCTTGCTTGGATACGAGGTCCGTCTTCGGCCTGATCCTCCGGCTCCAAGTCGACTGCATCAATGACAGGAGGCTCACTTCTGGCATCAATGTCGGACTCCACGTCGGTGGTGTCGACAGCAGCGGCGTTCCTAGCATTCAAAAAGGGGTCCACATCAACACCTCCGGCGGTGTTGTCATCTTTGAATGCGTAAACAGGAGGATGGATAAATTCGGGCAGCACCGCAACCGGGAGTGCGTAGACGCTGACCGTGGCCGCTGCGATAGCGATGGTGCTGAGAAAGTGCATGTTGTAGAGTTTAGATTTGTGTTTGATTGGATAATGAGCAGGAGCAGTGGAACGAAGAAGAAGAAGAAGAAGAAGAAGAAGAAGAAGAATATTAAAATGGACGAGACAGATAAAGCGTAGACCAAGAATAAAGTTGAACCAGTTGGAAAGAGTAGCAGAAAATGGGTGCCAGCGTTTTACTTGTTTAGCCAGGTAACAGTCAAGTTGGCTGCTTTACAGACAGTAGCGATATGTTGGAATCAAGAATGCGCCATCTCTCTTCTTATACATCTCGCCAATGGACTTCGGCAAGATGCAAGCTGCTTCAACCCCGCTCGCGAGACCATGGCCAGGGTCCGCGGAATGCTCCTGCGGAGAACCTCATAACAACCCGGCTCCTCGGTCGACGGCCTCTTCAGGGTATGGAAAACCTGCTTAGAGAAGCTAGCATAATCGATGAGTCAACCTTCGACAATGTCGAAGCGAAGGTTGACTTTAGCTAAACCTACAAAACCAACTTTGGTTTCTAGATGACCATACAATGATAGCGAGAACTGTGAGCGGGAATTGAAGATTGCGAGATATTGGACGCTGGACTTGCTTGGGTTTGGTCTGGATTCAAGTTAGATTAAGGGGCATCCAGGAACCGACCTGGTCACGGGTAGAAAGTAAGCTTCCGGCATACGCAAGCGTCATGTGCAGCTAACCCCGCCCTGTATGCTATGCATACTATCAACAAGCTTACCTGGTGCCATAGTGCAAAGCGAGGTTTTATTCCTCTTTTCTGTTGTCGTAGGCTGGAAGTTGATAATTAAGGGTTGGTGGGAAAGCCGTTAAATCAGAGTGTTGGCTTGGCGAGTTGGCGCATGTGGTGAGCAGCTCCAGCGTGATGTTCGAACCGCACCGCGTTTGGTTTATTCAACCCCGGTCGTGGGGATTAAGAAGACGCACAGCTGCTCATGAGAAAAGTCTTGACATTCAAGTTCTGTGCTTGAGGAACGTTGTCGAGCGGTGTTGAGCGAGGTCGGCTATTAGCTTCTCGATTTAGTTTGGACATATCGCATGTAGTACGACATGCAAGGACAAGGCCAAACAAAGGTGGAATTACACGCTCTGGATAAGAATTGCATCCGGCGCATCCGTCTTGAACATTTCATGCGAATCTTGCTGTTCCAAATCTTATGTCGTTCGTCGATGACACCTACGCAATGTTGAGTTGACATCCTAACGGGGATCCGGGATGATGGAACCTCTGCAGATCATATCGGCACGCCTAAAGCTTCCCACATGTAAGGTGTAGCCTCAAGTGATCGCAGAGCCTCCATCTCCGGAGGCGTCTTTTGGTTGGTTTCCACCCAAGCAGGTTCATGGCGGGGAACACATGTCGTTCAGTGTTGTGAATACTCGGTTGAGGAGATTATTCGCCGGACAGTCCGGACCAACCATGCTTTGATTTAACCAATAACAGGTCACCAATGTTTTGACGCTAGGGCGAAAACTACACGAAGGCCACCTTTCTTCTAGGAAGATTTCTTCGACGACATACACATGCAGGGATGGTAGCTACAGGATGGACAAATCTACCAAAAATACGGGTTGACGGGCACGGATAGCGACGATCATGCCAAACCTTCCCACACGCACGGCTTTTGGAACGGAATGTGTGGCCGCAGATTGGCGCCGTCGAAGCGTGGACTGGTGAATGGGCCTGCCAGGTTTGGACCGCCTGAACCTTTAGACGGTCTCGTTTGCCAGCTACCCCGCGTGGCCCCTCCCTCAGAGTAAGACGGAAAGAGTTTTGCCAAGGAATATCACCGCTGGGGGCATGAGGGGCATCTCAGCAGTACCGGTAGATGGCTGCTTCAAGCACGTATTCCCCATGCACTGTACTTGCTGGCCATGGAACATGCATGTCAGGTCTGAAAGAAAGTGAAGTCTAGATAGGAAGGATGGCGGATGGAGATTCTCGACCAGAAGCGCCCGGGAAGTCGGCGATTCTCCAGTCGCGGGCGTTCGAAGGCTTAACTCGCCTTGTGAGGGGATGATAGGCGAGAAACCTTGGAAATCACTACCGGAGCCAAACATGGGGGGCGGAGACGCGTGTACGATTAGTGAATTCTTACTCATGTTGCAAAGTTGACGCTGGTTGATCTGACTTGGTCACAACGTGATGTACAGGCGCGGACAAAACGGTAGTCGCGGGACGCGGATGCGTGGAAGCATTGCCGAGACAAGCAACGTCCATCCCAGTAGCAAACTACTTGGGCTCGCCAGACCATTTACGCGTTCTTACACATCTCCAACTCCAAGCTCAGAATGCCTAAAGTTATCTGAAAACTACCAGCGGACTTGGTAAAAGGGGTGGGAATATCAAAACAATACAAAAGCCCAGACCTGGTCCCGAGAGATTATAGGCTCATGATCTAAGGTAGGACATCGACCCTGTACGACTAGATCCAGCGAAGAACTTTCACGACTAGCGGCACTCGGCACAGGCAGCTCCCACAGGTTCAGGTAGAAATGCCCCTAAAGTGTCAGTTTATCCTTAACATCTTGTCTTCATCAATCGGGACTTGTTTGTTGTTGCCAAACCTATCCCCGTTAGAGCTTGTCCTCAACCCCAATCACTTCATCAAGCTGCCATACCCACAAACCCGAATCCATGAATGCAAAAGGAGTAGGATCACACCAGCCAGAATATCCACACTACTCCCAGAATAGAAGACAACACGATTGAGACGAGTACGATAGCGAGAAGTTTCTGGCACCAACTTTTAACAATGTATGATACTTTTCCCGCGCGTTGATCATCTCTGGCGGAAGATCCGGAAGACATAATATTTTTCGCCCCATGTCTTAGGCCAAGATTGCTATTCTACTTGCCAAGGGCCTGAGTGGTTACGCGCCGACTTCTCAACCCCTCAGGGTCGTTTATGCCTCGGTCAGCCTGACAAGGATGCGCGTTGAGTTTTAGGTGCCTCTAGTATCCACATTGGACTGTGTTCCGGCTCGTCTTGCTCTTCGGCTTTTCTCAGTTCCAATGTGAGGGCTTTTGGATTGCCCCTACCTCAGGTAGCCGTTACCTTTCTTGCTTTCCTACACCCTGAAGTAAAGGCATTCTGATAGCGGAAGCATCATTATCCCGTTCGAGGTTCCACTGATGCACGAGTGGCACGTGCAAGACTCCCATAATACGAACAAGGACTTTGGAAATGTAAAACAAGAATTCGAAAATAGTGAATACGGCAGACATTGGCGATTGCGGCCACTCAGTTTTCACTTGCTTAATGTTGATCTTTTAAACAGCTAATCATGCTTTGAAATTGGAAGCGAATCCTGGGTCAGGAGGCTCAGCAGCGTAAAAGAGGAGTCGGTAGAAACAGGTTCTTTGCAAGCAGAAGACGATCTTGGCGGAAACTTCGAGCGATGCCATTAGTTAATCACCAGCTCGATTTGAGTTGAAACATCTTTCTAAAGTTATGCTGGGGTTGCCGATTTTTTACGTACTATTTAGCTGCTTATGGTTACGAAACGTTCAAGCTGGGCAGCGGATATTATAAAGACTCAAACTCGCGTTTGACGAGGCTCGCTTGATGATACCCTATTATCTTGAACAGACCCTTAGGAGTGTAGCATCTTTTAATGATTTTGTGACCGTAAGGCTTGGATTACATAGATGTGGAAACTCTTCTCTGTGCTACTACAGTACATGATTTTATCTTGACGGTTTGCTTCATATTTTATAGACCAACTTTGGAGAGCGCGGAACTGAAGACGTCCGGACTCATTTCAGAATTTGAAGTCATTGTTACTAAAATAGCATGAAATCATGTTCCATAAGAGGAGTGATGCTTAGTCGCCAGTGTCCAAAAGCTCTCGTCTGTTGCAACAAGTCAAAGCCATCATTGTATATATATCTGTCACTTCACATCAACAATTCCAAAAATGGAAGGTGGCTATAGGGAATTTGATCTTGGGAAAACCAATGGATTCTTGCTTAAATTCTCAGTTCTCGGAAGAGCTTCGCAGCAGGCGCGCATATTTTTGTTGGCTCTAAGCATCTCTTACGAAGTCCAGAAGATTGTCGTGATTCAATCCATCATAAAAAGTACTTGTTCTCTTCATTTTCCTCTCATTTGGATTATTCTCTGCTCTGGTATCTGTGACCTCTTTTCCGGTCCCAAGGAATTAATCCCTTACTATACAAACGGCCATGATACCACATGAAATCATCAATCTCGAGGTCGTTGTCGATGAGAGGGTATCGTATCTGACCATTTTCGAATCCACTGGGCTAGTCGCTGTTATAAATTGATGATAAAGTCCCATCGGAAGTAGGAAACGTAAGTTTGGATCGAACCATGCGTTACTGACTGGCTGTTCTAAATTTTGTGTGTAGGTGTTCTCTTAACTGAACAATAACCGCACTGACTCATACGGTTAAGAGTATAGCTTCGTCAAGTACCAGCCTGCGCGAACCCTGGTCCAATCCCGCCTTTATAATAGCAAAAATTGTCATACGTACAAAGAAGGCAGTGTACTTAGACTTTAGTTGGACTTTTTCTAGGTCATGTCACGCTTTCTAACTGTCATAAAAGATTACAGCTTTCCAAAGGACAAAAGATAAATCGACAGACTAAGTAAGGTCACTTCTTTTTTTCTTCTATATTATCTTCCCTAGAGTTTGACCCTATGTCCAGACTTTCAGCATCAGATGTGGCATTTTGCCCTTGACAGCAGGTTTGGAATTTCTTCCCCTTGCCAGAGAATACCCAAGTCGGCCGAGTTCTTGATGTCGGTGCCGGTTCGGTCACCTGGGTCCTCAATTCTGGAGACGAGTATCCAGAAGCTGAGGCACCTAGACATTTTCTTTTTATTATTCAATCTTCTTAGGAATTTAATGCTTTTTGAAGTTGTCTAAGTGTACTTGCTTCTCAGGTTCTCGGTGTTGACCTTTCTGCGATCCAGTCAGGTCTGTACGTGTTCACTTATTTCACGATCTGTCAATAGGTGCTAACGATCGAAGCTTAAGGTGCCTCTCAATGTCAAGTTTGATATTGACCATGTCGAGGACAAATGGACTTATTCGCATCCATTTGACTACATGAATTGCCGAATTATGACTTCTAGTGTCAAAGATTGTCCATTGTATTTGCGCAGGTGCCAAGAGTAAGTCTTTCCCATTGCTGTACTCACATCTTTCGGTTATTATGGCTACTATCAAGGCCATCGCTCCTTGTCCGTGATGACATAGAACTAAACTGCTTGTACTATGACTCCAACCTGAATGCCATATGGCCGACAAAATTAGGTCGAGTCAGGCTCATCTCAGACTCGGCTCACTTAACTCACCTGGCTTGGCCCACACTCACCTTTATCCCGCCTCAGCCCAACCACAACTCACTCTTAGCCCTACATCGTTCTGACAAGCTTCAGAGACCCGAAACAAGTCCCTGGTAGACTTAAGGCACATAATCGGAAGACCTTGGTCAACCACGGCTATGTCTAAGCCAACACCACAATGTTTTGTCTCCTGTTCTACAGAGGTTCAGTATGGACTCGTGCATCGCCAAAGGCCATATGGGAAGATGTATGAGCTACCTGGCCCTGCACTGGCGGCATATTGAGTTCCCAGGGTCGAAGGCAAAGAGCGTCTCGGATATTAGTCTCATATTGCCACTAGGTTCATGCAGCATGAAGAAATTGTTTTAGATAGCTAAGAAGGATGTCGTGTATATCCTTGTGATATTATCCTAGGGAATTATTGCCTACTTTCATACTACACTACAGTCCTAGCACTGTTATTCCCGCCAAACGGCGTAGGTTATGATGCTTCCAGACATGCTAGCGTTAGAGCAGAGAGCCAGGGAGGGATGGCGGGCCGGTTATGAGAACTCGCAGGATAAATGACCCCTCACAGTATGTGCTCCAGTTGCCAGTCAATGTCATTATATCAGTAGCCTTTTTGTTTGCTTTCTGTTCCTGCTGGACTTTTGTTTCTAATAGTAGCGGCAGCAAACATCGTGCCAGTGCGCCACGTTTCTCCGGTGGCAGTGGCAATAGAGAACGCGTCGCGTTAGCACGTTGTGTCATGCTGGCAAATGAGTGTGCAACGTGTGTCATGCTGGCAAATGAATGTGCAGCGTGTGTCATGCTGGAAAATGAGTGTGCAGTTTATGTCTTACCTGCTGGACACATGCCTTTGTGATCGATTCCCTTAAGTCATATCTCCTGCCACACGTTCTTGGTTCCGGGTCCCAAGAGTGCATCGGTCTTGGGACTAATCGCTGACGAGATGGACAACAGAACTGAAGACGCTGTCCAGAGAGCTTGCAACCTGGTAAATTCTTCAGACCCGGCAATAATTCATCAAACTTGGCAGAATCTACGTCGATCGCATCGTCTCGCTCGTGGTAATGACCGCGAGCTCCCACCATTCCCTTATTGGGTCCTAGAACGAGTCCCTCATGAAATCATCCCACTGATGCTTGAGACTGAATATGATGTCGGCGCTAGAAGGCTTAAAATTCAAGGTCCTGTCGTCTACCAGAATTTCAACGTACCTGAGTGGCATTTTGCCCTTTTTTTTGGGGGCATCTCTCAGCACATGGCGAAGAGATTGGTTCCTATTGCTAGGAAGAAACCGAAAACCGTTTTATTCGACAGCTTTTACAGTAAGGTCAAACAGATCCGCAACGAACGCCTTAAAAATCATACACCCCCATCAATATACCACGACCGGCGATCGAAACCATCTGAGAATGCACTCGGATTTAGGCCATGCGACTTTAAATCTTATTGTTGGTCAATGTCTTGAAAAGTTTGATTTATGCAAACTAACAGTGACTAGTAATCATGAACTTGGATCATGGAAACGATTCCGATCATGAAGAAGAGAGTAACTCCGAGATCGACTTCGAAACTGACCGCGAGACCGAACCCGGATCCAGCCACGAAGATACCATCCACGTGAGAAGTCTCGAGAGTGATTGCGACAGCATCAACGAAGGCGACTTTGGTCACAACATCTTGAACGATGATGACGAGAGCTCAAGTGACATCTATCATGGGAATTACGAGATGGGTTGTCAAAATGATCACGAGATCATTTTGGATGGAATTCACCATAATAACGCCTCTCAGGAGGTCCACACTCACTGCAGCCTCACACCAGAGTCGAGCAACTCTGTCGAAGAAGCTCCGGTGAACAATGTGCCTTCCCTAATCCACATCACCTTTCCACCACCAGTGTCAACTCTATCTGCCAATAATTTAAGTAATATAGGGGGCATTGGTGATACTTCGAGTTCTGTCACTTGCTTGATGACCGAGGTCCAAGACAGACTGGAGGTGGAGCAAGAATCACCCCAGGCATGTGGAATACCGCATGTCGAAGCTACGCCAAGGACTCAAGCAGTCGATATTCCCCTAAACACAGCCTCCATTCAGATAGGAGGTGACGGAGGTAACGATGAAAAGCTCCAGTCTCTCGCCAGGGCTATCACCTCCGTAGCAGAGAAGCTCCAATATTTGCAATCGCTTCACAGTGAGCTCGTTGTTCATGAAGAACAGCGGCATACTGTTCTACTCAGACAAGAAGAGCTGAGGGACAAATGGAACAACATTTTGCAGCAGGCTTCAGTGCCATTCGAGCCTAAAGTTAAACATCGCCTAAAATATAACGTCAATGCGACTGAATTATCAAGGTTCTACTCGGACATAGGTAGCCTCGTGATTAAGCGCAGACGCGAGGAAGAAAACCTTCGAGTGATTGAAGCCAAAAGGGCGAAACTCGATACGGAAATCACAAAGGTGATAATCGAACAAGCGGGTGCGGTCATGGACTCATCCACCCAACAAGGCACAGCTCACCGTACGCCACCCGACGACGAAGAAATTTAAACCAAGACGCTGTTTATACATATGAATAAAGTTCTAAGCTGCGTATTGTAAGTCCCCATTTACTGGAAACTTCCCGTTACAAACAAGCTTATAATCTTCACAGACCCCACGCACAAGGCTGATTACAAACCCTTAGAGATGTTAGTACGTCGTCTGTATAAGCTTTATGTAAAGAGAATATGTGATTGGAAATAAAGGAAGTGGTTCAAGTAAAGACATGTAATCATTACCTCTTAGTTAATCTACGTGGGTTACGCGATTGTAATAGACACTTATGCGTGGAAACTTGAATGTTGGGATGATATGCAAACCTGCAACAGCAAAAAGGCTTTAGCACTGTTAACTTGGTGCAATACTGACTGCTCTTAACGAGCAAGTGTTTCAATACTCGACGTCATATGAACCAAACTTGCCATCTCATACGTGCTTCACAAGCAGAGGGACGAGATGTTGGCGAGTACGGCTTTTTCTGGAAGGAAAAGGCTTAACTGCAGCCGTCATCGATATTATTCTCAGTTTTTAGGACTTGGGTCTTTGCCAGTACTATCGTATGCATCGACTTAATGTATCCATCATCTTCATTGTGCCCACCACATTCACCACCGTCGAGCTTAGACCTTTTTCATCACCATTCAGGCATTCCTGGTATCATATAGGGCCGTGTTGATTCCAATGCACAAACCAGATGTGCCGAGACCATACCTGAACAAAATTCAGTAGCATCATAGTGAACTTAGTGTTAAGTGTAGGTTAGGATAACTAACTGCGCCACAAAGCAAAAGCTTTGGTGAGATAATCGTGTCTTACTATCTCCTCTTTTGTATCACATAGCCACGCCGGCCAGCACCAACTGATTGGGTTGTAACACTTAGGATCTCCTTGCTTGATATAGCCAGTTTACTAACTAAAGAGAATATTGAAACTGAGGGGCTTGGTGGTGAAGTTAAATGACTCTCGATGGCGTTGCTTGCCTAGAGATCTGCATTGCACACCTCATGGTCGACATTACCAAGATACATCTTTCTGTGTGTCTGTGAGCATTTAGCTGGGCGTAGTGTACATGACAAAGAACATGTTGATTTGGCCCGGGACCACCGTATACTAACTGTTGGTAACTGTTTTTTGGGAATCATCCTCCACTTTCTCTGCGTTGACTGAATCCCGCGGGGAAAATTACTCTTTATGGTAGTCAGCAGGGGACACGAATCTTAAAACCCGCGGGATGACGATGGACAAGATGATGCCATTGAGGCATTCTTTGGCGTTCCACCGTTATTAGTCTCCGTGTGGGTAAGTGTCTTAGCCTTTGGTTGATGGGCTGAACACATAAGGAAAGATCTCGCCGAGTGTATCCATTTTGGATACAAACCGGTCAGCTTCCTGTGCTTTTTTTCTTTTTTGAAATCAGCGACGAACTCGGGTACGCTCGGTCGACTTTCGGGGTCCACCCTTGCAGCTCTTTTAGTCAAACCTCGGACCTGTGATTGGCTGATTATGACGGACGAGAGCTTCGCATTGTTTTGGTGTCATGCGGGGTGAGATCGTGGGGGAGCTGTACATGGAAAGCCTCAGCTGAATCTACATGGTGGAACAGCTTTTAAAGCGCATGCCTCGCCCTTTCTTTCCTTCGTCATTTTGGTCCTCTCTCAATTCAATCCGGTCGATGTCTGCAATTGAACCCTCCGACCTCAACCTAAAGCTCCCGAGTCCCCCAGTTTAATAAGATGCCGAACATTGCTCGTTTCCGTACCCTGTGGGGTATTCCCGCCGGCGACAAGTTTGCTAATTGGATTGCTTTGTTCCCCGATTTAAAGGCCAAGGGATACAGTAGGTGCTCATTAAACAGTCTAGCAAGATAATTGACGACGCTGACAAGTGCCGTATTGTACGGACAACAGCCGGAGTTGAAATAGACTACAGCGAGGTTCCAACCGAAGAGTTGCCCGAGCTCAGACGTATTCTTGATCGATTTGGCTTCCAAGTTGTTGCGCAGTATGTCTTACCCAAGAAACTCAAGGTTTGAAGCCCTCCAGGCTGTGTGCCATCAATGTTGACTTCTCCAGGATCATGTCATCGTGGCAAGGATACTTGGGCCCTAGACCACCCGGATTAACGCCCAACGACCATCTCGACTTCTACCGCAAGTCTCTCGAACGGGCGCAGATTCTCAAGCCTCTGAAGGTTAATGCTCAATCGGGAAGGTATGTTCGCCAAACAACAACCACCTTCGAACAGATAGGGCTCCAAGCGCATGACTAAAACTTGGAATTCAGCGATATTTGGACTCTTGACCAGTCCGTCGAATTTTACCAGGGCACCTTCAGAATAGACGAGGAACTAGGCTTCGCCGGTAGAGTAACGCATGAGACGCACCGAAACCGATCCTTGTTTACCCCTTATGCGACAAAATACATCCTAGAAAAGGTGCCAAAGTAAGAGGCTGTGTTCCAATGCAACTCAAATTGTTAATTGAGGGGTTTCTGACATAACATGTAGCCTCCGAATCACCGCCGACATATCTCACTGGGTTGTCGTGTCTGAGAGACTTCTGGATGAGTCTGAAGAGGACAAGGAAATTCTCGAGAAAGTCATCCCACATGTAAGTCACTCCTATGTGTGATTACTTGAATGATATTGAAAATGCTTATGCTTACAACCTAGGTTTACCATGTGCACGCCCGAATCGGTACAACCCAAGCTTCGCAGTGCGCCGATCCTTCAGACCCAATCTACACCCCGGAACGGGAGTTTTTCGAGAGGTTCTGGGTTAAGGTCATCCAACACAGTGCCAGTCGTGGCGCCGACTACCAAGTATCATTTACTCCAGAATACGGGTATGTATTCATTAAGTCTGAAAAGCTTTTGCAGAAGCTTCCTATTGAAATCAAAGTTACTGACTTTGAATCTCGCAAAAGACCTTATCCGTACCACCCTCACCACAGTCCCCGACTGTACACCGAGGTGGCAGATACCGAAGGTCTCCGCTTGGAAGGACTCTTTTTGGCCGCTCTCTAAATGCAGAAGTATTTTTCAAGTTCTATTTGTAGAGCCAGCCTAGAATTTCTACATACATTCAGCTAGAGAACTTTAAACAGAGGAAGCTGATCTCGGGAGAACACATGACGCGTTGAGACCTTTGGGCCTGCAAACGGCTGCATCATCACAAAATAGAAGATTTGCGAACTAGATAAACCAGTAGAAATGTTTCACAAAATTTAAATTGTTGCCATCTCAGGTTTGGGGACTTCAGTTTTCTGCTTGGTACTATAGAGCCGTAAAGTATCTGTACCCCGGCTGCAGCAAAGCCAAGCTTTTATGTAGTTCGGTGTTGCGTCTTTCAAAGTGATCCATTATATGAAAGACACATATTCGTCTCAGTATGGAAAGAGCTATTAGATAGTTACGAAGTACATCTCAGCCGCTGGCAGGCATAATTGACTTGAAGTCCATGCGAAGTTCTTGAGATTCAACGCTTGACTTTGGCTACCTACTTATTGAAGGGCACGAGCCCGAAACCTTTAGAAGATTAGAAAGGTCTGTCATTAGAAGAGTCCCTAATTTGTCTACATGTATCTGCGTATTGGCCTACCAAAGCTCATTCGACTGCTGTCATTGGCTTGCTTCGGGCGACCCAGCTCATCAGACAGGTGATTGTCTTGGCCATAAAGTTCTGTGAGATGACTTGCCTATAAATGAGACCGGAGAAGAGCAGATCGAGGCAGTATGAATGTAGGCATTCTCTCCAAACTGAAGATCTGAGCAAAGTGGTTTTTTGGACGATTTCACTCTGCAAAGACTGAACAAACATATACGAGAAAGAAAAAGCCTAGGTCATACTCACACAATATTAGTTCGCCAAAAACAGAGGAAACCAGGTAGATAAGCAGCTATATTCTGCTGATTGCCCTGTCTCGAACAATGAAAAGCCAGCACCCAGTCTTGAACCTCAGTGCTAGACGCCTTCAACAGAAAACGAAATCAATCTTTAGGTGCTATCTTGCTGGAATTAATCGTTAAAATTGCGAATCTGAGTTGTATATCAACGCCGCCAAGTCATAAGCATTGTCTTCTCTGGTGTCTTTGGTGTCTTCAACTCGGCTACTATGGATTAGAATGATTTTCTTAGTACTAACATCAAATTCGTTAAATAGAATCCTCTTTGTTTCTGCGTCACTACTCGCCAGGTACCTAATGCGGACAGTGTCACAGGGTGGCTTGGTTGGCGAG
Source organism: Colletotrichum tofieldiae (assembly GCA_022836555.1). Taxonomy (NCBI): domain Eukaryota; kingdom Fungi; phylum Ascomycota; class Sordariomycetes; order Glomerellales; family Glomerellaceae; genus Colletotrichum; species Colletotrichum tofieldiae. The sequence continues at coordinate 100,736 of BQXV01000008.1, read as the reverse complement.
GAGCTTCAACCTGATTGATTAATTAATACTCAGAATTCCCCGACACAACTACAACGCAACCGGAGAGAGCTCCAAGCTGACCAAGCCCTGGCGCAACTCAAGCGATGAATTATCCCCTGTACAGTTTCGACCTGTATCCATGGGATTGAGTAGACATTTCAGGGTTCTGAGTGATGGTCAGGGCTAGCTCTTGGCCATGTGTCGTAGGACCTCCTTTACTCGGCGGATCAAGGTCACCCGGTTCTCATGCAACCAGCGCCGAGATGGAGAGACTGAGCTGCGCCTCTGGCAAAAAGGGTTTATACGAGGCATGTGCTACATCAAAGTTGCTACCCTATCTCCCCCGGAACTGGCCTAACTAACCAGCAACTCTCGAGATAACAATAGTCGCGCGTCCCCATCGGAATGGATTCTTCGAGCAGGCAGAGGGGATTGTGTATGGTTGGCACGGACGTCGCTGAGCAAACGGCGCGGCGGCTGCGTGCGTGCCGTCTCCTCTGTCGAACGCGTGCTGGGATTCTCGATCAGCCTTTGCACTAGACCAGCATCCAGGCTAGGTCTCTGCCGCGAGAAACCTGCCGACGGTGACTGGCAGGCTTTGCATCCTCATCGATGGTCTGAAAGCGGGTGTCCTAGAAGAGAAGATTCAAATAGTGTCCATTTTGGGTTTTGAATGGCATGACTCCTAAACTACTGGTTCTGACCCATAACATCTTTACACAAACTCATAGCTGAACCGAGATAGAGTGATTTCGGTTGCAACAGATAATGCTTGTCACTAACAATGTCATTCTTTGTCTTCGGTGGAGGGTATTTAAAAAGTTTTCCATTAGCTCTTAAGGATGCCAAATGACTCTATAACCGACATAAACGTCGAGATGGTTCCCATTTCAATGCTCAAACGAACTACCGAAGCCAAGACTTACATTCGAATTGCAACGTATGTGTGGTTGTGTCAGCCACTTCCCGGATATGCAGGCAACTGGGAATGTGCGCTAGAGGCCTATGTTGCACTGAATCAAAGTCCGCTTTGATACCCCAGTCCTTTTCTCCTGGCTCCCAGTTTAGGATACCCCGTAAGAAGTTCTGGGGGTAGAACGCTAAAACGATCAATAAACAGTGGCGAGTCAGGCGGTTGCATAATGCTCCATCAATCCAGTTTTCTCGTATGATGGAGGAATCTCACTGTATGGGGTGGGAACTTTGGATGTCGAACAACGGCAATAATGACGGCGAGCTTTCTTGGTAAGAGGGTCCGATACCGCAAAGAGCTCTGGCCGATGCCCCTACTACATATGAGGCCTCGCAGACATTGTGAATGAGACCGGTAAGTGAGATTGTGAAGGGTAGGATTATACTTCTGAAGACTAGACACGTATACTCGAATCGACCTCATAATCCAATAGACTCATTCATGTCCATTCTTCCTTTGTACCGTGAAAAAACACCAACATCGCCGTTCGATCAGTTGCCGAAACATTTTCCCATATGCTCACTCAAACTCCGTCCATTCATTAACCCAAAGTAAAGTTCCCCAGAGTCCCTTTTCGTTGCCCGATCACACCCATTCGAACCAGTGGTATTTGGCATAAAATTCCTTAGTGCTTGAACTCTAGATCTCCCGTAGTAAAGCGTTCGAATTTGACCCTCACAGGGTCGACGCCTTGGTTGACCAGAAACTGTGACATCTCGACCATGAAGATCTCGGGACCGCAGATGTAATACTCGGCGCCACCGTGGCCGAGGTAGAGTTCCGCAGGATCAATGCGGGCGAGATCCATACGGAGGCCAAAGTCGCTCGATGAAGAAAGCGAGTCATCATCCTCGACGTCGGCGATCTGAGAGCGGAAGAACTTGGTGGTGAAGTTGGCGCGGCTGTATGCAATCTTACGGATGTGTTCCTCGAAGGGGGCAGCGCGGGCCGAGCAGTGAATCCAGGAGATGGGGCGGACGGCCTGACGTTCGATGATGGTGTTGCAGATGGACATGAGGGGAGTTACGCCAACACCGGCGGAGATGAGGACTACAGGCAAGGTGCCGGCGGCGTGGGTGTCGAAAAAGAAGTCACCAGTAGGGTGTGTTAACTCGACAATGTCGCCGGGCTTCTTGTCGTCGATGAGGTGATTGGAGAAGACGCCAGGATTGAGATTGAAGACAGCGCCACCCTTGCCGACCTTGACGCCTTGGTCGCGTTTGACGGTGATGCGGTAGTAGTCGGGTCGAGGCGCATCACTGAGCGAGTACTGACGTGATTGCAGGTGGCCCAAAGTCGGAATTGTAGTGCGGATCGAGGTGTATTGGCCTGGATAGAAGTCTGGAAGTCGCTTGCCGTCGACGGGAACCATATAGAGAGAGAAGATGTCGTCCGTCTCGGCAACCTTGCGCTCAATGCGGAACTTGCGCCATCCCTTCCACTTGTCGTCGTCGAATTCACGGTACATCTGGGCCTCACGGCCGATGAGCATCTTGGCGAGGAGCCAGTAGGCCTTTGTCCAGGCCTCTCGGATCTCTGGTGTCATAGTTGGGCCAAGCACCTGGCCGAAAGCCTGGATGAGGTACTTGCCGACAATGTCATAATGTTCGGGTTGAATGCCGAGTGAGCAGTGCTTGTTGCACATACGCTCGAGCTTGGGAATGAGCTCGCTGATGTGATTGAGGTTGGAAGCGAAGGCCAGAATGACACCCGTCAGGGCACGGGGCTGGCGGCCGTTGGCTTGGTTGACCTTGTTGAAGTGGTCGTTAAGTTCCGGGTGGGCGCGGAGCATGTTGGCATAAAAGATGGAGGTGATGGTCTCGCCATGCTCGCGGAGAGCGGGGATTGTGCCCCTGACGAGTTGCGATTGCTTGTATGTCAAGGCCATGATTGGGATGGTGTGACGGGGATCTTTACTTGGTCTTTTGGTTCGATAGGTCTTGAGTTCTCGGCTGGTGGGGGATGGTACTCAAGCCAATGATGAAAAGTCTTCCGGCTTTTGAGTGCGTCTGGATCTTTGGGCTCGATGTCAGACGGGGTCAAAGGGTGAAGGGGTATCAAAAAATTACTGCAAAGACAATGACAAAAGTCTGGTAGACAAAATATCAAGAGCCGAATCCAGAGGCTTCAGAATACTCTCAGAGGATATCCTGGGGGTCATGTTCGGCCCTCGCGGGAAAGATATATAAAGCCTGTTAAATATGGTGCAAGTCGAACTGATATAGAGCCACTCCGATAGACAGACCAAAGTCTAGCTCCACCCCTCTCCCCTCGCCGTGCCGTCGCGTGGGCTCAAGGGCTGAAGTTCCGCATGCTTCAAATCAGGCACCGCCCGCCTCAACGGTTAGATATCGTATGATGTGTATACCGTAGTGTAAAAAGGAAGCCGGTCCCATTTGAACACGGCTCTAATGGGCCGCCCATGCATGGATCCATGGGTGAGAGGCCCATGATGAACGCCGGGCACTGTCAACGGTTAGCACAAGGAACAGCACCAATGACAATCGGGCGTCCGCGCTGTTCGAGGTGGTTGTACAAAACCAGGATGTCTAGGACGCCAGGGTCTAAGAGGCACAAGGGGGGGATGCGTGGATACCGGCAGGGTTATCGACTGGACCCTGAGGGTGACCCCAAAGCCTCTCCAGTGGGACAGCGCGCGTGAGCTGCCGAGCAAACCGAAGGAACAGAGGGTTCGGGGGCCCTTCTAGAAGTACCCTATAGGGGCAAGTTGGCGGTGGATAGTGTGCACAACTTTTGTGATAGCCTCAGCGACATTGGAAAGGGCTGGGACTGGAAGTGTTCATACTAGCCCGCGGCAGAAAGTCGATGACTTCCGACTCTCCGGACGTATTGCTCAGTCGATAACCCGCCAGGTTTAACCGGCCATAGCATCAAATCGTACAATTCAGAGATAAGAGTATAGTACAGAGTAGAAACCGAAATTTTTGAACATTCGGATGGGAACCCCGGGACTGCGGTGGAATCCGGTTGGAGGTGACTGTGAGTGTGTGGTCCCCTCGCTAGCTCGTCCCTTGTCCCTGACAGAGCAGACGTCAGTGACACGCGATGTTCAGTGGAGAAGCGAACACGCCACAGCAGGGAATTGCCGAGTTGCAATTGCAAACTCGTATGATGAGATTTGCGGCTTTCGGAATGCCTAATTGAGGGCCCACGGGGCTGCCCGATAGTATCAATTTGTATATATGAAAAGAACGCCATGCAAGCTACTGCAAGCATCGTCTCTCCTTGAGAGACAGTGGGAGAGCGTGAAAGAGACAACGGGGGTGAGAGGACGGCAGGGGTTCGGTGGCACAAAATCACAGGCACTGACTGCAACACTCCCCCAGTCAATCCAGGCGCCCGTGTTTGTTTGTCCATTAGTCTTTTTGCCTTTGTTCCCCCTCTTTTTTTTCTTTCTTTCTCTTTCGCCTCCGAGGGTGTTCAACTTTTCGTTCAAAGTCCTGCCCGCTCGGTTGGGAAATTTGCTCTCTGTCTGGAACTCCTAGATGCTGACTACACCCAAATCAAGAATTCATAATAGAGAGGTGGAATTGAATTTCATATACCATTTCCTTCCGCGAGTTTCAACATAAGTCAAAGGATTGTTGTGGTGGAGCTGTCTTACTCTTCTTACTGGCCAATTCGGGCACAGAGTCCTTGAACGATCTGGTTCGTCTCGCTTGAGAATGCGCGGCACAGTCGATTGGAGAAAACAGTTGGACTGAGAATTCACCAACTGTTTTCTCCGCGTCTGTGGTCCTCAAACGTCCAAGGGCTTAGTTGTGGCGTCACGGAAAACTGAAATCTTCAGGTCTCGTCGTCTCCGTTCACCCTCGCCTTCGCCTTTCAGCACGATGGAGTTGGAAATAGGCGCAATCACCTGTTGACGACTTTGATGGTCGGGATTCCCCGGGCCAGCAACGTGCTGCGAACCCCATCAAGCCACCCTTAGCAACCCCGCATACGCCCCCAAGATTGTGGCCTGGTATTCTGCAATTGATGTGGAAGCCATTGGCGGATCAAAGTAGTAATTGACACGCGTGATTGTCAGATTCTCAATGCAATATCCACCCACCAAAGCCCACTCGACATTCTCGTCACTGACAAAGATCTGTGCGTAAAAGATCTTGATGGGCCAACAGAGTATTGAGACTGGGAGAGGGCCCAAAGGCTCCTTGCAAATTTCGAAGGTTCCATCTACTCTCATCATTTATGACAGGTATCAAATGACAATGTGATATGCTCTCCCCGCCGCCACCGCAAACAAGCTGTTTGAATTGAGATGGCCCTGGAAATGAAAGGTCAATTGTCGGCGGTCGACCGAGCTTTTTAGGCGTAAGCCATGTCTGATAACAGGCGGAAGGTCTTGACTCTTTCTCACCTAAGCAAGCTAAGCCTAGCAAGCCGGCTAAAAGGCACCAAATATCGCCCTCATTGATCAATGGGCCGAGGCGCACTAAGAGGCGGAAAGTGACATGTCGTTTTCGAAGTGTTTTCCCCTTCTGCAACCCTCGGAACCCGAAGACGAAAAGTGCTTAATGGGTGCGTATTCTTCGGCGCCACTCAAACCGAGGGGCTCTTCAATATTGTAGCGGCCGTTGTTATTTGCTTTTTGCTTGTCCCTAGAATGAGACTTGGCGCAATTCAGGCGTAGCCATGGTTTTCGTTGAGTTTGGGCTTTTGCGAAGAAAGTTGCATGGAAACTACGGACGTTCCAGCTCCATCCTGCGTGATGCATCACATAAGCCCGGTACTTGACTTTGTTTTGACAAGCAAACATCGTCCCAGAATCCATCCCCCCCGACAAGCGTGGCAAGTTCATTGCCGTTCTCGCACATTTGCAGAATTGGAAAAAGCAATGTTCACCCGTTCGCCAGTCGATATCTGAGAAGTAAACGGTCTGGATGTGCCTGAACCGCTCTGTGCTTCAGCAGCACACGGTCTCCTCAAACCACATGGCTTCCACGAGATGATGCATGTCAGAAAAAGCAATGGATGCCAGCATGGCTTCCTCCCTCGCCAAGCCACTAACGAGCTACACGCCACCAAAGTAGACTTGACTGACCCTTGGCCGTTAGGGTCAATGCCGGATGGGTAAAAGTTTTGGCATAAGCCGACAGCGTCGAAATCCCGTTCAATCATTGCAGAGGCATGTCCTCAATACATTGCTGGAGACATCGGCTCGACAAACTTGTCAATGTAAAACCTCATCCGGTTGCCCGTTGCAAACCCGTCTTCTACCCGAACTCCACCTTTTCAGGCACCAATGATTTGTTGACTCGTCGTAATCACTCCTGGTCTGGACCCGTTGTCAGCACAGTGCCTTGATATCGCACACAATACGAATGCTACCGTAGATTCGTGGGGCAAGTGGTGGGGCAGCCAGGTATGAGCTTCTTCAAGCGGATGTGAGTCCGACTGTAGGTTGACCAGGTGGTGGCAACTAGCTTCTTACGTGGCCAGGCTGTGTTGAACACGCTTGCGGTTGCTGCTACAGAGCTTCAACATTCTTGTTCGTCGAGTATACGGCGATGCTGAGGAACAGCTTCAGTCAATACTCTAGCTGAGTTGATCGCAGGTCAGCCGCCAAATTGTCTGGTCCACTGCCATGATTACCTGCATTGTTTATTAATATGTCAGGGAATTCGACTTCATATCTCTTTCAATCTCACAAGTGGAAGCAGGCTTGCGGAAAAGCAATATGCATCTTCAACATCATTGATGTTCCAGAATCCGGTCCCAGTTCTGCAGCGACTTCGCCCCAACGGCTCGTACGAGAATAAGTCATTGAAACCCTTCAAAGGAGTAGCGGAACGCGGATCTTGAATGAGCTTTGGGTTTCTAGTAGCCCGTAAGTTTCTGCCCACAAGAACCTCCGAGGTAAAATAAGCCCCGCGGCGGGGTTTGACGAAGCCCGAAACTACGCTAGGTTATGTCGTTTGTGTGGATTGGCGGGTATCGGCAACATTGTTCAACTCGAGAGGTATTTTTTTATCAGGATATATTGAGATGAAATAATCACATGTCGACGTTTGTGCTTTTATTTTTGTCAACTAACACAAGAGCAATTGCTCTCTGGTGGTGGAAATTTTGGTTTTAGCCCGAGCCATGATGCATCCCACTCGTGGTGTATGATCCGCTGAAGCGAGGCACAGCGCCCTTCTTCGAAATACTTACTATTCTGGGAAACGCTGGCCCGTTCTGATGGGCTAAGTATTGGCGGTTCTTGATGAGACATATTCCTGAACGACAGAAGAGAAGGGCTAAGAAGACTCATTGGTATGACATTTCTGACGTTTAAGGCAATGACATTGGATGATAAAAGCCATTCACCACCTTTGTACGATGTTAGTGCTCTGAACTGGTTTATTTCCCACGGGTCCTGTTTGTGGAGTGGCAGCGGATGGCCCTGACCTGGGGCGCTATCCGGTGACCCTAGCATGAGATCCAAAAAGCTGCAGCGAAACGGCCCACGTCGACTGCAAATTTTCCATGCTATCTAATGCAGAAGAAATTCTTCATTAGCATTATGATCAGTAAGTAAAGAACATCTCCGAGTTGACAGGATGTTGCAATTTTGGCTTACGGCATCCAGCTGCGGGATTACTGGCATACCCAGCCTCAGATGCGGAGCCTACTGCCAGCACGAGCCTATGTAACCATGTCCTTTGCATTCTTCCCTCTTACTTATATGCTCTTTGTACCCGGGTACTCGTCAAACAGTACCACTTAGCTGGGTGGCGTGTCCGTGCATGTCCTTTTATCTGTGATGGTGGAACGTAGATTCGAGTTGATCCCGATGCCGGAATAGTGGTGTGAAAGTAGTAAGATTGCCCAGCATGGCTTCAGAACAAGGTCCCCCCACTGACTTCGATTACGAGCCACATTTCCCAGCCAGCTCACCCTCTGGTGACTCTACGGATATTATCATGTTAGTGAAAGTATTCGATACAATGTCGTTTAATCTTTCGAGAACTAAGTATCGAGTCGTTTGCAAAGCGTCAACCGACAAGACGATTTTCAGACAATGTTCTTACCTGTCTGAAACACAGCATCGACTTAATCCTTAGGCCTAGAAGCAGTTGGGGACTACAGTTCAACGGTTAGAATGTGATGAAGCTTGCGAAGCAGAGTGCCTGGCATAAAGATGAGGGAAATTTGCTTCACTTTCCTAGTCAATGAGGCGGAACGTCTTGTTGCCTTGGGCTAGGGCATCGGCAACCAATAGGTTCTTTCCCAGCCTTTACATTGTTGGCGCCAAGACACATTGCATCCCAATCCTGCAATTTTATTTAGCTCGACGAGATATGACTATTGATGAATCCGGATCAATCTCATCAGCGCGTTTTAGAGATGTCAACTGCTCGAACGTCCGACATTCTTGCAGGATGGTGGACAACTAACTCAAGTTGAAGCTCAACATGTATGAGTAAGTCCAAGTGACCCCATCAGACTAGAAGCCCTGCTGGCTTTTTCTGAACTTGTGAGTCTCTTAAGGTCATGTGCAAATGCGTGATAGTTCGCGAATGAACATGTAGTCTGCTGAGTAGTTGAAGCTGTAACTTCGCGACAGCTTGTGCGCTGGTTGTGTACAAATGTACCAATAGGTCCAAATCGGAAAACTGAAGCTCTGTTCTTCTATTAAGACTCACTGCCTAACAGAGGTAATGGAAGCAAATCGAGTAATGACATTCAATTCCGCGACTCAATCATCAGTTGGCTGGTGTCTCAGGTGATTCGAGAAGCGGAGTCTGGCCGGTTTCGTAGGATTCGCCCTCGAATGGTTCCAAAGTTCCAGCCCAAGCAGTGCAGTGGAACTGCTGGGATGGACTCTGTTGTCACTTGACGGGTCAAAATAAGCTCACAATCACACAAAAAGGCACAGGGCGGCGGCGGTGACGCTAAGCTCTTGAAATCTTGAAATACACGTGGATGTTCCGATCATTAGTCGAGCCCCACGCTGCTTGGACCCCTAGATCTTGGGGCAAATTAATTTACCAGATCTAATTCTCGGTCCTTTCAAGTGCCGGAGGTTGCAAAAGGGTCCAGAATTGACAGGTTAACAGATGCAGGGTTCAAGGCATGCCACGGCTCCTCTCAATCATGCCAACAATGTCGTGGCGTGTTGCAGCCGTTCAAGTTGAGGGGGAACGTGCGATGGCGCGAGTCAGGCGAAGCCTGGGGTTGAGGCGGTCAAGCTTCCGTAGAGTGAGTCGGACATGTTTGACTTGGTGAGCTTGCTGGAGTCGAAGTAAAGTTAGTTGGGTGTAGGGTGTGAAACTCGGAGCTTGGACGCCCCTTACATCGGGTGCATGTTATAGTCCCCCCAATCTTTCGAGGTGGCATTGGAGAAAGCGCTATCGTAAGGAGTTACACAACAGCATCGCCATCTGCAAGGCCCCGGCTTACTCGGGTTACCCCGGCCCGGATCTTAGTCAGTCCCGAGATCGGCTCCGAGTCGGGGTTGATAACAACAACCCCGCGTCTTTCGGCGTGTAACTGCCATTTTCGGAACATATTGGGACTTTGACGACTTATCTTGGTCCCATCATCGCTCCGAAGTTGCACCCGCGGAAAACGTGCAGGTCAATATTAGCAATTGCTTCACCGGATAGACCACAATCTCACCATTGCATTCCATACATCTTCGGACGTCGTCTTACCTTATACCAAGCACATTTCGAATATATGCAACAACGCCACAATGTCTGAAAGCCCTGTTCCAGTACCCGATGCTACCAAGCCATACTGGCGAAGGGAATTGCACCCCCTCGATAGCCACCAAAGCTCTGAAACCCTACCCGCAGAACAAGACATTGTCATCATCGGTGCCGGATACGCAGGCGCTGCTTTGGCTTACTACTTGCTCGACGGCGTGAAAGAGTCCCTGCGTCCTACCATCACCATCCTTGAAGCCAGAGAGGCGTGCTCTGGCGCAACAGCTCGCAATGGTAACTGTTCCATATCAATCACATTAGCTTATGCTAACAATAACAGGTGGCCATGTTAGACCCGACCTCTTTGCCGGCCTCCCCGGTCGGATCAAGAGGTTCGGCCAAGAAGCAGCGGATGAGATGGCGCTTTTTGAGCTAGCTAATTTCCATGCCGTGAGAGATTTGGTTCGAGAAAAGAACATTGACTGCGATTTCAGAGTCACCACCTCGATGGCGGTGATCAGAGACGAAAGTCTTGCGAAGCCGATGAAGGACAATCTTGACGAACTCATAAAACGAGGATCGCCAACTGCGAAGCTCGTTCACTACGTCGAAGGAAAAGCGGCCGAGACCTTCTCGAGTGTCAAAGGAGCAGCGGCTGCCTTTGCCTTCGAAGCAGGCTCAATTTGGTATAGTCTCATCCAAATCGTGGGCCACATGTGTCACAGAAACTCATACGCCACATGCTAACCCTCGCAGGCCATACAAGTTGGTTCTCTTCCTTCTGTCGCAGGCTGTTGACAAGGGAGCCCAGTTGCACACCCACACGCCCGTCACCAAGGTCTCGGATACTCAAGACGACGGCTTCTGGACCGTCAACACGCCCAGAGGTGCCATTAGAGCAAAGACCGTGCTGTACGCGTCCAACGGGTACACCTCGACGATACTCCCTGAGTACAAGAATCGCATCATCCCGGTCCGCGGCATCTGTAGCCATGTGGCCGTTGCTGATGGCGCTGCGCACCCTCATCTTCCAACGACCTTCTCGCTGCGACATGGACCCAATCTCTATGACTACCAAGTCACGCGACCAGATGGTAGCATCGTTGTTGGCGGTGCCAGGACTGAGGTCATCCCACGTGTTGAGGAGTGGTACAATGTCTGGGACGACTCCAAGCTGATCGAACCTGCCGCTCATTACTTTGACGACTACATGCAAAGAAACTTCCGTGGGTGGGAGGACAGCGGGGCCAAGGTGGACAGCATCTGGACAGGAATCATGGGGGTGAGTTGCGCGATACTCTGCGGTCCACGTATTCGGGAATGAATCTGATGCACAACTGACACAACGGGAATAGTACACTAATGATCTCTTCCCCCATGCTGGTCCTGTACCATCGAAACCGGGGCAATTCATCTGTGCGGGATTCAACGGGCATGGCATGTCGTTCATTCTCTTGACAGCCAAGGGTGTGGCAAGGATCGTGCGGGACAACGTGCCATTTTCGCAGTCTGGTGTCCCGCGACTCTTTGAAACAAGCGAGCATAGGCTTCAACGAGATGAGAATGAGCTCCTTGCATAATTGGCAAATCCAGTTCCAACGCGACCTTGGGACACATAGATACAAAATCGGTTGCTGCATTACCTACAGCCTTGACTCTAGTCTTACCCCACCCAAAGGCTTGTGCCGTATTTGCGCTCTGGAGGTGGAAAGATTCTCGCATCCAACGCTGGATGGCAAGTGACGGCTGCTGATGACAAGGTTTGCCAGAAGGATCAGATCAGGCGCTGCGGACGTGTGGCGTTGTCTGCAGATGCCGAACCACTGGCTTCCGGGTTTGGCCGACCCCTGCCCGCTTTAGTCCAACAGCGGGACGCGACATCAGACGATGATCAGTTCTATAAGGCTGGTTTTAGAATCTGCAGGAAGAGCTTCTTTATTGACAGGGTGGTTAATTTGGGGGCCGAAGCAAGTGCATACACAGATCTTGCTGTAATAGCTGTGCAGAACACTGCATGCTGGTAGAGTCGGTACCGACATCGTTCAATGTGCGCATTGTTAACGTCAGTGCACATTAGTGCTGAAAAGCAGCTGTCAAATGAGATGGCTGTTCATCTATTATTCATAATTCGTCACACTACATGTAGGATATTATTAACTCCCGTCCTTCGGAGTCATGCCAACCCTTCCCCTGCTCTTCTTGCGTCAGAGCTTTTCTCGTCCTTTAATACGGTTACACCGAATCACTACAGTATGAGATTAGCTACGGTACAGAACCGCGTAGTCGAAATTATCAACTTACAATGTCGATCCACCTGGCCATCCACTTGTTGACGGCGGCCTTGGCCTCATCAACGAGACCGAGCTCAAGGAGTAGTTGAACGGCGCCGCGGATGCCTGAGTCGAGAGCCGACGAGATCCATGCGTGCGTGTAAGAGGTATGCTCTCCGATGAAGATCATCTAATTTCAATTATTAACAACTAGCCATACCGTTCCGCAAATAGGCAGATACTCACGTTGTCGTACGTCTTGAAGTACTCGGGGATGTAAAGCTGGTGCTGGCCAGCGACAGGGCTCACCCAGCTGCCACTCTCAAGAGGGTCGAGAACCCAGCAGCGGCGGTTGTACTTGCCCGTGTAGAGGTCTCTGGTGTTTTCGCCGTGGATCTCAACCATGGCGTCGAGTACATACTGGACGTGCTCTTCCTCAGAGACGGAGGCCCAGCGGTGGCCCCAGTCGCCCGAAATGTAGGAAGCCAGCATCGTGGCCGGGCCGGTGCCGTTGATGTTGTACGATGGGTAGCAAGTCGAGCCGATGCCGGCGATATCAGAGGTCGTGCTGCAGCCGCCGACAATGGGGTTTTCATAGTGCTCCCAAAAACGCTCTGAGAACTCAAGGGCAACCTTGCAGGCGCTGGTGTAAGGAAGTTCATTAATGGCGTTGGTGATGGTCAGGGGCAACGAAGGAAGACGCCACTTGCGGATGATGGAGAAGGGGACCGCCAAAAGGGCGTAGTCGTACGAGGCGTTCTCAAAGGTCTGGTTCTTGAAAGACTCGCGCCATTGGAGGTTGACGCGGTCATTGTCGGAGTCGAACTGCACGCGCTCGATCTTGCGGTTCATGGTGGTGATATCGTCGACGAGGGGGTGGAAGGATAGGGGAAGACGGCTAAGACCACCATCAATGGTCTTGTAGGTTGCAGCCTGGAAGTACATGCCCTCGTAGAGGGTGTCCCAGAATGAGGTGGCGGTGAAGCTGCCGAGAGCGTCGGTGGAGTTGAGAGAACCCTTCAGGTAGTTCACCATGAAAGCATACTCAGACCAAACATCTCCTCCGAGGCCTTGGAGACCAGAATCAAGGAACTCACGGTGAGCCTTGAACATGTTCTGGGCCATGTGGACGGAGAATTCGCTGCCGGGAAGGTACTTGTCGAGCTCCTCAGACAGGGTGTTGGTGGACTCGTCGTACACAGTGGCAATGGCGAGAGATGAGTTGGCGGCGATTTGGGCAAGGGTCGGGGGGAGACCGTTGGCGAGCTTGATGCCGTTCTTGTACGAGAGGCCGTTTTTGTTGCTCTGGATCCAGGGAATGAAGTCGACGCTCAGGTTCTTGTCGTGGTTGTTGAGCTCATTCATCTCGGCCGCGAGCTGGAAGACAAGCTGGTGGTCGGTTATGTTGTAGGTTGTGTTGGTCTTGGGGTCGACGTAGTGCTCAGGGAAGCGCATGGGGCCCATCTCCTGGTAGGAGTAGTCGAAGGGGCCACCGCTGAGGTACTCGGTGTGAACGCGGCCACCGAGGCGTTGACCGGCCTCGATGATGCTAATGTTGGTCATACCGGCTTGAGAGAGAACGAGGTAACTCATCAGACCCGCCATTCCGGCGCCGACAATAGCGACCTGCTTGGACTTGGCAGTGTCCACATCGACTACGGTAGGCTCCTTGTCCTTCAGGAGGTTGACGCCCTCAAACCAGGCCCCAAGAGTGTCAATTCCAGTGTCGTTGCTCATGTGGATGGCTGTTTTGCTTTAGTATACAAGACAGTGTTGCTTGATGGTAAGTCGACTTACATCTCTTCTGGACACGGCGCTTCCAGTTGTGGTGAAGTGTTTGAGGTTCGCTTCGACCCATCAACTTGCCAGAAACACTCCACGCAGAGATGCACCCGTCAGATGAAGCATCCTCCGGGAGAACCCAGACGAGACGCTGAGAATCGCGCACCTCGGACTTGGAGATGGTATGATGAGCATCGTCGAGCGAGACACCCCGGCAGGACCCGTAAGTGAAGGTGACGGTCTCTTCGACAGGTTCCTCGAGGCTGATGTGGATGTTGGAGACACGCGATGTGACTGCGCTTCGTGTCTCGAGCTTCATAGGAAGGCCAGAGGCAGCCGCGAGGGCGCTTCCGGCAATGAAGGAAAGGAGCCACCGTGCCATTGTGAAGGAGAGCGTCGGTTAGAGGATGTCCAAGTGAGCTTGGTGTAAGGATGAGTCTCTGGAGATCTCTTCTTGCTTTCTGTTGACGATGCTGCATTCCTTTATAGGAAGACTGAACAGGCATTGCCGAAGGTAGCCATGCTGATAACCGGTACGTCGTCGAGTCGATATCGACACTGATACCAAGGCCCAGGCGACATCCGTAGCAGAGTCTATCCCAGTGGTGCCCAATCCATGAACATCACAATATTGGTCATCGGACGACAGCCGGTTCGCGGTACCGGCCCGCTTACATTTGTATATCTGCAGATACAACTTCAAGGGTAGCTCTTGTAAGCGAGACCGCGCTCCATCGGAGACTTTCCCGCTCCTTTGGCGATACCATGCCAGAAGAAGCAGGTGCGAGAAGCCAAAAGAGCTATCCCCATGGCTCACCATGTGGTTGCCATGCATACTGACGTCGCTCACGTATAGACGTCGCCGGCCTCAAGGACCGAGTCATTGGGCACTGGTCCTTATCAGTGGAGGGGGCGCAGTGCAGGCGTCAAGATAGGAAGAGGAAAAAATGATGATCTATTCAACCCCGTTTGGCGGGGCGTAACAGCAGCCGACCCCGGTGTCTTGGCCTCCGGATGCCGCAGCGGGAGGGGGAAGGATTCGATGGGTTGTTTGTGGGGGGCCCAGGGTTGAGAAGACCAAGAAGCTGTACGGCTCCAGAGCTGTTCATCTGCCGTATCTCTGCCCTCTGCGCCCTTCCTTGTCTTTCGCGCCCTTGCGGAAACACAGTTCCTGGAAAGGATGGGGAAGCCGGGATGAGATCACAGCTAGCCGGCTTCCTCCGGGAAAGCAAGGAGGCTGAAGTAATCAGAACATGTTTGATAGCCGGTGGTTCTTTCGTGAGGTTATGTGATACGGTACAGAACGTGCAATAACCTTCACGAAGGTGCTTCTGCCCGTATGAGTTGGCAATAAACGCATGGGTGGCATGTTGTGTAATGGAGCTGAGAGCATCTTATTCGAGGGCCCGAAGCGAAGACACTGCGCCTGCAGTGCTTGGCATGCTGCTTCTTACTGGCGGAAGCAAGTTGCACATTCAAGATACTAACACTGTATAGAGAGCTAGATACAGGCTCCATCTATCGATGCTGACACTGTGGTAGAGAGCACGCGCGCGAGAAGCAGGGCACAACTGACTTCGTTATCCGAGGGCAGGTCCAGCCCGCTCCGGTCACGGCCCAGCTCTCAAGGTCATGGACTTATGACTCCTCATGAACTGTGGGTTCGAGTGGGAAAGTTCCTGGATTCTGCCAGCCGGTAGTGCTTCAACAATGGAACGTAACTTTGCGCCTGAAGAAAAGAAAAGGAGCCCTAACGGAAACCTGAAGTGGGTTGAGATAAGGACAAATATCGCAGCTCCCGAGGGGATTAGGCGGACAAGAGTGCCGAACTCCACTAATTGGTTCGAGATAACCGATCCGGAATCCCAGTGAAGAGATAAGAGATGCGCCAACTAGTCTCGGCATGTGGGCGGGGCGCGAGCTGGTTGGAGGTGGTGAAGAGAGAAGAAACCACAGGGAAGAAACAAATATCTTCACTTGTAGTTGTGATGGTTGCACGAGCAGTTGTCTGGCAACCGACTGGGCTTATAAGAGTTTCGGGACTCGAATCACTCTTAAACCGAGTAAAGTGCAACGGCACAAGGATTTGAGTCGCAGAAAGCGTCCTTTGGCATGATGGCATCATTGGCAGCCAATTGGCACCCTGGAATGACAAACGGCCCCGAGCGGGAATCTCCACAGCTCCAGAGTGCCGAGACGCTGGGAGATGGGAAGGACAGTGCTTGGCTCGCTTCCGTTCTGCGGCTCTGCAACTCAAATCCAGCTGCCCGCGTCCCCTCCCATCTGTCACGATCTGTGCTTTCATCTAGATCAGATTCCGGGGTAGGCTTGCGCCCGCAACTGTACGCCCGCAGGAGCGCAGCTACACACAGATATACCTAGCGGTGTTGTTTAGCTTCGAGTGCTACACTAGGAACAGCTGCATCTTAACGAGAGCGCCAGAGCTGTATTCGTCGCAAGCACGCAATGGCTGAGGCCGCAGCATCGACTGAACCCCCGCCATGGTGGGCGGCCTTTCCCGCTCCCAAGGCCAAGTCGCCGGATATCGAGGCTGACGAGGTGATGGGGTTGCTTGAGGCTCAAGCTGCGGCTGGGAAGGACACTCCCCGCGATTTCCTGCTCGTTGACGTGCGCCGGAACGACTTTGAGGGCGGTACCATCGCAACGTCGATCAACTTTCCCGCCCAATCCCTCTATCAGACGAGGCCAATCATTCATCAGCTGTGCAAGCAGGCCGGTATCAAGCGTGTTATATTTTACTGCGGTGAGTTTTCCGCCCTCTGTCTGTCCACTCGACTGTCTAGACCCCCTTTTGGCAAACCCCCTGCTGAAGTCGTTCAGGAAGCAGTAATGGTCGTGGTCCGCGGTCTGCGAATTGGCTGCAGGACTACTTCGACGAGGTTGGCGAGACTGGCGTCCAGTCCGTCATCCTCAAAGGCGGAATCAAGGGATGGGTGCGCAAGTACGGCAGCCGCAAGATGGATTGGTACGACGAGAAAGCGTGGGTTGATGTCGCAAAATAGGGGCGCCCCAATATCCACCCGATATGGCTATGTAGTCGTGGCGTGGTGGTCCGTCCGAGTGTGACATATTTTTTGCTGGTATCTAGCATATTTCATCCCCGTCCTGTCTTGAACCAAAAAAAAAAAAGAAAGAAAGCATCGTTCTTTTGCCGTTATAACGCCATGTAAACCCTGGAATGCGATCTCGCAGAAATCGATCACCTGGCAAAGATTTTCTGTTTACCGCTGGTGGTTGCGGTCATCACCGCCAATTCTTTCGAGAGCCTCGAGCATGACGACTGAGTTGCCGCGGATGACCTAACCCAGGTTAGCTTCTGAACAGCACGTTCGTTAAGGAAGTTTCGGGATACGTACGACCATGCCTAACCGGACCTTTTCGCCACCCTCCTTCTCCTCGACTGCCTCGTCCAAAACGATGTTCAGGAAGACCTGCAGTCCTAATTAGAAAGGTTCGATTCTGACCAGGATTCTGCATCATCACATACATCGTAGCCGCGGAGAACGCCAATAACCTTGCGGCTGCCGTTCAATTGGACAAACAGTCGCTTGTCGAGGTACTATAAGAGAAGCTGTTAGTTTTCTGAGCGCGAAATGAAGTAGAGGGGGAACGATATTGGATGGCTAGTTGCAGTCCATCCGTTTTGGCAGTACGTCGAACAAGTCCGGAGACTCTGGTATGTCCGTTAGGAATTGGGGCTTCCGTACCTTCTTCAGCTCGGGCTGTGCGGGCGCCATCTTTTCTGTATGGGCGTATGTATCTTTGGTGGGTAGAGGGACGGTCTGGTGGGTTGGTGGCCGGTTCGGTGATGATGTCGCGTGAAACGAGCTTTGCGACGCGGTAGAGCTCTGTTCTGCCTCCCTGCAGCCTGGTTGATGGGATCTGAATTTGGGTGGAGTCACGTGGAGATAAGAGCTTATCGGGCGCATCGAACCAAGGTACAGCGGACGGATACAGATCCGCCTTTGGAACTTCATATCTGCCTGACATTACCGGCCTAAAGCCACTTCAGTGCTGCCATTTGCTCAAGATGAGCGCGTTCACACCAAAAAGAAAGGCGAAAGTCATTAAAGTTCTCGACGATGAGGAAGAGGACACCGGAAAGGCGTCGCCGACCGGCCAAGAGCCCGTGAAGGATGGTGAGTCTACTGCTTCGCTCCAGAGACCATGCGCTGATTCCGTCGTGCGCAAGGCTAATGGGATGCCAGACGCTGCACCAGGAGCAGTCAAGTTTACGAAGAAGCCGTTTCGTCAATCCGGCCTACGCGAGAGCATCAACTTCAACGAGTCCGACGACTCGAATGGCGGCGTTGCGCTTGGCCATTCTACGAAACCGAAAGCCGCTCCCGCGCAAGACAACGACGAAGACGATGGCCCCGTGGTGATTCGACCCACGGTCAGTCGGTCAAGCTCGCTCAAGCAAAAGAAGCGCAAGTCCACCTCTAGGCTCTCGTTTGGCGGTGCCGGTGGAGACGGCGACGGCGATGGTGCGCCCACGACGGAGTACACGACGCCCAAGAAGTCGACGCTGGGCCACCAAGCGTTCGAGAACAGCGCCCTCAAAAACAGGCTGCCCATGCGCACATTCCGCGACGAGGACGAAGACCGCCCCAGGTACAGCAAAGAGTACCTCAGCGAACTACAGAACTCGACGCCAAACACGCCGCAGAACCTTACCTCTCTGCGCATGCAGGACGAGGATGGGATGGACCTGGACGATTCTGAGCTCGAGGGCGCGTTGATCGTCAATCAGGACGACTTTGCCTCCCGGCCGCAGCAGACGAACATTCTCACCGAAGCTGAGATCCAGGAGAGGAAACAACGCCGAGCAAGGCTCGCGCAGGAACAGCAGGATGGAGATTTCATCTCTTTCGACGACAATGATGATGGCGGCACGTCGCTGCGTAAAAAGAAGAACGACACGCGCCTCGTGCGCGAGGACGAAGATCTAGGCGAAGGATTCGACGATTTTGTCGAGGACGGGGGTTTGTCGCTGGGCAAGAAGGCGGAGAGGGAGGAGAAGATCCGTCGGAGGCGCGAGATGGCTGAGCAGATCCAAATGGCCGAGGGTGGCTCGGGCGATGAGTCCGACGATTCGGAGGCGGAGCGGCGCGCGGCTTTCGAGGCGGCGCAGACGAGGTCCGGCATGGACGGTCTGCAGAAGCCCGAGCGCAACCCTGCGGAACAGCTTCTGCAGGTCCCGCCGAAGATCACGCCGCTGCCGAGTCTCACGGATTGCCTGTCGAGGCTGCAAACGACGATGCGGGCTATGGAGTTGGACTTGGCGGAGAAGAAGAAACACGTCGAGGATCTGAGACAGGAGAAGGATGGCATCATGGCGAGAAAGGAGGAGGTGCAGCAATTGCTCAACAAGGCCGGGCAGAAGTACACTGCCGCAGTCGGGAACGGAACGTCAGCCGTATCAGCTACTCAGTCACCCGTCAGACAGATCACGAATGCTGGTGCGAGCGAGCTGAGAGTCGAGAGGGGTCTTGAGAGCCTAGGCACAACACCGAATGAGCGTCCCGACGTAGGAGAGCTGGGGTAGGGGCTCCAGAAACATCATCCCACAAATCGATACCCCTAGAGATTCACTGAGAATCATGTCATCATAGCTTCAATTCCTTTTCGATTGTCTAAGAAATACCCTCTCCATATAAAAGAGAGAAATGTCCTGCCAATGCCAACGCCGCATGAGAATACACCTATGGTACAGACTACCACTTGCCAATTATAAGCACAATCACTCTGCCTTGCACCATGTCAAGGCCCATCCTGTTTATGGAGCATCAACGACGATCCTATTTCGTCTTCGACACTCCAGCACCAATGACACCGGGGAGCTTCTCCTCGCCGACGCTGAAGAGCAGCCCAATGGCGGAAGTGAGGATACCAACCATGGCGATACCGAAACCAACGAAGAGCCAGAAGGGAACGCTAACATCGACCTTGCTGCAGGCCCTGCCGCCCCAGTGCGTAATACTGCCAGACTTGCTCTCAGTGCCGAGGCACTGGCAGGCGAAGCATGAGCTCTGGCCCTTGCCGTCGGGTGTGGCGTACTTGTTGAAGCACTTTCCGTGTCCAGAGCAATTGCCAGTAGCCTTGACGCAGGCGTCCTGGGAATCATAGCAAGATCTAATGGTTCCTCTTTCAATATTGCCGACGAACGGGGCGGTGCTCTGAGCGGGGGTAGTAGGTGCGGGCTGGTCGTGGTCGTCCGTTTCGGTCATGACCTCCTCAACTTGGCGGCGACGGAGCTCCTCAGGCTTGGAGGACCAGTGACGGACTTGCGAGTTGCGAGATGACTCGGGCATGGCGATAACAACGGTCTCCATCTCGCCGTTGGCAGCGAGCTGCTTCAGGAGAGAGGCATTCTCGGAAAGGGATACAAGGATGGACGAGTCCTGGAAGGGAGGCAAACGTTAGTACGCAAGAAAGGTATGGAGTGGTTGATGGGATAAGATTGTACCTTCTTCACATCGTACCTAACAACCGATGACTTGCCACTCCAGCAATGCTCCGCAAAGGGGTTGATGGCCTTATCGAAAGCACAGTTCTTGGTCGTGACGCCGACGGACGGAAAGTCGTTGGCCAGCAGCAGGTCGTTGGCAGTAGTCGAGGGAGCATCTGTAATCCTGAAGCTAGGTCCAGAGCCAGCAAGGGACGTCTGGAGCGACTTGGCATCGTCAGAGGTGATGCCCTCCAACACAACGACGAGTTGGGACGGGTTTGTAGAGTCGGCATTGCTGAATAGGCCGTGAGGGGCCTTGCCGAACTCGTTCAGGTAGGTAACGGCCTTCTCGTTGGAGATGGACTCGGGGAGGTCCCAGGAAGCATGTTGTCCCTCGGGGGAAAGACGCTGCAGCAGGATGAGACGGGCAATCTGTCGTGGTAATGATGGGATATCGGAATTCGAGGGCTGCTTGGATTGCAGAAGGTATACGTCAGCGGGTTGATCAGAGGAGAGCGCGGTCGCGACACCCGCCAGGGCTGTCGCAAGCCCGACGGAGAGCTTCATGGTATCTTCTGGCCTAGATAGAGATCGTAAATAGGATTTGGGGAGATGGCGTTGTTGAGCGGGGAGGGCGTGATGCGGTTGTTTGATGCTGCTGCTGCTGCTGCTCTCTCCAAGCTGCGGCGTCGAGGAAGTCGAGCTCACACTGCTGCGGCGACTGATGCTGCTGGTGCTGCACGTTCCACCTCAGACGGGTTGGGACCCACTTCATCCACCCCCGTGTCTTGTGGCCGGAAGTCGGGCTACATGTTGTTCCGGCGGGTGCTTGCTTGAGGCGGATATTATCCGTGCCGAGTCGCTCTATACACTGTACTTGGCCTCCTGCTGCATGCGCCGTCCAGGGTTGTTCATGCGCGAAGCCAAGGGTTGCGGGATGTTATCGGAGCGGTCCAGATGACACTGTGTGCCGATACGCCTCCAGAACTTCTGACGGCAACCTAACCTGCTGAGAGCGGCACCAAGCAGCAGTGGAGGCGCATTCAACCGACGGACCAACGTTGCCAGGGTCCTAGAGAGTCCCCATCCAAACCACCCAAACCTAGCTGCTGGAGCCGCAACAAAGGCGCAGATATCCAGTTCAGCCTCGTGCTGCTTGTATTTCCCCTGGACTGTTGCTTTGCTCGAAGATTCGACGTTCCATGGTTACCTTCCTGACGCCGTCTGTCTTGCTTCCGCCCCCGCCGCCGCAGACGATCCTCGTCCATCTTCAACGATCACCGCCACGCCCGTTTCGAGTTTAACATACCGCTGTCAGACCTTTGCAGGTTTACCGAATACAGTTTTCCCGCCTACTTTCTCTCGGCCGCCGACGCTCGGCGAGCCTGCTCTCATCAACGATGTGGCGGTTCTTTCGACCTCGCACGGGGGCGGCAAGCGCGAGCACTCTGGCTGCTCGGGCGATCGCGCCGAAGGTTCCCAGCCATCAAACCGTCATCGTGCAAAGGGTCAAAATATCAAAACCCAGGTTCCGGCCCAGGTGTGTGGACAAGACATTCTGCAGGCTTAACTCAGTTGCTGACCTTGAGAAAAGAACATTCCTCCTTGGCGCAGGCATCTCGCTTGCCTGCTGGCACATGTACTGGTCGACCGTCCTGAATCCCTTTTTCCGACACGTAGACCGAGAATACGAGAACCTCTCGGTGGCGGAAAAGAAGGCGCTGGATGAAGAAATGGAAGAGGAGGCCGAGCCGTGGTTTATCCCCTTCCCCTTCACGACCAAATCTGTCAGTCAACCACCGTACAAGGGCAGCGACCCGGAATGGCAGCAGTTTATACAACTCAGCAAGGATAAGGAGGCCCAGCAGCAAATACGCAGTGAGCAGCATCTATGCTTCCATCGTTGTTGCATGACCGGTGTGCTGACAAGTCACTCCCCTTAGGTCACCTGTCCCAAGTAGTCAAGGGCGCTGTCGAGAGGCACCCAGCAATCACAGCCAGATGTGGTGGTCCGGTAAAGATCAGGAGATACTGGCTGGACATTGATTTCCCTGCCCGACCCCCGCCAGTCTTCTACTCTTCTGGGTAGGTCGTTACCATTTTCTTCGCCGGTGCATAGGGACCACTGACATGGCTTTACAGACTATTGATGCAAGGTGATGGACTCTACTGGTCCACTCAGCAAGTCGATTCCTTTGCCGTCAAACGCTTGGAGAAGATTCTTTGGCCACAGGCCATGGCTGTCTCGACATGGGCATTTACATCAACATTGGTTAAACAACACTTTATGGGCATATCCCGAGCACTGGGCTTCGAGTCCAGCAAGCCTGCCCAGCCGTTCCCGCCAGTTCAGGGGGGCAACATACAACAGAAAACCGAACGGCCTCTGCCGTCTGCTAACAGGCAGACTCCGGATGGTACACCGGCGGAGAACGCCTCTCACAACGTCAGCAAAACCGCCGATCCTCGACAGACGGACGAGCCAGAGAGTGGCGGCAAGACCAACTTTGTCAGGGACACGGCCATTTCTCACATCGAGGGCATGAAGCAAATCACGGAGGGGCCAGTGAGGGAGTTCCGAAAGAAGTTGTCGCAAACGTGGAGCCCGCCGAGACAACATCCTCCCCGTGGCTGTGTCCTTGTCTCTGGATTCGTTGAATGCGATCTGCCCAAGGCCATGGTGTTAATTGACGTCTGGGGTTTCTGGGACCCCAGGACGAAGACGTTCGATTCCAGTTCGACCTTTATGAACCTCAGGAGGATACAATTGAAGCGCCAGGCTCCTGCACGGGGATGACGAGGCTCTATAGGGCAGGGGTTGGGCAAAATGGAATAGTGTTGTTTGCATAATGGTGGCGTTGGGGCAGTGGTGAGTATCTGCCTTTTGCATTTCTTTGGCATTGGTTGGCGATTTGATCTCGCCGACAACACGCGCATTGGGTTGGGAGTTTAGCGGAAGCCCCCGAGGCCGCCATCCAACGAAGCATTCTATACATTGGCAGAGTGAGCGTTTGCTTTGTTCGTTATCAAGATACCATAGATGAGCTCAGAAATCAGTCTGAGGCGGAGCAGCAAAAAGCGGTTCAAAGTTCCTCTCGATTGTTTCCCAGTAACGTCTTGGCATGTGAGTCTGTGGCTTGTGATGTCTTCGCCCGTTATCCCGATGCGGCTCAGTCTTGCCGTCGTGTAAGTGAAATCATGCCTGGTGCACAACCCCGGGCAGGCAAGTAGGCAGTTGGCTAACGCCAGTTGTTGATGATTAAAGTAGGAAGATGGGACTGCATTGGTCATATATTCACCGCTTTCAATTCGTACACAGAAGTAGCGGCCTTCAACGCCGAAACCCATTCAGCAATTTCGAGCAAGAGGGATCGTGGGCGTGGGGCTAGGCGCGACTGCGCCATGGCTCCTATTGAGGCCTCAGCCCAAGTGAGGCCAAACGACGTCTTTCCCCTCCGACCGGTCGACTCAGACCGAGATCAAAGCCCACAACAAAGCGGCCTCAGCATCTCTGGCATGAATACATAACGACGCGGATTTCCTTACTGGTAGTAGCATTCGGTCATCATAGGCCGCCTCAAAAGGGAAGAGACAAAAGAAAAGACATAGGTTACAAAACGCAATATTCTTCCCCCAACATGGCCGACCATCTCCAACGCCGCCTGCTTCAGGACATCGCCGAACTACAGCAGCAGCCCTATCCGCGCATTAGCCTACACACCAGGGATGACGACGTACGCCGAGTTTGTCTTGTTCTCCAACCAGAAGGCTGGATGCCTATGCACACCACTGTCATATTCGTGGATCGCTACCCTCTCGTCGCTCCGAAGATTAAGATGAACACCGCCGTGCAGCATCCCAACGTGTACGGCAGCTACATCTGCGCATCTATCCTCAACACCTCCGAAGGGTATACGCCGGCATACACCCTTAAGGGCATCGCAATCCAGATGTTGAGCTTCTTCAACAGCGATTCTGTCGAGCAGGACTATGCTGAGTACCACGAGAATCTTGACTACTATCGTCGAAGAAGCCTGGAACTCAAACAAACATTCTCCTGTTCCCATTGCGGGTTTGACGGGTCCAAGACCAAGGCCGACTTCAGGAGAGCTCGGAGACATGCTCAGAAGGCGCTATCGCCCGCACCAAAAGCCGTATCGGACGACCAAGAAAAGCAACAAGAATGCGTTTTTTCGAGTTTCCCAGACGAGCTCCTACTCGAAACTCTCGAGAGCCTCGACTTCACGGATCTCATTGCTTTCTCCCATGCTTGGCCCAGGGTTGCAGAAGTCATCCACAGATACGATGTCATTCGGCTGAGAGAGCTCCAATGTTTCGTCACCAAAACCAACTTCCGGAACACGAAACTCGGCGTAGGAGTCTCGGTACCCACGGGCAAGCGAGCCATCGAGTCCGAATTCGACCTCCTTTCTCTTTCTGCGTACCATAGTCTTTCGGTCCGCCTCTCCGTTCACCACATCAGCTTTGAGCATTGGCTGCCGCTGCCTCTTTCACGCCGCCACTGGGGGTTGGTTGAGGAGCACGTCCCGCCGGTGATGCGCAACTTGGCGAGGGCTATTGCGTTGCCGAGTACGAATAACTCGGCAGTGGTTGTCCTGGCCGCCTTCATGAATGACATTGTCGTGCGGCTCAATCAGACTGATGCACGCACGCCTTCCCGCAGGTCCTCGTATGGCGGGTATAATAATATCAGAGCCGCAGGCAAGAGCACCTTGCGCCATGCGTCCGAGAAGGCGATAGAGTCCTATTTCCATCTCTTTCACCTGTTACTATGTCTTTCAACAGCGGATACACAGCTCGTTACAAATGCCAACAACAAGATTAGGAGGTTCATGGGCGGTAAGACCTCCAAGGTGTCCTGCCCGAATCTTGGTCACCTCCTCGTCTACCTGCTCATCAGCGACGTTGAAATCACAGAAAAGATGAGAAAGGCAATCATCACAGAAGCAATTACGCGAAACGTGGTCTGGATGCTCGACAAGAGAGGCTCCAACATGCCAGAGCTGAGCTACCTTGAGCCAGACCGTGTCTCGGGGTACCGTTTGAAGAAGACTTTTGAGGCCAACCGTACCTCCTACCGACTCCTGATGTTCTCCGAACTCTTCCGGCGGATCGCCAGGCCTTCCAACGACAAGACGCTAGTGCAAGTTCGGGACGAGCTCTTTGATCGCCACGGCGCGCCCCCTCCCGGCGCCGCCCTCCAGTTGTCCTCGGAAGTCCGCCGTCTTCATGATATCGACAACTTCCCGCATTTCTTCAGGGAGATGGGCATTGTAAATACACCAAACGCGGAGAGTTTCACGAGTGTCCTGCGTGACTGCGTGCGGAAAAGCATGCACAGGGGGTATTCGGTCTGGGGTCTGCCGGCAACCACAGCGCTGGCCTTGCGGCGCCAGGTAGAGCCGAACGTTGGGCTTCGAGGAGGAATTATTGAAAGACGCCCGCCTGGCTATCGGTATTTGGCGAATATTAACTTCTTTCCCAACAAGAGGCAACAGCAGTGAGGCTTCATCCGACGATGAAGGGCTGGTGAGAAGGAGGTTCGAATGAAGCCCCGAAATGAATATGATACCCCCCCCTTTGAGAGCAAGTATTTGCTCTAAAGATAGAACTATTAAAAAACTCTTTGAACAACTCACTGCTGCCTCATCATCGAAGATTCAAACATGGTAGCCTCTCGCCGTGACGGACATCTAAGACCATCAACTCGCTGAGCCCAGTATGAGTGAAGGCAGCTCGGTGAGCGTTGGTGCCTTCGGTGAGTGATAGGCGCTTTGACCATGGGTTTACTTACGTAAGGCATCCTCCCCCTTCTCCCTCCCACAACGTCACCCAGATCCTTCACCCTTTGCTTTCCCTTCAGCCACAGATGAAGCCTCTATATAAGAATGAGCTCCCCCTCGGAGGCGGCCAAATTTCTGGTTCGCCCATCGGTTTTCTCTCAAGAACAGTTGTCTTTCTCACCAGATCCTCGAGTGCCCATCGCCGGCCTGATGCTGAACACCATCGGGGAGGTCTTACGCCTGCGTTGGCTGTGAAGGACCGGTCCTCTGGCGGCCTCCCCCCTACACCCTCGTATGGGCACGAACAGAGCGAAGACATCACGATCGCGACCACTTTAGCTTCAAAGCATCATTCATCAAATGGGCGAACCCAGTTCAGAATGACTATTTCATCGCAGTCTCACAACCTAGCCCGCCGCCTTCCCTGACCTCTCAATCTGTTCGATGTCCGATTTCCAATCCAAACGCCAAACACCCAAAGCAAGCGATCACTCAGACCCAACTAATCTTTCAAAACCAGGTGCATCGTGAGACTAGAATTGATTTCACTACACGACACCAGGCACTCTTCCCCTTGTTTTCATTACCGATGATGGAGAGAGCCCCTCCGAATCGAAACTCAGTCTCTCAGCAAGCGTCGACGTCCCCCCACAGCTGAAATGTAGGCTAGAGCTTCGTCCACTGCGCCAATGTCAGCAATCTAGCCGCGCGAGGCAAAAACACCACGAAAGACATTGCGGGGTCAAGGGCAGAGCACTGAATTTGAGAACGGACCCTCTCGCGGCCGGCGAGGTACCACGCCTCATTGATCCTGTCCTCCTCAGCCTCGTCGCCTAGGCAGGGGAAGAACTGAACGTCTGTCGATAGCGGTGCGATGTCGGGCGTGCGAAGCCTGTGGATGCGGGGGGCCAGTGGCGCTGCCGGCTGCTCGGTGTAGGCGGAGACGTCCTCGTAGGTGTCAGTCTGGCTTTCGTCGGGGAAGAGGATGAAGTCATCATATGGCTCGCGCTTGTACGAAGACTCATCTTCATCCCTGGCAAAGTCGCTCCTGTTGCCGGACATTGTACGGTGGTCACCGTAACGGTATCCGTATCTGTCGTTCTGGCTACTCCAAGATCCAATTGCAAGGAGGCTGCTGTGATCCGCGCTGCGTCGGCTTCTCTGCGACCCTGGCCTGGAGTTTCGATGATGTGGTGAGGACTGCTGTCTTGTTCGTGGCGAAGTGGGCAAGTTGTATTGCTGGTCCTCGGTCATGTGTTCTGGCGCAATGCTGCTCAAGTGTCCGTCTGGGTAGAATGCCCGCATCGACTCCTGGCTTGGAGGAGTCGGCGAGAATTGACCACGTGCTCTTGGAGGAGTCTGTCCAGGCTTGGTCCTGTGAGGAGCAGTGGTCTCTCGTGATGGTGGCATCCGTGGATGGAATTGGTATCCTGAGCTCACTGGCGATTTGGATAGTGACAATGGGGCCCATTCGGGGTGAGACTCGAACGCTAGAGGCATAGAAGCCATAATTGCGTCGCGAGGGTCGATGAGAGATGTTGGGGAGGTATGTGATGAGACTGGCGTTAGCTGATGAAGCTTCCAAGTAACCAGGGCCAGATTCAACAAAGTGTTCGGGCTGGAAGGATGGTGGCCTCTAGTGTCTGGTCGAAGAGGCGGTGCAGTGATGGTGAGTGGCCGGACGGGAGTCTGATGAGGTCTGGTGGACTTCAGCGGTTTGGACCTGATGAAAACTGATGGTCAAAAGGAGTTTTGAGTCCTGAGAGATGATTCTCTGATGAGACTGGAAGAACCAGAGAGGAGAAGGGGAGGTTGTGGGAAGGAGGGTGGTGGGATACTCGAGGGTTTTATGTGTGAGTGACCGTCCCCGGGTGCTCTCTCTTCCTCCTGGCCAATCAACGGCCGGGATTCCTCTCACCCCCGTTGAGTGCCAACGACCCCGACACGGCACCTGGGCCCGCACTAGACCAATCCTTCTCCTGCTGTCGTCCAAGATGATTGCCATCGCCAATATCTTGTTGTCGGTCTCGTGGAGCCAGTGCAATGGCTCACGGGGTCGGGGGGAGCCGTTTTGAGATTGCTGGATGTCGTTAGAGGCTTCTAGGCATCGTCGGACGGTGCTAGCTGTAGGTGTCGACTCTCATATCTCCTTTGTCTCACCTCGTGCCTGGAACATCTCTGGCCAGATAGATAAAGGCCAGCATATGCTCTAGCGATGCCGGTAGACGGTGACGCAGCAGTTCAAGGAACGAATGGATGCCGTGCCTCCACATCCGAGCTGGCATAGCGTACTTGCTTGCGAGTCAACGCAGTGCTGAGCTAGCTGTGGGATGCTGCGAGGCTAGGAAGAAGTCATGATGTTCATGCAATACGGTGCTGTATAGGGCGACAAGACCCTGCCACTGTTCGTTATTAAGTTTTAGGCTTATGTCCTCAGTTAAACTTCATGTATCATTAACCCCTATACATTTGCTCTTGGCCATGACGAGGCCAGCACATATACCCTTTACCTCGGCAACTAACTGCTCTTAGCTTATTGGGCGTATTCCAGGCTATTCAATCATGACTACCGTCATGTCTTCCACAAGGCGGTGCTCAAAAGTACGACTCGGTGTGGCTCAGTGCTCCCTTTTGGCGTCCATAGTCTACCAGACTTCAGGCCTAGACCACTGTGAAAGTCACTGTCACCACTACGACTAGCGACAGAGATATGTGGCTGCTAGCGGGCGTGAGACCGCTTCGGTGTATTTGGCCTATGGCTACCGTCTTTTCTCTTATTCTTCTTGGAGACGGAGGGACTACCGGCATAGACCCTGTCTGCGCCGTGACCTGAAGATCGGGCAGCTATGTCGGCGTTGTTCGTTGACTGCGCCTTGGTCGAGCCTGTGGTTCGTCGGACGCGGGTTGTTGTTGTGGTGGTGGTGGTGTCTTTGGAAGGGATTGGATTATGTTCTGGCTTCTCTTTGCTCCCCTTGCCTATTGGTCTGTATTGGCTGGTTGTCTTGATGCTGCAAAGGAGCCTATCTGAGATGGGAGATCTCACATGATTTCCATTATGGCTTTCATGCATCAAACTCACTCAGAAATTAGGTACTGCTTTGTTCTTCGATTCGAGAGGCTGGTATTCAGAGTTGATTTCGTCGTCGCCTCTGCGTGGTGCCGTAGTTCGGTGCTGGCGAGGCTGAGGCACAGTAGTCATGTGACTTTACCCTGGGCCAAGACAATCCCCTCCTCTCACGCTTGCATCCCGGCTCCTGTGCGGACGATAGCTTATGCAACTGTCTTCAAAAGAATGCTGGAGGATATGGTGCACCGACTTCCCAGTCAAAGTCTGGTTGTCGGCCTCCCTCCCACCTCCACCACCAAAAGTCTACGCGCGTGAAGAAGTTGATGGTCTTGAGACGGCTCGAATCCCAGAAGAACAAGCCAAAGAGCCGGCAGTTGGTCATCCGTAGGTCGTTGCAGTTTGAACCAGGGAACGATTGATATGCCCAATACCACGCTTCTTCTGGTCCCTTGTCGGCATCCTCGGTTACCAAGGACTGTCGCACGTACTCCTTATACTCGTCCTCCGTATAAGACGAAAGAGCTTTTTGGAACGGGAGTTCCAGATTGCTCAACTCGACACATTCATCGACTGCATCAGTAAACCAGGAATAGATCTCGCCCACCCGGTTGTAGCTGGCGTAGCGCGGCTGCTGCGGGAGGTTCAGGAGGAGCTGGTAGAATTCCGTGGCCGGCGAGGTAGACACCTTGTAAAGGAACTTGACTCCAAAGCATAGCAATCGCGCTTGGTTCTGGTTGATGTGGCAGTCACTGCGCTCCAAATTGGGAGGCAGGATCGGAGCCGTCCAGTACAACACTTGCGCTCCGTTTCGTGGGCCACAGTGGTGCGCCTGAAGGGCCTCAAGCTTTCGCAATTCCACAAGAGCACGTAATGCTAGTAAGACGTCGGCATCCAGGCTCATAATACGGAAGTTGGACAACAACTTACGAGGGCCAATGACAGCCGCTGCTAGGAGGTCCCTGGTGGCAACCAGTTGTTCGATCTCCCAAGGTGATAAGCAATCAAAAAAGTGTGCTCTTTGAAAGTTCACAACGTCCAAATTGAATCGCACAACTTCCGGGTCCTTGAATAGCTTGCAGTAAGTCTCAAATCGGTACAGAGCTCTCTGAAAGCGAGCCGACTCGGCAGCCGAAGGTTCCTCGGCCGTAGTGGGCGCCTCTGGCCAGTCATGCCGGTCGTTGGCGAGACCGCGTTGCTCCTTAACTAGACGCTGCAGCGCCAGGTCTTGAAACTTTGCTCCCAGGTGGCTGACGCACTTGTGTAGCTCCGACAGGGCAGCGCCATTTGACAGGCTTATCGTCGGAGGAACAGGGGCTCGTCTTTTGAGGTATTCGTCGCTGAAGTTGGCAACCAGATTCAAGTCTTTCGGGTCGAAATTGGACGACTCAAGTGCCGTTATGGCGTCTGGGAGTGTACGGTGGCCTATTTCGTTCAGGAGTACCTGCCTACATGCTGAGGGGGCGCAACGGAGGTGTGTTGGAGAAACAAGAGCTGCATTTCTGAGGCAGCTAAAGTCGGGCAGGTAAGAGAGAATCGCAACCCATATTTCGTCCGGTATGAGCCGTGCCATATTATTTGTATAAGGCTCAGTCTTGATCCGGACGAGCAGCATCAAACAAGAGACGTTGGCTTCGACCCAAGGACTCCCTTCGACTTGATGGTGTGAGCGTTTACCGTTTGCGAGGCTCAGCAAGATGGCCTGCTCCGGGCTCAACCGTTTACTTCCGAAAAACAAATGACACAGATGTTGGTGGAGGAGTACGACATCGGACCAATTCCCACGTCAACGCTGGACTGTAATTATTGGCAGTGCGACTTTTGATACCCAGCGTCAATGATAGAGGCTTGAGTAAGGGCTCCTTGGCCGATTTCAGTATTGAGCATTGAACAAGTATATCTTTGACCTGGTATTTCGATCGATGGATAAAAAGTCCTTGAGATGTGAGGCTCGGCTGATGGGCCGGGTTCCTCAATGGGTTGTCGTCGTGAGATGACTGAGCTGATGCAACGGCGATACATGAAAGTCCTGACCACCGCTTGGTTAGGTAATTGAGTTGGGTCCGAAATGTACAGTGCTAGCAGACATGTCACACAGCCTAAATCTTACTAGACACTGTAAGGGTCTCTGCCTGAGCAACCGCCAATAAAATTCCACAGAAGAAGCTAGTCCGTAAACGGCTAGCGCCCAATTGCTCCCAAGTCTCGGTGCAGGAAGGTGCAGTGAATTGCTGGTTTGGCGGCAAGCTCGCGTCAAATCCCTTCCCCAGCCCAGCCACGGTACCTCTTCGCGAACGTCACCTCCTCCGCCGCATCCCACTTCGCGCCATCGAGCCTCAATTGTCGCATCCTTACCACGAGCAGCGCCAGCTTCGTCTTCAATCAACATCACCTGACAACCCGTCGTCGCGATGGGCAAGAAGAAGCGTGGCCACCCCGATGTCGAGGACGTTCTCTCCCGACCATGGTGCTACTACTGTATGCCTCCGCTTGTTGTGCTGCCCCGGGATGGAATGCGCGTGCTGACTTTGTCATAGGCGAGCGTGATTTTGAGGATCTGAAGCTTCTTATTTCCCATCAGAAGGCCAAGCACTTCAAGTGCGATAGATGCGGTCGCCGACTCAACACCGCTGGAGGTTAGTTCATGATGCGCTTACCCCGTCGTGTCATCGCAAGCTAACGTGTTACGCTGTTCAGGTCTCTCCGTCCATCTGAACCAGGTCCACAAGGAAACGCTTACCCAAGTTGAGAATGCGCTACCGAACCGACAGGGCCTTGACGTGGAGATTTTCGGAATGGAGGGTATTCCCCAGGACATCTTGGATCAGCACAGGAATCGCATTATCCAGAACTTCTACCAGGCCCAGGAGGATCGCCGTATTGCCACGGGAAATCCTCTGCCTGGCCAGTCAAAGCAGCCGAGGAAGAAGCTTAAGGCAGAAACCCCCGAAGAGCTGAAAGCTCGTCTTGCCGAGCACCGCACAAGGCTGGCCGCCGGGCATACCCCAGGCACCAGCGGCAGCCCGGCCAACGGCGCCCCCGCGAGCGCAAGCCCGGGTGCATTCGTAAGTTACACTCATCTTTCGATTAATGGCACATCCGGTACTAATTGCTTACCGCAGAACAACTCTCCTTATCCCCCGCCGCAAGCGCCCTATGGAGCTTCTCCCGATCAGAACTACCCGCCCGGCGGCGCGCCCGGCGCTCCTGCATACCAGCAGCCGGGCTACCCACAAGGCAATTTTGCCGGTTTTTCCCCGTCATCTCTTCCTGCAAGACCAACAAGTGGCCTGCAAGCGATGCCCGGCCTTCCTCAGCGGCCGCCCCAGTATGGCGGCCAGTTCTGGAATGGCTCTGGTGCCCCGCCACCTGGGTACAATGGAGCCTCAACTGTTGATGAGTTGGTCTCCGGTGCGGCGCAGCACGGAGACGAAATCGATGAGCTTATCCGTAGGGCTGAATCTGGCATCAAGCCGCCCAAGAAGCCCGAGGATGAGGCTGCAGAGGAGGCCGCTGGCGACAAGAAGTCGAAGAAGGACAAGAACGGCAGGATGTTTTACGCAGACACGGAGGTCAGCCCCGAGGAGCGCATGGCACAATTACCGAGATACGCCTACGTGCCGCCGGCATCTTAGTCAATGTTCGTCTGCCTGGTTAAATGTCAACTGGAAGCGTCGCGGTTCGAACGCGCTCGATCAACGGCACATGCCACAACCACACGCTTCCACCAAAATGACAGGATTTTCTATATTCATGGCGAGGACGACGGCATCCCACCGGAGCGGAGTTTAAATGGCGTAGCTGGGTTTGGGATGTATATAACTGTAAGGAACGCACTAAAGTTCCGTCACTGTACTCATCGTAGGCTGTGGCGCTGAACAAAAAGACAGGTTCTGCGCTCCCCAATGACCACCTACCAGTGATGTTTTTTCGTCGATTAAAGGTTCGGGGTTGGCTAGCTTTGACCATCTGCCACATCCCCATCGGTCCCAAATCTTGCAGGAGATACGCTTGCCGCATGATACTTTAGTGGCAGTGTGTCCGACTCTGGACTGGGTCTAAAGCCCTGCTGACCTGACGGTATCGCATGATGCACCAATCAACGCCTTTGGCGAATATCTTTTACTTATGTCTGCGCTTCCCTAATGACTTCCGTGACAACCACAACCTGTACGAGCTCAGGCATGCGGCTGATTGACACTGCAAGCTCACTTACGTGCGTTGCATATTGTCGACAGAATGGCGCTCGCTTTTATGTGGTTAGTTCTCTTGCATATATAGGTCAAAGAGGATGTCGAATTCCAATGTAAGTAGAATCCTTGAGTTGACCTGGATCAACATCAAGATGACTCGCAAACTTGCTCGGACCAAACAGAAGCACGTCTAAGTGAGTACGTATTGCATTGATAAGAACAACAACACAGAGCTTGGCAAGTTCTTCATCTCCACATGCCCGGTATCAGTCGGCGGAAGTTTGTTAGCTTTGCCTCTCGGACCTCAGTCCCGCACCTGACGGGCTCGCGGAGAATATTGGACCCCATCTCCTACTCGCCTCGAATGCTATGATAGCGACGGTTTCTTTGGATCATACCCCTTCACTTTTACAGTTGATTCTGAGTGCTCGTTGCGGCAAGTCACGTTCGAAATCATTTGTGGAGTTCAGTGGGACGAATCACACTTCGAGACCGTGAGAAGCTATATTGATGAACTCTGACATCGGAACGCGAGTCCGAACTGCTTATGAAACACACGACCTATCGAGTCCTAGTGTTAAGTACGAAAACAAGGCTGTTATTGGTCTGCGACTACATAGCGTGATGCTATATCATGCAGGCACGCCTTCACAATTCGAAGCTGTAGTCCAAATTCATGACGATTGCCCATCCGACACCTTAATCACCGTATGTAAAACAGGACAGGACCTAAAAGGATTGATAAACTTCGTTCTTTAAGTATCTAACGTCTATCTTCGGGTTTAAAACCTGTTATTCGAACACAATACCGCTGCAAGGACAACGGACCACCCGTCACAAGCCTCGAAATTGCACCCCGATCGAGGCTGAAAGACTATTGGTTGACTGGTTGAACTAGCTCTTTACTGACGGAGAAACATATCCAACGGTGCAAATAATCCGCTGGTATATTGTTCTCGTTTGTCACTTGGGCGATAAAGCTGTGGCATGCTCGGCAACGAGAAGGGTAGAGCTTAGAAGAAAACAAGAACGATACTAACTTAAATTTGTACTCAGAAGCTCGGACATGCGAGGCTATCTGGCAT
Source organism: Colletotrichum tofieldiae (assembly GCA_022836555.1). Lineage (NCBI taxonomy): Eukaryota > Fungi > Ascomycota > Sordariomycetes > Glomerellales > Glomerellaceae > Colletotrichum > Colletotrichum tofieldiae. Next base: position 66,436 of record BQXV01000008.1, on the reverse strand, counting down.
AGTCACTTGTTACAGTGTCTGATTATAGAACAGGCTTGGGTGTTTCTGGTTGAGAACCTTTACACTCTTGTCGTCTTGTTCGCCAAAGCCGTGATGACGAGTGCGGTTTCGGCCATTCCGTGGAATCTGCGTTCGGAGCTTCCTCTGCTCATCATCGCCTGGCCAATGGTGTGCGCTGGGTGAGCCTCGCCGCTTTTGCTCACCTTCCATAATAACCTAGGTGAGGCCTGGATGAGGCCAGGGTGAAACCAAGGGGATCTACATGGGTTGGAATCGCCGATAATAAGCTCAATAAGCACCCAAGATAAGCTTGATAGAATAGAGTAATCATGATAAAGTGGCGGGCTAGTACACTCCTATAACAATATTAACTAGTAACTACTTTGGATTCCTGTCGGCGTTGCAGCGCCCCTGACGCGTGCCAGCCAAGACTTGCTAAAGCGAGCACATGTAGCTGGATTTGAATCGAATCCAGTACGATCTGGATTTATTTTTCAAGTAAGCCTTCGTGCGCGCAAGCCCGGGCTGTCTTAGTATTCGATTCAGTTGATAATGGCGACCGAAAGATACGGACTGACTTGGAGATCGCCGTCAGACCATACACAAGACATGCTGTTTCAGGGTCGGTTGGGACGACTTGTGGGTATTCAGGTTCATTAACAATGAACCTAGTATTACGGATGAACACACGGGGGTATTCATAACTAAAACAACCCAACCCATCAAGCAATCCGCCTGTCGAATCTCTCTTATACCTTGCCGCATGGCCGTGCTTGCTACATATCTGACTCTGCCAGACGTAATCTTGCGACTTCCCCAGCTTCCCCTGGTCATTCATCAGACTAAGCGGGTAATACAAGGAAGGAAGTACAGTTGCAGGCAAAGGACAACAAATGTCCGCAACCTCGTCGATCTATCTTGGACAAACGCTGCGGCGCATCGGGGTTTCCGGTGACGTACATGGCCTGCCTCGCTTCGGGTGTCTTGGTCAGTTCCGGGAAGGTCAATGCCCCTCCGAGCCTTTCTGGTAAGCTGGCAAAGCCCACCCCGTCATCCAGTCCGTCACCAGCACCTCCAGCACGTCTGGTCGCTCGCCCGGCCTCCATGCGAGCATCCACCCCAGGAGCCTCAACAGAGCGTGCTGCTCATCCTCCCCCATCGTCTCCATACCCCTCGACCGCCGGGGGCTCTGCACCCACTGCTCGAACCGTCGTCCCCACGGCCAGATATCTGACGAGTTGCTCAAGGGCCTGGCCGCGTCGTCGTACCACCTCGGCCGCTTCTCCCATTTCCTCCACCACTCGGGCGGCATGGGACCCTGCAGCTCGACCTGCTGCGCCGTGATCTCGTCCTGCGGCGCGAGGAACCCGTCGATGAGCGAGCGGTGGGCGAGAAGCTCGAAAATCACACAGCCCAGGCTCCAGATGTCCGAGGCGAATGTAAGAGGCGTTCCTGGCTCGAAGAAGGCCTCGGGAGGGCGGTGTACGAGCGGCGTGTATGACTCGAATCGAGACATGTCGGCCGGACGGAAGGCAACTCCAAAGTCGCTTAGTATCAATTTGGCCTCACCTAGAGTTATTTCATTGCTAGGTACGCCCAGTCACACCGAAGGCACCGCGTAGGACGGGACTCCGGGGTCCGTTGATGGTGCCTGAGTGTCTAGACGAACTACCGACTCTTTCTCCGGCTGGCCGTACCGTGCATACAGTTGCTGTATTGAAAGGTTGTCCAGAGACGAGGGAAACTGCAATAGGAGGTTACCAAGATGAAGATCTAGAGCACGGTGTCAGCCAAGTTGCCGACGTTGAGGACCGATGGGAATGGGGCGCTCACCTCCGTGGGCATAACCTTTCGAGTGGACGAGTGAGACGGCCATGACCAGTTGCGCGGCGAGGGACCTCGCAACATCAAGCTGAATTAAAGAGCTACCTGCTGCCTCCTTTGCGTCCCGCAGGCTGCAACGTGCCGGAAGGGTGACAAGGCATGTGTGGGTGCCGTTAGGCACGCTGAGATTAAAGCGATCGAGAACGACGGGAACCAACGAAGGTTTGTTTTCCGATTTGATGTGGCTTGCAGCGCTCTGTGTAAACTGAGAGAGGACATCAAGCTCGGCACAGCCCGCATCCGCAGTGCCGACTTTGACAGCAACGTACTTGGACAACTTCTCGTCAACGGCAAGCCAGACGGTCGAGAACGTGCCGTGGCCGAGCTTGTGCACTACTCGGTATCGTTCGTTCAGTCGATCGTCGATTTTGATTGGGTGATAGCCGCCCAGTCGATAGTCGCCGAGATGCTCTACCCCGTCAACGTACCCGTACTCGACAGGCGGTGCTGGTGGTGGCATGGCCGAGTAATGTGACTGGAGGCGGAATCGCATGCAATGTGGCAAAGAAAACCTCGAGGAGTAAACCCTTGGAAGAATGTGATGCGGTAGCCGAGTGGTTATCTGCAGACAATGAGAGGTGATTGCACCTGGTACTGGATAAAACTCTTGGGACTGAATGGCGGTTGTGGAGATTGAGTGTACCGGTTTCTGACGATTGCAGATGGAAGATTGGTTTCTTGATCAATCGCGCCGTGTTTAGTGTACGTACCGTGACCCTGCCATTCTCTGGTTTGCGGAGACCCACGTCCATACTGTCCCCAGATCAATAGACTTGGGTCGGCTGGTGCTACGCTGCTGCGTCGTGAAGGGAGAACGGGAGGAGAAGTCCAGCTGGTGTGTGCTAAACGCCTCGGGTGATATTTCCGCTGTAGAATTGAAGATTCCGTCCAAAATCCAGGCGTTACTAGAAGTCTGAATGAGTGAGGGCAACATCAATGTGTCGGCGCCGCAGGGAATAACGGGGATGGACTCATGCAATACAACTCACCCAGGGTTTATACTTTGAGAGGCACCAGTGAGGACAACTCTGTGAACAGAATAGACTTCACTGCTTACACTGGTGATCCGAGATAACTGACGAGCCGGCTTACAGAGGGATGCATTCCTGCTTGCATCGTCGGCTCCTTGTGTTTAGTTCATTTCATCTGACTTCAATATTTGGAATTTCAAGTTTACAAGGAACACCGAATTTTCAAGTGTATGGAATTGATTGATTTTTATCAGAGCAAGCGCAGGCTGATTTCGAGCCAACGGGTTGAAAACGGAATCGAGATTCCAATCTAGAGATTGTGAGAAATGCTACTGCTTATCCTTGCAGTCTAGTATTACCTTAAAAATATCTACTCCTTTGGCTGCAGCTAGTATACAGGGGTTTCACTTTATATCCCCATGTGCTTTTCACTTGGACAGAATCAGCATAAGCACGGGGATGCTTTGATGACGCGCTAATTGTTTTTACTCGCCAACTCCAAATCATTAGGAACCGGAAAACGCGAGCCGATCTGTCAAGATGACTCGCCAGAGCCCCAGTGATTTGGACCACCGTCTGTGACGGCCTCATCCACGCGGCCTTAGGGCGTCCGGGTAATTAGGAAGCCAGATGAACATGGTCTGGGCGGCTCGGTGGTCAGGATATCAAGCTCGCATCTGCCATCAGGCAAATACAACGTGGAGATATGCGCTTTACGGCTAAATGCACACTCTCCACTTCTAATGGAACGACCGGTGTTTTCCCCGCATTCATTTTGCCGTGGGCACGCAGATCGACAAATCTTCGAATCCCCAAATCGAACACATTTGGGGTAGCTCTCGTAGAGGTTCGCCCCTGTACTTTTCACTGAGTTTTGTGAAACGTTATGCTGGAAAAAATCAATGAATATTGAGAGAAAATACAATGACCCCAACTGTAGCATACACGTAACATTGGGTCAGGACTGACGCCACTCATGACAGAAGCCCTCCTCTTCGGTTGTCGGCTCGTAGTTTGAACTAGGCAGATCAACAACGTGGGGTAAGCGTGGAAACCACGCACCTCGAAGACCTGGCGTGCCGCGTTGCGGAGACGCCCGGCTCCAACATGTTGGGTTGACATCTCGTTGGTTCCGTCACTCAAGGGAACCATGGATTATTTCTTCTAGCAGGGGTTCGACAAAGCTCGCTGGCCCTGTCTTGGACCTATCATGAGAGCATTAGAAGTGATCCTTTTACCCGTCGGCCAGGCACGATCATCCCATCTTGGCTGGTGTCATCTATTCCCAGGCGTCCCTGCGTGTGCTTCCTGTCCCATTATTGGTGGTGAAAATGACCATTGGGCTTGTGGTGTCATTCGCATACGTTCCCACTCTCCATGCCCGAACAACCTGGCTCTCCATGGGGAGCGTCATGTTGGCCTGGCTCACCGACCGTTGCTGGGTCTGGAAATTAAACGGGACCACTTCGTGGGCTGTTCTAGTCATATAATAGGTAGAGGCCGTGCCCCATTGAAGATGCGCGCTGCCCTCTGGTCCTCGCACTGCCCTTGACCTTTCGCGATTTTATGTCGTAAATCTACTCGACGGAGCTTCCTCGAGCCCGCAGTCATGGCCTTCGTCAACTTGAAGTCCATCTCGCTGGTGGCACTCTCGAGCCTGGCGACCCTGATCTCAGCCCTTGGACAGAAACAGATCATCTCTTTCGAAAGCGGCTCAGACAGCTTCCAAATCGCCGGTGGTGACGTTGGGGCTGGTCAAATCCTGGTGTCTAGTGATGACTATTGGGGTGTTATTCGAGCTGCCGGCGACTTGGCCCTTGATTTTGGTCGCGTCACGGGCACGACCTATACCCTTAGTAATGGTGCGAATGGCTCGGAGCCTGCTTCCTACACCTTTACTCCGGTGGATGTCAGCAACAACACTATTGTGAGTCTCTCTATCAATGTGCCCGAGATTGACCTACTCAGTGTCCGGGGGGGGGGAGGGGCCTTTCTCAAGACTTGAGAGTAGTTTCGAGACACATGCAAAGAGCCAAAACTGACCGTTACAGTACCGCGCTCAAGATGAACAATCCTTCACTGGACCCAACTACACCGACCCAACGCCCGGCAGCACGATCGTCATCGCCGGTACTATTGGCCACTCAAAGTTTATTGACGACCTTATCACAGCCCAGAAGCTCAACGCGAGTGAAGTTGACGGGAAATGGGAGTCTTTCGTCAGCCAACTGGTTGAGGATCCCATCCCGGGATGCTCCCGAGCCCTTGTCATCGCTGGCAGCGACCCTCGAGGCACCATCTATGGCATATACGACATTAGCGAGCAAATTGGCGTCAGTCCCTGGTACTTCTGGGCTGACGTGCCTCCTAAGAAGGCCACTGAAATCTACGTCTTGCCCGAAGGCAAGATTCAAGGATCCCCCTCGGTCAAGTATCGCGGCTTCTTCCTTAATGATGAGCAGCCGGGATTGTCTAGCTGGGTTTCGTGAGTTACACGGCTTTTTCATCGAGAGCGAATGCTAATGGATCGGCAGAACCCAATGGAATGACACCTGGAACGACGCCGCGGGGTACAACTACCACTTCTATAGCCTAGTCGGCGAGCTTCTACTCCGTCTTCGTGCCAATTACCTTTGGCCGACACTCTGGGGCAGCATGGTTTATGTCGATGACCCACTCAATCAGCCCCTCCTCGATGCGTACGAAGTCGTTCTGGGCGGTTCTCACACCGAGCCTATGATGCGTGCCCAGAACGAGTTTAGGACATTCTACCAGGGTCAGTGGGCGTACAATCTCAACAACGAGACCATTGATGACTACTTCCGGTATGGTGTGCAGCGTGCCAAGCCATACAGCCGTAATAGCCTGTGGACGATGGCCATGCGCGGCACGGGCGACACGGCTATCGAAGGTAACTTGGGAGTTGAGGCTATCGTTACGATGCTGGAGGAACTCGTGGAAAACCAGCGGAAAATTATTGTTGAAGGCCTTGAGATCGAGTCTGCCTCTGAAGTTCCGTCCTTGTGGTGCCTCTACAAGGAAGTCCAGTCGTACCAAGAGAAAGGCCTCCACGTTCCCGAAGACATTACTCTCCTCTGGGCCGACGACAATTGGGGCAATGTCCGAAGGTTGCCGCTGGTGAATGAGACGGGCCGTAGCGGTGGTGCTGGCGTATACTACCACTTTGACTACGTCGGTGACCCGCGCGATTACAAGTGGATCAACACGATCCAGCTGGAGAAGACAGCAGAGCAGATGTATCTTGCTTATGCGCGAGATGCCCGCAGGATCTGGATCGTCAATGTCGGCGATCTCAAGCCCCTCGAGATCCCCATCAGCCACTTCTTCGACCTCGCATACGACACGGAGAAATGGGGCGTCGACGGTACTGGAGAATGGCTCGAGTCCTGGGCGACTAGGGAGTTTGGTGACAATCACGCATCCAACATCTCGGACATCTTGACCAAGTACGGCATGTATGCTGCTCGCAGAAAGTACGAACTGGTTGAGCCCCAGACGTACTCCGTCATCAACTACAACGAGGCAGACGCGGTCTTGGAGCAGTGGGCTGCCCTGCACAAGCAAGCTCAGGATTTGTACGATGCTCTTGATGAGGAGTACCAAGCCGCCTTTTTCGAGATGATCCTGCACCCCATCACGGCTGGAGAGATTTTGCACAAGATACAGATCAACGGGGCGAAGAACCAATTGTACGCTGGGCAGAAGCGCAATTTGGCCAATGATGTCTTGGACGAGTCCAGGGCCTTGCTTAACGCTGACGCTGAGTTGACTAACAGATGGAACGAGTTGCTTGATGGGAAATGGCTGCACATGCTGGACCGTAAGTACACCGCACCATGCTCTCTGTCAAGAGCACGACACTAATACGAGGCAGAAACCCATCTTGGATACGATGGTTACTGGCAACAACCTATGCGCAACAGCCTCCCTGACATGCGCTACGTCCAGACACAGTTCCCCTCGTTGGGCGGTCAGATTGGCGTCGGTGTCGAAGCCTCCAACGCCAGCGTCCAGGGAGACGACAAATGGCATACCAACTCGGCCAACGACCTCACCGTGCCCCCTCTGGACCCCTACGGCGCCCTCACGCGCTACTTCGAGGTCTTCACTCGTGGCAACAAGGCGTGTCCCTGGGTGGCCAGCCCATGGCAGCCGTGGGTTAAGCTGTCGCAGTACAACGGAACTGTTGGCGGCGAGAACGGCACTGATAGTCGCGTTTGGGTGTCGATTGATTGGGAGAATGCGCCAGCAGCTCCTAATGCGACGCAGGTGTATATCAACGTCACCACGCCGTGCCGGGACAAGGAGAAGTATGCTGGCCAGGGACAGAGGCTCATTGTGCCAGTTGTCAACCGCAGGGTTCCGTCCAACTTCACCAAGGGCTTCGTTGAGTCTGACGGACATGTGTCCATTGAAGGCCCGCACTACCAGAACATCGTCGAGCCGAGCAGCAGCTCAAACAGCAGCAACAAGCTCGAGTACCATGTGCTCAAGAACTACGGCCGCACTCTGGGCGGAGTCATGTTGCACCCGCTCGAGTCGGAGAAAATCAAGCTCGGCGAGGGTCCGGCGCTGGAGTATAACTTGTATCTCTTCACCAACACCAGCAAGGCCAACGTCACGCTGTACATCTCGCCGTCAGGCAACTATCTCGGCGACAGCAACCCGCTCGAGTACGGCATCTCTCTGTACCCGACCGGTGGCGAGGAGCCGCAGCCCAAGACGGTTCAGCCGGTGGGCAAGACACAGGGCCAGAACATGCCTGATGGATGGGGGTATGCAGTGAGCGACGCTGTCTGGGGACTCAACGGCAACTACACGACGACAACGTTCAACGTCACCCAGGAGGGCGCGTACACCTTGCGTGTCTGGGCGCTTCTTCCGAACATTATTGTGCAGAAGATTGTAGTCAACCTTGGCGGCGTGAGAAAGTCGTACCTCGGCCCGCCTGAGAGTTTTTTGCTGGGGCGCGATGAGCAAGGTGTTGCCAGCCGGACAGCGTTTACGGATACGCCCGGTATTCTCGGGGGTAAACCAGAGTAGGGTGTTGGACACGGCTGTTGGTATTTGTTCCCAGGTGAACTGGCTTGATGTTGGGAGGGAATGATTGGCTGGACGAAAGCGGATGGAAACGCTGAACGAAGTAACGTTAATACCTAATGGAATAGGAACATGACTCTTGGTCCCCAAATAACGGCCCAGCTAAAATCCAGTCAAACGGGATGTTTTTATGGACTTTTCTTTACCTCGTGGTGCGTGACGTGTTTTGCTGGCCCTTTCTTTGGAGACCCAGAGACGCTTTCTTTGTGCACCGAGGCTTTCATTGTTTGTGGCTGAAGCCGAAGCATCAGCCATAATCCACTATGTACCCACTTCAGCCCAGGCCAGCGATGTGTGGCTTGAAAGGAACCGGCTCTTCTCATTCGTGTGTCTTGCCTCATGGTGGATCCAATGAGAGCAAATCGGAGTTAGCGTCTCCACACCTGCCTCGCTTAAATGGCTCCCGGTCGCCTGGAGCAACAGAGGCACTCGGCGGTGCCAAAAAAAACAACAAACGTCAGTCCCGTCAGCTACTCTGCACAGTCAGGCCAGCCGAGACGAAACGGGGTCCCTTTCAAGACATTCACACGTCTCCGTCCACGACTCTCCTAATCTCTTATCCATCTGCAGCTTCCATCCAACGTCGACCGGCAAAGGTAGCAGCCAGAAGAAAGCTGCTCCTTCTTTCCTCACTCTCACTAACCCTCAACACCATAGCAGCTTCGCTCCTCTGCCGACCAAATTCCCTTAATTCACGTCTCTTCCCTCCCCCCACGTCTCTTTTTATTCGCACATGCTTGGCCCGCGCTGCAAAGCGGCTTTGTTTATTTCTTGACTTCACCACTCCCGTTTGCTGCTGCGGCACCCATCCCTCGACTTGGACTCGGGGCTCGACTTGTTTACACTCTTGGAGCGAGCAGTCGGTTCGAGTCCGAACCATTTTCGCAAGACACGACGCGAGATAGAACCGCCATACTGCATTCACAAACAACAGGAAACATGGTCGTCGACCCCAATGCCGCCTCCATCACGGTCGCAGGTTCGTCATGCAGTCTTTACTATTCTACCATGGATGTGAAAACTGATTTCTTCTCTCCATAGTTCGAGTGCGACCGTTCACGATCCGAGAAGCTGCCCAACTGTATGTCAAACCAACGTAGGAAATGCAAACATGCGAACAGCCTACTGACTGCCTTCAGAACTCGCAACGATGAGGGCACTGTCTTTCTCGGTGACGGCTCTCTCGCCGCCGCACCGCCAAAGCTTCAGAGGGGTGGTATCAGACCGGTCATCAAGGTTGTCGATGACAGATGCCTGTGAGTGCTTATTTCCGGACGCTTGATGACTTCCCGCCCTAACATCCCATTCACAGAGTCTTCGACCCGCCCGAGGACAACCCCGTTCACAGATTCGGACGATCCGTCGTGCCCAACGGCAAGAAGGTCAAGGATCAGACCTTCATGTTCGACAGGATATTCGACGAGAACGCAACACAAAACGACGTCTACGAAGGCACCACAAAACAGCTTCTCGATAGCGTCCTTGACGGCTACAATGCTACTGTCTTCGCCTACGGCGCCACCGGTTGCGGCAAGACGCACACCATCACCGGCACATCACAACACCCAGGAATTATCTTCATGACTATGCAGGAACTCTTCGAAAAGATCAACGAGCGAAGCCAGGACAAGACCACCGAGATCACGCTCTCCTACCTCGAGATCTACAACGAGACTATCCGCGATCTGTTGATCCCCGGAGGCAGCAAGCAGGGATTGATGCTCCGTGAGGATTCGAACCAGGCCGTGTCTGTCGCAGGCCTGACGAGCCACCACCCCAAGAACGTTCAGGAGGTCATGGACATGATCGTTCAGGGCAACGAGTGGCGTACTGTCTCGCCGACCGAAGCCAACGCGACCTCCTCTCGCTCCCACGCTGTCCTCCAGATCAATGTCTCACAAAAAGACCGCAACGCCGACGTCAACGAGCCACATACCATGGCCACGCTGAGCATCATCGACCTTGCCGGTAGCGAGCGTGCCAGCGCCACGAAGAACCGCGGCGAGCGGCTTCTTGAAGGCGCAAACATTAACAAGTCCCTCTTGGCTCTGGGAAGCTGTATCAATGCCTTGTGCGACCCGCGCAAGCGCAACCACGTACCATATCGCAACAGCAAACTTACTCGACTCCTCAAGTTCTCCCTCGGTGGCAACTGCAAGACGGTCATGATTGTGTGTGTCAGCCCTTCAAGCGTCCACTTCGACGAAACGCAAAACACCCTCCGATACGCGAACCGAGCCAAGAATATACAGACCAAGGTCACCCGCAATGTTTTCAACGTCAACAGACACGTCAAGGACTTCTTGGTCAAGATTGACGAGCAGATTGCGCTGATCAATGAGCTCAAGGCACAACAGAAGGATGCCGAGAAGATCTTTTACGCCAAGTTCCGTAAGCAACTGGAAAAACGCGACTCCGTCGCTCGCGAAGGCGTTCAGCGCATTCGTGTGGCCTACGACAACTCTGCCAACGACAGGCGGGACAAGATCAACAACATGAAGAAGCTGCGGGCTTTCGAAAGGCGGATCGGCCTGCTTTCCGCCTGGATTGCTTCCTTCGACACAGTTTGCGATCAGAGAGGAGATGAAGATTCAATGCCCGCGCCCCTCCTTGCCATCCGCAAGACAGCTCAAGGCATTTTGGTTGAGTTGGAGCACAGCCGTCACCACATTCACCAAAAGCTGGAGAACACCAACTGGGAACGGTCAATCGATACTGCCCTTCATCACAGCATCAAGCAGTTGCCCGGCGGTGACGCTGACGCAGCCGAGATTGACACCCTGACTCGCGAGGCGGAGCTCCTCAAGGCCAACTTTGGCAGAGATGCCAACCGGGAGGTTCTGGAAATGGACAAGGTTGGCGACGCGGCCATGATCCAAGTTCTCCTGACCGCCCAGTTCGACATTTTGGCGTCGCTCGAAGATACATTGGAGATGAACGAAGACGATGCCGTCGCACACGCAAAGCAGATTATCAACCGTTTGCTGGAGGCCGGCTTCTCGGCCGCTTCTCACATCGTCAAGCCTGATGGTGCCATGATTCCCGTTGAGAAATTTTCTCCAAGCAAGCGAGGCACCCCGAAGCGCAAGAAGGCGGTCATCAACAACATTAACAACACATCTCCTGTCCGACAACCTGCTTTCGTCCCGCCTCCCGAGCCTACGCCTCAGCCCTATGCGTCTCCCATGAAGTTGTCGCCCCGCCGTAGGAAGGCGGGTGCGCCGCGGAGTCCTCGTAAAGGAGTCTCGTTTACGCCAGTGAAGAGAAAGTCGGAAGCGAAGCGAGCCGTTCGCTGGAGGGACGATGAAACTGAGCAGGGAACTCTGGCGGATTTCGAAAAGACACCCAAGAAGTTTGACTCGACGCCAGAGTATAACTCACCCGACAAGACAACTTTGACGATGCCAACCCTACCCACTTACTTGCGAACAGCTTCGCCCAACTCGGACACAAGCCCGACGCCGGAACTTCCTGAATCCTCATCCATCCCGCCAGCCAAGCCTAACAGGTTCCAGGCTGGGTTCCTGTCTAAAGGCCGTGTTTCGTCTATTGGTTCTGGGTCACCGACCGTTCCAGTGCCGACAATGTCGTTGCCCTTGGGCTCGTCCCCGATGTCGGACAGCGGAGATCGTGTGACTCCCTTGCGCGCTCTTGACGTGCACCGTTCCTCCAACCTGTCGCCGCCGGCATTTCGCTCTAGAATTGCGCGAGCCAGCCCGCCGCCGAGAACGTCACTCTCGGGCAATTTATCGGCCGATGAGAACAACCCACCATCGTCCCAGAACGCCTCTGGATCCGAGTCGGAGTCACCCAGCATTGATCCTAGAAAAATTCGGTCTGCCTTGCACTCCATGAAGAAGGTCCGAGGCGAGCACCGTCGTGTGTCATCCATAGGAGGGACAGCGGCCAACAACGCCCGACGCATTTCTTCGGTCAACTCGATTGGCTCGAACCATCGGGCTTCGTCGAGCTTCTCGGGCCCGTTGGCTAGCAGCTCAAATGGCATCTCCCGACAGCGCCGAGCCAGTGCGGAGCGAAGACTTTCCCCGCCCATAACCTGCTCCCCCCCTGATCTTAGGAACGACCGGGCATTCACGGCGGGGCAAGCAAGGAGAATGCACCTGGGAGGCAGTTTGAGATTGGACGGAGGAAGTCCCCAGGCGCCTCATAACAGAATGGCCAGCGCCGACATCAAGAACAGACGCATCACCATTGGTAGCCTGGCGGCCACTGGAAAGATCGAGAAGACACATGCACCCAGACCCAGCGTGGCAGGGTGGCGTTGATTTGGTTCTGGTTTCAATCATACCCATTTAGTTGTCGCATAAAGGTGCGACGGGGGAGTCTTTGGCTGTTCTTCCGTCTTTCTTTTCCGTTGATGGGCGTTGGGCACTCTTCAAATCTTAGCTCTCGGTTTCTTTTGGCTGTTTCCCAACGTCTGGCGGGCCTGGCCGAGGGTCCCTGTATGGTTGTTGTATCAATAGGTCGCGGTCAGGATAAATTCACAGTTCATCTGATGACAAGACTCCAGTTAAAAATAACGCAGACTGACAGTGACATGTGCTCAGTTGGGGAATTGACTCGGCTCAGATGTCTAAGAATAGCGGCGTAAAAGTCTATGTAGAACTCTGTTCTAACGGGGTCGTTTGCTTTTTTTCGGTTCCTTGCCGTCTGGGGCCAGTTCGCGACGTTTCTCTGAACTTGTTATTAGACAGATTTTCCATCCGTCTTTTCCGACCTCCCTGCAGGCTGGAGGTCGTTTCGTCGAAGATTACCGGTTCAGCAAAGGATCGCGAAGAGAAGAGGGAGCATTACGAGAGCTTCGGCTCCCAAGTTCAATTGCAACTAAGGTAGAGCTGCTCTTTCGACTGGCGCTCTGCGGCTTGATATTCTCGGCTTGGCTCAAAGGACGAAAACCTTTGCACTGCCTTTCTGACTCCAACTGACGGCAAACGCGGCTTGACATGAGAGCTAACTCCAAAGGAAGGTTGGTTTTTCTCACAAACCCGGCTTGCCGTTTCAGGATGTTTTCGGCAAATGATGAAAAAGCCGTTACCGATTCAGCGCCCGGATTCTGGAGAGGACGATGTTCATTAGGCTTCCACGTACCGGCCATACAGTTTACATCAGACAGCGCATCGGCCGTGTTGTTTTCGAGGGTCTTCGTCAACACCCACCTCAGATGGCAGACACACGGACAGAAGCAGTGTCACACATCAAACATCAACAACTGAACAAGTACAGCAACGGGACGTTGAACTAAGCACCACTACCTCCACTTCGTCAAGCTGCAGGCCTGCAATTGAGCGGCGGATGATGGGTGGGCCGGCGATAGAGGGAATGGGATGGCATTACCTAAGTTGCTTCACGGTACGTAATGGATTTCTCCCTTTACCTAAGAGGCCATCGAGGCGCCCACAGCAGGGAAGACCCAGGTTGGGGAGAGCTGAGAGTTCTGCGACGCCGCAATCTTATTTCAATCATGCTTATTCAACTGGTTTTCGCCAACCAATGCTTATCGGCGTCGGCGTCAGAGAGCGGGTAGATTGTGACTTGTGAGGGGGTGGGATTTAGTGGCTGGGCTGTTCCCATTGTCTCATTCCCTGATGGCGATCGGTCTATTCTCTTATCTCCCGGGCAAGGACGCCGGCTGAGTCGGCATTGCTCTTAACCGCCAATTAGTCAACTCGCAGCTCTCCCCCCATCCGCGATGACGACGAAGCGTCGGGGCGCGAGGATGAATGAGGAATGTGAGAAGGGCTCGTTCAAAGTTTTTGCGCGAGCCGACCGTTGTTCGAGATGGGGAGAGAGTTCAGTCGAAGACCCGCGCGAACTTTTGCAAAGGTGACCAAGTCAGCCCCCGTCAATGTCTCCTATGGGCCACAGCACTTCTCTTTCGAGAAGTTGGATGCAACTAGAGCAGGGTCCAGGTCGGAGTAACCGCAGCACGTCATGGGCAGGTTTCGACAGAGCTCCTGCAGGGCAACAATCGCCAAGATGGCAGAGACGAGCCGAAGGTCGCCCCTCTCGGGATCCGTTGACAAAGAGAAACGTGCAAAGGGAACCCCTCGAGCATGCATCTTATCCCCCGCCGCCCTCCGCCCTCTGCGCCGTGTTGCCTTCCTTCCCGTCTTGGCTTCGATCTCATACCTGCGCGGCCCCGGACTGGGCACTTCTGGGCAACGTCTGGGCAAACATGGAGTGATGGTGAGGCCAGGGTATCGAGGGTCGCAATCGCCGCTGTCGCTCGCATGCGGACATGGCGGGTGGAGACTTGGCGGTAAAGCTTGTTTCGATGTGCCGAGGCGCACAAGAGCCCAGCAACGGCGCAAGAGGCCAATGAAGGGTGCGGTGTACTGGCGGGTTGATCGATTCAGCAGCTGGACATGGGTCGTCCCGGTTCGTGTCTCGGAGCCCCATGGACCTTGGACCGCGATGTGGCCTGGCGACTCCCGGAGCCATGTCCCGAGTAGGTAGGTGCTTTCAACGTCGACTCGTCGACTCGACGACCCGACCGACTCGAGCACCTTTGGAGACCCAATTCCGGGGCTGTCGCGAGGAACGGGACCAAGTCACTTCGGGCTGACAATGCTCTCCAAGAGTCTCGATTGGTTGGCGAGCTGTCTGCCGCGGCTCCTCTCCCCGCCGCGGGACCCCTCTTCATCATCAGCTTTCTCCTTTTTTTCCATCTCAACTTCCACTTCGAACAGTTGAAGGGCGGCGTCACGTCGCGTCGCCCGAGTCGTTCGAGCCATCCGACCTGCTCTTTTCCATCTAGTCTACCATAGCTGAGAAGTCGTGCTTGCGACAAGCTTTGTTCAAAAGTCCCCTCCTCCTGGCCGGGAATAGTCTGGAAGCTGGTTGATCCTATGGGGGTGCGATGGAGCTACGTACGACCTTAGCCAGGATCTTCAGCTCCCCTATTGAGGCTAGTCAGCCCGTTGATGGCTGCCGCGAGTAGTCAATTTCTTGTTGCTCCTTTCTTGTTTGTTCTGCACCACTACCAGGGACGCTCTCCGTCCTCATCAAACCTAGCCCCTCTATTCTCTCGAATCACGATGCATTGAACTGTCGTCTATGCCCGCGCCATATGGAGTTGCGACAGGCAGCCTGGCTATGGCACGATGTTCCCTCTTGGAAGGTGGTATCCTTCCCCGGTTATCTCGTGCCGGGCATCATGCTGGCGCAACGTGATGCCCCTTGTTGTCGACATATCGAAAGCTTGTGATGTTAGAGAGGGCTGCAAGTGATGCATCCATGATCCTGTCGGCCGAGTGGTCTTCCCGCCTTCCAGGGCGGCCTTCAGCTACGACAGGCGATGATGATATAAACTGTTCCATCTCCCCTCGTCAATCATCTCGTCTCATCCTCATCCTCATCGGTCACTCTCCAGTCCTCATCTCCACTCTTATCCTCGCTCTTTGCTTCACTCCTCCCAGCTTCGTCGCTCCCGGTCTCCTGTTCTGTCTTGCACAATGACAGGCCCATCCTTCGTTTCGGCCCTCACGGCCGGTCTCGCCTTGGCCTCCACCGCCGCTGCCCTCCCCGCCGGTGCCCAGCAGGAGAGAGGCTTCGCCGTCGAGCAGATCCGCAACCCCCGCTACGTCCGCTCCGGCCCCCTCGCCCTTGCCAAGGCCTACCGCAAGTACAAGGCCCCTTTGCCCGAGGACCTCGCCGCCGTCGTCGCCAACATCAGCGCCGCCGGCCTCGTTCAGCGCGCCACCGGCAGCGTCGCCGCCAACCCCCAGGAGTATGACATCGAGTACCTGAGTCCTGTCCAGATTGGCACCCCGGCACAGACTCTGAACCTTGACTTCGACACCGGCTCATCCGATCTCTGGGTCTTCTCCACCTCGACCCCGGCCAGCCAGCGTAACGGCCAGACCGTCTACGACCCGAGCAAGTCCAGCACCGCCTCCCGCCTCTCCGGCGCCACCTGGTCCATCTCCTACGGCGACGGTTCCAGCTCCGGCGGTATCGTCTACAAGGACACCGTCAGCGTCGGCGGCCTGTCTGTCACCGGCCAGGCTGTCGAGGCCGCCTCGACCGTCTCGGACTCCTTCACCTCCGAGAGCGACCTGGACGGTCTCCTGGGTCTCGGCTTCAGCAACATCAACACCGTTGAGCCCACCCAGCAGACCACCTTCTTTGACACGGCCAAGTCCAAGCTGACCGCGCCCCTTTTCACTGCTGACCTGAAGCACAACAAGGGTGAGTATCGTCCCTGAGTGGCATGGAGCTCGACACACTAACAATGAACTAGCCGGAAAGTACAACTTTGGCTACATTGACACCGCGGCCTACACCGGTTCCATCGCCTACACCTCGGTCAACAGCGCCAACGGCTGGTGGCAGTTCACCTCGTCCGGCTACCAGGTCGGCTCCAACAGCTTCGTCACCAGCTCCATCACCGGCATCGCCGACACCGGCACCACCCTTCTCCTGCTCCCCAACGCTGTCGTCACCGCCTACTACAGCAAGATCACCGGCGCCAAGTACGACTCGTCTCAGGGAGGCTACACCTTCCCCTGCTCCGCCACCGTCCCGTCCTTCACCTTCGGCGTCGGCACTGCCCGCGTCACCATCCCCGGCTCGTACTTGAACTACGCGCCCATCAGCACCAGCACTTGCTTCGGTGGCCTGCAGAGCAACACTGGTATTGGCATCTCCATCTACGGTGACATTGCCCTCAAGGCCGCTTTCGTTGTCTTCAACGGCGGCACCAAGCAGCTCGGCTGGGCTGCCAAGACCCTCTCCTAAATCAGGGGTCGATGAGAAAGAGACAACGAGATGATGGTGTAGCAAACTTTGCAACCCGAATGGTCTGGACTTGAGGACTGGATATAGGACGGAAGCAATTTGGGTCCCATCGTTAGATGGCCGTTCATCAAGACGAGTCATGTGACGACTTCTTATATATACTTCTTACTCGTATCATATTGGTGGATCATGAGCGATGACGAGATAGCTGATTAGTCTGTTGAATAATGAGACTTACGTTTGGAAAGCAGACAGAAAGTCTCAAGCGCCACAGTGTGCGCACTTTTTCCGTGTCTGTGGTCGATCCAAACGTTTTCCGTTTATATAATTTTTCCAGCTTCGCACATCATTATGTCCTTTTCCGAAATGCCAAGAAACGAATTTCCCCATGCATGTATTGTGCTTGGACCGCTAAAAAAAAAGGGACGCCTTTGAGGGGGACCTTCACCCACTCTCACTCACCACCCTTCGAGCCGTTCATTCACACCCATTCCCGCCCACATTCCCCATCTCATCCCCCCCCTCCGACTCTCACCACGTTTTCATACATGGCGGCCTTGGCGTACGGGAAAAGCCATCTGGTGCTTGGCGGTCCTTTCGCATCCCTCCCGAGTCCCGTCCAGCCCTGTACGGCGCGGTCGCTGCCTTGGCCGATGGCCAAGGGCGCCAAGGAGTGTGGGAGGGAGGGAGGGACGAGAGGGTCTGAAGATTCGGGCTGGTCATACCGAGGTGCAGGCGGCGGCTTATGGGGAATAGGTCTGGCATCTCTCATCAGTGGATGGGATTTTGGGCAAGGGCTTGATGCCAAGAGGAAGGAGGCCGGGGATAGGGCGAAGCCCACCGTGAGTCAGGCTCTTTTTCCTCGCAATCCCGCTTGTTCCCTTCAGCGGCGCGGTGTTGTTGCGACGACCACGGGAAAATCGATTACCGTATCTTGGCTGAGAAGATTTTCAGAGAGACGTGACTGTTACAAAGCCATGAATCTCATCTCTCTCTGGAGATCGACTGGTTGAACTCCTCCAATGAGGTTACGAGATGAGGGATTGGGGGCGAGATACGACGCAGTGAGTTCTCGCGTTGCTTCTTGGCACAACTCTGAATTGAGGGCCGCCAAATCTTACAAACATGATCAACGCTTTGATGGTCAGCGGTAGGCTCTATTTCATCTACAGTTCCAAAAGGTATCGATCATTTTGTTGGAGGTCAACGATGGGACTTCGGCACTCCGGTGGCAAACTCTGAGCTCGGCAGAGTGCAAGCATGCTACGACTGCTGCCATATTATACTGCCAATCCGCGACAAGCTTCTCTTGAGTCTTGGGCTGTAATGGCCAAGACGATATTAGCTGCATTGTCAGTCTGGGCTTTTTTCCCCAGCAGCTCTCGTCGCACAGTGGGTGTCTATCCCGGACTTAACGGAGCAAATGGAGGTCAGCGACTCGCCGTTCACTCCTTCCGACTGTCCAATCATGATTTTACGATGCGGTTCTATTGTAATAACCTCGAGGATTCTGGACCAGTCGACGCTCTCTCGGCGTTGAAGCGGCAAGCACGGAAGTTGAGGACAAGAGCTTGACCTTCTTTCGACAAGCCAGCCGACTTGGCAATGGCAAAATGGAAGTGATCTCTTCCTATTCGAGACCTTGTGTCTATGAGCTGCTCATCCGTGAAGCCTGCGCCGTTTCAGACCTTGTTTGCGCCGGCTTACCTTCGCAGGGGATGGTTATGATAATCCGATCTAGACTCTCCGGAGGCAAAATGGAGACAAAGCGTTCGGTTTACGAGTGCTTAGGGGAGACCACCGTATTCATCGATGTCTAGACGGCCAGACCGAGAGCCCGGGATCGAACCGATGGAGTTTTCAGTTCAGGCTCTGGTCCTCGACCTCTAGTCGCCAAAACGGTAAGCAGATCCAGCCGGCGATTGGGTATAGTGCTTCACAGATGCCCAGTGCCCATCTTACCTCAATTGAGGCGATGCACCCCGCTATCTTGGTGGTTTAATACGTCCTTGGCGTTGTATTGCATCGAATCGTGGCAACTGAGAAGCGCAGAGCTCTCAAGCCCTAGGCTGTTGTCAAGCCTGAGCTCGCTGCTTTCAACGACGCCGTTATTTCGTCGTCGCCACTCATGCACATCTATCTTCCATCCTTTCTAATACGGTGACATATTATTCGGCGTTTCTCGATATCGTTGGGGCCCGAAGCTGCTCGTGTCTCTTGTGTAAGGGATCATCACAGCTGTCGTTGGCAACCGCGATGAAGTTTGCCGTGGGGTGTTTGGGTGTCGGGGACCTAGTTGGGATCGAAGTTTCGAGTTGTCCACTTCTTGGGAGCTCTTCAAACCGTTGGCAAGGGGTTTCGGCGACTGTCTGCATCTGAAGCTAGGAAGAGCGTCGTTGAGTCAGTGATATGACAAGATTGAATGAATCAGTTCACAACAAGAGTGGCCAGGTCATATCTCGCACCAGTGGTAAAAGTACGGATGATTAGCGCTCACCTCAGTGATATTATCTCCGTCGTTGGTAGTTTGCTCGCTGGGGACGATTTTCAGGAGTTGAGTGTTTGACAGCTTCCGAGTAGCTAAGCGAACAGCGAGAAGTTCCCGACTCTGGGACTGGGGAGCTGCTGGAGAAATGGTACTTTGCCAAACCTTGAATACTGAGAGCTTCAAGTGCAGCTGCGGTGAGACGGGACAGGCCCAAGGCGGTGACCACCGGGGCCTTGCAGACGATGCAGCTCTTTGGGTGACATCCCGGCTCATCTGGGTGAAAAGGTCAAAGACAACCAAAAGTGGAGGATTGACCTGGCTGACTTGGCGTGAGGCGCAACTTGTGGTGAATTCCACCGATTTGATCGACGAGGCGACCATCAGTGCGATAGAGGGGCGGAAGGGAAAGGGGAAACATAGAGAGGCTCTCGAAGGTGGCTTGCATGTATTTCCAACGTCAAGTCTTGGAAGACGAAATTCTTCCGTCCTATGATTCCATGGGAACGGGTCTAGATGACGATGAAGCGGCACGCTGGCCCCATACTAAGGGCGCATGCCGAGAGAGAGAAGGCCCCACGATGTCTTCTTTCACTAGCAGCTTGCGATGTTTCGAGGCTGGGACGCAGGGTCAGGAGGAAAACGTGACAGGTGTGCATCCGAGTCCCATGTTGCCGGTGACCGACCATGCGGCACAGGCATCGACTAGTGGCTTCGCTGGTTTCGGGATACATACGCAGAGATGCCAACTAAGGCGGCGGTGCAGGGCGTGACAGGCCGGGCAGGGCCCAAGGGCTCGGGTCCGGAAGCAGAGAGCAGCAGATGAGGAGGGAGGGAGTAGAATGTGGCATCGGATGATGTTGGTCGAGGTTGAGCGAGTGCCTCGTTAGCGCCTTGTGCCCCATCGATACTTGCAGTACTCGCGCACGCGTCGACGAATAGGTGAAATCATCAAACACGATGCGAAGCAAATCTGTGTGCTGCATTGGATATTGAACTTCAACAGAGTACCGTTGAAATCAGACTAGTGCCATCCGTTTCTTCAGGTCAGAAACGCAGTTGAATTTTTCCGTCAAATGAATGAGCTTCGGCGCTCGATGCCAAGCCCTTAGGCGTATTGCCACAATGTCGGGGTGATGGAGGTGGTGGTTGGAGAGGATGGGGATGGATGTGAAGGATGGCTTGGGTTAGGGGTGTTGGGGCACATCAGCCATCAACCGTGTTTTGGCGAATTTGATCGAATTGGGCCTGTCTCACCTGTCCCAGTCATCGAAGTCACTGACAAGGCGTTCGCTTGAGTCGTGGTTTGAGCAACAGAAGAGAGCCACAAGGCCAGGAAGAGTCTAGAGGGCTTTGCGTGTTTGTTGAATGGGGACACGAACAGACGAGAATGATCTCGCCATGGACAAGTGCCAACCGAGAGACACGGTCTCACTACCATAGGAGCAACGAGTTGGCGTCAATCCGACCACGCCCACAGTCTTTGTGTGTGTCTCGGTTGGCTGTTGGTGGTTCATCCGTATCTGGTCCGTCTCCACGCTGGGCCCCCCATCCCCTCATTTTACGGCCATGCACACCCCCGCGATCCCCAATGTTTCTCCATGCCCTTCATCCCCGTTTCCTCTTACCTGCCCGCGCCTTTACTCCACAGAGTCCACCGGATAGGATGGGGTGGGATGGGATGAGACGGGCCGACAATCAGGGTGCTGGTTGTAGCAGAAATCAGCCAGACCACCAGAGCATCCAGAGAGAGTGTGGGATGGCCAAAGCCAGCTGGATACAACTGACTGGTTGATTGACCTTGATTCTGCGCATCTCGTTGCTCTACGCATCGCCTCATGCCCCCAATAAGTTCCCTGTCGGCGCATATGCAACATGGGAAGAGGCTAGACTCAGTTCGGCGCACTAAATTCATCTTCCCTGTCTTCAACCGGTTTCCAGTCCATACAGCCCATGCTCATGCTCCTTTGCCGTTTTGCCTCGTCAACTCTCTTTTGGCGGGTTTTCTCTCCGCCCCCCACCAGCAGCCTACATTCTGTGACTGAGCGATGGAGCTGCATCTGACAGCAAATCATACGCCGCCCTCGTCGCAAGGAACGGCCCATATTTCGGCGGTTGAACCCACACCGAGGATAGCCACATCCCGGGAACCGTTCGTCCAGCTGGTCGACCTGTTGTTTGCTCCACTCTTCGTAACCTGGGGCATCCGGGGACGGAGACGGGACTCCTCTCTGGGGCCCCAGAGGGTCACGTCTATCGCTGTTAAGCTTGAGCTGCTGGGACTGACGCCCATCTTGCAGCCAACGGGCGGTCTGCTTCTTCTGCTAGGTTGAGTATCACGAATCCACCAGACGTTGGAGGCAACCATACCGCATCTGGCCGCCCCCCTCATCCCATCAAGCTCGATCCCGTTTCCTGGTTCCTCCGTGGCATTTCTGGCCATGCACGATCGACATGATGAGCGTTGACGGCCACAATGAAAACTTGCAGTCACCAAGACAGTCGCCAAGTGGTCAAGCTCAGTACAATCTTCAACAAGCTCGTCAAGCTCAGCGCGGCAAAGCTTTACACCCTTGGCTTGTAGCCGAGACTCTTGTCGTCCATCCCATCTGCATCTGACTGAAGTGCCATCCGGCTACCTTAGCTTGCCCAGACCAGCCTCTGAGACTAGTCCAGCCATGCCATGGATGCTTGTCCGACTTTTGTTGCTGCATTCCCTCCGCCACCTCGACAACCACCACACGCGCGCACACACACACACCCACAAAATGCTTGCCATCCCCCAAGCTTAGCCGGAAGCCTCCAATGAGACGCCTTGGTCGGCTGATCGCAAAACCAAATAGGCACCCCTCCACCAAGGCCAAGACGTTACTCTGCCGCCCCCGTCAGTCCAGCGCCATCGGGCTGTTCTTCCACTTCCTCTGAATGGTGGAAAATCCCATGGAAGATTCGCCGTCCGTCTTGGTACTCGTTGAGGCTCGATTTCCTGGGGTTCAGAGACAGATGAGCGGACGGCCGAACCAGGGCCAGACAGCACGAAGCAGGGGTTGGACTTGGACTGGACCGGGACTGGAGTAGGGGCGCACAGGAGCGACTGCGACCAAGGCTGCCGGACGGAGAAGTACGCAGAGTCGCAGACTCCCCACAGGTACTCCTCACGCACCAGCTCTTCCCCGGGATACTTTCCTACGGCTACTTTGCTACATGTGGGATGGTAGGTTGCTGACTATCCTCGCCGTGAGGGGTCCCCGGCTCCTACACCTGGGGAAGAGGAGACTTTCCGATCAGCAAGGAAAGGAAAACACCAGCCTGGGTTTCCGATATATCAGGGCGACCATCCCGCGCTCCTCGTTGACCTTTTTCTTCTCTTCGTCGCTCCGTCCTTACAGCTCCAACCCATCATCACCCCTCCACCTCTTGAGCTGGTTCACATTGGCTTGAGACTCAACCACAAAACGGGTGCCGCGTCGCATTGGCCAACACTCTCTCGCTCTCCCTCACTTGCAATAGCAACACCAACCCGCCAACGCCTGGCCTTGTTGCAGAGAAAATAACCACCCAACATGCCTCTTATGCAAACCATTCTCAAGAAGATTGTCCACAATGACGCCATGGAATCGGACCCCCCCGAGATCTACGGCTGGAGAGTCTTCGCCCTTGCCGCCTCCGCCTGTTTCGGTGCCATGTCCTTCGGTTGGGACAGTTCCGTCATCGGTGGTGTCGTCGTGATGGAGCCTTTCAAGAAGTAAGCTCACATTCCACTGAGACTCTCTTCCTCCGGGAACCCCAATAACTGACTTGTCGCCACAGGGACTACGGCCTCGAAGATGCTAAGCCGGTCGAGACTGCCAACTTGACTGGTAACATCGTCTCCACCCTTCAAGCCGGTTGTTTCGTCGGTGCCCTCATCGCCTCTCCCCTGACCGATAGATATGGCCGCAAGTGGTGCCTCGTCGGCGTTGCTGCAGTCATTCTCGTCGGTGTCATCCTCCAAGCTGTCTCCTCCGGAAGAATCGCTGCCATCTTCGTCGGTCGCTTCATCGCCGGTCTCGGTGTCGGCGCCGCCTCCAGTATCAACCCTCTCTACGTCTCCGAAAACGCGCCCCGTGCCATTCGTGGTCTCCTGACTGGTCTCTACCAGCTGTTCATCGTAACGGGTGGTATGATTGCCTTCTGGATCAACTACGGCTCCGACCTCAACTTCTCCGGCAAGCTGAAGTACATCTTCCCTCTCGCCATCCAGGGTCTTCCCAGTCTCCTGCTTCTCATCTGCATGCTCTGCTGCAACGAGTCGCCTAGATGGGTGGCCCGCCAGGACAAGTGGGAAGAGGCCAAGAGGATCCTCGCCACTCTTCGCAACCTGCCCGAGAACCACCCCTACCTTGAGGACGAATTCCAGGAGATCGTCGACCAGATCCACCACGAGAGGCAGCTGATGGGTGACGCCACCTTTGTGAAGATGCAGAAGGAGATGTGGACCGTCAAGGGCAACCGCAACCGCGCCCTGATCTCCATCTTCCTCATGATTTGCCAGCAGATGACGGGAACCAACGCCATCAACACGTACGCCCCGACCATCTTCAAGAACCTCGGTATTCAGGGTCGCTCCACCGGTCTCTTCAGCACCGGTATCTATGGAATCGTCAAGGTGCTTGCTTGCATCTGCTTCCTGCTCTTCATGGCCGACTCTCTCGGTCGTCGTCGTTCGCTTCTGTGGACCTCCATTGCACAGGGCTGCTGCATGTTCTACATTGGACTCTACGTCCGCATCTCCCCGCCGATCGAGAACCAGCCCGTCCCGGGCGCCGGGTACATGGCTTTGGTTTCGATCTTCCTGTTCGCTGCCTTCTTCCAGTTCGGTTGGGGTCCAGCCTGCTGGATTTACGCCTCCGAGATCCCGACTGCCCGTCTCCGTTCGCTCAACGTCGCCCTTGCCGCTGCAACCCAGTGGCTCTTCAACCTCATCGTCGCCCGTACTGTCCCCAACATGCTGGCCACCGTCGGTGCCCACGGCTACGGGTAAGTCATGAGTTGTGTGGAAACCTTTAAATGATCAACAGGCTAACAAGGCCGCAGAACCTACCTCATCTTCGGAAGCTTCTGTTTCTCCATGTTCTTCTTCGTCTGGTTCTTCGTCCCCGAGACCAAGGGTGTCTCACTGGAGCACATGGACGCGCTCTTCGGCGCCACCGAATACGACTCGGACAAGAAGCTGGCTCCCGACAACGTCAGCGAGACTAAGTCGCCCGTCGAGGTCCAGGTCGAGTCGGCCAACCCCGCCCACGCCCACGTCCGCAAGGAGGGTGCTTGAGCGGGTCGCTGGTTTACGAATGGACATGTTTATAAGACTATACATAATGCCAATGACTGGAAGTTGTAAGCGGTTCTGCATTTAGATGAGACTAAGAACGAGGACGAGCTGCGCGGCGAGATGATGCGGCCTTCATGTAGTTGTTGGCTTTTGATACCTATCCTTTGAGCTTGCGCTACGGCGCAGGCCATGATGACAATTCACTCCGATATTGAACCTGCATTCTTGACCTTCCTCGTGCTCCAGTTTTCAATGTGTGAAGTATTGGTTCAGGATTCCGGGGCGCATCCGGTTGCAACCCATCTAGGGATTAGGGGTGACTGGCTCAAACGTTCAACACATGCATGTATTGGCAATAGCAGCTGAGAACCTCTTCACGGACCCAGTGTGTAGTCACGACGAGACACGAGACTGGGACCAGGGCGAAAGGGAAGATATGTTGCGCTTCGATCAAGGTTGTGTGATGTCGAAGAAATGACAAGATGCAACGAACGGAGATGGTGCAGATTTGCCATCTTCCTACTCGTATGTTTGATAGAATCTCTGAAGAAGTGCAAGATGCAAATAAGTTCAAGCTGAGATTGCCCACCAACGACGAGAGCGTCGGCACTTGCCTAATCAATTCAAAACGATGAAACATATGCCGCGATATCAGATCTGCTCCCTCTCCTCAGCCGCTTTTCCAAGTCCGATGGCGTTCAGCCCCAGGTCGGTCATGAGTTGGGAGGCCACCCAGACGGTTGACGCTAAGCCAGTTCCTGTCGAAATCCGAAGGCTTATTGTTCTATTAGATGCCACATCCAGCCACAAACGCTCCCTTCATGCCTATTCAATGATAGCCTCGTACCGCCTCTCAGTCGCAACGTTGTCCCCGTTGTCGTTCATTGGGCACCATGTTAGAATCGCCTTGAACGATGTGTAACATACTTGTGCGGTATTGTGTACAGCGTGGCTTGTCGCCGGTATTCTTGGCTCACCAAGGCAATTTCGCAAAACAAAATAACAAAAATCGTTGAACGGCGGCAGCCATCTACCCCTATGAGATATCGTTATGGCACCTTTATAAGTATGACCTCCCCGCCTCACTGTCAAATCCGACTTGGCGATCTTTGCGAGTTTCGTCCGTCCATTGCAAGATGAGGTCGTTCATCACACTCGTGTCCCTTCTGGGCCTCTGCGCTCTCCCAACACTCGCCCAGAACCCTCACCACGCCATCGACCCAGCCCTCTTCCCCGGCATCACCCCCAGCACCGAACTCGTATGGCACGATTGCTACACAGTCTTCAAGTGCGCCCGGTTGACCGTAAGCCCTTGACACTTGCCTCTCCTCCCCCCCTCGACACTCCTCCGCTGACGCCGATCCAGGTCCACGCCAAAGTCACCGACCCCCGCAAGCCCAAGAAAGTTAAGGGGAACTGCGGCCAACCGACCGTCGACCTCGCCATCGTCAAGCTCCCCTATGTTCCCGTCGCCGGCGGCCCCGCTCACCAGGGCGCCGTCCACGTCTCCCTCGGCGGTTGGAGCTCGTCGTCCACCAACTTCCTCGTCCGCTTCGGCGAAGACTATGCCCCCTTGTTCGCGGGCTACGACCTCCTCGCCATCGGTACCGTCGCACCCTCACTCGCCCCTTTCTCGCAACCTGGACTGACGCATGGTATCAGACTACCGCGGCTGGGGCTGGTCGACCCCGGCCTTCCGCTGCTTCGCCTCGGAAGACGAGCGAAAGCAGTTCGCGCTCTCCGAGCCGCAGCTCCTCGGCGCCGATGATGCGGCGTACGCGGCGAGGGAGAAGCGCGCCGAGGAGTTTGCGAAGAAGTGCAAGAAGAACGGCGAGGACGTCGGCCGGTTCATGGGCACGTACTCCAACGCCGTTGATCACCACACCGTCATGAGGGCCGAGAACCGTACCAAGATGGGATTCTGGGGTATCTCGTCGGGGGCCCACCTGGGGCAGACCATTGCGCAAGTGTACCCCGAGGTTGTCGACAAGTTTCTCTTTGACAGTGGGTTGCCTCCTCCTCTTCACCCCCCTCCCCCGCACTCTGTTGGGACCGTATTTGCTCACAAGCCTTCGCAGGCCCTGCCCCGTCATCACTCGCGTACACCGTCACGTCCGCCCAGCCCTCCCAAATCAAGGACGCGGAACGCGGCCTCGATGCCTTCTTCTACACATGTCTCAAGGCGCCGCCGGGAAATTGCTCCTTTGTGGGGTCTTCAACGACGACAGCCGAACTCCGAACCCGCTACAACGCCCTCGAGACGAAGCTCAAGACCGGCCCCCTGAGCGTCACCGGCACGGACAAGAAGTTCGACTGGTCGGCCCTCCACACGTTCCTCACCACAGCCATCCACGGCCCCGGCTGGTTCCCCGTGCTAGGCGGCGTCTTCTCCGAGGTCGAGGCCGGCGCGGCGGGCGGCTGGATCGGGTACGTCATGACGAGCGTCCTCAACCAGCCCCCCGCGCCCCTCCCTCTCCTCACCGAGGAACCCCCTTTCGAGGGAATCCTAGCGGGCGTCTGCACCGACGAGGGACGCCACCTGAAAGGCAAGGACGACTTCAAGTCCTACTTCAAGTCCATGACCGACGCGGCGCCCAGCGTGGCGTCCATCTTCTCCGAGTGGCGGCTCGTCTGCTCCAAGTGGAAGATCGACCCCATCAACAGGATCGACGACGCCTCTGGCGGTCCCGTCAAGACGCAGGGCAAGTTCGTGGTGCTCAACGGCATCGGCGACCCGGCGAGTAGCGTTGAAGGGGCCAAGGGTGTCGCGGCGCGGTTCTCGCCGAGCGTGCTTGTCAAGGACCTCGCTGCCGGACACACGAGCTTCACGGCGAGCAGTAACTGTCTATTTGGCGTGTTCTATACCTTTTTCGTGCTGGGGCAGATGCCGGCCGAGGGGACGACGTGCGGTGATGTGTTTGCGCCGCCATTCGGAGTCCAGCTGCCTTCCAGCTTCTAGGGTGTGGGTGGTTGCCTCATCGTTGTTGTTTGGAGGGTTGTAATCTATCTGTATCCTTTTGTAAATATTGCTGGTATCTCGGCTTTGATCACTTGACTTCACTCCGCCTGTCATGACGGTATGATCAGCCGTGTAGCCTACTTGAACGCCCTTCGTCATGTTCGGCATTCCCTAAGAGAACTCATAATCAGGAATACTGAGAGGCGTAATAGCACCGAAAGATTATGTGCTTGATGCAAAATGCTAAGCAGCTAGGACTGGAACACGTCCAAAGAAGGCGAAAGAATATGCTTCGTAAAGCTCGCACTGTGGCCAGGTATATTGCGCAAGTATTCTGATGCCAATGTAGGGCTCACCCAAAAACGCCAGAACCTTGCTTGATCAATACATGGTTCATCCCAAAACAATGCCCAGTCGGCCCCTTGACTTCCCGTATCCATGCCAGGAGCCTTTTCCCTTGTTGCCGCGCCACGGCAAACATGAACCACCTGTGACGGATAACCCTATGTGAACGCCTAGCATTTCTCTATAACAGAACAGGACTGATGGAAACAAGCACAAAAAAGAACGCTCGAAAGAATTATGCACACGAATAGCAAAGAGGTGGTTACTGGCCACCAGGCACACCTGCACCATCGAAAATGATGAGTGGCCACTGGCCGACCGGAGCTGACACAGTAGTCATGTCGGCCACAGTTGTCGCCTCCGTCACCGCGCCTGGATCCCGAGATGCGCCGCCCAAGGTCAGCAGGGCATTGGCGCTGTACCTGTCCTGGCTGTCGGCCATGGCCGCTGTCCAGTCATGCCAGGTGTTCCCTTGTGATGCCGATTGTCTCCAAAGGAGCTCAGCCGCCGCCGCAGAGCTAGCGGGGTCCGCAACGTGTTGGGTGGCTTGAGATGCAAAGGCAATCAACGGGTTGGTCTCGGCCGAGCTGTCGTCCGCCGCGCTTGTTGCCTGTCCCGCAGGCGTGTATGAGTAGCCATTGTTCGCCTCGAAACCAGCCGTCGACGGCACGTCGTTATTGTTGGATGGCTGCTCAGCGTAGGCCAGGGACGGGTAGGGAGTTGTTCCGTTTTGGGTCCCAGAGTCTGGGTAGAAGACCTTTGCGGCCGTCTCGGCGGCGCTGACAGCCAGCGTTTGTGCTGCCGGTGGTTGAGATGCAAGTTGGAAGGGTGATGATTCTGCCGGGTCGGGCTTGATCGTCGGGGTAAGTGATGGGTCTTTCTGCTTCTGATCGTGCTCGATCCAACTGATGGTCCTCTCAATGATGAGATTGATTTCGTTACTGATTCGAGCACCGGTTCCTAACAAGAACGATTAGCCCCCCATGATGTCCCCGCAAGCCGTCCTTGATACTGCTTACCTAGTAGCGAAACCGTCGCATTGATAATTTCCATCCAATCCTTCATCTCCTCGCGAAGGGTGGCAATCTGACTGGGCGTCGCCTCGAATCTCCGTTCCCAGTGAGCAACCAAGGTGGTAAAGATGGCAGCACCATAAACGGCCATCTGATACCACGTCGTGTCTAGGGACTTCAGCTTGACCAGGCTCTTGACGGCATTCAGCATATGCGCAGCGGTTTCTTCGCAAATGCGGGCGTTCTCGAGAAGCATCTTCCGGTCGCTAGTCATGGCCACAGACGGGTGACGCAGACAGAGACGGAACTCGAGGGCGTACATCTGTATATACAAAGCGTACATTCGGCCCTCGTGCTCCGTCTGCCCAGGGTTCATCTGGAGAGACTCGGGCAAGTTTTCCTTCCACAATTGAAGCTGATCCTCGAGGGAGTTGACCACGTCGACGTAGTTCTTCGGGTCGCGCCTGACACTGTATATGTTGGAGTACATCTCCATGAAGAGAGGCAGAATCTTGAAGCCAGCCAGTCCAACGTGGTACGTACAGGGCGTCGTGACGGACGGGTCTACGCCATCTGGCGTAAGGGCCTCGTCGGCGATCGGCTCCGGGAAATCGACGTCGTACTCCTCGACCGTGATCGGCATTGGCCTTCCGAGGCGCCCATTCAAGGTAACATAGACGAGGAGGATGGTCCACCATGTGCGCTTACGGATCTCGTTTTCCAAGTTTGTCGTCTCACCCGGCCCCTTGATGGCGCGGTGCATGTTCAGGTCGATGGCGCGATGGAAGGCAAAGTTGACAACCATGGAACCACATCCTGGCTTGGGGAAACTGCGACTATGCGCGCAAATCATGGCCATGGCCTGGACGGACGCTACGGTTTGCGAGGAGGCCAAGTCGAACATCTTGCTCAACGCCCAGTGATAGTGCTTGTTTGACAGTTCGTTAAGCTGGGAGCGCGTCTCTTGCTGCTCCCAATTCCGCACACCGTACTGGAAGTAGATTGTGGCGAAGACCATGTGGACCATGACCTGGTCAGGGATGGTCGGCTCGAAGTCGGGTTCATCATACATGCGAGTCAGCTGAAACAAAGGTTAGGACCAGTCACCGCATGTCAGGGCCGGTGCACTCACGATGTTCATGAAGGTAGGCTTGTGCAGGACGGGGAGGAAAGGCCATATCATGAGGAAGTACCACTCCGAGTAGGTGAAGGCATCGCTTCTCGAGGGGAGCTCAATGTTGACGGGAGGATTGATATTCATGCATGACTGGAGAAGCGACTGGAGAGACTTGTTGTACAGGGGTTGCGAGGCTTTGGTATCGGGCACAGGCTCGTCCATGTCGGGGGCGTCGAATGATGTAACGTCAATGGTCGTTCCCAAGATCGAGAGCTGGGTGCCCTTGATGGAGCTGAGAGGCGCGCTGTCGGAACCCACGCCCAGATGGTTGTGGACGGGACGCGACTCGAGGGTCGATCGCGGAAACGAGCGACCGCCAGCGGGCTTGTAGCTGTAGTTCTTGACCCAGACGGAGCCGACCTTGGTCCAGGCATCCTTCTCGGTAGGGTCCTCGATGGGGTTGCCCATGTGATCGTAGGTGACGCCGGGAGGCGGGTAGTTTGTGCCGTAGGGGGACCAGTTGTAAGGCTTGACCTCAATGCCATTGTTCTCCAGCAGCTTCTCGAGTTCGCGCACGTGGCTCATCATATCCGTCTTCTCCCTCTCGAGTTCCTGGAGGTAGCCTCTTCGTTCGGTTCGGCCGGTGACGCGATCGGTGACGAAGCATTCGAGGTTCTGGTTGATGCAGTGGGAGCATCCTTCGGGGAGGGCATCGCATCGTATCTTCCTGACCTGTTTGGCACGGCGGTCAGCATGGATGTACTGTGGGGGACGAGAAGACGTCTGCAGGACC
The DNA here is from genome assembly GCA_022836555.1 of Colletotrichum tofieldiae. Lineage (NCBI taxonomy): Eukaryota > Fungi > Ascomycota > Sordariomycetes > Glomerellales > Glomerellaceae > Colletotrichum > Colletotrichum tofieldiae. Next base: position 35,677 of record BQXV01000008.1, on the reverse strand, counting down.
GACGCACCTTGCATCTGTCGCAGGCCTGTCCGGTCCTCGTGTAGGATGACAGGCGGTTCTTGACAACGGAGGAGAAGTCCTCCTGGCCACCTTTTTCGAGCCGCGGCAGCTTCACCTTGGCGGCAGCTGCAGGGGCGGCGTCGCCATCAGAAGTGGCAGCAGGATCGCCAGCTTCCGCCGGTCGCTTCGGTGGGCGACCCGGCATGGTCTCTCTTCTCCCTCTCTCCTTTGCCCGAATTAATGACTGACAGCGTCGCGAGCAGGTCTGGCGGAAGGGGATCCGAGGGAAAGGGAAATTAAAAATAAAATAAAAGTCCTGGCGCGGGACGGGAGTGGAAGGGCTGTCGCGACGGGGTTTGCCGTGGACGTGGTTGGTTTATGGAGGTTGCCGCGTTTTTAGGAGCGACGACGGGGGGAAGCTCTGCGCTGCCAGGTCCTCGGTGCGTTTGGTGCTTTGGTTGCCTGCTGCTTGGATTGCCGCGAAAAATTTAGGGTGCCCAAGGGGTGTCCAGCCCAAGGGACGAATCAAGAGTGAGCGGCCAAGAGAAGAGACGGGAAGGGAAGGGGAACGGGGGCCACAGCGGGCTGGGGCCGATAGAGGGTGGGACACGACGCGCCCAGGCCCAGGGCCCCAGCTGGTTGGAGCTTGGTTAGGGTGTTGTTGGCTCTGCTGGGCTGAGTGAAGGAAAGAAGAGCCTCCCCCGAATCGACGAGTGAGGGCGAGCGGGGGCCCGGCTGATCGCAAACGCGCCGAAGTGGGTTTCCAGCCTGTCGGGATGCGGGAGAGCGGGTCCCAGTTCCAGCGCCTCTCCGAACCCTTTTTCTTTCTTTTCCCCGTGCCTTGCGCCGCCAAACAATGCGCCGAGGGGATGGCCTAGAACCTGGAAGCTCGGGGGCGCTGAAACCTTGCTCGTCCGGCGACGCGTCAATTTCTCATCCGATGTGAGACGCCTCAAAACATACCAGAAGAGTGGGAAAACGTGTGTGTGTGTGTGTGTGTATGTGTGTGCGCATGTGCGTGGGAAGGTGCCAGCCACGGGAAACGAAGCTGGCTGCAGGCGGTGCTGTTGTTCTCTTCCCTTTATTGATATCGATATCGCCGCTGGACGAGCTTTGCGACCAAGGACTACCGTGCCGGGTTGGACGTTTGGGCAGTGCCTCAACAGACCGGCGTCCACTTGTCTTCGCAGTGGCCGACGCCCTGCTCGTCCGGTTGCGAGAAAGTGCTCCGAACACGTCGAGTCTTGCAGCGGGCGATGGTGAGGGAGTGGGGAGAGGACAACGGACGACTTTGGACCAATTGGCCACTGTGTTGTGTGTGTGTGCGAGAGAGAGAGAGAGAGTGTGTGTGTGTGTGTGCTGGGTGATGTCTCATGAGATGCCGGCCTGGGCCTTCGACGCCATGCCTCGAGGCCAAAGTGGAAGTGAATAAAGACACCCACCTCGCTGCATGCCAAGCCGGGCAAGGGACCACTAGGCCGGATCGCATTCGAGATGCCAAATGATGGAGGCGACGAGGTTCGAGATGTCATCCGTGGCGCTGCGTGGCGTCTGCCCGACAATGGACGGGAATGAAGGGTTCCAGCACTGGGAGCTTCTAGTGCGCCAGGCCAGCCAGACAGACTCTGGCACTGAGAAGGCGTGGGGTGGGGGCCATATGCCATCCGCTGCCCTACGCTGGCGAGCGACGTGCCTCAGAGCCTACGCATGCCCCTGGTTGCCCTTGCTCTTTGGGGGGGGGGGGGGGGGGGGGGGGGGGGGGCCTTTCGTGCCTGTCTTACACGAGGGGCGTTGGCTGGCCTGCCGCGGCCGAGTCCCTTTATGCTCTGTGGACATCCTTTGTCCCCTTGCCGCGAGCGTTCCGCCATTCTTCTCCCGTCTTCTCTGGACGCAGCGGCGGTCCCGCAAGGATGGCGAAGCCGTGGATCGCGGTGCGTCGAATGCTGCGCCGTTTGTGTGTGACTGGCGCATCGGGCATCACATCACCAAACAACCAAGACACCCTCCGTACGGCAACCGACCTTGACCTTGGGGCCATCGAGATTGGCAGAATGGTGTCCGACTCGCGGTTGCTGTCGCAGGGGAGGCTCATGCCTCTTCCTCACCCTCGATTGCCGGACTCGAGATCGTGGCACGCCTGTCCCCAGCATGGCGGCAACCGAAGGACCTTAGTCAGATCTCTTCCGATGCTATACCATCCAATGTTTAAACTCGAGGCCTTGATGTGCCATTGGCTGCCGATATGCCTGTACGTCGTCCTCCCCTCCCTCTCATTGGATGCCGAATCGCGGGGATGAGCGATCCAACGAAACACCAGAAACACCCCATCTTCTTTTTTCCACGGTGCGCAGCGTCACGCCAGGGCGGTCGGTTTGGACGAGCCGCCTGCCAGAGAGGCGGATGCGTCTGAGCCTGGATTTGCCAACTGGCATCCTCGGTACGTACCGTTATAGCCGCGAAGTACCTCTTGTACGGTTGGGATCCGACGAGATGGGTTGGAGGTGGGGCTCGGGCCCTGGATTCACTCTTCCAACAGGCTTGAGCGGCTTCGATGGCCAGACACAACCCCCCCCAATGCGGTGGATTTACTCACGAGGGCTTCTGTCATGATGTGCGTCCGTTGCAGTGTCCCTTTGCATGGTCTCGAGTGTAAGATGTGCCTGCCAGGCTCGTCTCAGCTATCTGACTCGTTTGGACCCCCATGTCCACAAGCACCGTTGGAAACAAGGTTAAATCAGTAACGAAAAACGAAGTCAATTGAACAATACAGAAGCACAGAAATGACCCAGTTGCCTATCTGGCACGCAACACACACCATCCCAAACCTTGATGCTGACAGTAGCCGGGATGGAACCGCAACAGCGACGAGTGCCGCTGGAGCCCGTGAAGTGTAAACGTGTGGAGGCGTAGCTTTCTGGCCGTATACAGAAATTTCCGAAAGGACTTCGATTTCCACAAAAATCAGCAGTCTCAAAGGCTCTGCGAAACTTACGAGGTTCCGGCCGCATACAACCTTTGCCTCGTGCAGGCAGCTGAGCGAAGGCGTACCGAGCGTGGCAGGTTCCAGGAGCGACACAGGCTCCCCGCCCCCTGAACAGGTTTATCGGATTCGAGGCCCTGTCAACGCGGGGTGAACTTGGATGAGCGATATGCCAAAACCGAGAGGTATCCCATAATTATGTATTCGATGGCCCCTCCCGCACAGCATTTCGCACCTGTCCTCTGAGCGTGAGAGGTCCGGATATGCGCGACGTTGGGGCGAAGACGCGGAGACCAAGTCCACGGCTGAAATGCAGGTAGAACCAAGCTTGAGTCGTGACGGTGGATTTACAGCATGGACAACATGGACAGCGCGCACGAGTGGGGCCACATTCGCTCCATCTGACGTGGTCAGGGAACCCCGCCATGCCCCTCCAAGCTGATCGCCGATAACAGCAACAAACTTTGGACAAATTCAATTCTTCCAAAGTTGACCCCGCGATACTTTCTCACCACAGCTCCAGCTCCCGCCCAACCCAGCAAACACCTCCTTGCCGTCCGCACCACGCTTCCTCCCTCGCACCCGCAGCGCAACCGTTGACTCGATCAACTCTCTGCCCCAAAAATCAAAATGTCCTCCATCATCGAGACCATACCCATCGATCACGTGCCCGCAGACCTTGCCGTCCACGTCGCCTTCTTCAAGGACGTTCAGAACGCCGCCTTTCTGCACCAGCAGCTCCTCGACCGCAACGCAGACTTTGAATATGCTCTGATTGATGCCTCCGTGGCCGTGTCCCGGACTCACATCCTCGCTGCCGCGTTCAAGGCCGTCACCGCAAAGGTCGACGGCAGCCTCAAGACTCCCAACGTCCACTCCGAGCTCGTCGCTTCTTTGAGCTCTGCCAACAACGTACGCATTGCACCCTTTCGCCCCTTTCCGGTTCCATTGCCGTGTCTGACGTGACCCCCAGATCGCCGAGGCCTACCGCCGCTACGGTATCAGCCCCTCCAGCAAAGACGTCATTGCCGTCAAGATCAGCTCCCCGGCCTCCGTGCCCTCCGCCGAGGAAGTGGAGCATCATCTCAAGGAGAACTTCCAGGGCACGCCGGTACCGTTCACGGACGAATCCATCGCGACGTCGACAGACTGGGCCAAGGTCCGCAAGTACTACAAGCTGAACGGCCTCGCGTGGCTCGACGCGATCAAGGACGAAAAGGACCGCAGGGAGCAGCTGGAAACACTCGTGCTGGGCGCCATGGCATTGCGCACTGCGTAACATGCAGGACGGCTCTGGCGTATGCCTCTGCGACTATGGGGCGCGCGCCCCTACGCGATAACAGTGTGACGTAAGTCATCTCGTCATTACTGCTGGATGCCTCTCTAGAGATCTGACAATGCTCCTATCTAGGACCCCAAACTCCTCGCAACCCAAGCGAACTCGAATCCCCACAAAACCATCAAAATGCATCTGTCTTGCTACATAGATACCCTAATAGCACCTTTGGCTCTCCTGACCAACTCGCTCCACATGGCATCACGTCCACTCCGCGTGCGCTGCACCGCGTCGCGGTTCTCGTGCGCTCTTCTCAACAGATACTTCATGCACTCGCCAGTCGACCCCCAGACGAGATACTTGTACGCCTCAACCGCCCGAGCCTTTGCCTGCATTTTCTGCACGTCTCCCGATTTCTTCGCAGAGACGAGCTCGCAGCTTACTTCGTCAGCCATGCCCTGAAGTTGCGCAAAGGCGATCTGGATCTTGGCCTCGCCGGCATCGCAGATGTTGCGGGCCCGCCTTACGGACTCGGCGTTGTGCGACGCCAGGACCAAGCTGACGGGAGGCATCTCGAAGCCCCCACGCAGAACGCCGCCCCACTGCTTCCTCAGCAGGCTTTCGGCAATGCCGTCGTAGCACGCGTCCGTGTCTGCCTTGGTGTCGTGGATTAGGTGCCTGGGATCAGAGCCGATGTATGCACCGCGCACCAGTTTCACACCCAGCGTGAAGCCTTCGGTCTGCGCGGTCTGGAGATGACGCTGGAGGGTCCGCGGAGCCGACTTGAGATAGGCCTGGTACGTGCCGTAAATCAGGGCCTGCCCGGGAACGGTGTTATACTTGCGCATGTAGCCGAGCGTCCAGTCGTCAATGCCGGGTTGGAGCGAGGCTTGCTCGGCGTCGAACAGCAGGCGGATACCGCGCTCGGCGGCGAGGGAGCAAATAGAGTCGATGGCGTCGGCCATGGCTGCGGAGGGAGGCAGACGCTCTGCGAGGGAATACAATGCTTGACGACCAGCACCCGTGAACCTACAAGTGACATTAGCAGCCGCACGTGGTGCCTCCCAGAGGGCTGTTTAGCGTTGGACCTACTTGAGGGCGACGAAATCCCCAGGTTGCGCCAAGTTGACCGTCTCCATGGTTCCCTGCGCCCAGGGCATAACCTCATTGCGAACACACTCCTCTGCCTTCTCGCCCTTGCTGCACGCGGCCAAGTCCTTGGTCTGGGCCGCCGTCAAGACGACCTCCTTTGCGTACCCCAAGATGACCCCCGTGAAGCCAATGTCCTTGAGGCCGTTGATCGTCCGCCCGACCTCGGCCGGATTCTCGCCCGCGCAAAACTGCGCGTAAAAGGTCCTCTTCAGCACGAACCGCAGCAGCGGGTTCCTGTCGGGGTCGAGGAGGGGGTTGGTGGTGTGCGCGAGGACGGACATGGCCCAGAGCGAGGGCGGCAGGAGGATCCGCGACGAGGAGATTGTGGCCGTCAGCAAGGAGCGGATGATCATCTGGAGGGGGAGGACGGAGAGAGGCGAGGGCGGGCTGCGCATGGCGGGCGGTGATGGGGATGTCGCCGATGTGGAGGATGTCGCCGAGGGCTCGAGGGCGGACGATGCGGGCGACGATGATGGTGCGATCAGCAATTGGTCGTTGGAGGAGGACCGCTTGGTGGAGGAGTGGATTGGTCTCCTTGTCACCATCGTACAAGTGTCGCGGCGAGGGGGCTGGCTTGTGGGCGGTGATGCACAGAGCGATAGGAAGGCGGCATTTGGTGGCCTTCTCACGGAAACTACTGTCTGCTGCCGCGGGCGAGCTGCAGAGATGAGAGCTACTCTGCGGGTGCTGGATAAGCACACGCTGTGCAGCGGGCGAGCCATCTGGATGGCTTGAGACAACAGACTAACACGGGGTGTGGGGAGTTTGAAGTTACCGGGAAGGTGAGCGATGACGATGAATGGTTCAAATAGGTATGGAACAGCTATCTACTCAGTGGAATCGAGGAATCCGCAGAGAGGGGAGGGTATTATACTTGACGATCCAAGCCATCGTCTTTATCTCGCCGGCCTCTGCACGGCATCCGAGCCCACAGACGATTCCAGCCCGCCTCAAAGGGCTGTGTCGTTATCTAAGGCAAAGGGTCAATGAGCGATGCATGATGTACTGCTCTGCGGGCGGACAGATAGCGATAGCTCCAGCAACTTCGATCAAGCCCCCGGTTGTCTCTCCCACAGACCCGTCACGTGGGTGCATTGTGTCATTTGGAGACAGCCGATTGTAGCCGGATGCGGATCGATCGGATGGACCCCTTGGTTGGTGGCATTGCGCAGCAGTCATTGGCGAATAAGCTTGGCCAGGCGATGGCCAGAGGATCAGCGTAGGCATGCATGCATGGCTCCGATGCGACCAGATTGCACCTGCCACTCTTGCATTCCAGCGTTTGGGACAAGCGGAGCCGTATACAGCTACCAACCAGCCCGGCTGCTGGCTTTGAAAGGGCTGAAGGCGGAGTTCTGCGACGCTCGTGTCCGATCCTGTCGGTCGCAGGGCCGGCTGAGCCATGCTAACCCGTGTGGCGCCCAGGCGGATGGGCGCAATCCCTCTCGTAATGGCCAGTTCACGCGCCATCATCGCGGCATAGCTGCAGGCATGGAATAGGCCCTTCCCCCGCATTTTGACCTTCCATCGTGACCGATAATCCGGGGTGCGCGATTCGAACCGCACGTCGTTTTGCAACGAGATCTCCGTCTCGGGAGACCCCTGGTTTAACCCTCCTGCGGCTGGTCGAGCTTCGTCGCCTTGCTGGATCCAAGGCGCCGGCGGACAAAGTCGACGTATCCGATGGGTCGGCCGCGGGCAAGGCCAACGACGTCTTGCATCCCGCCGTATACTAGTCCAAAGAGAAGGCCGTACCTTACTGTGCGGGCTGCGGTGGGGAGGGAGAAGCGGTCTAGAGGGGGTGACTGTGTTAGCAAGGGCCTCTGCGTGAGCGCATGAGAAGAAAGCTGCTGTGACTTACTCCAGAGACTGAAGCCGCCGGCCACCGTCAAACTGGCCAGGACGGTGCTGAGGAGGTCGGTCTTGCCGCGGTACCGGTCGACGGTGCTCTCAAGACCGAACGTCATCAAGGTCCAGAAACTGAGCCTGCTGCCCATACGGAGACCCTCGCGGAGACCGCCCTGCATGGCGTGGTAGTTTTTGCTCTTGTGGTAGAGGTACCAACCCGTCGTGGTTGTCGGCATCTTGTGCGCGTGCTCGGCACGGAACCGCAGCTGCGCAGTCCGGCCGCCGTGAGCCAGGCCCAGAGTCGTTCCTATGCCGAAGCCCACCATGCCGGCTAGAGGGATACGAGCTGGCGTCGGTATCGACAAACGGGATTCAGACGGCTTTTGGTTAAAACTGAGGCTCTCGGCCATGGTCATTTCAGGGCGTTCGGCCATGGTGTTGGGCGAGCGTTGGCGGCGGAGTCCGAATCAAGCGGGTGTCTTTGGGTGGGAGGGTTCCCCCAATAAAGGTGCAAATTGGACAGAAACGGGTTCGAGGATCGGCAAGGTCCGGTGTGTGTTTGCTTCCTCTGCGGCAGAGCTGTTGCGCATGAACTGATCAGCAATTGTAGCATGCACTCTTCAATCTGCCCACGCGAAGAAGAAATCAGCTTGGGCCTGGGACCAATTTGGAGGAGCTTGGACGCAGCGCTCTTTCGGGGCCTCCTCCCCCGGTCAAGGCAGGACACGCAGTCATGTGATTTCGCATTGGGTAGAGTGCGGAAAGCGCCCCGCTCCCGCGGCCCACGCGGGGCTTTGCTTGGATGATTCGCGCCGCCGCCTGCACTTGCTCATTTCTTCCTCGCCTGCCGACGATTCCTCCAGTTGCGATACTGACGTTGGCTTGCGACACCCAGTACGAGGCCCCAAGTACGAACCTCCTTGGAATACTCTCGATAGTGGCGACGGACTTTGCCAAAATGGTATGAGCATTCCGGGCTCCTTGGCCCACGGGTATGCCAGCCAACGAAGCTGACCCCCTCGCAGCAGATCGACGACACCTTCTTCTCGGTGCGATTCAAGTATGGCGCTCACACCATCCTGATGTTTGTCGACGGGCAGCAGAAGTTCTCCGAGATCACGACGTCGCTGCTCGAGGTGCTCCGCGACAGATTCCCCGACGGCCTCACAATCAATCACACCTCCCCCGAGGCGACAGAACTCCCAGAGGGCGATGTACAGCTGGCTTATGCGCTGCCTGTGAACGCGACCGACCTGACACAAGGATGGAAGAACATTAAGGCTCGCGACGACGACACTCCGGTCGCCAAAGGATTGAAGGACAATTGCGTGGTGGCATTCTCCTTTGACACGGATGAGCCCGAGTTCCTGGTTGACGTGCCGAGTCTGGATGACGAAATGGAGGATGAGGAGGGCATGGGATCTGATGCATGATCGTTGATGAGACTTTGGCATTGATGCATGGCGTTATGGCGAAGGGAATCACGACACTATGATATGCCTCAGACGGACGTACGGAGGCGGTCGCATGGATGGCGGTTGGCTACAAAAACAATTAAATTGCCAAATGCGCATCTTGGAATGTTAGGCAAGGGTTTGGCAGAATATGTGAGGCCGGAGTCGTCTTAATAGCGGCAATGACGGGCGACTGCATCAGAGGGTGGCCTAGTCGTAGATACTTGGTTCATCTCATGAACCGGCAAAATACCCCCGATACACTTAGTCCTCGAGAGCTTTTGTGGCTTCTTAAATCAACAAAGGAAACAGCGGGCTCTGACCTGAATGTGGCAGTTGGAGTGCTGAACGATGCTTTCGACCAATTTCGACAGTGCCCAAAATAACCATATAACCAAACAGTTGAGGACAGTGTCTAGGACATATGACGTCGGTGGTCTGGACCGAACCATCTCCAGAAACAGGGGCGTTTATCGTCCCCGCTACCCCCAGTCACAGTGCCGAAAAATGATCATTCTCACTGTACCCGTCTGGACCCCTTTTCCACGCATGTCCCGTCTCCATGTCACATCGGAACGAAATTGCGACGAAGGCCCCCGAGGTGGCAGGTTTCTGTCAACAAACACGACACTGACCATTTTGGCTTCAACCCTCACAGAAGGAGGCTCGACACATACACAGCTGCAGAGTCGCCCGACTTCTGCCTATGCTGCCGTCTACATGTCCCACGTGGCCCTCCTCCGCCATGGCCTCCGCCTCCTGCTGCCACTGGCGGTGATCTCGACATTTTACCTCTATCTTTACCCCGTGTTTCTTGGATGTGCTTTTCCCGTCCCCCCAACCGGCCGTGCATCATCCGGCAGTCCGAGCGAAGTCGACGCAGCAGACACCAAGCTTGCTGCCTTCCTTGAAGCGGCGCGACACCATGTTTCCCTTCCGATTCCCCTCCGGTCGAGCGACGCCCGCCCCGCGCCTTTCCGCCTCCTCGCGCTCGGCGACCCTCAGCTCGAAGGCGACACTTCCATCCGAAAGCACAACGGTCCAGTCTTTCCTCATGTGAGAAGTTTATGGTCGCATGTGACCTTCCAGTCTAGTCACTCGCTGCGCCAGCGCATCCGTCACTCTCTGCACGACGTGATCGATGTGTTTCTGGAGGACGTCTTTGACGAGCTCGAGTCGATTCGCAAGCGGATGGACCTGTTTGGCAACGACTTTTACCTCGCACATATCTTCCGGACGGTACACTGGTGGACTCGCCCTACCCACGTCACCGTGCTTGGCGACTTGCTGGGCAGCCAATGGATCGGCATAGAAGAGTTCCGGCGTCGCGGCCGTCGGTACTGGGACCGTGTGGTGCGAGGGGCCGAGAAAGTTCCAGACGAAGCGGCGGCGTACCCGGCCATGGTGTATGACCTCACAGACTATCTATCAGCATCTGGCGAGCCTTCTCCCGAGTGGTCGCGCCGTGTCATCAACGTGGCCGGCAACCATGACATTGGTTACGCCGGCGACATTAACCAGGACCGTTTCGGACGCTTCGAGCGTCTCTTTGGCAAAGCAAACTACGAGCTGCGTTTCGAGCTTCCCGTCCACGATCCGAAACTCAACGCCACCCTTGTGGATGATGAGGAAAACCCCGAGTCAGATCGTCTCCCGCCCGAGATTCGCGTCATTGTACTGAACGACATGAACCTGGATACTCCGGCCAAAGATACGTCGTTGCAGGATGCCACTTATGCCTTCATCAACGCCGTCATCGAGACCTCGGCGGCTGTCGAATACAGCGGTCACTTCACCGTCGTGCTGACCCATATTCCGTTGTACAAGCCCGAGGGTGTCTGTGTGGACGCCCCTTTTTTCGACTTCCACGGCGACCACGACGGTGGCGGAGTCAAGGAGCAGAACTTGCTGTCGGCTGATGCCAGCAAGGGCTTCTTGGAGGGCATTTTTGGCATGAGCGGTAACACGGAGGCGCCCGGCAACGGCAGAGGTCGCCACGGCGTCATCCTGAACGGTCACGATCACGAAGGTTGTGACACGTTCCACTACATTAATCAAACGGACGGAGACCAGAATGACGACCGCGCGTGGCAGGTCGAACCCTGGGCGACGGCGAAAGGCCGAGGCGCAGTCGGTGCCGCCGGTGTGCCGGGCTTGAGGGAAATCACAGTCAGAAGTATGATGGGCGACTTTGGCGGCAACGCGGGCCTGCTCAGCGCCTGGTTCGACGAGTCCACGTGGAGTTGGAAGTTTGAATACGCAACGTGCGCACTGGGTACCCAGCACCTTTGGTGGCTCGTTCACATTGTGGACCTCGTCACGGTCGTCGGCGTTATTGCCTACGTGGTTTTGTCTGTGCTGGAGGCAAGCAAGCGGGAGCAGCTTGTCGTCGCACCGTCGAGTGTGGAGGAGAAGAAGTTGGTTCAAAATGGGGAGCCCAAGTCATCATAATCATGTTGCTCAAATACCCGGCAGGGAAACGCCTTGTCTCAGTTCTAGTATACAATCTCATTTTGTAGCATTATTCGCGACACCCTGCAGCAATTTCCAAGCGGCATGCTCTGTGGGAACTTCGTTCCGCTCTGTCGCCCCGACAACAGCTGTTGAGCTGATGATTTCCATCATTGCCTACAAATTACGAGGCACTCCCATCGTTCTGGATTGTTTGTGCTCCCTCAGATCCATCTTGAGCCATCGGCTGTTGCGGTTATCCGAGCCTTCTCCTAAGTCCCATGCTCCAAAAATTTTGCCGCCTCGAGGCGACACAACCACTGCCACACCGGGCAACACCTTTGCGAACGCCCTGCGTGGGGCGGCACGCCGCCGTAGCGAAGGAAAAGATCATGCCATGTCGTACTGTTTGTTACTTGACAGCTGAAAGGGGCAACAAGGACGCCCAGAGACTTCAGATTACGTTGCGTGCCTGACAATCTGTGGAATGTCTCACGTCAAATGCAAAGCGAGTTCCCACAGCCATGTGCTTGTGTACGACCAGCTGTGACGCCCATGACCTCTCCAAGCCACAGTTGAAGGAGATGGCCATTTCTGTATGCTGAGGGTGCACGGGGTGTAATATCGGCCCATACCAGCCGGACATTTGCTTCAAACTTACAAGTGCCATTGGTGTGGTTGAACGCGTTCCCATCACGTTGCTTTTAAGGGGGATTCTATGTCGGCAGTACGTGTTCTGTCGCATGCACAGGCTCGTCCTGCCTTGTCCTGCCCCTCCCTTACCGACCACCGGTTTCCCTGTATACCGGGAACGAGAAACGGCAGATATGATCATGGGTTTCCTATAAGTGTTGCGCCGTTGCTGCCCCGCCATGTATTTTGGTAATACCCGTACCACCCCATCCGCGCGGCCCAGGACAGGAACCGATAAGGCCATTGACCGTCTGCGACGCTACCTTTGGGGTTCATTGCGGCCTCCAACGTCTTCGAAGTTGCTCTTTCGAGTTTGACATTTGTGGCTCAACAAGGGGTACGGATACCATCACCTGATTGTCATCACGAAGTCTCGGAGCCGGGTTGACCATACGGTTACCGACTGCAGAAGCAGATAGTGAAGCAAGTGATCCAGCAGGTGGTACTGCAGAGAACCAAAGAACGCAAGGCAGGAAGAGTGTTACAATCTTGGTCGATGCCTGGCCAAGAATGGCATCAACTATATAAACGCAAAGAACGACGAACATAAATTCATCATAAGACCACATAACGACTCAAAACTTCAAACTCCGTCACGATTTCAAGAGAATATTGTAGTTGAACCCTCTTGTATTACCCTGCTTCCAGACTTTCCCACCTAGCCTTTGTGTCTTCAACTGCAACATCCGTATCGTCACCCACAATGCGTTTCACTCAGCTCACCATCTTCATCCTCCTCCCCACACTCGGTCTCGCCGCGCCAGCCACCCAGAAACTGGACCAGTCTTTCCCCAAAGACGTCGATCCCCTCATCGCCGCGGGCCGGACGGCGCCTTTCAACCCGGACTGGCACTACTGCCAGACAAAATGCGACTGCGCGAAAAGATTCGATAAGAGCACGCAGCGAGACGAGTGAGCGAAACCCTAATCCCCGACAGAGAGGCCTGCTTCATTGCGGTGTCCGAGTAGCTTGAGGACCATTTGACTGACGTTGCAGCAGTTTCTTTCAGTGTATCACGGATCCCAACTGTGAACAGTGTGCAAGGAACGGCATGAGCCCTTCCCAAGTCTGAGCAAACTTTTTGTTCCGAGAATGAAATGAGGTTCAGGGATGTGGTGATTGAGGAGATCTCCATGCAAGTCTGGATGTGAAGTAGCGGAAATTATGATTCGAATGGGCCAGTTGGTTGACTGAATAAGGTTCGCGCCCATGGTGTACCCATACTGTCTCGAGAAGATGGACGATAAGGATTGGATACGGTATTTGGCGACGAGGAGTTAATGAGATGATCAAAGAACTTACAGGGTTGGGAATGGTGCTGTTTTGACCACATGTGAATAGATGACAATACCCAACAGAACCAAGAAATATTTGTACTACTTGGAAAAAATCACCTTTGGCATTACCATTGATAACTCACAGGCATCACGATGCATCGCTACAATAACTCATGTCGTTAAAAATGAAACGGTCTGGTCGAACCACATTTCTTCTCCATATGGTGGTCTAAGGTAGGGTAGTATACAAAGTTTCGTACATACGCAGACCCACGCGTCGTCAAGTCTATATGCAAGTAGAGGCGCCTCCTCGCCGCCCGTTCCCGCCTTGATAATACAAATACAGATAGTTTGGTAAGAGGAGTGAAAAAAGCGGTGGTGGTATACTGCACGGTTGGTGCTCATTAGCCCGGGGTTGGTGTAAAGTGAAGCACCCCCTTTTTACTGCTTCTTGTTGGCGTCGTCACCCTTGACGAACCACCCGCTAAAAGAGCCCATCATGTTCTGCATGGCCTCCTGCTGGGCCTTCTCCTGCATGGCAGCCTCCTCCTTGAGCCACTTTTCACCGTTTTCACGGATCTCCTTCTCGAGTAGCTCGTAGTTGCGCTGACCACGCTCGCGGGCAATGTCCTGGAGCATCTTGCCCTGGGCGAGAGCCTCATGAGGGTTCTGCTCGCCGTCGGGCGAGACCATCAGGCTCATGTTAGAGGGCTTGAGACCGAGCATGCCACCGAGCAGGCTCATGCCGGAAGGTGCCTTCTTCTTCTTGGCCTCGACCTGCTTGTTAAACTCGGCTCGCGCGATAGCTTCGCGGCGGGCAAACTCGGTAGGGATGTGCTTGCCCTCAAAGGACTTGAGAACCTTGCGCACATCGCCGTACTGCATCGTGTGGATATACTCGAGGAAAGGAATGAGGCTGACGAGTTCCTTGTCCTTGGAGTCGCCCGTCCACTTGGGCAGTACAATGGCGTTCTCGGGCTGGTTCTGGACGTGCTTTTCGCTAGTGTCGAGGATGATGACCTTGGACAGGTCACGATTCAGGTATGAAAGATCCTGTGCGCAGATTAGCATCGGTGTCACACCTGACTTTGGAGGGGAGGGGCGTTACGAACCTTGACAACCTCTCCGTCCTTGTACTTGGTCGCCTCGCGGTAGAGGGGCCACATGATGAAGCGGAAGGGGTCGAGCTTCCTGACGAGGGGCTCACCGATGGCGAAGGGCACGCTGGTGAAGAGAACCAACTCGTAATACTGGCTGAGGTACCGCAGGAAGTAGTCGACGCCGGGGCGCTTGGCCACCCTCCAGCCGTGCTCGCGGGTCCATTCGCTGTGAACGAGCATGTCTTCCAGGCTGATGCATAGGGTGTAGGGACGCTCGAAAGACGGGTCAGGGTCGGGGAGAAGCTTCTCAAAGGCAGGCTCTTGGTAATAGTTCATAAAGTCGCCCGTACGAGCAGTGACTCTATTCCACCAATCACCAAAACCCCAGCCGTTCGGGGCCGTTTCGGCGTGTCTGGCCTCCTCTTCCTTGTCGTCCCAGTTGCGTCCGAGGTAAAGCATACCAGCAGCGCCGAAGCCAAAGAAGGCGAGGAACATGCGGCTTGCGAGCTGCTGACGCTTTCTGTCCGTCGACGAAACGTATGCGGAGTCGGGTAGCTCTCCACGGCCACGTCCACCGCCCTGAGCGACGGCATCCTCTTCAGCGATGGCAGCAAGCGCCGCCTTGTTGGTCGCGCCGGACATCTCGTAGGCTAGGGTGGACGGAATACCCTGGGTAAGGTCGGGCAGAGGGCCGGTGGACCCGGTATGTTCAGGAGCTTCGGTCGCATCGGCGGCGTCTGACTTGGCGCCGGCTTTGGGTGTCTGGGTCGAAGAAGTTTTTGATGACGCTTCGGCAGCCTCCTCGTATGCTGCTTGGTAGTCGGCGCTCGACGAAGCTGGGGTCTCGCCTGGTGTTGACTCGGCAGGCTTCTGCTGATCAGCAGGCTTTCCCGAGGAGGGGTCCTTCGGCTTGTTGTCCTGTGCGAAACCTCTGCTCCATGATGAAGCTCGGAATTGGGGTCTCGCAGCTGGTGATGCGACGGAGCGGTAGAGCTGCGCCGCAGTCGGCTGCAGACGCGCGATCCGAGCTGCCCTCGACAGCATGGCGTTTCAAAGGCCAAAGTGGTTCTCTAGTTGCGCAAGGGGCCCGGTGCCGAGTGTTACTTTTGAATTCCGAGTCGAAAGAGCAAGTGGGAATTGGATGCGCCAGCTAACAAGAATTGGCTGGTGCTGGCGGAACGCTGAGCAAGGTCGAGGTGGAGTGGGCTTGGGGATATTCCTGACGAAGGCACTAGAAATTTTCGAAGAGAAAGCACCACCTCACATCTTTTGGCAGGGAACGACGGGCTGGGGGGCAGGTAGCACGGTGCAGGCCGGTTACGTACCTCACCTCGCCAGCTTCTGGCGGCGACGGTACCGTGCCATTTGAAAGTTCAAATGGGTGACCCACTTCCATCGAAGCCGAGCTCCAATTGGATGCGGGGAGGCTGGAGACTGACCAAAGCTTGCCCGTTTTACTGCCGAACATCTCCCGGCCTCCCTCCGAATCCACCACCACAGCACCGTCCAGCGGCAGTACGTGCTGAGGATAGTCTGTACAGTGCCGTTTCCGAGACTTGAGTGACTTTGTACGGAGCTCGCACTCTCCAGTGAGGTCATGCTCGGAGCAGATGCAGTTCCACCTTGGGCTTATCCTCAGCTGATTGGCCCTGGTAAAACCAGGCTTAGTGACTTGAACACAGCATCCCAGGGAATCGGCTCACGTGCGAACCTTGTCCGAGTGGTGGTATGAGTGCTGTGCTCGCAGCGACCGATCCCCTTCGCTGTCCGGCAGTGACCATTGTGCATGAGGTGCTTGCCGTCCGTCCTGCTGCAACTGCTCCCCTCTCTTCTCAGCGTGTTCCATCATTAAACTGCGCCCAACCCCCGATACCTCCGCCCGCAACCTCTCCTGCAAAACTTCTTCCTCAGTTGCAATCCCGAATAGCAGGATCCTCCAATCGACGCATTCCCTTACGAAGCCCTACTGCGCCCCAATAAGCCCGCTCAACCCAACTACAGATACACACTCCATACACGCATACATCGTTAACATGGCTGTCGCGTGTGGTGAATTCTAGAGGGTGGTCCCCAAGTTCGCTGCATCGATCACAATGGGACCACCCTCTGTGATTTTCTGCGTCCTTCGAGACTATCTGTCGACCTGCTTCACCTAAGCATAAAATATCAACACAATAGCTATTGAAATCTCTGCACATAGCCACTCGATACCCCTTGGCGACAAAGCACCCCGCCACCCCGCCACTGCCGCCGTCTCTCCCGACGAAGACTACGAAGACCACGAATACCTTGAACGATATATCAGAACCACTGGGGAGCAATTGAAGAGTTGGAAGGAACCCGATCTCAAATAGTTACCACATCAGCCCCTGAAGGAGAAGACGAAAAGAAGCAAAAGCCCACTACCGACATAATGGTTCGCCGTGGCAAGATCTCGCGCGCCGCCGGCCCGTCGCTCGTTCCGACGCCGATCGCCTCTACCCTTACGACCCCCCTGAGTTCTGCCTACCCTTCGACGTATGCTTCCGAAGCCGAGCTGGATGCCCTGGGGGACAGCATTGGCTCTCTCTCTTTGAGTGAGAGAAGAGCAGCCAAGAAGCTTGCGAAGCCCTTCGCCTTCATGGCTCTGCCGTCTGAATTGCGCCTGAAGGTGTACGATTACTACTTTGAGGGTGGCGGCGGCGTCGTTGACCTCGACCCGGACAACTACAAGAACTTCCACAAGAAGCTTGGAATCCAACGGACGTGCCGCACTGTCTACCACGAAGTCTCTCATTACTTTTACAGCAGCCGCTCGTTCCGCATTTTCCCAACTCACCCGGGCAAGTACTTCAAAACCAAGAAACCCCTTCTGGCCCGCCTGAAGCCGAGCTCACGATCTCTCATCACCTCGCTGGAGCTTCGCCTGGGGCCTGGATGGTCCAAGCCCCCTCGAGGATGGGTGGTCACCCCCGCTCTCGGCCTGAATGAGTGCGTCAATGTTCGCCGTCTAACGGTCATGGTCGAGTGTGACCCCAGCGACGGCGTGTTCAATGGGTTTCGTCGCTCAGATGGTTTCTACGAAGAATTCAGCCGATCTCTTCTTACAGAGGTCTTGACGGAGATGCCCTGGCTTGACACTATCACCTTTGATGCGTGGCCAAGTGTCAAGAAGTCGGGCGCAATGATGCGAGGACTGCTTGATATGGTTGCGGCGAATAACCGCAAGATCAGATGGGGCCCCGAGAGAGGATGGACCGACGGGCCCGACGAAGAGGACAAAGCCAGCAACCTCGTGCTGGTGCCTCCGGCGTCGGAGTTCAACACGTCCAGCATGGGCGTACTGGTTATGGCGTAAGGGCATGATGGCGGAAATCCGCTCTGTTCACTTTGGGCTTTCTTTTTTATTTTCGACGCAGTTGCGACTTTGGGTCCATGGTTTTGGTTATGGGAACGGCGGAACGGAACGTACTGAAGGCTACGCGGTTTGAACTGGAATCATCATGACTGCCAATTCCATCGATCCCGCTCTTCTCTCTTGCGACGAGACTGTAATACTAGCATGACGAGAAATGAAAGACACGGATATCAGACACATCTCACTGCTCTTATATTTTGCAGTCGTGCACGATCGAGGCTTGAAATGATCGGCTGCGCATCTCCTCAAGAAAGGGCTAGAACACCCGCCGACCGAATATACCGTAAGTCTCGATTCCTTGCCACGTCACCTATCACTTCTTGTCGGTCGTTCTTCCACAACGGCTGGCTCATCACGCGACAAGGGACATTACCTTCAGCACGGCATTGACTCTCGCTACCCCGCGTTTTTCAGCCCCTCCCTGCCAGTAACCTTCAGCGAAGCAGCGCAGTGGTTGGTCCGCCGAGCAACGTGCAACATCCATGCTGAAGCTGTGTTTGGTTTCGAGACCTCCCCAGTCGTTGGGCTGTCACACTACTCGAGCCGCGACGAGGGAAGAAAGCTTCCCCGCGATTTCGGGAGGGGACAGTGCGGGTCTTGCCTGGGCGCTGGGTTCCAGGGGTTCACAGGCCCGAGCTTTCTGAGAACCGGGGCCCGGACGCCGACATACCGACGCCCGGCCCCACCATCCCACCTTTCCCAAGCCCAGCGCGGCAAGGCCTGGTGGATTGACGCCTTCCAAAATTTTGGTTTTGCTCTGGTCTCCGTCGCGCAGCTTCGTTACGTTTCGCAACATCTGCACCGCAGCTCTCCCAGCACACCCCAAGAATCCCTGCGCGCGCTTTGTCGATACACTTCACCTTGATCCGTATTCTTACTACGGGGCAACCGACCACTGACCATCCGAAAATGCCTCTCGACACCTCGACCTACTCCATGGCGCTGCTGCGCGTTGACGGCCGCCGATGGAACGAGCTCCGACGGCTGCACGCCCAGATCCGGACCCAGGAAGCCGCCGACGGCTCCAGCTACCTCGAGATGGGGCATACCAAGGTCATGTGCGTCGTGACGGGACCGACCGAGCCTCAGCGCCGCGGAGGTGCGGGCGGCCAGACCAAGGAGGCTGCCGTCACTGTCAACCTCGTCGTCGCCGGCTTCAGTTCCGTCGACCGCAAGAAGCGGGGCCGTAACGATAAGTGAGTGCATTGAAAAGACGCTCATTGATGTGGTGGTTTAATGTCCACTAACCACCGGGCAATTGCAGGCGAACACAGGAGCTCGAGGCCACCATTGCCAAAGCTGTCTCAGCGAACCTCCACACCCATCTCTTCCCCCACAGCAGCATATCCATTTCCCTCCACGTGCTGTCGCAAGATGGTTCTCTGCTGGCGGCTCTTCTCAACGCTTCGACGCTTGCCCTCATTGATGCGGGTATCCCCATGACCGACTACATTGCCGCGTGCACGGCAGGCTCGACTTCGACATACGCCGCCGGCGACGATGGCGCAGATCCTTTGTTGGATCTCAACACGCAGGAGGAGCAGGAGCTCCCATACATGACAGTGGGCACTCTTGGATTGACGGACCGCGTTGCTGTGTTGGTGTGCGAGAGCCGTGTCCAGGTCAGCCGCTTGGAGGGCATGCTTGCGGTCGGCGTGGACGGATGTAAACAGGTGCGGCAGTTCATGGACCGCGTCGTCAAGGAGAAGGGTCGTCAGATGGTGCAGGAGGGTGCGGTGGAGCGAGGCACTGGCTTGGACTTGGAGATGGAATCATGAGATGGCACGTCCACGGACTGCATCAACCACAGGAGCTGGGCGGTGGCATTGACAATGGTCAGATTCCCTATTGCATTACTATTGTACAGCCATAACTAACCATCCATGCAGAAGTCGAAAGTCAAGAGAAGAAAATTTACAGCTCGTCGTGAGCAGCGGGAGCCTCGGAGGGCGTCTCCTTGGGCGCCTCGGTCTCCGGCTCAGGGGTAGGCTCCGTAGCTGCGGTGGAGGCAGTGCTCTCCCCAGTAGGCTCGGTCTTGACCTCCTCGACAACGAGACCCTCGGGGAGCTTCTGCTTGGCGCCCTCGCCCAGACGAATAGCATCAATCCAGCTCTCGACGCTCACAACATCGAAATCACCTTCGTAGTGTCTCCACCAGCCACGGCGGGCGTTCACGGCAACGATCTCAATGTCACCAGTAAGACCAAGACCCTTAGTAACGGTAGGAGCGGCGGTGTTGTCGCTGGGGACGGAGAAGAAGGGGAAGATCTTGCGCTGGTTCTGCGCGTACTTGTGAGCGAGCTCCGAAAGGCTGGTGAGAGCCTTCTCGGCCTTTTCGTTCTCCTTAGAAGGCACAAAGGCCAAGACGCAGCTGTGGGACTTGGCGTTGAGGCACTCGGCTTGGAGCTTCTCGGGGGTGTCGGCGATGGGCAGAGGAGGAATGACATTGACGACAGGGGCGGCCTGCTCAGCCGAGGGGGTCTCGGTAGGGGTCTCGGACTCGGGGGTGGCCTCCTCCTCGGCGGCGGTGCTGGTGCTCGACTTGGCGGATGCGGACTTGATCTTCTTCTCAGCTTTCTTGTCGGCCTTTTTCTTTTCACCCTTGGGCGCAGGGTCCGGGTTCGGAGAAGCGACCTGAGAAATGAATGAAACCAGACCGTCCTTCTTCAGCTCTCCATCGTAGACAATAGGCTCCTTGTCGTTACCGGGCAGAAGCACCAGTGTGGGGAACGACTTGACTCCAAACTTCTCAACTGCCTTTGCCTCCTTGCTGCGTACCTGACCGACTGTGACTGCGTCGAGGAAGTCGATGGCGACGCTGCGGAGGAGAGCGCTGGTGGTGCCCTTGTCGGTGAAGAGGATGGCCTTGGGCTTGTCTCCCTCGAGGAAGGAGTCGAGGTCCTTGTCGGTGACTCGCTTGACGTGGTTGTTGATCTTGTCGACGACGGCCTCGACAATGCCGGTAGCGGTCCGTGGGCCTTGGTAATCCTCGACGACGGGCTTGCCGGGCTTCTTGCCTGGCCTGACAATCTTGAGAGTAGGGAAGCCCTGGACGCCGAATTGGCCGCACAGAGGCTTGTTGGCATCCTCGTCGCAGTCGACGGCGGCGACCTTGGCCAGCCCATTGAGGTTCTTGGCTGCCTTTTCGTAGGCAGGCTTGAGGTTCTGGCAGTGACCGCACCACGGGGCGTAGAACTCGACAATCTGTAGGTAGAGCACGAGTCAGTGACACCCGATTTGAGCTAGCATAGCTACAGGTTGGCGTACCGAGGTGTAGTTGGACTTCGCGATCAAGTTATCGTAGTTTTTGGCATCGACCTGGAGCACGGCAGAGCTCTTGGGGTACATGCCAGCCTGGACACCGGGCAAAGCCGAGAGGACGGCAGCGCCAGCGGCGAGTAGAGTGGGGTGATGCATCGCGGTGGGTATAGAGTTAAGCAGACTGTGGGGTGGGAAAGGTGAGTGAATGCAGGAGGTGATGAGACGCCACCACAGAGAGAGCGGATGTCTGTCTATGTGAGTGAGAGAGGGAAAAGATAGAGAAAAGGGAGGGGAGAGAGACAGCGGACGGGCGTGGGAATAAAAGTTAAAACATGGAACTGGGTTCAGGCGGGCGAGAGAACATTCGATGCCTCTGCATTTATGGAGCGAGGAATTGGGGGCCCTGGTGAAGACAAATTGAGAAAACTGTCTATTTGGCTTCTTTCTGGTGCAAAGAGGCCAGCGTGGAACTGTGAGACGCGAACCCCTCACCTTTGTCCTCAATTAGGACTGTGAATGGAACCATGGAAATTTCCAGTCAATCGAATCGAAGCATTTCGTTTCCTCACCAGCCACATACCCCACAGGAGCTTGGGGAGCTTCAGCCACTTTCACACAACGGCCCAGAACTGGCACCTGCAACGGTTGATGTGGCGCAGCAGCACCTGGACAGGAGGCACGGCAGTACATCACACAAGGTAGTGTACCTGATGACCTTCTTTCCCCCGCTGCGATGCGCGCATGTGGGGAAACTTGACGCTGCGGTAAGGCTTCCAAGATACGAACCACATGTCTCCAACCTCTTGGTGTTGCAGCACTCGTCGCATATTCTCGACCCCTTTGCGCCCGTGAGCTGCCACCCAGAAATATTTTCTCCTTTTTTCGCCTTCCCAGTCGAAGGCCGAACCCGACGCCACTTCAACACCGACTGCGTCGCCCGCAACCTACCCCAATAATCACCTGGTCACTTATCGTTGCAGCGATGGCCGAACCAATCCCTGATAGCCTGCGACAGGCCGATATCACAAGATTCATCAATCGCGCGAACCAGCTGCGCCAATACAAACCTGTTATTACCTATTGGTGTACGTGCCACCATCTGCCTCAATGCAGCAGCTCCGATAACCTCCGATACTGACGGGATGCGCAGGCGAGTACTGGGTGGTCAACCAGATCCTTGCCAAGGGACTGCACAATGTCGACGATGAGAGCCTTTCGTACACGACCAACTTGATGGACCGGCTCGAACAGGTTAGAAACCCCTTCGAGGGAATGACTGGGGTCGATGTTGTCCGGTGACTAACGGACGCCGTGCAAGACCAAAACCGAAAACGCCCAGGAAGAAGCCATCACAGACGATGCGGTCGGCCAGGCATACGTTGAGCAATTCGCGCAAGATGCTTTTGAGAGGGCAGAAAAGGTTATGAACGCAAATCGGGTCACAAGGTATGCGGCATCCCACAACTCAGCCAACCCCCCTTCGTCGCCAGCTAACGTACTCTACCAGGCAAACAGCCGATACGTACGATGCCGCTGCGACTTTCCTCTTGCTGGGCAACATCTGGGGCCCTATAGATGAGGAGACACAGAAGAAGGTCAAATACGCGAAGTGGAATGCTGCTCGCATACTTAAGGCCATCAAGGAAGGAAAGGACCCGAACGAATCGAACCCCAAGCGTGAGGAACCGGAGGAAGATCTTCCTGTTTTGGATCCCAACGACCCCGACGTCCGCGGCCTCACGTCTCCTCTCCCAAAGCCTGCTTCTGTCGAGGATGACCCAGAGACCGAGTTCTACAAAAAGGCACCTACACCGGCAGAGTCTCTGCCGCCGGCTGCGTCAAGCGAACCCGCCCCTACCCAGTCCAGCGTTCTCGATCTGCCCTCGGTCCCAACAGCAAATGACCTGAACCCTCCTGCGCCCCAGAACCAGGGCTATTTCGACCCTCCCGAACAGTTCCCTCCGTCACCCCTCAGTCAGACAGGCGCAAACGACACGGCTGCTTCAGCAAATGCCCCGTCAGCACCGTCGCCCTACGCCGCATCCTCGACGGGCCCATCTTTCAGCCCGGAGAATGCTGCCTCACCGTGGCAGCCGCCTCAAATACCCCCGTCGAATGTCACCAAAACACCTCCGCCGCCAGCCCCCAAGCAGTTCAAGCCCCCGCCAATCGCGCCTCAACCCAAAGCCCCTGTAGTTCCTGCCTCGCACAACTCGTGGGCTCCGAGCAGTGCGCCGTCAGACGAGATGGACCTGCCCAAGGCACAGAAGCATGCAAAGTGGGCGATATCTGCTCTGAACTTTGAAGACGTACCAACGGCAGTGAAGGAGCTTCGCAACGCGCTTGCGGCATTGGGTGCGCAGTAATAGGGTCAACGGTTTAGCATGTTGAAGGCCAAGACTCGAAGATGATGTTACAGGAACGAGACAAAGAGTCACTGGACCTCAAGAGTCCAGATCTGGGGAGTTGAACAAGGATTACTTTTTTACATTCCTTAACGCACTAAACTCGTGGCCAACGTTTTCGCCCTTGGCTCTTATGCTACCCCACCATTCACGCGGATGACTTGACCTGTAACCCAAGATGATTCCTTGCCTGAGAGGAACAGAGCAACAGAGGCGATCTCCTCTGGTGTACCGATCCGGTTGAACGGACTGCTTGCGCCTGCACGTGTAATCATCTCTTCCGTTTTGCCCTTGTAAAAGAGCTCTGTGCCTGTTGGGCCCGGGGCGATGGCGTTGACAGTGATGCCTTTGCTGGCGAGGTCCTTGGCCATGAACTTGGTCATTTGCTCGATACTGCCCTTAGTTGAAGCGTATAGAAGGTATGACGGGGGAAGGCTACTGGAAGCGAGGACAGTCGTGGATAGGAAGATGATTCGGCTGCCTTCAGGCATGTGCGGGAGTGCTTTCTATGGCGGTGTTAGCGACGGCGACGATCCTCGATTCACGCACAATGTGCTCCCCTACCTGAACCAAAAAGTAAGGTCCTTTGACGTTGGTGTTGAACATGATGTCGAAATCTTCCTCTGATGTGTTCTCGACGGTGCGCATGTGCAAGAGGGCGGCGTTGGGGACGAGGACGTCGATCCTGCCAAACCTTTCGACGGTGGTGTCGACGAGCTTCTGCAACTCGCTTGTCTTGGAGTTGTCGGCGCGCACGGCGATGGCGCGGTCGCTTCCGATGGTGTTCACAACCTCATCGGCGGCGGACGAGTCGCTGCTGTAGTTGACGACGACCCTCGCCCCTTGGGCTGCGGCGCCGATGGCTATCGCCCGGCCGATGCCCTTGGAGCCGCCCGTGATGAGAATGACCTTGTCTTGGAGTGACATGTTACGGATAAGGGGCTGGGAGAAGGTCGTGGGATTACGTTGTGGCAGTAGCAGGCAGACCTTCCTGTTAGCTAGAAGTCACGATGATTTGAAGATCACGTCTAGATTAGTGCACTGGGCAACACGCATGTTTGGGCTGGCACGTTCAAAGTTCTTATAGCTGGTAGAACAAGCTCGTTGAGTGAGGCGCTCATTGGCGCGAGCGCGAGGCAACCTTCGCGTGTTCCATGCAGGAACGACCGATCCCATCAAAGGATGCACGGATTAGTTGCCCATAGACCCTCGTTTCACCCAAAGGGCAGTGGGATGAGAGCTAAGGCCGACGGTTTCGCTACTAGAGGGCTCGTTTTCTTCGCGCGAGAGGCCGAGCTTGCGGAGGGGTCTCAGAGGGGAGCAGGAACAAGCCCCCAGCTATGTCCGTAGTTATGCACCGGGTTTCTGACCTTTGGTTGTTATCGGATGGCTATGGGGAAAAGTACCCTCGGCTACTTCAGCAGCCTGCCCACCAAGAGAGAACAATTTGCATCGGCCCAAGAGCAGTCGAATCGTTCTTGGCGACTCGGCTTATGAAAGGGGAAGATGGTTGTTTGCTCCGATAGGGCTGAGGGTCTTGATGACGTACCCGGAGGATTTGAACTCCAGAGCTGGCAGCTATTGACTCGCGAAACGAGGGCGTTCCGTCCGTCTCGTTCTGGTCGGACTTGGAGAAAGCTGAACCCCGCAAATCCGAAAGGATCAATCGGTGATTGGGCCTACTGGTTGGACCAGGACATGAGCTGTTCGAGGCGGCGCTCCCGCGACAAAGCTGAATTGGGATTGTCCCAGCTCAGCCACAAATCATGTCGGGGCTCGTCAACAGCGCCTGATGCTCAGTTGCGGGAGTAACATGCACGTACGAGTCAAGATCTCTTGGAGGATCCCACTTGTGACGAAGGGCCCATGGATTCCGTGGCCTCCGTGAGCCTTATATCCGTGTCATGACAGATCAGTTAACTCCATCGGCTTTATCGCAACGTCGCAGGTGGGATGCGTGCACTACCGTAAGCAGAAGCCAGAAGTACAGCGTAAAGCCCCGCAGAGTTACTCGTAACCAGCTCCATCCAGGAGATGCTGGGGGGTCGATGAGGGTGGAACTGAGTATTATTGATGTCATCAGCAGCCGTAGTCCCGGCGCTACTAGAGTTCACCCCTCTTCCCGGATTCGTCGTAGACGCAGCAGAAGCCCAGGCTTCTTGATCGTCATCCTATCATTTGCAATGGAAAGCTGTGACATCTTGGTGCTTATCGGTGATGTGGATGCACAGTAAGCGTATTGAGTTCCGTGTTCCTTGGTGAAGTGAGGGGTCTGGAGGGGTCTGGAGGGGTAGTAGTAAATCGGCTTGTCCGCCGCGCACGGGAAGCGTGGATTCCAGCATCGGGCTCGACATACAAAAGGCGGCTCATGATCCATATCAGCCTTCACGATTCACAGAAGAAAGTTCTCTTTTCGCTTCAGTATAACAAATAAATCAGCACTTTCACACATTCATACCAGTCCTTCACCAAGTCATCAGCCACAATGGCATCACTCCCAAAAACTTACAAGGCGGCGGTGGTTGAATCCAAGAGCGCGCCCCTCAAGATTGTCGACCAAGAGCTGAAGCAGCCTGGCCCTGGCCTCATCCTCGTCAAGGTGCTGGCTTGCGGTGTCTGCCACTCGGACGTGGGCATGCAGGAGGGCGAGTTCGGCGATGTCTTCCCCCGGATTCCAGGCCACGAGGTTGTCGGCGATGTGGTGGCAGTCGGAGAGGGCGTGAGTAGATTTTCTGGCGGAGAGCGGGTTGGAGGTGCCTGGCACGGAGGTATGTCTCGGACCCGCACATGCAGTCTCGCCCGTTGTTGAGCTGCGAGATTCTCACACTTTCGATGCAGGTCATGATGGAACGTGCCGGCAATGCCAGAAAGGCTTCTTCCAGACGTGCGACAATGAGACAGTCAATGGTGTGTTCCGTGACGGCGGATATGCACAGTACGTGCTGCTCCGCTCCGAGGCTGCGGTGCGGGTGCCCAGAGACGTCGATCCGGCTGAGACGGCGCCACTCCTTTGCGCCGGAGTGACCGTCTTCAACAGCATCCGTAAGATGGGAATTGAGCAGGGAAACATTGTCGCTATCCAGGGTCTGGGCGGCCTCGGCCATCTTGCCGTGCAGTACGCCAGCCGCATGGGCTACAAGACGGTCGTCCTCAGCTCGGGAGCCTCGAAGAAGGACTTTGCGATGAAGCTAGGCGCGCATGTGTACATTGACTCGAGCGCGTCCGACCCTGTGAAGGAGCTCAAGAAGCTTGGGGGCGCATCGTTGATCATCGCGACGGCGCCCAACCCCAAGATCATCTCGCCGCTTACTGGTGGCCTGCACGCCGGTGGCAAGCTCTGTGTGCTCGCGCCCGTCGGAAACCTCGAGGTTAACACCATCGACCTCATCGTCGGGGGCAAGGCGGTCTGCGGTTGGCCCAGCGGACATCAAATGGACTCGGAGGAGGCGATCGACTTTGCGGCGACGCACGGCATCAAGTGCATGATCGAGCGATTTTCTCTGGATGATGCGAAGAAGGCTTCGGAGCACATGCTGTCCAACAAGGTCCGCTTCCGCAGTGTATTGGTTATGGAATAGGCGTTGTTATGATGAGGATAAAAAGGCTGTACTAGTAAGGGGAGGGGGGGGTGATGAGGATGATGAAGGTGATGCCATGAATGAGAGAATGAAAATGATATTTGTTACTGAACATCAGAATGGAAACGAGATGAGGGTCTCGCCATCCAGCAACATCTTGTGACTTACACGTAATTTTGATCGACTCTCAGGCTTGAGCTTCTGCAGCCGCTAATAAAGGGGCACGAAATGGCAAATTGTTTCCTCCCCGGCCTCCCCCAATCTCCCCCACGTAGCGCCACAACGCAGAACGCAGGCAACGTCGGGGTTTCGCGTTCCGGGGTCCGGGACCTGGTCTCTATTCTCTTACATGCTCACAATCTTGGCGCGCCATACACTTTCTTCGTTCAGACCATCCCTCCCTTATTCTCAGCGTCCGTATTCCAACCACTCTATTCTGCGCCTGGAAACAAACCCTTCCGCGGACGTTGAATTAATCAAGCTGTCTTAACTGCATCGGTGACAACATGGTCCATCCGGATATCTTCTGTATCAGCGGTGTATCGCCTCCAATTCCGCCGTGGCCCACGAACTCCACTCTGTCGGCGGCTGTCCTTCTTCACCCTGGCAATGTCAAAAGGTTCGGTGGGAATCTTGAATCCAAGAACGTGCAGGACCGCCAGCGTCGCATCTATATCAATCTCGTTGTCTTATTCCGTCTATTGACACGCTGCCAGCACCTTGCCTTTGACCACGACAACTTCTGGGGGTTTGTCAGCCGCCACTGGGGTGTATCCAATGTTAGCCCTCAGAAGATCGAGGAACTCGTCGACGTCTACTCGGAACGCCGCCGCATCTATTCACAATCCACAAATGCCCAACGAAACCACCGGAAACTCTTGGCAGACCTTATTGATTCATGGATTTCTCGAGATCCCAACCCTTCACCGCCCTCTCGCCTATCAAGACAGGAGATTGCTGCTGAATGGGAATTCATTGAAACGTCGTGGCTGGAACAGCTACGCTCTGATGCTCAGTCGCTCCTCGACGAGTCTGACCCGCCCCATATCGGCACATTTTCTGTCAGCAAGGTGACACCATCCATCTGCAACATTAACGGCGGAACCAACCAGCCTTCTGTATCCGGGAAAGGTCTGGTCGAACGCGTTACGGAGCCATCAGCGGATCATAGCCGTAGGTGTTCCGTCACAAGCAATACTCGCAAGGCGGACTCCCCACCTCTCAAGGGCATTGAGGAAGCCATTGATGGCGTCATCCAGACCGAAGGTCGGAAGCGCAAGTTCACATCCGGAACTACAAATTTCGCGAAGCGTCAGCGCGTCCTAGGATCGCCTCCATACCCCCCCCGGCTGGAACCGCAATCTGCTTCGAAGCTTCAAAAGGCTGCCCAGAAAGGGAGAGAAAATAAGAAACCCCACGAGACACCCGTAGGAGAAAGCTCCAGAACCGCACAAGGTGTAAACCAGCATGACCTCGAAGAAAATGACACACAGCAGAACCCAACACTCAATGAGAAAACTGCATTGTGCATTGGGCAACAGGTCACAGACAAAAGCGAGGTCTTTGATTCCTTTGGGAAACGGATTGAAGAACAAGACGAAAACTTGAATGTGTTGAAGGAACGAATCAATCTCCTCCTGGAATCCGGAGAGCTCTCGCGGGATATCCGGAAAGCCCATGATCAGTTGACCATGCTCACGGCCTCTAAATGCCAGGTGGCGCTGGAAAGACTGGAGGAGATCAGTATTCAATTGAGTGCCCTGGGCAAAGATGTTGTGGCATGTCGTGAATCTGGCGAAGAGTTACAAAAACGACAAACAGAACAACAAGGCGTCATCCTAGGGTTCAAACGCAACATTGAATCCGCAGATTCGGGCTTGAAAGATGCCATGGAGGATTCACTGGCCCATCGAAAGCAGCAAACTCACTGCAAGGAGAGCAGACAAGGTGCCGAAGCTCGGTTATCACAACTAAGAAGTAACCTCGAAAGCAAAACAGGCACAGGGCTGCAAACGAAGGAAGGCATCGCAACACAACTACGACCCAGTGAAACCCATCTCGAGAAACAGAGCGACGCAACGGTTCTGATGCTGAAAGATCTTGACGAGCGTCTGATGAAAATTGAAACCTCCGCTTCGGGGCATCAACCCGAAGTGGAGTTCGAGGGACGCCTCAAAAAATTGGAAGAGACCATCTCGATCAGCAAAACATTGGTCAATAACTGCAGAACGCTTGTAGAGGCTAACAAAACGTCAGTGGACCAGTATCTTGTGATCCTCGATAACCGAGTTAATATGCTGGAGCATCGTTTCGACAGTCATGCTGCTGATCAGGTTAAGATCAACGATGAACAGGCCAGAAGATTAGGACTGGTTGAAGGAGAACTAGGATGGTACAAGGGAGCGGCATCCAGTCAACTACAATCAAAGCCTGGTCGTTCATCAGGAAGCGAGTTAGCTGTATTCCAAGCTCAGCTGAACGCAGTACAGGATTTCTTGGCTGTCGTTGCGCAGAACCAGAGGTTTAATCCTACCGAGAGAGGCCCGGAAACATCCTTGTCACCGACCAAACAGATTGTTCTCAGCCGTCCCACGCGAATTAGGCAGAACGCACGTTCGGCAAACTTGCTAAATCCCGTCACTAAGGAAGCGACTGTCAAGAAGGAGAACTAAATCTCGAGTCACGTTATACGTCCTTTTCTCATTCGGGCCTCTGTTACCAAGCTCCTGCCTGAAGAACATTATTTCATCGACTTGAAACCACCTTTGATAATAGTAAATCGAATATTCACAGTATGGTTTATAACGTCAACCACTCCACTTGAGTGAATTCTCAAATGGGGTGCGCGCAATACGCAACTTCAAACACCCCGCTATCGATTTCTGGCCACTTCCTTGTCTTCAAGCCCTCTCAGTGCCAACCACTCATCCTCCAGCATGGAGTAAAGTAGAACATCCCACCACTTTCTCTCGTGATAGTGTGACTTCCGAAGACGACCTTCCAGCACAAAGCCCAAAATCTCGTACAAGTGTCTTCCGCGCTCGTTGTACTCGACACAACCGAGACGGATGGAATGAATGTTGGCCCTCTGGAAAGCCCAACCCACCGCCCAATTGATTGCTTCAGCGCCGTAGCCCTTGTTACGGTGCGCTAGTGTGATGCTGATGGTCAGAAAAGCTAGTCTGTGGTGATGGCGATAGTTGTCACCGGCTTCGTCATTGAGGACGAGAACCCCGATTGGCTGCGATATGACTGTATCGTCTGTGGCCAGCACGCTGATCACCACACCTAGTAAGGATTTTTGTATTTCTTGGAGCAGGGTATTGTTGCGCTTTCTGGTTTGTGGTCAAAGTACGTTGGGATCTCCCATCGCGAATCCTACAGGATCGCTTTTGATTTGTTCGTGGAACCAGGGCTTGTCTTCCTCGTTGTCTTCGATAGCACGGAACTCAAGCCGCTTCGATCGAAAAGCGTTCCCGAGACCAATTGCCATAATGGCTTAGTAACGCTGAAGAGAGTGAACTGGTTGCTCGAGAAAGAGCTGACACAATGGTTGATGTGGTTAGAGCTGCAGTGTGACTTAAGGTTTTCTCATACTAAGGAATTGCTCAACGTCGCCAAGCAAACAAAACTAACGAGATGGCCCGTTGTTTTTAATCTTTTCGGGTCCTGAGCCACATGTTTCCGAGCGAGCGAGCGATTCGTTAGTGCCAAGACCAGTTGAACATTTTTGTGCAACCAATCCTCTGCAGCGTTGCGATGATGCCATTCTGAGTCACACTGACAACTATTACACTGGAGTGATACGGCTAGGAGTATTACCTAGCGAGTACCTAGAAACCTATGGCTACAACATATGGCCTAATTATAGCCCACTTGAACCGTCGTGGAACACGTCGCATACATCTAGAGGCATCGGGGTTGACGGAAATCATGTTCGATTAGTTTTTGATATGCTATTTCCTGTTTCCCGGTCGTGAAATGATGGATTATTAGGTTCATTAAATACGGTCAGAATACTTCTTTACATCCGGTCTTCCCGTAAAGAGAATGTTTGGACGACGACAATGTTATCACGATCGCTTCCTACCGACTCTTTAGAGGCTTCGAAAGTC
The DNA here is from genome assembly GCA_022836555.1 of Colletotrichum tofieldiae. NCBI lineage: Eukaryota > Fungi > Ascomycota > Sordariomycetes > Glomerellales > Glomerellaceae > Colletotrichum > Colletotrichum tofieldiae. The sequence goes on along the minus strand of BQXV01000008.1, from coordinate 4,689 downwards.
AATTCGGTTTCGCTCTCGTTGTCGCGTCTCCCTGTTGACTCCCAGCCGCGAGCGCGCTTACTTGACGTTCTCTGCTGTTGATTTCGGCCTGACTCGCCGCTACTCATCTCGTGGCTCTCGACGTCGTCCTTAGACATGAAGGTGGTGAGACTGAAAGGTCCACGTCGCTGATGGCTCGAACTGCTATTGCTGACGTTCTTAAGTTTGCCGCCCATGGCGGACGGGGCATTGCGTTCGGAGTCGTGGAGTTGCGAGGGGCCTATAGAGGTGAAGCCGAGTCGGTATCCCACGAGCCGGAATAGTGGGCGGAGGGTTGCAAGGCTGCCTGCGGTGATCGCCAGACCCTGCTCGGTGGTGGACCAGATTGCGATGTCAACGGTTGCATCTGCAGTCGCGCGAGTCAGCAACCAACAACCTTAAATTTGATCACGATGGGGGCCGCGGAGTGGGACTAATAGACTTACAAAGGAAGTCTGGGTTCTTGAAATCTTTGACAAACGGCATGCGCACAACGACAGCAGCGCTGGCACTTTGGAACGGTTAGCCTGATGCCCAGAGGCCAAAGGACAAGAGAACCAAACTTACATGCAGGCCATGGCCATGACGGGCACAAGGGCAAATTTGGTCTTGCGGTCCATCTTCAATTTCCAGATGAGGACAATGGGCAAAATGGCAAAGGTAAAGTCGCAGATGACACTAAAGGCGCTGTAGAGGAAGGTAAGAGCAATGATGACATCCATTGGGACACAGTGCCCCTCTTGGGTGCTCTTGTTCCAAAAGTAGGAAACCGGTAGACATTGCAAGAGAGTGACGAAGAAGAAGACAACGCCGGTGCAGACCGTCAACATCATGACGATGTAGATGATCCAAATGTCGATCTTTCGGACCGTTATTCGAAGGAGGAAGTAGCCGATGGAGATTTTGGAGGCGATCATGGCTAGACAGTACCAAAGGTAGCAGTACCACCAATACTGCTGCTCGTCAGTGCATGCTCGTTCAACCAGTTCCCAAGTAAATTAACTGATGAGCTTACCATCATAGCGGATTCCCAGTCTTCATCACTGAGATCCACGCGGTGACGACCCGTTCCATAGTGTACGCCCGTCAATGCGCATGAGACGAAAAGAATGAAGAATATCTGCAAATGATCTGGTCAGTCTAGGGCTTCAACGGGCCTGTATCGCCATGTATGCAAAGAATGAGGGTCTGACGCACAATGGCACCAAGCATACACCAATCGTCGACTCCAAAGTTCTTGACGAGGCAGAGTCGGACATAACATCGGAGGACGGTGGCTAGGAAAGCTGTGGTGACGAGAGTTATGCCGACGGCCACAAGCTGCGGGCCACGGTTCTCGATTTCCGCCATTGCAATCGAAACAAATGAACTGAAGATATTCAATACTCAGGCCAAAGGAAAAAGGGATCGAACGACGAGTCGTGCTGTTGTCAAATGAGGGGCAGAGAGGAGCCGCAGGATCGGACGTCGGTCGACAGATTCTCCATCTTGACAAGAACGAAGATGGATGTGGGAGGGACCTTGTTGAAGATATGCGTCACTAGAGCATGTGGACGAAACCACTTATTGCGCTGGACTCTGCGCGTGTCTGGCACTGTTGCTGCCGTGCGGCTTGAGAGGAAGCGGAGAGGCACCGGCACCCCTGATCGTCGCCCTCACTGCTGCGCAGAACCTTGCAGACTTTTACCCCGGCATGGCCACGAACCTATACCGTATCCGAATTGGATCTTCAAGTGTTGGGCTGGGATGAAAGCGGGCAGGACCTTTCAACCCTGTGCCAACAAATGTCGGCAGATGGGGCGAACCACATCTGAGGTAATCCAGCCTCACGCGCTATTGTCCAGGTCTGTATTAGTGGCCCAGCTAGCGGCCGGTGAAATGGCCATATCAAGTTTACTGGCCGAGGTGGTCCGTTGTCTGGAATCCTTCCCCCGCATTAGCTCCGAAGAAAATTGAAGACTCTTGAACCTCGGGGGATTCCTTTGCCAAGAATCCAAAAGTGGTGAAAGACTTCAGGGGTGCCATCATGACAGGGTGACAATCGGCCGCCTCTTCAAACACAGTCCCGATTCTCCTGACCAGCTTCCCACGAGGTTCAGCAGGGAACCAAATCCACCTCGATGGAGTGTTGCGAAGATTTGGGGGCCAACTCACTCTCACGGCTGGCCGCATTGGGACACTAAGTGACGGTAACGCGTGCATGGATGCGTTGCTGAGCCTCGACAATGCATCTTTGTTTGTGGAGGGCTAAACCAATGGTTTCGGGCAAGACGAAGCTTTCTTTCTTCATCGGCAAATGTCTTTCCTTGTTGCAACCTGACAGAAGAATACAACGGTAGGTATTTTGTGGCGCTGGGACGAGGAAAGTAGAAGGGCCTTGAGGGGCTCAAAACTTTTACGAATACTTCACCTCGTATGCTCGACCTATAATGACGAGTGCTTAAGGCAGATTTTCACCAGTGTGGTACCACCTTTTTTGTATTATTTTTCAGTTTTCATTGAGTACACACGCGTGGAATAAATCTAAAGGCTCCTGCACGCTGACTATCGACAAAAGCAGTAAGCAAGACGGCCGTAGCCTGGAGGCGGACATTTCCGTACTAATGCAGGTCGGATGTTGAGGAAGCTTAGGAGGCATCTTAGAGCAACCTTAGCACGTAAGCTGGACAGTGTATGCTGACAGGAACCAGGGGAGAGTAGAACCACGTTCAGCGACTGGTGGGAATTGTGGAAGAGGAGAGGAGCCTAGGACGAAGAAATCTGGAAGATGGATGGTGGACTGGAGCCATTGGCAACGAGGTAGTCTCCATTAGGGAACTGATTGTCTCAGACATCCCCACTCGTATTACTGTGCAATTGGGGCCCATTTAGGGGAAGCCATCCGGACCAAGCCGCCTAGCCATGCCATCCGCACGTATGACAGCTCGCTTGTACGTGCGCAGCTCAACCGTTTGTTTGGGCTTGTGGACCTTACGACCTTTCTTCCGCTTTTGTCAATTCTTCATCATCGTCCTCAGTGTGAAGTTGTGGCTTGCGGCTGGCGTCCCTTTAAATCATTATACAAAGCGCTCACTGACTCTTATTCCCAAGATTTCCATTTCCTTATCCATCTCGGCCAACCTGCGTGTTCGTCGCAGCCATTGAGCTCCTTGAAACTGGCCACACCCACTGTTGCCACCAAATTCCCGTTCATCACCAACCCAGAGGTTTCATTTGCCAACGCCAAGAATCCAAGGACTGGCATGTCGATAGTGACCCGCAGCTTTCAATCAGACAAACGCCCAGAATCACGGCCTCACTCAGTCCGTTCCCACTTTGCCGTCGCTGGCTCGAATTGCGTCAGATAATGATCCTGGTTCCGAAAGAGGCCGGCTATCACGGATGCATGCCCGCTGGTCCCAATCAAACTGACGTTGCCCCAACGCACGGCTTTTTAAACGAGTAGGAACGCAGGAGACACTCTCTCTCATGTGGGGGCGGGCTCCGAAGACCAGATCTGGTAGAAGATCTGACATTGCTGCTACCTGACATCCACAAGGCGAACCCACTGCCCAACACAGTTTATCATCCATCAATAAGCAGAAAATCAGCTCGCAAATCTGAAGTCCAGCCTCTTGCTGCCCTTGTCCGTGGTAGTAGTCAGATATCGTTGGCGCTCTTCTGGTGACATGGCGTCCCATAGTTGGTCTCGCTGCTTATTTCTCCAAACGTAGTAGAACTTAGCGCATGCATAGATCACGATGTTTAAACTAGCAATTCCGACCAGAACCCTGTTACCACGGCGATACTCTGGACGATCGTCTCTTCGGTAGACGTTTGCACTGATGATGGACTGCAGTTGCACGGACATATTGTAGACTGCAGCTGACACTGTCCTTGTCCTCACAGTATTGGAGTTGCGGCTTGCCCAGCCAACTTGCCTGAAGAGAAACGAATGTAAGTAGGGTCTGCTACAAGCAGCATATAATTTTAATGACTCACATGGGGTGAGGCGATGGATAAGACAATAAGACAATCAGCAATGCATATGAGGCCCATCGGTTGACATCGGATGGTATCACTGCGAGGGCAATTACACATGGTAACAGCCACAGCTGGACAAGCCCGCCAAGCAGTGCCCGCTGATTGATTCTCTCCGAGAACCAAGTCAACAGTAACATCTGTTGTGCCGTTAGTTAGTACTCTACAGCACACAATTCAATCTCACTCATCATTCTTACGTTCACTGTTGTTGTGACTTGACACGGGATGCTGAGAAGATTCGTGTCAAATGTGTCGAAACCGAGTTGTCTCAGCGTCAGCGTGAGGTACTGATCCGGTGGTCCAGCGGGAATCCCAAATGTGAGTCCGATAATATAGATAGGCCACAAGTCGTAGTCGCAAAGCGACTCCCAAAGCATTTTGAAGGTGATGGCCTGGCGGTTGTGCATATCGCTCTTTGAGGGATCATCTCGAAGAATGCGGTTGACCAAGATCTTCTCTTCGTGCTCCGTGAACCAGCCGTTAGGCCGCCAAGGCGCTTTGGTCTGAGTTGGGGATGGCACCATGATAAATACGGACCATATACCAATTACCAATGTAAGCATGCCTTCCAGAAGAAATAGCCTACAGTGCTTTAGTAGCTGCCGCACGAATGGAACACAGTCCGACCTTACCAGCGCCATCCTTCAT